>JAGSMT010000043.1:1405595-2811190 GCA_029286875.1 Lamproptera curius
GTTTTATATTTAATAAATCAGATTCTCGTTACATGTTTGTGTGTACGTAATGCTTTTAAATATAACAACTTAGATTTAATTCATAAATTGTTAAGTTTTGCAGTTCAGAATTTTGATTATTATAATTATTTTTGTTTCAGTTTGCAAATATGTCTGCCACGCGGCCTGTGAAAATAAGGTTAGTGGAAAGTTAAGAAGTTCCAGTACGAAATATATATTTATGCTTATGATTAACATAAGGACGGATTGATTTGAATAAGTTTTGAACGAGCACGTATTCTTAAAACGCCATCTTTTATTAAGATTTTACTGAAGTTTTATCGCACCATGCGCGTGATATTGCGCTTGCGCAATCTTAAACTTTGAATATAAGCTTCATTCGTAAAAGTTGCTCTAATTCTGTCTAGATGGCGCTATACATATAAATCCACGTTATTAAATTAACTTTAACCCGATTATTTTGTAAACAAATATCTCTGGTATCCGTTTTAGAATACGGTTGCATTTAAATGTACATTTAGCTACCGAATACCGTTTACACCTTTTCACCTGAATGACAGTTTTTATCGTACCCCGTTTTCAAGGTAAGAGCTATTTTTCCGTTCTAACTTACGGTGTTAATGAACACAGGTGTCCTCAGTAACCTAAGGCATAACTTATGACCTTGTCTCCGTACATCACGAGACAAAATGTACCTATGACTATAAAAAAAAGTGTGCGTCCCTCGGGGAGAGAATATAGTTGTTATACAATGGAAGCATACATTGAATTACAACCAATGAATTCATGGCTTTCACATTGTATACTGGCGGACTAGTCATTATCTACTTTAGAAAAACTTTAGGCTGCTGTAATTTGTTTATAAAAAAAAATATTCCGTTTGCCTTAATAGTAATATGATCTATGCGTTTAAAAAAAGCTTTGTCCTAAGTCAAAAATAAGGATATCACTCTTTTAGTATGCAATATCTTTGAAATAATTTGACACTAATCCATATATCGAGGGCCTATAATCCCTGTGGGTCGTAAAGGTGACTTACTAGTCGCTCCTCATAAATAGTAAAAAAAAATTGTCGCATTATTTTCGCTTTATTGGCTTTGCTTAGAGAAGTTTTATCTTTGTGATATTCTCCTGCTAACTTAACAAATGGCATTGTTTTTATCTGTTGATTCCATGTTTTGTTCGGTTTTTAAAGTAATTTATGTCAATGTACTAAGAAAGTATATAAAAAAATAAAATAACAACTATTATATTTGATAGATTTGATTATGGACCAATAATGTATTCAATTTCGTTGCCGTTATACCATAATTTATTTATTTATGTTATCTTCTCATAAAAATATTTTTTACAGTTAAAGAACATTAACGACCACACTGTTAAAGCTATATAGTGGTGTAATAATATTTTATCTATAGTATTACTTTATTGTGGTAATATTCGAAACACGAAGATCAATTTAGGAACCGTTATGCCCTTTATGAAATTGTATCATAAAATTCTCGTAAAATTTACTACTCCGTAAAAGAGTACGGGTAATACCTTTAAAAGTAGCGTAGTCTTAATAACGATACAATTTTTTGATATTTTCTGCGTGGCTAGTGGAAACGGAGTGTGTTTTTTTCTTTTAAAATATAAAGTCTTTTTATACTATAACCAAGACTCATATCTAAGTTTAATTTATTTTATAGTAAATTAAAATCTTTAATTGCAGTAATATTTTTTGGCTAGTTTATTTTGCTGCATATAAATATAGTTAAATGTTGTACTGCACTTTTTAAAACATGCTGAAACTATCAAAGACATGGTCACGACACTATATTATCAGTATACATAAATGGCATCCGTTCGTTTTCACATGTTTGACTTCAGTTTGTAAATCTGCTTCGTTTGTATGTTATTATATAGTGAATTTCCGTATTAATAACTTTTTATAACAATATTTTTTATGTAACCACCTCCGTGGCCTAGCGGTATTGGCCCTAGCTTTATAAACCGGAGGTCGTGGGTCTGAATCTATCTCTAATACGTTATCCAACTTTATGTTATCGTTGTTTAGTGGCTTGTAAAATGTCGGTCCACCCGCTAACCCGAATTGGACCAGCGTGGTGGGTAACGGTCCAAAAACCCCGTAATGTACAAGACGTGCATTAGGGGGGGCCTAAGTCCAGAAGTGGGCTAACACGGGCTGATGATGATGAATTTTTATGTACGGGCTCATAAATTATAGTATATTACTATCAATATCACTGAAGATTTGTCATAAACATATAAATCAAGTTTAAAACGTATTTTAAATTAAATATGGCATTATTACAGTATTTTTCATGATATGCATAATCAATCATATTATGGCTATGGTTTACCGGCTCATTGTTATTCGAGAAACAAAGTGAAGCTTATTGTTAATATCGTATACACGCGACGGCACCGATGTAAACATTATGAATGGGAATAAGGAAGCAGTCCCTTCATTATTCAGTAGTGAATGGACCGATTGGTAAAATGTGACGTCATTTCTAATATAATTGAAACGCACCACTTCGACCGCGTCACATGTTATAAATTGTTTCTTTATTTCGAAACTTTCCATTGAAATATAATAAAAAGATATATTAAGTCAAAAATTTAGTCGTTTACACTTAAATGAGCGTTTTACTTAATTTTTGGTTTTAAAAAAACTTAGGTAGAAATACGAGAACATTAAGTTATAAAAAAAGAAGTTGTTTAGTTTTTATATTTGAAGTTCAATCAAAAGCGATTTATAATATAGTTTATCGAAGATAATAAACAGATATAATTTTTTAAAACATTAAACTTTTATAAACTTTTACAACACGTGTGGCTATTAAGATGTGTACTTATTAATATTTGGAACTCGAATACCAGTAATTTATATGTGCGTGACTAATATGCAAATCTGAAGCTGCTTCGCACATGTTTAAAATCAGTTAGCTAAATTTAGATACAAGTGTTTGATTCTGGATCAGGATGATTGAAGCCGAGTTAATGTAGAGGCCTTTTACTGTAGGTATGTATATTACCGTTATGAATTTGAGATGCCAGATGGATTAAGAGTAAAAAGTTATCATCATCATTCATCATCTTTCGCAGCCTCTATCCGTCCACTGCTGGACAAAGGCCTTCCTCAATGAACGCCAGGACGGCCGATCCCTTGCTACTCGCTGCCGCATGAGCCGGCTATTACACGGAGATCAACATCCCATCTGGTCGCCAAAAAGTTATATCAAGTATTAAAAGATAAATACAATAATTGCGTTAACACGAAAACGTTACTCTTCTTTACTTTGTAATTATTTTGAAAACCGGCGTTTTTTATTCCATTTAGATTATTTTAATTGTCATCACACTGATGTGATGCTTATAGTTTTTGGGTGTCAGACTTGCAAGCTACGTCAGGACGTGCGAGAGCGGCACGCGGCGAGCGGAGTCAGGTGCGGGCAACGGTCCGCGGGCATCCGCGCTCCGTCCAGCCCGCGCAGTGCCGACGCGCGCGCCGCCGGGCAAACGCGCACGCGAATACGCTTTCGCGACCCTACGCACAATCATATATATACAAAGTTTTAGAATCACATCCGTACTTAAGAAACCTGAAAACCCAACCCTCTAACTCGTGGCAATTCTATCAATATGTTGACATTAAAAGTATATCGAAATCGGAAGCAAAGTTCGCGAAATGTATTTGAATATTAAGTTTGAACGATAGCTTACACGAATCCGGAATGTAAGGTTGTATTTAGACGTGATTTCTGTTATTTGACTTTGTGACTATGTGCTTAATTTACAAGCTATTTTTTTGTTTTTATATTACAATTCGTAATGTTTGTATAAATGGCCAAAATAGAGGAGAGGCCGGACGCATTATCAATTTGTTATCGATACTCTCTTACGTGATATGATTTTATCGCTGTATCAAAACGAATTTATTTTATACAAATGATTTGAAAAATTATCATAACAACATAAATATAGTTAGTTACTATTTTTTATGTTAAGAAACTTGTAAAATTCGTATGATTGTAAAGCTTACTACATTGATAAATTTTACTACACTTTATATAACATGTATTATTGAGAATTGTTTAAAATACAGTAACGCAACAATTTTTATAAGACTATGCAAAACAATGTTATAAGTAATTTCTTAAATAACTGCTAAGACACTTAAACCAAATTATTCAAGGTGAGAACGATAATATATCAAAATAAAGAATCAATACACTCAGATACAACCGCTATTCGCGATATAAAGCGATAACTCTGTTATGTTTTGTGAGGTTTGTCGATAACTAGACTTCTTGAGTCACGTAGCCCGTTATTACAGGTGTGTAAATAACGCAAAACTCGAAGCATATTTTTTGAACTTGTAAATGTACAGAGTTCCTCCGCAAAATGTTTCCTTATTTATATGGATATTTGGATACGATTTAACTGTTTCTGTTAAACTGTTATTAATTTATGTTTTAATGTTTTAGAAAGATAGTAGACAGCCTTAAATATCAATAGACCTAATAGTGTTTTGAGTAGAAGTTATGGAAATGTGTAGTTATTCAAGTGATTTTTAAGTTCATTTAGTTATTATTGGAAATATACTTTCAATATGTATCACAACGGACCAATTAGCACTTCCAGTAGTGCTTCTACGTCGTCCGGTGCTTCAGATTTACGGGTATGATATAAAATATTTTGTTGTATAAGTTTTACATAAGTAATATGCCTTTTTGCATTGTTAATATACTTAAATGTTATTACCAATCAGTATTTGAAAAGTAACATAAAAGACAAAACATTAAAATCTAATAAAATGTATCTTGTTTTGGGTAACAGATTGTCCACTTTGTAAGTAACTGTACATGTTCTCTTTTTAGACATATTGTATAAGCCGATTCCAAAATTTTTAATTTGATTTGACGTTAAATTTGTAGAAATAGGTTATTTATTTTTCTGAACAAAATAGGTTTTAAAAAGTAAATCCTATGTCAGAAGTGGTGTTATAATTATAACTTCTGATGCTTCAAATGTGAGGTATTAAGAGTGGAGTTATGGCTGTCAATCCGAGTTTGAGAATCTGCAGATGGCTATGGCCGGATTAACGATCCTAATGGCAATGATGAGCAGTTTAAAATAAATGTCTGTTCGTGCAGGCTACGCCTTTGCTGTTGGATGCGAACACTGTTATAAAACGTAAACAAAAAGCACAACTGCCTGCTTTTTGTTCATAGAAAATATAATAATAAACTTATCATAAAACTATCGATTAGAATTTATTTCACCTAAATTTTTATTGAGCATAATATAATGTAACACAACTTAGTATTAACCGTTGTAAGCGCCCACAAAAGGTATTTATAAACACGTTTGTTTAATACGTGTCAATTAAAACCTTGATGTTTCCTCGTTAAACAATCGGGTGATTTCAAGACGTGGGTCAATGTTTGAGAAAGGTGGGTGCCAGCGGTGTGCTGTACTGCCTCCCCCTCCCCCGCCTCGGCTGCGTATGCAGACCAGCCCAGTTCAATACTCGGATACAAGCGAAGGCATTTACCCGACGTACAAATAAAATTGCAACGACACGACTAGCCTTTGAAACGCGCGGGTCAGATGACAGGACCCGGGCTCGTGTGATCCGCCCATCTATAGCTTGGTTAAAGTAATGGCTTTGACAAATATATCAATCTTAAAGGCAATAATCCCTTATATAATCCCATGTGTGGGCTGAGACCTATTCAGCTATATTTTCTGTTACTATGGATTAAGCTATCACACAACACATCACAACAAAAGTTTTCTTTAATTATATTAAAGTTGGTTTGTTAAAACATGTATTTTTTTTATTTATTACCTATAAACTTTAATAAACAAAGGAACACTTTCACGTTTAATTTAATAAGTAATGTTTTGCCTTTGTATCGCATTAAGAGAATTTGTACTCATTAACCTACTTGCTCTAACAAAATTACGCAAGTAACTGTTATCGATCCAATTATGTAAGGTTATCAAAACACATAAAGAAAGGGCGGTATCGTTCAGTGTGAACGACCTTTAAAAATGTAAGGAACGCAGGCGGACAAAATGAACGAACGAAATCAGAAGCAGTGTCTGTGATTCAGGCTGATTCTAAGCTAGTCAGGAATGCGTCTGCGCCGACTTAATCTTCGCGATGGGGCGCAAACCGCTTTTACTTACTTACAACATTCTTAAGAAATTTGTCATAGTACCACCAGTTTAGAATCTCCGAAAGGCGAAATTTAAAGTTTGCGCATAAGCATAATTTAATACAAAAACAATCTTGTCTATGCACAAAGTAAAATATGTGTAAACCCGGAATCGTTTATTAATATCTATTCGCCATTGTGTACTTGTCACGACTTAAAGAAATGATCAGCGTATGATCTTAGGAGCAGGATCCGTGATAAAAAAGGAATCTTTTTAAGTGACTAAGGGGAAATTTTGCAAGTCAGCTGTTAAACATAATTAGGAAAACGTAGATGGTTAAAGTAACGATGTTATTGGTGCTAACTGCGACTTCAACTTTAACCTGGTCAGGTCACAGGTACAGTAAAGTCATCATTAGTGCTCTTCGTAACTAGAGAGAATAAGATATATCAATTATATTTTAATCTTTTAAAATGCTTGTAGAAAACTACTTTAATGGACTGGCCAAGGATTATGGTGTAATAATGTTTCGATCAATTAAATTATTACACGAAGGAAACCGGAATGATAAATTGTTTTTATCTTGCTCATTTTCGACTGTTTTTTGTAAGAATAAGATCTCTAGCCGGTAGGCCCGAAGTCCTTATGTATTCACATAGCTTTGTTCGTTGCAGATATTTTTGGACGTAATAATTAAATTACTCTGTTTAGATGACATTTTCTTGCTTGTGTACGGAATTTGGATAGTAAATCATCCGGAAATTCATTGCTCTAATCAACTAATCACTTCCTGTTCGGCTGCTCGGGCCTCGAGCAAATGCACAGATTTGGCGCTTCGGTGCACATTCAACTAGATTACATCCACCGCGGCGGTGATTGCAATTTATGTAATCAGCCTTGTTAAGCTCATTACCAGTTTTAAACTATATAAACAACGGTGCTCGCTTTCGATTTAATATTTAAATATAAGCTAAAGCAATAGTTATTGGTAATGAACTATTTAAATTCGCTTAAACTACAGTATTTTGATAATACAGGAAAATAATTTATATATAAATAGTTGGTATTTTGTATTTAGTTTATTGCATTTATATATACATATCTTAGTGTTTTATTTCCGAATTTCATTAACAAAAAAAAGTTATCAGTTGCACTTCTTTAGTTTTATTTTGCTTTGCGGGAATAATCCTGCACGTTCTGTCATTGCCCTTTACCTACGCTTAAATTTTGCTATATTGTCGATACTTCATTTAAGCAAATAATAGTGGCTCAGCCTTTGTACGAGACACACCCAGTCACGTTACCTGTGAGTCCGCGGTGTTATGCGCCAAGACTTTGACTTATGTTACGGCCCTCTATGGCAATTTATTTGTCTTTATTATCATGAGTTGATCACGTCTTTACTTGCATGTTGTTATTTCTTGATCGTACGCTTTGAGAATAACCTTCGGTTGACTGGTTGTTAATTTTTTTTTCACAAAAGTATAATTAGACATGGATGTGACTTAAAATTGACAACGCCAAATGTTCGACGCCAAGTGAATTCAATGGATAGATAGTATAGTAGTTTACATCAATTTATGAAACCATACCTAAAAAAAAAATGAATTTGTATTTTCTAAAGACAAAAGTTTTCTTTAACGATAAATGATCAGTTTTATATTTTTAAGATTTTCTTTGCGAATATTTAACTTTGAAAATGTCCGTTAACTCAACCGCAGACGGCAAAAGACGTATTTGACTTGAAACCGCACAAGCGGAGGAATACCGCATTCGCTTGTATAAATTCATTTCACGATTGTTTGTTCCGAGCCTCAGATAATTTAGGATTAATTTCTATAGACGTTTTCAACTTTTGTCATATTTGCGTCTTTTATTGTACCCGAGGAAACCAATTTAGATGGCAATTTAAAATTTGTAAAAAGAGATTATTTTAGTGCAAGAAATGTAAAACTTAAGTTAATTATTTTCCCGACCAAGGCACAATTTTTTTAGTTTGTAATACTTTACACGATTCAACCATTTTAGTTTGCATATTGCATTTCTACTCAGTTGAAATCCCGCCATTAAGCATGTTTTTGTAGTAAAAGATAGTCACTTATCCATTTCTTACCAGCATTTCCACAGTGGCCTCATAGTTGCAAGCCACTGACCTACTTCCATCATTGTGAATATCAAGAGAGAAAATAAATTCGAGAGACAAAAAAACTTAAGTAAGTCTCATTTCGGAAACTTTTTCGTTTTAAATATTATTGCCGTGCCGTTTCATGCTCTTTTATTTATTATAGTACCCGAGCCGAAGTAGAAATAAAATTGGAAACAAGTAAGTCTGACTCTAACTCGACCCTGGCGCCAATAACCGTTCTAAATAGTTAAATATACTGTCGTTGGACACTTATCATAATGCTTTACTTTGGCGTCACTAAAATTGGCCTTTGTTTTCAAAGATATTACATCTGATAAGGAACGGGAATATATCATAACAGTAGAAGCTCTTTATTCGCATTTCAAAATAAATTTATACCCAATTCCTATATTCGCGGTTCTAATCAGTACATGGATTAAAAGGATTCCTCTAAGTATCTAACCCTAGTCCTTTGTACATGCCGTCAATAGGACTTATATACAGTAAAATATATGTTATTACAAGTTCGCCCAAAGTAAGTGAAATGGTATCGTCGCACGAATATGGCGGCTTTCTTCAATCTATTCATAAAGGAATGATCCAGCCCTTTAAGCTCTATAACATTAGACGATTCATAAAAAATAAAAATATAACTCATTGTAAATTTTAATTTAAAAATGTGCCTGCTCTGATCGTGAAACTGACGAAGAATCAGAGCAAATTCAAATTCACTGAACACATAGCCGACTTGCAAATGGAATACGAGTTGGGTTTTAACAGATAGAAACAAGTGTCATTTAGGAATTGCTTCAAGCACAAGGTGGAGATTTGTCTGCAACTGACTTCGATATTTGTTCCTATATTTTGTCACGTAGAAACGTATCCCTATATTTCCATATAAATTACCATCCCGTATACACGTTTTCCTATTGGTGGCATATTTACGGAACGAATCCCCGGGAATAAGGAGCTTTTACTGTACTTAATTTTGACACTGCTATTGCTGCTTGCCATTTACTATTATGTCATGTATTACAGTATTGTATGATAATATTTATAAAATCATTACATATACTTAAATAAATTGAAATTTAATTTAAATATTAAGAAAAGGTATTGCATCGATCCCAATGCTTATTTTACATTTAGCACGAAAACGAATTCCGAGAATCTTTAGGGATTCCGTAAAGCATTCCGGTTGACCTACGCAAATAAAACTCGATACGGTGAACTTGAATCGGATAGAACGGATGGCGAGCATATTTCGTGAGATAAATGTACAAGATCGAAGAGACGGGTGGTATATTTATAACGTCCGCTTTGCTTTACGACGTCTGCGCTATTCCTTGATTGTGCTTGTTCGTTGCAAGACTTTATTAGATTATGTACATGTACGGGTTTTTAAACTGATTTAAAATGTTATGTGCTTTAAAGCTGTCTAAACCGTTTCGGTTCAAAAACATAAAATAGTAACATAGCCTGTCACTATATCGCCAAAGCAGCTGATAATTTTTTATAAACAAATTTGTATGATAAAGAAAAAAATCTAGTTTATGTTGACATTAAAAAGAAAAAAATTGTCGTCATCAGAACATGTTGTCCTTTATTTAAGTTTGGCATAGACCTACATTAAGGTTTTCCTTATGTCTTATTCCTTGATTAATATGTAATCCCCATTTAAGATGTTTAAGGTAAGATTCCGGGCAAAGCTAATTTTCTTGTCCCATTTTGATGGGCTTACTCAAAGAACCCTAATTAGTGCTAAGCCAAGACAAAGGTTTATTGTTAAGATAATTGTAACGTCCAAGTGAGTTTAGATTTATAACTTTTAATTTTATCGAGATAAGCATATTAAGTATTTTTTAAAAATTTGCACGAAGTACAAAAAGAAAGAAAGATATAAATATTTATTTGATTCATAAAAAGGAAAGTTTTTCATCACTCAGCTTTGTATCACGAAATCTTTCTCAATTGAAAATTTTCTGAGTGATCTAGATTTTTATTATGCTCGATTGAAACTTGTTTTAATATTTAAAAATCATGCAAAGTGTATTTTTGGATTTTTGTTTACTTTTACGGTTTTTTTAATGCGTTTTGATAAAAAAATGAACTAAGGTCACTTTCTCGATAAGTAGTACTTTAAATTAATAAAATCATGATTCGAAAATCAACTATATACAATTTATAACCGTCCCCATTTAAGAAAGTAGTACATTTATGGATTTTTTGAAGCTGTAAAAAATAGGTTAAACGACCCGGAACTAAAGTCTTATCATTTGATGGTATCTGCTTGTTTTGATAGTTCGTTAGATCGCACTCATTACACTGCGAGATACTTTAGCTGAGGAAGTAATCGTTTTCTGTATTGTGCGTTTTTTTCTCAGGTTATCACGATTTCGCCGTTGTGCGCAAAAAGCAGAGCAGAGCAGGGCAGAGATTTCTTGTTAGCGACATTTCCAGTTAACTTTACAACGTTAAAAAAGTGTATTTGCTAGATATAACAACAAAAACAGACACGTAGCTTCATTGTTCAGAGAGCGTCTGTCCAGGACGCTGAAATCCTACACCGAAAGTTAGCATCTGTATCCGATTGGGGCTGAATTTTGTTGCGCGTCAAACACATTTCACGTACATGAATTACAATTATGTACTTAAATGCAAAGTGTAATGTTTTTGGTTACGTATAATGCGATTTAAGTACATATTCGTCGGGTGGCTTATAATCGATCTTTGCGCAAGCCGTTCGTTTCTTGATGTAAATTATACAAATTGAATTTTAATGCTGTTATAAAAATCGGAAATGAGTCTAGAAATTATACTCAAATGTCGCTTTAACAATGCCGCTGCCTAATTTAGTTGCGCGTACATAATTTAAGTTGAAATTTTTCTATACCACATAAATGTTTTTTGTTTTATTGTTTAGAATGTTTTCATATAGCAATTCAAATAAAAAAATCTTTATTACATCTAGTTCTTATAAACGTTAATTTACGACCGGTTTGGAAATTTTGGCGGTTTAATAATAATAATAATAATCGGAATTTTACTTCATTCTCTTGTCGCTAAACTAATGAGAAAAAATTTTTTAGAATGTAATACTGTTGAATAATTTTTATATTTGTACATATCCGTGATATAATCACATTTTTTGTCAAATTGTATTTTAATTTTTTTATCGAAATAATAATTATTATAAAATCTTATACAACTTAAAAATAAACGTGCCCTTATTTTATTTCACATATTTATATGATAGCTGTGTTACCAACACAGTTATCATATTTACCTTTCAGTATAATTTAAAACGGTATTTTGTACAAGTCGAAAGTTACACGCATGTTTTTAAGGTCTATAATCCAGATTAAAAATACTACGTATAAATTCTTTAAATACTTGTTTTAAATTCGATAAAAAAGGCGGATAAATTTAAAATGCAAACAATTCTTTGAGCTCTCACTCGCAGAAGAGATTGCAATCTGAAATGTGCCATACAATTTATGTTTACAACACAGTGACATGTGATGCCATTAATTCTTGTAAACGTGTGTATCTCTGGCTGTACTGTTTTACGCTCGATATCTCTTAAATGTCGTGACTTTAAATTTTTATTGATACGCCATTCGGCGAATGTGGCGGAGCGCGGCTCTCACACATAGAGCACGATTCGAGGAAATTATGTTCTTTAGTTCCGCGTAATCATGTGCCTTGAGAACTTCCTTGAAAAATATTTCAAAACAATTAAGATAAAATGTATGGCTATAATCTCGTACAAATTAAGCTTTCCATTAAATTTTTATATTATTGATGTATTAAAATTTGAAAAGTTTATTTATTATTGTATTGTAAATTGAGATAAGTAAATATTTGAGCTTTTTTTATTTTTATTATTGGTTTGAAAAAGGATAGAAGAATGACATGGTGCTGATGTTCAGCAATATTTTCTGCCCAAATATGCTACTATACTATACAAAAATAGGTTATGTTTATGTCCAAGACATTCTAGCTGTACAAATATAACAGAGTTCGTCTGTCATCTCTTCATTGTTGGAGAGGTGCGAAAAGAAAGCCAATTTACCTACAACCTAGAAACTGTTCAAATGATAGCATGGAATGATTTTTTTTATAATAAATATCCATATTTTGAAAAAAAAATACTTTAGTCGCATTGCTAAGTGTTGATGTGAAATCGGCGGTCCTCTTTAATAATATACAGTAAACTTCTATGTTGTAAAAATCCTTTTTAATGAACAGGTGGACACAGCCTACGTTCACACCAACCATTTAATGTGTTTAACACATTTCACACATAAAACTGGTGTTTGTTAAACACAATTTTTTGTGTCATCCGTATAACTGTAGAATGTTAATGATTTAAAAACACTATTAGAAAATAATATTAATTTTTACAATTGATGTGTCTATTTATACATATATTATTGGCTGTTAACCGCGACGAATCGTCCGCGTGGAATAGGAGGAATGTCCGCGAGGTTTATGAAAGTATACCGAATAGTAATATAATATAAAAGGTTATATCTCATCAGCTCTCATCAGCCTGTAATAGTCCACTGCTGGACATAGGCCTCCCCTAATACACCCCTATCCATCAGGGAGTTTTTGGACCGTATCCCACCACGCTGGTCCAATGCGGGTTGGTGGGTGGACCAATTTACCATGCCCATCCGACGCATGGATCATCTTACTTTTCAGACAATTTGGTGATACGGCCCAAATTGCCTAACCAACTAGGAAAAACAATGAAAATTTGTTGAGTCCCCGGAGGATTCGAACCCACGACCTCCGGTTTCTAAAGCACACGCCCATACCACTAGGCTACGGAGGCAGTATATAAAGGTTATATAATTGTGTCTATTATCAGACACAAAGTTTCATGGTTTTAGCTTTGTCAATGACGAATTTCTATATTGACTTTCAATCCCGTACAAGATTGGTAAAAAAAATCTTATGGCTGATCGTTCAACAATATTTCCACTTTTATCGCAATAATTAACATCCTTTCTTGTCGACTGTCAATCTATCCTAAATATGTGCCAAATTTCATCGAAATCGGTTCAATTGTTTAGACAGTAAAGACAGACAGACAGAGTTACTTTCAAATTTATAGTATTAGCATGTATAATAATGATATGGATTATCAATTGAATGGTTTGTTTAAAACCTACTAAGTTGTAATTGAGCGCAGTGAGTGTAATGTATATTAGTCTCGGATTCAATTGTCCGTCGTAGTAAATAACGTTTGTCTTTGTTCCTTAGCCATTGTTTATTCAGAGTCAGTCCGATTTAATAAATTATGTGAATAGCGATGTAACATCACTTTGTGTCGTAAGTTGTGTGTGAACTGAATTTGCCATTAGAATTTTAATTTGCCAGACCCATATGCTGCGTTTATTTATAAAAAATGTCTTTTATTTATCACATATCCATTACAAATTAATAGTAATATAAGCACGATATTTCGTACTCATTTTTAAAAATAGGATAACTGTGTAGTGTAATAAAAAAATATCATAATGTGATAATGTATTAATATAAACTTTCGCTGCCATGAAATTGGTAACAGAAAATTTCAGGGTTCTGTAACTTTATTTTATATTTAAGCATCAGAGTATTATTGCTTATTTCAATCCAGCTTGTATTTATGACGCTGGTTTTATTTTGGCCAAAGGCTAAGTGCAGAAACATCGTAAATTAGACCGTAAAAGATTTATCAATCACTTGCAACGCAGATAACTTTACAAGGCGAATAAAATACATTTTTTTCTTGTTCGATTAATCATCAAATATAGAATCAAAACGACCTCTTTGGTCAGGTGATGTCAACCCAAGTTTTAGGAACCGTGGAGGCCACTGTTTCGTATCCGTCAGTAATTATTTCTGCTGTACTTTGTTTTTAGGTTGATCTGAGTAATTTGGGCTGATTTCTTAATTTTGAAAACAAAGATAAAATGCGCATCAGATATTTGCTATTAGATTGCAATGCCGTTAAATATATAGAGGTCTATATCAGACCCAAATAAGTCGCCGAATGTATGTAAATCCATTACTGACGTAAGACCCAGGGGCGTAGCTACCGCCGTATTTGCCGTATCAATTATACGGGGCCCCCAAAGTGTAAAAAACTTTCTAATTTATTTAATTTTACAAATGACAAAATTCTATAAAGCAATTCCTTTTTTTCCCGCCTTAAGCGTGCGTTCAAAAGTTGGCAACACTCTACATCGGAAAGATTTCAGAGCCTTTGCAACCTGAGTAGTACATTCGAAATATTACAACCGGAGAATCTCCGATCTTCTTCAAGCGAAGAGATATTAAACGCTTCCGGAAAACTGTCTGCTAAATACAATAAAGACATCTCACCTAATCTTTGTGACCAATTAAAGACTCCAAAAACATGCCTAAATTCTGAAATTAAAAAAATTTATTCCATTAAAGAACTCATTGAATTATTGCTAGTAAAATTCAATAGTCTTGCATCCAGTTTTCCCGAGGTAATCACAGCATGCTTTTATTCTTGACCCTTCCAGTTACAACCGCAACGGCAGAAAGAAGTTTTCAAAATTAAAACTAATAAAAATTCTTAAGAACTTGATGGGACATGAACGGCTGTCAGACATCTCACTATTGTCCATAGAGGCAGAAACTTTAGAAAAACTAAAATTATCATCAGCCCTAAATGATTTCATAAATCAATTTGCCGAAAAAAGGCAAGGAGAGTGAATTATTAAATAAAATTACTTTACGGATTTTATCGCGTTTATTTTACATTTTAAATTCCCGACGTTTCGAACACTTTTCAGCGGTCGTGGTCACGGGTGAGACTGAGATGTCATGCGTCTTCTTGCCAGTGCTGAAGAGGGTTACCAGATCTTAATTTTTATGAATTATTTTTAATCTGTACTCCGACCTATGCAAAATGAACTGATTTTATCTGTACAGTCGGCAGTGGTATTATGCTTGGGTTAAATTTTAATTTATTATTATGGATCCCAAGCAGGTGGTAGAACAACCATCTTCTCTATTGAAATTTGGATGTTTTTAATCTCAATAGCCTCACGGATCATCCTTGGTAGAAATCGGTGTTCTTTAGCGAGATTGTGGTCAGATCAAATCTGATGTAATGGTTTGGGTGATTTAGGTATGGTCACACATGCTGACTTGTTGAACAAGTCGGCAGTGTGTGACCGGCAAGTACTAAGAAGACGCTTGACATCTCAGTCTACCCCGTGACCACGACCGCTGAAAAGTGTTCGAAACGTCGGAATTTAAATGTAAAATAAACGTGATAAAATCCGTAAAGTAATTTTATTTAATAATGTATAATATTCGTGCAAGCAATAGAAATAATTAAGGAGAGTGAATATTTAAAATTCGATTTTTATTTGTAAAATGGGTAAATTATGTGATAAATAAATATTTATTCTCACAATATTTTTTTTCTTTTATGAAAAATCTTTACCTCCATATAAGGGCCTCCAAAAAAATTTTTATACGGGGCCCCGACAAGGCACGCTACGCCACTGGTAAGACCCGAAGGATTTGGCACCATACATCTAGCGTTTTTATTAATAAATTTTTGTCAGTAACTTAGTGACAGTCGGCCAGTTACAACAACATCATACCGCCGTCATGCTTCGTTGATATGGGTTACATGGTAGTCATCAATTTTAAATGTAACTTGGATCTGATTATTCGATTTAACAAATAATTTTCCTTTGAGTCGTTTATTTCGGTCAGTTCCCATGACTAGAAATAGATTTTCATATAATATTGGTCGACTTTAAAGAATAGGACAGAAAGGAAGAATATTGTAAATAGCACGGATTTTCTTTTTTATTATTATCATATAGCTTATATATTTTAACTGTAGCCAAAAACAATTGCCTTATCTAAGCAATGTAATGGACAGCCCCTGAGTTGTAGCTCATAATTCGACAGATAGTTGAAAGTTACTTTTCCTATACTTTGTTCCTATTCGAATTTTAACTCGTACGATGCAATTATGTTACAAATTAACGTTTTCCGCTTTAGTTGTCGGTCAGTTGTAAATTCGTAGCAATAAAGCAAACATTCCAATTATTGCCAAAAGCTCCCTTGGGAGACATTGACCCACTTAACGGAGCACAAGGCATGTTTGTTTCAGGTGTCGGGTGCTATAGAGCTGTCAGAGACTGCCAATAGCGAGGCCCAATTACGCAATAATGTAAGTAATAACTTAATTGTAAAACTAACATGACAAGTCTACACTATAAAGCTAAAGAAAGTTTTCTATGTGATGCTTTGCCTGTTTCGTTGCCCTTTAATATAAAGGAATATTATGTTTTTGATAAATGTCTAAGAGTTAAGAAATAATTAAATATACAAACGGCAAAGTTATGTATTTGATGAAGAAGAAGTTGCGTGGTTTAGCGAGTAGAAAGATGAATTTCTCAGCGTCTTCTTAAATATCCCGCAAAGTAATTTAGCTTTTTATTAAGTACACAAGTAAAACATGTTAGCATTTATTATATCATCTCGCAATATCTTATTACAATATAATTTACTGAACCTTTATTGGCATTTTGACCTAAATCCAGCTTATATACATTACCGAGTCTCTTTTTTTTTAACAAAAATGTAATTAAATTTTTTGTGAATACTAGCTGTTGCGCGCGTCTTCGTCCGCATGCTAATATAAAAAAATAATTCGGTTAGTTTTTTTTTTGTCGGAAAAAAGTTACCTAAATAACTCCCAGTTACATAAATATTCGGTAACTTTTAATACTAAATAAAATTGTAATTAACTGCTTTGTGTATTAAATACGTTATCAGTAAGCCCTTTTTTGGGTGCCGATCTTTAGATATTGCGGATGTTTAAGGCGTATGAGTGTCTAAAAATGGCAAGCATTATTTTACATTTCATTTATGGTAATGGCGACCGAAAATTTGCGCGGCCGGCATCGCCTAATACCGTGTCAAATATTACCCGATTGTTTTTTTTTAATTTTTACGCTTTCCTAGTTAAAATCAATACATGAGGATATTATGCCATTTCCTTATTTTAATATTAAAAGTACATGTAAAAATGAACTTTAAAGATTGAAAATAAATATTCTTTACGCCAATGGCACAATTAAATGTAAACGTAAAACTTTGCCTTGTTTTTGGTACTTTGGAATAAAAACACATTATTCCAAAGTTATTTTAATTGCATCCTTGATTAAGGTAATGTTAGATTACGTACTAAGCTAATCTAGGTTTTCTGCTAAGTTATGTATAAAAATGATCTAAGTTTTGTGACTCTGCGTTAGTGACAAATGATACATGTACTTCGATTTATAATACGATTGCGACGAGTCAGATTTGTTTATTGCGCACATATATCGGTGTTCGGTAAAGAATCATTATTGATTACCTTTGTCATTTGTAGTTGGAAGATGGAATGGTTTTAACCGTTGTTAATATGGTGTCAACTTTTGTTGTTTTGACAGGTATTCATTGCATGTAATACCTCAGACCTATAGTTTATATCATGGAGTGGACATTCATATAAATACTTATTGAGGGATATTACTACTTAATGCTCACTTTATTACATTTAAACGAAAAAACAAAAGCGGATATTTTCGTTTTAAAGTAATTGACGTAATCCTGATAATTATCGTTTCATTTCTTTCAACTTTATCTTTGAGCACAATTACGCGTGGGAGGTAAGTAAACAACCATAATGCCCAAATCCCAGCCGGTGGGACTAACCCTCGGGAACAGTACACCTAGCAAGGATTCCAGAACGTGTTAACCGAAGTACAAACAGCGACCATTATACTAACACAGCACTGCATACCGAGCCCTAAATCCCATTTCCGCCCAAAGTGTAAACTTTAGCTGTACAATAAAAGTTAATTTGTATTTATTACTACAAATTTGTCACGTTGCCACCCCTGTTAAGGAACTCTGCTTAGCATTATATTTGCGCTTTTTCAGTTGTTTTAATAATTCTTCTGTTTCTTTAATAATATTGAGGATAAGGTTCGGTTCTTTTAATTTTGAAGACGTTATATGCAAGATTATTTGTCACAATGGCGCCACCATGCGCGTAACTTAATATTACAATTTAAAAACCTACTTGAAAAATGAATACGCAATCGTTGTAAGTAGTATACGACTAGTATTAAACATTAGAAAGAAGGCAATTTCCTGTTCTTGTAACCTGAATACGGTGGAGCTAAAGTAATATTAAAAAAATGTGATGAATCAAATAGCGGTAAACGCCATGTACTTACTATATATTTTTACACACATTTAATCTGTTTTAAAAGGTCCGTTATACGTCAGTTTTCATTACGTGCCGCAGGCGTTCTTATCTTCATCCCGTATTGAAACAAATTGCTGACTCAGCCCGCATTTTCAGACTCGCAATCAATTATACTTTATTGCGCACATACGTGAAGGTCTTGCGAATGTCAAAGTTCCTTTAAGAATAAACCATATCATAAGGATGCTTTTTTAAAAGTAAGCTTTGATTTATATTGTGATAAATATTTAAACAACAGTACATTCTGTTAGAATCAACATGTACAACCATAAAGATCTCGATAAACAAATACGCGTCGTGAATCTCATTACGTTAGTGTTATTCTCATGGTGTTCTCTGTAATTGACATGTGTCAAACGCGCGGCGTTGCAAGGCTTCCAAATTTAGAGTAATGTTTATAGTAACAACGGATGCTGCATTGCCTCCGGTTGTTTATGTCCTTATGTATAATTTATTTCCCCGTGTTAAAATGTTGAGCTTATTCTTGTTTCATTTATATTTTTGTACAAATTTGTAGGTTACTAAAAATTACTGATTTATTTTTACAATTTACAACATTATTTCAAAGCGGTAACATTTGACCGATAGCCTATGTGAACTCATTATCACTTGGTTTTTTCATAATGTAGATATAATGTTTCCGCCAAATCGCCGAGCGAGCGTCGTAACATTGCTGCGTGGTGCGTTCTTTTTTTCGTAGGGATTTAATGGACGTCACGGTATGATTGATGTTCAATAACATTAGGGAGCGGGTGGGACCAAGCGCATTGCCGCGTTACCGCGCGAAGGTGAGGCCGCACGATGAGCGGAGGCGGCCGGTGCCAGTGCTCAGCGGACGCGCGCTCCGACCGCACACCTCACTTGGAGGTACCACGTCACGCGGCTGCCACCGCGGCCGGCCTTAGCCCGCGGCACGTGCACGCCGATAGCGCGATAACACCCGCCGACGCGAACAATTAACCGTCTCGCCTTGTCAACATGAAAACAGTTTCCTTTGTAATGCCAAAGAAAAATTCGTTGGAACGTTGTGCCGCGCTTATTCCAGTATCTCTTATCAGTACCGCTGTTTATCCCCCGTGCGCGCCGCGACTAATAAATAAATAATGAGCAACGTCCTTGCGTGAAGCGAGAGGTGGTATTTGCGCAGACTCGTCCACGAGCGCTCTGAGAGATGAAGCTGTTCAAGAGGAGGTTGTCGTTCAGCGGAGATAAACAGAAACGGGTTTCCAGTGCGGACGATCCTTTTAAACACGAGGTACCCGGCTAAAGTTCAAGTAACACAATGGCCTTAGATTATAATAAGCATGCAGCTAATAATAAAACATGTAAAATGCATGCTTTGTTAGGGATAATTCTGAAAAGGAACGTGTTTTCAGAGTTGTTGAAAATTAAGAGTCTAAGCTAAAAGTGTGAAACATGTTGTAAGGCTAGGTTATCTTATCAGCGAAGAAGGTCGCACTTAGTATAGCTATTTACGCCGTTAGCATGCAAATTAGCTTCTGGAAAGATAATTCACAATGTAAAATAGGCATATATAACGGAGGTTAATTTAATATCAATTTACAAGTATCAAAATCGGGAATTTATATATCTATTGACATGATAATGTTAACAAAACATTGTTTTGTATTTCAGGATTCTCTATAATTATTTATCTATAAGTTCAACTTTATGTTATAAGCATCATTAAAAAATTTAACAAAACAGTAATAACCAAAAATAATTTAGTGCTATCAAATTGTCTGAGCCATGACCTTAGTTGGAGACATTAAAATTTCCGCATCGCCGACTTACGTACATGTTGTTCGTAAATTGTTTGGACGTAATGCAATATTTATCGTATTTTGTACACAATTTTTAAGTTCTTCCGTAAATAGTTGTAATGTAGTAAACGGATATACACACGTGACTAATTTAATTGCATGACAAACATGTTATAAAACTCAAAAGTGAGGGTGAGGGCTGCGCTATTATGACTGTACATTGGCTGAGGTCAAAAATATAATTGTGTGTGTTATATTGCTTCATTAACAGATTTTTGATTATAACATAAACGATTTACGATTACGATTTTATCAAAGATTATTGTTTGTTACAATAGTAAAGACATTTATATCGTAGAGAAGTGTATTTTTGTGTTAAATTATTTTTAATGCAATAACACTAAATAAGTCATACAAACAAACAACAATAGTTTTATTATCCAAAGGGCTAACATTGAAATGTTTAACCTTATATAAATACAAATCTTTCTTAGTACAAATTACCATACTAAGGTGAAGTTGCTTTAATGTGCTATGCGCTGCAATAAATGATATATGATTTAAACCATCACGTTATATCATTCTATAAATTAAATTTTGTGTGTTAATTGTGGTATTAGGTTTCAAAAGAAAATCAAATATTCTCGAGAAATTTAATTCAAATGTAGCACTTACACTTATTTTTGTAAAAATTTACAATTAATTTTTTACCTATTTAGGTACGTTGTAATATTTGTAACCGCAATATCACAGCCACAAACTTGACCTCGCGTGGTCTGTTTCATTGTAAGGAATAGTAAATGTGAAGGTCGGACCCAACGCTCCGGAATTTGTATCAAATGTCTGTTACATTAAACTCGCGCTCTTCAATTGTCTGTTGGCTTTTGTTTTAAATAGCCCTATTTATTTACAGATAAGTCTAGCTAAATAGCTTTTTGTTTTAATTGTAGTCGTGTATTCAAACTAGTTCTTACAAATGTACTGAATTATTATTGGTTTAGAGGCAATAGGAATGTGCATGTTATAAAACTGTATAAAACGTTAAGTTCATATAATGTATATATATATCAGATGTATATATATAAGATCATATAAAGAAACAACTTTTTAAATATTAAGTTACAATATAAAATTATACATATACCAACAATCTCAGTCATCGCGCGTACAAAGATAATTAAAGTTTGTTCAAAAAGTTTTATAATATAACTTTCATGCCGCTTTAGCGTATCGAAATGAAAGCGATGTTAGTGACACAGCTATATGTATGATAGCCTAAAAACAACGGATGATGTCATTGTCTTTAACATGTGCACTCCTTCGAAATTCTATTGAAACAACATAAGTACTATAACTTACGACTATTCGAAGATAGATTGACGATGCATTGTTGGTCATTATCGGTTTGTATGATGTTTATCTGAACATTAAATAAGGTGTGAAAGTCCGTTAATGAGAACCATTAGAATGTATTACCGAGAGCGACAAGAATATTATAGCCAAGGGGAATTTGGTACGCCGGTTATCGCAGACGATGATCGGCTCGCGAATACGCTTTGACCTGTCCTTGAATACAATTTGTTTAAACGTTTTGTAATGTACATCTTCATTTTTATATCGTCGTTACAATCATAGTTATATTTGAATAACGTTTTTTAGAATGTGATCATGATAGTACGACCGCAATGTTGATTTGAGACACCGATTTTAGGGATATTTAGTTGGAGAAATTCATGGTTGAACTATTATCACGTCTCAAATAATATGTGACGAGCGAGTTGTGTGTTTTAATATGCAATTTTTATGGACTGCGCTAATTTCTTACTATGAGAAAAGTGGTGTCAGTTCTTGCTTCCTACTTTCTTCTTGATACTTAACGTATATAATACATTGAATTTTGTCATCGATCGTAAATTATACAAGTAAAGTGTGGATGTAATTAAAATATTTATAATTAGATTTGTTCAAAGGTATATTTTTTTCCAATAGCAGTACATTTCCAACGTTGATTATGAATACATATTTAGATTCGTTATCTCTAATACCATTCGTGAATAAATGATCACTACCTTATCAAATGACAGTAAAAGTGAAACCGATGGAAGTAGAGTTTACTTATTTGTTAATATTGCGTTTTTAAATTTACTTCATAGATATAACAGGAAGAAAGGTCACAAACTTTGTCTTAGTAAAATTTCTAGTGAAATTTTTTAGTCAAACTACGCTTATCATAAATCATATATATTTATATAATAACGTATATGTATATTTTGTATGTACCGTTTTGTGTTAATTTTATGATTGAAATCCAAATTTATTCGTGATTAAATTTATCCAGTAAAATTTGAATGTCCGTACGCTACATTGATAGATTGGATGAAGATAGTGCAAGTCATATTTTTTTTAATTTATAAGGTGATTATTTAAAAACTGAGTAAAGCAATTTGGAATAACTATCAAATGAGATTTTAATAGGCACTTTAATGGCACTCGATGACTATTCAGCAAAGACAGTTTTTTACACAAGTAACCTTACTCTAGTAGTAAGTTTTAATAAATGTTATAAAGAACCAATTTTATTAATTCACTATTAACGTCATAATCATATATATGCTTCAAAAACCTCGCTCTACGTAATATTTGCCGTTACGAATCAGCTACAGCCAAAATAACCGGCGCAGCTTCCTCTTTTATGTAATGAAGCGACAAAAGTGAATATGCATTTTGAAGTTTAGCATACGACAACAGCAACTAGTACGTAATTAGAATTCTTGCTCTCGCCGAGACTTACGATTTCTCCACGACAGAGAGCAAGCAAACGTAAGTAAGTGGATTCCAACACCACTTATTCAAATAAATGTTTTACGAAATGATTTCGTATAAGGTTAAATATTACTCCATACATCATTATTTCGAGCTTACTTCTTAATATTTGAAAAAGTATTTGAGTATCAAATTTATTTAAAAAAAAGATTAAACAAGATTGCTTGCTAGTTCAAATCTACGCCAATATTCTGTTACTACAATTTTTTTTTAAACAAAGTCCAACTTGGGAAACCCGAAACGTTGTTTTACTTATGTGTAAGCTGTATCGGTAATTATTAAGGGAACTTACGATTTATCTTGTGGTTACACCATAGGAGAAGTAAATAAAAACGAAAAGTACGTTGCACCGGTTAAAATTTAAAGAATAATTTACAACAACGAACAGTCCGTATCAATTCATAATAAGCTTTGGTTAAACATGCGAACTGCGTCTAATAATTGAAACTCATTAATGTCGAATTATTACACTATCGATAGACAAACGTTTGAGTTTGATTAAGTGATTGTATACGCAGCATCCTTTGTCGTTGTTATATAACATTACAATTTAATCTCATCAGTTGCCCGGAGCGGTGATGCGGCTCATTGTTAGTAATACTAGTGTGTTAATTCCTTAACGCGCTCACGTAGCCAATGCATGTCGAAAGTGGTAACGAAACGTTAGCCATCGCCCACGCTCGCCCCGATCGTTTACGCTATCGGGTCTGTACACGGTGCACCACGTGGGATGTTTATTATCTTATCTACCTGGTGGCTAATCCCCCGTGCTATTTTCATATAAAACGTACCAGACGTTTTGTAATAAACCATATTCAAACAACTTCGAACGCCACTGCAGCGTCTCACGGCACCCGCGGCCGGACGTGTTCAAACAAACATTCTTTAGCGTATTTTATACGACAGCTAATAGTTTAAGCTCGACTACAAAGGTCAGCGTTTGGTGTGGAGTAATTGAAATATTGCCTTACCTTATCGTATGAGTCAACACTTCTTTATGATGTTACAGCATGTTATAATATAAGCAGGTAGCAAAAAAAGGTATCGGTTAGCCAAGCTTTGATGTGCTTTTTGAGTTATATTAGTGCGGCCACACAGTGTTTATATTAGTCGGTTTTTGTTCTCTTAAGATTTTAAGATTACAAGTTAAGACAGTAGTAACAATCGTTATGTAACTAATTTTTAATGTTTGACGTCTTTTTAATTATTATGAGGAAGTAAAAGTCAGAGTTATTAATTCCATGTCTCTACTAAACTCTTTAAACCCGAATCATAAAAAGAAATTTAAACATATTCATGATACGTTCATTATAATATGTATTTAAATATTTAACATATTATATAATATGACTTTTAAACTTATATTATGTCATTAATCTTATAATAAGTATTTCAGAACTAGAACAGAAATTAAATCCGTAGAGTATTCAAATTTACCTAAGTACTAAGGTGAAACGAAAGCTGTAATGAGAAGGTATAGACGTGAAACTAGACCCTTTATTAAAATAAATGTCAGTTAGTACATATATATCAGTAAAGGTAAAGCATTTTATTAAATCAAGAATTCAAGTCAATTGTATGTTTTAATTGAGTTGTATTTGGCGATACGGCTCCTGAACTTAGGTCATATTCAATTCTCTAAAATGGAACTTCCATTACAGAGAATTCAAGAGAGCAAATATTATATTAGTAAAGTATCTTGTGAAAGGTGTTTACTATTTTTATTACTACGACAAACAGATATTTATCATGTGTTTAAAAAAATTTAAAAGCAGTTTTAAATTCAACGTAACGCGTTCGTTAAACTGGTAGGCAAATTAAGAAAATATCGTGTTGCATTTTAACTTTGTTATCGTGCTAGGGATCTCATAAATTAAGTTATCCGGAGTGCCTATCTACCATCAGCCGCCGTGCCAACTGGGTCACCTAATAAGAAAGCAGCTCGAAGGCACAGAGTGATGTACGACACTCATATTGCGGATTCAGATTCGAGCCGAGGGTCTGATAGCAACTATGTCATTAGGTTACCTAGTCGCAATATGTCTAACGCCGTTTTAGATTGCCTACGGCCAATTTCCTGTGCTGTTTATATTACAAAGAAACCCATCTAGGAAGGTCCGGACGTGACGCTGGTACAAAACAACATTGATCGATGATCGGCGTGCAATCATTGGCAGTAGAGCTGTAGCGATGCTATATGTATGCTGTAAGTCGTGCTGAATGTGAAGTTGCGTGTCGAAAGCCAAAGTGTCGAGTTTGGAACGTGAATATGTTTATTATCATTAATACCCGGACTTGAAAGCTTTGTTTGCCGCGGGGCTCGAATCGGCCGTGACTGCGCATAGCCGCCATTAGCACGCTTAATTACGTAGGCACTAATATTACTGTTATTCGATTTGAAACGGTCCAGTGTTTGTTGGCACTTCCAAAGCATTAGATTAAATTGTTATAATGTTTTGAACTATGATGATGTTATGTTAATTTCATAAATTGTAAAGTAACATAGCATGTATATGTTCGGTTATTACTTTTATAAGTTTCTAAGAGACTTGTATTGCGGCATTTTAAACTGAAGGCACCTGATTCAGTTTTAAGATTGCTTTCTCTTCTCAGGATAAGGCGCGCTTTTCGGACACGAGTTGGCAAATCCATAGAACATGGGCACGGAACGGAGATACGCTTCCGCTTTCGCCTCCGCAAACCCGAGCTCCTACTGCGATAGGACCCGCCGCCACTGCTGCCACGCCCTTACGCAACGATGAGAATGGCATCTATGACACCATCAACGTGAGTATAATCACATTGGCTTAACATACATGTACGTTGCAACTACTGTCCAAGCGTATTTTAATTACGTCGTGACTGTGTCAACATTTGCGTGTTATATAAGAACTTTGTTGTTCGGTGTACAGATTAGCATGTCCGCAGTTTGTTTGAGCCTTGAGTTAGTTATATTGCAGTTTTATTAGAAACGTACATAAAATATATTATAATAAAGAATCGATGGGCAACAGAGTCTCGAGCAATATAAAACATATATAATAAGCGAAATATTTTTTCTTTCTATATTAGTTTAATTTTTATGTATATATAATTTTTAGATGGATTTCATATTAGCCTGTATTTAATATTTGCCTAAACTAAAAGTTAAGGTGGTTAAGATTGTATCATGAAAGATTAAGATCGTAAATGATTCAACTATTGTCTTGGTATAATAAAATTTTACGTCATTCAAATAAAACGGTGATTATTACACCAGTTTAAACATTTACTGGAAACACATCTTAACCACAAACGAATACTTTTAATATTACATTTAACAAGACTCGCCATATTCTAAGACGACACGAAAGTTGGCGTCACCTCGTAAATAAGTGCCGCTATGAAATATGTTTACTTTGATGGCGATGCAGTCGTTAACTGGCCGCAATGATGGACACGATAATAACTCGAGTGTGGTCCCGCAAATTAAATTCAATAAGAGAGCTGCCGCGTGAGGTCCCGCCGCACTGAGGGCGTGCGGCACCGGGGGCGTTCGCGCTGGCCCCTAAATTACCGCTTTTTCGTTAATAACTAAATCTTTATGAAATTCTCCGTTCACTCATTCCGGTCACGTTTCCCCGTGCCGGGGAACACTCAATTATGAATCGATTATTGTTTCTGAGAATCGAATTTTATGGTATTTTACTCTATCACCGATATGCTCATATCTCATCACGACAGCTTTCTTTTAGCTTTTATTACGTAGCACGTTAATAAATGCATATTTATAGCACACTCTTTTTATTTTTAATTCGAACAATTTGTAAATAGAACATTGAAAGGAATAGATATAAAATAAAAGTTTTACCAGATGCAACGTTCGTAGAAACATGCATCAATTCTACAGTAGACATTTATTTCAGCCGCCAGCTGTAGCGGGCATATTATTCACAAATGAAAGCTATGCAATAATCCGCATAACATATTTGTGTATAACTGTCGTGGAATAATGAATTGCGGATGTCAAATTGGAAATAACAGAAATTACGAATACGCAAATGTTGCAACGGCATGTTGCATTTAGAAGCGTGATCGTTTGTTTCGTAGCTATTGCTTGCGCCCACGCGTACCGAACAATGTCTGAGACAATTTTCGCTAGCCGCCATTGTGGGTGCATTAAAGCTACTTCTCGTACAGCTGCCCCCGTTTATCCGTTCAGTTTAATTGACAATACAATGCGTCCCATGTCCAATAATAACAACAAACAAGTAATTGTAACAAATCTACAAGCGTTAGATATGCATATTGTATGCAAGGACTTATGAACCATATTAATGTCATATTATTACTATTGTCGATATCTCAGTAAAAAAATAGAGGAAACGATTTATATAACCATTTTTTAGCCTTTGACAATTACCCGTTAGTCAGAGAGGAACAGTCTTCAACGAAATAATTCTGCAAAATATCTGTCTTTGTATCTAATATATGTCTAATATATAATCAAAAAAGTAGATGTTTTTCTTTACAAAAATTTTGTCAACAAATTAACTTTTCTGAATAACAGACGCCATATATAAAACATTTTTAAGGAACTTGTCAAGAGCTACATTATCGCTCTGTATGATTCTCAGATACAGAAATGAAAACCTTTGAATTGAAATAAAATAAATAGAAATAACATAAGTTTTTAAGATAAATATTTTTAACTTATGTTAATTAAAAGGTAGTGTCGTTGGTTCCGCATTTTGATCATGCTCTCCAGGAAGTAAGAACCTGTATGTGACGTCCTCGAACTATAAATTTTGTGAGACAAAAGCTGAAATTCTTGTAATTCTTTCAATTCTCAGGCTAATTATTGAAATTGTTATATATTTTTATAGTTAAACATGAAATTTGCACCATATTTATAATGCATCCAGTCACTTAAAAAAATCAATACCTTTTATGTTCATATTTGTATGTAAATATACGCAATAACTTTAAGCAGTTAGTCTAACACGTCTTTAACAACGCTCGTTTAAAAATGAAAGCGCAAGGGAAAGCGCCCCCAAAAGTTATTAGAGCCATTTCCGATTCGATCGCGCCAAAAATAAACCCTTGTATGATTTTATTGAGGTAATTGTGTCTTTAAGTAACTGCCGGTTTCATTTCCGACCTGTGAAAGTGCCTACTGGTCTTGATGAAAGAGAACATTTTATTTTGATTTTTGGAACAGTTTTGATGGATGGCTACAATGCTGTAATTGTTGGCTATGTGGAGTGGCGACTGCTTCTACATTTGAAGGCAGACGGTTTTAATATTTAATAAACGACTTATGTTGTTAGTCCCTGGTTTGCTAAAGAAATGTAAATTTATCACTTATTTTACAACCAATGATCTTCATCATTAGTTGCAAAATAAGTGGGTGCCTAAAATACTGATAGAATGTTAGTGTCCACTAATTTCTACATCTGACTACTGCTGATACTGACAAAATTAACAGGAGACCTCATGATAGTTTGTAAACTGTCTAGGTTCGAGAGAAGGTTTACAATTTTTTCACTAAAAACTCTAAGATATAATCATAATATTTTGCTTAGTCTTTAAAATGAACATTAATCATCAATTTATTAGTGAAATCCTTGATAGGTTTTAAAACATGTAGTGTTCTTTTTAACATACAATTTTATTTCATTGTGGAAAGTAAAGAATACACCAAAATAAAATAAATAAATAACGTAATTATTTATATAGTGCACTTATGACTTGACGTTCATTTTATTATCTGTTACAGAGGTTACCATTTTTATCGATAAGTGTTAACAAATTGATCCAATTTATACAACAACTCAGCGTTCAGATAAATTTTGCGAGGAAATCTCTCGAGATTCATGAATAAAACATGAGTTCAGAGAAACGGATGTGCGCAGATATTGCTGTATCTTACCTTTCGATATGAAGAATAAATAAATTAGTATAAGGAGGAATGGAAATAAAAACATACGTGATGTAAATATAATATTTAAGGCAAATAGCAATCAATATGAAAACTTGTTTATTTGCTACAATTTACTTAGTACTATCACTGGGTAGAAATACACAATATGAGTATAATATCTATATTACTAGAAACCACTTGTATAAATGTAAATTGCTTATGGAATTGCAGCTTAAATAATTTATTACTGTTCCAGTTTTTGTCTTAAATTTACAAAAGTCACAAAAACTTTATGCTGAATTGTCGTATTTTTCTAATATTCCTAAAATTTCAATTTATTTACAACGATATAAGCCAACTTTGTGTTAGGCATGTTACCTAATATTTATCTATTCTAGTGAACTGCCGCTAACGCGAAGTCTTTGGAATTTTAATGCTTTCCAAGGTTTGCCGGGTCGCAATCGAGGTTGTGAATCTTGAATTTTGTTTAGAAATAGACATGAGCTCATAGTTTTATACTTAAGTTATGTAACATATTCTGGTTGTTACGGCTTGGTTTTTGCTGGAAACATTACATTAGGAAGACTTTTTTGGCCGTTAAATTATTGGTCAAGTAATAAAAAAATTGTGAATTTTACTATTAACTTTTACTTTTTTATACTTTCAGTAATCTGTCACTGAGATTAGGAGTGAATAAAATATTATATTATGTTTTGTTTGACCGTACTGATCAGATTATTTATAAAAAAATATGTTTATGCCGTAGAATTTTTCTCGAAAGATGTATGTAACTCAACCCTCACTTCGGTGGCTATTAAGAAACACAAGCCTCCTTATGCGATATGCGATGTTGAGCAATTTGTGTCTAGTACTAACCTGGTGTCTGCGCAAGGTCGCCGGACCGATTTGCAAGAGGATGTTCAACGTTATTGCTTCCCGGGTTTTGCGAACTCTAAATGAATCGTATCCCTATTGTCTTGGTAGTATTCAATGTATTCGTGAACTTCTAGGGACTACATTTTTGTTTTAATATGAAAAATGAAAACTAGTTTCTTTTTAAGATAAAACTTGTTATTTTGTGCGATTATTAGTTCTATTTTCAATGTGTGGTTACCAATCGTCGTCAGAACATTCGTGATTGGACCCCTTAAGCGGAACGGTTCCGCATTAGCAAAGGTATTAAAGTTAAATTACAGTAATTTATCGTTTCTTTGACATATTTACGGCTAAGTTTGTGGCGTCATTTATTAAAGTATGACGCAATGTCTTAATGAAGTTTTATTTGCGCCCAATTTTATTTTATTGGAGGATATTGTATTACAGACTATTTAAATCCGCGTACCTAAATTTTTTGTCATTCCAAACTTACGATTTTTTTTATTTGCAAACGACTCATTCAGGCTTTAGATGATGTCAAGAACTGAGCAACTTATGAATAAATTAAGCGCGAATTAAATCACTTGGCACTTATCGTCTATCTGATGACCATAAACGCAGCAAATAGAATCATGCATTAGTTTTATATCGTCAGCGGTTACTTTGATATTTCATTCTATCGTTTCGCCTAATTAAACCAGAGACAAAAAGTTATTGGAATTGACTCAAACATTGTAACCCATAGCAACCAAGGTGCTTTAAGTATATTTTATCAACATAGAAGTATTACACTTACTAATTGATTGTTAACAATACTACTACCAGTTCGGAATAAGATCCCTCTGACCTAAGAAACTCAGAGGGACAATTTTTCTCGTCATATGTCAAATCAATACAATGAACAAACAACAAACAAAAATTATAAGTATACAAATGTAATATTATTGAAAAATCTAAAAGATTCCATTAGTGTGTTAACATTTGAAAAGTCATTTACATTGTCATCATTAAGTAATTGTCAACGACATGTGAATCCACAAGGTACAATCCACTAATAACAACGCCAAAAGTGCTCACATCTTCGTTGCTATAGCTTCTATGGTTCTTATTCAATACAAGTCTCCTTTGGCGCCGATATAGAATGAAATGGGGCGCCATTTTTTTTCTTCGAGAACATTCTAAGCGGCCACCCGTCGCGATCGTTAAGATCCACCGGAGTCAGGTGTCAGTGCGTGGAGCTGCGCTTCGTTACCCATGTCCACATAAATAAGATTCGATCGTTAAACAATAGGTGCGGCCTCCCCTCACAGATCGACCGATAACGAGTGACACTCATCTGACAATGAAAACATTAGTGATTAGAAGACCCGTTGCGCGCAGTCATTCGATACTGTAATTAAGTGAAGACGTTCCGCTGTGATTCGATAGGATTTTTCTTATTTTTAGGATCAAATGCTAATAGCTATATCTATGTTTTATGAAAGTAATATTATCAAAAAGATTCTGATATCATAATATACGTCCAGGTCAATGCTTTTGTTTTTTCTATTTTATTATTATTATTATTATTAGTATTAATGTTTATAGCTTTTTTCTCTTCTTTACACATGGTAATGTATATAATTAAAGTAATTTCGGTTCCATGATGTTACAAACGATGCATTAAATGTTTTTATTTTTTAACTTTAGTTGATAAAATTTATTGTCTAAAATAAGCCTTTATTTGTTGTTTAGTACTAGGTCTACTGTTTTACATTAGCATTATATTTTCTAAAATCTCTTTCAGTCGAATAAACAATAGCTTACTGTAATTATAATGTAAATATTACTATTTTACATAAATATTTGTATAGAAGTGTTGACGTACGTTACGCTTTTTGAATGGACATTTACTTTCCTTTCCACTCTCTAAATTAGTCGCCTAATACACCATGCAAATTTGTCATCGGGGAATGAACTCGGCTTTCGACTGTTCTGCATCCGAAGTTAAAAAAAAAGCTAAATACGCATCGCAGCGTGCATTGTACATACCTTTAAAAAGTGTTTACGTAATAAAAGCTAGCCTAAATGCTTGACAATAAGCCCCCTTTCTTCTTCAAAAGGAAGGCTCAAATAATTATTCTAATATTATCTTAAACTGCAGTTTTTTTTATGTGAAACCATTACGTCTTATAGCGTTGGTCGCAGTGAAAGTTTTCCACGGCAGCACGATGACATGCCTCGAATAGCTCGGCCCTTGGTTTCCACGGGCATCGACGTAATCTTGTGTACTCATGATCGACATACACGCACGAGCACTTAGCTCTGTATACAGTACAGTCTTCACTCACGCAACATGTCGTATAATATTTTTTGGTTTAAAACATTTCAATTAAAATTTGTTACTGTTCTATTAGTACACGAAAGTGGTTACAATATATATTATTGAAACAAAGTATAGTATGTACATATTTAACTGTAGACAGTGTAAGTCTATTGTATGTAGGTTAAATTGTATACATAAAACCTCTATCTTATTTCACATTGGTATAAAGTATTAAGTTTTAACATGGAAGCTCTTAATGTTAATCCATTTAGGTCTTAATCGACTTACTGTAAATAGGGAACTTAATAATAACAATCGACTCCACCCATTTATATAAATTAATGGTTAAAAACCACAAATTTAAGACCGACGTGAGAATTGAACCCTTTTAACATCAAAGGCAGTAAACATCTCTATTAATCCGTGTTCAACCCGTAAAACTGAAACTAATTCTTTGTAAAAGTATTAGGACAGTGAGAATTTTAATTAAAAATACTTTGAAATTTATGTAAAATGGCCACTATTAACTTCATTTATTATTAAACGATAAATTATGCGCTTTAATATTTATGCAACATACGCAATCTTAAGATAATATTATGTCGATTAAAATAACTTTTCGTAGTGTCTATTGTGCCTTAGCTATCGAAGATTATTAAAATTCAGTATAAAAGTTATTCTTAAAAACTATAAACGAGAACTGCAACTCTTATGTTATCAACATTACTATTAGTATTGTGAAGTAAGATATTGTGATTTTTACTTATTTTAAACATTGTTACGTATTCAGTTTTTAACATGCGCCGACGTGATGGGATTGATATGCAGTCGAGCCGTCTGTCGTCACGACGCGTGTTTCTGTTTACAAAAGCGCTCCTTTGCCCATGCCTTGTTACTCAAAACTGTGAATGAATATTTCAATCCCGTTCTACCCTTTTATCCGTTTCTCCTATATTTGTACGTATGTTAACGTTGTGGTATAAAATCCGATATTATATATATTTTGACAAACGATTTTAACTTAAGTAGGACTACATCTATTTTATTTATTTTTTGTGTTTTTTTTTATTTTTATTTCAAAACATTGAGATACAGACATATACCAACTTAGTCTGCCTGAGATCATGGATGCTGGAAAGAATCCGAAACGTCGGGAATAAATATATTTAAGTAACTCGAAAAATCCGTAAACTAGTGGATTTGATATGGTTAAGTACAACTGTTTTCCTTTTTTTTTTAACTTTAAATAAATATTTAAAAACTTTACTATATTATCTTTCAGTATTAATTATGTAATTTAATTTTAAATCTGTAAAACTCTAATATAAAGATATAAAGAGCAGTAAATAAATTTTACAATACATAAAAATTCAAAATATGACTGTAAAACGTATATACATATTTAAATGTGTATCATGTATATTGGTATACATGATCATCATTGGTGATGAATTTAAAGGTCAATTGTCTTTCAATTTAAACAAAAGAATTCCAAATAATAACGTTCTTTTGACATTATACTTTATAAATTATTTGATTAATTAATTGAATTAATATTCATTACAATAACAACTGTAATCAGAAATTTTAATTTATAACCGTCATTTGTACAATTCAAAAATTTTGATAAAATACGTACTTATGCTGTGAGCTTTATCTTGTCCAAGTCACTTGTAAAATACGCATGATTAATCATACAACATAATAAAAAATAACAAATTACTTATTATTATTTGATTCACTCTAAAGAAAAATTGTGTTCAATCAAGGGTCATCTTTATTTTAATATTTACAAAAATAAACATTTAGTGCCAAATACTACCGTTTATTTTCGTTAAAACATACAACGTTTCAATATAGACTAGTTTCTATTGGATGTTTTTTTTTAATTGGCTACACAGGCAGACGAGTAGTCGGGCTTACTAATGGCCCAATAGAAAGTGGTCACCGACGCCCATAGATATTAACAATACCAGAAGTTGTACAAACGTGCTGCCTACCGTGAAACATAGGATCTTAAGTCACATTTACCCAGTAAATAAGCTAGCTACTGTGCCCTTTAAACCGGAGCTGCCTTACGGCAGAAATAGGCACCGCGTGCAATAGGAATGCCGTATTTAATTTTGTACATTAATAACATATTTAATATGATGAATATTAATAGTACATACCCTTAGAATCAGAAAAATACGATGCAATGCTAAGTTCGTTATTCTGTGTATAATAAGTCAAAAAGTAAAATCATTCCGTTGCATATCGGCTATGTGACATTCCCGTCGGACTGTGTGCCCGAGAGGCGAGGCGCGGTTGCCAGGCAACGCGGCGTCGCCGGCCCCGGCGTCAGGACGCTGCGGTGCGGCGCCAGTGCCTCTCCCAGCGCCGCGACGCCTCACCGCCTCTCCCGCTCCACACGAGAGCACGTCGCGTACACCCCAATATTTACGAAGATTGCTCTCTGCGTAGTGACTTTCGAAACAAGTATGGTAGCAGTAGCGTAATTTTTCGTGATCTGTGTGAAATTTTATTGCAAAAGAAAGTAAATTGAACAATAAAATGGATAAAGATAGTAGTGTGGATTGTAATAATTGATAAATGAAGATCAATGACGCAAGCGTAGTTTTTCTACAATTGAATAAATGACGATCTGTTGGGCATCAATCAATTCATCTTTAAAAAATTATATGCAAGAACATGTAAAGTCAATAATGATGGTATAATTACATATAACAGCCAATAGCAGTGACATACAAGATGATATTTAAGAGAGATAATGAAGTGCTACATACTTTGATTACATTACTCAAGATAAGGAGATAAGAACAATAATGTATTTATCAACGTCTGATTTCTGTATCATTTTAAACTGATTAGAACCATATAGAATGGTTCACAGTATAAAAAAAGCATTAACGTTAGGAAAAATCACAAAACATTGGCCTTAACTTGACTCGGCATACCGGCATTAAAGGAGCTGCAATATATGGAGAAAACTGCAGGCACAACGAGTGAATACATAGTGAAAAGAAAACAAAAAACAGCTGGTTCGTTATGAAAGGACGTCACGAGTGTCTACAGTCGGTGACCGTTCACGCAGCTAAGAGTGCATGTGACGATCTTTTATTTAGACAAGCCCCCCTCTAAGGTTATTCAACCCCGCACGGGCTGAACACGCCAGAGCAAGGCTCCGCGAAGGTCAGGGCCATTATGCCCTAATTGTCTTACATAGACAACTAAACGGTTGAATAAACACTCAATCAACTGAGACTAGAAAAAAAAAATAATAACCAAAGATTTATCAACTCGATTCCAAATACTTTTTAAAGACCATTTAAATAATTATTGAGAGTCTTTTATGAGAGAATTTGTGTTACAAGTTTTAAATGAACTTTGATAGTAGTGTTCAGTGTCTAGACGCGGGTGTATGTATTAGGAGTGGAGTGTATTGGTGCCGCAGTGCAGGGGCGCATGTCTGGAGCGGATGCCGGCCGATGGCCACTCCGCGTAGTCCTGACGACCACCTACTTCACATTCGCACGTGACTTTCTTAAATTGCAGGCCTGCGACAAATGAATATCTTTAATTTCTATCCGTTGGCACAGAGTCCGTTAAATATCTTTGAAACAACTACTTGCCAATAATTAATAGCTTTTAATGCCGCTGGTAGGATATGAATAATTAAAAAAATATAATATAAGTAAGACGTGCAATGAATAGGTATCCTTTTTATGTAACTTGCAGTATGCTGAAATGCTAACAAATTCTACGCCGCAACACACTTTTACAGTACCTATTAGATGAAGGAGTGTCGGGTAGAAATAATTAAATAAAACGATTCAAATAAAACTCAAAAGTTGTTGTGGTTCATAGAATATTTAAAACAAAGACGAAGAGTATTATTTGGCCTGGAATGTAATACAAATATAATTATGCGTCCACGCGCGCAACGCGTTTGCGACGCAGAAGCGGCACGCGCGCTGCACAGGCTAGCGTTCGCTCTGTGGCGCGCTGCGTTCCACCTGCAGAGGGGCAGATGGCGGGAGACACGGTCGCGGTCGCAAGCCTATATGGCCCCATCACCTGGTCTGAAGCTAATGACGGTTAGTTTTAGATAGAAAAATCAAGTATTTGTTGAAGCAATGCTAAGCAAAATGTCCCGTTCAAGAGAAATGTAATGTACACCAACAGGAAGCCAGATATCCCGACTGTACTTTGTTCCGTCTCGTCTATTTCTTGTATTCAAAAATAATAGTCCAACCCTCCACCTACAACTAACATAATTTTAAATAGTTTAAAATTCTCACATATATATAATTATTATATAACGTGCAATATTAAAGCGGTATAAAAAGGTGCAATAAAACACATTCGATTGCGTAACTTTTAGTAAACACTTAAAGCGCGGTCTAAATCGATGCGTTTGTTGATAGGAAACAAATCCAGGATCCGGTTTATAGAGTAACACGAGTGCCCGCTTGCGTAAATCAGGGGGCGGTGATTAGTGTGCCGCATAAAAATAACAAACGCACAAGCGTTGCAGCAGCTTTACTGCGGACGTCGCACTGTAGGCCATAATTGAATGATGCCAATTTGAGACCATTGCAGCGCTTTGTGCATTCACCGGAACTACGCACATAACCAATGTAGTGTAATAATAGTCAATAAATGCTGGAACATCCTTAACGAAATTACGTTCAACTTGTAGATTAGAAGTTCACTTTAAATGTATAACCTATGTCGCGTTTTATTAATGAATATTTAATAATTATTTTAAAATATTTGATGATATACAGATTCTGAATTTTCAGTTTCAATATTGTTTTCACCTTGAAACCTTGTTAACTGTGTTCCTGTGCGACGTATATATTCCAGCAAATTCTGCAGTAATCACTTAAGCCGCGCCTCTCTTAAGCGGCTCATTTATCAACCTTATTGAGCCCTATAACAACATCCGATCGCGATATACCTTACGCCGGAGGTGGTTCAAAACATATACAGATAGTCAATTTGCTGAGAGAAAAATAAGTTAAAACCTTAATAATATTTAAAACTTAAAATTAATAAAATTATAATTAGTCAGACAATTAACATATAATTGTCTGACTAATTACGGAATCATTCAAATGTAAACTGCAATTTACTCCTTCGACGATTATAGTGGTATACACCATAAACAATTTGACATCATCACTATCATCACCATCATCATCATCAACAGCCTGTGTTAGTCCACTGCTGGACATATGCCTCCCCTAATACACGCCTTCTCCATTTGGGGGGTTTATGGGCCGTATACCACCACGCTGGTCCAATGCGGGTTGGTTGGATTTCTTTTATTGACAACACAATATAATAGTCAAAGTCAAAGTCAAAATCATTTATTCAATTTAGGCTACTGAGCACTTATGAACGTCAAAATTATCCATTTATCACCGGTTCACAAACTCAACGTCCAGAAAGAAACGGCAGAAACTCTCGAGCCTTTTTTTTTAAATATTAAGTAATTACAAAATTTGACAATAAATACATATTCCAAAAAGATGTCAATACTTGTGGTTTATCTAACTATATTAACATTTTTTTCTATTAAGAAGCAATAACGCTTAGCAACCTACGTGGAACTATATAATGTAAAAGCCAAAAGCCTAGAAAAAAAATCCGACTAACCTGTACACCGAGAGTTATACAACTAATATTAAATATTAAAGAGTTGCAAGAAGGATAGTTCTTATTATGTTAGTGAAAAATGCTAAATGGTTATTTTTACCAACGTCTTGAGACGGTGTTATGGCTTTAAAGCACGATCGAAAATGATTAAGTTAGGGGATCTTAAAATAAATTACATTTTATGGGTTTCTATTGCTGTTTCATTGGACTGTTATGTATTTATTTATCGAGTGAAATGTTTATAAAATTCACGATTTTTATTGGTTTCAAAAAGTTTAAAAATATTGATTTCTGATCTTGTGTTTTTTGTGATATCCTTTTTTTGCCATTGGTATTTATTAGGCTTGTCCTATATTTTACCTGTACCACAACTTTTACGTAGGAGTATTAGAAACTTAAATGGACAGTTAATTGTTTAAATCCGAATATTTTAAGACTCTATAGGTTTATTACGACTCTTACGCAGATGTTTTGAAAACTAGGGCCGACTTTGTTTTGTTTGCCACTTCAATGTCTATTATTCTACATTTCCAACGTCTGGAAAGTTTTGTCATAACTAAAACAAAAAAGAAAATTATTTCTAGGATATATATAGGATTAAAGTAATATTAATAAACTATTTCATTGTTTCAGACACGAACGGTTAGTGCTCCGGCTACACCTGGCACACCAGCTTATGCGAGAGAACATGTAAGTTAAATTTGTAACTGTAGCCTATTGCAGCCTAGGCTTACACTATAGAAAACAGATGTTGTATTTTTTTCATAGTTCCTTAGATCTTCCTAGATTGATTGCTTGTGAAAAAAATTGTCCATGCGTTGGATGGGCGTGTAAATTACCGGTTCATAGCCTGATTTCGTTCCAGTTGTATCTAATTATCAATCTGCACAACAGACATTAAAATGCATTAATTTATAAACAGGCGCACTCCCTCTTCCTTTACCCTTATAGTCCAAAGTTCGGACAGGATATTATCCTGTTCGGACTCCGAACAGGATATGAGGGTGAAGGAAGAGGATATTATTACTCCAATATAGAACGATCGCCTTATTCAGAATCGAGTTTGACTACATTCTTATTATTATTACGTTTGTTTTAAAAAATAGAATTATATTATAACATAATAATTCATTTAGTATACATAAGTTGTCGTAGGAAATACCATGTTCAAGGATGTAAAACGTGATTAATATATACCTGACTAAGATGCACGAGGTGTATATCACACAGCATGATAATTACGTTTTGAGTTAAGACGAACGGCCATTTTGCATGTGTTCCTGCACTTTGTGCTATGGTATAATTATTTACTATACGCTTTTTTCATGTTTTGTCGTTTATAATTCTTACGTTACAGTATATTGGTACTTATTTTACAGTGTACGAATTCGCAGTAAAATTCGAGAATAAGAAAATAAGAGACGAGTTGAGCAGTTATGTAAAAATTTTGAATTATAATACACTTGAATGATTTTTTTAAAGTTCATAATGAGAAAACCTGTCCTAATTTATAAAAGCCCTGTTTGGCCTTACGGTAAAGAAAATTTCAAATTATAATTAATGGTCTTCTTAATGACTAAATCAAAAACTAAATTAATTTTGGCCGATATCGGGAATCCTACAAACCTACGGCTCAACAATATCTGTGTAATATGCACTTACAAAAAAATTAAACTCATTTAAAGTCTTTTAACGCTTACCCCTATTCAAAAGCAAAACATTTACATACTAAAATTTTTTTATTTATCTATTTCAAATTAAAAATTGAATATTTGTCAATATACTTTACAATATAATATAATGTAAAATTTTCATATTAAATGTCGGATCATTTTTTGCACTATCGGTAATACAAATTTGTATTTTTATTTCCTCTGGACCCTTATATCATAAAAACGAACTGGCTCTCAATGATTATTTTGTGTATCAAGGAGTTACATAACTTGCGCTGTTCTTGTGTCCTGTACACACAGCGCGAAATAAAGCCATACTCTGGGTCCAAACTTTACAAAATGCTTCCAAAAACTCGTATTCCTACACAGTAAGTGTAAACGCAACTAGAATTTTAGCGTCTCAGGGTCGTAGTATCGTGGCCCCAAGTACAAAGCGTCGCAACGCGTTTTCTCCACACCTACACGCTTCTGGTGTCACTCTCACGGAGCTATGTCCCGCCCACGGCATTATGTGTTTGATCTGACATAAATGTACTAAAGCCGAGCTCAGCTTTCCTGTGTTTACCCTCCAACCGCACGGAGCCCGTTCTTTACCTACGCAAGCCCGTACAATAATCGTGTGTAGCGGACCGATAAAATCGTTGTAAGACCATATTGTAACGTATTGATGAATATTACCAGTTGTTTCAAACTGGTTCTGGTTAAGCTTAGTGTTCCCTTGTTTAAGACTGGTATTTGAATTGCGTGAATGTTCCATTATGTGGTACGAAATGCTGTTTGATTTTTGTTTGAAAAGTTTAAGGGTTTTCTTGTATCGAATGCGCATTGAATTTTTGATTATATCATTGATTTATGAAATTGGTTACATAAACGCTGTTTATGCAACGATGGAATTTCTGCATGAATTTGGAAGCTGATCTATTAGCCTCCTTAACCTTTAAAAATGTTCTTACCTTATTTTATTGTAAAAAAATCTTTAAATCAGCATTTTTTAAAAATTGAACCTGTCTGCAAAGTAATTTTAAATACTTAAAATATTTCGTATAATCGTACTTTGAAGTTGTTATCATCATCATCACAATCGGCCATTGATAGTCCACTGCTGGTCATAGGCCTCCCCTAATACAGCCTTATCAATTAGAGGATTTTGGATCGTATCCCACCGGGTGGACCGACTTTTTACATGCCCATCCGACGCCTGGATCATCTTACTTTTGAAACAACAATGAAAATTAGTTGAGCTTGATATGAGACGATGTTTGCGGAGCTTCAGTTGTGAGAAATAGAATGATATGACGCTGTCCATTATGGCTAGGACATAGGCATATATTGTGCAGTATATAAAAGATTGTACCATTTGTATTAGGCCGGAACACGATCAGCAAGTTACCCCGGCGGCGCTGGCACGGGCAGGCTGGACCTTTGCTACGTGGCTGAACGAATGCTCGCTCTCCATCTTCCCCATAGAGATGAACATGCTGAAGCACAGGCTGCGCACATGCTCTCCAACAAGCATGGAGAGCATTATATGGTAAATGATAGTTTAAATCTCCTCTGGATTTTAAGACAATAGGTTATCAGTGATATCTATTTAACTGTTATACTACTTTGATTCTATACTTAAAATTTTAATGTAAAAAGATATATTTTTTAATAAATAAAAAGCTTCTTCTTAATTAGTTGTCTATTTTACTAAAACCTGTTATATGGTACCTGTTTGTGCATTACTTATGATGGCGAAGTAAAACATTTTTAGGTTTTTACCCTAGGAAAACATATTTACTTAACCGCTGGTAGATACTCCAAGGATACAGCAGTCCACTATACTATTTTATTGCGCATGTACAAGGATAAATGTTAACACTCAGGACGATTGTTGCAGGTGTTCGAAGTGAGCGGAGGTGAAGAGTGCGCTGGCTTCGAAGGTCGCACTGCACGAGGGGTGTTCGGTCGGACCCGAAGCCTCGGCTGGCCAGGGGAGTTGGCCCCTCCTCTGGAGCGGCTTTGCGCCGCGTGCAAACACATTGAGAGCTGGCTTGCCGCACACCCTAGGAATGTTGCCGTTCTTCTAGCATGGTAAGGGTAACTTTACTATGAGATAACATTGTAACCGTGAATCTTATATTCTATACCTAAGCCAAATAAGAGTTTGCATTGGCAAAAAGTATAATGTCAAACAATAATGGCACCAGAAGCCAACGTGGTCCTATTGGTTGACCGCCGTCAGTTACAATCTTGACGCGATGTTGTTAAACCAATAAAGTGCCCGAATTTTTGGCCCAAATCGAGTACGATATTTGTTGTTTGACTTCAATTTCATCTCTCGTTTCGATATAAAATTAGATTTCTTTTAGATTTCGGAGATAGATTTTAAATAATGCTAAACGTTATATTATTATTGTGTGTAAGTTTCAGTAGCAAAGACTTGTTATGTAAATAAAAAGCGTGATTTCATCAATGAGTCATATGATTAGTGTATGTCATGAAGGTACACTTGCGCAAATGTAAGGTGGTAAATATTTTTATAGTAAACATCTTTACCGCTCAAATAGTAGGTTTGAGCGCATAGGTAATGTAGATTTCGCCTAACAACTGCCAACAAATGTTTACACGTCGTGTGATTTGTACGTGAAGCGTCAGATTTTCCCGCTACTTAATTTTTTTTTAGAATAGGTAGTTGATAAAAATAATTTATTAATAAGCTGTTTATAGCTTTTTTTATAAAATGCTAATAAAACACAAAACACTGCTAATAAATTTATTAAGAATATTCAATTTCTATAAATACGAAACATACGATACCTGACTATTCAGGATTTGTGACAACGGCATGAAATTAGATTTACATCTGGTCTAAATAGCAGCTGCAGTTTATTTGACCGAAGAAACTGAACGTACTTAACGTAAAACGTTAAATTTGTGGTCGCAGGGGCAACCGGGAGCGTCTAGGCGTGCTGGTGGCCGCGTACATGCACTACTCCGCGATCTGCGGCGCCCCGAGCACGCGCTCGATCGTTACGCCATGCGACGATACCTCGACGACCGCGTGCCTGTCTTCCATCTACCCTCCAACAAGAGGTATAGTTAACTACCTTTTACTTCAGAAAATATGAATTTTGAATTTGATATGTTTTTCGAGTCACCACGACGAAGCCAAATTCGTACAAACACTATCCTAATATTGAGACTCTGTCCATGCGTAACTAGTTAAAAATGGATACTAATAGAGAGAAGGAGATTAACGGTTAGATCACGAGTAGTAATAATCATGATTTGATTTAACATGAAACTTTTCTTTTGTTATTATTATTAATCCGGGGAATACAGTGACAAACCCAATTTGTGTGTAGGACACTAATTTGGTTTGCATAACAATTACAATGAAATTATCTCATCATCATCATCATCAGCCTGTGTTAGTCCACTGCCGGACATAGGCCTCTCCTAATGAACGCCTTCTCCATTAGGGGGTTTTTTATCATCTCAATATCGTTTTTTCATAATCGTTCTAAAACGCCTTCGTCACTTAGTGGTATTTATTGTCATTTGCTTTACAAACAGGAGGAGTTCTGATTCGGCTATAAAATAATTAACTTTTATCGTTGTTTTTTGGTTGGTTAGGTTAATATGGGCCAAGTTGTTCAAAAAATAAGATGATCGTTTGATCAATATAAAAAAGACTTTACTTGACTTAAATCTTTGGCGGTCTTTACAGGACGCCAGAGCCTTTAAATTGACTGATTAATAAACCAATTGAAATTCAACTTTTGGTCAGTTTAACACTGTGTAACAGCTATCAGGCAAATCTTGATGTATTTTAAGATGGTTACTAGGAAAAAAATTATGGTATACGCCTATATATAATTTTTAGGTTCAGCCACGCCAAATTTTTGCTAATATTAATCTAATGTAATCTTAAAAACATACGAAACGTTTAAAATACATTGTTACATTACAATTTGTTTTTTATAGATACATAGACACGTTCGCCGGTCTGCTGGCGGGGCAGATCCGCGTGAACGCGGCGCCTCTGCAGCTGACGCACGTGAGCGTGGCCGGCTCCCTGGCCGCCTCCAGCGCCCCTACCATCGCCTTCCTCAAGATATACGAGAACTTCGTCTGCGTATACACCTCCGGTACGAACACTGTCATAAACACTATTCAATACACGTAACTAAGTTGCTGTACTATTCTTTTATTTTACTCTTTCTGTATTATCATTTGATTTATTATTATTTTCATGAATATATATATTACATATCCTTCTTACGTAACACATAACTGCGCACCTTTCTTTCGCATCGTATCATTTCATTTCATAAAATTATAATATTGTTAAAGTCTACTACCAAAATCTGAGAGCACGAATGTATCTAACGCTCTTATTAATTGATCATCAAGTAGAGATTAATTACATCGGCGATCGACCGAAAAATTCATTGAATGATTTTCCAAAAATGCTATATCTTTCCTCGTATATAGTCACATTCTATCAGCTATTCCACGGTTCCCACTTTCTAGTCACGACCATAGGACATCTCTAATGCACGATCTCCCTTAGGGCTGTACATGGTGAACGGCGGCGGTGGACGGTGGGCGTGGGCCGGCTGGCCTTACGCGGCGACGTGCTGGTGCGCGCGTACCGCCGTCCCGCGAGCGCGTCCGCCGCGTCGCCCACGCAGCGCCACCTGGTGTTCGCGTGCCAGTTCCACACGTGCGCCGTGCAGGAGCACACGCTCTCCTTCACCAAGCACCAGCTCGACCACGCTGCGCATGGTACGACCCTGCCCCTTACGCTTTGTCAATGGTTATCTGTGTGTGAATCTTTGAAACAACTTCATGAGAAACTTTCATCAAATTGGCTATACAGTTGAACCAGCTCAGAATCAGAATAATAGTAAACAATGTAACCCATAGCAACGGAGTGACGACATACGTATAGAGTTTTTATTGATGGACTGTCACTAAGATGAAAATAATTAGGTGAGAGTCAACGGGTTACAACGCCATATACCCCACTCGACTGTCGACACTCGATGACATGCGGCGCCATTTTGTTACTGTGATTTACACTGTTTAATTAATTTCCGACATTCTTAAAGGACATTTAACAAGCTCATCATTGTTTTAAACACTATAATAGGTGCATTGTCTGTATAGAAGAGTGCTTCTCGTTTTTATAAATAAACGATTTTTTTAATTCAAAGGTATAACTGCCTGTAACTTAATAAAGCGTATTACAATAAAAAGTTTACAATCTAAAAATGTAACTTTAAAAAATAGGAGGAAAAGTTCTCTTTCATCGTAACAATTAGAGCAAGATAATTAAATGAAATGCATGAGTCAATGTCTGATTCCTTACCACTCTATCAAATTTATGTTTAAAAGCAATTAAGGTACGTAATAAACGTACTCCACGTTTCATGGTCTCGATTGCATTTATGGTGAGTTTAAAAATAATTATCGCTTTTTAATTTTGTATAACGCCGAATAAGCATTTTTAATTAACTCCGTCGGCTTACGTGTGCTGACGTCATTAAATACAGGTCTGAAGCTGGTAATTAGGAGATCCATTTGTACTATTTGTTTATATTTTTATTTTGTTAACAAACTACCTACAATTTCATGTGCGTGCTTTTAATTATGATGTAAAGAGAAAAAAATGTAACATTTATTTTCTTTTTTATTTAGTACTTATTTTCATTTTACAAAATTAACAAATTAAATATAACTACGTATGTAATGTGACATAAAAATCAGTATATGGTAGAAGAATTTAGTTTATTTTTACTGTCTTTAGTACAACAACAAAAAATTGTTTTAAAGAGTTTTATTCGTATTCCTTTTATAATACCAGTTTTTATCGATCGACTGGAAATAGGCCACGACCAATATTTTTCTCATAGGATGTCAACTACTGTCAGTTCCAGGACGAGTAGTCTCTAAAACCTGTCATTAGCAGCATCAATTGCAGTATAAAGCTACTTCGGATGTAGATGTATGTGTAAATAATTATCTCAGCCACCCGAACTGTCTTTAACAGTAAAATTTACATAGAACTTATCCATCTATCGAATAGATAATAGAGGTTCGATGTTAGTCACTCCGTGTAATAAAATGTCAATAGTTTAAATTTGGATGGATTAGAAGAAGATGCCTATATAAGTTGGAGACACGGCCAAGGCAAAGAATCATCGTACATGTAAGTGTATAATTAGTAAATATAATAAGTTAATGTAGTAGGCTATATGTATATAAGCCCATGGTGTCGCGACAAAGCTAGTTATCTGTAAGCTCATTGGTTACACGATTCCTTCTCCACCAGACCCGTCGTTCCCGAGCGACGGCGCCGTGGAGCTGGTGTTCGTGCGCGGCGAGGGCGGGTGCGGGGCCGCGCCGGCGCCCACGCCCGCCGCCCGCTGCGCGCGGCGCCCGACGCCCTCGCCAGGGCGGACTCGCTCGAGCACCTGCGCCCCCTGTCAGCCATCACCGATGACGATCATGGTAAGCGAGATTGAGATGTCAGATATCTGTGGTATCTCTATTATTTAGTAGAAAGAGAGATAGAGAGAGAGGTGATGGAGGAAGGACGTAAATAACTATAATATCAAACAATATTGCCAACAGGCATGGTTATTGATGGACCGTCACTATAATAAATCCCTAAGTGGATATTTGATCAGTTAAGTAGTATTTTCGTTTGAATAGAGTTTCACATTTGAATTTGTTTACGTAAATTCCGTGTCTTATTAATTTACTGTTTCTCATCTGATAGATCTTGAGTGTAGTATCAGATAAACTTTACTAGATTTAAATTACGTGTCGTCGATCACAAATGACTGCATTTAGCTAACATAGTTAAAAGGAATATGTTGTAAATATTACGATCGCAAAACGTAGTTGTATATTTTTTAAAGTATTTTTGTAGAGTCACAATCTTAAGATATTAGCTTAAGCCTTAACCTGGCATTGAGATTTCATTGCATATATGTTTCTTTACGAAACGTGTCTTAAAATAACTGAAGATCAACTATTTCTGATGATCCGGTGAAGGTTTTTTTCAGCAACACCATAAATAAAAAATTATACGAAATTAACGCACTTATAAAATTTGTTCTAAACAAATAATTATATTATAATATGTATTAATAATTTAATGCTGCAGGCTGCACCAGTAACCAGCTGCACTCGCAGCACTGAGATGTAGATGGATCCTAACTTCTACAATGCATTAAGATTAACAATATTTTCTTTTGTTTGAGTTTTAGTCGTGAGAATTTATTGAATATATAATAAAATATACTACAATATTGTTTTCAATTACTTCTTACGACTAAAATTCAAACAGAAAGAAAAATTGTGAAACTTCATGCATTGTAGAAGTTAGGATATTAAGCTTTTGCTTATATAACGTTTAGAAAGTTTTTTGACACTTGGGCTGCTAGTCGGTCACTAAGGAATAACATAATATATTACTAATTTCACCGCTTTTGCCTTTCGCTGATATTCTGAGTTACGTTATTTGTAAAATTTCTGAAGTGAATGTTTTTATTTCAACACACCGGCAAATATGTTAACAAAACTTAATTAATTTTCAAGTTTAGTTAGCCGTTGAAAACTAACGAGAGTCAAGTTTAGCGTTAATATGAGTTTTTTTATCTAGTATTAAATATTCATATTTAATATGAATATTATGTTTATTATGTATGGTTTAAAAATTTATTGTAATTTATTACTCATAACATATTTTCTCCATTCATCTAAAACTTTATATTTTAACGCACAATGTCACGGAACTTGTAAATTTAATTAGTTTTCATACATTAGCAGTTAGGCGTGCTTATTTTTTCCTAGAAAATATGCCTTGATTATATACGCTATAATCGAGGCATATTTTTTTTGTTTAACTAGGTCAAGTTTTTAAGGACAGTTCCTCAATACTTTCATTTATAATTTTAATATATAAATACTTTAAGTAGTCTTATACTTGAAGTATTTAGAACATTAATTGGTGTACTCGAACACTTTTTATACGTCTTCATTTACCATTACTACCGCTTCAAAGTGTAATCTATTTTTAATCCAGTAATAAGTTCTATAAATAACCATGTACGTTGAGTAAGAATTATACATTATACATTGGGCTGATTCTAGAAATGACACGTGTTTAATTTGAATTCAATATTGCCTAATATTCAATGTAACAAGATAAACTTACTGCGATTCCAACAAAAGTGTTTTGGCTATAGGTATGCTCGTGCCACCACAATACCTATTTAAAAACTATAAATTAAAAAAAAAAAGTTTTTAATATTCATCTGTCTGCGCAATTCTTCGAAAATATACGTTAAATTTTATTAGTTGATGTTCTATTTGAAACAAAATACATTTGAATAAAAAGAAGAACGATGCAATTGCATGACATTGATGCATGAAGTTTTGACAGTACTATACTCAAAAAATCACAAATTTGAAATGATACAACAATAACTTTAAAGAAACAAACAAAGCAACTGTTTTTATTTTTAAATCACATAGTGAAATATATTATAGCGATACATTATAAAACGATTACTGGCAAGCGTGTTAAATTTTCATGAACATTAATGAAATCACGTAATTTTGATCTCTATACGAAAAGAAAAAGAATAATTATATTATAGCTGTTGAATTCTTATATACGGAGCTTTCGATTGTGGTGGTTTTAAGCCGACAAGCGTCAGCCAACTATTGTAGAAGTGGCCTATTTTAAACTTAAACTATTACGGACAAACACTTAGTTATCTTCAAGTGCCGTAATGCAGTGGACCCGGTGCTAAGCTCGGGCCCGAAGTGCCACTTTATTGCGCCGACATCCGTAATTTTCAGTCTATTTCCGTTAACGGCTATTCGGAAAGCACTCTTTACGATTGCACGTGCGCTTACCGAGTACTGACATGCGATGGACATATGACGTTATTAGCTACTTTGTTGCTTCTGTAATACAAAACTGCACAGGTATAGTACACGCGTTATGAATTCGAATGTCTAACTTGAGCTACGCTAACGCTATGCCTGTATTAGTGTCAGGCGCTTACGATTTTAACTGTTATATTAGTATGTGCAAATCGTAGGTGAGAGTTCGCCGGTGATGTGTTGCATGATGTGCTATTTAAATGCATTAAATAATACTGTTGATGTTTATAAAATATTGTTTACAAGTAAGGCAGCGTTTTTAAATATCTGCCTAAAAGTTTATTATAATTGCTAAAAGAACCGTCAAACTATTACTATGTCCATTTTTTACATAAAATTATGTATGCGTTTATTTTTAGTCGTTTCTTATTTATGTGCGATATTTATGTAGATTTAAACATATATTTACAAACAACAATACAGTGTTATTACAGAGTAATACTATCTCAACCTTTATTTCTTGCATTACCATATCATTGACTGGTAGAAAGTTGGCAAATGTTAAAATAAATGTCATAATTAACTATTTCGAGAAACAGTTACACACAAAATGCGCAATAAAACATAATCTATTAAGAATTATTGTTCGGCTATAAAAAGTATCTCAAACTGTTTCAAAGTATTTACGAAACTTCCAAGGATATTATTTCAATTCGTTCCGACGTTATTATACCATGTTACGGTTTCAAAATGATAGTGTCGGTTAATGTGGCGACAAGCGGCGGAGTCGATCGTATCTCCAATGGATCCGTGTCGTGGTGGTGGCTAGAGCATCGGCTGGCGATGGCTGCAGGTGCTGGGCTATTTTAGTAAGCGGCCAACCGCCCGGCCGCCGCCCGCCCAGTCGCCGCGCGCTCTCTATCGCGTCACATCGATAACGCGCAGTGATTAAACGATACGGATGGAAACAACACATGTGGGACACTTGAACCGGATTCGATCTCGGTGTGACTGAAAACCGAGATATAATTAATATATTAATCGCCGTAAGTAGATTGCGTTACTAGTACCCAAATATAATATTGGACGTTTGCGTCGATGTTTCCGTTCTAATTGTCACATTTGGCTTACACGTAGTTGTTCTGATACAATTTATTAATTTAATTATAAATAATCACATTTAAAACATAACCGAAGAATGATTGGTTTTCGTGTATGCTAGCTGATTACATTAACCATTTAGGTGTTCAATCGGAACGTAGTAAGGGTGATAGCGAGGAAATGGTTCATCGGACACGGTGCCTAATTGGGCGGCGTGGTGAATCGCTGACGGATGTCACCTAGGGCGCCCCATTAGCCCTTCATCGGACACGCTCTGCCTCAAATCGAATGAACCGAGACCGTCGGCGCGTTTAATGTGAACTTCGTGGCCCCAGCCGTTACGGTCAGCCCGTGATTAATCCATTCCACTGGTTATTTTTCCCTGTTCTTGTGCTGTTGATTAATGTTAATTCGTATATCTCGTGATGGAAGTAATATTCATTATTAGTACAGAAAGATATAATCATATTTTCGACTAAGTGAAGAAGATATTTTTTGCACATTATCATCTACGATATCAATTGAAAATCGAAAACATAGCGCTCACAAACTTGAATCTGTCCGAGATCGACTTCTCACGCGCGATTCAATATACAGTGACGTCACAAGTGTCTGCACTAAATATGAATGCCGCTCGGCCGGCGGCAAACGTCAACCTTTTATCGTTTATTATCATAATGCGTTGCGTGCGAAACTTGCCAATCCACTGCTCTGTTCGAATACCTACAAAATATCTCGAAGCTGGCAAATAATATTCCCCTCGGGCGTCGTTGCGATAAATTATGCAATGAAAGTAACATACGCTCATTCACAGAGGCTAAGATTGAGGTCCGCTTACGTTGTTTACCGATAGCGGTTGCAGTTTCACGACAGTCAACAAGTAATGTGGGCTCGCGGCGCACGTATCCCTCGACTGTGATGTGTTGTTAAAGTTCGTGTTACGTGTCGCAACAGCGCAGATCGGAACCGGAAATGCCATATTCCACTCCAAATCAGCCTCGTTAGTATTAGGTAAAAATATTGCAATGTTAAGTCATTTTTAATAATTTAAGTGACAATGGTCTATCTTAACTTTTAAACTTTAACTTAGACGCCTTTTCCTTTCCCTCGAAGTTTAATAAAAACTGTTAACCTTTGCCGCAAAATTTATTTATAATTTACGTATCTGTTTCGTCGAAACATCATTTTGACTCGAGTTGCCCTCTGAGGAATTCTAATTCAAAACACGTTCGTAATATGCAACGCGATTCGGCTTAAATTATTCCAAAAGCGGACGGACGGAGTCGTTATTATTTAAATATGAGCAAAAATGAAAAGACCAAAACAGGTTGCGATTTGAGGCTGAGCACGTTAACGAGCGGAGATAGCGTTGCGGGCAACACTGGGTAATAATAATTTATGGTGCTTAGAGGTTCGTAGAAACAAGGTAGAGCGGCCTGATGACATCACGGTCCCGACACGAATACGCGCTCACCTTCGTGCTCATACCGACTATCTGCCTGTGATTGTATAAAGCTGTTTCACCTCTAAGTTTTGCGTAAAGCTGTACATAGTTCGGCCACCGTAATTATTTACGCTGGCATCGTCCAAGTTATTGCTATCTCGAATCATGCCATTTTTATTGCAAGTACGTGTACTAACATAGACGATGTCTAAGTCTGTCTTGTAATGACATTGGGACAAATAATAAGAAATAGTAAAGCGAAATTAAAAAATAAATGGAGACGTTGGTTTCGTTCTATTAATTAGTCTCAAACCAAAGCCGGCACAATTAACAATTTGATATGTCATTATATCTATGTAACAACTTGAGCGGAGCAACTGTAACGGTGTCACAGACATTGTGTTACATCGTTCCTATTTATAAAGCCGCCTCAGCACTAATTGGATTTATTCATTTGAAGTAACGAAAGCTATTTCTCACCAATTAGTGGCAGATGGTGCGTAAGATGGCACTAGATGCAGGCCGTCTTGGCGGCACATCCTCTTCCTGCGACGTCTCTGTTTCGTAACAACGGTTGCCGCGCCGCAGTCGCGTTATTTCGGTTGACATCACAGAAATAAACCGCTTTTATTTAACAGCGGGCCCCTAGCGGCCGCAGACGCTGATACCTTTACGTTAATTGCTTTATTGACAACTCCGCGCCCAGTTCTCTTACGAAACCATAGGCAGCGTGACACACTGATCGCTTTTTACGTAGAACTCCGTCGATATTTATAGATAACTAGTAAAACTATCGTACTAGTAAAACATAGTTTCTGAATAAATTCAATTACTCCCCTTTATGTGGAGAAAATGTTTCTTGAACAACATTAATGTATTATGTTTTATTTATAAGTTTTCTAGGCTTGATATAGCGTATATAAAAATGCTTTTTAGTATGTAAAAAAATCGTATACTACTACCTATATTGTTCTGAAAAAGCACAATGATTTCAAGAATGGGCAATTAAGTCTTATCCTTAGCAAAATTTTAAAATATATCACGGTTTTGTTTTATCAATGTTAATGCATACGTTACATAACAGCAAAACAATTTACAGTTATTCTTCCATTTTCGCTCGAACTGAATAAAACCATTGCGCTATATTCTAAATAAAAAGGGACGATCTCGCATTCCGTCAAACAACGGTGACAACCGGGATAGGGGTAACGGGAAGCGAATTTAGTCCTTTTACGGATGCGGTCCCTCCGCGGCCAGTGGACCACTTGTTACTGCGAGCCGCTGAATGCCGTGTATAAACGGTTAATGAATAGTGTATTTCATTGTGGAGGTTAACGATTTTATTTTATTAAGGGCCGGGACGACTGACAAAGAAATAAAATAATAATTTAGGTCCGACAACAGATTTTTAGCTTCGTATATAACAAAGCTGTGCCGAATCAAACCTGAAATACCTGTTAATAAAACGAAACAAAACGTCAAAACGTAATGCATTCAAATGGTTCCTCCAATAAGAGTGCCATTTGTTTCAAAATTACACTCTTTATCGGTTTTTTTCGGTAAAGTAAAATAAAATGATCCTTGCTTTGCATGAGTATGTAAAAAATCGGTCTTGATTGTCAAGACCGTCTTTGGCATTGGTAACACGACCACTGTGTCTTGAAGTTTACTCATTAGCTTGTGGAGGATAAAAGCTGTTAAATTATAAGACTACATGATAACTTAGTAATATGTCCAGGAGCAAGCAAATAACAATTGAATTCCCTGCTACTTAACGTCTTGAAGAACGGGCTACTATAACGAATCGTATCGAATCCAATTTAAAAGCTGTACACAATTAAACGTTTGCGAAAGGCGTTGTTGCATCAAAGCGACAAATCATCTAAAAGTAAAACTGGGGCGAACGAGTTATTCGATTTACTCAATCGATACGTCAAACGCGACGTTCAATGCGTATTTCCGCTGAAGGAAATACAAGTCTAAAATCTATTTGCCATATTACAATATTCTTTTTATGCTGTGTCGGTCCCAGAGTTTATGTAGTTTGCTAAATATGCTGTTAAAAAATCTTATGTAATATAACTAACAAATGTTTCATCATTGTAAGGTTGCATAGCGTTGCTATTTATATACCTCACTTACTTGGTAAAAGTTACACCTGATTTCAGGTGTGTACAAAGTTCTTATATACAAACTTCTTTAATAGTACTTTTGGTTAGTTTCAAATAAAAATGCAAAATTTTAAAAAGCTCCCGTATAAAATCTCTTTGCACTTTCTATTTACATAATCGTAAGATCCATAAAAATGCCGAGCCTAAAATTAAACAAACATGCTTTTATTATGTGCTATAAGCGAAGGCTCCTTTTTGCAAATCATCATTATTAGTTTTTCAATAGGATAGGTAACAATGTGTTTATTGGGTTCAGGCGAGACCAACGGCAGTGCGGAGGGCTCCGGCTCCGGCGGCGAGGTGTGCGAGGTGGGTGAGGCGGCGCACACGTTCGGGCCCCTGGACGGTTCCATCTACGCGAGGGTGGTGCGCGCGGGCGGCGGGCCCTCGTCGCCCCTGAGCGCCTCTATGGACTCGGGCATCTCGTCGGCGGGCCGCCGCGCCGCGCCCAGCCCCCCCGACGAGCTGGACGCGCTCCTCGGCGACATGTTGCGCACCGTGAGCGCGCTGCCCGACCCGCCGCCGCCGGCGCCCGCTCAGTCGCACGCGGATCGCGCGCCCGACATACCGTACCACGCGCGCGCCGACTCCGCTCCCTTCACGTACGGCGCCCCAGGGCTACGGCCCGGCATGCTGCGCGCTCCCAACCGCCTCGCCAGCCCTGAGCTGGTGCGCCGCGCCCTCGGCCCCGACCGCCCCTACCGGACCATCGAGGACGACGATGACGAGCGCACCGTCACCCCCGACCCGCCCTCGCCCAGGACGCCCCTCTCGCCGCGCACCCTGCGCAAGTTCACCCAGCAGACGACTACCACAACATCGACCATCCCGCGACAGACCACGCCGCAGCAGAACGGCCGGTATGCACTAGGTCCTTCCTTTCTTAATGCCTAAGTGTCCGTACCCAAAACGGATACCCTAAATATATAGTTACTATACCTTTAAAATATAGTTTATATCCGTTATAGGTAACAAATTATATTTATATATATAAAATACTACCGAAATTGGAGTTACGTATCATTGCTTTCAATAATTTTAACCGATTTGACTTCACTCTTTAAAGTTGTAGGTTCTTACTATTCCTACTAGTTTTTTATCCTTTAAAAAACTCACAAAAACTGTAGAGGACAAATCACTCGTCTTACAGCCTGTTTAAGTAATAAATCGTTTAATTAAAAGAAGGGGAAACTGACGACAGATGTAAACATGTGGCTTAGTACTGGAGGCGTCGAGGTTACTCGCCACCTACGCCTGTTTTTGCGGTTAGTTTATATTTGCCATCCATATATTTAGAACATTATGTGTTACCATTTATTTATTGTTTCTCATATATTCATGTTTTGAAAATTGTTATGAGCTCATAATAAAAACAAGACTGCCTCCGTAGCCTAGTGGCTTAGAAACCGGAGGTCGTGGGTTCGAATCCTGCGGGGATTCAACAAATTTTCATTGTTGTTTCCTAGTTGGTTAGGGCAATTAGGGCCGATCACCCAACTGTCTGAAAAGTAAGATGATCCATGCGTCGGATAGGCATGTAAAAAGTCGGTCCACCCACCAACCCGCATTGGGCCAGCGTGGTAGGATACGGTCCAAAAACCCTCTAATGAATAGGGGTGTATTAGGGGAGGCCTATGTCCAGCAGTGGACTATCACAGGCTGATGATAAATAAAAACAATATAAGGAGATTCAAGTGAAGTTAAACACTTTCTTATAAAATGTACGGGCATCATGCATTTCACATATAGTTTATAATATCATTCTTTCAAATTTGAGAGCAGATATCTATGCACTACGAACTTTTCATTCTTAAAATAGCTTTCGTCGGTGTACAAATTACAAAAAACCGTTGAACATAGAGAAACGAACGTATTACATCGTTTTTTCCAGTCCGTCTTAAAATTGGAACACTTTTTCAGTTTTATAAAGCCTTAACTTTAAAATTCTTAAGCTAAAAGATAAATAAATCTAAATAAAATAATCCACGTATTGAGTGCTATGTATTATCTACTTGTCTCTTCTCGTTTTATTCTACATTATACCCATAAATGAAATCAATCATTCGCATCAAGTATATTACAAAAAGCAAACGTGGGATGATATAAGCAGTTAAATTCTTTGTTACGAGCTTTAAATTCCCCCTAAACAAAGTTACTAAAACTGAGCCGAAGTAACACTGTGGGCGCTCGATTAATTTATCTAGCCGCGTTCCGCTTGACCCACTTAGTTGTCAATGAAGAAGGGTAATAAAATGTACCATATCCAATCTGTCCTCTGAACAACGAGTTCCCTTTGTATATTTAACTGTATGTACTTATATTCTGGAGTACTGCCCTATTAGCCATTGTAAGGAATTTGGCTAAACAAAAATAGACAAGGCGTGTTTGGGCTTACGCGCGTCTCTTTGAATTCTTAATTGACTTAATGTGTGATTGAAACGTGGGTTACCTGTAGGTGTCGATTGAGTAAAAACGAGTTTTAAAACAATGTAAGAATGTGAAAAAATCTATACCAACAACATACCAACTTGTATTCGCGTACCTTCCGACAACTGACAAATAATTTACAAGGACTTGTTTGTGACACATTGATAAATATTAGGCGAATCCATTTGGAACTTTTTATCTTTATTAGATATCAATAATTTTTTATTGTAACTAATAACTGTTTATATAATACCAAAAATATGTTTTGGAGATTGGTTTTAGAGCTAGTTTAAAACATATAATATTTTTAATAGATAATTGTAATAACTATAAAGTTAATGTTTGCTTTCGTTATCATAGTATTTCGATAACTTCTCTGTTTTAAATGCTCTTCTCGTAGATTCGAGACCTCGGGGACTCAACTAAATTCATTTTGTTTCCTAGTTGGTTAGGGCATTTGGGCTGATCCACCCCCAACTGTCTAAAAGTAAGATGAGCCATGCGTCAGAAGGCCATGTTAAAAGTTGGTACACCCATCAACTCGCATTGTACCAGCGTGGTGGGATACATTCCAAAAACCCCTTAATGGAGGAGGCGAGCATTAGGGGAGACCTATGTCCAGCAGTTGACTAACAGAGGCTGATGAGAATGATGTGATGATTAATATCTGAAATTAAAATTATTTTTAACCTCATTTTAGGAAAGATAATTAAAATAAAAAAAATTACATATAATAGATATTCCGTTAAACTTCGCTCCCATATGTGAGTTGCAACAATAGAGGAATGTTAGATGATTTATGTAGTGATCGATAGTTCGACTAATGCAAACGGAAGCAATGGCGAGTAACGGTGGGGCGTGGGCCGGATGGCGTGGTGGCGGCTCTCGTTCCCCGACATTAACCACTCACCGCACATGCGGCACTAAACTGCCCATTGCGAATTATTTATGCGGCGCCTGCTCACCGATCGCTTACAAAGCGTCTTGTTCAGTGACAAAAGTAGTTACTCTAATCGTACGCAATGCGGAGTAAGGTCTTTGAGTTAACGTGTTAATCGGTTACATAATTTGTTGTAACATATTAACCGCCTACGTGTTTTTATGTTATTTAATAGACCCAGCAGTATTACAATCGGCCGATAGTTTGACCAAAAGTGATGGACCCGTTAGTTAACCGATGGCTCTACTTGATTACAATCTTCAAATTAGAGTTATTTATACTTTTCTACGGTTGTTTCTGATATAAATTAGCTAAATCAAAATATACAGTCTATGTCTAAGTCATTAAATTTATTTAATACAAATGTATTTTCTGTTAATTTGTACTTGAAATTTTGCGTAATCTAAGCTGCTACAAATATTTTTTCAATGTAGGAAATAAAAAAGTTTTCCTGTAAATATACATTTTGTTTCTTTTTGTCGATATTTGATATTTATCAAGGAGAACGGGAAAAATTTTATATATTTTAAAAAAGCTACTTAATACTGAAGTTGTTGTAAAAAAGGCAAAATTGCTTGTTGACTGGGAAATTGGTTATTTTATTTCTTAAGAGTAAAGTAAAACGAATAAAAGTGATAATTAAGATAAATCAAATATAAGGTATCTAATTAAGAGAGAATGTCAACAACCAGTAAGTACGTATATTTGATATCTAAGTGAACGTTAGGTACGTTACGTTAATAGAACCAATGTGTATAAATGTTTCTAAATTTAATTCCGCATTATATTTATTGTTTTTGTCGCGAAATGCAATGTCACATAATCGCATTTGCAACATAAGCTCCATTACCTAAATACGTAGTGCATCAGATCTGTCAATGAATTCATTTAAGTTCGATAAAATGGTATTCCTCCGAGGTCCAAACCAAACAAGTTGCTGTTTCGAGATAAAACGTCGCCATAAACGGTCGAATGGGGCCAAACAGCGACGCCGCGGCGCCCGAGAATCGACCACTTTTGAATACTTTCTAATAAATTCGCCGAATACCCGATACATATTACGCTTCTAGTATACGAACACAAAATAATTGTTACGTAATTTTTCTTTGCAGTTTATTTCTTTTGCGGTTGTTTAGACATTGTTTCAAATGCAAACCAAAATGATAGTGAAAATGAGTGTTGATGAATGTTTTAATATGGCTATTATGTATGGATAATTGGATAACATATGATGTTAAAACATCTGCCATATACATTACCATGATAAGCCAGATTAGGCTCGAATTGATGTTAGAAATTTAGTAAAATTGTCACTTAGTTTCTTTACATGCAATAGTTACAGCTACCATTATTGTTGTCTTCAGATGGCAGAACGGCGACGCCGAATGGACAGAAAGACCGCCGAGTAGCACTCGACGAACACCAGAGAATGGCACGTGGCAGTCCGGCACACTCGGCTGGCACGAGAGCGCCCGCGGCCGCGAGGCCCGAAGGTCCGAGAGCTCGGAGGGCAGCTCGGGCCTCACCTGGCTGCAGAGGCAGCAGCAGAAGCTGCGCGAGAGGAAGGAGGCGAGGGAGAGGGTCGCTCGACTGCCGCTCGAGTGGGACACCAACTCTTCCAGACACGTGCGCCGCTCCGCTAGCCACCGGTAATTTCATTATGGGTTCTTTATTCAGAGGAATTACGCAGAACTTTTTATGTCATATTAAACTGATTCTTTAGTTTAATGTTATGTTCTAGTTGTAAAGTAAATAAATGTGAAGTGATATTTTGAAACACGATTATGTCGCCATAGCCAATGCTTGCACATGTATTTGTTTTGATGTAAATGGTTGGTAAACCATTTACATCAAAACGCTACATCTGTAAACAAAACAAAAAATAGGTAATAAGCATTTAATAATTCGACTATAGCGTGGACGGGTACACCAGCGACACGACTGCGTTCGCCGACGACGACGAGGACTTCACGGTGCCCCTGCACGTGAACACGCGCACGGCACTCAGGACCGACAGCGTCAGCCCGCAGGCTCCCGACAGGTATGGCACATCTATTATTGAGATATTCAACAAAATATGACATAAAAGTTACATTATCTCAATAGTCCAATTAATAGATGCAATTGAAATAACCAATTGATGATATCTGTGTAAGGAACATATTTCATGTCAGACCAGACTTTTGGCGGAACTTCGAATAGAGCGCGCGCAATTTATTTTCTTTTTCATTATAATTTAAATTTATTTTTCTTTTTATAATTAAGTGTAAATAGTAAAATTTAGAACAGTGACTCTTGGGAAATGGAGGGTAATGAAGGGCGGGACAACCCGCCCACTCAAATAAAGGACTCGAATTGAGGATGGTGATACTGATCCTAAGCGAACTTTGGCGTAGGCGGTGGCGGTGAGCGTAATGACTCCTATGTACCTTATTAAAGCCAAATTATAAAAGACTTTATCCAGAAAACTCGGTCAATACAGAGTTTAAAGTATTTGTTGAAGCAACCAATAAGGACAGACTGGGCAACAAAAGCCCCATTTATTTAAATCACATATTCGCTACACAAGTTAAGGTGTGACGGCAATTCACAGAGTGAATGCCAATAAAATAGCAGTTATTTTAAACAGTACAACACAGCAAATAACTTTATTAATAATACACCATTTTAAAAACATGAAATGAAGGCTTTCATTCCTGCTGCACAAATAGAAAAACAGGAATAATAAGATTCGTTCCAGCGAATATCTCAAACAAAGAGTTGTACAGTAGGTTGTCATTCATTTATGAAATTATTGCAGTTAGGAGATTTTCCAAAAAGTCGGACATGAACATGTTCCATTACAAACAGTCAGCATAACTTTTTATCAAACATATTACGGATAGTGTAAATACGACTTATTTTCTTACAGAGTATTTGAATATGTTCCACCTCTACAACAATGTTTTAAATGTTTCAAGTTCAATCATTCAGCTAAAATATGTAATAGTAAACAAAAATGTTCCATTTGTGGAGGTGAGCATTTGTATAAAGAATGTGATAAGCCTACTGAAATCTGCTGGTTAATTGCAGTGGACCTCATCTAGCTATATCAAAATTATGTCCTATTAAAATGAAGAAAATTATTGAAAAGAAATCCAAAATTACTTATGCAAGTGCTACCTTAACTAAAGAAGTAAATAACAATGACTTTCCCCCACTTCCAACACCAAAAACAACTGTATATAATAGTGTAAATAAATCTGTATATAACTCTGTAAATAAGCCTGTACATAGTTCTGTTAATAAGCCTGTATATAATTCTGTAAATAAGCCTGTATATAATTCTGAAAATAAGCCTGTAAATAAAAAGCATGATTTAATGACTTTAGAAAATATTAAAATCAAATTGTCTCCAACGATGATGTACTTAAGGCCCTTGTACAAACATTGGTGGAGTTAGGCAATAAGGGTGATGATTCACCTACTACAATGAAAACAATTAGGATATTTTAATAAAAATTTGAAATGATGGATCTAGATCCTTCACAGAATAAGTTACGTATTGCTCAGTATAACATTCAAAGTGCTAATAATAAAAACCCTTGCTCATTAAATTCTTGAAACAACAAAACATTGATATATGCCTACTCAATGAAACATGGTTTAAAGATGACAAATTTAAAATACCAGGTTATAATATTTATAACAGAAATTCAAACAACAGCCATAATGGTGTGGCAATTTTAATTAAACCGATCTTAAGTACAATGTTATTCACACTAAATTCTATGAGGACATTCAAACTGCTGCTCTATCGTTATCAACAGTAAGAGGTAATTTGATGTTCTCTGTGTTTATTGCCCACCTACTAGTCATCATATTAGAATTCAAAGATTACATGGTATAATTAATAATCTTCCAAAACCAATATTTGTAGTGGTGACTTTAATGCTCATCATATAGCATTTGGTTGTTTATCTAGTAAGAGTCGAGGCCTTAGCTTATTTAATATTATTGACGACTTAGATTTATGCATTCTAAATGATGGTAGATTTACAACTGTCAACTATCCCAGACGGAACCCTTCTGCTATTGATGTTAGTTTTATCAGTGCTAGTCTCGCATCTATGTGTGAGTGGTCTGTCCATGATGATACCATGGAAGTTATCATTACCCAACAATAACAGAAATATCCATAACTATTGATAAATATCACATTGGTTCACCAGTAGATAGATTCTTATATAAAAGGCAGATTGGACTAAATTTAACACTCTTTCCACAATAGTTTTAAAATTTTGTCTTAAATTCAGATGACCCATTATTAACTTACAACGCTTTCTGTTCCTGTTTGGATATATTAAAACTATGACAATTCCTAAGCTTACAAAGTCAAGTAGCTTTAAAAGCAGATTTCCAACACCTTGGTGGAATAATATTTTGAACAAAGTGTCATTGCATCTTATAATGCTTTAAAATTATATAGAAATGTACCATCCATAGAGAATTATATTAACTATAGAGAAAGGATGCACAGAAAAACGAACAATAGCTGAACAAAAAAATTGGGTGGAATAAAATAACTAATACTTTCAGTAGAAGAACATCCATTAGTAAGATTTGGAATTTGCTTAAAATGTTTAAAGGTGTTAAAACTGGAAATAGGTCATATAGAGATGAATTCATTTCCTCATTTTTAGATAACTTAACAGATAATAGTAATTTAAGTGACACTAGTAACTTGAATATTTATTTTAATTTAAACAATGATAATCAAAACTCAAAATTTTTACTTGAACCCTTTACATGGTCAGAATTTACAATAAGTTTACAATCAAGACCTAATACAACACCTGGTATGGATGACTATCCTTACCTATTAATAAAAAATCTAAATCACTCAGTTCAAAAATTATTTCTAGATATCCTCAATCTACTTTGGCTTAACAAATATATTCCACAGGCTTGGAAAACTCAGTGCGTTATCCCAATACTCAAACCAGATAAACCACCAGCATTTGCTAGTTCATATAGACCCATATCATTATCTTCATGTCTTGGTAAAATTTTTGAAACAATGGTAAAAGTCCGTCTAGACTGGTATGTTGAAGCTAAACACATCATTCCAGATGTTCAGTATGGCTTTAGACGAGGGCGAAGCTGTGCTGATAGTTTCATCTCTCTAATATCTGATCTGAAACATGGTAAAGAAAAAAACTTGCAAACAGTTTGTGTATTCCTTGATGTTCAAGGTGCCTTTGATTCTATAGATCCTGGTATACTTGTGAAAGTTATGTCAAGGCTAGGAATACCTGGACAACTTTGCAAATGGACATATAACTTTTTGAATGAAAGGACAGTGATGTAAAATATAATAAAATGTTATATGGTCCAAAATCTGCCTCAAAAGGCACAATGCAAGGAGCTACCCTATCACCATTATTGTATAATATCTACACTAGTGAAATTTGCAACTTTGTAGACAATGTGAATAATAATGTAAATGTTCTACAATTTGCTGATGACATAGTTTTGTACAGTAGTAACTATAATTTACAAGTAGCAATAGACAGTGTTAATAGTGCTTTATCCAAATTGTTTTGTTATTATAATGACATTTTAAATCTGAAAATTAACCCATCCAAAAGTAATGTAATGATTTTCAGTAAGGATACACCAGTATACAATGTCATCTATAATGGTGAGGTAATAAAAAAAGTTAACAGCCAAAAATTTTTAGGCATAATAATAGACCAGAAATTAAATTTTGAATCACATATCAATCATATTACCAAAAAAGCTTTAAGAGGTCTAAATATTATGAAATGTCTTGTTGGAGTTTCATGGGGCAGACCCCAAAATATTGTGCTTAATATACAAGTCAATTGTAAGAGCATTTGATTATAGTACCTTGCTTATCTGAACAGTTCTCATGTACATAAAATGGATAAGTTACAAAATAAAGCTTTAAGAATAATAGCAGGTAATGTGCTCAACTCCCATAAGGGCCATGGAAGTTGAGACAAAAGTTATGCCATTAAATTTAAGGCGACTTTACTAGCATCCAGATACAGTCTGAAACTATTAGCTTCTAATAATATAAAATAATTAAAAAATTACACCATACCATTACTCTCCCTTCATCATTAACCGCAATGACCAGTCTTACCAAATATACACCACATTTGGCCAGTATATATGTGAAAATAGATAATAAATATAAAAAGACCAATAAACAGTCTCTTTGGCCATGTTATTCTAATAGTTATCACTCAATTTCACATTCAGTTAATATTATCTCTAGCACAATTTGTAGTAACTCTGATATGGTTCAATTTTTATCACAAAATTATATATATTAAACTATCTATACTGACTGCAGCAAAGGAAATAAGTATGTTCATTCAGCTTTTTACGATTCAAAGGCCAAATTTTCTCAAAGCTTTGTTTTTAATGAATCCTGTTCTATTTTTACGCTGAGCTTATGCTGTTTATCAGGCCTTACTACAAATTAATGTGATTAATAACTGTAAATACTTTTAATAGTAACTGATTCTTTAAGCCTGATAAAAAGTTTAGTAATATTTCTGTAAATTATAAAACCAATTACATCTTGTATAGAATTAAAGAGCTATTGTATAAATATCATCTTATGGATGTAAATGTATCTTTATGTGGGTACCTTCACATAAAGGCATTACCGGTAATGAAAAAGCTGACCAAGTGATGTGAGGCTATTAACAATATCGATGTTACAGACTCATTATATGTTCCATTTACTGACTATTACCTAAATATTAAAGAAAACATCGACACTTTGTGGACGGAAATGTGGAAGAAAGATCAGGAAAACAAGGAAAATGGTATGGAAGTATCCAAGATAATCTACCTGTTAAACCTTGGTACGACAAATTGAAAGCTTGTAAAGTAGAGATTTCATTACAACAATAAATAGACTGAGATTTGCACAATACAGCGCCGTCACACCTAGCAAGACTTGGCATTGTTCGTAACAGCCAATTGTACACTGTCAAACAGAAGAAGGAACGATCCACCATATGATTTTGATTGCCAACGTTTTTAATTCAGAGACTTCTGCTGGCTAGTGAACTTAGTGTTACAGTGCATTTAAGTGTGTTCCTTCCTCCGCCCGCCATCACTTAACTTTATACTAAAAAGATCCAACATCCTATAAACCTATTTATAATTATATAAAAAATACAATTCAAGCAATTTAAGTGACAAAATTTAGTGAAGTGAAGTGTATTGACTCCAAAGTAATGAACATTTTCCAAATAAGATATTATGACCTGACCTGGTCTATGTTACCAGGTCATAAAATCCAAAAAAAAAAAATCATGTCAGACCACTTTACAAATTGAGTACACAGTATTACATTCTAATCTTACGATTTTCGTTGAGTTAGTTTTAAAATGATCATAACACAAATAGCCAAAGAATTTATAAGATCATTATTTTCTTTTTGTATATACAATGCGAATTTCATGTTCTCGATCGTAATAAATTTACGTTAATTTGAACACTCGATAAATATCGCTCAAAATAAAATTAATGTTTCTAATTATATATTTACGACATTTCTTTCCAGAACCTCATCTAAGAAATTCATGTATGAAAAGATGACGATGCGCGAATGGAGTACGTGCTCAACGCCCACGAGTACCCTGGCGCCGGGCTTACTGTCCCTCGCGGAGCCCATCAACAACGACACTTTGGTAATTTCACTTTAACTTGATGCGTTTCTTTTTATTATTGACAATCTACATTAAAAGTATATATATTTGAACATTAAAAAAAAGGCGACTCATTACCCACAATTAAAATTTAAGTGAACGATGAGGTTATTTTTTACTTATATTTGCATAAAATTGTAAATAACGCACTTCATATATTTAAACCAATTTACATTATTATAACTAGTTTAAAATATCTTACGCTAATAAATGCGGTGTTGCTGCTGCTTTAGAACAAGTTTTGAACATAAATTATAGATCATATAAATTCAATGATTTACATGTTTAGTTCATTTTTAAGATACTAACAACAATTTGTAATTAACCCTCGATATTGATATTCTGTCACACTGAGATAGTGCATAGAGTAGAAAAAATCGAAGTTAGGTTATTGTAGCAAAAATCATATTACTTATTCAGTAATCTAAACTGCACACACAAATGCTATAAACATACACAAAAGTGCTACATTAGCTGTTGTAACTTAGTTATAGAGTTTCAGCGGTAAACGCCACATCACTTAAATTGCTATTAATGTAAAATCTACTGAGCCCTCTACTATTAAACGGGATTGGGGAATAATAGACCACCGAGTGGTTTATCTTTTTTTTTGTTGCCATTACTTTGTCTAAGGACGAGAAAATCAAGAGCATACACGCCAGGACATAGAAAGATTTTGATCCTCTTTGGCATCTAATAGGTAAAGTCACAGGGGTCTCTTTGCATATATCTGCATATATTTGCATATATTTCGTGGTGGGCAGGGTGGCGACAGGTCGGAGAGCTGGTCCCGCGCCGAGTCCCGCACGGAGTCGCGCGCGGAGTCCCGAGCGGAGTCGCGCGCCGGCACGCCCGCCTTCCCCACGCACCCGCGCACCCCCTACCCGCCCACGCCCACGCCCTCCCTCAACGCAAGGCCGCCGCGCTCGCCACCAGTCACCAGGTAACCACCACCTCCATTGAAAATACCGATTGCGTTCTTAGTTTTCTGGCGATAGATAAATTCTTTAAATTTGTTAAGACGAGCCAGAACTGCACCCGATGGTAAGTGATACGCCCTGCCCATAAGAATCGCAGCGTGAGACGCCACAAATCCGTTCACCACCCCGAGACATGGGATGTTACGTGTCTAATGTAATTAATTATAACTGAAGGTTAATACGAAATTGATGTAAAAAATGTAACTCATACCAACAAAGTGGCGTCATACGTTAGCGTTCTTATAGATGATTTGTCACTGAGATGTTAATAAGAGCGGTAGTCAAATAATAATTACGCTTTACCCACGATGACAGTGACCTCTTAGAGTGTAATTATTTAGATTAATTCAATTTTTTTTTGCTAAGATATACATAAAAGCGATACACAGTAAATCCGTTGTTTGGTACAGTAGACTCGCCATTTTTTATAAAATTTTGTGACATATAGGTATATGTCTCAAAATTTTATAAAAAATAGCGAGCTTATATGTCTCAAAATTTTATAAAAAATAGCGAGCTTATCTATAGGTATAGATAAGCAATTGGTTTGTCAATAGTTAGAGTAAATAATTTGCTTTTATTAATTACCATTCACCTACTGCCAGCAATCCCTAAATTGCTTTAAGTAATTTCTCATATTGTTTAATTTTATTACGTTTAATTTCCAATTCCGCATAGACGCCAGGCAGTAAGTTGTTTCGTAACAAAACAAAATAAATTATGTCGCATGATTGTTCTTTAATTAACATACGATTCATTATTATATATGACAATGCAAAATTTCTTTATTTTACTTTCGTCATCATCATTGTTTCATATCATAGGCTTCTCAGCTTTTGTATTTTTCTGTTTGTATCAGGACCCACGTTTCGCAACCATTAAAGGCAATTCTACACATGTAAGTTTTCAGGTGTTTGTAAAACAATGGTTCCTTGATATTATTGTATGTTAATAATTAATATTGTATATGTAAATAATATACTATTATCGTTGTGATATATATACACTTTCAAATTAAAAAAAGGATATTTCGTGTGGAGAGAGGCACTTTTTCTTGCTGTCACTATAATTACACGCTTGTTAGTTCGTGATACTTTTTCTGATTAATATATATTTATTTTAACATGCCTATTTCTATATAATACTTGTGTTATTGATATTGTTATTTAACTTGTTATTAGCATGAAAACTTTTGTTTTTATGTCTGATAATCGATATAAAATAATTTTCCACTATTTATATTCTTGCGTTAACTATTTCCATATTTAGTAAGTAAATTATGAAGTTTTTTTACGTCGAGGATGCATATTGAATAATAGTAAGTTTTATATTGATTTTTAGAGCGAACGTTTTGATTAACGTTGCTTGTTTAAACGCTCTTGATTTAATACTGATAATTAAAAAAAAAGGATATGTAAGATTAATAAAAATTCAACACACTGTTATCAGTTTCATAAAGGTTTTTTTAATATCGAGTTTTAATTCGTTTATGTACGTTTCGCAGAAAGGAGCGCGAGAGCAGCCCCGAGTCAGAGTACCGCACGTACAACGGCGCGGGCGCGGGCGTTGGCGGTGCGGTGCGCGCGGGCAGCGCCAGCTCGGAGCCGCAGCACGTGGCCCCCGACCGGGTGCGCTTCGCCAGGGACACCAGCCACTACTGGTACAAGCCCAACATCTCGCGGGATGACGGTGAGTCTAAACTCTCTATAAGGTGATATTTATGATGTCGTGTACAAGGTGTGAGGATAAAATTTTCAAGTGTGTATGTGGTAGATTCGAATTGTGTATTAATTATGTATGAATTTTCTTATCATATTGTCATAGTGTCGTGTGATTTTTGCTGTTTAAATACTGTTTGCGATATTTCTACGAATGTATGTGACTTTTTTGTTCAAATCGAATGTAAAAATTGTTAACATTATTAATTATAGAAGTAAAGAAATTTGTAATTATTAGTCTGGTGTGCATACTAGTGCATTATCATTTCTTAAAGGTTTTTATTGATACAGACGGGATTTTGTGAGTAAAACCGGCTATAAAGTTACCTATTGACATTGATGTACACAAATCAGTCGATAAATTATATCCTTATCTGCAAAGCATATATCCACAGCGATCGCGGCACTGCGGCACCTAGAGGAGGGCTCGTTCATCGTGCGCGACTCGAACTCGTTCCCGGGCGCGTTCGGGCTGGCGGTGCGCGCGGGCGCTGCCGATGCCGCCGGCGGGGTGCGCCACTTCCTAGTGGAGCCCGCCGCGAGGGGCGTGCGCCTGAGGGGCTGCCCCGACGAACCCGTCTTCAGCTCGCTCTCGGCTCTCGTCTACCAGCACACTGTCACGCCTCTGGCGCTGCCCGTGCCGCTGCGGCTGCCTGACCGGTGGGTTTATTGTTGGATTCATAGTTGTTGGCAGTAAAAGTAGATAATTTTATGGCTAGTTCTGTCAGCATATCTAGTAAGCACTGCCTATAAGTGTACAATGATGCTCGGAAATAGTTTATATATTTTATTTAACGACTTTGCCAGATATATAAATACTAACCGGAGCACAGTAACATTTGCAACTTGCGGCTTAAAAAGTATTCTGTCACTGTAAAATTGCGTTGCATCGGTTAAATAAATATTAGCAGTTTAATTATTGTGAAATAAATACTTTCTGTTCGTCAGTGACCCTTGGCCGGGCGTAGGCGTGAACGCGGCTGCGCGCGCGCTGCTGGCGAGCGGCGCCGCGTGCCACGTGCTGCTGCTCGGCTCGGAGAACACGGAGGCGCTCACGGGACCCGCCGCCGTCAAGCGGGCGGTGCACAATCTGCTGCACAAAAAGGTGATCAATATAACTATGGCTATTTTATGCAATCAATAACTTAAAGTTACAAGTTGAGTGGTTAGTCCACTTGTTACTTTAACAACAAGAATGATGAGCAAATTCCTGTAAAGAATAGGTAGATATAACAAAGGATTTTTATTTAAGCTGCATTAACTGTAGATGTACAGAACGATTGACATTTGCCTTTCACGCATTAAAGGCATCTTGATATTTATTCTCGATAGGACAGTCAATCCAGTAACCATGAAGACCAGATAGGATACTAAACTACTAATGTTGATAGTAATTAATAGCATAGCTTCAAGTATTAACACGAAGACTTATCCCCAGTGTCAGGGCCACGTGGTGCACCTGAAGGTGTTCGGAGGGGGCATCACGCTGACGGACAGCGCGCGCAAGCTCTTCTTCCGGCGCCACTACCCGTGCGCCGCGCTCTCGTACGCGGGCCTCGACCCCGACGAGCGCACCTACCGCCACGGGGACGCACACGGCCGCACGGACGAGAAGTGAGGACGACACGATACTCAATACAGTGACGTCTGTTATTAAACAGGCGGTGGCTATTTATGCCACAACACGAGAAAACATTATTGCGTTTCGGTTTAAAAGGATCTGTAGTCTGCGTTATTCCTCGGCAAAGATGTTTTAAGGCGGCGAGTAGATTTATGGTCTATTACGTTGCATTTTCTATCGACGGTGTATCACCTACCATCAGATAATTTAACGTTTTGTCGTTTTGTTAATTAAATAATCTAGAGAACCACTACTCTGCCCTTTTGTCCCTAAACTGTAAAGCAGAACTACACTCTGGCTCGGTGTAGTCTAAATTGAACAAACAATACTTAGAATCCATAACAAATGGAATACGACCTACTCGCCTTTATAAATAGTATTTAATTAAATAAATTTAGCCATGCTGAGGGGCTAATCTTTATGTTCTATATGTATTAATGGTATCTTTTAAAACATTGAGTTAGAGTATTCGGCATGACAATCTTTTGTTTGCATTGCTTCCTCGCTGTGAAATTTTTGCCATGTGACTGGTAGAACTCAGTTTTCAAAGTTTAATCGTTCATTTATAATTATAGGTTTCCATTTGTATATATACATATCTAATATTAATAAAAACTAATCATATAAGTGTCCATGTTACACTTACATCCTAGTTCGTTAGAAATCAGAGCATAGTAACAATTTAGTACTATATTAGTGAACGCCGTTATACTTGGAATAAGATAATACTTTCCATGTTGTAACAAATGGAATTCGTTGCAGACGCATCTTCGCGTTCGTGGCGCGCGCGTCTTCGGGCGCGGACAACCAGTGCCACGTGTTCGCCGAGCTGGAGCCCGAGCAGCCCGCCACGGCCATCGTCAACTTCGTCAACAAGGTACTCTCTACTCTTTTATTTATCTAATTAAATTATATAATTATTTCTATATCGAACTAGCTGTTACGCGCGACTTCGTTCACGTGGTAATTTAAAAAATAATAATTCTGTAGTGTTTTTTGTAAGAAAAGGTAGTCCCAGTTACTCTTAGTTACATCAACTATCTTCAGTGAAAGTTCCCATTCCCATTAAAATCGAACCAGCCATTCCAAAAATTAGCCAGAACAAACAGAGACAAACAAAAGAATAAAATAAAAAATGTTTTCTTATATGTATCGGTTATATATTACAATGTAATCATTTGAAAACGGTTATTTTGTTATTACAAACAAACACTCCTATTTCATTTATTTGCTTGAATAATTATTTTTTTGTCAAATTTTTACGGCTTTAAATGTGGAGTGTGTGAAAGATTTCCGTGCGCAAAATTTCGTTACTAAAAAAAACAATTTTTGACACGCGAAACACCAAATCGCTGTTAAAATAAATAGCATATCTTGTATTGGTCAAATTATATGTTCTATTTCTATGTGTTATTTCAACATTTTAATATTGATTATAAATGTATTGTTTGCGTTTTTTGACAGGCACTGCTTGGAAACACGCAAAAGAGGGACAACATCTAAGCATGATATCGTGTCGATGAAGATTTAACCATTATACTGCGATACATTTTCTTTGGAATACTGCGTATTTTCAGTATTTTCAAAAGTTTTTTTTTACATTACAACCACAAATGTAAAAATTACCAAGAAAGTAAAAATTAACTATGTAATAAAATTTGTATGATTCCATATTTATTATTTGTCTTTTAAAATTTTTCTTCAAATTTAGTTCACGTCATATTTATGTTAACAAATTACCAAGTAGAACTAATCAATACAATTATAATAATAAACGTCTAAAGTTAACAATTAATTTAGCATAGAGAGGAAACTAACTAGTCTCATTATTAATTTAACTTAGTTTAGTTAAAATTAATCAATGCGTGCCTAATTGAATGAAATGGGCGCTTTTTGCAAAAATCATCGAAGCACCAAGTAACATTAAGGATAAATAAGCTACGGCGAATACAACTTTCCAATAAAAAGCTGTGTGTAGTATAAATGCTTGATAAGTACAACGAAAAAATATGTTTACTATATGTATTCGTGTTGTTAGAAAAATGGAAAAATGGAATATAGCTTAAACCCCAAATAGCTAGTCTGCTTTAAATAAAATCAAATTTAAAAGTACAGTTATAAATAATATAAATTTCGAAATGATGTATTCTAAAATCGATAAAACTAATCGAGTAGTAAGAGCTATATGCTTATGGTGGTTTAAAGCTCCGCATGGTATGCCTTAACAGTGATTTAATTAAGTAAATTTTATTTTATTGGAAATATCCAAGTATATAACTTAATACATTATATTGTAATAACTATCTGTTGTAAAATGTATTTATTTGTTTTAATAAATAAATCCATAATAATAAATTTCTAACGTTTTATTTGTCTACCCGTAAAGGTTATTCATACTCTACATTTTTATTACATTACAGAATCGCCGTTCAAATTAAATTTAGTTATTAAAGAAAGTGAGATAAGTCACATTTATTTAGTATCCCTAACTTACACTTCAAAATACAACTACATAAGAGTATATAAATTTATTATTACAACACAATGAAATATCCTACCAGCCGTGGACATTCATAGGCTAAAAATCGGCTAGTTCATTCGTAGCGGGCGTCGTTGCGTGTGCGAGGGGCGCGCGGCCGCAGGCGTCAGTCGTCCGCGCGGCCGAAGCGCAAATGGCCGTAGTCGTCGAAGGAGTCGTCCGCCCGCGGCGCCCTCCCCATCAGCCCGTACTCGCGGTACAAGCGACGCGCGCGAAACTCTTCCTCGTCGTCCAAGCCGCGGCGCAACATCGCGCCATCGCACAAATGCACAGATATCACCAACGCCACGGCCAGCGCCAAACCGATGACGGTCACGATCCGCATTGTGTTTCTGGAATTTTTAATTTGGTTGTATATTTTGTACATTTTTTTACAACTGTGCACATTATTGAACAGAATTAAATTCTGTTTACAGTATTTGCGGTTTGTTCAGCTTGACAAGGCAAGCATCACCACGAATGCTAAAAGATTTAAAACTTTGGAAACTAGAAAAATTTAAAGCAATAAAATCAGTTTTATTCAATGAAATCAATATATATATATATATATATATATAGCCTGATTAATTGATTGTATTAAATAGTATCCTCATTAAAGTATAAAAAATTAAATTTGTGTCCAATGACTAGTCCTAAGAACAATCGTACTGTTATTCAAAGAAAATCTTAAAGTATAAAAAAATATATATAATATAATGATAGAGGTGTATTAAATAATAATATTAAAATATATTACCAAAGGTTAAAACCGTTATACTTGCTATCTCTATCGGATGACTTAACAAGAAACTAGAGTGTTATGATTTCCAACCATTTAAAAAAAATATTCAATACTTTATTTTCGGGTAAAAATTTAACAACATTTACCTATTCATTGCTTAAAAAATAAGTCAAAAGAAAGGAAACAACTACAAATAAATAAATTATTTAAAAAAATTTGAAACAAATCCATCACAAAAAACTAAATGATCAGAATATAAAATAATACCACAATTGTGAAAATTGTTACAAATGTAAAATAACTACAGCAAAGTACTTACCAGTACAAGAGTTCACTGGAAATAGCGATGTGGAACAAAGGCTGCTGTTTATATAGTCCGAGTGCGCCCCATGAAAACATCACCCCCTTTTTTAATATTCCCCTCGCAGGCCGTTCTTATCAAAGCAGCATGAAAATTGACGTATTTCAATTATTTAAAACAGCCTTAAATTGACAGATCTGGTTAGGGGCGGTAAATTATTTACTTGAGAAAATGTATTTTTCCTCAAGATTATTTCGGTTTATCTTTTGTTAACGTAGATTAGTTTTTTTTTAAATTAACTTTTTATACTTCATCTATCTGCTTTATTGCATTTGACAGTTTCCAAAGTGGTTTTAACGTTAAATATATTAAATTTTTATATTTGATAAATACTATTAAATACAGAATAAGTAATGTGTGTTTGGCAACTTAAAAAAAAAAATTCCCGCCAAAAGAAAATTTAAGTTGTTGATTTCAGTAACAGTGCAGTATTTTACTAAAACATTTTCATATGATTTAGAAATGAGTCCAATAACCACTGAATTTGAAAATTTTGAGCATCAGTTTACTAACATTATTGGAGAATTACAGTCAATTATCGTAAGAAAATTATAAATATATATTTACCGAAATTTAAATATAAACTCGGACATAAAAACAAATAGGATATTAAAATAATACCCTACTTGTTCGTGTTAATGTTGAAGATATTGTGCGTGCTTATATATTTTTTAATTATTTAATTGATTACAATTTTACTAATTTGCTAGTTGTACTTGTTTTCACCACATTTAAATAAACTATACTTCGAGAAAAGCAAATGATAATATTTAAAGCTGTATTGTTACGTATTCAATTATGTTGCTAATAATTTGCAAACTCTATAAAAAACACTCTTAATAATAATATAAAACAGAAAGCTTTACCAAACTTTGAGCCAAACGAGTACAAATTGGTAGTACCTCGCAACTGAGGCATTCGATGTGATTTTTCATATTAAATAATTATTTAATCTTTTATAATTATAGTAATTAGTGTTTCAATATCTGTTTCCTTTATTAGCGCTTAATAAAACGTTTCCTGTTTTTTTTTAAAATTGACATGACATACGTGAAGTTCACTTACGAACTAGAAGGCTTTACTCGATAATTTAGGATCATTTGTTGAATCTAGCCTCCAGTAAGCGCACTGGAGCGCGTGAACAATGTTCCAAAAATGGGTTGAATTAGTCAACTCATGATAGAAAGCTATCATAAAAAGATGAAGGTGATAAAAGTTACATTAAAAGAGGCGACCAGTCTTTAGCGGCACTCTCAAAACATAATCATAGTACTGTCGTCGATAAATGTGTTTAGGGTATCTGTAAAAACATAATCAATACTAAGTTACTGTTACCATACCGCGTACTTTATTAAGCGTACTGAGGGTCAGCTTCGGGAAGAAGTGCGTTCGGAAGGAGCGCGGGCTGGCTGTGCCGAGGCCGCCTTGGCTGCTGCGAAGAGAGAGGCCGCTGAGTGCCAGGCCAATGCCTCCGCCGCCGCCGCAGGGGCCAGCCAAGCCACCACTGCTCTGGCTGCGGTTCAAGATGAGCTATCCACAACAAAAACAAAATTAGAACTATCGGTAGGATTTTAATGTAAAAACTTAAACGTAAAAGTCTATCTTATTGAACAGTCAAATAAGAATCGGATAAGATGTAACCATAGTGACCGATGGCAAGTAACTAAAATGGATAGGTGCAATGACGTGATGTCTTGAAGCGTCATGGCGTGAAGTTTTTTTTATTATTATCCACAGTTTACTTCTATTGTATGTCTGTGTTTCTTATATAAAATATTTGAAAAGTGTATCTCCGATTTTTTTACCTATTATTTTTAATTATAGGTAGGCCGGTCCAATCTACTCGACAAATATTAACATGACGCTGAGTAAAATATAAATTCATTATCTTTAGAAATAAAGTTATTATATTTACATGAAATGCATTAGATGTGATCCGTTAGAGAATCAGAATCACCGATATAGCCCCCAGTAAGTTGAAGTGGCAGTAGGCCGGACATAAAAGCCGCAGAACTGACGACCGCTGGAGTAGGAAAGTTCTGGAAGCGGTGGCGTGCAGTTAGCGGAGGCCTATGTCCACCTGTGTATTGACACAGGCTGATGATAATGACGAATTTAATTAACAAACGTCAACGTTGTGTGTTAGGCAAGTCGTAACTACGCCTACATACTCGTATTTTACTTACATTCTACTTTTATGTAAGAGTGAGTCATCTTAGTTAGCTATTTTGGAAACTAGTCATACAATTTAAAACTTAAAGGAAATCCAATTTAATACGAGAAAACAATATTATCTTATATAAAAGGACACTTTACTTCACTTAACATGTTTAATAATCGCCTAAATAAACAACCTTCTTAAGGGAAAACAAGATTTATAAAAATTATAATTTGTATGTTGTATTGTATCAAGTAGCATCAAAACAATGTCGTTGTTCACATGAAGTATGGCATACTTTATATATAACCCTTGATTTTCTACGCAGACATTTTTTTAGTATCATTAAACATGAGACGAATTAAGAGAGAAACTAACTTTACATTTTTTTATTGCTTTCGCAGCATTCGAGCAGAGTCTTTGACCACTTCCCATCAAGGCCACCTGATGGAAGTGACCACCGACTAGTCCTATGTCCGCGTTGACGCCCATAGACATTGCAATACCAGTGATATCGCCAACGCGCTGCCTACCGAGAGATAGGTGTTTAGTCTCATTTACCCAGTAAATATGCTGGCTACGGTGCCCTTAAATACGGAACACATCATTGTTTTCACACTACTGCTTTGCGGTAGAAATAGGCACCGTGGTGGTGCCAACCCAGGCGGTCCCTTGTAAAAAGGGGACCTACCACCAGTAATTTTTTAGGGTATACTGTCATATACTGCATATCACACCCGTAGGAACGCCAACGTCATATTTTAGAAGAGAAATGTAGCGAGTTAACGGAAACAGTTAGTCTATTGCAAAGGGAAATCGATCAACTGCGTCCTTTACAAGCAATGCAGGCGTCCTTGCAGCGTCAATACGAAGAGCTAGATACGCGGGTCCGGACCACGGCTGAGGAAGCGCGTCGGTTAGTAAATAAATAATTGATAACTTCATCATTTTGCAGAAATTAAATGTAAATTGATGTCAGAGATGGTGTGACTGTACAAAGGGTGTGTTCTTCAATACATTGAATCTTAATAAGATCATCAGTTTATTTGTTCATATTTCATAGTTGGAAAAACGGATAGCATCAAAAGTTATACCCTTGGTAGAGATTTATAAATATATTGTACTGTTTAATGATCTTGCTTTGATATTTTTTCGATGGCTTATACCCCACCTACTCTACTACCTTTTTGATAATGAAGTAATAATTTGGGCAAAAAAAATGGCAGAATCTGTGTATTATTACTGTTTCGAAGTCCAAAGTGTAAGCGGTTGAACTCTTTTGTGCAAGGACCGTTGGGCTAATACCACCGCAGTTCCTGATTTGTTACAATTTTTAATGCACTTTTTTTAATAGAATCGTTACTGTAAGCTATTATTAGTAGAAGATAAATAAAATTTTTGTACATCTTTTAAGTCTTACTGGGACGTATCTAAAACTTATGCATAAAAACATACGTTCGAAATTGGGTACCTTCTTATTATTCTCTTTTCTCGGTAAAAAACATCTAGATTCTCAAGGGTTTGTCATCACTTATGGATTCTTAGCTACTCTATAAAATGTTTATAGCAGTATATGATATGTTAGGAGACATAAGGAAGATGTCTGCGATGACTATAAACGGTGGCGAAAACATAAGTGTAAGCCTCTGTTTTTAATAATAATCATAAGTTTTTGGGAGGATAATAATTTCATATAATTTTGATAGAGCATTACAAAGTGACATTGTTGCGATTATCTATAAAAGCTGCCTAAACCAGAAGATAGAAAAACTAATCCTAAGCAAAAAAAAACAGTAAATATAAAAATAATTAAATTTGCCAGTAAAAAGGCATTACCGATAAATGCACATCAGTGCTTGAAATTGAGGTCGCGTTTTCCCCTGATTTAAACAAATGGCCAGCATTGCTTAATATCCCGATATTGGTTAACCGCGATACCTTCCGACGCTGATATTAAAAATATTCAATTTACATTATGCACAAACCACTGTACCCGATACCTTTTGGATGAAATATTTCCTATGCATCCTGTGACATTGGCAGGTTTATTTATGATAGTTCGCGTACATCCTTTAAATCTACTTGACAAATATAAAGTTATAGTATTAATTACTTATGGACTACGACAAAAAATGCATTTCAGCGCCGTCGTTTTACGGTAATCTTAATTTGAAAAACACATTTTGTTTACGTAAATTAATCTTTAACCACGCCCCAGGTTGACTGCGAGATAAATATTTTACAAGAGGCATAAACAAAATGAGTTTAATGCATATATTTTTATCTCTTAGTAGCCCGCCCTGCTTGGGAGTTTTTCTATTTATTCCAAAATATTTTAGTTTTAACCCGTTCTCCGATAAACATTTTATGCACAAATTATACGTGGAACATAGTTACCCGAACCTGGTCAACTGTATAAAGTTATCGTCTGATGTTGTGTGCACAAATACGTTTTAACAACTCACTGGACCGAAATATACTCACATATTCCACACGTAATTGTTATAAAAAGAATCGTTAAACTCGTTAAGTTTGTTTACATAAAACATGTCCTATTTGGATCGAGTAAAGGAGCCAAATAATTTCTGTATAACAGTGAATCTAGCCGGCTCGAGGGCGAACTGAGACGGGTGGAGCGCTGCGCCCGCGGCGGCTCCGAGGTGAGAGAGCGCGCGCGCCTGGCGGCCGCGGCGCATGCAAGGGAGCGGCGCCGCGCAGCCGAAGAGGCGCAGAGGGCCACGGCGGACCTCAGAAATGCTAACGGTATTAGGTTATTTGAGTTAAATATAGTCTAGAAGTTAAAGTTATGTTTAAATTCAATGAGTTACCATTCATATATTTTAGAATAACTTAACAAATTATACCTTCTTGGCAAAGGAAATCTATGGCAATGTCATTTATTAGAATTATTTATATTTTCTTGCTAAAAAATTCTTTAACTTTGATATTCCTTTTTGTTAAGTTGTAATGTTTGACAAAAAAGGTTAAGTTGAGGTGCGTTAACACGATTTTAACTGATTGTTATCGCAATAGTAATTTGTACCGATAATGGCTGATCTTATACACTTGACAATGAATTTTAAACGGTCTGAGTGGCCTTTGAAATATTTGCCATTAAACGGTTTGGATGAAATATGCAGCACCGATGACGAGGCTCTTTACCATAAATGTATTGACGCATAACATTCCTTGCACTTAAGCTATGTCACTGTATCATACATTGAAGTAATCGACCATCGTTTTAGCACATATTTATGCTGTTTCACTAATAAATAAGCTCTTGCTGCTTGGATTTTGAGCTCATTAGAAACTTTTATTTTTGCTTTTTTAGCCTTCTTTGGCCTCACCTGGAAAAGGTAAATATGGTAAGATCCGTTACTTGCTTTCCTGTACTCATCGATGAATTATGTGATATGAAGAGACAGAACTTAAGATGGATTTCTTTGATTCTTTTATAGAATGTATCTTACTTATTTTACGTAATAAAAATTGTTTAACACTATAAACACATCAAAAATTTGTTATTATAATATTGACATCGACTGCCTCCGTAGCCTAGTGGTATAGACGTTTGCATTAGAATCCGGAGGTCGTGGGTTCGAATCCTGCGGGGACTCAACAAATTTTCATCGTTGTTTCCCATTTGGTTAGGGCAGTTTGGGCCGATCAACCAATTGTCTGAAAAGTAAAATGATCCATGCGTTGGATGGGCATGTAAAAAATCGGTCCACCCACCAACCCGCATTGGACCAGCGTAGTGTGATACGGTCCAAACCCCCCCTTATAGATAGGGGTGTATTAGGGGACGCCTATGTCCAGCAGTGGACTATCAAAGGCTGATGATGAATATTGACATAACACATAGAAACGTAATAGGAACACATAAACTCATTGTTTTCATTGTAATTCAAACATAGTTCTTTTGCAGCCGAAATCGCTCGTCTCGGATCGTCGGTGTCGGAATTGCAACATCGCTTATCTGAAATTAATATGAAACCATCAGTGTGTGCGATTTCTAACGACCAGGATTGCATAACCGAGTTGAGAGCCAATTTGGAGGCCGAAAGAGCTGGTGCGCGAAGATCGAGAAGGCCTTGACAGCGGCATTAGCGGATAACGCGACACTTGCTGCTCAACTCCATAACATCGACAACGCTAAGTGCAGTCAAATGTCACCAGTCAAGGAAAAAAACATCGCAACAGACATATCCCAGATAGACTCTTTTTTGGCTGACTAAGACACATTCATTAGTTTATGAATGTGAAAACTTTGTTATTATTATTACTTTCTTGTTATAGAAAATTTGCTCTCATATTTTTTTGTGCTACAGCATTTCAAGCATAAATATACTCGATGCCTTTGCAAAAATGTATTGCATCAGAAAAAAAATTCACGATTCATCCTACATTAGACACTTATGATGTGTGGGAGAGGTTGCCAAAGTAGACGCGAGATTTTGTATTCCAAACAGGTTTCACAAATCGCGACCGACATGTCTTCACGAACCTTTTAGAGGTCGCCCTGACTTTGTGCCAAATGTTATACAATTCAATCACGAATGCTTAAAGAGTAAGCGAAATTTTTGAAATATTTTATAATAGACTGCTGGCGCAAAATATTTGTGCCATGTGACAAATAGACCTCTTATTTTGTATTTTTAATATTCATATATTCCATGAAGAATGTAAAATAAAAGATATAGTCTACCTCATTTTCCTTGTTGTGTTTGATGTTTCGTTAAATAAAATTTTGTCCAATAAAAACTAGATATTGAATAAGAACTTCATCCGCCGTATATTTATACGTTATAATAACGCGAACCCTTTGAACACGTTAAAATCTTGACAAACACAATTTATACAATCAAAAATTGCACATATGCTTTAGATATTACTTAATATTAAATTATCATAAGCAAATAAGCAAATGCAATGCGCTTATAAGGAGTTACGCAAGCAAGTGACGTGGGCGCGTGGGCCGTATTTCCTGCTGGCCGAGGGCAGAGCCGCTGGATGCGGTGTGGGTGAAACTCGCAACGCGCGAGGAGGGTTTTCTGCGTCGCCCCCGCCGACGTGCGTCCGCGCCGAACCGCCAGTTACGCTGCAACGCGCGCATAGACCGCCGTCTCCACGCGCACCGCACTCATGTGTGCGAAACAAACGATCGATCTGTGATATAGTTATAAGATCAGTTAAACACGGTTATATAAATAGTGTATGTCATTTTAAATGATAGTGCTAGAATCGTTTTATGTGCTGACCCAAATCGGTGCGAAGACCTTTCGAATACAATAACACTGAGCATAAACAGTAAATACTTTCCGTGTAAGTATGACACTTTTGCTTTATGTTAAGGAAATCACCGCTTCTTTCATTTGTGTGTTGTGAACGATTTCACTTTAATGAGATTATTTTCTATTGTCCAAGAGAGAGATTCTATAATAATATGCACTTTCTTAATCATATTAATTAAGAATACTATTTTAATTAATATTTCCAAGTATGTGAGTCACGCTACGAACAATTGCCATAAATACAATAAATGACAAAGACAGTTATAAATATCACACCGTTTCATCGATATAAGGCTGTTGTTTCGACGCAAATGTAGTATTTACACAATGAGTCAGAGAAGCTGGACCCGCGACGCAAGGACGGTGAGCTCAACATATACACAGTGAACACGTGAATTCAATAGATACAAGTTGTATTGTATGCTCACTTACGATGCAATGAAAATGTAAATATTCATGAACGTACCTGTATTCCTGCTTTCTAGGTGCATCTCAATGCATAATAGACTTATTTACAACTGCTATTGATTGTAAGACTGTATCATCAATAGTATGCATAAGTGCACATAGTTACTAAACAGGAGTTATGGAAGAAGTATCGCTAGTAATAATTTAGTAAAACATCCTGAAGAGGTCAATAACGGGACGTAAGGGCATGTTGCTTCTACGAGTTGCGTAGAGATGTTTACTTCCGTACAATATAAGGAGGAGCTAAATGAACCTATAGTTTTTCGGCTTTTCTAAAAAAATCACAATTAAGAAAGTCACATGTTCCGCTATATACCTACATATTGCTCGTTAGTGTTTGGGCGTTAATTTTGGTTACTATTCGCAGAAAAATGACGCAATACACGATTACGGTGTCCTGCTTGTTTATCATCTTGTCTACATCAGGACTTGTTACATGGTAAGTTTCTTTATTTATGTTCTAATTAATGTTTAAAATATTCTCAAATTATAATTTACACAGATTTGTACTTAATGTATGAACTTTTTCACATTTTGGTAGGAACTTATATAATCTAACTGAACTAATATAGTCTATTAATGTAGTTAAACAATTAAATAAAGTTAAAGTCGGTAAGTGAAAAGTAGGAACATAGCTATCTTAAAAAATATTTAACATTTAGTTACTCGTAAAATATACTGTACAGCATTTTGGCAGTTTTTTTATATTATACTGGCCAACATTGAGTAACATCGACTAATATGCCTTAAACTTTAAAAAAGAAAAAGCATTAATAAATGTAGTGTTCTTAACAATTGTGAGTGATTAAATTACCATTTATAGAAAAAAAACAGAAAGTCAAAAGTGCAGAAAAGCTTTTCACGTAGAATAACATGCTCTAAAGTGTAAAAAAAAATACAGTTTTAAGGAATGTAAAAATGTCATAATGTGTATTGATAAAATATCTTGATAATATTTTTTTTTATTAACCTACGAACCGAATTGATCACTCAATTGATAGTATGGATAAGCGCTCATAAGTAATGCAGCGCGTAACGTAACGAGTGGCGCGGCGTATAGTTAAGTACTATAACTATCCTAAAACGTAGAGGGAATTACTTTTCGTATACTCAACAACAACACTAGTGTACTCCATCCCTTCAAACCGTAACATAAAACGTTTACACACTACAAAAATAGTCAACTTATCAATCATCGTAAATGGATAACCTAATGCCTATAAAAAGTTCTAGGGTTTAAGCACATTAGGTTTCTACTTAAAATTATTGTAATGTACTTTACTGCCTCCGTAGTCTAGTGGTATAGGCTTTTGCTTAAGAAACCGGAGGTCGTGGGTTCGAATCCTGCTGGGACCCAACAAATTTTCATTGTTGTTTCCTAGTTGGTTAGGACAATTTGGGCCGATCACCCAATTGTCTGAAAAGTAAGATGATCCATGCGTCGGATGGGCGTGTAAAAAGGCGGTCCACCCACCAACCCGCATTGGAGTAGCGTGGTGGGATACGGTCCAAAACTCCCTAATAGATAGGGCTAGGATTGTATAGGCCTATGTCCAGCAGTGGACTATTAAAGGCTGATGATGATGATTACTTAATTGCTACTATACTAGGCCGTTACTTTAATAGTTTTGAAAGTTTAAGTACGTGGATGAACGAAAATATCAAAAATCTAAACGTCAAGCGCTATGTTCGGTTTTTAGTTTAATGTTAGACTTTGTGACATAAATTTTGAACTTTTTATGCAGCAAAGGTACGACGAGAAGATAAACTTTACGTGTATAGTAATTAAAAATTTAATAATAATAGTATGACTATAGTTAGTCTGTAATATATTTTAATTGGATTCATCAAATTTGATCATATATTTATTATCAATTGAACAGCCTGTCCGTGGTGGGTCCACGGGTGTTGCGGCCCTACACCTCGTACAAGGTGTCGATAGCAGGCAGCTCCCGCGCCCACAACTTGTACGTGGCCGTGGAGCGTGAGGGCGGGGAGCAGTTCAGCCAGGGTCGGGAGGTGCAGGTGCCTCCGGCGACTTCGAGGCTCATCGAACTAGATGTGATTATATAAATCTATATGTAACTTATAGCATATTGTTTGATTGCTTTATTAAGTCTTCTACTTGTCCAAATGACTTTGCACCTTAAAAGGTCTTCCGTTTTTGATACTTTTGTACAATTTACTTTATCAATTTATCCTTGCTAATTATAGATTTATGCTAAATTTGATTACACAAAATACGACTGAATAGTAAATCCATTAACGAAGTCTAAATATATTTTTTTTTTATGTACTAAAACACTGTATTATCATTGGATGCATAAAGAAAATTATTGTCTCACAGATAGGCGACCCTGGGCCCGGGCAGTACAAGTTGGTGGCGCGTTCTACATCCGGGCCACAATTCGCATCTTCAGCCCCACTTCAATACCAACCGAGAAGTTTCTGTGTGTTCGTACAAACGGACAAAAAGGTCTACCAGCCTGAGGATGTCATCAACTTCAGAGTTATCGCATTGGACAAGTAAGAAATTCAAAATGAAATGTGGTAAATCAAATTAGTTTTTAGACTGTCATCATCATCATCAGCCTGTGTTAGTCCACTGCTGGACATACGCCTCCCCTACCGCACTTTTTGGACCGTATCCCACCACGCTGGTCCAATGCGGGTTGGTGGGTGATTCGTTTAATCGATAGATTGATGATTAGACTGACTAGGCTGACAACAGAGGCATAATATATATGCGTTATTATTAATTGACCCCCGTTTCCTGTCTAAAGTATTAAATTATCAAAAGACGTTCAAAAATGTTAGTGCTCCTTTATATAACAATTCGTTTACATTTCGCTTGTAAAAATTATATTTGCTATATTCCAAAAAGGAGATATAGTAAAGCTAGATAGTTTTTAAATACAGCAACATAAATACGTATAATTTTACTAGAACGTCGGCAAACATCAATGAGAAAATAGCTATCACCGTTTTCTATAAAGAGTTCATTAATATGTTCACTAATAAATATCTCTGTTAAGTCTATACATAAAATTAACCTTACTACGTACTGTTACTTCACGGGTTAGTTACGATCTCATTGTATAAGACAGTGCATACTTTCGTTTTCAATATCGACACGGTAAAAAGAAAGAAAGTTCGCACGCGTAACATTACGTACCACCGGCATAGGTCGTCGACCCCACAGCCGCCTCAGATGTGATGAGATTTACACAATACGAAAGCACAGTGGAACATTTTTAGAAGCGTGTGAGATAAATGCGAAGATGTCGTGGGATACACTTTATTCGCTTGCTCGGTATAAGGCTAATGTTTTTAAGGGGATCGATACTTATTTGAGTCGCGTATCGTAAGGTTTGCATAACATATGAACCAGTAATAAATCTGTAACATAATTTAACAATGTTGTATGTAAATTGTAATAAAATAAAATCTAAATTCATCATTCGGTCGAAATGATAATAGACTTGCTTATATCCCTACATAAAACTGAAAATCACCATTTACGAAGATCATCTTTTCTTTGTGATCAAAGTTGAGCGGCTACCATTTTGGTACACCATCGAGTTATGTTTATAGTTTTATTGTTTACTCTACTTATCCATTTTCTATGTGCCAATGTTTGAATAAGATAAAGAAAATCAATGTTCTTCTTCTTCTTCTTCTTTCTTTCTAAATGCGAAAGTCTGCCCGCGACCATGCAAAGTATCTGAAACGTCGGGAATATTATAAAACTAATTGAACACGATAAATCCGTAAAATCCTTTATTAAATCATACAAAAGATGTTAATTATTATTTAAATTTTATCTTCACACAATTTCTTTGATCTACCTTAAATTATCTATGTCGTAAGCAGGTGCTTATATTATTATCAAATTAAAACAATTGAAAAATCGTTTTGAAAACTACTGATATTCTTAATTTCAAATAATGTTTTACTAAATACGCTATTTATGCTAATTACTAAATATACGCAAGAGTATGTGCATTAAGAAAATAAGTTGATAAAAATTCCTTTTATTTGCGCCTATGAAATAAGATAATATAAATTACTAGTTAAAAAACTAATTAATCCTAAAATCATTTTTATTTATTGAGTGATTTGATTTTAATGTTACACTTAGAACTATCTAAAAATTCCCACAAAACAGGAAATATCAAAAGATTGTGATAAAAAAATCTTCAAAAAATGGCGACATATAGAACGCAACAAAATATACTCAAGGCTTAAAAGATCAAAACCCATAATTTCAACATTCTAAAATAAATAGAATCTATCATAGCTTTCTTAAAGTCATATCTAAAAAATGCTTACGTAATAAAAAGATCAGATCGTCCAATCATTCATTCATTACAATTGAGGAGTGAATCGTGATATCTGTAGATCAATATCTGTGAAGCTAATGAACCAAACATTTTGGTCCGGCTCAATGTCCACAAACGAAGGCTACGCTGTAACGTTATACTGGGCAGGCCGTTCGTGCGTAAATCGTTGGAGCGCTTACTTTTGTTTTGCTAAAACGGTCAACGGTATCGAACGGGGAATGCGACAGCTACTTAAGAACGATTATAACCTGATTCGAACATTAATGTTAATTAATCTGGCATTTCTACGCGTACCCAGCTTATGGTATCTTGATATCTAGCAATTTTATTCTTGGGTTGAAACCTGCAGAGGATCTGAAACGTCGGGAATATTACTAACAAAATTAACCTGTTTAAATTGTCGTTTTTTATTAAACCATGTAATACACGTAGTATTAAAATAAAATTAACGTAGTATTCGCCTAAATACAAGATAATATAAAATGTATGTTAATGAAATTATACGTTATTTACTTTGATCGGTGAATAACAGATATGTGACTGAGATTGGAGACGTCCACAAATACGACACATTGACACTATATTTAACTACGTTCTTGACACTAAGTCCTATGACTAAATCAAACAGGATCTGGATTTTGTAAGTGCCTTCATAATGGACAAAAAACTTGTTTGAATCTTGACAACTTCAACGATTAGATCGCTGTGGAACTACTCTGGTGTTGTGGGGCCATAGTTTGAGAGCTGTTTCTTATTTAACTCGAGGCACGAAATTAATTTGTGTTATATATGTATATCATTATTATAAATAATGGCAAACAAAAAAATATCAAATTCACATCGTATATTCTATTTTCATTTCGTATATTTTTTCATGGCTTTCGAAGGCAGACGAACAGTCGGCCCACCGACGCCCATAGACATCGGAAATACTAGTTCACTGCCTACCGTGAGACATAGAATGTTACGTATTGTTTACTAGTAAATACGCTGGCTACGGTGCCCTTCGAACCGGAACACAGTCGTGTTTTCACACTACTGCTTTGCGGCACCGCTGTGGTACCACCCAAGACGGCTCACAGTAAAAAGGACCTACCACCATAAAATAATTCATCATCTTCATCACGCTTTGTAAGGCCACTGCTGGACATATAGGACTTCCCTCAATAGCCACACCGTCCACTTTGCTAAAAATAATTAAAATTACGTAATACTTAATACGTTACTAACGAACTAATTATGTTTAATATTTTAGTTTGAACAACTGCACCGTTGCGGTAGTTCTCCTTTAGTGCCGCCATCAATGTAGTAATCAGCAAAAAAAGCATACACCTGAGTGATTATTGCATAGAAACATTTTATATGACTTGTTATCGTGTTTATATTTACATACACCACCTTCTTACAACGTTACACTGATTGCACGAAGTGATGCATAATTCAGTTCACATGCATTGCGATCTATTCAATAAATACCTGAATACATTCATCACTGTCATTACATTGATTAAGATAAAATATAATTAACACGCGATTATGTTTTTATTAAAATTAACAAAATCGATTTCTCAATTTATGAAACAGCCGTCGTGCCCAATTGAGATTTATTTTGAAATTATGTATGTATATATATATTTTTGCATGACCGAAGATACGATTGTCTGTTTAAATTTATCCGTTATTAGCTGAATCTGCTAGAAAAAAGTGACCTGAATGATAATCTGACGTTAAAGCCTCTTGATTTTGTCAATTTAATATTGGTTAACTTAATATATTGTCATAGTTTTGTTTGTAGTATTTATAATAACAACAATAATTGGTATTTTTAATCTAGGAACATTTTTCTATTCCATTATAAAAGTCTGTTCCTGTATTTATTATTATTGTTTTAGGTTAACTCGGATAAAATTTCCGGTAACAAAAAATTCGTAATAATATATCGTAGGTATATAAGAGTTAGCATAGTTTGATTGAATATATTTTAGTAATTTTATTTTCTGTTTGTTTATTATTTTCTTCATATTTTAAATGTTTACTGTTTATGTCAGAATAAAGTGTATGTATCTTTGTACCCAGATATCTACTGCCGTTGAACACGACAGTCGATGTGAGCGTGTTGGACGCGGGTGGGTCCCCCATACGAGAATGGGCGGCGGTCCCTCTCGACAGAGGCCTCTTCAGCGACGAACTGGCTTTAGCAGACCAGCCCGGTCTTGGCGAATGGACTATACAGGTCCGACATATGAAAATTTTCAGTCGATTGTCAAGATATATGTGGATATTTTGCTTAAATATATGCTTATTCTTCTTCTAGCCTTATGTTCAAAGGATTATAAAGACGGCTTTTTGCTTCTCTACTATTCAAATCAATATTACTTTTCACATGACAACTGTTACCCTTCTTAACTTATTAGCTACAAAGTATTATATCTTCTGACAAGGAATGTTTTGTTGTCTGAAACCGATGCCTTACGCATAGATTATTTTACTTTTCAAGCAATTGGGTGGGTCATTATCCCTTATTAGCTAGAAAATAACGATGAAACCAAGGGGTTTCTCCACAGGATTCGCACCTTTGACTTTCGATTTATAAAGCCAGAGCCATTTTACCTATACCCTACAAAGCACACAGCCATTGTTAAGAAGGATTCAAATCCACGACCTAAAAAGTGTAAAACAAAATATGTGATAATAATGTTTTAAACTTAGCGTTAAAAATTTGTAAGCAAATTAATGTTTCATGAAAGCTTGAACTGGTACAAATTTATTATGCTATTTTCCAACATACATATAACATATTGGTTTTGAAATAACTAATTGATAATCATAACCTGAGTCGTGACCAATTTCCTATTTAATCTACAATCTTTTAAGTAAATAAAACTAATAAATAATGTCCATTAAAAAAAAAAACATGAGTAATGAGTATACGTAAATAACGTTCACTATTGTCCCAACTGTTCATTCACCGTTTAGCCAACCGCACGTGTTCTACGTGAAGATGACGTCACGAAATTTCAAACAATATTCCAATACAGGTGGAGGTTCGAGGCCAGAAGTACACTCGACGCGTACTGGTCGCGGACTACGTGCTGCCCAAGTTCCAGATGGACATGCAAATGCCAAAGGAGATACTCTTCAAAGATGGCCGCTTCGCTATCAACGTTACCGCCAAGTAAGGAATTTACAGTCAGTTCAGTTCTTTGGCTTGATGGCGTTTCCTTGTAGATTTCGCCAACGTCAAGTTTTTCGATTAGACTCTGCTATATGTAACAAGCTTCGTAAATGAACAAGGTCACAGTTGACAACTAAGAATTGATGAGATAATCCACCACAATAGTTTCTGTTGATGTATCTAAAACAAAAAGAGACACACAATAAACACAGGGTTAGTTGGTTAAGAGACAAACAAACTAAAGTTTAATGTTAGAATTTACAGTCACAGGACGATAGCGACATGTATATTCGAGCCAAAGACAATGAATATATGTCATCTTAATTTGATGTACCTTAGAATTTTTTTCAAAGGAGACTTCGCCCGCAACCCTTAGACGTGGTACGTTACGTCTAGTTTACACAGTAATAACGCTGGCTGCGGTGCCCTTCAAACCGGAAGACAGTAGTGTTTATACACAACTGACGTCACTGCGACAAAAATGGGCAGCACGGTGGCACTTCTCCATACTGTCCCCTGTAAAAAAAAGAAGTACCAAGAAGACGATGTAGCGTCATACGTCTATGGTTTATTCAATGAAGGCTTGGAATAGAGGCAAAGTACGACCACATGGAACCCATGTCCCGTACCCATGGAAATGAAGTGGCTTCATACGTCTAGCGTTCTTAATATGAGAACAGTGTGTCTGTCGACCATACAGACGATGTTGAATTACTTTGTTTAAAAGAGTTTTCGAGTCCAGTTTGGCTAACCTACAATTAATAACAATAGTATTAAAATATGCATTTGGTACAATTAATGAATCAAATAGATGTGTATCTAAACGAGATTTTTGTTAATTATATGATAAGTAAGATGTGCTAGTGTAATTTGCTTGTATACTTAATCTTGGAAACAAACTCAAGTAGCATAGCCTAGTTATATAAAATACATAAAAAATCTAATATTTTACAGCAAAATTATTAAAAAACAAACAGAAACTTAAATAATCTCCTATTCTAGTTATCAAATATACATGTTTGAGCACGTGAGACCTTGTTCGTTTGAGATGTCACGATGTCGCATTAAATTTTAGTACTCAACGCGTATTGGTCTCGTTTAAAAATATTGTTAGGTTTACGTATGTAAGACAGCCCTTTTGTTAAGTAAAAGATTTATGATCTATACTGATATTATGAAGTTCAATAGTTTGTTTACTTTAACGCGTTGTTCTCACAAACATATTTCGTTTTTAAAAGCAATTGCACGTAAACCCTTTAAATCCTGAAGGGTATTTATGCAATATAATGTAACTATCTCCGTAGCCTAGTGGCTTACGCTTTAGAAACTGGAAGTCATTGGTTAGAACCCTGCGGGGACACGACATCTTTTGATAGTTGTTTCCTAGTTGGTTAGGGCATTGCGGGTTGATCACCCGATCGCATGTATAATAAGATGATCCATGCATCGGATAGTCATGTCAAGTGGGTCCTGCGCCTTATCTCTCTCCGTTCGTCTCGATTATCGGTCCCATTAGGATTTGAGAGTATAAATGAATAGAGAGTGCATCTGTGTTTGCGCTTACACTTGTGCACTATGATATCTCCTGCGCAGTTGGCTGATCTCTAATATAGATCGGCCGCCGTAGTCGTAATCGACTTGCATTATTATCATACGCACTTCTGAAGCGGAATATGTCTACTCTATATCAGTTTTTTTGATAATGATTTTCACCTTCTACTTACACGTAATCGGGAATTAAAGTTTAAGTTAGTAAAAGTATCCTTCATTATTTACACGCATGTCACACAAATATCGATGTTTTCGAACGAAGTCGTAGGCAGAAGCGTGTAAACGTTATAGATACATGTTGCACCAAAAGGCTGTTTTTTGCTCTGACACCAAAAATTAAGACAATACCAAATTTTAGTAATATTGCGTCACTCGTGTAAATATTTATAACATGCTCAAGGCTCCTGATTAAGCATTTAAAAAGCTAATATGCGTATTTTAATTTTATTTTACGAATTATATACTAGTAAAGTTGTAAATATGCAAAATGTATGGCATGGTAATACATGTATGTCTTTTATAACCATTTTCTGGCTTTTATCTGCCTCAAGATAAAATTTCAACAAAAGTAACATTTTATGTTTTCCTAGTATAAATTTATTACTTGAAAATTTATTGCTAGTGAGAATAAAACTGTCTATGAAATTGTTTCTTAATCAATAACAATTTTTATGAGATAAGCCAATGGAAAATATTTTCTTAGATTGGATGATAATTCTTTTGACGCGGCTTACTACCGTCGTAATAATGGTTCAGCCCGTCAAGATTTGAATAACATTTTCTATATTTGAACCTTGAATAAGATTATGTAATACCTAATGGAAAAGGAATATTCTTTCGTAGCCATTTTTCTAATTTTAATTCTTTTAACAAATTTATTCAAAAAAATTGAATATATAAAGTAACTTGTTTTTCTATCCATTTCGAACGCGAATAAATTTAAATACATTTAAAATTGAACGTTCTTTATAAATCATCAACGTACTAGTGTTGCCTAAAATGGTACTTTTTGCATATCACAAATAAGAAGAAAAAGTATATTTCTTTTATATTAGTGATTGAAATACTATGAAATAATTAAAATACATTGAATAAATATTCACTGTTTATTCTAACAAATACGGGCAAAGGAACAGAGTAATAAGTGACTTGTATAATTTTACTACTAACTATTGGTATATGGAACTGCTTCCGTAGCGTAGGGTGTTCTTTAGATCAAATCCCGCAGGATTCGAACCCACGACCCACGTTTCTAAAGTAAAATCCTGTGGGACTCAACAAATTTTCATTGTTGTTTCCTAGTTGATTAGGGCAATTTGGGCTAATCACCCAATTGTCTAAAAAGTAAGATGTTCCATGCGTCGGATAGGCATGTAAAAAGTCATTCCACCCACCAACCCGCATTGGACCAGCGTGGTGGGATACAGTGTAGAAACTCCCTAATCGATGGATTTTCTAAGTCTGCTCCACGGCCTCCTAGGGGAGGCTATGTCCAGCGGTGGTCTTTAGAAAAAGAGTAATTATAATTCTGCTGTCATTAACATTTTAATAATAAATGAATAATCCACGATATTTTTATTTGGAATTTCATTATTATTAAATCCATCCAATAATATTTAGAATATACATATGTATAAAAGTTGTAATGTCACATATTAATAGATATTAATAGTGAATAGTCTTCGCAACCGCAATTACAAGTGCAACCGCACTTGTAATTACGGTTGCTTCGGCGGTAGTTTGACCACCATAGGCAATTCTCGCGCGATATTTAACTAATAAAAGTGCCCAATGTATAAGCGCTAATAGAATTTGATATTAGTATTTGATTCCTAATCTTATTAGGCTGGAGTATATTTATGTTATTATACCTGCTTTTTTTTCAATCAAAACAACTTGCCACCCTTAGACATTTCAATGGTCTACCGGTCCACGGCGAGCTGACGATATCAACATACGCCGTCTTCTTCTCTGGTCTACTGCAGCCAGTATTCTCGACACCAGCTAGGAAGGTGGTGGACTTCGAAGGGAGCGCCGAGATCACTTATGACCTGAAGACTGATCTGGACTTAGCAGAGGACGCGGCAAGACCTCTTGTCGTGGAAGCTGTATTGGAAGAGAAAGGCACGCTGATTAGGCAGAATGTCACGTCCAGGATACTCCTGTTGAGGACCCCGTATAGGCTGAAAGTCACAGCGCCTGCCTACTTCAAGCCGCTTCTTCCGTACATCGTTCAGGTAATATTTTACAAAATGTGAATTACTTTATCGAGTAGACGTTTATACATTCGATATTTATTAGTGGAGCAGTTGTCGTATTCCTATTTGACACAATTTGTCGGTTATTATTTTTACGTGTTAATTAATGATAATGAACCTTTTTTTTAAATCGGGTTTATCATAGTACTTCCCATTTCTACTGTTTTGTATGTTATAAGGAAATAAATTATTACACGGTTAAAATCTATTCACAACTACAAATCGCTCACTCTTGTACACTTTTGATTTACGGCAGCAATCATATCAAACCACTGCAATGATATCTCAGTGGCCACATGTGAAAATTACACATAACGTGTTATCTTAATAACTTTTATTACTGATTAAAGTTTTATACAAAAAAATCGTAGGGTCATATATCGGCTTCTGGTTTTGTTTATTAGGTAGAAGTAGTGAACTCGACGGGGCAGACGATAGAGGCTGACGCCGACGTGATAGTGGAGCGCCTGTGGGACGACGGGGCGCCCGCCAACAGGACCACCGTCCCCTTCAAGCGAGGCGTCGCCATCTATTCCACCACACCCGACCTCGCGCACACCAACTCCACTATGAACCTAGTGGTGAGAACTTTAATAAGCTACGGTCCTATATATCTATTAATAGCAATCTCTGTTCAGCTCAACTTTATAGGTTATTGAATTACTGTCTGATTGTGGCATTTGGAAATAGATTTTGGTCATCACATATTTATAGATGACGCGGGTTTCATTTTTATTTTAAAGATACGAATTAAGAATTGTTGCTTATCTTACGTTTCACGATAATATGTTCTCCGAGCCGATTTCGTCTACGGCGACCAATCTGTAATAGAGATCACCAACTAACAGAGATATTTGTTAAGTACTTAATTAGTTCATTTGGTATGTAACCAGCTACAACATCTTAATCCTTTTAATTGCAGGAATATAGTTGTTATAAAATCGATCCACTAATCCACTAACGCAATTCGTGTTAGCGTTAATTACTACTCTGTTCTTTGTTCTCAAACACTGCTCTCTTATTTGTTTGTTTAAGTGGTAAGTCAAATATGACTCCAATCATAATAATAGTAAACCAATATAGCTTACATTACTTCAGTGTTAACTTAAGCTAAGTTGAAACCTACATATTGTTGGAAGATCCCATTTAGCTGAGTCCTATCAAAACCATCCCCAGCTGAGGTACAAAGAGGTGAGCGAGCGCGTAATAAACGTGATGAGCGGCGCGAGGAGTGGGAGGGCGCTCGCCATACAGCTCGTCAGCGACGGATCTTCGAGCAGTGCGCTCAGCGCGAGGGTTACGGCCACGGAACCTATGGACATATTGCACTACGTGGTCATCGCGAGGGGGGATATAGTGCACGCGAACACCCTAGAGGTATGTAGATAGACAATTGCTTGAAGGATGTACTTAATGTGAGTTGGCCTTCTGTTTGGATATTGTAGTGGTAGTTATTAGTTTGTTTAACATAATGTTATAAGTATGTGTGTTATTAGTCATCAGTGCGAAATAAAACGCAATGTTATTGGTTTGATATTTTCAGTAAGATATTAATTATGGTGAAGGTCATGTATCAAATCTGAATGTACTTACTCGTATTTATCTATTTATCTCCATTATAATGGATCGTACACTACAGTCGTGATAAATTATGATTACTAAACCATCGCCATACACACTGTCCACTTTTTAAAAACAGAAACATTCTTCAATCACCTTAAATACAGCTGAGCCCCGCGCGGCGCAGCGTGGACGTGCGCGTGGCGAGCGGCGGCGCGCTGGCCCCCGGCTGCGTGCTGCTCGCCTGGCACCCGCGCCTCGACGCGCGCGACCCGCTGCTCGCCGCCGCGCTCTACGTGCCGCGCCCCGGCATGCTGCAGAACCAGGTATACTGCCTCTTTTCTATTCAATTCATGCGTTATATTGCTGAACATTTTAAGGGTTTGCGTTAAGGGTATGAGATTTAGAGAGACTGCTGACTTCGACTGATATTTTTTTGTAAAAAGAAATTATATCCGTACTACTATACTTGTAAAGTAAAAATTATATTCTACTAGGTATTTTAAGGTACGGCGGCCGATCTACACAACAAAATTGGCCATCAGCGCAAGAGGTTTAAGTTATCTCTCAAGGTCTAATGAAACGAATAACTTATTCGACCGAAATTAGTACGGGCAAATGACTGACTGTTTAATTTTTCCATTTGATCTAACTTTATAATTAGCCAGGTGATCAGTGTTTTTCTAACTAACTAATATTAACAATGCTATTGAGTCTCAGCACGGCTCAAACATATATCACTTTATAAAACGCTACTATTTTGACGTTTCTGCTACTACTTAGCCATGAAGACTGGGAGACAAAATAAATAGCATTTATTTTAGGCGCTCTTTAGAAATAGCATTGGTACATCAGCTGGTCTGATTCATACTCTAATAAGGATTAACCAACAGAAAATTTCTAAAACTTTTTATTTTTTCATTTATTAATAATACACGGAATTAACTTGAACTATGACGTCAAACTCAATTCGCCCCTGAGAGGAGCACTCTTCGAGATTAAACATCACATGGCCGCACTCCATTACAAAGAACGCGTTCGCTTCTGACGCTATAAGTGTTTGACATGTATTTACATTTACTCCTACTCTAAATTGATTGAATTATAGGTGTCAGTAACCAGTGCACCGGCCACTTCAGGCCAGTACCGCCCCAACGGCATGGTGGAGGTGCGCGTGAGCGGGTCGGCGGGCGCGCGCGTCGCCCTCCTCGCGGCGCCACGACACGCCGCCGCCGCCGGCCTCGCGGACGCGCACGGCGCGGGAATCGACTACCATACGGCAAGCTGATACGATGCAATTATATATTCATTCGATTCATTCACCATCAGCCTTGATAGTCACTGCTGGACTAGGGCCTCCCTAATACCCCCTATCCATTAGGTTTTGGACCTATCCCACCACGCCTGGTCCAATGCGAGTTGGTGGTTGGACCGACTTTTTACACCATCACGCATGGATCATCTACTTTTCAGACAAATGGGTGATCGCCCATTGCTACAACCCACTAGGAAACAACAATGAAAATTTGTTAGGCCGGATTCGAACCACCGACCTCGGTTCAATGGCACCGGCTGATACCACTGGCTACAGGAGTGTCAGTAATTATTAATAATAATTGCATTTTATGTAACATACGCGGAATGCTTAGTAAAGCTAAAATATTGTTTAATAACATAAAAATTTTACCAAAAAAAACCGACTTCAAAACAAATTTAAATGCACCAATTCAAATGAAAGAAAAAACATCCAAATCGTTTGACCCAGGCGAAAGTTCTGCGATAACAAACATAAAAAAATACAGACGAATTGAGAACCTCCTCCTTTTTTTGAAGTCGGTTAAAAAGATGATGGGCGATAGCTTTCATTTGTCCGTATTTGTTGATATTGAAATCGTACGTTAATTTGAAATATTAAGGAATTAACTGCAAATGTCTTCTGTATGAGGTATTCGTGCATAGTATACACGTGGGTGGTAACTGAATCGCATCGAAAATGAATGCAAAAACGATATTGATTTTATATTACATCACTCTGCGTTGTATTATTTACAAAGGCCAGAGTTATTGATTCATACTGCCTCCGTAGCCTAGTGGTATGGGCAGTGCGTTAGAAACCGGAGGTCGTGGGTTCGAATTGCGGACGCAACAAATTTTCATAGTTATTTCCTAGTTGGTTAGGTAATTTGGGCCGATCACCAATTGCTTGAAAGGAAAGAGATCCATGCGTCGGATGGTAATGAAGTGGTCCACCACAACCCGCATTGGACCAGCGCGTGAATACGATACCTATGGATGGTTTATTAGGAGTGCCTATGCAGTATGTGACTATACAAGGCTGATGAGTGATGATTGATTCATAATTTAATAAGATAAAATAAAAAAGAGGAATATTTTTAAATATGCAATATATCAAATTGTAGATTGAACGCGAAGTGGAGAGCTTTATCGGCCTCAAGCATTCGGTGTTTAAAAACGAAGAGCACCTTCCGGCTATGGGATTGGACTTGGTCGGCGCGAGTGTGGCCGATGTGTTCCTGGTAACGATTTTTCTAAAGTTTATATATAATGTTTCTATATACGCATAGTTATTTGGTTAAATATTGAATAAAACATTTTTATTGCAGAATGCTGGTCTTGTCATATTAACTGACGGCATCGTAATCGAAAACGAATCGAAAGGTGAGAGTTGTCAACTTTATACCAGCATTTAAAGTTTTCATTTTACTTTAAACTTCACTTCAGTGAAAGTCCACTGCTGGACATAGGCCTCCCCTAATACACCACTATCCATTAGGGGGTTTTGGTAAATTACGTATAACTGTCCATTAACGAAACTATCGAGCAGGCCAACGTAGAATAGGGTAGACTCTATCCTATCTCTCTATTTCTCTACCCGTTAGAGCAAGAAAGTATTATGGGTAGAGAGAATATTACATCAAAAAGACTGAAAAACTCGTACCGTATCCCACCACGCTGGTCCAATGCGGGTTTGTGGGTGGACCGACTTTTTACATGCCCATCCGACGCATAAATCATCTTACTTTTCAGAGAATTGGGTGATCGGCCCAAATTGCCCTAACCGACTAGGAAACAACGATGAAAATTTGTTGAGTCCTCGCAGGATTCGAACCCACGACCTCCAGTTTCTAAAGCACACGCCCATACCACTAGGCTACGGAAGCAGTCAGACTTACCCGAACCTCTAAAATCTTCACGTGTAAATATATATAATAAACGTTAAGTTTTTAATGGTTTCGGTGTATTCAAGTATACTATTGGCCATTTGCATAATGGCTGCTTAGCTATGGTAGAACCTAACGAGGGTTTCTTTTTCAGGCTGATATTTTAAAATTTTATTTTTATATAACATCAGTTAATGACTATATTTAGAGGACCGAGAACCTTTTTACAAGGGATCGTACTTCCGCGTTGCCAGTCAGTAGTAATCAAATACCAATGTCTTCCGGTATGAAGGGCAACGTTGCCAGCGTAATTACGGGGTAAACAAGACATAACATCTCATATCTGAACGGATTAATGCCGTCAGTCGTTGTTTATCTTATAGGCAGGGCAGTAATCATTTACTACCAGAACGAACTACTCGTCTGATCGATTTAGCCAATAGAAAAGAAGCTAATAGGTGGCTCAGCCGAAAACATAACATAAATCCGTATAAAATATGAAATAAAACGCATCAGGGTCCGCCGAGATGGTGGAGACGGGTACGAGGCCTCCTCTAGCAGGGCCGTACGCGTTTAGCCGAGTACCGACGCCCCCCTCGCCGCGCTTCTACTTGCCCATCACTCCGCACCCCACTTGGATGTTCTCCAATCTAACGCTCGGGTAAGCCTAGTTTTGAAATGGTAATAGAAATTTACTTCTATTAATTATTGCCAATTTTTTTTTAAATTTAAAGCCTGTTTTATAACTCTGATATATTGATATGCAAACATATAGGAATCATGTTAGCGTTTTATGTTTCATTAATAATATCAACTCCGTTTGTAGTCTGTTTGCCTAAGAAATATAATCAAAATGATAATATTTTTACCTCGTGACCTTATTTTGGGGTCCTGCCACTGATGGCATACATCATCAAAAATAATTTATTGAAATATAATTAACTAGCGACCTGCCCCGGCCTTGAACGGGTGCAATACTGATATCTGTAAAAATATTGCAGAATAAATATGAATTATTCATATAAATCTTCTTCTTCCATCATTCTATCTAATAAAATAAACTCATCAAAATACGGGGCGTAGTTTTAAAGCATAGATAGAGATATAGGGAGAGGGAAAGCGACTTTGTTTTATACTATGTAGTGATTACGTTAATTTTAATTTTTTTAACTAGATGACTCATCTGATATTAATAGTGCTATTAGCTGGACGCTATTTAACAGTTTATTTTAGTATATTTGATCATAACACCAAAGAATACACATAATTAAGTTAAGCAATGTCACCTATAGCTACGGAGTATAAACATACTTTAAGCGAACTTATCAATAAATTGTTAGTGATATATCATTCTTTGCGCAACAATCCGCAAATAACGGTGCACGTTGCGATACCACTTCGTTAAAATAGGTTACATGGACTTTGTCAACGTTCCGTTTATATTTCGTATCTTATTCAGCTTTAAAGCTCTAGAATTGTTGTCACCGAATAACAGCAAAACATTTTCAACTATTTAGAGCCGACGGCAAAGGTACAAAGGAGGTGTGGTCACCGGCCACTCCCGGCGAGTGGAGCATCGGCGCCTTCTCGGTGCACCCCACCTTGGGATTAGGACTGGCCACCCCCAAGAGCTTCACGACCAGCATCCCCTTGGCCATAACCGCTGAGCTCCCGGAGACCTTGCAGCGCGGTGAGATGTTGGCCGCAGTCATCATCCTCAAGAACTCGCTGAATGTGGACGTGAACGGAAGTCACCTTCCATAATTCCGACCAGTACTTCGAATTCGAACCATTGGACAATAACCTCGAGTCCACCAAAAGTTAGTATCAATTTAAGTTTGCTTAACATTGTACCATAAATAAATAAATTTAAATGTGACTGAGTGTATTTGATGGCAATATTTATTAAATCTCGATTTAGTTTTAGTAGAAAATACTGAATGTTTTTAAATTCGATATAGTGCCAAAAAATGTTTAAAAAAAAAGCTTATGTTTCTCTGTCGAGTAGTTTTAGAGTTTAGTCCTTACATAGAATAATACAAATCTTCACTCTTTATAACATAAGCATTGAAATGAATACTTAGGCAAAAGAGATTAAATTAAACAAAAAAATATCATTGTAATGCTTTTGTTGTCACTTATTGTTTTACTCACAGTCGATCTCTGATCTCAAAAAAAATATCTAGATACTAGATTTCCTAACCTGCTTAATGTTGCAAATATATGTCATTTACATTTAGAAATCGAGTTATTCAAGCGTTTGCGAGTGCTAGTCCCGGGGGGTGCTTCGGCCAGCACCGCGTTCCTAGTGAGCGCGGTGCGGGCGGGCAGCGCGCCCGTCATAGTGGAGGCCAGCGGCAACGGCCTCTCCGCCTCTCTCTTCCGCACAATCGACGTGCAGGTAATGCTTTTATCACAACTAATTGAAAGATAACAATTAATTGTCCAGCTAAATATTTCCCGCTAAGGGGCCGTTCATTAATCACGTGATCTTTTTTAAGCATTTTTGAGCATTTTTTACACCCCCCCACCCTTGTAAGCCTCACGTGATTAATGGACAACCCCTAAAGAAATAACGTGAAAGTTTATTTGACAATCAATAATAAAGTGTAATGCTTCCATAATTATTAAAGATATTTGACTTTGATTATATGATACTTTCTTGAACCGTTTTTAAAAAATCGCAATGCTTCATTGTTTTATTGTAATACTGCTTCTTTCTTCTGACAGCGCTTTTATCTCTTATTGCTTTTTCCCTATTAATTCTGTCAATGTTCCATCATACTTTTAGCTTTTTTCACTTGTTCTTTCATTCCTTGCTATCTCTTATTTCTTGTTTCATAGCGGAGTTTCTTTTTTCATTTTCCATGTTGGATAGATTTTTCATTTTCTTTATTTGACTCTAAACTTATTCCGCCAATGTGCTTCTTTAATTTTCTTATTACTATTTTAAGAACTTTTTCTTTTTAATTTACTTTTTCTTCTTTTCTTTACTATTCACAGTTTTTGTTTCTTATTTGCACAGAAAAGTATATATTTTTAATGCTAAAAATATTTAAATCAAACTAACTACTAATGGGTACGAACTTACGTACTCATTCGTTTTCAGGGAATGTAGGTCATCTAAAAACAAACGTTCTATTGTACTAATATTTTATTCGGATACCAATCGCTGATGATTCCCGAAATAGTAATTTTTGTAAAATAAAAATGCAGGAGGAACATGAATGGGCGCAATATTTTTGGATGAGTTGTTATGCCAAATTCAAATGTGCAACATTTTACCAAAAAGTATGATTATTTTTAGTACTCATTTAAAAAGCTTACAAAGGTAATAGCTGTATAAAGGTTTAAAGATAATGTAAAATTATAGTTCTGTATAATTTTAGAATTTTCTAGTTATGCTATTAAGGATATTGAACAGAGACAAGTGTAAATGTGTTAACTCTGTTATCCATTACATTGAATTGGACTACTAAACTCAATGTAAAGTTAACAATTCCGACACTTTTAGATCCTTTTTTAATGAAAAATTATAACTTAATATTTTATAGACTAATTCGTTTGCTTAGTTTTAAAAATTTGATGGGTAAATTTATTTTTTATTGAATATTATAATACGTATCGTCCATGATAAATGTAGTGTTAATCAAGTCTATGGACGATTGTTCATCGCTTGGCGGCACTTATGAAGTTATCACAGTTTAATTACATTGTTATATACCTATGTTCAGTTAAAAATTAAACACGATAGGTCCACTAAATCAAGACTTTATATATTGCCAAAACGATGGTGTTGGCCATGAAGGATCGCTTTAAAAAGGGAAACCCCCATGATTTGATGGTATTCAGGACGGTTACGAAGAAGAATTATGGTCGTGGACGGTGCTGGACGCGCGCAGAGGCGCCGCCCGCGGCAACGTGAGCCTGTGGGCGCCGGCGGGCACCCGACTGGGGGGCACGGCGCTGCTCGCGGCAGGGGACCTGCTGGCGCCCGCGCTCAAGGGGCTGCGGGCGCCTCCGGGGCCCGCCACCGACCCCGCTCATGCCCTGCGCCCTCTAGCGGCCGCTTGCGTCCTCTTGGATTACCTACAGGTGGGATACTCGTTCATTTGGGCTACTAGATTTCAGCCTTGAGATTGATCCTGGAATAGAAACTATATTATTATGAAGTTTCCTCGAAATAAGTTTAGTAGTTTTGTAATCTAAAGTAACAAACACCAACTGTAGTAGTTAATTTTAAGAGTACAAAAAATCAACGCTAATTAACTTAGTAAGGATGGCATGTCGTTCGCACTCACTAACCACAAGCTACCGGGGCGCAGTGGTACCAACGTAACGTAGACGCAGCAAATGCAAATTACCGACACTCCGCGATCACTTTCAATATCTGCTGGTAAAAGCAGCAAATTCCACAGCCGATCTAGTCTAAAGCGTAGACGGCAAAATGTTCTCCTCGATCCAAACAAGGAAGGGGTCATTCAGATTCTGGACCCTACAGGGGTCCCGTCATCCAACCTAACACATCATACAAGTTGGGATAGCACTCAAACATCTGTAGTTCACCCTCGTTTACGAGCACTGCGAAACACTGACACCCGATACACTTATTGCACCCGCCTTCCAGGACGATTCTCACAGTCCCCAGCTAGCGGCTAACACAGTCGCCAGATCGTCGGCGGCCCGGTCCATATACCGATCGCCAACGACCCTTAGGAGACATAAAAAATTCCTTACTCTCGTAGCTTGTGAACGTGTGATCTTTACTTTTAGCAAAAAAAGTAGTTCGCGGGGACGGTACCTACGTCCCTGCGAACTCTGCTACTAGATGAGGCTCACCAAATACAAGAGTCTGGAAGCATAACATCTGTGATAAAAAGGAAAAAAAATCAAGTGATACATTATTTACCCCGGCACACATTCAATTGTTTGATAAAATTAGTGTAATATTGTTAACTTGGCAGGCGACAAACCAGGACGAAGTTTCGATAACGAAGGAGGCTCGAGCGCTGGCTGCGGCGGGCTACCAGCGGCTGATGGCGTACCGACGTCACGACGGCTCGTTCGCGCAGGAGATGGACTCCGAAGCTGAAGGCGATGTTTAGTGAGTTGGAACCGCACTGAGCTTTCTAATAGTTTCTGTAACTCTTTTCAAAGAATGCAATAAAATCTAATTACTAATTTATCATCATGAATTTATTAAGATTAAAATATATTTTAACATATCTGAAATAAAACAGACCGAATGATTTTATGGTCTTGTTGATCTAAAAATTATTTTGTAATTTTATTGGTTGCAATATTTATGTGTTGTAAAGGACATGAATAGTTGTAGTAGCTGTTAGTTGAACTGAACACAAACTGTGTTAATTAGTTGTTCCGGTTAGGTGTTTATTATGATAAGAGCAAAGAAATAATAATAATTTGTTCTTTAATGTTATTTAAACTAATACGTAATTGAAGATTATAAAGCACAAATTGCAAACCAGGTCCCCGCTGGACTAGGAGCATACTCTGTTAACTAAAGAAAAAATAAAGATAAGGACGAAAATTCTGTGTAATACAAATTTCGGCTTTGTTGAAGTGGAACTTCTTTATCGGGGTTGGAAAAAAATTTAGGGGAAAATTTTTTCGTTACGCGCCAACTTTTTTTTACGTTACACGCCATCTTTTTTTTATTCTAGGGTTATGAATTGTTTATATTTAGCTTAGTTAACATTTCAATAACTAATTAATTTTATTTTAGGCATTTTTGGAGCCCGTTATTAACATATTTATGCAAATTCTTAAGACTGTTTTGCGACAGCGCCATCTAGTATACGAATTAAGCATCTATTATTCAGCATTGAGTATTCAGTTCCTTTGAAAGTTACATTAACAAATGTTTCGAAGTGAAACTTCCAGGTGGCGATTGCATCGACTTCCATAAGAGCACCATCACGTGGGCGTGATCATGTTATTTATTTTTCAAGTTATTTAAGCTTAACCTTTGTCATATATATAAATACATATATATGACAAAGGTTAAGCTGTATTAAGGTGTATATATATATATTGTAAATTGATATATATATTTTTTTAAATAACGTCATAATGAAGTTTCGCTTCTTACGAGGGTACGCTAGTACACGCACACATTTTTTTTATTTTTATATCGTTGTGTGTCTACACAAGACTAGTACATAAAGTGAGTCGTTGGCACACCAGCATGACGGCGGTGTCGGCGCGCTGGGCCTCGCGCGCCGCCCGGCACGTGGCCGCCGCACCCGCGGGTGGAGCGGCCGCGCGCTGGCTGGCCTCCGCGCAGCTGCCCGCCGGCGGCTGGCCCGCGCCCCCGCCCGGCGCCCGCAACGACCCGCACGCCCAAGCACCGCTGCCACTGGCTGCACACGCCGTCATCGCTCTGCTGGAGACCAAGGTACTTTGGTTCTGTATATGTTTCATCGACTTACAATTGACTGCTAGTTGCTACTGACGTCATTCGTCATCCAAATCGATTTAAAGGTCTCTAAATAAACATCTGTTGTAAGCAGCATCATATAGATTGGCAACAGCCTAGTTTAAAAAAAGTTACAAAAAAGCTTTGTTATAAGCTTTTTTGTACGTATTAAACCCAAATAATAGAGACATCTTGAACGAATATCGCATCATCATTACGAATAATCACGTATATATTAACTATTTATTATATATTTTTGGTGAATGACATGACAGTATAAGCTTGTGATACCGGTAATCTTGGAAAGGTGGAAAGGTTTTTAAATTATTACGTGCAAAGAAATAGTTTCTTAATGATATTTGGCAATGGGTTATCTGACAAATATAGATTTCTTTTAGTTCAGCTCAGTATAGATTTATTCTGATTAAATATAGATTATTTGTAAGAAATATCATAACGATAACGTTAGAAAAATGAACAATATAAAGGAAAATAAAGAGAAAATTTCGCACGTTGTATTCTCCACAGGGAAGCGAAGTGCTGTACAAGGACCAGATAAACAAGGGCATAGAGTACATAGCGCAAGGTCTCTCCGAGGACTTGGACGCGTACAGCTTGGCGGTGATCGCGAACGCGCTGGCGATCGTGCACCACCCGCAGGCCACGCAGGCGCTGCAGATGATGGACAAATTTGTCAACTCTACAGGTTAGCATAATTCGGTTTATATTCAGCAACATTAGACCTTACCTTATGTGTAAAACTGTAAGTGATTGTAAGAATGATATCATTTTAATATTAAATATAAATTTTTTCCCTTACGAATGATTTTTTCAATGTCATGGTAATAATTAAAATACATTAACATCATTTCACACGCTATTAAAATTATACATTTGGTCCATCCTTTTAACTGTGACAATTCAACAAACAGCTTAACTGTCCATAATAAACCAAAGTCAATACTTGGAACCTAGATCTGTTGGAAAGGGTATTGAACAACGCCTCGCTAACAACTCTCTTATTAGACTTTATATATCTCTTATTAGCCATCATCACCACCACAATGAAACATCCTAAAAGCTTTACCGTTGCAGAGTCCAGTCTGTTCTGGTCGCGCAAGCTGTCCGGCTCGGAGTGGCGCAACCCGTGGCTGCGCGGCAACAGCCTGGAGGCGCGCACGGCGGCCTGGGGCCTGCGCGCGCTGCTCGCCGCCAACCGGCCCGAGCGCGCGCTGCCCGTCGCCGGCTACCTGCTGCTGGCCGCCGCGCCCGACGCCCTGCAGCCCGAAGTGGTGAGGCCTTGTCACCTGATGAGTACTGGCTTCTGCAGGTCTCTACCGTCGCGGGACAAAAAACTGCAGCGGCTATTTCAGTCATCTATTTGTTATTATAGCTATTTGCCACTGCATCATCACTAACCCGCATTGGACCAGCGTGGTGAGATACGGTCAAACCGGTTAATGGATAGGGGTGTATTAGGGGCGGCCTATGTCAGCAGTAGACGAATGAGTTCTTATTACTGAACCGAAACTCACAAAATAGCTATACGTATAAGAGGGCCTAACGTTTTTACGCCAATTAAATTTGACTTCAGACTTTGTTTATGTAAATTTCATGTTTATTCGGTGGGAATATACGTTTAGATATACTAGAAAATTACCACCGGTGGAAAGTGTACCTTGAACATGGTACCTCTTTTTTTTACTGTGGGGAAATGCCTACGCATACCCGTCCTCGCGGGGCAAAGACGGGTTATGTCGGACTCGCACCGATTAAAACCACCACGTTGTTCCTTCTTGGCGCCTTAGAGAGGGGTAACAGGAACTCTATCGCAGTCTTCTGCGACCCCACCAGCGCTGGCCGCCGAAGCAGCCCCATCTCGACCCTACGGTCATCTGCCTACCTCTGGGGGCGTTGGTACTAACGCGCCCTTCGTCTCGGCCCCTGAGTTAGGATAATGACTCCCCGAGTTTGTTACTCAGGGCCATGGGAGCTCAGGAGTTCCCAGCCACGCATGGACGAGATTCCCAGCCCCAGTGGCGGAGTCGCGGAGGATAGGGAGCGGCCTAGAACTACCGACCTCCTCTTCCTCCGTTACTCCTCTTTGGTTGCGAAGGGACAGAAATGGCGGCACACCTACCTCCTGCAACCCATCCGTCGCTCCTCCAAAGGCGCATCCAAAGTGGAGCTTATTCAGCCCGCTTGGGCAGCCTCCTCCTGGGCCGGCCTGTGGTGCAAGGCAGGTTCCTCTTAGCTTACCCGCGGCTGGGCAGGCCTCAGGTACTGAGCACCACCGCTACGACAAAGCGAGAACCTGTTCGGAGGAACATGGTACCTCTTTTTTTTACCTGGGAAATGCCTACGCATACCCGTCCTCGCGGGGCAAAGATGGGTTATGTCGGACTCGCACCGACTAAAACCACCACGATGTTCCTTCCTGACTCCTTCAGGGTGGTGTCACAGGAACGGTTTCCACTCATCTGCAACCCTCCAGCGCTGGCCGCCGAAGCAGCCCATCTCGGCCTACGGCCATCTGCTTCTCTGGGCGCGTCGGAACTAGCGCGCCCTTCGTCTCGGTCCCCTGATCAGGTAACAGACTCTCCCGAGTCTGTTCTCAGGACCATAGAGCCAGGAGTTCCCTGACCACGCAGGACCAAACTCCTAATCGCCCAGCGGTGGCTCTGATGTTAAGCTCCGCCCTAGCTCCATTTACAGCCGCAGAAGGACGAGAGTCGACGACACCATGCCGAAGCCCTCCTCCACGGCCCCTCCAACCGCATCAGCGGTGCGGCCCGCCGAGTCGCAGAGGATAGGGAGCGGCCTCAGGAAACCGACAATCCCTTCCCCGCGACTCCCCTTGGTTGCGAGGACAGGAAGGCGCACACCTTCCTCCTGCAACCGCTCTTCGCATCCTCCAAAGGCGCATCCAAAGGGCTGTTCAGCCGCTTGGAGCAGCGTCTCCACGCCAGCCTTCTCCTGAGGCCGGCCAGGTTCCTCTAGCTTCCCGCAGGCTGGCCCAAGCAGCAGTTACTGAGCCTCACCGCTACGACAAAGCAAGAACCTGTTCGGGGGGAACATGGTTCCTCTACCTCTAATTACTCTAACCCAAATATCTTCAAATAAGGTGTTTCTGTACGCGACGGTTAATGCAACTCACGCGGAAACAAGAAATATCGAACTCATACCGGGATCTATTTATAATATGAAAACAATTATTGCAATATTGCTATAAATATAGTATTTTTATATTGTTAGGGTATTTCAATCATGTATTTATTTACAATAGTATTTTGTTTATGTTTATCAATCGCCTCACCCTATCTGTATCCCCTCTATATCGGCCTTCATGGTTCAATTTGGCTAGAAATACATAACTATTACAAGAATAACGGTAGATTTGTGCTAATGAGTCCCACGTCGCAGCTGGACGCCCTGGCGCAGTTCTCCGAAGCCACCAAAGCCTCCAAGAAGCTCCGGCTGAACGTGAACGTGACCGGCTTCGAGGAGCCGAGGCAGTTCAACATCGACGACGACAACGCGCTCATCATACAAACGCAACTTGTAAGTAAACTAGTTCGTAGGGACGATAGCTTCCGGCGAACTCTGTGTTAGATGATCGGCTTCATCTTCATCCAAAGACCAAAGTCTTGAAGAGTAACATCCGTTTAAAAAACTTGTAAGTAAAAACGGTTTTGATTACATCGTAATGTAATATATTTATTGTACCTTTTTTGTATTTTTGTATAGTTTACAATACCTGTTCCTTAATAAAGTTAATAATATTATTCTGTATTCAAGTCTATAGATTTTACGTTATAAGTAGAGTGTGTAGGACATACGTTTTATAACTTTATTTTAAGCAATCATTACGATACATTTTATGTGACGTCTGGTTATACTAGTTATTGCTTAACAATGGAAAAGAATAGTCTCGTTATATTGTAAACCCCGATTTATTTATGCAACTTAAACATTATAAATTTCTACACATTTTATGTAAAAGTATAAAATAATATATATTATTTTTTTTTAAGTAAACAATTACAGACCATTTTTGTTTGAATTTGAATTATTAAAACATAGCGTGATGATTGTTAAGGCTAATTTAAAATAATCGCTTTAGGCTCTACTAACTACATATGAACGAAAAAATTACCCCACTGCAAATCATATACCTTTCCAGAGAAGAACCACTAAGAACTTTGTAGTATAATTTTTGCACGTATATCTATTTTTGTCGATGTTATGGAATTACTAAAGTATTCCCCGAGCAGAATATGCACTTTGCTTACACTTAGCGAAGCTAATGAAATCCTCCAACCCACATTGGACCAGCGTGGATACGGTCCATAAACCCTCTATCGGAGAGGGGGAGGCCTGTGTCCAACAGTGGACATACACAGGCTGATGATGATGACGACATCAGGTCCGGAACGCGCGTTGGGCGAGCGCGCGCACGGAGGGGCGCGGCGTGGCGCTGCTGGGGCTGAGCGCGCGCAGCACCACCAACGTGACGGCCGCCTGGCCGCGCTTCACGCTCGACCCGCGCGTCGACCGCGTCTCCACCGAGCGCCGGCTGCAGCTCTCCATTTGCATCGGGTATCGCTATTTTGCTGATCCATGTCCATACTGTCTCACTGTATCTGTCGACGATCTCAAAAGTTTAGCGAAGCCAATGAAAGATAGTACAGATCGAAATATTCTAAACTTCACCGACGTTCGTTGTACGTCGGCGTTGTTAGCTTAAATTAATTGAATTGTAAATTAGTTTGTTTTTTTCTTTTGTTTATTAGTACATGCGTGTATTTTAAGACGCTCACAAGTGTGATTTAGTAAGACACTACGAAGAAAATATGCCATAAAACCTCTTCAGAATTGTAATGAATTGCATTGAATTAATAATTAACGACCCGCTTGGCGTAGTGATTAGTAATTCGTGTGAAGCGTCAAAGCACTCCACCTTCGATAAATACTAGGGAAAAATATTGTATGATGAACATAGTGTTTTCCGAGTTTGGATGTTTGATTGATTGATTCTATAGATATATGAATATGTATTTATTTACAAAATAAAATTTCTTGTTTATTAGCATTTAGTTTCTCTAGCACAAGCTTTGCTTGCCTTAGAGCATTTTATGTTATTGATTTCAACATAATATTGTCAAATATTTTAAATCTTTAATTTGCTCCATTTTTATTTCAGATTTGTGCCGCAAGGGAATGAGACGGAAAGCGGTTTGACCCTGCTCACGGTTCAATTGCCGTCTGGCTACTTGGCGGACATCAATACTATAACAGAATTAACCGTACGTTAAAGAAACAAAAATAGTATTTTAGTTGTAATGAAAGTTTGTTTGTCTTAATATTTTTGCTATGGATAAACGATGTTTGTATTGTAATTAAAAGGAATGGACATGTATGATCTTTAACATAAATTTAGAAAAGGTGATGATTCTTATGGCCATTTGGGAATTATACAAATTCGCTAAAATGGTAGGGCTAAACTGTTAGGTAATCTAGCACCCTTCAGGGCCCCCAAGAGGGTAAACTCGTCTAGCTTGAGACGTCATTTAGATATTTTGGGTTTAATCTCATCCCGATCAGTCTCTGTCTATGCAAAAAATACACGTGACGTGACAATTCCATACACTATTACTATATCAAATAGCCTTAGCACCGATTCCTGGAACGGTTTTAACTGTTTTCGAGAATTATAAATAACTAAATAGTATTGATCACGAGAACGATTTCGTCGCATTTAATCGGCGAGTGTGATATTTTCTTGACCACTGCGTTCTAACACTAATACATAGTGTGGTCGCCCATCCATCCATATCCCAGTTGTTCGTCAGCAGATCGAAAGAAGCTCTCTAAGTCCTCTTTACCGTGTGCGTTCGCAGTCAGCGCGGCACGTGGTGGGCGCGCGGCTGCAGCGCGGCGGCGCGCGCGTGCTGGCGTGGCTGCGCGCCGCTCGCAGCGAGCGCTGCGCCACGCTGGCCGCGCCGCGCGCCCTGCCCGCCGCCCGCCAGCGCCCCGCCTGGGCCACGCTCACCGACCTATACGACTCCAGTCAGTATTCACGCTTCTTCTTTATTAATTGTTATTTATTTCCTTTCATTCAATCGGTAGAGTTAAACAGTATCGGATTGAAGCGCCGTAGTCAGCGTAATTACTGAGTGAAAATGACAAATAGATTTAGAATGGTGACTTCCTAGTTATTGCTTTAACCAATAGAAAAAGATCTATTCAGACGCACACTTTTCGGGTTACACAAGAGTTTTACATTAATTTAAAATATCCGTACACTGAATATCTCTCTGCATATCCGTTGTCAAAACTGCAATAACACAGGCTGATGATAAATATACTATGATCATTATCAACCTGAGTTAGTTCACTGCACGGACATAGACTTCCTCTACTACACGCATTCTTCATTAAAGGGTTTTAGACCGTATTAAACCACGCTGGTGCAATGCGGGTTGGTAGGTGAACAGACTTTTTATATACCCTTCCGACGCATGGATCTTCGATAATTGGATGATCGGCCTAAATTACCCTAACGAACTAGGAAAAAATAATGAAAATATGTTGAGGCCCCGCAGAATTCAAACCCACAACCTCCGGTTTCTAAATCACACGCCTTTACGAAAATATAATCACTTATTAAAATTAAGAAAATTAAAAACCTAGCAACAGCCACCTTGTTTGTTTAGAATTATGATGTTTATGTAATTGTCCGATGCTGGTTATCGCTCACCAACAAATGCTTCGGTATTTTCCTTTTTTTTATTCATCATCATCAGCCTTTAATTGCCCACTGCTGGGCATAGGCCTCCCCTAATACACCCCTATCCATTAGGGGGTTTTGGACCGTACCCCACCACGCTGGACCAATGAGGGTTAAGTGGGTGGACTGACTTTTTACAGGCCCATCCGACGCATCTTACTTTTTACCAAACCAACTAGGATACAACAATGAAAATTTGTTGAGTCCCCGCAGGATTTGAACCCACGACCTCCGGTTTCTAAAGCACACGGCCTATATCACTAGGCTACGGCGGCGGTTTTAGCAATTTTCTTTATTATTAACAGTTAAACTAAATCTATACGTAATATTAACAAACCATGACACACACGATTTATCTAATAAACACGATATCTGAACCGAATACAATAAAGGATATTCAATATGGTTACGCTTGAACCGCTACAAATATCTATTGCATAGTTTTAAAGCTACGAGGCCATAACATGAAACGAGTGCACGTTTAAAACGCGGCAGGCCACCGCGCGCGCGTGTTCTTCTCGGCCGTGGCGTCCACGGCGTGCGGCGTGTGCGGCGCGTGGCCCTCGTGCGAGCGCGCCTGCGGCTCCGCGGCGCAGCGGCGCTCGCCCGACGCCGCGACGCCCACGGCGCCCTCGTCCGCACCACCGCTGCACGCCGCCGCCGTTGCTATAGTAGCTCTGCTGCTTTTGCTACGATAGCGACCCAATAACTGCACTTTAACTGATTCATTGATTTAGAGCAATTTAGCAATAGCAATACCCGGCACCGACTCCGCATCGCCTTAACGGCGTCGACCAGTGGACCTCGCGTGGTTGACGAATGGACGTCGCTTGGTCCAAGAATTTTCGAGTTATTTTTAAAAAGCGAGTACTTTTTGTTTTTATTAATTATGTAGTTATGTTTATGGCAAGCTTCGTCTAACACAGACTTCGTGTGATACTACCGTTCAAAGCTAGTATTAGTGATACGTATGTCGAATTTTAGCAACCGAAAATTTACTCAATTGATAAAAAAGTTAATGAACGTTGACCTTTAATGTGAACTAATTTTTATGTCAAAGTCGACTGAGAATTGAAAATGGATGCGATTAACCAATAACAGCCGAAACGCAACTTTCGCTGACGCCATTAGTGTTTGACATTAGGCTTTGTTTGCATTCATTCCGAGTCCATTATTGTGATAAACTTAACTCCGTTTTATTATAACTGCTCAGCAAAGTTATTGGAAACATTGTGATTTATGTATCTTATGGATTTTTATTTTTATTATACATTTGAATAATCTATTAAAAAGTTAGTGATCGACCGAAGCAATTAACACTTAAGTAGGTGGGGATTTACAATGTTACAACAAAAAATATACTGGAATATAATGAAAAATATTGTATAATCAGCTCACTTTTGGATGCATAAAGCTTTAAAATCTCTCTTTAATTTAAATTAATCAAACATGAACAATATTAGTCACTTCTAATTTAAATTGCACTTTAAAAAATCAACGATCGTAACACTGAGCTCGTATCTGGGGTAGTCTGTTACAGGGTAAGGGCACAATGTTACAACATAAAATAATGTAAAATTAACAAAATAGAAACTACTAATAAATATTAAACTTCTTTAAAATATTTTTGGGAAAATATAGACATTAGTCTGACGTTTGGTCTTTCTTTCTGCAACATTAACAAGAGGAAGCAAAGTTTTAATATCGTCTAACTGATACCGTTGCCATATCCAGGTTCAATAGGAAAATGGAAATGATTGTCAACTTTGCCACTTCTACGTAAGTAAGCTAACGTCATATTCATTATCCTCAATATCTGTCAGTAATTTTCCAACATAATGCTTAACTTTTGTTTTCCATCAAATTGGACGACTACAAAATCGTTCTTCTTCGGTTTCACAAAAGTGGCTTAGTGGCAGTTCGTCCACAGATGTTAAACTATCAGAGGAAGATATCGAGATGTTTTCTACATCAGTCTCATCATCACTAAATAAAACTCTTTTAATGTTTTCGTTTGTTTTCAGTCTCTTGTGAGGAATTTCTTTTTTCTGGCATATTTTCTTTCCTTTTCCTAACTTTTGCGTTCTCTTTCCAGATACTTTTCAATTTCATTCTTGATAGGTGTATCAGTAGGAATACAGCTTTCCTCTCTTTCTACCACGGTTTGTTTGTAGTCTCAGTTGTGCTTTTGGATAAGCTCGACATCCTAGGGGAAAACTAGTGTATCATCTGGAGTAGGTGGAAAAGTGATGACCAGAGTTTTCTTTATCCGTTACGGATCGTGCTTCCGCAAGTTCAGTTTGAGTTAGCAAACTTGGGCTCCGGAATCAGAACGTATATTCATCATTTGCCGAACGGGAGTAGCTGGCGCCTGAACTATTGAAGGATATGGTCTTGGATCGGTAACAGCACCCCGTTGAATTTGTGAGAATCACCTGATCTGGTATCTTTTGAGAATCATGACCAAAGGTGACTTGAACTGGGGCATCAGTAGAAGCTTGTTGAGTTTCATAAGGTCGACTAGGACCGGGAGCATTAGAAAAGGTCTTCAGTGGCCGATTTGTTACTTACTGGCATGAAATCATTGTCAGTAAAAATGTGTCTATCAAATGGAAATATTCCAGTTTTCGGAATCCTGATTTTATATTTGAGGTGTCATGGCTCGATCGAAGCTTGTCCTAACAATTCCGCAATATTATAGATGGAGATTGTCTTTCCAGGGTGACGCATCAACCAGGAATCTATTGCTGCGTTGTAATATGTTTGCAGAGGGCCAAATACTGACACATCAAGTGGCTGCAATCTGTGGCTTGAGTGTGGTGGTATAGTTAGTAGAGTAACTCCGTTGTCTTTTGCTATGTTCAATACTGCAGGTGCTAGGTGGCTATCATGATTGTCAACTATCAGTAAGGACAGGTTTTCTTTGTGGAGGCTGTTACCTTTACAAATTGTTTCATGACTTCAGGAAACAACTCACTATTCATCCATCCGGTGGGTTGAGCCAGACCTAGGGTTCCTACTGGTGCACCATTAAGCATGAAAGACTTGAATTGCTTTCTGGGGAACACCATTGCTGGAGGCAGTGCTGATCCTGTTGCAGATACTGTACAACACGTTGTAACTAGTGTGCCTCTCTCAGCACTTGTTACTTTGTTTAGCTGTCTAGCTCCCTTAGCTGCAATGATTTTTTTGGGTTTTTGGACAGTAGTGGTCCCAGTTTCATCTAAACAATATACTCTACTACCATCTGCAAAACAAGGATATCGCCGCATAACATCTTCCAAATTATTAAAGAATACATTCACATTGTGACGATTAAATGATGTTGCCGTGTTAAGCTGCAAGGTTCTGGTTTTCTTAATGTTAAATCAGTATTCCGTTTTCTAAATCCGTAGAGCCAGTCAATTCCTGCCATCTTTTTATCGTGCCAGTTTTTAGGAATATTCAAATTATTGTAAACGGCCATCTCATAAGCGAGTTTTCTGCACTCAATCGTATCTAGTCCATAGCACATTCTAGAACAGTTAATTAAATATTCTACCAACGCCTTTTCTTGATCGACACTGAATACCACTCTATTGGCATAATTTGGAGTAAGTCGCATATGTCCTTCATCCTCAGAACATTTTTCTTCTTTTGAACGTATCTTTGCAATGTCATAAAATTAACATGCTTTTCATTTGCAGCTTTTCGAAGACTCAAACCACTTTCAACCAACAAAATCGCTTCCGCCATATCTTTTCATTATGAAGACCGTAATCTGTCTTCCTCTTACGATTTCGCACCATTTTCTTGCAATACCTTGAAATAGTCAATAAATTATTTAATTGGGGCTGACTGTTACACTGTCACACAGTGCCCCGTAACACAGTGCCCCGGAGAGGCAAACCAAATAAAAAACTTGGAATAAATATTTTTGGTTATGCTTACAACAAACTAGTTAACGGTAATATGTAGCTAAATAAACATTAAATAAAGGAAAACTACCATACCATACCTTAATATATTACGTCCGGAAAGAAATTAAAAACTTTAAAACTATTTTTTCGTCGTTTAATCACCTGAAAACCTTTTTTGTTTGTTATTTTTCAAGTACGGTACAAACTGTGGCGATGACAACTGTTTAAAGATGGCTGCTTGTGAGCTTGACAAACGTGTATACCAACATCATAAAACTAAAAGACAGGGACGGAGATATGTGCGTTGTCACATTGTACCCCGTGTAACAGTGTGCCCCACCTTACCCTAACCTAAGTTGGTTGTAATTTAAAATATAAACCTCTTAAATTGATCGAGAGCCAACATAATAACAATTACTAAACATAGTATTATATTTGAATTATCCTCCTTTACTGAATATAAAATATTATCAATAACCAACGTCAGTTAGTTTAAGATATGTAAATCGCACATGAATAATTACTTATTGAAATTATTATTTTGAAAACAATTCAGGAAATGTGAAATGTTATTAAAAAAAGGGATGCACTTCTCTAAAAATGACATTTATGATTTGCTTCATTAAAACTCAAATTAATCTAAAAATTATACTAACACATTTATAAGATAATTGACATAAAACGCACATTTGATAAGAGACATTTTATAAAACTAGTCCTAAATACGAATTAATATCTAAAAGTGACAAAAAATATCGAAGCTGTTAAAAATGATGCGTAACTTAAATATTCCATTGCGCCAATACGTAAGACGGTCTCATTGGACAAATATGTTTCATGGTGGTTTTAATGGCACGTTTATTAATATATTAACAATAAGCAGTTCAGGCCCTCTCCATGGTATTTTCAGGTTTCAGGAATACATCTTCCTGTGGTTGAAAGTAGCTATGATACTTAAGGAAGCTTCGGGGCCTAATCAAAGTAAAATAAAAAGATAATCATTCTCTTTATAATATTATTAGTTATAGATAACAACAAAATTAAGACAAATTTATTATAGATGATGATTCAATTGTTACTAATAATGGTTCAAGTTATAATAGTCATGATAAGACAAACACTTTCTGACATGCTCTGTAGAATATGAATTATAATCGATACAACTCGACTTTTTATAACGTACACATTTGTAAATAAAAATACTAAATAATATTTAATTTTATATTATAAGATGCAAGACTTCATTTAGATTTAACATATAATGTAATAAATTCAGCAATTAATAAAAAAATACTAAATAAACGATTTTTTATTACTAGAAGTACGTAATATACCATAAGTTTTATATTGAAAATTAAATTTCCTTAAAATTAAAAAATCATAATTACCTAATAATAACTTATAAAACTTTTTCCAACAATCAAAGCATACATATATGTATTTTATTAAAATTAACTTCGACTACTTGACTTTTAGAGTTAAGAAAATTATGTTAGATACGATTGTATTAAATTATTTGTGTTTTTTTTTTAAATTTGTATAATTTTTTACTGTCACATTGTACAAAATAAATACTGGATTAGATTTCCATTTTCTTAATCATCCAATGGAAGAATCCTAGGATCGAGAAGGACATGCTCAGCGGAACTGCCGATGCCCTGATCCACGCCCACAAACTGCAAATAAAAAGCTTATTAATAACAAGCAAAAAATTATTGCATTTCAAATATTTTAAAAGTTATTTCAGTTGATGCGTCATCTTGTGATCTTTACACAAGTTGTTATGGGATCGAATTCTATATTTACATAAAAATTTTACAATTGTGCAATTTTCTACAAGGAAAACATGTCGTCTGCCCTCGACAACTCAAAGGGATTAACGACCGTAACAAAGTTTTGTACATCATGTATATACTCATAGGCCCTTAATCCTTAAGAAAGTGAAATAAGATAATATTACCCTAAGTTACAAGCAAAAATCGAATTTTATTATGCGTAGGCTTTTCCAACGGGTTACAGGGACACATAGTAGCAATATAGGTGCTTGTAATACCACAATTATTTGCCTAAAGCATTCTCGAATCAATAAATGATATAATTACAAATTCAATGCTAACTATTCGATCAAAGCATCCGAAAAAGCTCTTAACAATGTGTTAAAGTAAAACCAAAAATAAATTAAAACATGCACATTTATAGAGGCTTACTCGTAAGGATCGTCCGATATGTAGAAGGGCTGCGGCGTCGGCACAAGGCCGCTGTCGGTAACGTACACGTGCTGCGTGGGTCGGTCGTCGCCGTCCGTCTGCGTGTGCTCCACCACATGCACCAGGTTCTGACCCTCGACCACCTACTCACCAAAATAAGCTTAAATCGAGCTTCACTTATCGACACAGAATCGTATTGATACGTGATACATCACATAAACAATCGAGCCGGTATGATGAAAAGAAAAACTCGTCTGTCGTAAAAACATAACTTTACACAGGCATACATCATCAGCCTGTGTTAGTCCACTGCTGGACATAGGCCTCCTCTCATGCACGCTTCCTTAGGGGGTTTTTTGGGCTTTTGTGGTACCAAAATTACAGTGTGTAAATAAGTCGATTTTTACTAATATTGCATAACCAAAAACATATGTCCATATAAATAGATTAAAAATGTAATAAAGAGACCAAAAATTAATTTTCATAAGCTAAGAAGGATAAAAAATGCGACCCTTAATTTGTAAAAATATAAAATTTGTATACCTTTCCAATAACTGTATGAAGTCCGTCCAGCCATGGCGTCCCAGTGGTTGTAATAATAAACTGGCAACCATTTGTATTTTTTCCTACGAATTATAAACATTTTATTACTGATCGTTTGTCACGTAATACGGGCAAAAGCCTGTGCTTGATTTGGCTTACGAATTAAAATAAATCCACATGTATGTTATTTATATATAACACTCTTTAACCTATGTACTAACTAATCTGGATGTCGGCGTTATATGGGAATACTTCTTTCGTCGAGTAAAGGATACCTAAAATTGGATTATACACTATTTTACCCACAAGAGAAGCAGCAGCTAGTACAAACATATTACCTTAATACCGTATTTAGTTATTTGTCAACTGATTTAAAATAACTTTACGAAAGTCAAGGCAGTTTTATGATAAAATGCAAAATGCAGGCATTTAAAATAATAAACTTAATATATTATGCATGACACAAAATCCGAGCATAATTTTAATTGTTGTTTACTCTTGACAATGTATTAACTCACCCCTGTTAGCCATTGACACGAATCCAGCACCTGTATGTTGCGTATCTAAGTTTTCATCATCAAAAGTTTCGCCATAAATACTGATAGATCCTGAGCCATCATCATTGACGACATCCCCACCTTAAAGTTTACACACAAATTTTATTTAAATACAGTTATATGAACAATACAATGCAGTATAATAAGTATATAAATACCTTGTATCATAAACCTTTTGATTATTCTATGGAAACTCGTACCCTTGTAACTTTTTCCTTTAATACCTTTCGAAGCAAGTACTTTGAAATTTTTCACAGCTCGCGGTGCCAGATCACCGAACAAACCTATAACTATTCGGCCTACGGCCTTGTCCTCCCTTTGTATATCCAAATAAACTTGGTCGGTCACTCGAAACTGTCTAGCCTAAACAAGAAAAAAGAAATAATAATTACATTTATGGACACTTTTTTGTAAAAATTTCGTTACAATAAAACAGGACAAAGTATGAAGCCTTTCACTATACAATCTCTAAGATTGATTTTTTATTCGTCACATAAATATCTATTTTCATTTAATAAACCTGTACTTACTTCGATAATTAAACCGCATTGTATTAAGCAAATGAAGAAAATTATTATCTTGACAAACTTTAGAACCATATTTAAAATAATTTGTATATTTATCAGAAAATCTGATAAGACTTATAACACTACTTCGGGTAACACTGGAAACACACTGACTCAATATTATCCGATAGGTTACTAATTAAATAAGAGGCTGAAGCCACTATGAAGCCGTACACGCATTAGAAACATACATTTAACTACAAGGAGCCTGTATGTTAAGAAATTTTAAGAATACAGATAATCTTATTTAACATTAAGAAAAGCCTTCAACTGATAAGTTAACGGAATTTATAAAATTCCGCACAATTAAATTGTTAATCATTACAAAGCCATCAAATATTAACGTATTTTTATATTTCTAGGCACGCAATGCATATTTTCTTTTTAAATGTAACATTATCTTTAAAAATACAAGTACAAGAACAATAGCAGTAATAACAATAACTATATCTACCAAATAAATTTTATCACTTTTGTGGTTAATACGCAACTGTTCCAATAAATCGAATGGTTTACTACTTTGGAATGTGAATTTTTGTTCCTAACTATATCGCAGTTGGGGCAAAAAATATCCAGAACAGAACAGATAGAGCGGTGTGTGGGGTTAAGCTCAGGTGATCAAGGTATCTTACCTCCCACGAACTTTGGCCACCCTTCTAGGACAAACTAAATAACCTCGACTGGGTTGTCTGCTATAGGGCTTCAAACTAAGAGACGAATTTAGGGTTCAAATAGATTGAAAAAATTCACTATATAATCACTTTTGAGTTTTGAAACGCGACCTGGTTTAAAATATATGATAGAGACTTTTTGCACTGGTAATAAAGTGCAAATTGACTCTTTGTTAGGAACACGCCAATATTGCTTAGACACAAGTGAGTGCTTGTAATTCAGTTCTTACTTTATAAAATAGCATTAAAGTTCAAATTGACACTACATTTTAGTTGGAAAACGATTGTATAGGAAAAGAAAAGGGCTGTTTTTAGGATTTTCCTGATTTTTTTGAATTTTTCTCGCCTTAAAAACGGAATTGGACAAGTTGGTCCAGGCGTTCTTGAGTTATATTTGTTATGGTTGTTATAGTTTCTTACATACGTATATACGCGGGAAGAACCGTTGGCATAAGCTGGTTTACACGCTTGCCCTTGAGTAATTTGTGAGCATAAAAATGTGAGCTTCACAATTAATAACCCCCTATTTCCGATATTGCTCGTGCATACCTATGATTATAAATCATCTAGATATAGATGGTTGTGACGATAAAAATTTAGATGTTTTGAAAATAGTAATAAGATAAATAGTGGACATAAACAAGCCTGTTTATTTTATTATATAAAGAGAGACTTAGTAGCATAACTAATAATTTGGTTCAAAAGGGATAAATAATTAGGTTAGGTCAAATTTTATCTAAACGTTGTATATTACACGACTACACGTCTATCTTAGTTTCGTATGAAGCGCTTTTGCGATGATGTGTTTAAAATTCTTTTGATGCATTTGGGCGGATGAACATAAAATTGATTTAATAAGAGCTATTTTGATATTGCTTTTTGTGCAATCTCTACCAACCGCAATGTGGATTTAGTTGTACAACTTCACATTGAAATACAGTACGTACGTAGGTAATACTAAAGTACCAAAGTGCATAATAAGCATTTCGCACAATAAATGCATTCGCAACATATCAGAGTTTAAAAAACGCAAATTTATTTGCCAAGTCTTGATCAAAATAAGTCGATATGTGTTGTAAATATAAGCATCTGTTCATTATATTTCTAAAATACTTTATGGAAATCATCTCATCACAGGAAATAATTGAGCACTGACAAGGAGCGTTTTAGAAGAGCAAGAAAAAACTTTTAGATTAATTGAATTTTATGTTGGGAGCAAAAGCTAAGATAAAGAAGGCCAATTTAGTTTAACAGTATAAGAGGTAAAAGTATGAGATCGAAGCCAATTAATGACAGTGCCCATGTTTTAAAAAAATGCATATTGTATGTCTTTTGGAGCACCTTTTTAATGTCGTTGCAATAACATTGTTAATGATTTTATTGAAAAGGAATAGTTAAAAATTGCTGTTTCACCATAACAAAATTACATTTTAGGAATGAGCCGAAATATTTATATAGTATAGTATGGTGACCTTTTGTGTTATTTTACTTATATTACTTACTTTTTTATTTCAGATTTAACATTGTCATAGCAAAGTTGTATAAGCGCAAACAATGAACACTGTTATATATTGTAAAGTATTATAGTTATTTACTCATAACCATCATTATGGCATTCTTTTTAACTATTTTATTTTTACAATTTTTTAGTTAAGCACCTACGAAACTCTTTTTTTTTCACCTTACAGATCTAGTATTAGTTAGTATCTAAACAAATTTACTTTATTCGGTCAATGGCGCTAAAAATATTTGAGATAGTATAAGCGGCAAAAGAAAAGGCATCATGAAATTGTAATGCATAGGCATTCTAAAGAAATTAGAAGATAGGAAAGCTTTTCAACATTTAAAGAACATCCGCCTCACTCATATGAAAGCTTTACGTTGTTGCAGAAATATATGTATTTCAACTACCTAATCCAAACCTTGTATGAAATATATATGTATGAACCAAGTCTGATATCAAACGATATTGGCGTCCTAACTTAATTATAGTCTTATTAGTTGATTATTGCATCATGATTAACTACGGCGACAGTATACTATTAACAATGTTTTAAGTAATACAGCTGTTAAAATTTGACATTATATTAATAAATAAAATAATAACCTCTCAAATCCATTTCGACTACGGCAGCCTATCTATATTAAAGACCAATCAATTACGCAGGAGATATAATAGACCACAAGTGAACGCCGCAGATACAGATGCACACCCTCGTCCTTTATACTCCCATAGCCTGATGAGACGGAAGACCGACACGACTGGAGAGAGGTCAAGCGAAGGACAGAATTTTTACATTGAGTCCCCGCAGGATTAATAGCAATGACCTCCGCTATCTAAAGCACAAGCCCAGATCACTAGGCTACAGAGGACGCGTACGAATTAATATTTAATTTTGCTCGCGTTAATTTATATTAAGTAGTATAACTATATTAAACCCAAAATTCGGCCCAACTAAGGTAGTCTTAATGTTTTTAGCATGTTTAGAAGTAAATAAATTGAGCGGACTTATTCTGCTGATTTTTATTAGCTGAAGGTGCCAGTTATTATAAGGTCCATGTCTTATAGATTAAGGACAAAAAAATTACCAGCGACAATAATTGGGTAAATTTATTATCTTGCCTCCCACCTGTACTTAAATGTTGCTGGAAGTATCTCAACTAATAATACGTTTACATTGTATATATTTTCATAATTTATTGAAATACATTACTCATTCAAAATAAAAGGTAAAAATTTAGCTGTTATTGCAACGTATATCTCTTTGCATTCTCATAAATAGGTATAGGCTCGCTTTACAGTGCTTAGCGGTATATTTTAAAAACATTAAGTAAAAATAAAAAGTAAAATGGTATTTCTTTTCAAATTATCGATTAAATATATAACCTGGTAACACCATCATTGAAGAACCGTCAATGTCACAATATTGACATTAATCAGAAACTATTAGCTTTAAATATACAAATGAACTGATCATTGTGAAAATAAAAACAAAATTGGTTGTTGCAGAAAGAACATAAAGGAGTTGAAAATATGACCGTGAATAATACTATTGCTCATCAGCGATTGATTCTAAGCGGGGATCGAGAAAGGTATAAATTATGTTCTCTATTAAAATGCAAATGATGTATATTGTTTTAACAAACAACAAAATACTCTCTTGTTTAAATAATAAACTTAGGGTATATATTATTATTTTAAATTGATGCATAAATATATATTTCCTTTTTTTAACAGGTTCAAAGATTTACTGATGCGAAGATTGATAGAATGTGGGTGGCGGGATCAAGTAAGAATGTTATGTCGTGAAGTTGTTAAAGAAAATGAAGGAAACAATATCAATTTCGATATGCTTGTAACAAGAGTTACTCCAAGAGCTAGAGCCCTTGTTCCAGACACAGTAAAGAAGGAATTACTACAAAAAATTAAAACACATCTGCTCACTCAAAAAGATCAATAGTTGAAATTTTCTTCGTAATTTAGATGTAACACTGTAATACAATTATCAAATTATGTTTTAGTATTTAATAAATAAAACTTCACTTACAATCAACAGTATATTTTTAATAAACATTGACAGTTGCAGTAACCAAAGAATATATTGCTTAATCAGACATAATACTGTCTTTAGATCTCAATTATTTGACTGTCATGACCTTACTACTTCAATTTTGATTGTCATGGAGTCTGAAATTCTAACTATTCTTTTGAAACCTTAAGGAGCTACATTTTATTCTCTTAAAACTATTTACTTCATATATTATGGCCTACATTTGTTAACTACAAAAACTGAATGACCTTTAAACATTCCAAAACCTTATCCAGGACAATAATAACTAAAACAGCTCATAAAATTGTTTTCTATAGAAATTTATAGTAAAATTATTGCAATTTCATAAAATAATATAAGAAATTTGAAGTGGTATTAATTATTACAGTAAATTAAATAAAGGAATGATTTTTATTATTTTTCAGGAACCATTTAAATCCTTTTTAAGGTATATTTTGAAAACAATTCTGTAGAATATTAGTACAGATAAACATTACTGTACCATTAATTATAAAGTTTGTATCAAATCACATTTAATATTTAAATACTTGCTGGTACATTGAACATAGTTTGCTTCACAATTACAGCAATTAAAGAATTGAGCTATTATACATTTTTCTCTATGCACAATATCAATAAGACATTAAAAGTTGAGCTTACACATTAAAAATTTTGTTTTATGGCCTAACAGACCACTATTTATATTAAATTTAAGGGCTAAATGTACAACAAAAGTTCCAACTGCAAGAAATCATAAGTTTTTCTTAAAATGATGAATTTAATAAAAAACTGGAACAACAATCACATACCTGCCAATTCAATTAGCTAATAAAACAAATGGCATTTGCAAATTTTCTAAATGTTATTAAATAAATGCTTTCCTAAATGTATGTTTTTCAAGGGTTTCACAAAAATTATGAGCAATTGATTTTCCTTAGTATAACATTCTTAAAGCTCTCCGATGCTCTACAAATAGGATTCTATTATGTACAAAGATATACAAATGGAATGTATCATGGACTTTGATATAATTTTTCAAGTAGTAGTAATATTTGATCACATAGTAAAGTTGTTTATCTATATCAGTACTTGCTTACAAACAACAGATTATTAAAACTTACAATCTATTTACTTCATATTTACCAAACCAATATACACACAACAAAATTGCAGCAGAACAATACTGTAGTTTTCCAATGAGCAATTAGCAATACTTTTAATTATTAGTCATGCTTGTGCAGTTATTTGGCTGGGAAAGGTACAACAAACATGTAACTCTTTCACCATATATTTGTAAATCTTACAATTTTACTTCATGTGCTATAAATATCATTGCTGCCAAATTACTTACTTACTTAAATTAAAAGCAAATGTAACAATATCTTAAAAATTCATTTAATTTTAAAAAGCAATAATAATTAAGAACTAATCAGATTTATATTCCTTTTAAATAAAAAGTAATAAGAAGAGTAGAGAGTTATAATTAATGTCATATACTGTGGACACAATTTCCAATGTTTATATGAAATTTTAATCAGGAGAAAGATCAGTAAATATATGAACTTGAAAGAAAAAAACAGCAGCTTACCATTATCACTGGTTAAGCAACAAAGTTATTCATTCATTAAATAAAGTATATTTTATTATATGATAAGAAAGCTAACGTTTTTTGCACTATTGTATACCAAAACATATTCTATTCTATAAAAGTATTATTATTATTGTATTACAACTTAATAAAAATCTATAAAAATAACTGCGCAAATGCTACACACATTACTAATATAAAAAAATGTTATTGATAGACAGTCATATTAGGAGATTCATTGAACATTTAAAAATGTGTTCATTTTGCATTCTCGCAAATTATGAGATATACACAAGAATCAATTATATGTAAATAAAAATTTATATAAATAACAAGCCGTAGTAATATAATTCACTATTTCAACATTGCATAATAAAATTTAGAAATAAACAACACAACAGCTTCAGTGACTATTGGCTATTCACAACCCACTCATGTTGACGCTCAATTTTGATTCCTTTGGCTTTCTACATTCGAAACAATAGGTTGTAATTAACTCTACTTTACAAAACCTTATTAAAAGATGTTAACATTGATTGCATAGAATAATTTCCATAAAAAAACTGCTTTGGCCTTAATATATTTAACAAACTTTTCTCTAATATCTATAATACAATATAAAGAATATACAATGATGTTTACTAAAATATATATGTAAATATATATCAAGTTATTGTTACATATTGCAACTTATAAATTACAATGTTAAAACTAGCTCATAACAATAAAATATTGCACCAAAAGCCATATGGTTTGATAAATTCTTAAATAAAATTAAATTTCACTGTTAATAATATTTAGAAGGCATAGTTACGAAATGTGTTAGTACCACATTACACCTCAGACACCGTAAACCTAATGTGTCTATCAGGTAAATCTTTAAAACATCACTTGTTCTTATAATATAAAGGAATTTTGATCCGAAAGAATTAACACAGACAAGAGAGTGATTATTTTGGAATTATAAATAATCACTGTTGATTTCATATCATGTTCATATGCAAACCAGGATGTAATTATAAATTTACCTAAAACAGTTCTATTTTTCTAAAATCTTTCTCTGTGAAAAGCTTTTTACTAATACCATATATAATATTTGACCAGCATCTATTGTACCTGACAATGGTTTTACATAGCTGGCTTATACATTGGAGGAAGTTAACTCTTATGTGTTAAATGATTTGTTAATATAAACTGTGTTCAAAACTGAAAAATATAGGACTGAAAATGCTAATTTTTAAAAAACTTACTCAAAACATAGTTAACATTATTAATGAAATATATCTGGGATTCAACAGGACAATAAATTGTGAACAAAAAGGACAATCTTATTTCATTACAACTGGTATTGAGATTCACATGGTTAATTAGTAATGTATATTAGCGCTTTAAAATGTGTAGACACGGGCAAGAAATTATATTCTATGCAACATTTTTATTTTTATCTTGTATCACTATAAAAAATTAATAATAGCTACCTCATAATTTACACCATATCCCAGCATGTGAAAAAAAAGTAAACCACTACAAATTCTTGTGCTTACCAAATCCTAATGAATAATATATGTCTTTCTTTTACTCCATGAAGGATGACTACATATGAATTGATTTTAAAAACGATGCTTAGTTAAGGAATTGAAGCGTTAATATTATTATTATTGCTCAAAAATACTTTTGTTTAGAATATTTGATCATGGTGATGTTTAAATTGTGATTATAGCATACTGAGCTAAGACAGGGGACGGCGGGCACGTGGCCGTTGTTGCGGCGCGCGTGACACCAGGACAAGGGCCGAGGCTAGGGCCATCCTCACTGGAGCCCTGACACCACCTGGCAACCTAATAGAACAAACAGATTGTATGCTTTAAATCATATATAAAGTAATGTATGATGTGTCAAAGAATATAATTAATCAGTACAATTTAAGTTTTCATGGGTAATTACTAAATTATTTAGCTGCATGCATGGTAAAGTGTCATGAAATTCGATCTACATTTTTGACTTTACAACTCTTCTGTGTTTTTTCCTAGTTTGTTTGAAGAATGCGGGAATTTATCGCCCAATTGATTGTAAATTAAGATGATCCATGTGTCAGATGGCCATTTAAGTTGTTAGTTTTATCCAACCCACAGGATTATGGGAGTAAAAAAGAACAGTAGAGTATACAAAGGCACCTGCGCTTGCGCATACATTTGTGCGTTATAATATTTCATGCTTAAAATGCGATTTTTTATAGAGAATGACTACAATAGGCATAATCGACAAAAAGGACATTACTTACTAATTATTAATATTATAATTTGGGTAACTTGAAGTTATTACTAAGTCGTGTTGGTATCAAATGCTTTAAATTGATGATAGATGCTTAAATCCATTTGACTATTTCGAGCCCTTATCAATTACAAACTGCCACCAGTTCGACAGTTTTTCCTGTCTAGAAAAGAACAGGCAGGGAACTCTGTGTTGGTAATTTTTGTTTTATTTCTTGGGCGCAAATAACTTTGTTGAGTCAGACTCAAGTAACAAGTGGAGGAAAAGTGGTAACAGATTTTAGCTAGTAACTTATTAAGGGAGTAATAATAAGCTGTGACAGTTGCATAAAGGAATGTATCACTTACATGATTAAAACGTTTTCAAACGAAACCGCCTGCGCTCTTACTAATTGTACATCGCGTGATCGAAGTTTGGCGGCAAATTTTAATTAAACCGCATTTGAATTTATGGTAACAAGGTGTAATGCGTAAAACTAATGGCGCCAAAGCAAACGCGTTCTCATTGGCACACAGCTGCTGCTATGTGCAATGCCCGCGCGATGTTTGAACAATAGAATTCCTAGAAATTTTGCTGCCAAACATTTTAAACTTTCTTTCCATCTCTTATATTGCCGGGGTATAGTTGCACTTTTCTCCTAATATGTATGAAGCGGTTTATGTGAACCTGACGAGCACGGAGGTGACGGCCGCGCGCCCGTCCGCCGTGGGCTCGATGGCGACGGGGCGCAGGTCGAGCGCGCGCCTCCGCCGGGCGCCGTCGCCCGCGCCCACCAGCCCCGCGCCCCCTCCGCTAACCACCACGCGCACCGCCGCGAACGGCCGCTTCGCCATGTGCAGCATCTAACAACCATTATTATATAGATTACCCATGTAATATAAATTCTTTGTATTGTTCAGCATAGCCACGTAGATGTATATACGACATGCGTTCTTATTGGTGAATGATATCGAAGATATGAATTGGTAAGTGAAACTCAACTAATTACAACGCCATGTGAGATTCAACTAGTTTGCTATGTTTACATTTATTAGATTTCTTATTTTCTTGGCATAGTAAAGTAACTTAAACACGCACCTCAACCACATGTCTCCTTCGAGCCCTTCGCACGTCGGCGGCTTGTTTCGCCTTCCAAGCGACGACGCAGGCGGCGAGGAACAAAAAGAAACACGAGAAAAATACAGAGAAGAACACGAAGAGATCGATATGCAGCTGGTCTTGTCGGAAGAATATTATTCCGTAGCTTGGCGTGTCGTCGCTGACGTGACGCGCTCGTATTATTATGTAGAACTTCGTATGCGACAGGTCGTGTATCTTCTCGGGCAGGGTGAGTACAAGACGGTCGGTGAGGTTGCGTACGCGGAGCAGCACGTTCCTCTTGTCCACGGTCACGAAGGTCGTCATTTCGGTCGCTTCATAATCGGCCAACGAGTATTCGGTCTTGTCGTAATACCAGGTGACGTGCTGGCTGTCCGGCACTGGGTCGTCGAAGGAGGGTATCTTGCGGTACTGATCGTGTTTATAATAAGTGGGGTCCAATTCCACGGTGTGGGAGCCTGCGGTGCCGTTGACCGATACAACGAATGAGCTGTCGTTCGGGCTCATGTATAAGTCGACCGCGCCTTCGGTTACATCCACAATCACTCGGATGTCGACATTCATGTATCTCGGGTTTACCGCTACGAAAACTGTTTGACCAGGGTAGAGAGGACGTGGCTTGATCTTGCATTCATCTGCGAATAAATAGAATCAGTTTAATTTTAAGCAAATTAAATACAGTTATATCTATTTTATACTTTGCGTAAAGTTTTTGTATAAAAATTAGGAAACTTTTGACAATCAAAAACTATTTCACCGACCTATAGACTTGCCATCGAAGCATATCTTGTTCTCGATGTTGATCGTCTTGTAGCACTGGTGGCCGTTGCGCGGGTCGCCCATGTAGAGGTCGCGGCACTTGACGCACTGGTAGCGCCAGCACTCCTGCGCCGTGTTCTTGCTGGAGCCTGCCGCTTGGCACGAGGCGTCGCTCTCCGTGTTGTTGCCGCAGTTGCACTTCTCGCCGGTCACGGGGTCACAGGTATCGCCGTGCCCGTGGCACTCGCAACTATTTGGAATGATTGCCGTTGTTATAATCCGAATAAAATTTTACGGATCTATGCGTTGTTTAGTGCTTTATCGGAAACGGCAGTTTCCGAAATTGGCTAAGCAATAAATTTATCTTATACTCACGGTCGACAAGGGTCTCGGAAATCCTCAGAGCCTCTGAAGTATCCTTCTATACAGCGCTCGCACCTCGGCCCATCAGTGTTGTTCGCGCACCGAACACAGCGCGCCTTCGAACCACCATCTCTATAGTACTCGTCAGCGTCGGCCACAATCTCTCTCGGCGCGGTGGACAGCTCGGACATGTCGTTCGTACACACCGTGGTGTGCCCATGGCAATACACCGAGCACGGTATGCATTGCCCGTTGTCAGTTGGGTCCCCGACGAAATTCGGTTTGCATATTTCGCATTGGTTGCCCTGGAAAAGAATGACGAATATAATTTACGAATACAACACAAAATTTCTACAGATTTTCTTAACCGAAGCAAGTACACAGTTTTATAAATGAGTTACTATGTCTATATTATATGTACTTTAGTTCTTAGACATAGTCACATTTGTCTATCGAAATTTTTGTTACAGAAACAAAATATCATATTATAGAAAACATAACCAGCCACCCAGTGAAACAAACAATTCATAATAATAGTAAAATCACTCTATGTAATCACTCTATAGAGTGATTTTACTAATGTTATATTTTTTTACATAAAACCATTATAAAGATGCAATCATCCAATTCGTCTTTGACTTAAGTACAGTAATACTCACCATAGTGTTATTGTGGCACTCAATGCACTTGTCGAGTTTGTCCGGGCCCTCGCAGTGCGAGTGGCCGTTGCACTGGCACTGTATGGTGCAATTGGCGCCCACGTAGCCAAAGTCGCAGCGGCACATGTTGGGCTGCACGCACGCGCCGCGGACGCAGCCCTGCGTGCAGACGGCCGCGCAGCTGCCGACCACGCCGGGGCCTCCCGCGCCCACTCGCTTGTAGCCTTCCCCGCAAGCACACTCGTAACCCTCGGACAGGTCCACGCACACCTGTGAAAATTACCAATAAGAAATTTTAATTACTACCATTTAAAAAAACATCGTTTTAGTTTCAAATTATGACTTTAGTTTGGTTGATTCTTGTAATTAGACTTGAGGCAACATAAAAATAATTAACTCCTGCTACGTAAAGCATAAGCTATGGTATTGTAAAATATTTTAAAAAATACTTAGGAAAAATAACCAATGACATACCTCAGACTCGGCTTTACATTGATGGTGATTGTTCTCACATTCGTTCTCTGGTGGACATCTAGTGTAATGCCATGAAAATGTTTCGTTGGTGTTATTAGCCTGGTGCTCGCCATAATAAACGTCTGCACAGGTAGTGCGGGTTGAATAATCAAGGGGAGAATCGATTGACCCTTCCGAGCAAACACCTTCACCATTAGCGCCCTCTATCGCACACCAGCCGCAATGCGAGTGACGCAGACATTCCGAGCATTGCTCAAAAGTACCACAGGGCGCGGGGCATTTGTTCTTGTCGGCTTTTGTCAGAACTAAGCCACAAACACCTCCTGCACAGTATACTGGCTGGTACACAGGTGAAATACAGGTCCCAAGGTACGATGCCCAGTGGCATTCAGAATAACCCCCTTCGCCGCCGTCCGAGCTAAGACAAGTCTGGCAATCAGTGAATTGGTTACAACGACTAGGACACTCTTCCTTGACTCTTGGCCTTAGACTAGAGCGACCTGGTTCATCAATAAGAGCGCATGTCCAGTTGAAAAGCTCAGTCGAATCATCCGATATCCTGGTTGCTTGACCTAGAAAATGGTAATAAACAATTATATCTTATTAGATCACAAATTAGATTTGCTTATGTCACTTGCTTAATATTCGTCGATGTATTACCAATTCTGCTTGCATGTCGAGTCCAAGTACATTGATTCGATACACACTTCTCGCAATCCGATGCAAGACATCTCAATTCCGGGCATTGATCAACGTCACTTAGTATGTTGTTCCAGCATTACATTTTATGCTAGTGCACGATTCATCAGTTGGTACGCATTCACCTAAATATATACAAAAGGAAAAATTAGAAACTATAAACTACTTTAGGATCAAAGTATGATAACAATGAGCAGGTTCTTATTCTCACCGACAGCGGCTGCGCAAGACTCGCACCAACGGCACGCGGGCTTTTCTTCTGGATATAATGGCCATGCTGCTAAGCATGAGGTACACGTAGTGAAGTTTTCGCACGGACGGTGGGCAATCAGTTCAGAATCGCACGCGGCACCCGAGTTTGTGGAAACCCTATCGCTGCTCTCACAACCAGGTTTGTCAACGGAGTAACACTTCGTGTAATTGCTAGTGCTGCAGAAACTGCAACCCATATGACTGCGGCACTCCATTTTGTTCGAGCTCCACAGCGAGCATAAGTCTTCCGGTAGAGCTATACGTGTCACTTGGCAATTAGCACTGCCCGTCCAACCTCCTATAATGTAGATGTAACCTTCGCTTTCTGTTTCCACGTCGATTGCCATTGCGTGAGCTATTGTACGCGGCGGCGGATGATCGACGATACTTATGCCTGTAACCACATTATAATCAACATAATATATTTTTTGAAAGTCTCAGACATAATATTTAAAGTGACATACCTTTAACCAATCTGACCCATTGATTACAGTTGTAGACATATGCAATTAGAGCGTTCGATCTATTTTCAGGGTCACTTCTGCCTCCAAATACAATCATATAGTCATTTGTAGTCACAGCTGAATGTAGATACGTTGCGAGTGGCAAACTGTCAATATTATTAAAGTTCAAGAAGCTAGGTAATTCGCTCCAAGTCTTAGAAGGATAGTGAAAGGAGAATAATTTGTTTGATACCATCGTACCATTGTAAACATACAGTATTCCACCAAAGACATAAAGACTTTGTGAAGGTGCATGATATACAGTGCTATGGCCTATGACACCAGATGGCCTCGATCCTGTGCAATGCAGTTTAATCCACTTTTCATTATCAAGGTCAAATTCCCACATATCAGACATGAAACCGTCCTTCATAGAAAAACCTCCAATAAGCACTAAACTTTCATAGTCTTGAAACTTTTGTAAAGTCAATGTATGACCAGCGAGCGCAGGGGGACGTTCATCTTTACTTTTTATATTACTCCATCTTTGATCTTTTAAGCTGAACTGCCAAAAGTCGTCGAGGGTTTTATTATGTCCATTTTTTTCTTGCAGACTTAGACCGCCGTAAATGTAAATGTTTTGCTTAGAGTGATATATTTCTGCCGCATGGAAATATCTGCCCTCCGGCATTTTAGCATCGGGTGTAGCCTCCACAGTAACTTGCATCCATGTGTTGTTTTTTGTGTCAAAGAATCTAATGTCATTTAGCGGACCATGTGAGAGAGAATAGCCCCCAAACATCCACAAACCACGTCTATCAGCAACTAAACTATGTCCGAATCTGGGCAAGGTCTTTCTTAAGTGATCTAAACCATCTGAAAGGTATTCCGAATTGAACAATTCTGTAAACACAAGTTGCGTTTTGTCAAGCTTCACCGAACAATCATCCCCTCCATATCCTTCATTGCAGAGACATCTTCCGTAACTGATATCACATAGACCCGCTTTAATTTCTACACTGCAGTTATTTCGACATATTTCAACATCACAATTTGGGCCTCCATAGCCATCCCGGCACACGCAGTGTCTTTTATTGCACACTCTAGGCCACGTACAGTAATCATCACAGGCTAGTACTTTGTATACACCTTCAAAGCCCTGATCTGGCTCGCCTTGTTTATAATGGACGGTTAAATTTCCGCTGCGGGCCTCCACCACTCCGGAGGAAGCGCCATTGCAAAATACCCCTAAGAGTTGGCTCTGTTGATTGTTACTTAGATCTGGTACTCCTCCGAGGCCGTCATATACATAAACGGCGTTTTCATCGCAAGGTACGTCAAAATGCGAGGAGTTTATACTAAACTGTATGGTAGCGTCTTTAATGTCGCTAGCTGAAATTATCCACAGACATTCCTTTGATGGTCCTAACGTATTAATATCGGGGTCTGTTAAAAAGGAACCGATTCCTTCAGTTTGCGTTGCATTCAACATGCCTCTAGGCTCGCACTGATAGTAACATCTTCCACCGTGCCGAGGATCACCGTAAAATTTGGGTTTACAACGTTCGCAATTTTGTCCTTCAGTATTGTCTTTACAAATACATTCACCGGTGGCATAATCGCAAACACCCCGAGTCTCATCACCGTGATCGTTACAGTCGCATCTTCGACAGCCTTGACCGGTAGTCGCGTTACCATGGCTACCCGGTTTACAAGACTCACAAAATTCTCCCTCCGTCCAATCCTGGCATTCGTCGCACCTGCCTACTCCAGTCTTGCAAGTTGAATGGTTATGGCATCCGCAGTTGATCGAACAATCCGCGCCAGTCCACCCCAAGTCACATTTGCATTTATATTGCGGTGCTCCGAGACAGTATCCATGAAGACAAATATTGTAACATGTTCGCATGCAACTTTTCTTGCCATCGCCAATATAACCCTGCTTACATTTGCACGTATACGATCCGTGCGTATTATTACAGATTGCATGTTCGTGACAGTCATGAAGTCCTAGCCCACACTCATCAACATCTGGACACTGAGCATAAGCCCATCCCGCATCGTAGGAAGTGACATTTAAAAGAGAAGCGCAGTCTACGTGGGATCGAGTAAAGTCGCCTTCAGTGCATACGCCGTTTATGGGATTTTCGAAGGAATGGCACCAGCCGCATCCCATGCTGCGTAAACATGCGGAGCACTGCGTATGAGCCTGACAGGACTTGCATTGGCCCGATTTACGCGTCATATCGTCCGGCGCAGGCGTTGACGCTCTGTCTAGCCACTCTCTACATAAGCCGAATTGATATTCACTGGTGTAGACACTGAAACTAAAGCACTGGCGCGTGGCTTCGCACCAGACGCAGCGGCCGCGCTCATCGAGACAGTGCTCGCAGTCGAGGCGCATACGACAAGGCGCCGGACACTCACTGGTATCGACGATAGCACCACTGGCGCGTCCCCGTCTAGCGCACCTTGCTTCGTCTGCCCACCACTCGCAGTAGTTGGCCGTAACGCAGCGCTCACAGCTTATATAGTTAGAACAGTTCGGACAGGCAGCTGGTTGTAACGTAAGGTATCGCCATTCGCCTTCGGCAGCGCAGGCAGTTTTTTCGTCAATATTTCTGGCTTCACAACGATTTGTTATTTCACACCAGCCACATGCTGCATCTGACAGACATAGCAGACAATTGTCGTAGTTGGAACATTGCCCGTTGGAGTAGGGCTCAAGAAATTCAAACGTGAACACCTGAAATAAACGCCAAGTTGAGAATTATAATTAAAAAGTATAAGTGTGTCAAAATTACATGTATTAAGCATTTTTGGTAAATTACCTTAGCATTTTCTTGAGATTTATTGTGCAGGAGTTCCATCTTAGAATGATGATGGGATGGATACAAGCCTGTATGTAATGAGTCATTAGCGTGCATGTCCACAGAGAGTCGCCCAGGGAAGAGAGCAGGCCAGTCAACAAGAGAACATGCTGACGGCGATGCAGTCAAGTTAGCAACTGATATGGGGTTTTCTCCGAGATTAAGTGAAATATTTGAGTGGCCTGCGCAAACATGTAATGTCTCCCTGTACCATTCCAATACTGTGGTATATGGAGCCAACCGCGCAGCCTAGCTTCACTAGACCCAAGGAATATATTGTTACTCCCACCTCCAGCACTCCAATCTACTGTAGTAGCATTAACAACAGAAACTCCATCAGGGTGATTCCAATCAGCAGGCTGTTGATACCTTAAGAAAGTTAGACCAGGTCGTTTGTCTAAAATTTTGCATTCTTCCGGCGTTGTTACTTCGGTACCAGTACTTCCCCACCACCCGGGATTTTCTGATGGCGTATCCTCGCCACAGACTCCATAATTATCTAAAAGGTAAAAAACCGTGTAAAAAAATTTAAAAACGAAGAGCCAAAACTGGTATGTTTAATTTTTATGAGAACAGATGTTATACAACATCTACTTTCAAATGTAATATCAATTGTTGCTAAGTCAATATATATAATGAATCTTTGAATTGATAAAACCTATGTTTCTTTATGTCAATCAGTATAGACAAACCTACCTTTACAATTTTTCTAATTTACAAGATCGAGAGATTCGGAATGTTAAGGCACTAAGCTACAGTGTATTAGAGTACAATGCAGCATTAGAATAAAGTGCTGTTAAATTTGTCTACAATTTCTTTTAGTTTACTGTTACTTACACAAGATAATTGTTATTGGATCTATCAACAAAGAAATTATTAAAGTAATGTAAATTATGTGTCTTGTAACAGGCATTCAATTATTGGCAATTCAATTACTTTTTAGTCAATTAAATATTCTGTTGATATGTAAAATGGCAAAGATGTTTAAATGCTTACATTATTTATGTTTATAGCTAAACAAGGAGTTATTTACTTACAGCAATGATTTTTGAATGAAGTCAAAATACAGAGTAACTGACACTTGAATAGAATTTATATTACAAAGACAACATACCATCTTTATGATGACACCTCGCATTTTGCACACACCAACTGCACTGGTATAATCCTAGTTTTGTACTAACAGATGGCAGAGGCTTACGAGAGTTATTTAATTTTTCTAATGGAGGGCCATGAATAAGACATGAGTGGCAGTCACCCAACGCAGGACAAATGCCTCCACAGCGTATAGATTGTAGATTTGTTGTGCAATTTGAACCAATAGTTCTTCCGTAACAAATCTATAAATAGAATGTATTTAGTTATCATATTCTTCTTTTAAATAAATGTAAATAACTTATAAACTCCAACTATGTGTAATTTATTAAATAAACCATACAAAATTTCCTTATTTATCTAACAGCCCATTAAATAATAGACCATTCAGCCTCACTTTATCTGTTTCCTGTTTCAATTTATTAAATAATTATAAAATTGTAGTATAAAATATTTTCCTGTTCAGTGCCTCTATCTATAAGCAGCATAGTATAGGTGGTTTAATGTTTAAAGAAAGGATCTTTTTATATTCAAAAACATACATCATCAGCTGAACACCATCCACATTCAGGATCAGCTAGACATTCTGGTTGACTTCTGTGTTTGGGACACGCAGATTCTGGATCCCTGTTGGTAACTCCTGCATGCCAACTTGGAACTACATATGCTAAAAGGTCACCTAAAAAAACAAATATATAATTATTATTTCATTCCTTTATATTGAGAAAAGTTTTGGAATTTTTATTAAGAATGAATATATACCATTGACATTGCCATGATATCCTCCGGCTATTAAAAGGGTTGAAGGCGTTTTTAAAGCAGCCGCATGAGCAAAGACTCCTTGTTTCTTTGGATAAGATTTACGAGCTTTTCCCAAAACATCCAAAGGTATCCATGAATGACAGCCAAGATGGTACAAATACATTTGAGTATCGTAACAAATTTCTTCACGATTGTGACGATGTGAATAGCCACCAAATACCACTAAATAGTTTCCTATAATCAGATAATGATAATGTAATTTTTTAACAATATTTATATGAATTATTTCTTTTATTTACGCGATTATTATACATATCAAATCCACTAATATACGAATTTTTCGCGTTACTTAAATAATTTTTTTAAATAAATTATAAATTTATGGGAATAAATTTATTTAAGTAACTCGAAAAATCCGTAAATACGTGGATTTAATATTTATATTAGTAAAACAATAATATTACATACCAATTATTGTTGCCGTATGAAAAGCTCTTTCCCTAGGTACGTAGGTATCCCGTAGATGTGCTCTAGGATAATGTATTTCACTCCAATGTTTATAGTCCAAATCAAATGCAAACATTCGGTCAGATAATTTTGAAAATCTGCAATATAATTATATCTATGGTTTACCTATTATTATATAATTTAAATAAAAATTGTTACAAAAACTGATATAATTTCAACACTTTGATTCAGTCAACAAAGCAATAAATGTGACATATTTATTGATTACATATATAGATATTTGTACCTTGCTACACTAGCAACAACTCCTCCATACACCAAAAGCGAATTTGAGTGAGAATGGTATACTGCAGTATGGGCTACAACACGGACATCTAGTTCTTTTCCACCACGCACTTGAACTTTCTCCCAGGACTCAGTGCTGATTTCACCTAACTTGATCTTATACAAACTAAAATAAATTGCGTTTTCAATATTATGACAATAATTAACAGTAATGATAAATCCAATAACTATTAAAAAATTTTACCTTGAGGAAAATTCTCCATCAACTGTGCTGCCCCCAAATAAATACATCTCATCATTAACTGCTGTCAAAGTGTGTCGAGTCAAGCCCGGAGGTGTGAATGTTGAATTTACAGCCCTTAAGGTCCATGTGTTGTATATTGCATCATAAAACCAAAGCTCTGAAGACAAGCTCCCATCAGATAACTTCCCACCAAAGAGTACAAATCCAGTCCCAAATGCACAAGCAGAATGGCCATACCGCGGTTCAGGTTTAGTGGTGTTTAATTTAACAGCAGAAGAAAGAAACTCTGGCCTATCAGTAAATTGGAGATAACTTTCAGAGTATGGTGTTGGTGGGTACATGAGAGGTAATGTGGTCTTGTCATGGTGAGAAAAGGATGCCAACAATAAATTAAACAGAGAACTTCTATTTCCTATTTGCCAATTGCCATCAACATTACCCTGCAAAATGATAAATTAAGAATATTGTAAGCATTAAGATAGATTATATTTAAGATTAGATTTAATTGTGTATAATGTGAAAGACCTACTTTAGTAAACAAGGTCAACAATGATTTATCATTTTCTTCTGTACTTGGATACCGTTTTAGAACTCTGCCATTTTCATTATGCCATTGACTAGTAGAAAATCTGAAAATAAAGGGTAAATTTAAGATCTTTATATATTAAAAATGTTTCTTTTGGAAGAAAACTTAAATATTTGCTACAATGTGACTTACTTGTAAATTTCCAAGAGTCCTAAAACTCTATTCAGATCATATCCTCCAAAAACATATAGAGAGTCAGTATGATTAACATAAACAGCTGTGTGGGCAGCTCTCTTAGTCATCCCACTTTCAGTATGGGAAAGCCAATGCCAACTATTACCTTCTTTATCATTCTTTTTCAAGGAACAGGATTCCCCAGAAAAACTAAAAAAATAATACATGATGTTAACAAACTAAACAATGGCCACATACATATAAAACTGTTTTAACACAGAAAAAAGTTTAAACCAGAATAGACAGAGAATGTTTTTGAATTTTTTTAAATAATTTAATCATAAATAATACTATACCCTTTCTTGCATTGACATCCATCTCCTTTACATTGACCATTGCCTGAGCAACCATTTGGGCATAATTCTACACTACAGTCAGGTCCACCCCAAACACCTACTACACAGAAGCATTTATGTGATACACAAAGCCCTCGACCTGTGCAGTTATTTGGACAATTATGGATAGCATATGTGGCTCGGAATCCATCTAGGACATAATTTGTATCACTATACAAAAGTACAAGCATCTGCAAGTAAAATAGTTATAATTAATCATCCTAAATATAGAAGAAAGGTAAAGAAATGTAAGATATAGATTATTATACTGACAAATCCACTAGAAGCAGTGACATTTTGAGGCTCTGTTTTTCCACTAAAACTGCCTAGTAAGGGAGCATCAAAGGAATCTCCGTCATACACAAAAACATAGTCATACGAACATTCTGTTCCCATACGAATAAAACTTAGTGTTATGTATTGACTTTTATTCGCCGCTTTTATAAGCCATTCGCAGTGTGAATCCTGAAATTAAAATGTTATATATTATGGACCTTTAAATTAGTTTCTTAGTGGATAATTTCGAATCACAATATAAAACTGACTTGCGTGTAGTTAGAGTCTGAGGGACCGTCGGTGATGACACCACTAGGTTCAGTGAAAACCCTGCGTGTTTTGTCGCAAGGTGCTGTAGACGCGGCGCACCAAAAGGCTAGGTAAAACCAAACGACTACTGCTAAACTTGCACTGTTCTTTCCAATACGTGGATAAAACATGCCTCTTCCAATTTGTCACAAAACATAAGTCGAACATCAGAGCCATATAATCGTGAAATTACGACTAATATCACTAAAATGTAAAATAAACAACACTCATTTAGATGACATCTACTTCAAGGCTAACAACTTTAAAGGTGAATAATGTCTAAGGACCCTAGTATAAAATATTATCAACTGATTGCAAAAGTATATTATTCTCGTATGGGATATTTTGTAGCTGATATTAGAAAACTAATAGTACTTTCTAACGAGTTTTTCTTACAAACAAACAATCAGATCCATCACAGTATTTTGACATTTTTACTTTGGCGACAGACAGACATAAATTTTGTATGAGTGTGATGTTTAATCTATATTTTTATAAATATGTTTTTTTTAGTTTTAAATGTGAGTGATATAAATAATTCGTACGTAATTTTTTATTTAAAACAGAAAATATTTTTGGCTTTATGTATATAAACATCACATTTGGCAAGGTTACTGAACATAAAATATGGTTGATAAGTACTTAATTCAGCCTTATATAATTATTTTTCATCCTTCTAACTGATACTAATTTCTGTTAATTAATAAGCCTGTACAAGGCATAGTAATGTAATGTTTAGACGCTGTGGTATGCACGTCTAATATATTATCGATATATCTGTCTTTAATCGCACATCATTCTATATTTATTACCCATTGTTACTATTTTGGTAGATCAGCAATGATTTTAATCGCAATACATAAGGTAAAATATTGCTATTTATTTATTTTACTATGCAAACATATGGGTTTTCTCAAACTAGCTGCTGGTAACATAAAAACTATTTAAAACCGAGTAAACCGTTTTTAAGTTTTTCTGTATTTTTTTTTTGTTTTAAACAGAAACAATATCACATAAGGTGGTGTTTAAACAAGTAATTCGTAACAAATCTACAGGTAAGACAACTTACGCTAGAAATAAATGTAAACACTGTAACCTATAGCAACGAAGTGGTGTCGTATGGTTTTTTACAGGAGACCGTCTAGGTGGGTACCACCGCGGTGCCTATTTCTGCCGAGAAGCAGTAGTGTGAAAACACTGCTGTGTTTCGGTTTCAATGCACCGTAGCCAGCTATTTACTTGGTAAACGAGACTTAACCCTATGTCTCACGTTAGGCAGCGCGTTGGCATACCACTGGTATTGTCTATAGCGTCGTACTCATCAGTGGCGATGTCGTTTATGCCATAAAAAAAGACTTCCCAAAAGAAGGAGGTACTCAATTCGGAGCGTTTTTTTATATGTATATTATCTTGTTGGTTCGCTCTAGCGCTCCGATTTTGTTCATTGTTTTTTTTTAATGATTCCGATTAGCCTCATTTTTTGATAATTTTGTAAGAAGCAGTTTAATAGATATTTGAGAAATAAAAAAATAATAACGGGAGCTAAAATCACAAACTCGCGTGATTAAATTACACACGCTGCCAAAACCGTAAAAGGTAGAAACAAAGTATGTTTTACATAATTGTACTACTTAAATTGGTGTACTCTAAAATCCGCTATATATCAATGTTTTAAGAATAACTCACAACAAGCATTTTAATGTAAACATTTTTAAACATTGCAATCAGTTTAAGTTCATATAAAAGATTTTGCACTAAAAAAATGTTTCATTCTATGAACATAAAACGTGTCATAGACAATTTGATAAAATGAATACTTTAAAAGTTATCAGAGATATAAAATATGGAGGCAGAAAACGCGACGCAATTTCGTACAGAGAGCACGTTGTTGCCTGCTTATATTGCGTAAAATCGTTATGCGCTGTTAAAAGTCGGTCATATATTATTGATAAAATTTTACTTCTTTATTAGTAAATTGTCACTCAGTGATTGACAACTCGATGACAATTTATTAAAATCGTTGCCATGGGTTACTTTAGTCTACAATATTTACACTTGGTGGAGCCATTATAAACGAAATAAGAAGCTTACATTATTCTAAGTCACAATTGGCCAAACCATTGTTAACATAATAATAATAGAATTAATATGAGAAATGTAACACAAAGCAATAGAGCAGCGATGTGTATGTTGTGTTGCAAAATTACTCAGGGATTAACAAAACTTTTGATAAAGAGTTATAATGGTAGGCTTCAACCATTATCTGAGACATATTCATTATATGCCATAATAATGATATGTTTAATATAACCCTCCCAAAGATTACTAATTTCATGTCGTAGTTTCAATGATTATATTGCCCCATTTCAGCAAGTTCAAGTTCCTACTTTGTTTCTGATTACAAAATTTATAAGTAACTGTTTTTTTAGGTATGAAACACAGTCGCTTTCTCTGTTCCTATATCCCTATGTATTCTTAAATCTTTCCAAGTACGCAACGCATTTAAATGTGTTTTTTTTAATAGATAGGGTAACTGAAAAGGAAGGTATATATGTGTAACACATGCTTAATATTGTAGGTATATTTGTTATCAGCATAGCTATGCTGGGAGCTCCCGTGCGAAGATGGGGCGGGTCGCCAGTTTAAATATAATATATATATATATATATAATTTATTTCAACGAATAAAAACCTTAAAAATATTTGAAGACCTAAACATTGACGGCCAGCAACGTTAATAAAGCAGCATACATTTGGAAACGAATATTTTTTCCATCGTTGATGATCAACGGCACCGAGATGTGCTCCTAATCTGCTGGCCATATTATAAAGCTCAAAATTGCTCAGAGAAGTAATAAGCACATTAAGTACGGTAAAGAACGATGTCATTCATATCTTGTTAATAACAAATTCAAAATGTTCAATTTCTTATAGAGCTTGTAGAACGTGATGTCATTTTGTTATTATTATTATAGAAATGAAAATGCTTTTTTCTTGCATGTTCGTTGTACAATGTACACGGCTAACTACAGTACAATGTATACGGCAGCACAGTACGTCAGTACAATGGGGCGAAAAACGCTTTGGTTGATCTAAAAAAAGTTTATCTATCATAATGATATACAAATTATCATGGAACATAAAAAAATAGAAGTTTCTCCTTATAATAACCTCCTGATAACAAACAATATTAATGAATATTTTTTTTAAAGTAACCATTGTATTACATAAAAAATTACACTTGTTAAGTATTGTGCACGCCCACTGTACACTATGCTAACGCTAGTTGACGAGTATAGTTCGTAATATATTATTCAGGAATTACGGATATATAACTAGCGCTAATTAAAAAAAGTATTAAGAGATTAAAAAATCAAATAAATATGAGTTATTACTATAAATCAATTGTGAATGGTTCCAAATTTCAAATCTATATTGTTATTAATGTAAAAGTTATCACATTTTTCCTTTAAAAGCGTCTCCTGTAAAGTACATTTTTGGAGTTAGCGTATATTTATTGCTGGTGTCTAAAACATACTGTACTTATTGATTTTATTGCCACAGTATAAATAAAAAAGGATTAAAATGACTTTTTTTGGTTTGCTCAATCCTCAAAGAACTTCATTATATATGTGTCTTGTTAAAAACATGAAGCCTATATTTATATAAATCACATGGTGAAAAAGTTACCCTTTTTGACTTAAAGTTGAAAAATCACTCATTGTATTTTATTAAAGTAAGAGTTACTTTAATTTAATTATCTTTATGTTTATCAATACTTTAAAGCAACATACCATGTGACATAATGTTATGGAAATACGCAAATTAAACCAATGTATCGGTTGGCTGTTTAGCGAGCCGCCTGGTGAATTGCTTATGGAAAACATTGCAGAATGTAAACTTTCTTTATAAACCGAAAGATGAAAAAAAATGTCGTGCTAAGTTCCTTTCGCCTGCTCTCCTCAGGTCATAGACGCCCGACGTATTTGAAACCGTTGCCCAGTGATTCACTCCCCATACCACGGGGTTAAATACACAACTTCAAAATTTATTTGTTTTTATTAAATGGTAAATTTTTTTAACTTAACATAAATTTTGAATATTATGACATGTATCATGCATGTTTAACAGTGTATGAAAGTGAAATGCAATATTAAGTGTATTAGACAATGTACGATCTAAATAATTATTGCAGTCACTATTTTAATTTACAATAATATATGAAACAACACACTGTACATAATAAGTATTTAATAAAAGAATTCTATTAATTACAAATAAATTCACCATAGATAAATTTTTAAATACATTTTTTAACTTTTATAAACTTTCCATGTAATCTGTATACCTCTAACTACGTGTTTCCGTCTCAAAGTATTAATGGGTTTGCTTCAGCTGCTTTTACTAAAAAATAAGATTAGCACGATGAATTGAAATTTTATTTGATAATTGACTGCCTCCGTAGCCTAGTGGTATAGGCGATTGCTTTAGAAACCAGAGGTCGTGGGTTCGAATCCACGAGGACTCAACAAATTCATTGCTGTTTCCTAGTTAGTTAGGCAATCTGGCAATACCCATTTGTCTGAATAGTAAGATGATCCATGCGTCGGATCGGTCCATCCATCCAGTGATACGATCCAACCCCTAATTGATATGTCCAGCCGTGGACTACTAAGGCTGATGATGTATGTTTGTATGTTGACATTAATTGAAAAAATTGGGATATATTACATACATTGAGAATACTCATTTTTATATTTCATATTCCGTATGTAATAAGTAAATTAAGTAATATAAAAATATGAATTTAGTCTCATTGACTTGTGTTAATTCGTGAAAAACCGCCTACCTGTATTTCCATATTTTGGTGGCCCGCTTCCTATATTTTATGGCGATTTGAAGATAATTTTGTGAATTGTCAAAATATTTTAAACTTTTTATATTAAGCAGAAATTTCTAGAATATTCCTAATTTGTAACTCAATGGCTTCATTAAGATTTTCGGAAAACTCCAATGTTTGGGTCAAAGTCTACAAAATATGTTTGGTTTTAGACTCGCTTGGCGCAATGGTCAGTAAGCCTGACTGTTGCGTCAAAGGGTGTGGGTTCGATTCCCACCACGGGATAAATATTGTGTAATGAACACGTGTTTTTCTCGTGTCTGGGTGTTTGTATCTATATTATCTGTATTTATTTACGATAAAACAGTAAGTCTATGTATACTGCATTGCTTTGCTTATTTTGGGACAAGATTATGTCGTGTTATTCGTCCAGAAATATTATTATATTTATTTTTTACCAACATTTTAGAAGACTATTTTTAAGTATTGTTATCTTAAAAACATTAAGAAAATGTACTAGCAACATCATAAAAAAATCTGTGATTTGCAAAACTATATTTTAATAACTCTTTATTCTATGGCGAATTAGCTAGGAGCATAGCTATAACATTACCATTTTAACAAAAGTTATTGCTCTAAATGAAATAAAATTATAAAATAAAGTTCGACCATAACAGTAATTACTTTAAAAAATATATAAAAAACAGGATATGCATTGTTATATTAAAAATCAAAACAGTTGATAATTATGAAACATTCTCATTTCTTGAATCTTTATAATGTTATTAAATATTTGGAATAGTGGTTCTCGTACATAATGTAATTGTTTTTGGATTCACGCGTAAGGTGTAACTTTGGAGAAATTAAACGAAATTAAACGCGTGTAAGATTGGAGAATTCCACTTATAATGCAAAAAAGTGAATGGTAATTAAACCTAGTTACATTGTTATTTTTAGTTTTCAGTTGCTACTTTAAGTTTGAAATGATTCAATCTGGATCATGTAACGACATTTTTCGATTTATAGCCTACGGAGAAATTGCTGTACGGCGGTAGCATTGTTGACAACATTATTATAACAAAAATATTTTGAAAAACTTCTATGTTGAATAAAGATATTTGAAATAGAATATAAAACACCAAAAATAGAGTGAAACATTCACGAGGCAAAAGAGTTCAGTTCCTGTTAATAATTCATTGAAGCGGCAAATTTAAAAATGTAGAACGAATACATTAGTTATATTGGTGAACTAAATTTATGTTTACTACCTTTTTCTAATTTACCAGAGCAATTTTTTTGCTAAAATCAATGTATTTGAACAATTAACAGGAAGAAACTTGAAGCGCACGTAAACATACTGTGCAGCATTTTCTATTTTTCTGGTTTGGGTTATTAAAAGCATGCATCCTAAGGCGGTGAGTCTAAGAGTAGCGTTGTGGCTTTTACTATAACGACAATCAGGTTCAACTTAATATAGCTTCATTGTTTTTATTTATAAGTTAATATAACTTTATGCTAACTTCAAAACATGTTTATTAATTTTGTAGGGAGCATTGGGGACAAATAACAACGAACGATTTGGTCTTTTTGTTATGGTTTTTTGAAATTTACCTAATTTTAGGTAGAGTCTGGTTACGGTTTATGTTGCTTATTTGCTTCAGAATTTAAAAAAAAAATGAAAACACCAAAGTTCTTAAAATTTTTTGATTAAACAATATTTTTTACAGCCTTGCCCTACGGTCATAGTGATTATATGTTCCCGGCTTTTTCGCTGGGGGTGACATTTCCATAACAGGAATATGTTGAATGAATAACACGTTCATATTTTCTTTGTGTTTTATTTAATAACAAATTACATAAAATTTAATAGCTATTTTTAGCCTTTTTCGCAAAACAATAAACTAAATTATTTTAGGAGGATAACATTGCTGTGCTATCCTCAGATGCCTAATAAACTTCATAAGTACAAACAATACATCGTCGTCAGAACATGGAACCAAAAGTAGCGACACATATATAAATACTATATAAAGGAAAGGCTTTAATTTGCAGGAACAAAAGAGCGTTTAGTAGGCAGGCTGAGATGAGTATCGATCGCGCGCCCTGCTGAGTCGGCAGTCGCACTCCAGTGGCGGGGAGCAGGATACGCACCAAGCCTCCACCGGCCCTCCACAGTTTTTAAACGAGATACCCTTTGTGGGAACTCACGAAGTATTTATTATTATTAAATGGATAATAAGCTACATAAAATAGATAAATAAATGTTTCTCAGTACTAGTTACAAAGAGTAGCTTATGTTTTCAAATGTCTTTTGTTTCGCATTTTCTTAATTATTATTGTAGGATCCGTAATAGGGGCTATTACATAATCTATAAATAGTTATAGTACGAGCCGTACCAAATTAAATCAATATACCTATCATATATGTTAACATCATTACACAGCTTGCAGCTGATATAAGTTCGGTCACGATAACAAAAGCTAAGATCTTCTATTTAAAGAAGTACCTAGGCAAATACCACTTTTTCAAATGCAGTTAGAGCAGCCCTTCTTGTAATTTGTTCAGTAGCTAAGATTCCGACATATCAGATAATATTTATTTCGATATGTTGTGAACCGGTCTGAAGCACGTATAAATGCTTTAGAACCTGTGTAGGGAAATACAACATCTGTTCCTTTTAAAAAACCTCTTTTTAATAACTAAAATTTAAGTAAATGAATCTTTGTGCTGATTTTGCCTTTTCTATAATAGGGGCTATAAATATAAGTTGTATTGCCGTGCAGGACTATGCTCTAAATATTGAGCGGGTTTATAAAGCGGGTTTATTTTTTCAAAACTTACATAATACTATTTACAATAATAAATAAAAAAAAATAAAGTTTTACTGAAAGATCACTTTAATTCAATTTACAACAACACTGCTATGATATATGTTTAAGAAAAAAGTAAGTATTTAGACTACGCATTTTTAATTGATAACTTCTCAGAGAACTTCCAGTTTTTGCCTTTGAAAGTCAATGTGCGTAATAACATTTATTATTGTATAAAATTTAGATGATTTCCATGTCTAATTGTACTAACTAAGTCGAGGTATACAAAATTTCAAATTAAAAAAGGATTCGATAAGAGCATAAAATAATATTAGTACAATAACTTCTAATATAAAATAGCAATATGCAATAATGTACAAATGCTGATGTGCGCGTGTTCGTTGATATTTTGTAGCGTAAATCGACGTTATAACGATACAGGCCTATTATGCAGGCAGCATATTTATGGAGGTAAAAATTAATAAATCATTAATGCGCACGTGAGAGGCGTTAAGGGCTGTTGAAGATTTTTCATCTGGAATGAAGTGATAACCGCTAATGACGCGCTCTAAATGCCGACTCATCCGCTATTAACGACGGTAAAAAATTAAAACAATATTTAGTAGTTATAGTAGCGAATATGAAATAATGTTCAATTACAATGTTGTGTTTCTGTTAAAAGGACAATGTGGTATTGGATAAGAAGACGTATTCTTTTTTCTTAAAGATGGCGAACTGTGAACTGGTACTTCTAAATGTATATTATGTCGTGAGACTAAAGTTTGTGTTAAAATAACATAAAAACTACAAACTTGTTTACATTTATAACTTATAAAAACTTTTAAAACTAAACACCTTTAATCTGTGGTTTTAAGTCACACAAAATAGTTAATTTTAGTTAAAACAATTTAATTGAAAACTGTTTATATTTGAAATAAATCTTGTTCGTAGTATAATTTATTAAATGTTTAGAAATTTTAAGGTTTGCTATGTTATTAAACGATATAAATAACTTTTATATTTTTTTTTCTTGTAATCCTGGAGCTATTGTGTAATTTTACGAATAAATAAAAGTGGAGTGTCTGTTTGTAACATAACAACAACAGTTTTTAAATATGTACCTACAATGCAACGTGTAACCGTTGTGTGTATATTTTTTTTATTTAAGTTTTCTCTGTCTGTTTGTTCTGGCTAATCTCTGGATATCGGACTTTGACAGGACTTTCACTGGAAAATAACTGATGTAATACGTAGTAATTCAAGCTTAATTGTTAAAATTAACAGAAATACAAAAATACGGGATTAAAAACAGTAATTTTTTTTAAATTTTAATTGCATTTTCAAGTACACTCGTTGGGCAATAGTAACTATTATGTATATTACCACGCGGACAAAGTCGCAGTCGGCAGCTAATAATTCTTAAATATGCTTCCGTATTGGATATTGGGCATAATACTTACATGTAAAATTAAAATAACAGTTGCTTATTTTAATTTTATATTTAGGCAAAAAAGAACGTAATGATTTCGTTTTATGTGTCGTAAAGCTATCATTTTTTATTTTCATGGAGATATATGTTGTTTATAACAAATGACGCCCAAATATTCATTGCATGCGTTTGACCGCGTCCTTGATAACGTTGGCAGCCTTGTGGACGCGCGTGACGACCCATTCTAACAACGCACTTACCATGTAAATTAAACTGGCCATATTTTTTTTAGGGCAAACATCACATATTTCGCGGGTTGTTTGCATTGTGCTGCCCGCTCGTTCCATTCGGTCGTTTGACAGTTTGTTTTTTTGTTGTACAACAGATGAGGTTTTTTCTTTATTATAGAAAATTGTAACAGTATTCTTCAGCCAGTCTTTTGATTTACTTTATAATTTATAGTTTTTGTAGGAAAAAAAATCAAAACATCTTTTTTTCTAATACTTCTCGCACAATTAATCTAATTCTATTCATTCAAAATGTGCAAAATATTAACAATAAATGCTCAGAACTTAACTTCTTTGACAATATGTTTAGATTGCATTGAAAATTATATTTTCGCAAGATTTTCACGACGTTTGTAATGCGCGATTATATTTACTTACTGAAGTAGCCTATTGAGGAAGTGCAATTGTAAAATATATTTTATTACGTTAGTCATTACTTCTATTTTTTTCGTTTATTCGTCGTTCATAACGGCATACCATTATTTCTTTGACGAACAATATAAAGTGAAATCAATATGTTATGTGTGAAAATCGTGCAGTGAGAGTAAATCTTTCGTTTTCACAGCTTGTAGAAAACGTTTTGCGGGTTTATTTAAAGCAACGCTCTGGGGAAGCGTGCACTCGACGGCCGACGGGGCGGCATCACCATACAAATGGCACATTAGCGCCCCGTGACCGGACCGCCGAGCGCCGGACGCACCTTATCTTCCTCTCAACTATATTTGTTCTGCACCGGATTACTGGAGATTTACCACGGTCACCGGCCGTTAACTGCCGATTACACGTCCTCTGCAAAGATGGGCCAAATTTAATGCTGCGGATGACCCGAATCACAAATACACCACGTGCGCACAAGATGGCTTCGGTTTTTTACTATATGCGCCACGATAACATGTCGCTATTTTGATGGCCCTTGAATAAAAATACACTAGAGTAACGCGAATTTCCAATATTGACGAGATTTATCCAAAGACAAAACTGTGTTGTTTGTTAATGTTTTGAATGAATGAAGGGAGGTCTTCTGTACAGCTGGAGTCCTGGGAATGATAGTGTGGCTCCGCTATAAATCAGCGGTCTGTCGATACGGGGCCGCCCCATCGCAGCTTGCGACTTGATTTGTCGCGTCCCCATTATACAATACGTATGACCACTAGGGTAGCAAAGCGTATCGATAAGAAACGTATAAGATCTCTAAACTAGTATCGATAACAACGAAAGTAAACAACATTTATATTTATCTTACGATAGACTTAAGACAGTTTTTGTACAACCACCTACATAATTATTTATAATTTTATAAATATCATTAGTATAAAAAGAAATACTATACAGAGATTCATTTACTATTATTAATTTTAAAGTCTTGTTAAAGCTTTTTGCTAACTTTGACGTTAAAATCACACGATTTACATTTCTAAGGTGAAGGTGACCGCTAGCAATTTTTTTCATAAGTTCAGTCCTTTTACTTTTTCTTTCAAATCATAAGAAGAACTAATCATCCAGCAATAGCACTTTGCATTGCTATAGTTTTAGTTCTCTTAAAATCAAATAAACTGAATTCTCAGAAGATGTACACATTGCGCATTCGCCGTTGCTCGTGTCAGTTATGTATATCTTCTTATAGTGACACTAATTTGAAGATTCTTATGAGAGAAAACAACACAACACAAAACTGCCTCGTAGCCTAGTGGTATAGGCGTGTGCTTTAGAATCCGGAGGTCGTGGGTTCGAATCCTGAGGGACTCAACAAATTTTCATTGTTGTTTCCTAGTTGGTTAGGGCAATTTGGGCCGATCACCCATTTGTCTGAAAAGTAAGATGATCCATGCGTCGGATGGGCATGTAAAAGATCGGTCCACCACCAACCCGCATTGGACCAGCGTGGTGGGATACGGTCCATAAACCCCTAATGGATAGGGGTGTATTAGGGGAGGCCTATGCCTAACAGTGGACTTTCAAAGGCTGATGATGAATGAATGAATGATAATGAAGTAGAAAGTCAACAAGTGAATGTCATTACGGTAACCTTTGATGCCACAAAGAAGTGGTGCCATTAATGTGTTTCGACTTCAAAAGCAAGGGTACACCGTTAAGTTAGTTATTTGTAAATGTTTGGTTAAAGACGGGGCAGTATTCGTTTATCATCAGCTGAGCTCAGTTGGGCTTGTTTCAAAATGACATTACATTTATAGATGGTAGCCACGGGGTTATAGTGTTAGACTTGTGAGTGTTTATGACAATAAATATCCATATTAACAAACTTTCAAGTGTATTAAATATATATTTGTAAATATTAAAAATTAATAAAAGCGTATCATCTAAGTATGAAGGAGTGTTCTGAACCGAAACACGATGGCCCAAAAGTGCGACCGTCCCGTCGCTCTTTTGGGTCATCGTGTTTGAGAGAAACTAAGAAAGCTGGGTTCAGAATTCTTAGTTTTATTTCTAATCATATTATTAGAATACATTTTTATTTAGTCAGAAATTAAAAAGAACAGAATTTTTTCTGTAAGAACATACATCTCAATACTTAAGTCTTCAATTGTTTACATAGAGTTATTATAGATATACGTATGTGAATGCGTACGTTGACTCACACTTAACACCGACTGTTTAACTGTGACCCAATTTTAGATTAATTCCCTTAAGCGGAAACCTCACTAAGCGGGTTCAAACGGCACGCGTCCGCGCTAAGTCGGACAACATTCAAGCGACATAATATAGTGTAATGTTTACGGAGTCTCCTAATTTTTCTCCATTAGATGGCAAACTTTCGCAAATAAGTGTATTTATAGTTTCCGCCCCGTTCATTATCAGTATTGAACTACAGCGGGCGGTGGCGTCCGGACGCGTGGCATAAATCTGAATGCAGTATATATAGTAAATAGCCTTCTGCCAAAGAAAGTTCCCTCGCTATGATACAAGTTTGTCGAGTTTTGAAAAGAAGCGCCGTCTACGTTGGACTCACTGAGGAAGTTGAGTGTTTTATGGTCGCTTACTATTTTAGGTTAAGTAATTTAATGTGTAATTGTGATGCAAAAATATAAATAACGTGTAAAAGTTAAAATAAAAGAATAGAGAGATATATATTTTACTGGACTGCAAGGGATACATTCGTAATAATTCCGCTGTAGCCATCTCATTTATTATAACGTCCATACCGCTCCCCCTACTGAGAAGAAATATGTACAACGGAAACCAGAACCCGTTCGGTTCGTACTATTTTAACGGGGAACCAATCGTACCGTGTCTTAATATCCTTTTTTTTATCTGTATTGGCAATTTTCTTACGGGCAGCAAAACAAAAGCGTCATAACTCTCGGGCCGCCTGATCAGATATGGCGTAATGGCAGTAATGGATCCTGGTCAGCGGCCCGCATGCAAATAAATCTGCGGACCGATGCAATGATGTGTGGAAAATGGGGTTCATCCCTTGCCCGAGTACTGCCGTCGTTATTTACGCACCTGCATTGCAAATAGTGAATTATGACCGGTTTTTGGTAATAATTTAGATTTACAAAAAAATAATGCGATTTAATTGAACGTCATGTTAGAGTGTACTGTATAACACGCAGATATATTATATAAGTAGTTGCCCGATTACAAAGGGAAAACCATTAAATTTTTTTTAGTCTTTTGTTACAGGGACGACCGCCTCTGAATTAATTTCCAATAGTATTTAGGGTCCGATTTTATTGCAAATACAACTGGCGCAGATTCAGGATTGATTCTTTCTAAACATCAAAGATATTTATTAACTTATTTGTATTAGCAAAAATTGAGGAAAAATCTTAGCGATAGTTTAATATATCTGGTCATTCTCTACCTGCTGCTGTTTTATCCTGAAAGTAGGTGGCGATAAAAGTCAGGGCAAATGGCAGTCAATAAAATAAATAGCTACGGCGGGGTGTTCTGTAAATAAGTCGATGCTCGGGGCGACGATCGCCTTTTTTATTGGCGCCTGGATTGTTCTCGAAACAGCGGCGTGTCGCGGAGGCATCGCCGGGCGGCGCGCATATTGCACGACGCGCTGACTCAGCAGATAATAAGCGCAGATTACAAATGAAATTCTCCGCTTTGTTTCACTATCACGACGGGCATGTTCGTAGAGAGAGCGGTACTGTAGTGTTATTGTAGATAACATATTATTGTGTACATTTTTTAAATAAAGTTCGAACTGTTAAGTAAAAATGTTTCAGGGATTTTTGCATGTTTGTTCACTTTTAATCGTTTCTTAATTTTAGACACTTTCCAGTATATTTTATTAGGAAAAATTAATAGTAGTTAAACTCGAAAAAAAATTATTAATAGCATTAGTAATAGTATTATGAATAGAATTTTTTTTTGCTGTATTAGCATTCTTTTCATATTAACTTAACCTTTATAACTTAACAACATTTTAATTTTCATATTATTTTTTATGGTATACGCAGACAGACGAGCACTCGGGCCACCTGATGGGAAGTGGTCACCGACGCCCATAGACTTTGGTAATACCAGTGGTACCACCAACGCGCTGCCTACCGTGAGACAGCGTGTTAAGTCACGTTTACCTAGTAAATACGCTGGCTTCGGTGCCCTTCAAACCGAAACACAGCAGTGTTTTAACACTACTGTTTCGCGGCAGAAATAGGCACCGCGGTGGTACCTACCCAAACGGTCTCCTGTAAAAGGGGGACCTACCACCGTGTAAAAAGGGGTCCTACCACCGGTGGTATATTAAATCATTTTAGATACTAACTTAGAGAGTTACTATCTAAAATTATTTATGATTTGATTTTAAATCCTTAAAATATGTATTTGTGTTTATAAAATATTTATGTTTGTGACATACTTATATGTACGTATATTGTAACTTCAGTCGAGGCCATATTTTGTACCCCCACAATGTTACAGTACTCAACGTCAATATCGCTCGTGCTCCTTAAAATCATGTTAGGAAATGATAATAAATATTCCGCACGTATCGCATTCGGGTCGCGGCGCGTCTCCAAGATAGATGTATTAATTTGTAAGAATTTGTCGTCGGACCCTCGCCCCACACTCCACGAGCATTCCAATCACGCACTACAAGCTCCGTAATTGCACCTAATAATTTCTTTAAACAGTTCCGAGGGATAGCCGTCACCCGGCAGTTAGCGACCGGCCGCTTAGAAAAATAGCGATACCAAAAAAAAAAACAAAACACGTCAAGACTTTTACGCAACTTTTACGACTTTCATCATACCGGCCGACGGTAAAAAAAAATAAAGAAGTTCCATTTACAATTTTATGTGATCCGAACGAATAACCTTTACTGCGTCATTTTATTTGTATTGGCAGCGTTCGGACTCTGGTGTTATTAGCGTCGTAGCCGTGTCAACGCGTCGCCGTGGGCCGGTGCACTCCCGTGGGGCTCGTCAGCGCCAGCCGAACCTAATCCAATCACGGCCATTTCTATTTGTGCACGCCTACAAATATATTGGGCACATTTTTTTTTTGCATCGTCCGACTCTATAAAGCCACTTGCCGCAGATAATAATAATATTACGTTACACCCGTTATTACATTTGCGGTCCTAAAATAAAGATCGATATTAGTTAAGACGTGAATTATTATTGCTTACAGCGTAACGATTGTACCGATGCCTACGAAACGGGCTGCTACGGTGCGTAGCGGCGGCGTAGTACGATTGCTTCGTTAATTTACCTAAGCATCTTACCGCTATCTGTATTGCGCCTGCCGTGTAGATTATGTAAATTTCGCCTTGTAATTCTCTTATCGGGCTTTGTCTACGTACAGCGGTGTGATACACCGGTATGAACAATTGCTCGACTTAAGACGGTCAACTTTCTTTACCGGGAATTTCCTATTGAATGGATAACGTGTCGTCTTCCGCCAATTAGTCACGGGGCGAGAGTGAGGCACGGAGGACTGATGAGGCACTATTAGAGAACGACCAGTGAGCCGGTGCGCGTCGGTCCCGCAGTTAATGGGAACGATGCAAGGGGACCAGCCATAAGTCACCGCGGTTGCCCGATAGCCGCGAATCAATGACCGTCCCACAGTGATATATAAGATTAACTACCGTCCATAGTTATAGTTGAAACGGATTAATATTGTGGAAATACCTCGTAAAGTTTTATACTTATTTATATGGGCAATAATTTTTCCTGTTATTCGGACGCCACTGCGTCGAATGGAGCATTAATTTCGATGGTACAATAGATTTATAGTTCTTAGACGAATAAAAAAATCAGCGGACACCTGTCACACGCATGCCTGTCAAATCGCATTCGCCGATTTAAGGGTCCAAAGGGTCTCGGAGTGTCACCGCGGGTCTCCTGTTTTAGATGCGAGAGAGGCGCTTGTTAGCGCGAACGTGCCGCGGCGCCTGCCGGTAAACACGTGGATAGATAACAATCTATTCGGATTGCCTCTATATATCATTTTTCCCCGTGTTCCCGCGCTAACTAGATCGGGACGGAGCATCGACGTGCAAGAATAAAGGATATACGGGATCGCTACTTTCAAACGGTTTCCCGTCCGTTGTTTGTTCTGACGAACTCATTTTCAGCAAAGATTTTTTTGGTTATTGATTTAAGAAACGGTTTTAACAATAAATATTTTTAAAATTCTTTTTTCTTCGAGAAATTGCTATGCGATATTTTTTTCCTATAAGTTATAAACATAGATACAGTTTAGCTTTTTATTTTAAAATGAGAATGTTCATTGATTATCTAGCTTATTTGAGTATAAAATATTAGTTATTTGAACATTTATATGATTCAATTTTTAAAAATAAGTTTGAAATTTGGTACAGAGCAACTTGCGGAGGTGTAAAGATACGGTCAGTTAAACAGCGTTTGTTCGCCGGTGTCATGTGGCCAAGTAACGAATTGAGTAAACAACGACCACCCCAATTTGCCAGAAGGCAATCACGAACGTCGCCGCAAAACTGATTCCGCGTACGGATACTGCATTCAAATGAAAATTTCCTCTAGCTTTAACGATTCTTCAAAACTACCTCTTATGGTGTTTAGGCGATGATTACTATTAGATACTTTAAAAAGTAATGCATTTCTCTTGGATACTAATTTCTTAGGTGACTACATTTGATTGTTTGTTTATTACAAATTAGTAAATAATTAATATTTATCTAATTCACCACACAAAAGAGTTTCTATTACTTTGTCGCTAGCCATCTGAGTATTATTAAAATTATTTAATTATAAAAGAAACAGTCTCATACAGCGTCAATACATTATTTCTGATTGCTTCTAATGATCTTAGTTAATAACTGAGAATGAAATAGCGATGTGTCGGTTTGATTTGTATGTCCTCATAATATAAGTTTCATTAATTATGATCCGTTATACTTTTACAAATTTAAAGTTTAACGGTCATAAAAGCTTTTAAAAGTCCTTAGACAATGACTTTTCAAGGAGCTGATGATGCTCGCCGCCTGCAGGCTAAAGGGACACCGAGGGGTTTTTATTATTTTTAAAGTGCACGCTCGTTTGCACCCGAATGGCCCACTTAACCACGAAACAAGCCCCAATGCACCATCGATTTCCTTCCTGTACTTATTAGGTAACTTTATGACGGGAATAATAGTTCCGCCACGCTTTTTACATGTTTCCCTATTCCGATAGTAAAACGCGGCCTTTTTATCACCCTCAACATTGATAGGCACGTTCCGCCGCGAGAGTCGATTTTTTCATGTATTTCTTTAAAACGTTGAGTAATGCTGTATACGTTTCTTTTTTTATTTTAATACATTTTTATTAAAAATTCTGATATGACCGTATGAGTAGAAATCGTAAAAATACTCAAGAAGGTATGAAATATGTAAAATCTACTAGTTCCTATTTGAGGGGCACCGTACCCAGCGTATTTACTGGGTTAACAAGTGGAAATGCAATGTTTCCAAGCGATGACTGTACGTGAGGCGTACATCAGTGCATTTTCTACGGGAACATTCTACCACTTACCATCAAGTTGAATTTCTAGTCGTTTAGACGCTTAGTTTATCAAAATAACACTATTAATATCTACCAAGAAAAGGTGTTATTTTATGGTTAAACATATCATTGGGGCTAGGCCTGGACTCAAGGCACGAAACGTGACCCGAGCAATGACAAGGTACACGCATCGCGATACATTCACGTCTGTATCCATTAGCTCACGTCGATTTTTTTTTAATTGAGGTTTTAGAACATTTCGGTACTTTTCAAAATTTATGAAATTTACCGGACATAGCAGTAAGATTTTTTCTATAACTTTATTCTGAAGTACTATTCTGAAATAATATAATTGTTGAAAATAATTACCTGTATTGTAATAGAGTTTTAATATCACGTTTCATTACAGCAATTAAAATTGGTGTTTTTTCTTCAACATCTTTATTGATGATTTATTCACTAAAACTGGGAACAAGGTTACAAAACTTATTATAAAATAGGACGTGTTTTGATAAAAAATTAATATTAAAATGTCGAACTCAAAATAAGACGAGACTTCTTAATGACTTTAAAAAGACTTTAAATATCAATGAAACAATTTTATAACAATAAAAAAAACCGGAATAAGTTATCAAAACTCGTGAGTCAAAGCGAACGTACCGCATCACAGGGAAAATTCTATTTTGCTTTGAATATCACTTCAAATTTATGGCACCCTACATATCGCAGAATGAATGTCGAACCCTTATCGAAATCTTTAACTCTTTATGATCCTATTTCTGTTCCCTTTCATCGATTATTTTACACAAAACGGTCCGATATATGTTTCAGTTCGAATTATACAACAAAAACGTGCAGACGTAAACAATGTTACAAAAGTCAATGTGTATTAACGGTTAAAACGTAATTAGGGCTGGCACTAATTCGCTACCCTCCATAACCGGTCTGCGGTGCGTTTTACGAGAGTAATTTTATCTCATTCATAGAGAGGGCCGGGTCCACCGCGAGCCGAAGACTTGATAATGTATTCACTTGATAAAGCGGAAGGTGGTACTTCGCGAGTGCCGCATTAAAAAACCAATTACAGCGTGACTAAATCGCGCCGCCGCTCCCCGGCTATTTGTCAGACTCCGAAGGGATAAAAGTATATTTTAAATTTAATTTCACGCAATTTAAAAAAATCCCCCCGGGAGACGACGGGGTGTATTACTTTTTATTGGGCGGTTATGAAGTTTATTAAACGAAACTTGGGGCTGATATGAACTTATTCATAAACATAAATATATTTTCTAAATAAGTTCGTAGTATTTGATATCTATAACAAATATAGATACAGAACAAAATTATTGTATTCTTGCTATCAACTTAGATTAGCTGATAGATTTGTTATTAGTACTCGTAGTATTTCAGAATTTAATAATGGTGGTGATAACGATTTTATATAAAAAAATGTGAATGTAATAAAAGAACCACTTTGGAAGTATAAGTACATCTGGTTTACATTTTAACAATAAGGAACCGACTCGTGGTCTAGGTATAGGCCTTGCTTTCATAAACCGGAGTCGTGGTTGAATCCTCGTGAAAAACAACTTTAGTGTTATCTTTGTTTTCTGGTTGGTTGAAATTTTGACTACTGAAAGATAATGTAATCCATACAGTCAGGTGGGCTAATAGTTCAGATTATGTACCGGACCACCAAATGTGACCAGCAAAGTAGGGATCGTCAAAAACCCTTAATGGAGAAGCAATTTAAGAGGTAGCCTATCTAGGAGGAATAAACACGGCAGATGATAACGATGAATAATTTAAAACATACGTTTGTGGAAAAATTTTAGGATTTTTACATGCTTTTTTTTGAAATATGTTCTGAAACTTAATTATTTCTTTTATTTACGCAGATGGTATTATAACAATCACCAAATTTACGGATTTTCCGTTACTAAAGATAGTTATTCCAGACGTTTCAGATTCTTTCGCATCAGGATCACGGGCAGAACAAAGGATGCTGATATTTGATGTAACGAAAAATCATAAAAATTTTGATAAGTTCTGAAACTTTCACATTTAAATCTTTTTATAAAGTTGAAATGTAATTAAAATCTTTTCTAATGGTTAAAGAGCAGAGGCGGTGCAAGAAACAGCCGCCCTAATACAATAACGGCCGGAACAAACTACGCTATAAAATATCACCAGTGAATAAATCAGTTTTGCTGTGATGCGTCCGACCCTCCTCCTGTAACTATTTACGATTTATGGTTATAGAATATAATGTCGCAGATAAAATATTAATTATCTCAACACATACATGTGGATCCACATTTCACGCTTTTACAAGTTTTATATAACAATTTATTTTGATATTAAAATTTATTTTAGAACAATATATATCTATTTGCCCCGTGAAGTTTTAAAAATTCTATTGCATTTCTTTTCCCGAAAGAACAAAGCAAAAGATACACAAAGGTTTTTATAAAGATTTTCATCTAACTCGTTCTATAAATTTGAAAAAAAGAAGAACTTTAAACTTTAAATGACAATTTAGTCGTTTTTATCACATGGTTTAGCGATGGTATTGTTGACAAAGCCGCAAATATATTTTTTTTTTCTGATTACCGCGATTTAGAAACCTAATTTAGTTAAGTGGAATGATTTATTAAAATAAAAATAAAAAAAATATAATCAGACCTTTATTTTTGTTATTATTAAGTTAGTTTTCTTTTACCGATTTATTTTTGATTAGGTTTGAATGCACTCACTCACTCACAAACGAATTACGAATAGCAAGGAACACTGGATTCCTCATAAATTTACCATACCACGTGTATTCATTATTTTAATAAATAAATTCTTATTGTTATTAATAAAGTAATATCAATATAGTTATAATTATATTAAGTAAACAATATTTCACTAAAGAATGTTTTACACGGTAATTGACAGTTATAAAAGGGATCTGAAACCATACCGATGTAAGATTATTAATATTTTGTTTTTTAATATTCAACTATTATTTCAAACGGGAATTTAAAAAAAAATCTTTATTTGAATATCGTAAAACGTCGAACACTGGCAACACCCGATCTGTATTCAAAGCGTAGAGCGTGAAACAGCGCAACGGCGGCAACAACGCCCTCCCTGGTTGCCGGCACTGATTGAGCCGCGACAAGTTAAACCATTTGAAACAATTTAATAGAGATCAAAAATTCGGGACCCCGCCGCCTCTCGCCACTAACTTTTGAAGTTTTCCCTCGCTAACGGGATTACCGGTGAGCGGAAACCCGGAGGGGCGTTTTATTACGATTTCTGTGGATTGTTCTGTGTGCAGTACATCGTTATTTATAATTGTGCTAAACAAAAAATAAGCTTTTAATAATGATGGCGGTACCTTATCCATACCATATCAGTCCTGTTGAAACAGATTTTCAATAAAATTCAGTCATTTATAACTGACAAGTTGTTATTCTCTCTTACGGACCTTAGGAAAATATCGTTAACTGATTGCTAAATTTAAATGTTACCATAAATTGAAGTATTTTATATTTTAGGTGCCTCAGAAAAATCTTGCAATTTTTTAAGCTTTTTCCCATGACGATAGCAGTTAATAATTAAATAGATTTTGATTACTTATTCGTAGCATAAATTTTAATCTCCACTGAATAACATTATATCATTGTCATCATCATCACCATCAGCCTGTGTCAGTCCGCTGGTGGACATAGACGACTACCTCTAATGCTTTCATCCAGCCCAGGCCAGCCACTTTGCGAATGTCACATTATATAAAAAACTTTAATTATATCTGATGGTATAATAAAGGATTAAAATCATCTTAATATATAAAGTTTTTGTACCAAAAATTTAGATAATTTTAAAGGACAAAAGGTTTAGAAATTTGGTACAAGTGAACCGACATATTTTCATTATAACGACATTTAATTTTTGCGACAGAACTATAGCATTAAAATGCAATTATAATTTACTCTTCAAGCAACATAATTGAAACCAAATACATGGGTGCACTTAAAGTTTTTTCCAGTAGGCCTTAAAGGTCTGTATAAAAAGATTTCGTAATGTTGAAGTTGTTCTCGAACTTTCTTTAGTAATTCGGCTCTATCGTATTTGTATAGAGTTGAAGTTCATGTCTTCGTTAGGTAAAACTATGGAGTTACACGGTGGCTGAAGATATGGGATTGCGTTATGATAGGATCAGGGGCCATTGAAGCGTAGTCCCTGCAGGGAGGCACGTCGACTTACTACTGGTACGCATACCGCTAAGCTCGTAAACTAAGCTCCAAATTATGGAATAGGTTTAGTGATTTTCTTTACAACATAAAGCACAAAGTACAACAATAGAATTTGATTACGTTTATAATTTTTAAAGCATGATTTTTTATTATACCACAATTGCGAAAGTTTACATATTGTGTGATGAAAAAAGTGAAAATTAAATTTACGATTAATAAAAATTAAACTGACAAGTTTATGAAATTGCACTTTAATCACACACAATGTAACTGTAAATATTGTAAGTTAATAAATATAAATTACGGATAGATATTTAAAAAATAACGCTATGAATACTCATTTATTACTGCTAATTACGAAGTTTGTACTGCTCTCATGTAAATGTTACTTAGAAGTGTAGTTTATACATTACTTAGAACCCGATTCAAAATTAAGATTTTGAGTAATAACGTCAGCAGCTAACAATAAACATTCACATCTTTTACCTTCTAATCTATCCAGAATTACCAGAATAACAATGTTTTTTTGCAGACCGACTGGCATGTGTGCTACACAACCCAAAAGGAAGAATACAGTTTATATTCTATAGATGAATTATTTATAACAAAACGTGAAGGAAAGCGAATCTGACATTCTATGACGACTTGCAAAATTGGTCTTGACAACCAGTGGAAGTCGATTTGAAAAGGATAACATCTTAGCAGGTATACGTAAAAAGAAGTTGACCACTCTAGACATTTCAATGCTCGGTGAAGTGAAGCGCATATTTGTTAACGAATTCTGACGGTAGGTAACAAACAATTGTTTAAAACTTGTCGCGAAATTGCATCATCTAAAGGATTTAAGTACTGTTGGACAAAAAACTGTCGTATTTTTATGAGTTGTTAGTGTTGAGTGCACTTAATAATAATATTAAGTTAGTATCATTTCTCGGTACGATTAACTTACATAGAAGTAATATGTTCTAGCATTCGGTGTGTATTAATTTGTCATAACATTTTTTTCATAGTTTGACCTTGAATGTCTAAATATTTTCATCTCATATTTTAAGATTGAAAGTGACCTTAAAGTTTTTAGCAAAACCATATTAATATAAAATGATAAGTGTGTTTAAAACTGTCTGTTTACCTGATGTTAGAAGTAAATCAAATTTAAACTAGAAAGTTTTAATTAAAAATTCCATCATAGTTCACAACGCTGTGCACATATACGGTCCGAATTGACGTATAGACGTATGGATAATTTTACTTTTTAGAGGATTGGGCCATATTATCTTAACCAACCAGAAAACAAACAGAAAACGATTACACAATTTTAAATAAAATATTAGTAAAATATTCAAATATACCCGACTTTAAAACCAAAAAATATTTGCATCTAGTTTGACACCCTCGACAACGTGTTCTCCGTCTCAGATCATTGGCCGCTGTAATATAAAGTATTTATTACTTTTTATTATTCCCTACAATTAAGGGCTGTAATTTGTAGTTTTAATGAAGAGAAAATTAATTGTGTATTAACTTTTATAAGGATAAATACTGCATAAGGGATCTATACTTATTTCAATTCGGATATATAATAAATCAGAATTGGGGGTCATTACATTTTAAGATTTAAAAAAAAAAATTGACTGGCTTCCTAAATGTTGATGGCAGTACATGGCAGTGTCGAGAAAAAAGGTTGAAGCTATATAAGGCTAATATAATATGATAATTTTTAAGTTGTATATTGTATTATCCCATAATTACTTCTGTCTTTCACACGCGTTGAATTTAAATATTGCTAGTATATAATCAAGAAGTTCTAATGAAGCTTTTGATTAAATTTTTTCTTGAAGCGTGCTCATTTTGCCGCAGGCAGTTCGATTTTTTTATGTATAAACAATAACATATACACCACACCTTCCACGTATGGCATCGCTCGCAAGTCGAGATTATTCCTGAGTATAATGGAGCAGAACGGTATCGTCCCGAACGGCTCATCCGATAAGCACAACCGACCGGAACGAAGTTCCCCATTCGCATCAATCCAGCGATTGATTGTCGTAGCGAATTTCTTTTTGCCCTCTTTAAATTTAAAATATAGTCATGAGGTGTGCATTTTAGTTGCAACTGGAAGCAATTTATGACATGACTTTTATGTGTTTGTCGCTTCTTACTTACAAGTTAAAATCTATATAGAATAGCAATAAATATAATAAAATCCTTTAAAAAACTACTACCGATTATTTAAACAATTAAAATAATTTTTTTGCCAATAAGAACCATCTGTCGTTTTGAGGTGATAGGCCTAGGAGTGGTTTTTACAAGGGGCCGTCTGGGTGGTACCACCGCGGTGCCTATTTCTGACTCAAAGCAGTAGTGTGAAAACCAATAAAAAAAATGTACTTAATATAGTTGATTCCTTCCAATTTTTCTATCAGACAGCCACCACTTTGTAGGTATAATACGGCCATGTAATAATAGAATAAAATTTGCGCAACATAAGTTAAGAACCGTTGAATTAAGGCACATGTGTATTCATTTAAGTGTCATATGTCCACTTGTGTTGCGTTTTGTTTGCCAATACCAATGCAGTGTATAATTACAAACATCAGCATTTTTTGCTTTTTCCGTTTAACACGATGGTGTTTCTTACCGTTTATATGCCAACTTCGGAGAATAATTTACAGCCATTTTTGCCAATTAGCAAAGCTCTGAGCGTATAAAGATAGAATAATATTTTTTTAATTTCAGAATAGATTTTTTGCTAAACATATTTCTATTTTGTCAATAGTATCCTTAGCTTTGCCTCGGAATTGGGAATTTACCTGAATCTTGCTTCAAAGCTTTTGTATAAATGAACAAAAATCTAAGCACTCTGTACAGACTCTCGGCACTATACTGGTCAAATTAAAATGAATCCTACTAATGTTTTAAGACACTATATAAAGGATACCGATAAACATTGCTATACATACAATTTCAAATATGTCGCAATACTCAAAAGTAATTTCAAGTTTAATTAAATTTTCTATACAAATCCATCAAAGGCACAGGGTATAAGATGCCCGAAGCGAGCGTCCGCGAATCAATCCTTTTCAATATCTCAAGGAGCGGTCCCGCATCGGCTTCCGCTCCGCTCGACCGCCTAAGTCCTGGAGGGATTATATTTTTACAATACAACACAAACATGATCGTGACTAATCGGATCTCGTCAAATGGCCGGTCATTTATCCGAACGATACTGAGTCCCGGAATGTCCCGGCTACTATCTAAAGTATTGAGATAATAGGTGCGGGGGTCGCTCCCGGCCACCCGGGGCAGGGGCAGCCAGGAATAATGTAAGTGTCCGGGGCGACATTTGCGCCGAACTGCCGACGACCTCTGCCTCTTACTTATGCGGTTTTTAATATTTTTATTGTAATGGATTCGCCTGGTCCGGCACAGGGTTGTGGTGGAGACGCTGACTTTTGTGAAAGTCTTTACGGTCATCTTTCAGATGACTAGCTCCGAATATAACTATATGTACCAATATAGCAACATAAATGAGCAGTTAAGTTTACATTAATTGAAAAAAATTATGCGCACCAATAATATGTTTTACAGTTTCACTTTAAAGTCCTATTTAATAATTTGAGCTTCTAAAACTAAAGCACTTACAATATTATTATTTGTAATAGAAAACGAAATCAAGATTCTTATTGAAATTCTTTATCTGTATCCAGGATAGATTTTTGATAAATTACTAAAATTAAATGATTCTGCTCTAATGTCTTCTGTGATAATGGACGCTGGATAGAGTCCAAAACGCCGAGTAAAAAATATGAAGGACAACGCGAAAAATCCGTAAAACGCGGATTTAATATGTATAGTCACCGCGTAAAAAAAGAAATAATTATAGTAAGAATATTTTTACCACCTTCTAAAGTTGGTTATTTTTCTCTGCATAATTTCTCTTGATCTTAATATTTTATCTGTATTCTTGACTACAAACTGCACCTCCTTAAGCCAGGTTCACCATGACACTAATGCCGTTCGAAAAGTCAAAGTCGAAAATGAGATAATATATTATTCTTAAACTTTAATATAGACAATTATAATTGGAATGGGAAGTCCATTCCACTATAACGCCAAAATTCATTCGCATCGCGGTATATGCCATAAGAAAACGTGTAAAAAACAGCTGCGACGCGTCACCGTGTCACCCCGGCGGTCAAGATTCCCACTGGCCAGCCGCGCGACAGACACCATAAAAATGGCCATAAACCCTCCTTTTACGGCGACATATCTAAGCATTTATTAGAACCTTGTAAATCCGTTTTAATATTGCCTATGATGTTTTAAAGTCGGTTCTTACTGCCTACTGTTCTGTTCATTCAATAATATTATTGCAGCTATCAAATTTAGTCTATTTATGTATATTTTTATATGACAAATGTAAACTATCGACATCTGGACAATTATTTATTGAAAATGTGGGCCAATTATTGTGTGTTAAGAGAAATATTACTTCCTGAAGATTAATGGTTCTATTGAGAATTCAATTTAGTATTTAAATTACAGTTTTAGTACTACTATGATTTTTACTAGTTTGTAACAAATCTGTCCCACAATCGTTGTGTACACGGCATTATAATTTTAAACAGAAAATTTTGTTTATTATAAAACTAGTGTCCCGCCCCTGCTTCGCACCTGCTTGCTGACACTATATATACCTTCAATATTAATACATATAAAGCTTCCTCTTGAATCACGATATAGGGACAGAAAAAGCGACTTTGTTTATTACTATGTAGTGACGTCTTGATCCTGTTATTCATTTGTTGGGATTAAATTTATTAAAGGTTTTTTATGAAAAACATAACGGAGCATTTGGGCAGTTTCTTTTTAAATAAATAATTTCTAAGTATACTCCGGCAGAGATTTTAGTGTCGCCCCTTCCCTCATCTCATTTCCCTCATCTCAAGTGAGAACAGTTCAAAAGCTATTTAAAATAAAGCGTAGATTTGAAAGTAATTGTTAGACGGTAATCAGACATGATTGGCAAAAAGAATCAAGATTGAGATAATAATTGTCTGTGTTAAATTAGTCAGATTTTTTTTTTTTAATTTTATTTTTGAAACAGAAACGAAAAAGTTTTGAAGCAGTAGTAACATCTAACACTATATACATAAACACGAATATAAATATTACTATCATGAAAGTAAATTAGTATTAAACACATATTATACAAAGCGAATATTAGCTAGCAACTTAGACATTCATTTCAATAAATAATTGTACTATAAATGAACAAATAGTATATTATTTGTAAAATAATAATTCTGTTCTACCTGGCTCCTTGTCACCAAAACCATCAATTGACTAATTAACGTTATAGTCTTTTGCTAATAGTTAGATCAGTTTTTAGATAAATTATAATTAACAGACATTCCTCGCTTGTTGACAAATATTGTCACTCGTAACTTGACTTGTTATGTCTATAATTATATTAATATATTAATAATATCTTTCGGTCGGTTTAAATAAGCATTGTTTTATTAGAAACTGTATTATGTAAAATACTATTTTGTAATTGTTTCATTAAAATGATACATAGAGTATCACTTGTAATAATATCACTTCATCATCATCATCATCATCAGCCTGTGATAGTCCACTGCTGAACATAGGCCTCCCCTAATACACCATTAGAGGGTTTTGGACCGTAACCCACCACGCTGGTCCAGTGCGCGTTGGTGGGTGGACCGACTATTTACATGCCCATCCGACGCATGGATCATCTTTGCAGACAATTGGGTGATCGGTCCAAATTGCCCTAACCAACTAGGAAACAACAATGCAAATTTGTTGAGTCCCCGCAGGATTCGAACCCACGACCTCCGGTTTCTAAAGTACACCATACCACTAGGCTACGGAGGCAGTAAGCATAATATCACTTGGTAAGGGAATACTTTTGTAAAAAAAAAATGCGATGATACACGCTTCTAAGTTATGAAACTAGTGGACGGCCTCTTTTCAAAAGAAACGAATATCTTTAGGAAGAAAAATTATGTATTTATGTAATAAAACAGTACAAATTCTCAAACAGCAATCGTGTCTACTTATGAATAATCCATTATGGGTGTGAAACATTACTATATAAATTTAAATCAAAGTGCAGACTGCTAACGTGAATATTAATTTCCCGCGTGACGTTAGTAACTAGTCCACGTGCACGACTGTATGTGATATATGGGGGCTGAAATAAAATCTGTCATTGACCATTTACTGGAAGGAGCCGCTATATTAAAATGTAGCGGAGCGTCCGTCGGTCCTATGGCGGGCGACTGCGCGCCGGCTGCGACCGCCGCGGTGTGATTTATGGGCCCACCAGCAGTATTTTATTCGACGGGCGCCTCAAGAAAACTATAAGTTTCCGTTCGGCAGGACAGGGGAGTAGCCCAGTAAATATTGTCTCCGCTCGCTGCATCAATACGTACGGACAGATATCTATATTTATTACGATGCCTTCGAAGATAATTTGGTAATGGATTGGGGTCATTACGCTCGTGTTCTGCGAAATTTATGAACGCGGAGACGTTGGGCGTTCAGTTCGGGCTCTGATTCGGACGTGAAGGGTGAGAGGTTTTAGACAGTGACTTTGGCTATGTTGAGAGTGGCAAACAATTAACGAGGGCAATTTGTCCGTCAACTGTGCGTCATAGGCGTTAGCTGTCATGGGGAAATAGATATCCCTGCTTGCAATTATTTGGCGGCATTATCAGCTTAAGTCTATTATTATTAAATAAAGTACAATAATTGTAGTGCAATTACGTTTAAGTTTTCTATTTTTTGTGGGTATTTAGATAAACATAATTATAAATAATGCAAACAAGACAACTCAATTCTGAATGGTCATCTTTAAAAGATACCTTGCTGCAATCTTTAAAAGGTTACCATTTTTAAATTTAAGTATGGTCTTACCCAGTTCGTTATTTGTTCCACTAGTAAACGAACTTTCAGAAACAAGTTGTTGACTGCCAAATTAACATACATTGTAGCTGGTAGGTCTCCCTCATGAGGGACGAACTGAGATGTAAGATCGCGGTGCATATTTCTTTATTTCTAGTGGAAAAACTAGTTAAAAACTGTGTACAAAATAATGTACACTCGTTAGTTATCTAAATTTTACATAATGGACGAGTTGGTCAAGATAAACATACACAAAACACTTATTTTCCTACTTTAAAAAAAAACCTAACAAAATAAACGATATTTAGCTTTAGACAAATTAAATCATTAATATTTCTTTAAGATAGACTACATAAATTGAAAATAATTGTGTATCGCGCTTTTGGAGTATGACAACTGAATTAAATACTTATTAATATATGTGAAATTTTGTCCTCTGTTTTGAAATTACGTAGGTACCTAATGAATTGTTAACAAATTCATTACAATTTATATATAAACGATAAAAAAAACAACGTACGATACGTGTTACGTGTGCGCGGCAAAATCGCTCATCCATCTCCGTTGTTCGCGCGCCCCAATAACAATTTGGCACTAATGAGTCGTCACTGTCACCGGGCCTCCGCCCCATTGCGCAAAATGATGATCCGACCGAACACGGACCCCGTGTCCCTCCACTCTTTACACGCTGATAGATGTTATTTTAATTGTTTCAACTTTAAATTTAAACGTTATAGTACTACAATTACGGCTCCTGCAGCCATTACAAGCAACATCAAGCAAAAAATTGTGCAATTTGAGGTTATCATAATTTCTCGATTTGTAACTCGCAGTGAACTTTAATAAGTTAATTTTAAGTAAAGTATCAGTTTTGTCTCTATAATCATAGTTCAGTTAAGAGTCATGAACAAGAGTGTTAGTTAAACCACTCCTATGCAAATTATATTACTTAAATATAAAAAATAAAACTTATAAAACAAAATGTTTTTGTTTTTCTTGATTATTTCAACTTAACATATATTGTGATGTATAAAACACGCAATGATAAAATTGTATCCAGTGAGCCGTAATATAATTCCTTTTCATTTAAAAGACTTAGGGATGCAATGCAAAACTGTTATAAGCGTGGACAGTAAACGCGTGAAAGTACAGAAGCCGGGCGAGTTAAGCTTGAAGTCATTACCCGGGCAATGAATAACGGTAAGTCCAATTACGTGATTGGATTAGCCACCGTCAATGTTAACTTCGCTATGTGACATGAGCGTTGAAGCAACAACATAGATATTCATAATTACCTACTACAAAAGGGATCACTTATACGGATCGATGGTTACCTTTTATACTCTCTTTTTATGCGATTATCATGGAGGCACTTAACAAATAGTACGTATGGGCAAATTAGACAATGATTATGCCATTATTATTAGATATTGACCTCAAACAATTACAAATTGAAAACTAGGATTAGCCCGCCGCTACGCACTTGTATATTACCAGAGTAAATCTGTCCCGTGACCCAGGGAAAATATCTGAAACGTTGGGTATAATTTCCAAGTAATTTTAGAGTATTAAACACGATACACTCCATAAAATTGTATTATTTGTCATATAGTATTCGCGTAAGCAACAGAAAATACTATAAAAATCGAGTAATAAATGCTCTATTCTGTATGTTAATCCAGCATATAAGCTATATCGGTATAGTTACATTATATAGTAATTACTTTTTTTTGTTATAGGGTAACAAACATACTTTTACGTTTATAATATTAGCAGGATAAAACAATTATTAGGACTTAAAAAAGGAATGACTTCATTTGTGCAACTATTTCATGATATAAATATCATAAATAAAAATATAAACGTAAGTTTTGCTTCATTATCCTAATTAATTTAATCAGACAAAGCACATCTGCCGGGTTGAATGCCCGCGAGGCACATTTACCTACATAGCAATAAAAATGTTGCAATATCGATCAAAACTGAATATTTTAATGCAGAGTCGAGAAATATGTATCGCAGTATAGCTGACTCCGATGCAAACAAGCTAACGAAGAAGCCTCATGTCGACAAACGTCACGTACATAAATATGTTACAAATTCTTAAGTGTCGCATTAAATATTAAACGAGAAATTTGCATACATTGTTACAGGTTCCTAATAATTTTTCTTACATAAATAAAGTTTTAAATCGCTTGGGCACTTATATTATATATTTTTTATAACCATCGAAAAACGGTTTCTGCTTTTGTACCGTATTGCATATTGTGTATATGTATCAAGATTTCACTATAATTAACGCAATACATACAGGCTTGACGGTATAAAGTACAATTTATTTTCACTTTTCTAAAAAAGCTAAAGGATGAGCTCAAGGATACCAAAGTCAGGGACCATATTAATTTAATACCATATTAATATAACCATATTAATATAAATTAAGTCTTATGAACATAAGGTATGCGGATGACATAGTGCTACTGAGCCCATCTATCGATAGGTTAAGAAAACTTATACACAAATATCGTGTAGGCTTTGGCTTATAGTCTCAAATATAGCACCGCACAAATTGGGATTACAGTTTTTAAACAGGCAACTAAAACCTCTTTTTAAATTCTTTAAGTAACACTATTTCTCTAGGTTGACATAATTTAAATATTTAGGCTTTTAGGTTACTGGGGAATAAAATAATGAGTAATATAGGATAACAACGTATGCCGCTGTCTGTTTCTAACATGCCTATACATAGGTTTCCACGTTTTATCAAAAAGGGCCAAAATAACAGTATTTTGAAACGTATATGCAACATTATTGAAAAATACGTTTTACGGATATTTTCCTGTTTATTTTACATTTTAATTCCCGACGTTTCTAACACTTTCCAGCGGCCGTGGCCACGGGGTAGACTGAGCTGTCATGCGTCTTTTGGCCAGTGCTGAAGCGGGACTTCCAGATTTTTAGCAATTCCTTCGTCGACTTGTCCGGTTCGAAAAGACACGTACCGTCCAACACACAATAAGAACAAACCACAAGTATTTTTCTTTTTGGTTTTTTGCTGTATCACACTCGGGCTGGCCGGAGAAGTCCGCGGCGACATAAGCTTTGCTTCGGCTAGCCTACCATTGTAACTTAATTTCTTTGGCCTTTTTTTTCTAAAATATTCAATATAATTGTGTTCTATTTCAATATAAAAAAGACAATATACTAATCGCATCAAGTTTGACCACACCACGAAATAAATAAAACAAGAAAAAAATAACAATGGGTATCGGTTTACGACGAGCAGTAAAAAATCTACAAACGCTACGAACTAATGTGGATTACTCCACTGGGCACCGATAAGGTTTAGATTAAGTATAATTATTATGAACTGTTCGTATGTACCAACTTTATGTAAGGACAGGGGGTATACCGTTTTTAAACTTATTATCCTATTAGGTTATTATTCAATACATTATCACATCATGATTACTGCATTGCGTATAACCAAAAATAGACGTAACACATGTTTATCGAATGAAAGCCATGTAGTTAATTGTCCTTATCTAATTCCTGACTGAATTACACTCCCTCCTCACATAGTTTGCGGGCTGCCATTACCGGAGGGTCATTAGAGTCCAATTGTTTTGCGTTAGAACGATCGACGTTGGCTACGAACCTCCCGTGATTTCACCGCTTCCGAATTCCAGGCAAACCACACACTAATGCGACCCTTGTTTCAGCAACCATTAAACAATTATCACAATGCTCGTACAATTTGATTACGTTTGACACCTAGGTTTGTATGTAAAAAATATACATTACAAAATCAAATCCGTTAAATTATTAATCAATACTCACAGCTAAAACAATTGGATAGAGTATGTTTCCCTAATTTTAATTTTTGTAATGTTAGCCCTATAGATATAGTAAAGGCATTTAATAAAATAAATAAAAGGCAAATAGAAGACTTGTGGGGAGACTTTAATAATTCAAGATTACAATAATATGGGGGATATTGGCCATAATATGCTAGATGCATATTGTATGTATATGACAAGTACCTGTAGATTACCACAGTTAATGAAATTCAGTAAAATAGTACAAAAATAGTTTCAGTTAATATTGAAAATTATCGACGAATCTCTATACTGCCAGTATTTAGAAAAAAAATTGAAAAAATTATGTTAGAACAACTTTTAGTACGCTTTTCCTAACATAATATTGTATGTGATGGCCAATTTGGCTTTACTAGAAGTAGATCCACAATAAATGATGGTATAAAGTTAGTCTCTCATGTTCTACGGGCGTGAGAGGATCGCTGTGTGTGTGCTGCAGGTGTTCCTCAAGTATCAATTTTGGGACCTTTTCTGTTCCTGGTTTATAACTTGCCTTTGGTAGTGGAGAGGCTGTCCGAAATTATCCTTTTTGCAAATGACACTTCTAAGCTAAGGGTAAAAAGAAGTGACTATAACGTAGTGATACCAAATATTGTGTCAAACTAGCTTGCGTCATATAATTTAGTACTTAACGCGAACAAAACCAAATGCTTGCATTTTACTCTTCGTAAGTTGCCGGATTTTCAAAATATTAAAATTGATGATGAGGTCATTCCTTACAAAAGCTCTACTGCATTTCTTGGATTTTCTATAGATTACAAGATGCAGTGGGAAGCACATATTAACAAACTTTCTTAGAAACTAAGTACCACAATCTTTGCCATACGCAAGATTAGGCAGCTGACTAACGAGGCAACTGTAAAACTAATCTGCAGCCGGTTTGATATGCACAATATTTATACTACATAAACAGGCTGTTAGGGCAATCTACAATCTGGGTTGACGGGAATCTTTACATAGTGTTCTTAATAAGACTGAATTTTTATCTTTACCCTTGCTATACATATTTAAAAAAATATTATGTACGCGCGTAAAAATATTCATTTGATGGGAAAAAAAGATTTTAGGCCACTCTAGGCACTCAATTCGACCTTCGATCTAGAAAGATTTTCTTTAAAATCTTTCTTGTTTAATATAGTGTAAGAATATACAATAAATTAAATGACTGCCAAATGCAACTGAATGATTCGAGCTTTCGTAAAGTTATCAAAACAACGCTTATAGAAAAATGCTGCTATTCTGTTGTAAATTATGTTGAGGACCACTGGATGTGTGGAAGTAGTTTATATTCTGCACTTGCAAATTTCCTGGTAACTTAAAAAAAATATGTATCGGGCAAACTTTGTAAATGCTAATGTTTAAAACAAAAATTATACATAAAAAAAAAGGCTGCAGAATTTCTTGCCGGTTCTTCTCTGGACGGGTCTGAGTTTGTGAACCGGTAAATGGAAAATTTTTAACGTTCATAGGTGCTCTGTAAAGCCTAAATAGAAAAAAAATATTTTGGATTTGACTTTGATTTTGAATAAAATTAAAATCCGTACAAATTAAATACGTAAAATTATTACGTCTTTGACCGTTTCCAGCGTCCACCACCTAAAACGTAAATATGTATAAAATATATATGAGATTCATGCAGTTGCCAGGGAATATGCCAGTGCCGGGAAAATAACGTTTCCTGGCATCTTCTTACAGAGTGACAAGCTTTCTTACTCAACATTTGTACTTACAATATTTCGGAAGCCGTCATCATTTCGTAGCACCTAATCGTTTTTAAACTTAGGGCAAATTAATAAGAAAGACACATTTATACGAACAAAAATTGTTCTAGCCAGGCTGAACCTGGATAACTTTAAGGGTTTTTTCTAATGGCTTCACCCACTATTTATTTTCTATGAAATAAATTAATAAGATAATTTGTACAAGCATAATATTTTATTTATTAACACACTACACTAGTAAATGAGCCCTTTAATAAAGTAATAAGTTAATATGATACTAGAAAAATTCTCCTTTAAAAATACGCTAAATAAATGATGACCTATTTTAACCCAGTCTGTGTAATAAATCTTATAAAACTTTAACAAAAACCATCACTGACTTGAAATACAAGTAGTGAAAATAACTGTTTTGATCACCTCGATTAAAAGCCCCTTCTAAGCTCATCTGTCTTAACGTAAATGACTTATAACTTCTACAGACATCATTAAATTTATATATGACAATGGTCTTAAAGGGAATGATTTTAATAAGTTAGCTTAATAAAAGCATCTCAATCATAGCGACTTTCACTTTTGTATTTTATATCTTTTTGTTATACATACCTGAGAATTACATTCATTACTGTGTACTATTCTTATTAGAAAGAATTTACTTACTTCTTGCACATTTTGGAATTTCTACTTTAGAATTTTGTGGATCATTATTTTGGTCGATCTTAATGTGCTAAAAGCTATTCGTCGCAATATAAGCGGACAACTACGTACTTTTTCACGAGACTCAACTGAACACGCAAATTCAGTCACCGAATTTCAAATCGTTTTATAAAAATAAAATCAAAAACAATTGGTCTTTAATTTAAAATTATACTTTTTTTAAGTTAGCAGCACTAAAGCTCACATAAAAATAAGTTAAAAAATGTCTATCAAAAATTCATCTACATTAAAATTAATTATTTAAGGAACATTCTTAACATGTATATATGAAATCTTTAGAATTCTAAACTATAATATTTTGTAACTATATTTTTATCTTAGTTTTTCAAACTAACTAACTAAAAATTTATTCGTAGACGCATTTTTTGTTATATATTATATATTTAATCTACCTTTTAAAAAGCATTATCTATCAGTAGACTAAACAGTTTTAGAAAATGATTTAATGAGATATACATATAACCAGAACTTGCCGAATGTGATTGGAGAGTTGGCCTAAAATGTTTGGCGATATTAACAATTTATTACTAGTACTATTTGTATCTGAAACATTTAAAATACACGTTTTCAATGGTCGCTCTCTACATGCTTTATTCGCTAATATTTTTTATCTCAATCGGGTTAAGATTATTTTCCCTTTATCAAGAGGGCACAAATAACACCTCATTTGTTTATTAGCATGTATACTGTAGGTTTTATGCAGTTACATTGTTGTTAGGTATGAAAGGATTCCATTGGCATCAGTGTTATGAAACGCTCACCTTGGGCTTGTGCAACGCGATCGCGCCGACATATTGTTTTGGTTAATTCGATCCCACGCCGAGCTTCTCTACCCACCATGCGAACATTGTTGTTATGAATACAATGTATTGCGCATCGTTATATATAGGTATATATGTATTTCTATATAACAACTGCAGAAAACGTTTGGAATTTAATTATTAGTGAATGAAAAATTTTGTCAATGGATATTTACGTATTGAAAGTCTGTGCAAAGTTAATGAATTTGTAAATTGTAACACTTGTTATGGAATGTGTGCTCTTAGCATTTTAAATTAAATGACAACTATATGCTTAATGTAATTCGTTTACAGACTTACATTGATATTTTATTTTAAAAGATTACAATAAATTATCCTCTAATGCTTGTCTTATCCTTTATCAATCATTTGACATCTAGATTCAATCAACAATTAGGCGTAGTAATAATTTATGTGCTCACTATCAGAGTAATCAAAATTTCGCTAAGTTATTCCTATTAATAAAAAATACGCGCTTACAAAATATTATTTATAAGATTGATAGTGCTTTCTGTTTATAAATTGAAGCTTTAAGGTTTTGTAAAATATTTTAAGAACGTTGCCATAAAAAAACATAGAATAAGAAGAGCTACATGAAGCTTAACATCGTTTTTACCGAATTAATCGAAATTATGCGATCTTTACAGTATTAAAAGCCTTTTAATAGGAAATTTAGTAATACAAATAGCTCGACTAGCTACAAAACGGATTCCATCTTTTTAAGATATCGGTTTCAACCTAAAAAACTGACAGTGCGTTAAAATCTGATTTTAGTAGAAGATAGCCCAAAAAGATTTAACAATATAACTTCTAATACGTTACAAGTTAAAGACGTCATTGTACTCGCAGTGGAAAAACAACATTTATTTACGCTAACGCAGCAAAATTTAACATAAACAATAATTTTATTCCAATTAAATATCGCTTATATAAAATGTCGAATGCTCACGTTGTTCTAATATTTTCGCTGACTGCGGCATCACAATGCGTAACACCATTGGGTCAAGTGATGCACAAAGAGAACAAATGTCCAATTGTGAACGTCTTACGCAACCAGTGTTGGGGGCAACGAGGCCGTCATGCCGGAAGTTAACGAGAATATCTGTCACGTTGGAAAATTTACAGTACATTTAATGATTTATATACTTTTACGTATCTTATCCCCTTTAATAATTACTGTGCAATCATATTAATCACTATCTGTTGCCCGCGACTTCGTCTACGTGATAATAATCATATGAAAAAGTTGTATTTTTATTGCTAATAAAGTGTGTAAGAGTAAAAGTGCCTAGGTTACAGTTACATCAGCGATTTTCTAATGAAAGTTTCTTTAAATTTTGGCCAGTCATTCAAGAGATTAGCAGGTGGACAAAACATTATAAAAAATACAGTTTAACAAGACTGTTTTTTTATGTATCGGTTGTTTATCACAATTTAATCATTTATAAACAATTTTTGACGTTACAAACAGGCACTCTAATTTTATTCATTTTTATATAATATACCAGTCGTATCGGACTATTTATAGCTTCCGCCCTGCAACCATGGTGTAGAAACTTAATGTAATAAAACATGATAAAATCCGTAAAAACTTCACAGTCTCGGGTAGTGATATAATGTATTGGAGGTTTTAAACCATAAGGCACTATGTATGCATCTTCTAAACATTGAAATCCTACAAAAAATATTAGCACAAACGATACACCGTTGAGGTTTTAAAATCAAATACAATTTTTCTTTTGTTAATCAAAGAAGCGGTGGTATGAACAGTATGTTTTCGTGTTGTTGAGTGATGTACGCTACCCAGAAAAAATGCAACGTTAGATTTTATCAGACCACTAGCCGCCCTGAGATATGAGATGTTTGTTTTGTTTATCCAGATTTTACTGTATATAGAGTGCAGACGGGTGCAGGTGGGAAATCGTATAGTTATTTTTTGTACATTATAATAATTGATATTTTATAAAAGAACTGAACCGTTTGCAGATTTGTGTACGGCAATGTTATATTATATAGCATATCTGATGTAATTTAAATAATATTGAGGAAATGATTTCTAATGTCCTTTCAGTAGGTTAAAAATACCCATTGCTCGAAATTTAGTTCCGCCACTGGTTAAAAACAAAAGCGGCTACTAAACGCTTATCTGTCAAACACCTTTGTATTTATAATCTCTGTAAATCTATTAAAATAAAACACAAATTAGGAGGGTCTCATTATCATCATTAGCCTGTGTTAGTCCACTGCTGAACATAGGCCTCCATTAGGTGGTTTTTGGACCAGGCTCCATTATGCACGCCTTCTCCATTAGGGGGTTTTTCAACCGTATCCCTCCACACTGTTCCAATGCGAGTTGGTGGGTGGACCGACTTTTTCATGTCCATCCGACGCATAGATCATCTTACTTTTCAGACAATTGGGTCATCGGCCCAAATTGTCTAAACCAACTATTATATCGATAACACAACATGTTTCCCCGCGAGGTTCGAACCCACAACCTCCGATTTATAAAGCGAGGGCCAATAATCATTGATAATTTCTCATCCAGAGTACTATGCTATAATATATAACATTTTAGATAAAGGAAATTCAGAATAAATAGAAAAGAAAGTATTAAAAAAAGCACAAACCCAAACATAAACTGGTAAACCATAAACAAATTCAAGCAAGCCAAACACCGATAGAGTTATAGTTAATTTGTAACGGCAGCCATATTATCGTCCTCTTCCAGTCACGCCTTCCAAGTACTGCAATCAACTAACAGGATGTCGCCTGCAATTTGACACTTTCAAAGGTTTTGTAATGAAATCGGTTTCGCCAACGCTAAACTATAATCAATGTTTATGAATATGCTACTGAGAAATCAACATATAAAACCTTTAGACCGACTTCCGTAGTTAGGAGAAAGGGATTACTATACAATAAACCGGATAAATCTGTAAATTTACTTTTAATTTATAGTAACGGTGTACAAACAAATATATTTTATGACAAGATCTAGGAGTGTTTTTTTTTATTTCCATTTAGGACGTTTTTCAATTGCTAAAGGATAACATAAATGTAGATAGTTCATTAACGTTGAAGTACGTGACTTTATACACAAATTTTCTTTTTTAAATAACATATTAAATATTTCTTCTATCAGTTTACTATAATTATGTGTATATTTAATATGCTTCGGCATATCTATATCATATTCAGTGAATTCAATAACAAACTACCAATGAAACGACTAATATAATTGCACATTCCGATTTATCAACAATTTTGTAAGACCGTCATAGAAATTAAAAATAAAAGAAAAAAATCTCATTCATGTTCATACCTAATAATATTGTAATCGAAGTAAAATTAAATTTATAAAATTTATATACTAAAACTATATGGATTTAGTATTAAATTTCAAATCCAATTACATATATCTGTATCTATCTAGATTAAAAGTATTTTATGTATTTGTCAGTCATGTTGTTGACGTGCGTGCTTAGCTTACTATATAATAAATGACGATATATAACCGTTCCGACTATTATTTACTGAAATAAATAAGGGATCTTTAAAACGATTTAATGATAAACGTTTAACAGAACTGTTAATTGTCGGCTATGTTTGCATTACTACAACAATAAAATGGCTGATAGTTAAAACTCCTGCACAATGCTAGACTGACAGTAAAAAACGAACTTTCCATGAGGCATTGAAGTCAGGTGGCGCGGTAATGGCGTGTGCCGGTTCGTTTGGCGGGAATCGCGTTTGCGGCGGATCCCCGCGGCGCGCCACCGCGGGCGACGCTCGCTTGCATACGTAACAGCCCGTGAACGTGGAGTGCGAATCTATTTTGTCGGAAAAAAGTCATAGAGGATCAGAAATTTACTTCTACTTCAGAAAAAAACATTCATACACACATTTTTTAAAACAATTGAATCGATTATATCTGATTAAATTACAATTTTTACGGTGTTATGTGGTTAATTCTTTATTTTTATTCCCTACGTTTCGGACTTTTTCCTTATTACATCTTTCAGTATTTAAAAAAAAAATAATGTAGGTACGTATCCTCTTTTAGTCTGCTCGCGATTGTTAAAACTAATCTTATCGCGTAAATAAAGGTAAAGATTCTTAAAGTATATGTTTGAAAGCGCAAAAAAATTACATTTTCGTTAACAGTCTTTAAACTTTTTAGTATAACTTTACTGACCAAGCAAACCAGTACTATACTATTATGAAATGACTTATAAACCTAATTTCATTAAAGAACAAAAGACATTCAAAAGACGGGAATATTATGAACAATCTCATCCACGTTTTATAGTAGTCTAGTGCTCTTTTGACGCGACACCGCGTTAGACAACACTCGAGAGCGCAGCTAAGCGACATCACACAGGCCGCCGACGGCGTAATTCACTTAATTCACGCTCAAATCGCAGCGTTCAAAGGAGCTTCCGCGAATCGGTATCACCACGACACGTACCTATCAAAGAATAAATAAAAAGCCCGTCTCAATGATAGGATCAATATTTGAACATTAATGGTACTATAGTTTGTCATACTTAAGGGTGCAGATGTTGTTTATTAAAACTCTTTGACTGCTAACAATTTCCTTTTATCGACCTCAGTAAATCGCACAAGTTTATATATTTACAAATGTACAAATTACCAGAAAAATAAAGTATGTACTTATGCATTAAGCTATCTCTAGCTAAATTACTGGTGCTTTAGGCTTTAGTAACGATGAAATTATAAATAGTCATAGACTTTGTATACATTACAGGCCGAGTTAAGTATAATACGTTGTAGGGAAACAAAGAGAAATCAATGACAATAGACGACATCCAGCTCATTCTCATACGGGCAAGGGGGCCACGGGTATTAACCGAAATCCGGCAAATAAAATTCCAATAATACCGGGAAAGGAACGACATATTCGGTTTGCACAAATCCTTAAAACGTCATCCAGATATCCATTACATGTCTATTAAATCTTGCGACATATATTTGCGGGGATCAGCAGTGCTCCCCTAGCAAACAGCGCGCCGATTACGGGCTCGGCCGACTGTGGTAAACGAATATAAAACACATGCGGGAAGACGAATGCAAAATTCACTCGTCAAGTTTTTGCATAGGTAAACAGTAGGCGAGGCCCCATTGAAATTTCGATTTGTAACAGTGGGGCACCGATGCCGGGGATCGTCTCTAACCCCGCGCAAACAATCAACGCGGAAAGAGCACACAAAATTAGGGAAATAAAGCGTTGTGCACGTAACACTCGACAATGACGCAAATTGTCAAAGGCTTACTGTTTAATGTAATGTTTATTAAATAAAATTTTATAAAAGCTGTGACAACTCCTAACATCTAGAACTCGCTTTAAGAACTATGAGATCTATGTACGGTTAAACTATTACATTCTAACAGTTATAATGAATCAATTCAGAAATAGTGTAGTAACATTAAATCGGTTGAAATAAAAATAAGCAATTTTTTTATCAAAATTTATTATAGAACTGATACTAGAATATTTTTTTGCTATACCTCAATGCGTTAATCAACTTCTGTCGCTACAGAAGACTTAAAATGTACTGGGTACTGTATTAGTAGTGGCGTAATTCACCCTAAATAGTATTAGGTCACTGTTCGATAAAGAACACAGATGTGGGTCAGTAGAGTGAACTTTGTCATTATTATTATTGGTTCAAATAGGAAAGTGTGAATGAATATTTATATTATTTGTAAGTACGACTTTATCAAAGTTTTTTAAAGTAATAGCAAAATATTTTTATATAATTGCAGTATATTTTAAGACATGTCCCTTTTTAGAACTTGGGCAACATAAGTACAGTGCATATTTTGATCGCAGGGCTAGTATTTGTTAAAAGCACAAACAGTTTGTAAAGCCATGCATGGACCATCTTATGTTTCAGGACGGCAAGTGGGATGGTAGTATTTTGCAAATGTATAGCAAATGGCAGAGCAAATCGCTTACCTTCATGTAAACATGTACAAAACAGGTCAAATAATTACTGAACTTACGTTTAGAGTCTAGATGACGACTATTTGTATTGTTTATGAATTTCAATTACTAGTAAGCTAATAACGGATAATCGTCGTAACCCATGTGATGAGATGGTATATCAAGTACTCATTTTCAAAGGCACAAAGGTAATTTCCAAGTTTATATCTTTAAAACCAACATCTACGTTTGTCGGTCTGTGGATCGAATAGTTGCTGATGCAAACAGAAAAATTAACCGTAAACCCGTACGAATCCCGCAGGTGGTCGTAGTGGCTGCGTGGCTGAAACAACACCACGTGGAGCCAATTCTAGTGAAAACCTGACCTACAAAGCTAATTTGAAGGACATCGAGAAAAGGAGAGTAACCTGACGTAGCGTCTAAAGTGATGAGTCGCGCGGACGCCGGGCGGCGCGCTGAAGTAACGACCTATCGATTGGCAATAGTGCCTAGTTAGCAATCTGCGCCCTCCCGCGCCAGCCCCGCCGCGCCCTCGCTCCGCGCGCCTACCACATCCCAAGTTTTTCTCTTTACCAAATTCTTATTACAAACATAATCTTACAATAATAAACTAATACAAATACATATAAAATATTGAGAGGATTATGGTCGTTTTTTTTATTAACTACTTAATATGACTGACTTTTTACAATTTTGCGATTGTTGCGTATTACCTATTAGAGCAAAAATGCATAGTTGCCGTAGTGGTTAGTGACACTGACTTGCATCTTAAGGTGTGGGATCGAAACTAATTAAGTATTGTGATTAGTATAAGAAAATAGTATTCTCTGTGCATGTGGTCATTCATCTTATTGTCATGGATTTAAAAATAGCTTTAGTTAGTTTGGGACTGAACAGCATTGTGTTAACGCTCCGAATAATATATTAATTGTTTGATTTATCAAACAAGCTTTTACCAAAGACGCAACCTGCGTTCGTTGATCAATATAGGATTTAAGATGTTTTTTGCTTCATTATATATTTATATGATCAAATACATCGTAAAACTGATATACACTTTAAAATAAGCAACTGCAATACTGCCATATTCATGCTACTTTAATATAACGCTTTAAAAATTAGTTTTATAAGCCGTATTTTATCAATCATGGTGGTTTAGTCTCCGGCTTCCAATATTCAAGTTCAAGTTAGAATCACTTGGATTCTAACGATCTTGAGATTTAAAAAAAATGTTTTTAATAAAGATGCCATTTTATAAATGAATTAATCACATGCTTTGTGGTGAAGAACTATCTGCCCTCGTATCATAACGGTATAGGTTTGTGCTTTAGAAAGCGGAGGTCGTGGCTTTCGATTCCTGTGGGAAATTAATAATGTTTTACTGTTGTTTTCTAGTTAGTTAGGGCAATGCAGACTGATCACCCTTTCTAAAAAGAAAATCCATGCGTCGTAACGTACTCACGTTTAAAATGGCCAACCGACGCATGGTTTTTTACATTTTAGTCCAATAAGAAGTAGTCTTACTTTTCATTGGAGTATAACAGTGAAGGAATAGGGATAATCTATGTATATCAGCTCGTACCCGTGTGCAGAATGAATTAAATATTTATAATTAATATCTCCACACAATTGGTTGACCTATAATTGAGATTGGCCGCCGTAGTCGGAATCGACTGGGAGGACATTATTATAATTAGAAATACATGCGACTTATAGATAGCTCAACGTTCATATATGAATATATCGACAGAGTTCCTTAGAGAAGGACCTTACTCTGCCTTGGGCTTAATAAATATGATGTTACTTTTAACTACGCTGATTCATAACATTAACAGTACTAACTATTGATTAAACTTTATACAATGTAAATAAATTTATAAAAAACTCGTAATTTTTTTCCTATGGGCCTGAAACCACGCCAGTTTCGGTGCAAATTTGAAATATCGATATTCATTACACATTACAACAATTGTTGGCATAGTTAAAAAATGAAAAAAATAAAGTTAAAGATTCGAAAAATAGACATGCAACTAACAGACTCAGCGAAAAATTTCTTTTTCGATGTTTTAGAATTTTATAAGGAGATTAAGCTTTCTGAACTTTTCTTTGCTTTAAGTTTTGTATACGTATTAGAGTAGTTTTATTTGATATTATAATGAAATTAGCATGCGTGCGTATCAGGAAAGTATATATTCGATAACAAAGTAGGAGTAATCGTATTATTTAATAGTGTTACCGCATCAGAGGTGTTAAGTCGCTTTTCCGAAGCCTATTCACTTCTAATCGTATCAATTCGCTGCGGAAAACATTTATAACCGACCATTTATATATTTTTTGCTACAACTCAATTCATTCTTCATTCAAATGTACAATGAATTGAGTTGTTTGCGATTTATTATTAATCTTGATAAAGTAATCAAATTGCATGATATAATTTGTTAAAAAATTGAATTGTTAAGATAATTAATACAGTGAACAAAGAGATGAACTCACTAATAAGCCCAATTCTCATAAACAACTGGACCAATCTATATGTTATGCTCAATGCTTTTTCATACAAAGATGCATAAAACAACAGTCATTGTATGAAAAACGCAAGATTTTTAATATGTTTTTACTCCGTACGTACTGCTGATTCTACAATTTCTTTTCCTCCCAGAAAATTTAGTAGAAACTATTGCGACGGGTAATATTCTCAGTTTATACCCAGAGGATGCCACTGAGATGCGAACGTATTAAATGATAACACTGCCTGGTAATAGATGCGTGCAAAGTTTTTCAAACAGCATAAAACATGTACTACTTATCATTGTATGTTTACTGTATCAGGTATAAATTACAGAAAATGACATAAACATAGCCAAAAGATTTTTCATGTCTGTAGCGGCCTATTCCAAACCTGCGTTAAGTTTTTTTTGACAATAAATGAGCAAGTAACACTTTTATCGAACGAAGATATTAACGAAATGACGAAGGATATTACAATTTCAATATGAACAACAAGGACCCATTACAACAAACATATTTGCCTTCTGGTAGATCTACGAATTTTCCTTAACAGCACTAAAAAGGCTAGTGCGTTTTTAATTATTCTTATTTGAATTATATAGATTGCTACCCTACATCTATTGGTAATAGCGTGATTTTCTAAAGAATTTAGCCTTTCTTATATGGTAATTCGGTTGTAATAACAAACTGCAGAAACCGTTTTATTAATGTTTACTTATACTTAGTAACTCAAAACTCAACACCTTTCACCAAACAACCAGCAGTATTTGTTGTACTATACATTTAGCATACTAAGTAGGTTTTATAGGAGCAGTATTACGACTGCACATATGAACTTTTTACATTAATTATTCACATTATTAGACTTATATTAATTGTTTTTTTTTTATTTTATACATATACTTAGAATTACCAGGTTTTTATTTAAAGAAGCAGTGTATTTTCATTATAACCTCTGTCCAAATACATGTATCGAGCCTCTAACAGAGACTTCTATGCTTTCCTTGTAGGAAACTAAAAACAAGCAAATAAAATCACATTAACTTCACCTTCCTATGGGTTTGAGAGTCATAATGAATACGCTAAGTTTTTTATAGGTGTAACTCTGGATAATTTAAAGTCTAGAGATTGTACGATACAGATTGCAAGTACTAAATATGGTATATTCTAGCACTGCAAAAGTATAATCACGGCATATAGGAAATATATTATTTCTGTCTCTCAAGGTTCTTCTCTAAAGGTTTGTAGCTCTTAAAAATAATGTAAAATAAGGAAATTTTATTGCACATATTACTATGAAAGAACATTATTTTCTATACCAGCACAAACTTGGTTGAAATAATTTAATATTTTCTAGACGAATAACACAACGTTCTTTTAGTCTCAAAGTAAAAAACAAAATGGAAATTAGATAACTGATAAATACATGAACTTGTTCTTTTTTATTGGTAATTAAATACATATTTTATAGATACAATAGAAATATGTAAGTAACATGTTTATAATATAATAATATATATAGTGCATATATATAACAATAGGCATTTTAACCAATTTAATTGACTGATGGACTAGTTCAATACTTTATTATTTTAGGTAAAAATTAATCACGTATATAAAAAAATTGTAGCGAATCAATATTACATATATGAGACATTAAAATGTACATTTACAACAAATGTACATTTCTAAAATGAAATTGTACTGTTTTAAAATATTGTTTTAGTATTTATCAATACAATTACTAAGATTTAATGCTATGGATTTTATCCAGGGCAGTTAGCCGCGTACGGGGGATATTTATTGTGCTGTTACATGTACTCATAGTGTATTCATATAATTATACCAACACTCTTCTTAATATGATCTCTGAAAATTTTGAATTAAATGCAATGTATGAAACGCCGAATGCTAATGATAAAATTCTCTGTTTTTTTAAAAGGAGATATAAATAGATCTGAATTATCAAGTAAATCATCTTCGAATGGTGGGCATATCTGAAATATGGAGCGCAGAATTTGATATGGATGACCGAGACTAGAAACTTGTGTAAGAAGAAGACAAACACTATTCATCATCATCATAATCATCAGCCTTTGTTAGCCCACTTCTGGACATGGCCTCCCCTAATGAACGCCTTCTCCATAAGGGGGTTTTTGGACCAAACCAAACTATCATTACACGAAATTTGCTGCAAAAATAGGAAAAAATATCTTGCTTAAAATACTTTACAGAGCAATATGACTAGGACGTAAATTGAACCACCTCGAAACCTACAGTTCCATAAATATTAGACTGTCTTAGGCTATGAGGGCTCCAGTTTTTGTGATCTAGTAACGCGTCTCAGAATAGATCATCTCAACTAGTTGATCTATTCCGAGACTTCCAACTAGTTTATGTTGTGACCACACCAAAAACCTTGGTATCCCTCTGTCTACATAGGGCTACTCTTCATGTCTACGACGTAGCCATTGAGAGGTAGCTCTATGCAAATACAGTACTCTTGCTCGTCTTTAGCTAAGTTTAGAAAGGCTAGGATGGCGATATGTCAGACACCACATTTGACAAATCTCCATCAATATATTTTTTATTTAACACAAGGTATCATAAATGCGGCGAATCTTTTGTTAGAGAGATCGTAAATAACTAACTACATATGCTTTATCCAATTACGGTAACTTTAGGTTAAGACATATTTTAATAACGTAACCATTTCAATTTCATTAAGATTATTGGGCAGCTCAAGGCTAACATGTTTATATAGGCAATATTTTTCTAATTTTTTTTTGCACACAGCGTACAAAACCAAATGGCTGCTTAACGCCTGAGGCATTATCTACAACTCAATTTTCAGGAAGGTCGTAGATAGCATTCTAGGTGCATAAATAAGAAATGAAATAAAAAGAGGTAGATTTTTAAAATAGTAATAATGGACTTATTATTATTCTAAATATATTATTTAAATATAATACGAAAACATAAATATAAATAATACATAAATAATATAAAAATATATATTATACTCATTTAAATGTATCGCGTACATATAAATACATTACCACGAAACTTATATTATTTCCAATTCCAAAAAATCTTTACGGACTTTCTTCTAGAACTGTAGGTCAGTTTGAGCCATGGATTGAACAATTTTCTTTTCCATAGTCGCTTAATAATTTCGAAAGCTTTTATTGAAAATACATCGTAATAAAGTTTACACGAAAAAGGCTAAAGAGTACAGAGATCGCATATATTTCTATCCACGATATTCTGCTGATATGGCATTTGCCTGCCCTACTTCCGAAGAAATTGTAACACGCGTCACCCCTTACCTTTATTTTGGCTAACAGGTGTTCGATTTGCACAGATATTCTCGAATTTCTTCTATTAGTAATTTTACAAAACAAATAAATACTTATGAATGTTATAACTCATTTTTCAACTTATTATTAAAAAATAAATGTAAATTTTAATTCAATTTAGAAGTGTACATTTTGTCATAGGTCATTTTCATGGGACGAATATGCCTTTACACTCACATTATTTATTATATATATATAATTATTTCTATTATCATTTTATATACGCAAACCACAGCTACTTTAAAACTGTCGGGCAAATTGCGCCAGAATGTACAGATCTGACAAATTTATATAACATATAAGTACGCATGTAACACTTACATATTTCATGAGGTGCTCAACTCTTCCCTTGAGTTTAAAGCGATGTTATCCATAACAACTTATAAGTGCTAGGTTACCTTTATTAGTAAATATTAGATGATAAATTTTTCGAAATTTACACGCGCGAATTCTTAAATAAATCTGGCCCTAAAAATTAACTGGAATCACTGATTAATTGTTTAGTAACTAGTTAGGAAATGGAAAGTGTAGTCGTGACGTCACTGCTGGCAGCCCGACCTTGCCACTAGAAAAATGTGCCGCGTCGCCCGCACCGCGTTGCTGCATCATCACAACGCTCCGGCCATCGCACCCTCGCATCCACTGGCACAGCGATTCCGTCACTTGGATCTACGTTTACGTTTTCTTGTTTCAGTGAAACGTGAATGGAGACGGGCGTAACGTTGCGTCATTTCGTAATGGAATTTTCATTTATTTGATTTTATTTATGCAATATTCATTGTTCAAATTGATATAATTCAATAAAAAAAACAAAACCTGCAATCAATACTTGTCGTGGTATAGAGATAGGGGCAACTATATTCCGATATATTTATTTCAACCTCTAAACTTAAAGAAAACTACCGTTAATCTTTTAAAATAACAACCTTATTGAAATATGAGGCTACTTAAAAACGTAATGATCAGAATGTTATATAGTTAAGTCTACTGTACACACTGTTCAACGTGTAGTAAAGTTAATGTATTATTATTTGCGATGATACATATTCAGAGCGAATCATTGTAGGTCCAGTCCGCCAATGCATATAATACATTAAATAAATAATCCGAGTATTCATTATAATGATGTACGCCTACAGAATGGGCCATTACGCTGCCGGACCAGCAATAACAACGGCCATAATTCTCGTCGACTTCATTAACAGGCCTCCATTTGCATGACAGGCAAGCGTATATACAACTATAGCTTATAATAAGCGCTCGCTAGATAAGACGAGAGGAGCATGAAGGTGGCTGTGCTCTTCATCGTCCGTCCGCGTTTGCTATCGAGCTAGTGAAATCTTTAGGAATATGGACTTTATATATATAGTATTTGAGTGTTGTACGATTTTGTGGAACGCATTGGTTTGGTTTGTAGCGGTTGCTGGTAGGCGGCAACGTTGTCCTCTTGTCGGCCGGGCGTGGCGCTAGAGGGCACGCCTCTGCTCTCCCGCCGAGGGACCTTAAAATACTCTATGAACGTTTCAACATGCCAACATGCCATTGTGTTAATATTACAGCTGCGCTTTGTCTCCGTATGCCGTGATAGTAGCATAAGTATTAATGTACCAGCACGCTCTCACCTTTGAAATTGTTTGATGTAATTATGCTGTATTTTACTTCAAGGAGTGGTGTTCGAGATATTTTGATGGTTTATATATTTAGTTTAAATAAGCGCCTGTGCTTGTGTGTGTGTAAAAATTTTAAATAAATAGATAAAATGTTAAAGGTGTTTTTAAAATAAACTTTACTAAAATGCCCTGTTTGTTACAGTAGTAACGTGTATAATTATATTATTAGAAATTATTTAAAATCGATGTGATAGATTAAACTCTTTTTTATCATCACTCTATAGTTTTTACAATCATATGAAAATGGTTAGCTTATTTATGTTAGCAAAACTTTTTTTTGCTAAACTGTGGTAAAAATCTATTTAAAATTGATTTGTTTAAAGCTAATATAAAACAGGTTGAACGGGATATGGACATCATAAGTTCTTATTGTAATAATTCTCTACTACAAAATGGTAACTGAATTGAAATGAATAGATATAATAAGGAAAATATTACGTATGATAATATATCTTATGAGAGATATAAGAGAGTTAATATAAAGTTTTAAAAAATAATCGATGATATTTTTACACTATTGTACAAGTAGCGCATAGTTGTAACCCACACCAAATCACATTTGAATAATTCTAAACAATAATCTAACAATAACAGTTATTTAACTTTCTTATTGTATCTGCCGATATATAGTACTCATAATTATAAACGGGGCTAAAACTATACAAGTGAAGAAGTAAAGCGCTAAACTCAGAATCTATTCTTAAGAAACAAGATAAAAGTAAATAGATAAGGTATGCAACAATAAAATAGTAACCATGCGAAATAACTTAGTGTATTGTGTTCGACTGTAATACGGGGTACAACAAATAACTTTACAAATTAAGTACTTTCTTATCATTACATAGTAAAAAACAAAGTCGCTTTCTCTGTCCCAATGTCCCTATGTATGATTAAGTCTTTAAAACTACGTAACGGATTTTGATGCGAGTTTTTTATTAGATAGAGTGATTAATGAGTTGTTAGCTGATAAGGTAAAGTTAGTTCTAAAACCTATAAAACCTTATTTACATTGAAAAAACTTTAAACTTTTTTTTTGCTATCTACAATTAACTACTATAGCTTTGGATGCTCTTGAAAACCTAGATCGACTTTTTATATGCCTACAATCACCTTGCATACCTCACCTTTAGTCCACGAAATAATATTGTGACCTTCGTCAAATCGACGGAACATTAGGGTGTTTGCGTTGCACAGCCCGAAGTACATCTTATGTTGTTCCTGCACGGTATAGAAAAATAAAATGCTGGAATTTGTCTTGTGCTGAAAATTAAAATATTTCTAGAAATTTGAAGGCCAATAACATTTCATAAAGGCTGCAAAATTCATATCACAGTTTCGTTCAGGTGTTAATTTTAAAACTTACACAAATTTTAATAAATATAAAACTAGTAATATTGCAATATATAGCTGATTTTAATTTTTGATTTAATGTCAATATTTGAATACGAAGAAAATACTCTCAGCTAACGAATTAAGAAGCGTTATAATGTAAGAACAACCTATGCATTCAAAAGATACAAAAAAGATATTTGAATAACACACAAGTTGCATACAAAATATTTTTTTAGAAAATCGTTATAAAAAGCCATACACCCATTTGCAATAATTAATATTTAGGTAACATAATTAATAATGGATGCCGCCGATGTATATTTGCCGTTGTAAGCCCTTGTATAGTCGGGTATTTGCACCTTCGGAAATGACGGATGTTTTGGTAGTCGACTAACATGTCTACCTGTCACAACGTGAAAACTATATAACAAACAGTCTCGCCTATTTCTAACTTAAAGTTAGTATTAAGCTCAAGTCTCCTGAGTTTCAGTATTCATCCACTAGCTTCTGGCTTCCTGAAAAATTTCAGCGTAAAGAAGTATAACTTTTATTCGTAGCTGTCACGAATATTCACGAAGAACTTCATCAAACGTTCACATAAATATATATACATCAGAAAAGTTTTAATATTTTTTTTAATGTTTTCAGCATCATCATCATCATCAGCCTGTGATAGTCCACTACTGGACATAGGTCTCCTCTAATACACCCCTATCCATTAGAGGGTTTTGAACCGTATCCCACCACGCTGGTCCAATGCGGGTTGGTGGGTGGACTGACTTTTTACATTCCCATCCGCATGGATCATCTTACTTTTCAGACAATTGGGTGATCGGCCCAAATTGCCCCAACCAACTAGGAAACAACAATGAAAATTTGTTGAGTCCCCGCAGGATTAGAACCCACGACCTCCGTTTTCTAAAGCACACGCCCAAACCACTAGGCTAGTGAGGCAGCTATTTCAATGTTTTAAAAGTCCTTAAATCTGAGATGAACAGTTTGTTCACCGGACGGTAAAAGAATGTAGCCATTTTAGATTTTTACGTCAATGGTGTTATTTATTTCATTTTTGACTTGAACTTCACTAGCAATAATGTGTAATGTTGTACGTACAAGCAATAAGGGAGGTTCCGCCGCTGAGCTTAGCTCAACGCCTAAAGTAAAATTAGCCCCTATATTAAGATTAATTTACGCGCTGAACAATGCTAAAAAAAATTATAATGTATTAAAAGTCAATAGTACAATAATACTAATAGCATTTCTATAAATACAGTTCAAATACAAATTTAGCGTAAAATAAATTGCACAAAATTTTCTAGCCAATACTTATTGAATTATAAGAACGAATTAATCCGACAGTAAGTTATTCATCGTTATCAAGTAACACGACACTCCGACGATTTCTAATAACAGTTTGGTATTAAATTACAATTATTTGCGACGCTGCTAGCCAGTAAGTGACTTAGTGCAACAATGTATATTTCCTGTTTATTATACCCACACATGCATTTATCTTTTTAATGTAACAACATAACGTAATATACAGAAATCACGACTACTTAGAATTATAAAGACGATACCTTAGTGTATGCGTGAAAGCAAATCTTTAATAAACGTTATTAAAAATGGCTCAAAAGTAGGAAATCATTTTTTTAACCTTCCTCAAAATAAATCGTTGTCGTGTAGCTAATATATTATCTGTAGCACTTCGAATTTTCTGAAAAACTTCTAATTTGCGCATTTATACTGAGATTGTAGCCAAAAAACGTTAAAGGAACTTGTTAATAAACTTTATATTAACGTATTTGTTTCGCGCCAAATTATTCCGCGTCATCATTTTTCTTCGCAATCGATTTAATACCTATAATATTTAACCTCGTTTCTGTTCAATTATTGAGCAATAACAGACAATGCAACTACTGAATTGCAACATCAGAAAAGTCATTGGACTCCTTATTAAAAATTTAATTTCAACCAGAAGAGCTTTTGAAGAGTATTACACATGGGTAATGTTTTGAATGTTAAGAAGCCTAGCTAGCTAGCCAAATACTTTGATATAAGATTTGTGTTCTTTTGGATCCAAATATAATTATTACTTTATTAATTATTGGTTTCTTCTCTTTCAACCTTATATTTTTATTGTTTAATAATTTCTAAGTAGTTATTAGGGTATTGCATTTCAGGAATTTAAATTATATGTCTTACAGAAATAAAAAAGCTCTTTATATGAATATTTTATTAGTAAAACAAAAATTCCTAGTAGTAATATTCATCATTTATGTAATTAACTATTTACAATTATATGAATAATCAGTTGTTCAATTCGTTATAACTTATGTTTAACTTTAGTAATACATTTATTGTTTTTTAACGAAGCTATGCATATATTACGACACAACCATACATTTAACACGGTGTCACGGGAACCCTTTCATCGGGAGTAACCGCTTTATTGTTCCACCATTATTTAAAAACTATAAAACTGGAACTGATGAATTAGAAAATTTCAAACTTAACAAAAGCACGAACAGTCCGTGGAGTGCCAGTGGCACGATGCGGAGTGCGGCGCCGGGGCTCAATAGCGCTGCCAGGCGCAGGCTGAGGCGGAGCGGCGGAGGCGCCGGGCCGCGCCGCCACGCCCTGCCGTCACAGCTCCGAGAAGAACTCCGGCGAGGAGTGCGGCGTAGGGGGCGCGTGCTGCGGCACCGTGTGCTCGCGCCCCACCAGCGCCAGCCTTTGCTTCAGCAAGTCACGCTCGTGCGTCACGCGTGCCACCTGCAGCTGCAGTAGATGCAGCTCATCCTGCAGCGATCGGTTCGTCAACTCCAGCTCCTGCCGCTGCTGGAGTCTCTTACTGCGACAGTTTTGTGCGTAGCCGCGATTCTTTAATGTGCGACGTTTCTGTTTAAGTCTTGTCACATCCTCTCGAGGAAAACCATGTAGGCGTTTATTCAGCTCGCGAACGCTCAGTGTCATGAGCAGATCATCGCTTATAAGATCATCGCCGCAGGAGGATGTCTGATAGCCTTGATGTTGGCTAGTGCGGGGAGATAATGCAGAACAGGAGCTGGCTGGTCGTAGGGCCACTTGCTGAAGATGATGGTCCTGTTCCCTCCACTCTCGCCGATCCCATTCCTCGAAATTTCCACATGGTACAGTGCGCATGTCGAGTGGTTCTCTCATGTGCGGCAACCAGAGAACGTCATCTACGAGCGCGGCTCGACAAGGGCTTCTACCGATGGGAGCCGGTGGAGTTTCTGGAGGTGTACTCGGGTCTACCGCAATTGCAACATGCGGCTGTGGGTAGGGCCCCGCGTCGGGCCAGGGGCGACAAGCGCGAGCGCAAGCTGGTGGTGCATCGACAAGTTCATTCCATCCAGTCCTGAGAGGCTCACGTTTCACGACGTGGTGGTCCTCTAGATGGTCGAGCTCGAAATTTTGAACGTATTCATCGGCAAGTTGGTCCTCATCTTCGCGATGAGGTTGAGGCGGGAGAGTTTGCATGGCGCTCGCCTGGGAGCAGTCAACGAGTGCGTGTTCCACCATGGAGCGTGCGGGACGCGCGCCGGCCGGAAACGGACTGCCGCCGAGGCGCAGGGCGGCGCGAGACTCCGCCCTCCAACCCAATGACGTAGCGCGACGCGCGCACACTTTCAGTGAAGCCTTTATTTTCACAATAATAACTCCGCCACCATCTCGATATGAAAACATAAACACAACACATGTATCACATACGTAGGTACCATCTTATATCTTATTCGACTTAAGTCACGATGAAGTGAACACAATAATATTACAAACGCATCTTCATTTTTATGCTTGTGCTACTTTTAAAAACTGAATCAAATCTACATTTTGTATTCTCAAAAAAGTACTGATTTTTAAGAAGTATAAATGGAATTTAATAATTTGGTTTTACCCTCTTAAGACATGACATTCTAGTGAAAAGGCAGTAAATACCATGTTTATCAATCGTAAATCGCTGCTTATAAATTTTTTCGTAATAATATGTGATGCAGACATTTTTTTAATACTCTGTAGGACTCTAAACTTTTTGGGCACAATGGGAAAAAAAGTAATTTAAATGCAATATTTTTAAACGATAAACTTAATTTGATAATTTATAGCATTTTAGTTTGCATTATTTTTAAAACCAATAAAATATTTATACACAAATCGTTTGCAAGACATTTTTGTGATAAAACATTAATTCCAAAAATTTCTTAAAAAAGGAAGCAGCTGGAATCAATTTAATGACTTTATTAACTTTATCGACAAAATATATCACAGAGACACATCATAGAGTATTCATTCTGTGCTACGATTTTTGCCACGGCGTGTTGAAATACTGATATTAAAAGTTACTCTTCTAGTTCTAATTTTAAATGATGGAACTGCTATTATCATTATATATATCAAAACTGCTGAGTGAAAATATGAAACATACTGAACCTTAAGCGGAAAAGTGAAAAAATCGTACCACATTTATTACGAGCAACGTGAATATTTTACCACAAGATAACAATTCAAAGAAAAACCCAATGTAGTATGCATAAACTGCCCTAATGGACTGCCTCCGTAGCCTAGTGCTAAGGCCGTATGCTTTAAAAACCAGAGGCCTTGGGTTCGAATCCCGTGGGAACTCAACCTATTTTCATTGTTGTTTCCTAGTTGGTTAGGGCAATTTGGCCCGTTCACAGATGGGTATGTAAAAAGTCGGTCCCGGCATTTAACTTGGTCCAAAACCCCCTCTAATGAATAATGAGCCCAAATGAAATTAAGAAAAGTGTATAATTTTTAAAGGTTTTCACGGAACTTATTGAAAACGATGAATCTATATTGTTACATACGTATTAAAGCTAATTTTTTACTTGCAACTTTTTAAACATTTTAAAAGTTCGGCACGATTGAGTTATAAATTTGTCTATACATTTTGTATTTAAATTATGCGAACACGCAATGATTTATTTAGTTGTTTCATGTTTAACTATTACACATGAAACCTCTATCTAACTATACAGTTCAGAATACATTTTTTATAATTCCTTCTAAAACATCAAAAAACATGAATTTGAAGACACTGAAACACTTCATGTGAAGGATTTTTTTTTCTGACTAATTTCAACTGTTATCAGTTAATAAAAATCGTAAAGGAACGTTTCGTGTAAAAGAATATTATTGTTGTAATGACTACTTGAATGATAACATAGCCTGGTATTGAAATGTTTGCTCTAGGCTATTTCAAACTAAAAATATGTTGTTCTCTCTATAATTTTTGTAAAAAACTATCTTAAGCTGGTACTTTTCAGGTCAGATGCTTCCATTTGTGCGGTTTTAATTTACTTGACAAACAATAAGAAGAAAGTGTAATACAAAAAGGTATCAAATTATATTGAATAAAGATATAACTTTTTTGACTTAAAAATATTACAACGGTTTAATATCCTGCTGTTCTTTTCCAGAGCCATTAAATTTCTTTGTTACTTAATAACTTCTTAGAATTTACAGATGAAAATGCCTCTATCGATGTACATCTTTAGATCTTTTAGAATATAAGTGCAATTCAAATTAATCTATTGAAACTTGCAAGTGATCGATCGATAAGAGTTGTAAAGGGAAAGACGGTCATGAATCTTATTAAGTCGATGATCTTTGGTTCAGGCTTTGAAACGTAATTAGATTTACTCAATATTAGCCTGAGGCCTGTAAACATTACCACACAATAAATACATATGAAGTTGTAAAGCTCGGAATTAGTTTGCCAAGCTTGTTTCAGATGCACAGTTACTTTACTCACAAGCTTCTTTCTACAAATCATTTAATTAATGAAACATGGACTTCTAATCTACGCGTCACCTGAACACGTTTTTTACTCAGAGCCACCGTCTGTAAACTTACAACCATGGGAGTAAACTATTATCAATGGATGGAATGGATGTCAGTTATTTTGAGGGCGCTAACGCCCTGCTACAGCTGCCGAAAATGATCTTGACAACGGGGACCGACTGTTTACATCCCACGAGATTAATGTAACAATTTACTTTTCAGGCGACAACAATAATACAAACACAACAAATATGAGGGTATGTTGGGTTTTTGGTCTCTTTATACCTTCACCTTGACCTTCACTTAATATTTGAGCTAATTTTAAGAATTTCTCACATTTTATAACTTACATAAACGGAAAATAGTATAAAAATCACGCGTAAATATAAGCAAACATTTTAAAAAGGAAGTGATATTTCATCCCCTTTCTACTCTGATAGGAAGGAAACTAATGTTAAATTAGTATCGAATCGAATATCTTTTTTATATACGCAGACAAAATATTTAACATTTTTGGCAAGTTAAAAACGTACGTAAGCATACGCAAAAATAAATCGATAATTATTAGGGATAAATCCGAATTTTAGTAATGAAAACCGGTGCAAAAACGTAAAACAACGATTTATCGTGGTTTAAAAATTATGCTATCTAACATGTTTTGACATTCTCACAATCAAAACGATTCTATAAATATCTATAGACTCAAAACTAAACTAAAATGATCTAAAAATGACTAAAACCATAATACTCAACTCAAAAATAAAATGCTTTCTTTCAATATTCCTATCAGGTTATTCCGCGGCATTAAGACTTATGGTTTTCGAATACAACAATGGCGGCTACATGACTAACTGTAGAACAAAGTGATTTCACGCGTCACAGATCCCGGAGGGTGTAGTCAGCGTAATCCCGACCAGTTACATTTAATCACCGACCTGCGACCAGCCACTCTAAACATTTAACCCTTCCTTATTATACCCCATTATTGGAACCGTGCGCCTGTTGTTACAAGATTAACGAGCAATAATTGTTACGCGCGAGCGGTAAATTAAACCGTTGATAACTTATTTGCTGTAAAATATTTTATTAAAGGTTTATATTTTTTTTCACAGCTATCAATTCATTATTTAACTTGCTACTGTAAACCGAAATAATTCTATATAGTTTTTACAATTTTTATGTTATCAAATGTAAACATATTGTTTTGTATAAAGGGACAAGTTGCGCATATAACATTGGTGTAAGACGCCATAAATCCACTGGACACCAAGAGACAAGGGATGTTACGCTTTTTTAACCAGATGCAAAGGTCAAATGGTTTACTTCCTTTCGGTTCCTTCCTTTCACTAGGTGATAGGTTTCCCGTAAATATGCAACCGCCGGAGGTCATGGGTTCAATTCCCGCTGGGAAACAACTATGTGATGTCGTTGTTTTCTGCTAGGTAAACAATATGAGCCGAACACCCAATTCTTTGTAAAAAAAGATGAACTATGCGTCAAATGGGCATAAAAAGTCGCACCAACCCGCATCCGACCAGCGTGGTGAGGTACGGTCCAGCTCTTAACAGTGAAGGTGTGCAGTAGGGGAGGCCTACGTCCAGCGGTGGACTAACACAAGCTGATGATGATAATGAGGAAGATTGTGGCAAGCTAGTAAAACTCTCGCTCATCCTATAACAGTAACGGTTCTTTAGCCACTTGCCTAAGAGCAACTAAAAATGAGTATTATTCACTGTCTTTACATACTGAATAAAATAACAGAAAAATAAAATGAACTATTAATAAACTTTTTAACTTATCCCTAACACGTTATCCTGTCCCGGCCACTTTACATGCAAACAAATAGTGAAACTCAACCAGAATTCGTCTATGGGGATCGATAGGGTTGGAGCGATGCGGCGTGCGGGTGCGGTGGCCCGTGGGCTGACGCAGCCGCCGCTGTTTGCACGCCACGGTCAACATTGTTAGCAGGCTCTGCTCATCGCGGCTTCCCGCGCAAATGTTATTACATGATTAACTCTAACCTAACTCCCGTTTGTTCGTTCGTTTCGTTAATTGTACAATCTTCGATAATAAGTAATAATGGAATTAAATTTAATAATTATTATTCTGTTGATGAAGTTTGTTTATTAAAATTTTGTAAAAAATCTTTTGTAGTTGATTAAGATTGTAGACTTCTCTGTGAAAAATGCATAAATAATCCCTGTTATAAGTAAACCTAATCCTAATATTAATTCTAGCTTAAGAGACTAAAGCTCGGCTTTTTAAATGATAGCTAGTAAAGTTTTACCTAATGCCTTAGGATTAAAACAGTAACTGATTTCTACCACACACAAACAATATAGGCTGTAACTTTAACGTCGAACTTCCTTTTACAAACTATTCTAGAGCTAAATAACACCATGAATTAAAACCTGAATCTATATATTCAATTGAAGTACGCTGACGAAAGTCAATCATCTCGCGAAGCTCATTTAATATTTTATTGTCATTAAAATTTTTCATTACATTATTTATATAATTTCTTTGTTTTTGGCTTGTTTTAATCCTTGGTCACCAAAATTCTGGACCTTAAAATGGTTTTTTTACAAATGCTCATACAAAATGTTATGTACAAATTCAAATCATAAAAATCAATAAATCAAGCTCGGTAATATTTTTAAATTTATGAAATGACAGGATAACACCCTGCAGTTTAAATTATATAAATAATCTAATTTATGTAAAATCTGAATACCTGCACCAAGTAACAACTGGCACCAAAACGTTAAACTTTTTCACCACTTATGTTCGCCACTATACCTCAGCACCATTTAATAGATAAGAGAAAAGTATGTTTTGGCTTCGTAACTTATTTCCTTCATTAAGTTAGGGAACCTTTTTGATTTAGTCATTTAACATAGTTTTAACAATCGGGACCTACTTTTTACATGTCCTTCCAATCAATAATTTTACCAGATAATACAAAGTTCCTTCGCAGTATTCGAACTTACAACCTCTGTTTTGGTAAGAAACTGTCAATGTAAATATTTTTAATTAAAACCATAATACGTTTGAGTGATTTTTATAGACTTCCTAAAAACATTGTAAATCAGTTGATAATAGCACAGTTTGTAATCAATTGATAGAAAACTTTGCAAATTTTTTTTTTAAATTGATAACAATTTACGAAACGAACTGCGAACGTCCCAAGTGTCACTCGAATATAATATAATACCGTCCGCCGTCAAAGAACAATGGGGAGCGGGGTCGGAATAGAATCCGGCGCGACGGTGAGAGTCGGCTCCCAGAGGCGAGACACGTTCGCGCCGTTATCAATGCCTCTTCATCAATCGATTCGGCGGCATCCCACTTTTCACTTCATAGTCCATTCTTTAGTCTTTGGCTTTACATTTGAAAGTTAGTATTATAGTAACTTGGATTTTATAAGGAAGAATGTGCAATAGACAATAATAGAAGTAAAGTGAAGAAGGCGGAGATACTATAATCGCAAAAATGCACCAAAAATAATGAATAGATAAGTCCAGATGTGTATAACAATACAATTAAGTTTACTATTAAATTAGATGCTTAGAAGTTTTAACGAAACCTGTACGCTGAAACGCAGAAGATTCCAACTGTATGACGTTGCATTAAATTAAATTGGCAGCATAAGGAAGAGCACTTCCGCAACACAAGCCAGTAGTCTCGAAACACGAATGTTTTAAATTAAAGATTAAGTGAAGCCACTATAAAGGAGATGAGAGAAATCTGTAAAAATATATCATAAGGCACGACCATTACCAATTCTTCTGGTTATATACATCATATCAATTGTTTCTCATTGAAAGTATTCGTATAAAAAACAAAAATGTGTTATTGTATTTAATTGAAAACAAGAGGACCTTTGCTAGCATTTTACAATTTTTTTTTTGTTGAACTAAACATGAAGGTGTATGTTCAGATATATCTTTACTTCAACGGTCCGATCAAAAACCCATAATATATTCAGAAGATATAACAATTAAATAAAAACAATAAAGCCAAAGGATTGTTTAATCACTACATTATATTAAATCGCTTCGCCTGTATCCCTATGTATGCGTAGATCTTTAAAACTACGCAACGGATTTTGATGCGGTTTTTTAATAGATTAAGTGATCAAAGAGGAAGGTTTATATGTATAATACATACATAATATTGTAAAGAAACGTTGATCAATTTATATATTTTTCCATTCATTTTACAGATATCAGTATTGCACCCGTGCGGAGCCGGGGCGGGATGCTAGTATATGATAAAACATAAACATACAATACCAGACATAAATTTTTTGCATTATCTATAAATTTCTATTTGCGTAACATTCTGATAAGTGTAAAATTGTAGTATTATCAATATGCTGGAGTGAAAATTTCCTAAACTTGATAACGTTAACCTTCAACTCGATAACACTGATAATAGTATATTAACCTACGAGTGATCTGCACATGTCTTAATGCCGAGTCAGAGGTTGCACGCTCCAGCAATAATAGTTGCATAATATAGCGTATAATATATAGAAGACTTTAGTATTCAATAGACGAAATCATTTTTAATTATTATTACATCATTTATCAGTTCACAGTTCATGTATCAGTCAAAAACTGAATAATGCATAGTGATTGACAGTAGAATCCCATCAGAGCCATTTCGGGACTATTACAACATTTGACATATCTTGTTTGACTTCCAAGTTTTTAGGCATTAATGTAATTTCTTGTCTTTGTTAATGAACCAACTAATGACAGGACAAGAAAAGTTTTTAATGAAATGTTTTATTTTATAATATGGCCAAATTGATTTTTACATTAACAAACCACACTGGAACTCCATACATTTTTATTTTGCTTACAATAAATATTAACATAATTAACTTCGAAAATTATTAATTATTCAATTAAGAATGTCATCTTAATGTATCTTAAGCAAAGCTTAAGCTAACACAGTGGAATAGCTAATTTACCATATTTACAATATTTTACGTGTTTTATGTGAAGTTATTGGATAAAACAATTATCGAATAACTGGATATATTTTACAAAACACAGTATGCACAAGAAACTTTAGCAAACCGTACATATTCGTTACTGTGCACCATCTCGCGAAGACTAATAAAATGTTGCTAACAATTGCATATCGCTGCTGTGTTTTGGCTACAGCTTTTTAATTATCATTATCATCATCCTCTAACGCACGTTTTTTCCATTCCCCTTTTTTGGACTGTATCGCACCACGCAGGTCTAATGCGAGTTGATGGGTGGACCGACTTTTACATGCCCATCCGACTTATGGATCATCGTACTTTTCAGAATATTGAGTGATTGGCCCAAAGTGTCCTAACCAACCAGAAACAACAATAACACAAACGAACTCAAGGCATCCGGTTTATAAATCATGGGCACAACAATGTCAATCATTGAGCACAATTCCACTATACGTTTGCCTAATAAGAGACCCAAATAACGTTAACGAATTCAGGCGCAATTGACGTCGTGGTCCACTAAGATGGTGTGTGCTTTTGGCGCCTTTAGATTTATTTACATTTATTCAGAGTCCAAATAGGCTAAACTATAATACTTGTTGTTAACCTATTGTAGGAAAATGACGTTTTAATTATATATAAATCGACAACACTTTGCTACTAAATATTACGATTTATACAGCTATTTATTACGGATTTCATTAGTAACCAAATATTACCGATTCTAAAATTTATAATTTTTTATTACTCCTTTAAAATGGTTCAGTGCGACCGTAGCACAAATGTATGCAACATGTTCCGGCTGCATTTCAACGTAATCCGTAGGCACTGGAAATAAATGTCTTGTGATTATACTGAGCGTTTTGCTGTTCAAGTACCTAGGTACTTGCAACTTCCGCAAACCCAAGAGCTATGAAGTCCTAGCAAGTTTCTCATTCAGGCAACATGTAAACCCTTTTTTTTAACCGTGGAAATGCCTACGCATACCCGTTCTAGCGGGGCAAAGACAGGTTATGTCGGACTCGCACCGACTAAAACCACCATTGTTCCTCCTAACGCCTTTAGGGTGGGGTCACAGAACGTGCTTCCACTCATCTGCAACCACACCAGCGCTGCCCGCCGAAGCAGCCCCATCTCGGCCTACGGCCATCTGCCTCCCTCTGGGCGCGTCGGAACTAGCGCGCCTTCGTCTCGGCCCCTGTTGTTGGTAACAGTCTCCCCAGAGTCTGTTACTCAGGAGCCATGGAGCCAGAGTTCCTGACCACGCAAGAAGCAAACTCCCAGCCCCAGCGGCGGCTCAGATGTTACGCTCCGCCGCTGGCTCCATTTCGACCGAAGAAGGAGGAGAGACCGACGACACCATGCCGAATATCCCTCCTCCCACGGCCCCTCCACACCGCATCAGCGGTGCGGCCCCGCCGAGTCGCGGAGGATAGGGAGAGCGGCCTATGGAAAACAAACACTCCTCTTCCCCCGCGACACCACCTTGGTTGTGAAGGACAGGAAGGGCGCACACACTTCTGCAACCCGTCCCACGCACCCTCCCAGACGCATCCAAAGCGGGCTGAATAAGCCCGCTTGGAGCAGCCTCCTTCCACTGCCGGCCCTCAACACAGGTCGGCCAGGTTCCTCTTAGCTTCCCCGTGGCTGGGCAAGTAGCAGGTACTGAGCTTCACCACTACGACAAAGCGAGAACCAACCTGTAAACCCTGACCCAGCCGTGGGGACCTCAAACTTCAACTTCAGTCTTCAACCTGTCAGAATTTGAATCTGTTCAATTTGAACAAACAGAATGGCTTCGCCTTAAATAACAAAATAAATAATCGTAATTTACTAAATTCGACCAATCCGCGACCAGTTTTGCTACCAACCATGGCTTTTAGCTTCTCTTTATACAACTTTAGATACACTATGACATAATAAAGTAAGCCCTACTAGTAGTACAGTAAAATTATTTGCTAAAATAACCAAACAAAATTCCATTACTTTACGTACATTTTTACCATAACAATTACATTCGCACAGCAATTAGGATTATGTCGATCTCGATTGGTTCTCATTTTGATTCGATCGCGACCCATTTACCAGAACGGGGTGTCAAATTTCAAAATGTTTCTATAGTTTTCAAGCCGCTTATGTTACTATTAGTAAAAAAGTACAGTTTAAATAACATTTCATTACATGTCAAAACTACCAAATACCCATAATTCGTGACATTTGTTAGTTTTTCTTTCGTATTCCAAAAGAAAAAGACAAAGACTGTTTTCTGTTTGGTGTCGTGATCACACTCTCACTCTCAGGTCGCGGCTCATGCACTTATGATCCAATATTTAGTACCGTGCCCGGTGAACATTGATCCACAGTTACGAATTACGAACTGAGGAGAAGTTAAATAATACGTTGTTTGCTGCGATTGGGCTTAATTGTATTTATAATAAAAGTTGTTGCCAATTAGCCTGACATTGAGAATTTGCTGAATTTATGATATTTTTAATATTTAATAATTTTAATATTGAATTGATATAGAGATGTAACGTATAAACTTATCATTGAAGTACCTAAAACCCTGTCCTATTGAATGTGTCGCGGCAATAGCGCCTGCAAGTGATCCACAGCTACTGCTGATCCACATAGATCTTGTTTAGTCATGAGCTAATGGATTTGTCAGTTTAGGGTCATGAACTGATCGGATATCAGTCAACCAGTCAGAAATGATCGACAACACAGCTCTTATTATCTAGTATGATAAACAGTAACTTATCATAATACAGATAATGTAAAAAATAAAAATACTGTTGACATTTTGAATTTTTATAAGAAAAAAATAGTACAATGAAACCTGGCAATATAGTTTCATTGTCTATAGTAATATCCTTTTTATGCGTCAATCAAGTGTCAATTGTCAAGTTCAAAATTTTGTTACATTAATTATCATAAAGTATTTTTGCGGTAGACCTTGAATTATTGCACACTGAAACTGTAACTTAATTTATATGATTATTATTACCTTTTCTTGTTTCCTTCTTCAACATTAACGAGTCTAAATAAACAACACGATTACAAAGGCAATGATTTGGGTTACCGATAAGTATTATTAAGCAATAATTACAAAAGTTTTATTGAATCCGGGAAGCGATAAGGCATTCGTTTGGTGATAACAGTAAAGTAAAGAAGTTTAACACAAGTGCATCCGTGAATTTGGAGAAAAGGTTTATTTCAGAGTTTAGAAAGATGACTACAGAAGCCGATGAAAAAGCGCTCAGATATAGGAGAGCTCAAAGCGTTACCAGAGCAGAAGAAATAACAGCAAAGGAAAATAAAGCTCGTAAACTGCAAGTTGATAAACCGTAAGAAAATTTGTCAATTATTTATTTAATTTCTTATTACAATCTAAATTTTGCCTCTTAAGAACATTAAAATGTAATAACATTAATTGTATTTCAGAATACACAAGCCAAGAGATTCTTTATTTTCATGGAGTTCAGAGTTCACTAACTTTACTGGGCTAGTAAATTGGGGCTTCCTAATGCTCACAATAGGGGGACTAAGATTGTGCCTGGAAAATTTTTTAAAGTGAGTATTGACCACATTGTAAACAATATATGATAAAGCATTGTTATATTGATTATGCTCAGTAATCATAAGGCAACATCATCATTACAATTTTTCTACATATTTTTTAGGTATGGCATACTTGTCAATCCCATTGAATGGATTATAGTATTAACTGGTTACAATGAAGGCAAAACTCAGCACTATCCTTCTGTGGTATTATTAATTTGTAAGTTCTCTAAGTATATTTTTTTTTATCATATCTTTTGATTAAAGTGTAGTTTAAAGGTGACCAATTAGAAAATGTTAGTTCATATAAATATTTAGACAATATTTCTCAGTGATACACACATATTTATTTTTTTATTCATTGTTATAATTTGTAATACCATTAATGGTTTATGGCCTAGTTCTTAGTTTCTAACTATTTTATTAGTCATTCTTTATTTATTCAATTTTAGTTGGCTTTTTATTTAATCTATTTTATATTTTTTTCAAGTTAAGTATAGTTCAGCTTAATAGCTGTTAATTGAAAATCGTACACTACAGATTGTATTATTTATTGATTAAATTTTAATTACTATTTCTTTATGGCCTATTTGTTTTTATTAATAGCATTCATTATGATTTATAGTTACTCAACTTTGAACATTTCAATTTCTTACAAGAAGAAGTTCAGCAAAGCTTTATTAAACATGCTTATATATAAATCTGAATTATTTTTATGGAATGACTTATAAGTAATTTATAAGACAATAGTTTATATTACTAATACATATTCTTTCTAAAAAATTCCACTAATAATGAACTAAGATCTAAAGTAGAATGATAAGGCTATTTATAAATAATTTACTTTAAAGATACCCTAAAACAGCTCATATATCTGCTAATTAGAATGTTTTACAAAATGTCATTATTGGCAATTTTTTTATTTTCCCTTTTGTGAACTCTGTATTCTTTAATAAAAGTTTTCTGAACACAAAGGTTATAGAGCTATGTAAAAAATAGTAGAAAGAGATAATAAAGAGATACATGAAAGATGTTTATTTTTTAATAAATATTCTTTATTGAGACTAACAATAAACACATAATTCAATTATCTTATTCCAGAGTATATTAAGTCAGAAGGTTGGAATAACTATGCAAATTTCAAATATAATTTTCGTAATCACTTTACCAGTAGTTGTGTTGAATATAAAAAGTCAAGATTTTAGTTTTGGTAAGTACTATATAATAACAGTAAATAAATTTAAAACATTGTTTTTTGGTCTTTTTACATTTCATTTCGTATTTAGTTCTTTGATATATCATAATATCAAAAAGTGATAATTATGTTCCAGTGGGGATAACAACTGTGTGCATGATTTATCTCATATTGTTCCTGAAATTATGGAGCTATTGCCACACAAATTACTGGTGCAGAAATAGTTTAAAAGCAAAGCTCTCCAATAATAAACTAAGGAGACAAAGTCTGTCTGCTCCTAATTACAGTAAGTAATAAAATATATGATCATCTATTAAGAAAAGACCAGAAAAACTGTCTTACTATTTTTCTTCTCTGATGAACACCTTTCATATAAGTTTTTAAAGTAGTTATGTGAGTAATTTTTTTTAAATACAACTTAAGAATATAGTATATTAACAGTGATATACTTTACTTGTCCAAAATAATGAAAAATTAGTAATTGAAATAGACAATATTTTTTTTAATATAATTGGAACTGTCAATTAGCTCCTATTATAAAAACAATGTACATATTTGTTTTATGTAAAGTGTTTTTATCACAAACTTCATATATACAAAATATTTAAACAATGATTGCTTAAATTGAATTAATTTTGAACAGTGGAGAAAAAATATGATTCATTCATGTTTTTCTGTTTCTATTAGAAGCATGCAATGTAAATTCTAATGAATACAAAGAACAAGTAACAAAAATTGTTGACAACTGACTCATCTCAATAATGACTAACAATTACTGGAAAATTACAGTCACTTCTATAACTTGAAACATAAAAATGCATACAAAATTTTATTTTAAAAGCAAATTCAATACAATATAATACTTAACATAAAAAAGTTGAATATAAATGGACATGTCATTTTTATCAAACAATTTTCAGATGAACTAATGAATGCTGAACATGAGCGTAAGTTGATAAGTTTCAAAATGCACTGTAAAAGATGCATAGAGCTTGTGTTTTTTATAAGAAATTACTAACTAATAACAACTGCACAAATTTTTGCTTTATAGCACTTGGTTGTAGATATGTTGTGGTTCTTTGTTCTTCTATGTTTGCTTAATACAATAACTGTCTTATAGGACAATAATACTCTGAGGTTTCCATGTTTTATTAAGATTTAAGCTGAGTCACAGAATTATATATTTTTTTTTGGTCTTACCATAATATTACTTCAGGTGTTTTGCTTGTTTTTAACCTGAATATCTAGACAATATTTTTCTTACATCCATTTTTCAATGTATAAATATTTTTTGTAATTTAATTATATATACAAAAAATCTTTATTTTGGTTTTACCATGTTATGATTTATTATTGTTAATCTTTATATATACTTTATATTTAATGTGCATAATATATTTTGTTTTACAGATATATAATTATTTTGCTTTTATAGTTTTGAATCCTTATATTTTTAAACAAATTATAAATAATAATAATTAAATTTTTATTCATATTTATGAGTTATTTTAAAACTGAGCTTTGGGTTGGGTTCTCTGCAGAAAGCTTGGAAGATGAAAGGAATCATGAGTTTGCGCAGTTGGTCTGGTTCAGTACCCTGATAACTTAAACCTTAAAGATTTATTATATTTCCTTTTGGCACCCACACTGTGCTATGAGCTGAATTTCCCACGCACTACACGGTTAGTTGTGTATGTTTTTACTTTGCTTGAAATAAAGGCAAGTTTAAAACACTTGTGCAAAGAATAAATTGAAAATTAAGAATTAATATTTTTTGTTAAATAAAAAAACTTTTATTTAAAGCTAACTCAACATCTTATATTTGACATTTTATTATATTCAACTATTATCACAGATTTTATTTAAAAACAATATTAATGTAAAGCAATTAAATTGGTTAAATTAGTGTAATTAGATATTGTTGAGTATTTATGCAAATATTGATGTAAACATTTTAATTTTTCTTTGCAAAAGTGGGTGCTAATGTAATGTTTAATTGGCAATGGTGGTGTTTGTGAGGACTTTTTTAAAGTCTAGATAAATGTACCCGGTACCATTACATTGCTATGTCCATGCATTTTAAATCTGTAATGATTTCCGAAATGTTCATTTACTTTACATGCGCAAAGAGTTTAGTATGTTAAGTCGGCCTCTTTTATACATATGTGATAGGTGGTAATCAGCACATCTCTATTTTTAAATTACATATTATAAGACCTATGTAAATATTATTTTATACATGTACATAAAGTGGTAATCAAGATTATAAATAACGAATTATATGAATGGCGCTATGGCCTGTAATTGTATGCATGTTTATATAATTTCACCTTTTTATATACTTTTAGTTACATAAGTAAAAATAAGGTTTTATGATGAATACATATAAGTCCCTAATAAAGTACAATAATAATTTATTGAGTCTTTTACAATTGCAATTTTAGCATTATGTCTAAATAATATATAGTATATTTATTTGCAACCTTTAGTTAATTTTATGTACAAATTCTCCATTAAATGGTAAATTATATGTTAAAGCTTTTCTCTCACAGGATCAGGAAAAGATTTCTTATGAAAAGAATTATAGAGGTTGTATTCGGAGTGAATCTAGTATTGGCTTTATTTCAACAATGGATGATTCCGTCAGTGACGAACGCCGTCGGGCCATTTTCAGAAATGAACATGGTCAAGATTGCAGAGCGTTTGCTAAAACTAGCCGTAAGTCATTTGAATTTACTATTTAACCTTTTATTTATTTTACTTTATTATGGCAACAAACAGTCATTACAAAGATATTATATAGCTTATATTACTAAAAATGAAGACAAAATAGTGCTAAAAAATACGATAACAAAATAGTACTTAATAGTGAGCTTATAACTAAAACATTTCTTAAATTTACGCCGCGTGTGTTATATATTTGGATACAATGTTTAACAATATATTCAGAGTTTATATAAAGAATCGCAACATTTTATAAAGTACATAATAGAAGTCAACTTATTTCTTCTTTTTCTTAATATAAAATGGACTTTTTGTAAACAAAGTAACATGATAATGTTTTAGGATAGAGATCGCCAAAAATTCATACTATACTATACATATCAGTCAATAAGATCTATTTTACATAGCAAATATGTGAAAGTTTTTAGCGTTGTTCAAAAATTTTTACAATCAACTAATAACTACACCATACAAGCGACGCCGCCTCGTTACTATGGATTACAATGTTTACCGCGACTCTAACTTTTCTCGTATATAGTAAAACAACGACCATAATAGTCTTATTAAATACATTTTTCTTTTTCTTAACTTTATTAATTACCATATAATAATTAAAAAATTATTCGAGAACTCGAGATGGTATCACTTTTTTGTCTATCACTCAGGTACCGAACCATCTGATTTGGTTATGCTTTTTCTACTTGAGTTTCCATTCGTTTCTCAATCTGATGGGTGAGCTGTTGCACTTCGCCGACCGCAACTTCTACAACGACTGGTGGAATGCAAACAATATTGCATTGTTCTGGAGCTCTTGGAACCGGCCCGTACACATGTGGGCTGTTAGACACGTTTACATTCCTATTACCGAGAAGGGATACGGAAAGTCTAACGCTAGCATAGTCGTGTTCCTAATATCGGCATTCTTCCACGAGTATCTGGTGAGTAAATGTATTTTGTTTTTAAAATCCTCTAGTGATGTTACTTTTGTCTTCTTATATGCAGCAAAAGATGTGATCTTATACAATATAACATAGTTAATTATCTACAGGTACAGACACCACAAACATAATGTCAAATACAATTGGCGCCACACGCTTATAATGATTAAACGTCGCATGAACATTGGGGACGCTACGCTATTTAGAACACGTCTATTGATAATACTACCATTTGTCTTTGTCCTGTTTAACTTTGAGTTTAATAACCAATTATCAAACCTAACAATATCTTATTCGGATTTAGTATAACGGCCAACTGAAGGAAAATGTAAAAAATTAACTAACTTATACTACTATTCTTAATGTGAGTGTTTGATTACGACGCTTTTACTTCTATAAGCTATTTTAAATATGTTTTAAATTAGTAAATCCACTCTCAACAAAATACTGCAAAATTCAACAAAAAATAGTTTAAAAGAAAACTGTGTATGTATGTAAATTTTAGATTTTGTAATTGTATATAAAAACATTTTTTTTCTCAGGTGAGTGTACCGCTGCAAATGTTCCGGATATGGGCCTTCCTGGGCATGATGGCTCAGCCTCCCCTTTCTGTTATTTCTCGTCTAGCCGAAGTGAAACTTGGTCCTCGATGGGGCAACATAATGGTATGGAGTTCTCTAATCCTCGGCCAACCCCTCGCCATCATGATGTACTACCACGATTATGCACTGGCACATTTGACTAAAGTGTAACTTTTTATATTTTTAGTAAAAAAAAATATTTTATCTGTGCTACTAACATTTGGTGTAAGGTTAGCTCTCTGTGCTGCCATATATTACAGCATTGAAAAGTAATGAATTTATATAAGTTTTTTATGTGCAAGATTAGTAACAGATACAGTTTATGAGTGCCATTACTATAGGTTATGGTTGGGGTTGGGACTTTTAGGGTAGAACTCGAAATGTGCATGTCAGGTCAGTTTTTGTCTTATTAAGAGTAATAAAATATTTTTTTATACTTCATGTGGATTTTAATTTGTATTTAATATCATTTAAGTAAAATATAAGACTGACAGCACAAAATATTTGATGTTAACAGGGATAGATTTTTATATTGTGGTTTACAAATAAATATTTTTATTTAATTGAGGCTTAAAATCCCATTATTTATTCGTATTTATTAAAATTATATGCATGTTTTAGATATGCTTTTAAATCATGTTTTTATATATTTTATACTTCTAATGTTATTCATATTTAAGTGCAATGTACCAAAATCATTATTATTTTATGATTAATAATCATTATTATTATTATGATTAAACAAAATTGTGAACGTAAATAAAAGTATGTGATGTATTGTTTGTCATATTGTGTGTGTGCCTATTGTAACATAAGAGGCTGCAACTGTTTATATATAAAAACTATGTTATGTGAATTTGCCAAAAAAAAATCTGCCTACTTTGTATCGTCTATTTATTCGTTTATGTCATTTAATAAATTTTATATTTTACAATTTTTGCTACAAGTTACAATGGCATGTTTTAAAAATTCTTTAATTAGTGTTGTTATGCAATTTACTTTATTCGTTTCTTGCATGATAAATATTGGATACTGTTAATTCCTGTGCAGTATTTTATATAGAATTTGTTGAGGCCGTCTACCTCATTAATGTATCATTTCTGTGAGATAATATGAACACGCGTTAAGATAATATTTTTTTATAAAAATATTTTATCATTTTACAATTATATTTTATTATTAATTATATTGTTTTTTTAAAATAAATGCCTATTTTTGTGTTACTGTGTTACTGTCTTATTGTACTCTATTATTTGTTTTTTTTTTCAAAATACCGGAAGTTTTTTTTCGCGTTATTAGTATTGGCACTGTCGCAATGGAATTCTTGGCATTCGCATATCTACTATGCTCAATGTCACAGTCATTTGACAGAATGAGGAAGCCTTTCCAACGTTTATTTAATGCGTCGATTTTCATTTACTTCTGCGTCTATACACAATATTATTTGCCTTACGTGTAGTATGTCGTTTTTATTTTTTCAATAGCTGTTGCGCGCGCTTTTTCCAAGGTGGTAAAAAAAATACATTTTTGTTTTTTGTAAGACAAATAAAAAGTAAGTTACTCCCATTACACTAGCTATTTTTCACTCCCGTCAAAATCGGACCAGCCATTCGAGGGATTAGCCAGAATAAACAGACAGACAAAAAAATTAAAAAAAACTGTTTTGTTATTTAAAAATAATTATTTTGATGTACAAATACTATTTTTTTGTAAAATACCAAATATTCAAAACGTAGAGCTAAAAATTATTTCCTACTACATAATATATGCCTTTTTGGATTGTTTTTTTTTAACGAACTAGGCCCTCTAGTCGCAAAGTATACACTGACTGCATAAGGGTCTCGGCTGCAAGGGAAAAAGTGGAGGATACTACGTTTTTTAAAAATATTCTTCCACATGGCACAAAGTGGATAATTATCAGAACCCATTTAGTACAACGGAAATGGTTTCCGTCCTAAAAATGGCTATTTTAAGTGGTTTGGGGCTCTGATAAATACACTACTTTAAAGGCCGCTGAAATAATGACGCTTAAAATTTATGTTTGGTAGATGAAGCTTTGTTATAAAAGTTATATACTGTCGGTCAATGAGTAATAATAATAATAGATCGCGGTTTCTCTTATTACCATAATTAAGGTTTAAACAAGCTCTTGCCTTGACTTTTAGCCAGTACGACTACTTGTTCTTGTGGCTCCCAGTACGAGGAGATCGTGTTTATTTTCTTATTCAAAGGTCAAAATAACACATGTTTTGAAACCAAGATATTTTGGTAAACAAACATTTAGTTGGTAAAAAATGTAATTCTCCTAAAACCGGAAGCCACTCAGGCCAATAAGTGAACAGCAGGACCTTCCATTTTTGTTTTACTGGCGTCAAAAACGGTAAATTGTAAAAGCCGCATGTTTGGATTTACAATTAAGGTAAAAAATAAGTTTTTATAAAATATTTGTAATTAAAATTTTAAATAACATTAAAATTATCGAAAAGGTTAAATGAAAATGTTTTTGTTTGAAGAAATCCCGGTTTAGCAGGAAAATAATATAATCTAATGTTATTCCTCCAAAAGTTTGATCAAGTTTTGTTCAATCACCTTAAAGTAAAAACACAAAATTCTCTAACAAAAGAATATTAACCAAAAATGATAGTCAGGTCTAGTATACTATAAGATCTTAGAAACTACTAAATACTCTATTTTTCTATTGTTTAGGAAATAATTTAATTATTAAATAAAAGGACCCACGGATTTTATCACTTTATTTTACATTTTTAAAATTCCTGATGTTTGGCTTTCCAACGGCCCGTGGTAGGGTAGTTACCCCAAAGTGTAAAATCATTTTTTTAATACTCTAACAATAATATTTTATTGGTTTTTTCTTTTAAAAATTTGATTATCGATTTTTACCTACACTACTCTAAACTGGACTATTTTAATTTCAACCCCTTTAAATAATACCATATCGTAATTTTTACAGTTTCTCCGGAATCCATTTGTTATATTCATATGCTTAACCAATTTAGATTTTGCTTTATAAATTACCAGTTATGAATTTCCTCATAAAAGCTCAAGTGGTTTAAAAATTGCTTCCTTCTTAAAATTATTAAAAAGTATTAAGAACAGATTTTTATTTGATATCCGAGACTCAACAACAATGAAAGGTTATTTGAGTCCCTGTCTCAAAACAATTGGGCTGATCACCGTGAAAATAAAGATGATCCCTGTTTGGTTGAGAATAAAAAATCATTTCCCGGTCCTGGTTTATCCGTCGGGATTGAAAATGCCACCTGTGTTTACCCGTGGCTTATTCACTTTAATATTTCATATACTATTCGTAGTTTACGTCTGCTTCTTTAGTCGGTTCGATTGGAACATTATATATTATTTGGTCTGAAATAGGACTGGGGGCCATTTGTTCGTTTTTTCCTTTATGTGGAAAGAAAACCGATGTTACCAAACCAAATTAATTTGTTAAAAGGTTTAATATAAAATTTACTCAACCTTTTGGGCCATAAAACATTTATTTAAAAATTCTTTAAAACCATTTTTAATTCATTATTTAAACATCGTAAAATTTATCGATAATAAGGTAACTTTGCCGGTTGGAAATTGTTGATTCGCTAAGTTCGTAATTGACTGGTAAGCTTGTTTACAATTAGTCTGATATTTCGTAATTTGACCGTTGGTCCACCCTGCTGTCCGCCGGAAGCGATCAAATCCTCGCGGTGTCAAGCGACCATGCAGGTTGACGTCAAGCCAACCCATTGGACCCCGCCGACCAACGGATGCAGGTTTTAAACCCAGTTTGGACCTTTTTATATTTTTTTCTTTTTTAAGCCAATTCGTGGAGCAATTGGGCAATTGGGTTTGGGTGATTTTGCTTAGCTGGCGCGTTTTAAAGGAACGAGAAAAATAATAATAAAGGGATAAGGGTGGCGGTCTCATCCTAATATTAATTGGTTTTCGGCCAATCCAGCCGGCACCGGCCCAAGATGGGCATTTGTCGAATGGCGAAAGGGGGCTGGCAGTGGTTTAAAAACTTTAACGGTAACCAATCCATTGGGGCACCTGGCCCTCTATCGTATGTGGCCCCCTGTCGGCAAGGCTCCGCTGGCATGGTACCTTTCCTCTAATAACATAGGCGCGGAATGGGTTCTGGTCAAATCCTCCGAACTCGGCGAGGGTGCAAAACCAACGGAAATGACCCCGACCATCTGGTTAGGCCTCAATAACCAACCTACCGGCCTTTCCGGGGCAGGGCCGGCAGGAGTAAACGCTTCTAGTGAAAAGCGCCCGGCGGTGGACAAAGTAATCAAATGAAAATGTCCTTCCAAGCGTTCTTCCAGGGGGCTCAAAGGGGTCTTAAAGAGGTTGACGTGAACGGCGTATCGGGTCAGGATGCCCGTGAGCTTACTGCATCTGGGCCATCCTTTGCTGTATCGGGTTAAACCCCAAAGACCCGGTTACCTTCAGCGTTCTACAATCTTTAAACCTGCCGATCTCCGAACAATTGCGACTTGACTGTCCCTTCCGGGACTGTAGCTGTCGAGGCAGATGAAAGCATATGGGCGAGGCAAATCCAATTCACCCGATTTTGCAAATGGATTGTAGGCTTCCGGAAGGGCTTTGGCTTGAATTGAAATAAATAAGGAAGGAGAAATACTCCAGGACCAAAGCTTCCCCCCATTCATAATAATACGGCTGGCAGGTGTTAACAGACTACTTCCCAAAAAAGCAACCTGGTTTGGACGACCTACAGATATTCCAATATATCATACTGTTTACCCCGCTTGGGGTTTGCCTCCCGTGGTGGTTGTTAAAAGAGTCTCGACAAGTTAAGCGAAAAGATTATCTCGATAACCAACCCCTGGAGGCAAAATTGAACTTGGGATCGCCGGAACTTGCCCTTTGTCTAATTATACTTTCCCCGGCAGGTAACGCTAATCCAAGAAACAAGTTTTGTGGGGTAGGCGTTTACCGGGATAAATTTAATATTTACCCGGCCGAGTTTTCCAGACCTTCTTGAAACCAGAATCGTCCTGGGGTAAGCCTTGGGCAGTCTCTGAAGAAAGGGGTGTGGTACCATTGGGTGCCTTTTCAATAGTGATCAGAAGAGTTCTATAAATCCCTGGAGCGTCCAGAACTGATACCAAAGGCCCGAGAATGAAAAATATGCATCGCTTTTTGTGTGGGGACGGACTGGGGTCCGTGGTTGCGAAAGAACCCTCTTGGGTAGTATCGGGAGGCAGCGTGAGCCTTATAACAGTGGTTGGAACCCGTTTTTTGAGCCAGAAAGATGTTGCCGGGATCCGCTTTACCTGGTCGGGATCCGAACTTTCCCGTTTTTTCCCTAAAGTGGCCTCCACTGTAAAACCCTAATGGCCCCATTGGTCTTCCTTTTAAGGACCCGTACCAAGAAACCTGCCATTCAACGAGTAATCCGCACCTTGTCGGTAACTCTGGTTCATTTCCGGATGAATTTTTTGCTAATTTTTCCGACAAGAGACTCCGAAGCATGGCGCGTTCCATAGCCGTTGAGCTCGGCAAATTGGGACCAGTCCGATGGTGAGAGGCCCGTTTGTCTGTCCCTGGTCATGACGGCGAGTCTCGACCTCGCCTCTTTTAAACCCTTTAGACTTTTGTCTTTAAACTCCTGAATGACGTGAGAATGTGGTGTGCTTCCTAAATACTGGGCCAATTGGATCCTCCTTGGCTTCTCCCTCAAAGCTGTGTATCCGCCTTCCAGCCTGCCGGTGGCTGGAAATTCATCAAACTTGTTGGTGGGAGGCGTTCGTCATAAACTTCTCCGGAACCCCTGCTTTTTCGTCGGTCGGTAATTCTTAGTCTACCCTTCTTAAAAAAACAGAATGACCTCACTTTCAAAGCCACGCCGGAAAAAATCCCTCATGAAGGAAAATCAGAAATTTCCCGTAACCCCCTTAAGACAGGTTCCCCCTCTTTAACCCAGTTTGGTGGAACTTATCCCTTTCCAGGGCTCTTCCCCCCTTGAGCTGCCAGGCCAATAACCTCCATCAAGCCCGGCCCAGGAAGCTCACCAGAATGTGAGTCACCTTGCCGTGGATAACCCGGTATTCAGGGATCCGCTTCCCGAAAAAGGTTTTCACATCTTGTCAAGTGGCGTCCTCATCTTTCCGTTTCCTTCCCACTAAGCGTCTTATGGAGGTTTAGTTTTTCCTGCGGTACGCCTTCTGCAAAACCCTTTCCCACTCACGTATCCAGTCCCACTAAAGGCATCCAGTGCCTCGTCAACTTTCCATTTGGTTTCCAAGTGTTAAGGGATCGAATCAGTTTATTCCAATTCCATTGGATTTTTCAGATCCCATCACGATTTGCTGGGAAATTATTTAGTGGTAGACTTCATCCACCAGGCCCGCTTTCAATGAAAACCCATATTACGGCGCGTCCAAAATTGGTGATTGCTCCGATTTTTAAACCTTTGATCCGAATACATCCCGTGAATATGTGTTTCCGGTCCGGCTTGATGAAATCTTCTCTTCCTTGTCCAATTCGGGATCTTGCCTCCCACTTCCTTGGGGCTTCTTCTTTTAAAATGGGCCCTTCATTTTCAGGGTTAACTTTTGTCCCTCGATAGTCAACTTCTGGATATAAGGCCTCCCTAATACACCCCTATCCATTAGGTGGTTTCTGGACCGTATTACCACGCTGTCCAATGCGGGTTGGTTAAATTGGACCGACTTTCATGCCCATCCGACCTGGCAAATTGTCCTTCCAACTTGGAAACAACAATGAAAATTTTTGACTCCCCAGGATTCGAACCAACCTTCCTCCCGGTGTCCTAAAACACACGCCCATGGGCTATGGGCGGTTGCATTTTATACCTGTTAGTAAGCTAAATACAAGGGCACGCCACCCCAGTAGAACCACCTCCAGGACCGCGATTATGTTGGGGTTATGTAAGGGATTTGTTGACAAAGTCCCACGCCGCCGGATGGTCGCCCTCTCTGGAAAGCAGAAAAGGTGACCCGGTGGCAAGGTTAGTAATTCCCTCCTTCGGACTTCCGCCCCGTGCCATCAGATCTTACCGGACACCTCCAGCTCGGCCGGGTATTCGCTGAGCCTCCAGCGTTTGTCTGTTCTTCGTAAGCTGGGTCAAGTTTTTGGTGGAAGCGATCTGTGGCCAGGGATTCTTCTAGGACGTTTGCCGTCTGTTGACGTCCATTGAAAGGGTTGCTCATAATTTGGTTGTCACCCAGAAGCGGGCGGATTGGCAATGACTTTTGACCTGTACTGGGATCTGGCCCAAAACCTTTTATTGGTTTGTCAGGCGTAAATATTGACCGCGTCTTTTTGGATGGGTCCTTTATGTTGGGCATTATTAGATGGGCTCCAGGCTTTCAGATGCCCGCCCGACGGCGAATCGGTGCAACTATGACCAACTATCGTGTGCATCCCCTTTCGTCGTTGGTTATCAACTTGTCCCTTAATGTGGAAGCGCAATGGTTTGGCCTGTTAAACCCAAAACCCTGCCAACACCAGATGTGCGGTCACATCCGGACTACTTCTTGTCCAAAGTTGACGGGCGAATTACATAGCAAGGTCCTTAGGTTGTGATAAAGAACTGACTCTCTCAAATCCTGGCCAGCAGAACTGGCAGAACACCGGTAGTACTGAGCACCCTAAGCGGGAGATATGGAAAGGAAAAAGGCTACCCTCAAGGTTCATGAAGGGCTCTACAGGGCCTCGCAAAGACTTTAAAGCTTCTGTAAACTGGCCTTTCAACCTCTTTTGCAAAACTGAAAGTTTTTGTTTGGAAATACAAGCTCCAAGGTGATGAAGACGAACAATTACCGGGGCACACAAAAGACGGCACCGTGGAATTATGTACCGGCGTGTCTCATCTGGTTAGTCCTCAGGGGCATTTGGCCCTGGGAACTTTTCCTGCTGGATACTCCATCAGAACTCGTTTAAATAACATCTCTTAGCTGGGGCTGGCACATCAATTAACCGAAGGCGGTTCTCAAAACAACTCCATCCCGTTTTTGGACCTGATATCGTATTAATAGGTAAAGAATCCAAATCGAAGGTGTTTTAGTGGAATAAATTTATTCTTAAAATGTTTCCGAATGATTGAATAGTTTTTCTCGAATTAAAAGGTTAATACGATTAATGTTAGTTGTATTTCTTAACTTCAATTTCTTTTTAAAAAACTTTACCTTCTTGTTTTAACGAAAAATAATACCTAAATGTTGGGAACAACACCATTGCCCGGAAAATGGAGTTGAGCGAGACAGATCAATCTGTTATCGAACCAAATTTAAGGTATCTTATCCACATTATTATTCTTGAGTAATGGTTTTGTGTCGTCATCGATTACCTATAATCAACTTCATTGTCAAACAAATATTTGTTTTTTTTAAATGTTCCAATAAACCTAGAACATTCCTATAATTATTTCGATAAATGTTTCTAAGCACAAAGGCATACACCGCCAGCACATTTATTTTAAGTCATCTGGCGTCTAATTTAGCGAACATTGCTAGAAAAAATCCTAAATTTAACAATAATTTAATTTTTAAATAATTAATTAGTTTTTTTATTTTCGTTTTTTGGTTAATTAATTATATTTTAATGAATTTTTTTTGTCTGGCAATAGTAAAACGGTTATCGTTTAACGTTTATTTTTTTATTGTTAACTTTAGTGTAACCTTTCCTTAAAAACGAAACAACTCTTGAACCCTTAAAATTTTTTAAAAAATAAAACGGATAGTCTTAAAAGTCTTACAATTCTACAGTTTACTATTTTTATTTATTATTAGTACAAAAGGGCACATTTAAACATTATCCAGACGATGAGATATAAGATAAATTTACCTAAATACCTATATTTCACATTGTTTTGGCATAGATACTACTAACAAAACTACTGTGGAAACATTTTGCCTTAATTAAATGACGTTATACGTAATCCTAATATAATTATTAATTTATCCGGGGACCTTCATTTTTTAAGGGGTCTTTTTTGTCCTTAAACCGCGACGGTTTTATTTTGAACTGGGAAAAAGAAGCCCAACTACTAGGGTAATCTTTTTAATGTCTTTGGGCTTCAAAAATATAAATGTTTACCTGCATGTATGATTTGTGATGCTGACGTGTAATTGCAATAGCTTTTTTATACATTGTATTTTATACATTTTAATGTTACTATTTGTTTTATATTTTTAAATAATAAATTTTGCATTTTATGTGCGTAGTTTTTACCTTACCGTATGTCGACCTACTGTCTGATAAAGATAATACGAATTGAAAATACATTCATCAAAGTCCTACAAGATATCGCCGGTATTGACCCAAGATTAAGTGCAAACGTTAAGGGCAACTTTGTAGCTCTAATGATATTCAAACAATGACTACTACTTGCAGATAAATACCCACTGGCTTACAAGATTTGTTACACAAAAGTAGGATGCTTTTGTGTACCAAATACTACCACTGACCGTACTGTCTCAGCTCCTTTAACTAGCAGGATTCCCCCGGATCTTTTACCCAAAGGCTCAAGACGTCTAGGTCGCTGCTAACAGCAGCCTTTTCACCTCTACCGCTAGACTTATCGGCCGTATAAGGAAGACATCAATGACATAGGACCTTGTACAACGGTGCGTCCTAGCTGAGTCACGGATGATAGGGAAAGGGGCTTCGAGATACCGATACCACCTTTTCCCCAGCGAATAAACCTTGACTACGGAGGACAGGGATCACATGGATCAGGGATGTATGCATACTTTTCAGGCTGGTAAGGTTCTTCTTACTTTCCGAGACCGCAGAAACTAAGCCGCTCCAAAAGTTATTTAGATTGCTTTCCTTCGTCGTTCAAAAATATCATTGCAATAATTCTGCCTAATTCCGACTGAGGAAGTTCGGTACAATTCATCATGCATTACTTACAGTCGTTGTTCAATGTAACGCAAGGCTTTACTAGAGTTTGATTCCAAAAATTCTAAAAAAAAAAGAAACGGTAATGAATTGCATGATATAAGTTCGGCCCACACCATTCGATAAATAAAACAATTCATTTTTATATATAATTGCGCGTTTGTGATCGATTAAGGAAATTTACATTTTATAGCTTAAAGCTAACATTACTACCATTACTTAAAGCGTTGGCATTGAGAGAAGAACTGGGACAAGAAACGTACTCCAGCTATGCGCCTGTCTTATATGGTGTTAAGTCCGGCTCAGTCCGGCCATATGCCAAAATTTGAGGCGGTGGCAGCTGTACGCTCGGCGCTGTCTGATACCACGCGGGCCTGAATTGCCAGGCGTTAAAAGGACGTAGGCGTGCTGTTAGGTGATCGCCTATAAGATACTTCGCGGGGTATGGCAGGAGCTCCGCGTTTTTACGCCTTTGGGCAGCCGAGATAATTAGCTACGTGGCCAGGATTGTGGCAGTTAAAGCACGCTGGGGATTCGAAGGTTGCAGGGACTTCTTTGTCCTTGGGTCTAGGGCAATCATTGGTAATAGATAATAATTTAGCCAAACTAAAATGATTAATGTTTAATCTAATGACCATTTGCAAGGTTCTTACGATTCATAATACTTGTTGATATATGAAATGTCAACGTCAAGGTAATTTTTGAGGGTCAATCGGTGGGTCATTTTCATGTCATGGCTAACATTAAGCAGACAAACAGGGTTTTATCACCAATATAGAAATAGGTACGTATTAGATTACGTTTAATACAGCAAATTTTTGTTGTCATTGGATAACACGATAAAAATTTGATTGCGATAACGTCTTAGTGACTGACGTTTTCTGTAAATTTTTTTTACCAAATTTAAACATTTTGAGTGCTGCCAGTAATTACCAGATACCCTACATTAAGAGAAGAAATAGAATAGTATTTAATTTAGTGAACAAGAAAGCTTAAGATTATATTTTTAACTTGGATTTATTCTATATTTGCTAAACTCATATAATGATATTCAGTCTACTACAACGCCGACATCTAAATTTTTTCTGTGTTAACAACACCTCACATTATTAATCAATACCCACTAAAATCATAGATGTGAAACAACTAATAAGCGATAATTTTTTGAAACCAATATTTAAGAAAAAAATTGATTACCGTTAATAAGTTAAGGAACAAAACCTAAAATAATATAAATAAACACCACTTAAGTGTCTATATAAATTAAGACATGCCGTTATTCTGTAGACCTCAAACAAGAAATTAAACATTTTATATTACCCATAAAAAATACTAGGCACGCAGCGATTGTTGCGTTAAGATGATAATTTTTTTCTGGTAACACCACTACTAAAAAGTCGCCACTGTCGTCTATCCAGTTTAGCCTTTTCCTCTGTGTTAAGCAGAGTATATAGTTGCCTATTACTGATGTAGAACGTAATGTAATTATGAACCTTGAAAATTTGTAACATTTGTTACATATTTAATTCGAGTGCATATTTACGGCTTTCACAATGAAGATCTGGACTTCGGAACACACATTTAAGTATGTGACGCAATATGGACTTTCGATAAACTTTATATGAAACCTTTTGTGCTATAATCCTTTTAACATTTTAGCCATCCTTGGGAGACAGTTGCTCAGGCAGCTTGGCGAAAATACCCTAATCCTATGAATCCCGCAGTAATTGGGACTGATGTTGTTGAACGGAAAGTTGTTGACGGAGTGTTGCATACACATAGGCTCGTTAGCTCCAAATGGTTTTTTCCAAGATGGGCACAAGCGGTAATCAGCTTTTGTTTATACCTTCTTTTCATTTTAATTGTATGAGTTCTTAAACTACTGATTAAAAGGTACAGGAGATATTCACTCTTCGATAAACTAATTATAATTAAAATAATCTTAATATCTCAGCTATATTATATATTTACTTATTTATCAGATTAGGCATGAAATACAAATATTGGTATTAATAATTTCAGCTTATTGGCACTGCAAAAATATGTTATGCTAGTGAAAAATCGGAAGTTAACCCCGAGGAAAGGCAAATGACATTAAAAACAACAAACTTAACGTTCTGTCGTTACATAGCTGTTGATGAGACCGTTACCTATACACCACATCCCACGGACACTGCCAAAACATTATTGAAACAAGAAGCTGTAGTCACTGTTCAAGTAAGTATAATTCTTTATTAAAAATGTTAAGATGAGCTGTGCTGCTGCATATGTCTATATATAATTTAAAGTTAGATTATGTTACATTTTTAATGAAGCATTATTACAGTAGTATAATATCTAACAAATCTCATTTTGCAAGGAATTCTGTGCTATAATCTAGAATCTCAAAGTAGACAATTTAAATAACAGTACTACTTCTTTTTTCTTCAGTGTGAACATTTTGTCTTTTAAATTAATAGCAATAAATGCTTATTTTTTTTTGTCATACAAATTTATATTTGATTATTGTTATCACATTTATCTTTTGCATGAGACGTTAACTAGATTAATGTTTATAGGGAGTTCCATTGAGCAGTTACATGGAAGATTTGCTTACAAATAAAATATCACTGAACGCTGGCAAAGGCCGTCAAGCTATTGAATGGGTGATAGGCAAAATTGACACAGAAATAAAGGAATTGGCCAATACAGCATGTAAAAGCACAGATGAACTCTTATCTCAAACAAAAAAATCTTTTGATGATATTACGACAACAGCCCGCAGATCCATGGACGACATTTCATCAAAAGCAAAACGGTCCCTTGATGACATAGAAAAATTCACCAAAGCGAATGCAAATCAACGAAGCTGAAAAGAGGAGTGATTCCATATTATAATAGTTCAAAATGTTATTTTATTTGCACAATGTCAACACTGCATTTAGAACAACTAGCTGTTGCTACATTCGGGATAATTGTTAGCATTTACCTTGAAAAGTGGATGTTACATAGAAACATTTGTAAAGTATTAAAATTATATATCAATTGGAAACAAGTTTATTAATCACTTAATTTCATGAAACTGTAATTAATTGAAATGTATGTTGTTAATTATTTTACACATTCATTTAATGTTAATATAATGAGTTATAGTTAAAGTTGTCAATTTTGTTAAAGTAAAAACAATTGATGTTTTTATTTTAATGCATAGCACTTTCATGATATTTGTTAGTATGAGCAGATTCCACCTTATAGTAATTTATGCTATGAATTGATTAGTATAATTAGAATGATTAAAAGGATTTTCCTTTTAATGTAATATGTATGGTTATAAGATCATTGTGATAATGTGTTACCATGACTCGGATCATGTTTAATCAAACGAACTCCAGCTTTTTTCAAATGTGTGTGTTAATAATAATTTCTTTGTAAAGTTTTGTAAAAATTTTCTTCATGTAATAAATTATGAATGGCAATGTAAAAAATACTTTTTATTCACTCATTTGTATTTTCTTTTGCGTCGTCTAAAAATTCCAAGTCTCTTATTATGATTCATTTAATATAAATCAAGATTAAGTGTCTAAACACCAATAGAATTAGGTATTTTTTATACACTGCCTATTAGAAGCGAGATACAAAGCACTGAAAGATATACAAATCATTTACGACAAACCAGTAAAATGCAGTATTATTTAAAGTTAAATCTGACTTCCTTTTTTTACGTGAGGTCTGCTCATGCGTGGGCATACCCCTCAATCTGTATATGTGGGCATACTCGTCCACGCAGAGGCAAGGTCTGATTATTTCGGACTCGCACTGACTATTGTTAATCAGTCAGTAACAAAAGTAAGTGAAGTAAAAGATGTTGTCACAGGAACACTTGCAGCCTGCTGCGAACCGTGTTGAGCCTGCGGCCCATTCAACCGCATCGTATCCAATGCGCCCTTATACGTGCGCAAAACTCTCCTCCGATTCTGTTACCCAGAGGCCATGTGACCCCAGAGCGATACCCTTATAGGGACACGATTCTCAGCCCCCATTGGCGGCCAAGATCGACTACGGATTAGCGAATATCTTCTATACATTTAGCTCCTCTCACATCTGCTCCACTCCGCTCATGACGTCTCGCTATGGTTAGGAAATACGGAATACAGACACCATTTTTCGCGAATCTTTCGTGGCTACAGAGGATAGGGATTACACCACACCCACAATTGCACATATTCCTGCTTTGGTGGGCAAAGCAGGCTTTTCTATACCGCTGAGGCCGTGCAGAGGAGTAATACTGCCCGTGTGGGCACCACGGCATACTTTTATTTATTTCAAAAATGTATCTTATCAAATAATCTTGCAGCCTCTATTGGATAAAATGTATATAAGCAGGTATATAGAATAGATTTTTTCTGCGGCTCATATTCTTTCATTGTTAAATGTTTTCGTAATTATTTATTACATATGGTAAGTCGTTTATAAAAATCCCAAAAGAGAAAATGGTTCAAAAATAGATACACATTTACAGGATTTATTTTACCATTCACGTTAACTCTACTACTTCTTATGGTTATGGGCGTCTTCTTCTCACCATAATCTCACGATGTTCATTATAAAAATATTATGATAACATAACAATGCCTAACGCCCACTTTGTTGCTTCCCAATCCTCACAAATGCTTTTCACAATGACAATTATCCATCTCCTAGGAAGTAGTTCCCGTTTTTACGAAGTGGATTCTATAAAGTAATTATGAAAGCCTATTGGAATACCTTTTTTTTGTATTAAATTCCGTGTTCAAGGGCACTGTAGCAAACGTAATTTCTGTATAAACGAGACATAATATTCCTTGTTTGTTGGCGAGTATTTGTTACTCTTATGCTTTGTTTCCTTTTGGTAATCCAACAGGTAAACGTACTGCAGGTTTCGTGACATTATACAACAAAACAAAAAAGTTTATATCGACGTGTCTGTATACATTCAAAATGACAAAGATTTTTTAACTGTTATTACTATTTATGATATAACAGTTCCCAAAAATATTTTTGTTCACAATTTCTCAGTAGTTTTAAAAGGGCCTTTATGATGTTAAGAAACTTTACATTCTTTAAACAACTTACCTTAACAACCCAAAATAGTTCAGATTTTTTTTTTATTTGGAAAAAGCCGGTATTAAAACTAAATTAGCTCGGATTCTTGGCCACATGGGTATTTATCTTAAAGATACGAGAAAAACTATCCTAGCACTTCATTCGAGACTATTATATGGGATAGGATAGGAGCGAGAAGGATGTCATTGCTGACGGCATTACAGGCGATCGTGAAATCTATAAGAACCAAAACAGTAACCATGGTTGATTCCATACCCGCCTTTATATCGCCAGTCACTTTTAAAATGGCTGTAGAGGTGCTGTCACCAGGTCTTAAACCTGTTTGCATCGGACCTGTCCTGCTACAAACCAGGACTAATTTTCATCTGTACGTAAATATTTAAACTTACGTAACATACGATCCCTATGTCTCGTGGCTATGCGTATGCCTGCAGTTAACCATGAGGCAGGCGGTAGACTCACTTTTACTCGCTTAACGGAAGCATAGATGTCAAATAATTTAGTTATATGAGAGTTTAAAATTTGGGTTTTGTTTTCACTCTTGGCCACCGCATGTCATTCGACTTTCCCGGCATCTTCACGCAGCTTATCAACATTGAACCTAGCAAAAGCCCGCACTTACAGAACCTTAGGTCTAGGTTTAGGAGGCTTTACGATATAAGAAAGAAAAATTAAGTAGTGGGGAGACAAACTAGGGGCAGGAAGTTGACCATGAATGGAAACCGAGGTAGGATTAGATGATAGGATTAAGTCAATCCAAATTAGTAGCAAGAATATTTTAGCCAACTCCCCCACAATGACATGATGTACATACTCTGAATCAGGTAATAGGTGTAATGAAAATTTTTGAACTATGTTACTCTGGCATTATTGCCAGTTACATGGCTAAACATACACATATAAAAGTTGACATATATATTGTAAACAGCAACAAAGTAAAAAGCAATAGTTATGACTCTTTCTTTAATATATATATAGTGTCTTCACAAAGATATCATATATATGAGTGTAGTAATAGATTTATAAGGTAAATGCATTTGTGATTATTCTATCTACATAAATTGTAGACCATGCCTTTATAAATATAAATATTTTTCGCTATTGGGTACTCTTGTAATAAACTGTAAAAATTTAAATTATTGCATGAATGTATCTTAGCTAGCAACATAGAAAATTTAATACTGTACTTATTTCTGATTTTATGTAAATTTGTTTTTGTGTAAATAATTTAAAAACTAAAAAGTTTTCTTTTTCATAATAATATCTAACAAGTCTGTGTTCTAATCATTGGTCTGTAATCAATAATAAAAGTATTTTAATCTATTTTATCTAAGTTTTTTAAATCAATATAGGTATCATCATATGCGACAAACATTATAGAAAGAAAGACAGTAAATGTTATAGAAAATATAAATATGTGCATAATTTTAAACCCAGTATTTAAAAGAAACCAAAAGAGATAAATCAAGTCACAACTTTAATTACTATTGCAAAATTGCTTTGTTATACAGAGTAAAAGCCAGTGGTGTAAGTTTTAGAATGTAGTTAGGAGTAATGTAGTTGTGTAATTCCAGATATTAATTATACACAATCATTCCTCATATTCCCAAAACAAGGTGTTATTCATTCAATTTAAAATATTGTGCCTAGATTTGAAAAAAAAAACTTATTTACTTAACTCACTGTGAGTTACATAAATAAACCTTAAAACTACCTTTATCTAAAACATAATAAAAATTAATAGAAACTTTATTTTCTCCAATTCAGAATATTGTCCTAAATGTTTTATCATAGCAATAAAACTAAACATTATTCCATACAACTACTTTAATACATAAAATGCTTAAGCTAAGTACTAGTTCCCGAAGATGTCATACCACCATTGGACATGCCAGTAACAGGACGGTTAGAAGCTGCTAAATGAGATGCTTTCAGTCTATCAAGTTCATTAACCCAAGACCGAACATGTTCAAGCCTATGCCAAGCCATTTGTAAAACTTTCTGGGACGCATATCCAGATCCCTCATGAGGCTGCCCAGTAGAGACTTGAGTCAAATAGTTAATTTGATCACTTAATTTAGTTTCCACTTGACTAAGTGTCCTCAAAAATTGTGATGTATGAGTTTCTGCTTGTTTTTGACTTGATTTTTCTTTACCTAATTCCAATAGTGCATGGGCTGAAATTATAACATATGTATACCGTAAATAAAAACAAAAATGAACAATAGGTAAGTCTAATAATAAAAAAGTAAATAAGTCCATGATGTACAACAAGTATTAATCTACAGCAGTTGCCTAGTCTTTTCATACATACTTTACAGTAAAAACTAAACATTATTAAAAAAAACAATGAAATAGTATAGTAAATATGATATACCTGCACTTTGTAAACATGTTATTATATCTTTCTCGATGTCATCAAGCACTTGGATTCTTTCCATAGGCCCACCCATTATTGTTTTCTGTAATATATTTAAAAAACAAAAAAAAATCTATTCAGGACAGGATCAAAACAGAAAATTGTGTAATATTCTCATTCATTTAACAAATGATTTCGTTTATATATTTGCTTGTGGTTGCTACTTTTACAACACGGTTTTAAGTCAGTTCAATTAATCAATAGGCTAGACTAGACATTTTATTAATTTGACATTGGCATTTGGAACGTTACCATTTTAAAAATAAATATTTTTTTCAATAACAGCCAACAGGATTTTGTTGAAAATAAAATATTCTTTAACAGACAATGATAAATAAATAGTCGGTAATGCAGAATTTTTAACAAGAAGTTGGTGAAGGAGGTTCTAAACGATGCGAGTACAAACAGAGTGAAGTGGTGATAAGGGAATCTTCTAGGGTTACACATTCAGAAATAATTAGAGTCCGACGAAACTGGTTTTCCGGCCGAAACCGAAACCGAAAGTTCGGTGTAGCCTCAGTTTCAGCCGAAACCGAAACCGAAACTCATGTGTTCAATTATAAATCTTAAATAGAGTAAAATGCATCGAATTTCAGATTTGGTGCATTTTACTCACTATTATGTCGTATTATTATCATTTATGATTCTTGGCGGGAATTTGAAAAAGCGCGGTTGCATTTTTTTTTCAAATTTAAATTTTAATTAAATTTAAGATTCATTTTTGTAATAAGACATAAAAATTTAAAGATTGTATTTAAATAGAGCGTTTATGTAATAAAAATGGATGGAAATGAGAAGGGTGGGGAAAACCCACCGACCTCCAAAAAGAGACCACGGCGACCTGAAGACGTTCGAGATGTTTCTGGTAACAGCAGCGGAGGCGGTGAGAGAGATCCATACTTACCATATCGTAAACACAATTATATGAGACTTTATCCAGAAAATTCTACAAACTTGGAATATAAGGTTTATGTTGAGAGCAAAAATACACAGGAAAGACTAGGAAATAAAAGTCCTATATACTTAAACCATATATTTACAAATATCAAGGGTGTTGTGGCAATTAGGCGTATTAACGCTAATAAAATTGTTGTGCTCTTCAAACAGCATAATACGGCCAACAATTTTATAAACAACAAAAAATTTTCTTGAAAAACATGAACTAAAAGCTTATATACCAGCAGCTCAAATTGAAAAAACTGGCATTATCAGATTCGTACCTGGAAACATATCAAACAAAGAGTTATTTACAAAGTTAACATCAACATATGAAATTATAACTGTTAGAAGATTTATGAAAAGAGTTGGTCATGAACTAGTAGGAACACAAACTGTAAGCATTACATTTTTGGCAAACTCTTTACCCGAGAGTGTACAATTTGATTTATTTTCATATAGAGTTTTCGAGTATGTTCCTCCCCTCCAGCAATGTTATAAATGTTTAAAATTTAACCATTCCGCAAAGATATGTAATGGCAAACAGCGATGTTCTATATGTTCTGGTGAACATTTTTATAAGGAATGTACTAAACCGGATGAGATTTGCTGTGTTAACTGCAGTGGACCCCATTTGGCTATTTCTAAATTATGTCCTATCAAAATGAAAAAAATCTTAGAAAAGAAAAATAAAATAACATTTGCAAGTGTTGCCATTACAAAAACTAATAACAATTTCCCTCCTCTGCCGTCAACTGCTATACCTGTAAATAATAATGTAAATACTAAAAGTAAAATAAAACATGTAAATGAATCTGTAAATATAAAGCCTGTCTCACAGGCTACAAATATAAATGATATAAAATCACAAATAATTGGTAACAGTGATGTACTTATGGCCCTAGTACAAACATTGGTCCAAATAGGTAATAAAAATGATGACAAACCTATAACTGCATCATTAATCAAAGATATACTAATTAAAAGTCTGTCAGCATAATGGATACACAATGTTCAGAATTACCTTCTATACGGATTGCACAATTTAATGTTCAGGGTGCAAATCATAAAAAATCTCTGCTTACAAAATTTTTATATGAAAATGACATTGATATTTGCCTTTTAAATGAGACATGGTTGAAAGATCACCAATCCTTTTACATTTTTGGTTACAACTTTTATAATAAAAATTCAAAAAACCCTTGTAATGGTGTTGGAATATTAATAAAGCCACACATAAAGCATAATTTAATAAATATTAACTTTTATGAAGATGCACAAGCAATAGCACTAAAATTATACACAGGTCATACTACTTTGTCCATTCTCTGTGTATACTGTCCTCCCTCCAATGGACATATAAAATTAAATAGATTGCAAAATATTATTAAAATACTACCAGAACCTGTTTTTATAGGTGGAGATTTTAATGCACATCATATTGCTTTTGGATGTTTGACCACTAAAAGCAGAGGTCAAAAGTTATTTGATATTATTGACGAATGTGATCTATATATTTTGAATAATGGCAGCTTTACTACTGTAAATTACCCAACTCGCAATCCCTCAGCTTTAGATATTACTTTAGTTAGCCCTATCTTAGCACCATATTGTGACTGGTGTGTACATGATGATTCTATGGGTAGTTACCACTACCCAACTATCACAAACATAAGAATGTGTGTTGAGAGATATGTTATTAAAAACATGTTGATAGATTTTATACAGTAAGACTGATTGGACTAAGTATAGAGAACTTTCTCATATAATATTTAATAAAATGGCAGTTAGCAAAGAGAATCCAATAAAGTCTTATGAGGATTTTTGCAATGGGCTTAATAATCTCAAACAAATGGTAGTTCCTAGATTCAATAGGAACAACTTCAGATCTAGACAACCAGCCCCCTGGTGGAATACTACTTGTGAACAAGCAGTTATAAATTCTTACCAAGCTCTAAAAAATTACAGAAAAGATTCTACAATGCAAAATTATATAAACTATAAAAGATTAGATGCTTTAAAAAAACGCACATTATTAGAGCAGAAAAGAATTAGCTGGAAAAACTTTTGCAACACTTTCAATAGAACTACTCCAATCAGTAAAATTTGGAATTTAATAAAAAGGTTTAAAGGTATCCGGCCCAGTAATATGTCACTAAGAGATGAATACATACAACCTCTTTTAGATAGGCTCTCAAGTAATACAAATTTTTCCAACCGGGATTCATTAGAAAAGTATTTCAGCATTAATAATGAAAATCCGCAATCAAAATTTTTATTGGATTCTTTTTCCTGGCTTGAATTTTTAATGACTTTAGAATCAAGAAGAAATACATGTCCTGGTCTTGATGAATTTCCATATATACTTATAAAGCAACTTCCAGAATCAGTACAAAGGCTATTTTAGACATTATTAATGAACTCTGGTTAAAAGTTAATACCAAAGTCATGGAAAAGTCAATGTATAATACCCATCCTTAAAGCAGATAAGCCACCAGATCAGGCTAGATCATATCGTCCCATCTCATTAACATCATGTCTTGGGAAAGTATTTGAACACATGTTAAAGACTCGTCTTGATTGGTATGTAGAATCAAATAGTATTATACCATATGTACAATATGGATTCCGTAGAGGAAGAAGTTGCACTGATAGTTTTGTTACCTTTATAAATGACCTGAAAACAGCAAAACCAATAGATTACATAGTGTTTGTGTATTCCTTGATGTCAAGGCGCATTTGATAATGTTCATCCTGACATACTTGTCAAAGTGTTAAGTAATAATGGTATACCTGGACAAGTGTGTAAATGGATTTATGATTTTCTTAATAACAGAACTTTGTACATTAGACATAACAATATCTTGCATGGACCTAGAGAAGTGTCAAAGGGCATTTTGCAAGGTGCTACATTGTCACCATTATTGTATAACTTGTATACTTGTGAAATATGTAAATATGTAGATACTAGAAGTGTAAATATTCTTCAATTTGCAGATGATTTAGTGATTTATAGTTCAAACCTGAATGTAACAGTAGCCATAGAAAATGTTAACACTGCTTTAAGGCAATTAAACAAATATTACCAAACTAAATTAAATTTGGAAATAAATGCTGCTAAAAGCAGTCTAATGATATTTGGAAAAGATAAACCAGTAATTGATGTTGTTTATAACAATGATGTTATTCAGCAAGTAAATGTTCATAAATTTTAGGTATTATCATTGATCAGTCACAACATTTGGACCACATATTAAATACATATCTAAAAATGCATTAAAGGGTGTTAACATTTTAAGATGCCTAGCAGGTGTTACTTGGGGAGCAGATCCTAAAGTCCTTTCAATGTTTTACAAATCCATAGTTAGAAATCATTTCGACTACAACGCTTTAGCTTATTTAAATAGTACACACACTGTAAAATTAGATATATTACAGAACAGGGCTTTGAGGATCATATTAGGTGCAATGTGCTCCATTACCATAAAAGCCATGGAAGTGGAATCAAATATAATGCCATTAATATTGAGACAATTTGTACTTGCAGAAAGATACTGCCTTAAACTAATATCATCTAATAATACCAAAATCATAAAAACAATAATACCTGATCAAATTAATAGAAATGGTCCACTAGGTACATCCAATGATCTTCTACTTGGTATATCTCCAACATTGTGCAAGACCTTTCTTGAAGTACAGAATCGTTATTTAAATATCAAAAAATATTCCCATTGGCCATGTTACACTCATTCATATAGTAGCCTAACACATCCTATTAACATTTTATCAGCAAAAATTAATAACAAAATAGACTTTCTGGCATTCTTAGAAGAAAATAAAAAGTATTATACAATTTACACTGATGGCAGCAAAGGATATGATTATGTAAGAAGTGCTATATATGATCCTCAAAAATGTGATGCTCAAAGCTTTGTTTTAGATAAGCAAAGTTCAATTTTACAGCAGAGGCATATGCAGTTTTTGAAGCTTTAAAATTAATTGTTAAAGTAAATAATTATAATGATTTTCTTATTTTAACAGACTCTTTAAGTCTCATAAATAGTCTCAAACATTTTAATTTACATTTTAAAACTAATTATATTATTCATTTTATTAAAGATTATATTTTTCGTTTATATAATAAAGGTATAAATGTTGCCTTTATTTGGGTCCCTCTCATAAAGGTATGGCTGAAATGAAACAGCTGATAAGACTGCATATGAAGGGATCAATGCTCTTGATGTCCAAAATGTGGTGCGTGTTCCCATGACCGATTATTATAATGATGTAAAAATAACTTTACAAAAAATATGGTTAGACTTCTGGAGAAATGACCAGGAAAATAAAGGAAGAGGAAAATGGTATGGGAGTATCCAGGAGAATTTACCAATAAAACCATGGTATGATGATCTAAATATAGCTGGACGAGAATTTATCACCACAATTAATCGATTACGTTTTGGCCACAATACTGCACCTGCACACCTTGAGAGACTAAAGATAATAAATAGCAATATTTGCACGTTTTGTAACGACACCGTTGGCGATATGAATCATATTTTCTTTAAATGTCAAAACCCAACATTCATTGTTCATAGACTAATATTGGCAAGTGAAATAATGAAGTCAGTGATACCTCCCGCCGCCAGTTATGTGAATTATTAAAAAACAAGAAGTGTTTTAGTGCTTTGTTTAAATACATTAAAAATACTGTGGGGACGATATAATTAATGAAATATAATGTGCGAAAAATAGACGATACAAATAATTTTGAAGATGTTACAATATGTCTTGGCTTAAAGGTCTTGTTACCAGGCCATAAAATCTTATTAAAAAAAAAAAAAAAAATTATCATTTATAATATACATCAATTTACGAATAGTTTTTTTTTAAATATAATAATTAGTTTTTAAATTAAATGTCTTATAGCAGAATGCGTTTCAGTTATCTATTAACAAATTACTAATTGTTACTGTTACAATAAAACTAAGCATTGACATTTTGAGATCTTTGGTTTATATTTATAGTTCCAAAGAGGAATCAAAAAGTAGTTGGAAATGACATATTTCCTTTTTATTTTTCTACATAGTCTTCGAGTCTATAATACTATTATATTACCCTACACACGGAGTCTAGCGTTATTTCAATTTAGGGACAGTTCAAAAACAGAGGCACCAGATCTGGTAAAAAGGCGAGGCTTAATCAATAAGTGCCTACGTAACCTAGTGGGCGGGCGCATGCTTTATAAACCGGAGGGCGTGCTTCGAATCCTGCGGAGAATCAAAAAATTCTAACTGTTGTTTCCTAGTTGGATAGGGCAATTTAAACCGATCACCCAATTGTCTGAAAAGTAAGTTGGATAGGCGTGAAAAAATCGGTCCACCCACCAACCCGCATTGAACCAGCGTGGCAGAATACGGTCCAAAACCACCTAACTGAGAGGGCGTCCATTAGGGAAGGCCTGATGATGTGATGTGTAATCTATAAGAAGCCAGCTTGCTAAATGGCTGCCTCCGCAACTCCCAACCTTTGTGCGACTGCGTTGTCATGATGAAAGAGCACGCCTCTTCTAATTTTCCCTCTCTATTTTTCAATGATGACATTCCTCAAGTTGGCAAAAAAAAGATGCAATACGAGGTCGAAACGTAACCTCTGACTGTAGGATTAGTCTACTAGTTGCTGTAGCTCAACGAGCTATGGAGCTCACCATGCTTGGGGCTTCGTTATCGGATAAAATTCGTATCGAATTCATCCGTCAAAGAACACCGACATTTTGCAAAGGATTAGCTCCTTGAAGTGGCAGTAGGCCGGTCATATAGTCAAAAGCTGCATTACATTGACGTGTAATTGCGGTTCCACTCCAACATTTTCCCTCACATCCCTAAATATCGAGGCCTTGACCTAGCCAGCGAGGCCTCGGCAAGTCCTTCGGGTGAGCAATGATGGCCATTTCCATGAGGAGATGATGGCTGTTTTTTCTCCGATAAAAAAATAACCCCTGTTTTTTTCACTGTTACAAAACGAAGCAAAAAGTTTTCAGAATCATCTTAAAATTTGTCTAACAATATCTTAAAAATGTCATGTCAGTTTTTTTTAACGCTCGGGTAATTTTCTCGGCACCCATCTTGCGGAGACTTTTCTCATATTCAAAACTTGTTTCAATATGGATTAACTGCGCTATATAAAATGCCCGTCTCTTGTATTAACTATCGGATGGGAATTCTTTCTCAATACATTTTCTTCAATTTAACAACATTTCCTGGGAGATTGAAATCGATGGAAGGCCGCAACGAGGTTCGCCTTCCGAGCGGGTTCTGCCTCTGAATTCGAAGAGCCCACCTTGTGAAAGTGGGATACCAAAGAACATCTCTTGCATATTAAATTTTTTAAACAGAGGTTCTTTAACGACGCGCACTTTGTTTTCTCCAATTTCGACATCTCGTTTCGGCACAAACCAAACAAATGACTACATTCAGAAAAAAATTAATAGGAAACAAAGACTTTTCTTTATTACAAATGTTTGAGCTACGCCTCCAGTATTTTTTTCTACAATGAGTGTAAATATCGTTCACACAAATTTTGATCCCTCTCAATCTCTTTTCGGTAACCTGGAATGGCTGTCTGAACTAAAATAAACTGATCTGAACTCGCTTGTTGCAATGATACACATGACTATTGCTACAATTTTGAAATCATTTAATTTTGATAAAACATCAACTTCTGAAATAAGTTTCGGTTTCGGCAAAGTTTCGCCAATTTGGCCGAAACCGAAACTGCCGCCGAAACTCGATTTTTGGCCGAAACTCAGCCAAAACCGAAACCGAAATTTCGGTCGGACACTAGAAATAATTGATATTTGAAAGAATGATCTGCTTTACACGTATTGTAGTCTTTTAAAAATATTATTTAATGCTAAAAATTAAAAAGGATATATAACTATGTATATACATGAGTTTACAACGATAAAATATGGTTTCGAAAAAAAAAAACAGAACGTAATCAGAAAGCGGAACTTACTACTTACGCTTTTGCATGGGTCGTTTTCAATACGAACTGGTGAAACCTGCCTAGCGACTGTCAGACCTAATTAAGCACTTACAACATCTGTTTTACCGTTTGTATTAAAAGACTTTACCTCTTGGCCAAGTGAGCCCACACATGATTCTAAACAAACTCTAAGCAGGTATAAACTCTCTTTCAAAACTCCGTGGAATATTCCGAAGAGCTTATAAAGGCACTAAATACGGTATTATATTGTTGAGTCTGAAGTGTTAGTGCTCTTTTAGCAAAGCACTTTTTAACAATTAATTTTAATAATCTCTATGTCTCACTCGGTAAAATCTAGTAAGTACACAATAGTATCACACGTTTAAAATTCGCTACCCAAATCATCAAGACACTCAAACAGAAAATGTAATTAGGAGTGATGACGGTCTATCAAATGAGTCTCATTTGGTTAATAGTCCTGAAATGCGGAAATGATTGTACTAACAAACAATACCAATAAAATTTTTACTTATACCGTCAGTCACTGGTCTTTGCATAAAGTTTTTATATATTTTGGGAATGAATACATGATTCAATATTCTAAAAATTATTTTAATTTATAAAGAAATAACATGAGATAACTGAAAATACACATGGGGGTATAGAGGATGGAGTAAGGTCGTTAAGGGTTATTGATAGTGTCATAAATTTTAAAGAAATCTGTATAAAGAAATTTAATTTACAATCACCAAGACATTGTATAATGTTTTATATGAACAAAATTATTAGCAAAGTTATACCAATTTTTTTGTAGAATCTGATGATCTACCCTATCGAAGGCTTTCCAAGTCCGTATATGTATATGTATGCTGCCAGTGTGTTTATTAGCGTTAATACTTTTTTATAGAGTTAAGTAGTTTAAAGTAGTGATGCAACGGATCTCTGTTTCTGTTTCCGCAAGTTAGGAAGTTCCGCGCGCTTTTTAACATCCGTTTCTGCTTCTGTTGCCGCAACTTTTATAACGGAGATTTAAACGGAAGTTTACAACCGACGGTTGAGAGTTACGAATGCGCGGCGTGGAACACGTGCGAGACGCTGGACGGTCGAGCGCGCCGGCAAGGGGTCAGCCAGCGAGCCGCGCAGGCACTTGTCACATTTGTTTGATTACGTACTTTTTCGTGAATGTAAGCGTGTAATATTTCTTCTGCTGTTTGTGTCAATACATTAGTGTCATGTGTAACTTACGATGATAGTGTATCTTGTTTAGTGAGCGGGACACCGAAAAGGCGCCGAACTCGAATTGAGTGTGAAGTCCAGCCGACGTCATCTTCAATGATGAATTAAAGTTTTCAAATGTTAGAGTCCATGTTAAGTATAAACGAAGACCAAGAAATATCGACTACAACTAGCGAGAGTGACAATCTCCTTTTGGAGATACAGTCACATTTTTAGAAGTACAAAAAAAAGAGATTACCTATAAATTAAGAGCCTCTTGTGTGATGGAAATTAAATTCACACAAATATCGTAATCTTTTGCTATTAATACGCTAATATTTGTTGTACTAGTCTCTCCTTACAATTGGTACAAAAAAGAATTAAAGAAGAGAGTTTGAAATACCTGCTAATAAAAACACGTATAAAGGATAGTAGAAACTGACGTTTTCTATGAAATTTTGTAATTCAATATGAATATATACTACTGTGCAACATTTTCTTGACTTATTGTTTGGTCGTCTTGCTGCTGTTAGATTACGCAATGAATAAAAATAATAATTCTTGTTTTATTAGTTGTTTGTTCGTATTAGTTGATGATTATGTAAAATTGTATAAGAATAAAAAGTTGATAATAATGAAAAAATTGTATAAGATCTGTACAGTTCAATACATGAAAAGTTACAAAGACACCTTCCCCCGCCTTTGTAACTTTTGAAAGGATGCAATAAATTCTGAGCCTTTTTTTATATACCTCGCAAGTGCTGCATTTGTTGGCTTACCGTATCATAGTTGCCAATAGACGAAACTCAACGAGCTAACGTTGAAAAAATCAGTTGTGATATATAAAAAATCGTTTAAATGTGTTCATTACTGCAATTTTTATTAAAATAACTGGGGCTATAACACGTACGTAACATCAACGCTTATTGAGCCTTGCCCACGTTTAAAGTAGACATTGTAAGGGCTCATTACAAAAAAAATAAGGATTCTCTTAGAACTACTTGGAAGAAATACAAGTACTGTAAGCCTAAAAAAATTCTTAAAAAGGATCATTACTATTTTATATTCATATAAGTCGTAACTTAAATGTAGGAAATCATGATAGATTTAATTGTATAATGTAATTATTTAAAGGAAATGGGAATTAAAACAGTATTCATATTTTTGTCATTTATTCTTAAATACTTAAGAATAATTAGGCTTGCGCTGTCGCCGTGGTTGTAGTGGCAGCAGCTTCTTCCCTAATGCGGTCCTTCTTAAGAGTTCCCATAAAGGCAGCCTTATCAGCAGGAGTTTGGAAGCGACCATGACCAAACTTGGATGATGTGTCAATAAACTTGAGGTTGATCTTCTCAAGAGCAGCCCTCTTGGTGTGAACACGAAGAGACTGAAAAAAAAATAATTTGAATGAATACATTATCATAATCACAGTTTTAATCACTGTTAAAAGACGGACAACATTCTAAATATACTACCCAGAGTTCTGAAATTATATGCTAAATAATTAAGGCATGAAATCAAAATAAAGAATTCTTTGTAATAACCCTAATTATTATCAAATTATAAATCTATGATCAAGAGAATTAGTTATCGTAATTTATTTGAATTTAATAAATAAGATAATATTATAAACCTAATGTAAGCTTACTTTTCTCAATGTAATAACACGCTTTTTAGGTCCCATACAGCAGCCCTTGATCATGACAAAGTCATTATTTACTTCACCATAGTGAGGGAAACCACCCATGGGAGTAATAGATTTTTCAGACAAGTCATATTCAGTAGATGCATTATTCTTAATGACCTTTCCGTCCTTGGTGTGGATTCCTAAAACAAAAATTAAGGTTTAATGTATCTGTTCCGTCGTATATACTCACAATATATTTTAAATCATTCAAATATACTGTTACAAACCTTGTCCAATGCGGTAAATCTTCTTGTTCATCTCAGTTCTGTGGTGGTAGCCCTTTTGACCAGCCCTGGCAACAGTAAATGAAACTCGAGATGGATGCCATGCTCCAATACAAGCCACTTTACGGAGACCCTTGTGAGTCTTACGTGGGAGCTTCTTGGTGTGCCAACGGGAAGTTACACCTTGAAAAAAGCCAGTATTAGAAAAGTGTTTACATTGGAAAAATATTATTTCCACACTATAATGCAGTAATAAATACCTTTGTATCCTTTGCCCTTGGTTACACCAATGCAATCAATCATCTCATCTTGAGCAAATACAGAGTCAATGGGAATGGGCTTTTCTAGATGTTCCCTGGCCCATTTAACTTTATCTTCAACAGACCCACCATTAACTTGGATCTCCATGATATGTGCCTTCTTTTGACGTTGCTTCAAGAGTTTCATCTGGGTATGGGCAATGACCCTGATCACACTGCAGTAGCGGATCATCTTCTTGAAATCTTTCTCAATGGATTTGCGGCCAAGCTCATCTTGCCACTTCTTGCTGGATTTGGTGAATGCCTTCTTCTTGCATTTGTACCTAATCAAAGCAATGCAAATGATGTTTGCTGCAAAAAAGACCACGTCGCCTCATCGTTGAGCGGAGACCACGTGGTAGTCATATGCACCAAGCATATTCTTTCAAAAAGACTCTCGTCACGTGAGAGGAGAGCTATTTTACAATTATTAGTAGGATAGATTAAAAAGTACCATGTGCACACAAGTGATAGCAAAATTTCATACCAGTTCTTGTAGAAGCGACGCCTGCAGTCCTCGGACATATGCTCGGCCCATACAGTCAATAAGGCGCGGAGGCCGTGAGGTGTTTCAATGTAGCCAACAACACCAACACATACCATCGGGGGTGTTTCAATGATTGTCACAGCCTCGACGATCTCCTTTTTGTTGATCTCTGTAAACATGATAGTAATGTAATATTCAACATTATAATGTTAATACAGATTGCAGTGGCCGAGCATTTGATAAAAATGCTTAATAAACAAAATATTAGGCCCAATTAATTTTGTACTTTAATGAAGTCGGGTGTTTATTATGTAAAAATATCTAACAATTTATGATGCACAGAATGACATATTTAATAATGGAAACGGTATAGACTATTATCGACAACACTTACTTGATCCAGGACGGTCAGGTTCACGGACCACGTGGGACATACCAGCCTTGTATCCAATAAACGCGGTAAGATGCACAGGCTTGCTGGGATCATCCTTAGGGAAGGCCTTCACCTTACCACGATGACGACGGGATCTCTTCTTGGGGTAGAACCCCATAGACCCATGACGGGGTGCCGAGAATTTTCTATGCGACTAAAAAGATAAAACACATTTAGGACATCCAGAAAGTCTTTTAGTTTCAATATTAACAAGGAATATTTCATCAGTCCGCCCTAGAAAAATCTTCACACAGATTCAGGTTCTAACCGTTTAATATAATCTAGTTGTATCATCATGTGAAAAAGAAATAAAGTTACAATTTTATTGATTAGTAAAAATAAAAGAAAGAACGATCACTTAAACAAGATAAACTATACGGATTAAAATAAATATTTAAGGTTGATATAAATTGTTGCACTAACCATGTCCGTACACTGTCGCAAAAAAATGGCCGAGTAAACGCGATAGAGCACACCACCGTACAAAGTTAATACAATAGACTAGAATCGATTCCGTTCCAAACATCGAGAGTGTTTGTAAAATTGACTCAAAAATATATTTGTTTATTTTATTGCACACTGAAAAACACTTATACTTTAAGAGAAGGAAAAAATAGAAGCAAATTGGTTACTGAAAATTAATTAATTAATCAAATTAGTTCATTCGACTTTAATTAAAAAGATGATTGTGATTCAAACTACTGATACAGAAAATTGTTACATTAGTTACTTTGTTTTAAATTTGTATTGTTTAATTGCAATGATATACAATAAACATTGACGCTATATAAATCGCAGATAAATCATGCATGAAAAATAATTGCGTAATAACGAAAAATATAAATTAAACTTTGTTTTAATCTTGTATGCATCGCCATCGCCTGCAAGAGATTACACGTGTCATGCACAGCAGATCAAATGCCTCGATATAATAAACAACAGTCATTATATTCGACTAATAACTATCGTAAAACATTTAAGTTTAGTAGTAACAATTACACTTATTTTCTTTCAAAGCCTACTCACATAGATTACTCTCATTGACTGTTTCGGGAGGTATCTTGCCGCGGGGCCGGCAGGGAGCCTAATGAGGAGTGCCACCACTGTGGCGTATGCGCGGCGGTGACCTTCGCCCAGCGTGCTCTGGAGGAGTGCCCAGCCTGAGCCCAGGTTGAGCAACGCCGAAAGCTGTGTAGTGTCGTGGGGCATTACCTTTTGCTTCCTGCTGCAATGGGTAGGATGTAAGAGAGCGATGTAGGATGTAAGGTCGTGGGGCGCCGTTCTTGCATTCTGCGAAGACGTGATGGAAGGAAACCGCGGAAAGGGACAGGGAGGCCAACAGCGCCCTGGCTATCCGCAGAAGACGGCCTGGGCAACCTACCCCCCTGACACTAAGCCTCTGGGCGGCTGTCAAAAGGGTGCACGCCGCCCAGAGAAGGGCTCAAGGGGGGGTTCCGTGCTGGTTGCCGTCATTAGGGGATCCGAATGAGCTCGATGTCGAGGAGGTAAGCGCCGACATTCGTGCTCAGGGCTACCCTGTCCAACGCGTCCGTAGGATGGTGCACCCGCGCACCAAAAACGAGATAGATCTTGTTATGGTAGATCTGGCCTTATCCCCCGAGGAAGGCCATTTTTAACATTAGAACGCTATGCAAGCTTTCAGGCATTAGGGTCGAGCCTCCGCATAAAACTGGGCTAGTAGCCCAATGTCATAACTGTCAACATTACGGGCACTCTGCCCGTAATTGCTACGCGCGCCCAAGATGCGTCAAATGCACGGGTGATCATGGCACTCCGGAGTGCCCTCGTGAAAACACCTGACCCTCCATCATGCTACAAATTGTACAAAGAAGGACACCGGCTAATTACAGGGGCTACGAAAACCCCTAAACGACTTCCCATTAAACGTCCTAACTATAGGAATTACGAACGACCCTTGTATCAAGAAAGACCAGTCTTTGTTCCCGCACCTGCACCACAAACAAGCGCCTGGCACAATCGTGATCCCAGGAATTACGCTAAGCCGCCCAATCAACGTGCCGACGTCGGTCACCCGATGGTGGCACCCGTGCTGACCCTTAAGTCGGAAACAATAGCGGCGCAGGTAATCCCCTCGCCGACAATAGAGACCATCCAACAGCGACCAGTTATAAACAACCCACCTTTTGTTGAAACTCCAATAAGTCAACCCAGTAATAACACCGGATTAATGGACGATCTATCCTTGTTATTTAAATACGCCGGCTTAATCAACTTGCAGGAGGTACGAATCTCGCTAATAAACTTCGCGCCGCCCGGGACGGTGCCGCGAAACTCATTGCGTTGACCGAGCACGTAGGCCTCATGGAGGCAATTTCTAGCTTCAAAAACAATAATCCGTAATCGGTAAACGTCGCCCCCGGCTATTCGGGGGCAACCTTAGCCTATCACGTCTAGCTTTTTAACCTCACTCACACACGTAGGTCAGCACACACACACATATAGCTCTTCTCGCTCCGAGCACAGCGAGTATCATACCGTGTACACACCACACCGCAAATAAGGCAGTTCTCACTGCCCCTGACTCGTTCTGTTCAGGTCGACGGATCGGTCCGTATCGAACGTCGATGATCCGTGGACACATTTCAAGAGTTAACACACGTACTATCTGTCTGTGACCTTCACTTTAAAGGGTAGGTTCGAAGGAACAGAGCATTCCTTCGGACTCATGTTCTATAACGCTATAAAATTCCGAGTAGAGACTGGTAGCTTTACATCCAAGTCAAAAAAAAAAAACGCTGTTTGCTCCGGCGCGGCTTCTAAAGCGACGGCTCCACCAACGACATGAGAAAAAAATATTACTCTCATCGCCTCGTTTTGACCGCTGAAAGGAAATTTAATCCCGTCGCCCTCTACTTTAAAAAGTGGTACAACGAACATTTTTTACAACTTTTGTAAATGATACACACTTGATAGTTAACTTCTATTAAAATCTCGGATTGGTGGCAACTTAATCTTCTCTTATTAAACAATGTTTGGTTAGTAAATATCTAATAAGACCTGTACCCATGTTTACAATATTGCTTCTTGTCACATCAATGTTTTACGTTTTTGTAGTAAGTGCACATATTAATATGTAAAGTTTCCATTTTCTTATTGGTCAGGGTATATATCGCTGGCGCCTGTTTAGAATAGGTGCGCCTATTTAGAATAGGTGCCCTAGGAAACAACAATAAAATTTTATTAAGTCCCCATAGAATTCAAGCACTAGGCTACAGTGGCAGTTAGAATTCAAAAAGAAAATCATTTGTCTAATCCCTCAGGTTTCAAGGCATGTACATATGTGCCACAATTCAATTGGTTTATTGTTATAGACTTATATGTGACATCTAGCTTTGTGGTTGTTAGGGAGAGATTTAGTTTAGAACAACCAAATATAAGATGTTTAAGAATGGAACAGAATAAAACAAAAAATTAAAACAAATGGTCTATTAAATGTTTAATTTTTTTTGTCAGGAGGAGGGTGTCAAAAAAATTATTACTTATAACATGTCTAATACATTGTAGAATTATGTTGCGCTCATGTTCTATTTCACTTTTTAAAAGCTTAACAAGCAAAGTTGAAGGTAAATTATGTTTTGGTTTTCTTACATGTCTCACATTTACCACATGGTTATTCTTTACTTTTTTAATCTTCTTGTTTTCAAAATTATTGTGTATAATATTAGTATCAATAGGTTCTTTTTTAGTTTTTATTTCATCAGGCCCACTGTCATCATCACTTTTGTCAATATCATTATTAACTAAAGTAGGTTTTATTTGTTTTTTATGGTTTGTCGATTTATCATTATTTTCTGTAACTTTGTCAACTTTAGCAGGAGTTTTATTTAATGTACATAAATGAGTACTGTCAGGAATGGCTTCTTCATCAGATGACCCATAATCACAAATAAGAGATGACAGAGCTCCACACAAAATCGGTTTTGTCTGGGAAGAAATATTTATATTTGTTGATAATTCTTCATTAAAAATGTCATCTTCTATTAATGACTCCTCATGAGGGTCTTCTTCATTATCTATGTCATCAAGAAGTATTTTTTGTATTCCACCAAAGGATGGTAGCTTGTAAGAATCATTTTTTAAAGGTTTAATTTTACACACCCTCTTTGGGGCCGGTGGCTTAATATTCTTTTCATGTCTTGTTTTATAATTATTATGTTGTTGTTGATTTTTCCCTCTAGCAAAGTTTTGTTGTGTTTTGATTTGCTGTCCTGAAAAGCAATTAAAGATAATACCCTGGTGTCATAAATATACTCATTAGCAAATTTACTATTTTACCTTGGTTATGCCTTTTATTATTTTTCCAAATTGATTCTCATTTTTTCTCCCCTCTCTATCTTTTCTTTTAACTCTGCAGTTTTCTTTTCTATATTTTCCTTTGTGGGATACTTCCTCTTTCTCTCTTCCGCCATTTTTGAATATCTTCAGGCTTATTTATATTAGCAATTTTTTTATATAATCCTGTAGAATGTTGCATTTGAATGTGCTTTGTTATAACTTTAGGATGAGCAACAAATTGACACCCATCTATATTACATTTCTAAAAAAAATTGCATAGCAGATTAAAACAAAATTTAAAAAATTAGCACTTTAAATTCTTATATTTTACACTAAAAGTTAAAAAGAATATGTTAAAACTGTAAAGAAATTATAGGTATTATAAAAATATATTACAATTGATGCCAATAACATTAAAGAAGTTGGAAAATGTAATTCAAGGCAATTATATATCAATCTATACAATAATCAATATTTATAACTCATAAACTATAATTATTTCTTTTATATTCGCTATTATTATACATATCTAATCCTTTAAATTTTAATACTAAAAATTTAAGGACTTTTTCCTTAGTTATATATATTTATTTTTCAGCATCCATGATCATGGGTAGACTAAGTTGGCAGGTGTTAATAACATCACTTCATAAACATTATTTATATAGCATGGCTCATGTAAAAATAGTAAAGCATCTATGAAGTAGCATAATTTCGCAGTAAAACATACAGGAATATGTGAAGCCACCCTAAGTTATGGAAGTATCATCCCAAGTTTAAATTTATATATTTAATTAGTGTAGATTCTCGAATAATGCAATATAAAAACACACTACACTAATTTTTTTTTAATTTTTTCGTGAGTGATAAATTAATATTATGCTTTATATTAAATAAAATTCGAAAAGTGTGGTAACTAGTAAATTTTCTACCTAACAAACAAGATGAAGGTAATGTCATAAGTTTATATTGTACGTAAATTACCTGATGCTGTAATTTATGGTTGTCTAAAATTTGTTGCGTTTGAAAGCCCTTATCACAAGTTTCACACCAAAATTCATTACCATTTTGCAGAGTGGGAGGGCCAGAGAATCTAAAGCGATTTGGCGCAAAATGTTGGGGCATCAGCTGTCCTCGGGGTTTCCATTGAGGTCTTTGATTGAAACGTGGATTATGATGGAAATTATATTGTGGACGGTACATTTTTACTAAACTTTACTTAAAAGTTCTGTAACAAATACACGGTTCTTTAATTTTCGTTTGGTTACATTTACAGACAATAGCAACAATTTCTTCAGTCTTGATTTCTGTTTGTCAATTTGTTGATTTTACTCATAGATCCTTTACGTCTTCGGAATTTTCGTTATTATGACAGCGTCATTGTCATTAGCGAATAACGTGTTTTATTTTGGAAGCATGGCAAACACATGGGCGGTATAATTCTATTATAAACACTGATTACGCTTAGGCGAAACAGGAAAACAACTAATGACTTAATATAAATAGAGCACAATTTTGCCTAATTACGTGATATGCAGAAGGGAAACTAACCGAGAAACGTCAGCCTCAGTAAGCTTAAAAAACAAATTTATGTTAATAATAAAAAATAAATAAAAATTAATGTAATTAATTGAAACTTGCTTTTTTTCTGTGATTAAGTAATTAAAATTAAATTTTAATAAAAATAAACCTGAAATTTCTACATCTCAGGATTGTGGGATGACACGCAATTGGTATTTATATAAATTTTTAAGGTCGTAAGGTCAGACATTCTTTTAAGTTAAGCATCGAGTAGGGAATAAAAATGGTTGCTGTTCCCTATAAGAACAGGTCCAATTCGCATCAGGATAAACTTTCTATGATTAGAGATATAAGGTTTCTCTCATTCCTGTTTTATAAATTATCCATGCAAATTCGTGCATAAATTTTACAAACTTAGATACTAAAATACGTCATATTCCTTTAGGAGCTTAAGACATTTTACCTATGTCGGTATTAGATTTGCATAGTTTTGCGTCGAAACTATAATTAAGTTTATTTATTATCGTTTCGACTACAGACGCAATGTATATTAATACCTTATAAAATATATTTCAGACATTGGGGAAAAAATATTTTTATATACTATAACAAGAACCAAGCTTTATTCTGTTAAAAATATTGATTATCAGACTATCGTACAACATGTCCTCAATGATTTGAAATAACACCCCACTGAACGATTTTTGGTACTATTTGTCAGAGAAAAAGTAGAAACATGACTAACTTCACTGGCTGTATGGCTTAGTTCCATTGTCTTTGTCCACGAGAAAAACCCTACTACTACTAACTTCTAATTGATATTTAGGGATGTCGGAATGAAAACAAAATATCGATTTAAAATAAAAAATTGCGATATTGATATTTAATGAAGTAAATATCGATATATCAATACGTTAAAAAAAATTATGTAGCCTATTCTACGTAACATTCTTCTATCTCATCATATTACTCGAAAAATTTTAATGCATAGCTATTATTTAAAATAAATTATGAAAAATTGGTAAAAAAAACTTTTTATTGAAGCAAAATTGGTTGAGTGTAAAATCGGTATACGGGTGAAAGTTATAAGTGACAACGTCTTTAAATGGTAGAATGATAATAATGTGAATTTTATTCGTATAGTAGGTAGAAGGATCAACCCTCTTTCTTTTTTTTATGGCATACGCAGGCAGACGAGCAGTCGGGCCACCTGATGGGAAGTGGTCATCGACGCCCATAGACATCGGCAATGCCAGTGGTATCGCTAACGCGCTGCCTACCGTGAGTACCGTTTCTCTTTCCCTGTCTCTTTTTCACTTAAGCAGGCCATCTGCGCACGAGTAAGAGAGACTTAAGGCATCTCTCTTTCTCTCTTTCACTTAAGCAGGTGATCTGCGTACGTAGTACACACGTGCCTCTCACTTTCTCTTACGGTTGCTTGTAGAGAGCGTTACGTGAGCGGCGCTGAGGCACAGTCTTTGAGAGTCTTGTTATGTCAAAAAATCGATCAATATGTACTAAAAAATGTAATTAAGTGTTTGTTTGTAATTAAAAAAAAATCTTTTTGTAATCCTTTGCAATACTTAAAAATATGGACATTTCGATTTATTACTATACAAAATATGAACAATTTAGCCTTATCTTAAAATATATCGCAATTTCGATACTTACAATTTTAATCGATATTTCGTAATATTTAATCTCGCCTAAAAATACCGATATTTAAAAAAACAATATTGATTCATAGTTGTATCGATATTTTTCGACACACCTATTGACAGTGTTTGTTGATTTTTTACATTTACAAATAATATATAGAGAGAGATTTTACATTAAAACAATTTCTTATAAAACCATGAACAATTCTGCAGCTAAGGTAGCGAATGTACACTTTAATTATTAAAAGACTAATTATTTTTTGCAAATTATTATCCGTTTTCGAACTACGCAATCAAAACATTTAATGTAATTGAATTTTTTACTAAACTTAAAAACTGTTTTTTAATAATGCTGTAAAAAGGGGGTAGTGCTGACAAATTTTGATTCCCTATGAGAGGTCTATCATCAGGACGAGTGGGTAACTTCAGGGTCGCTTGCCCTTTCGAATTACGGAATAATGGAACAGTATATCTCGCGAAAGTTTCGATTGTTTATAAAATTTGGACAGTTGCTTCAGCGGTACAAAATGTATTATTCTACTTATCGCGACTCTTCCTCAAGTATTGCTTCATGCATCTGATGAAGTGTAATCCTCTGTTTGTTAGTATGTACATAGCTGTGTTAGTGCAGTAAAATTACCAATGTATATTATTATTTGTGTAAATAATTTTAAGAGATATTCTGTTTATTTTAATTAACATGTCCTGCAGGTAGGTGAAATTTTCACTGAAGCTGGGGCAGCTTTTAATAAACTAGCCGAAATGACTATGCTATTACACCCACTCGCTGAACCTTCACCGAGGTAATGTAATTTGTCAATAATAAAATATAGTGTTCCTCATAACATTATATTGCAGTTATCATGCACCTTAAATTTTTTTGCATTGCCTTAAAAAACATATAAACATTATTTTCAGCATTCAAGCTAAAACTCCGGTCAAAAGAAAAGCTGCTGAGGAGAAACAGCCCCCCTCTGGAGCCAATAATTCAGGACAGGTTAATAAGGATATTAATTTTTAATAAAAGTGTAATTTTAAGACTCAAAATTACACTTCTTATTATTTACTTACATAATGCCTTACATTAGAATTGTTCTGTGATGTCTATACATCACAGAACAATTCTAACGTAAGGCATTCTTAGTGGACGTTCCTTAATATATATAGTGAGAAATATTTTCGATAGTGTAGCCATAAAGTTTAATAAAATAATAAGAAGTTTCCATTGTAATTTTTCAATAATGTTTGTATTTTTAGTGGTCTCTCCAACAGTTGGGTGATCAGGCCGATTTGTTCCACCAACCAGAAAATGATAAAACAAAGTTGTTTTCCCATGGGATTCAAACTCACAACCTCCGGTTTTATTTCCAATGGACAATACTGCTAGGCCATGGGCGATTTTAAATTCTAAATACAATATTTTAAAATTACAGGTGACACTCAATATGCTTAATGCTCAAGAATCAGAAATGGATGTGGAAGATGTTAAATTGGAATTTGAATCAAGTGCAGAAGAAGTAACTGCATAAAGTGTAGATTCTTTATGTAATTTGTAAATAATATTTGTATGAATATAAAACACTCATAGTTGAAAAAAAATTTTATTTCTCATGTGTGTGATGAAAACTTTGTATCTTTCTATTCCACTGTGAGGGTGGAGATTCATAATTTTTTTTCATACCATAAGTTATTAATGTATTCTCAATTATGTTTTCAATATTATGTCTATATTTAAGTTCTTCATATAAAGGAAAACTACTACCAGATTTTCTCATGCGTCTCTGAGCATTTCGATAACACTTCCAAGGTTGCGGCTCTATAATGATAGCTTTTGTATTATCCTTAAGGTACTCCAAGAATTGCACAAATTTTTCATCACCATTATTTAGATGAATCCACATTGTTACAGAGAAGCAAAATACAATATCAAATTTTTTCTTATTATGTAATTTGAGGTACTCATACAATTTTTCCCTGTCTATTAAATCCATAATATTAGATTTTATGAATGAAATGCTACTGTTTGACACATCATCTTGGGCTCTTTGAATAAGAGTTGGGTCAATATCAATGCCCAAAATGTGGACATTACATTTGGATAAATTATATTCTTTACATAGTTATATATTTCGGATGTTAATTCACCAGTATTACATCCAATATCTAAGCAAATAACGCTATTATCATCAACAGGAACTGTAAACATCAACTTGTGAAGACTTTTTGTTCTTACATCTGCTTTGTGAAATGAATAGTAATTTATAAAGTTTCCGAATTTCGCGGCACCTGGGTCGTTACCACAGAATGACAGCTCATCACCCTCAAGTTCCATATTCATTAATTCTTTTTATATCTTTAATGCAAAGCTTTCGTTTAAGCTAAGTTCTTAAATTTTGTCGCTATATTTTTATACTTTAAATAAGAAACTATTATTATAGATTAATAATGTAAGATTTAGGAAATAAGTATATCAGCTTGTGGCTATAGATTTTAAAAGAACTTATTTTTTATTAACGACTATCGAACTATTGTTCGAAACATTTTCGTGACAGGTGTCAAAATCTATTATTAATATATTCGCAGCCATGGATACAGAGTTCTTCAGCAGACTGTTAACGTGTTAACATAAGTAATAAACAGTAAATTGGGGGCTGTGATATGGTTTACTTATTTTTTTTATGTTTAATGAGGTATTAAATTGACTAAGTGTTATGATATAGAGTTAAAATTTCTGACTTAATAAAAAAATATTATTGTAATATAATGAATAACATAATCAAACCTTGCATCAATCTATATTCTGTTCTTTTTCCTACTATCACAAAAATACCATTAAGAAACAATACCATTTATTCTATATTTTGGTTACTAATAATAAGAAAGTATATCCTTAACGTGATAGCGCCATCTATTGTTTAAATTGTTTATACCATAGCCAACTTTCGGTTTGCGTCTTTTCCTTTTAGTGTAGCAGAGGGCAGAAAATATTAAAATTAGCTCTACATTTATTTACCATATGTCTTGTATTGGTAAAAAGTAACTGAAAAAGTTAAAGTTAAAGTCAAGTAGTATTAGTATTATAAATAAATTCAATGAATCAAATCCACTATTTACGGATTTTTCGCGTTACTTAAATATATTTATTCCGACGTTTCGGACTCTTTCAGTATAATATATAATTCCGATACAGACATATACCAACTCAGTCTGCCCGTGATCATGGATGCTGAAAAGAATCCGAAACGTCGGGAATAAATATTTAGTAACGCGAAATCCGTAAATAAGTGGATTTGATATGTATAATCGTACAATAAAAGAAATAATCAATGAATCAATCTACATTACTGTTACAAAATTTTATATAAAAAAAGAAACAAAAAGTAAGTAATTTTTAAGTAAGTAAATTTTTGTCCGAAACATCTGTAGAGTATTCTGATTTACATTGTTTCAGAAGACGCTTTTTACCGATATGTCTTAGGTGTTTGACTTTTATTATTTAAAGATTGACTTCAAATTCATTAAAGAATACTTTTGTCGAAATTGAGTAGATAATATATGATTGGTATTAAGCGTAAATAGCGTATTTCGTTCATCTCAAATCATCTAATTTCTAAAATAATCATCCACAGATTGTAGTTGTCGACGGATCACTAAAGTAGGTGTCACTAGGCTCTTTTTTGGGTCCTATCCTGTTTCTATCAATTGTCAACGACATAAATCTCCGGTTTTGTTTAAAAATATTTAATATGATCAGTACAAGAATGAAGACAGATTTGTTGCAATGCAAAACATTTGGTTCTCGATACTGGGCAATGCTATCACATTTCTTTTACCAAAAACTGAAAAGCTAATAATTTTGGTGAAGTATATTTAAGTAAAGTTGACGAAATACGTAATCATCATTTAAGTAAAAAAGGATCAGCATAATGTAACACTTAATATTTTAATCATACTAAAACGTTTTATTTTTTGTGCATTACCATGTTAAATTTGCATAGTTATGTGGTTTGGTATCCAGCGTATGCTGCATTTATTCGTAGTTAATTGAAAAGAACTCACCGCCTTTTTCAAGATTAACTTACTTTTACAAATAATTTAAAATGTGTAATTTACGTAACCGAACAACTTTTCCTAATTAATGTTTTCGGCGTAATGTTATGAAAGGATATGCTACAGTTCAATGGATATTTTTCGTTTTGTCTTTTTATTCTAACTATACTAATAGATGTTTTGATTATCTGTTTTTAGTCCATAAGTCCTTTGTTTCTGTTTACCTGTACTTTCTGTATTATAAAATAAACTTTTAGCTGCCTTTATATTATATGCTGTTGGTATACCTATTTAAATAAATTATTAATCATCATGATTAATAATATTTAAGTTTCAGTTTTACTACTGTTTCGCATTATTTACAAAAAGGTGCAAAGGTGTTTGATTTTTGTTGTTGCCTTACCACATTATTTAATAGACATTATACTACAAAATAACTTTATTTAAAGTTGTAGACTGAGAATCTTCTAAACGAAGATTATTTTTTCAATTCAATTCGAAGCGTTTGATGATTTTTCTTTTCTTTTTTCTATGTGTAACCCCATTGCTCCGCTCTTAATGCTCCGATTTTGATATTTTTTTAATAAAAGGTAATAGCTCCCATTAATAAGGTAATAGGTCCCATTTTAAACTATTGTATAGCTTTTATCGCGGGCTCTGAGCGCGGCACCGGTTCAAGAAATTTCGTAACGAAAATAAAACCTTACACTCGGATTTTTTCGGCATACGATAACGCTCAAACTGTCAATGAATGATTAATATAAAACTTTTTTGTTCAATGTTAAATGTAAAAATGAATGACGTTATCTATACTAATATTATAAAGAGGAAAGATTGTTTGTTTGTATTGAATAGGGGTCCGATACTACTTGACCACTTCCAAGTTTATAATGTAACCTGGTGAACATAGACTATGTTCAATTTTCTAAAAGTTGGAAATCCATTCTAAAACATCTAATCCAACGTGTAAAAAAAATCCTAACTGCAGCTGTAGCAGTCTGTCTGTCTGCTACTTATCGGATTTAAATAAATTTTTAAAGTTTTATTTTGAATTATTTTTCTGTTATTATTCGGTACTAACTGTTAACTTCAAAACGAATCCGACTGTTGACGATATCTATTGATTGGGTTGTGTTTATTGTTCAATAGATGGCGCTGTTTTAATAGTATTAACTTTTCGTTGATAATTGGAAAATTGGGACAGAAAAAGTAATTGCGTAAAATGCGCAAATTAATAATTATTTTGGTCACTTCATTATTAAATACCGCGGGCCATCTACTAAAAAAAAGTAAGGAATTAAATAGCTTCTTAACATGCGTGTAGCAAACTAAAAATGAGAAATGGATTATTATGGTTCAAAATTAAATAAAATTTGTGTAAAGCAAATATTTTAGTGATATAATCATGATAACTGCGGATATGATTGTAGTTAGCTGTAAATTTTAGTAATTTTTTATTTAATAAAGTTGTTTACTTACGTATTTATTTAATTTGTTTATTTAATTTTACACTTGTTGTAAAACTTACAGCTAGCATGAAGTAATCGTCCTCAATCCAAAAAGGCACTAAAGGCCAACTACAAGTTTCCACATATAGGCAACAGTAACATTTTACAAAAAGTAAGCAATAAAGTAGAAGAATAAATAAACATACCGCAATTAATCTTTCTTAAAAATATTCTTGATAGGTTTTTCTTTCATTGTAACGCCAGTAGTATGAAATAAGACAACGTCGTATTCTATAGCCACTTTATTAAGACGTCTTTTAGCTCTTACGAAGGTTTGTCTGTAGTTAGTTTTGGTTTGCAAAATATAAGGCTGGTTTTCAATATGCAACCAATGGTACTCTTAATCCTACGTTGTTTAGTAGTTTCGGGCAGTCGACAGTGCCATTTGCAATGCCCATATGAAAAGTAATATCCGCTATGCGTCTTACCTAGTTCGTGAGGACGGGAGCTTCTCGCGAACTCTGTGTTAGACAAGCTTACTATAGACATGAGTCTGGAAGCATAACTTCAGGATAAAAAAAAGCTGCGTCTTCTTTCCTCTAGTGGAAAAAAGTGGAGTATCTGAGAACGCTTACTGTTGTCTTTTATATAAATTTTACGTTTAAATTGTATGTATCGAAGGAAACGTTTTTGTATATTTTCTATACGATGTTATAGATATGATGTGTTATAGTTATAGATATGATATGATATATGTAAATATTTCAATTTGGATTCCAAACTTGTGAGGCGTACTCTAAGTGACTGCGCACATAGGCACATTACAATATCTTTAGGGTTTTAATGGAGGTGAAGTATGCAGACATGCGTATAATCAAACCAAGTGTTCTGTACATGTTCGTAGAAAAGAAGTTTCGAATCAAAATTTACGTTAAGGTCGTTAATAGCCGTTATTCTAGAGAGAACGTTGTTTAAGGTATACGAAAAATCAATTTATTTAATTTCCAAGTAAACCAGCATACATAGCACTAGGCTAGATTTAAATCTAGCTTATTATATTATACGTTCGCAATACGTTTGGAATCGGATAAGATCTTCTTGAAATTGACTGGCCTCTGCCACTGATTTGACTTCGTGTAAAATTTTCATGTCGTCAGCGTACAGTATTATTTTGAGTAAAGAAAACAACTACAAATGTCATTAAAAATGTTTAAAAGCAATGTCCAAGTAACGATCCTTGCGGAACGCCAGACATGATAAGAATAGGACGTGACGTATAACCATTAGATACCACCGCTCGGCATCTGTTGTGCACATATGAGCAGAACCAATGGTACAAGTTTCCTCGTATTTCAAATATCACATGGTATACACGACTGACGTTCCATATGATATGTTATTGCTACTAATGATGAGGTTTGACGTAATTCATGAATCCTTGTTGCTCCGGTCTTAAGGAGTGTTTTAAGGCATAATTTGCTGCGTACAATTTTTTCAAATACCTTTGCAAATAAACACAGTTTAGAAATGGATCTATAATTATTCACCATATCTTTCGGTCCTTTCTTGTGTATGGGTGTAACATTTGCCACTTGGTTTTTTAATAATAATGAAAGTAAAACGTTAAAATTATGTTTTTGGGGGTAATTCTCCACATCCATACAAATCATAACATTTTTAATAAAAAAAATATTTTTTAAAATAACTATTTTGTTTAGGTGTTTCCAAGATATTTATAAAGGATATTTGATCAATCGATTTTTATATTAGCGCTATTCTTTCATTGCATTCAGGTGTAACGGTGGCATAAAATTAATCATAGAGGACACTATGTTATTAAATAAAAGGACTACGGATTTTATCGCGTTTATTTTACATTTTTAAATTCCCTACGTTTCGAACACTTTCCAGCGGCCGAAGTCACGGGATAGACTAAGATGTCATGCGTCTTGTTGCCAGTGCTGAAGCGGGGTTTCCAGATCTTAATTTTAATTAATTATTTTAGTCTGTACTCCGACCTATGCAAAATGAACTGTTTTTATCTTTACAGCCAGCAGTGGTATTAAGCTTGGGTTTAAATTTGATAAATTCGTAAAGTCATTTTATTTAATAATGTATAATATTCGCGTAAACAATAGAAATATTGGTCACTATGTTGTTAGAAATGGCATTTATCTAATAAAAATGGTGGTCCTTATCACTGACATTATCTTTCCATTTTTCTAAAGCACTTATATTGTATATTAGAATGAAAACAACAAAATATTAGCCGCAGCAACGCGTGGCAGGTTCTGCTAGTTATTATACAATACCTATAGTATTATTTTAGTAGTTAATACTACTGATATCCTTTAAATGTCATGATTTAGCAATCTAATGATTTAGAGAATATCAAGTCTCAAACTTATGTTTCTTATTTTCGGTACCAAAAAACTAACGAATAACCAACAAGTATTGTAAGATAATAAAAAATATTTTACAGGATGTTAACTTCACATTAATAATGAAAAAAAAATATTTTCTTATTGACTTAATTAGAGTAATTTGAATTATTAAAAAAAAATCTTCAATTATTATTAAAGAAAAATTGCATAAACAAAGAATATATAAATAATTGTAATTGCAAAGTTCATAAAAAATGCTATACAATAGCTTAGCTGACCCGAGTGCCTCCCGTTATTTTTTTCAAAAGTTTTTGTCAATTAGGTAGTTTAATACGTATTAAAGAAATAAAAATAAACGGCGCCAAAAATCGCAACCTTGTGCCATTACATTTTTAACGCTTGCTAAACTGCAAAAGACTTAACTGTGTTCTACATAATTGTACTTCTTGAAATTGTCTACAATAAAGTCTGCGAGCGCATGAATCTGTGTCTTAAGAATAACTCACAATAGCGGTTTTTATGTAAAACGTTAAATATTACAATGAGGCACATTCAAAGCTCAGTTAGGATGATATAGTGTAATTCTTAATAAAAGTAAGTACATAAAAAATCTTTATCATCATCATCATCATCATCATCATCAGCCTGTGATAGTCCACTGCTGGACAAAGGCCTGCCCCTAATACACCCCTATCCATTAGAGGGATTTTGGACCGTATCCCACCACGCTGGTCCAATGCGGGTTGGTGGGTGGATCGACTTTTTACATGCCCATCCGACGCATGGATCATCTTACTTTTCAGACAATTGGGTGATCGGCCCAAATTGCCCTAACCAACTAGGAAGCAACTATTAAAATTTGTTGAGTCCCCTCAGGATTCGAACCCACGACCTCCGGTTTCTAAGCCACACGCCTTATACCACTAGGCTACGGAGGCAGGCAGCTATAATGTGTTACAAAGGATATTTTGATAAAATGAATACCTTAAAATATATTAGAGATTTAAAATGCCTTAATATTTTAAGTCATAATCTTAGTCGGTCATATTGTTTTTATTATTTTTTTTTAATTTTTGAATATATATTTTACATGTTACGCGAACATGTTATGCGAAGATTTATGTTCGGTAGCTATCGAAGTTGTACTAATAGGTCCTGGAATACCTAATGCGTGGATCGATTAGGGATAGCGGATTTTAATTCGTTATTGTAATTTCATTGTTGGTACATTCTTGAAAGGTTTTATTTAAGCAATAGGCGCATATTATGTAATACATTGATCAATTACTACCTAATAGTAATAATAGGCCAAATGCTAGCAAACAAACCAAGTAATAAAATATCCTGTGAAAATAATTACATCCATAAATATTGTAATTGCTAAAGTACCTCTGACTATCTGTCTGTCCGTGTATACGGTCTATTCCGATGAATTTGTCACATATTTAGTATAGATTCCAAGAAAGGACATAAGCTACAAATTATTTCGTTGAAAGTTGTTGTAAGGGTTGAAATAGAGGATGAAAGTTAATACAGAAATTGAACATAAAACGTAAACAGTACGGGGAGGAACGTCGTCGAAGCTAAAACCATAAAAATTTTGAGTGTAATGACAAAATTATGCAATGAAAACGCCTCATTTATTTTTTTGTAGTACGCAGTATATTTGAATACGCTTTGCGGATATTCTATCTATCCCACGCGGACGAAGTCGTGATCATAGCTAGTGCAGTATATTTTTAAGAGTCCCAAGTTACCGTAGAAAAGTAAGTAAAGCTTGAAAGTTACAATTAAACTTAATTAAAAATACAATTTTTCTTTTTCAAATCTACTCTGAATATGAAGTCCAGATGACTATATTTTCATGATGATCGTAATTTTACTTAGCATCGTAAACCTTATTTAGTGAATAGTAACGACACTTAGTTTCTGTATCTCCTTGTTTTCACCTTTGGGAGTGATTGGTTCCCTTCTCGTTTCCTATCAGGAATCAACTGTGGAGGAACCACTGCGAGGCCTGTTTTTGCCAGAAAACGTCAGTATGAAATACTGCTGTATTCCGGTTTGATGTGCAAGAGGCAATCGAGGCGTTTCGATCCATCTGGGTGGCGTACGGACTGGTGATGTCATACACCACATTTTTTATGCATATCTTTTACCAAAAGGTTGACGTCTGGCCTTCTCTCTTAAAGCCGCATAATATTTCTGCACAATGTACCTCTTCAAGTGTTACATATTATAACATTAATTTTAGTGCTTCAGAAAATACTCAAGAAATTAACAAAACTGTTTCACCGAAACAAACTGTGTGCTAAGTGTTAAAAATTTAAAAAAAAAAAAACACAACAATCAATAAATTGTGTTTATCCTGTATACCTATTCAACTAACGAAAATTCGGAAACTAAAAATGTTTGTTTATTAATATAAAGAAATAAAATATTCCGATGTATTATTATTTTACATGTTTTATATTTTTTTAACTTTAGCATATGTTAATGTACAAGAAATGTTTGATCTTGTCTACAAGATATTTTTAGAAAATATGTAATTTTCAAGAACGCATAATCAATACTCTGCTAAGCAACGATTACGCGTTTAATAGCAGCCAGACTGGTTATGGTTAAAGAGTTGGAAAGCGAAGCTTACTGTGTATTTAACGATAACCGGGAAATTTCTCATTTAAGTACAGGGGAGACATTTATAACGAAAAATTAACTTAACATTGCACTTGTGCTTAGAGTTATTTTATGTTGTCAATTGGTAGAGTCTGAGATTAATATTTTTATTGTCATATTGATTGTAATCTTTAAAAGCTAAAATATTGATTGTAATAATTATCAGATTTAAACAAATAACAGTTTATGCAGATCATCTGACCTCAGCAACCCGAAGGGTAAACTGCATTTGATGTATGGCCCTTTTCCGATGTCTATAGAAACCGAGAACATATTTATATGCATATACAACGGATCATCTTACTTTTCATACAATTAGGCGATCGGCCCATGTAGTCCTGACCACCCATTAATCAAAGATAACATAAAGTTGTTTCCCCGCAGGATAAGAACCCACGATAACACGATTTTTAATCAATGGCCAATTCCACAAGACCACAGAGGCGTGGTGGAGGCATTCGGGTCCATTCTATAAAAAGAAAATATTAAAAGAGTGATGTGTTCTTACATACTTTTAATACATTATACATATACTTTTAAGACACAACTTGACGTTGTAGTTAAATGTGCATAAACAAAGTTAACGACATAAATTATTTGTTTAAGTTTATTATCGCTTTGAATTCGCATTGTGATTGATGAGTTATGTTTATTAAACCTTATTATTAAAATTTTATTTATGATTTTAAATTTAATTCCCTTAAAAAAGGTATAAAACACAAAACGGAAACGTAATAACTATATTCACACCATATTTGTTTCCATCAATACATGCATTGAAAGAATTAATTGCATTACACAAATCCACCGTATTATAACTTTTACTTTTCTTCATTAGTTATTGTATATACTTCCTGGAGTTAAGTAACGAGCATTCGCGACGATGGTATCAAGTTGAAATGACCGAGGCTTTGTGTAAGTGAGGACCTTGTACTCTGCGCACGGGTGGTTAAAGACTGAAATAAGTTCGATTCTTAACTAGGCTTTCGCTTAACACCGAAGCCGGTCGTCCGTGGGCGAACACGCGTCCGATCGTTCTTTCTGCACACGCGAGCTCATCAGAAATCGCACTTTTTCGCAAACACCTGCACACATACAATGGACAACAACACATAGCAATCAGTAACGTATACGTCTCACTTTTTGTCGGGCATTTTATCGGTGAAATTGCCTTGGAAAATGATTCTCCACTATTTTCAAGTTCAGTTACGTAAGTGCGCGTGCGGGGAGAATTGGTGCGGAATGGCGGATGTTTGGTGGTGCTTGTCGACGATGTGCGTCGCGGTTATAAGCTCGCACCCACCGCTCCGGCCCGCAGTTGTCGTTAGGCCACCCTCGTACACGTTATTTTGTTATTTATTAGTACTGCAATCGTAATTAGAAATTAAAAATGTGTGCCACATTTCGGATAGCCCTCATTTCGCTTATCTGCGCAGTTATAGCCTCCGGCCACGTTCATGGGCCAAGGAGATCACGGCGGATGGATGTCGAGGATAACTCTCATAATGAAGTGGACAGTGGTCGAGCAGATGAAACATCTTGGTTTCAGTCTCCCGAATTCACTATGTTACAAAAAGTTTATGATGATTGCAGTGCACAGAAACATTTAACGACATGTTTGAAGGGCAAAGCCTTGACAGCTCTGACGAGGGCTGTGGAACAGGTGAATAATGTGAACAAAAGTGTTTGATTGCCGTGAACAATAAAGTGACTCGTGAATGTGTTGGATATGGTTTTAATAATTTAATATTTTGTGCAGGATAACGTGCAATTAGCTGATGGACTGACATTGATGAGACAATCCAACGCACCCGCGATAGCAGAGCCTCGGTTCTTCCCTGGCATGTCCACAGAAGACAAACTGGATACTATGTTGCGAAGGAAATTCGAACAGTTAATCAAAACGCACTCCGTGTCATTGGACTTTTCGTCTGAAGGTCGAGGTAGAGGTTAGTACACACTATTTTTTGTGTTTCTATAATTATTCGTATTAATTTGGGAATTGATTGTTACTTTTGCTTATCTACCAGGAAAGAAGGTTCTTCCTTACCTTATGCTTGGCGTCTTCACAACCATAAGCATTGTGGGCGGTATGTTTTTGAAGACCTTAGCTGCCATTGCCGGTAAAGCGCTCATTGCCAGTAAAGTAGCTTTAACAATCGCCGGCATTATTGCCCTCAAGAAACTGTTCAGCCAAGACGGGTCTACTGGTGAAACAACGTTCCAAGTTCATGCTGATGGACATCATAGGTAAGTGCAACATTGATATAACTTAATTTTCCATTATTAGAATCATACTTAAGTGTGAGCAGCCAGTGAAATAAATAAATACACATTGCTTTGTTCGAATGCTTCGCTTGTTTACATTGAATTCTTAATTTTTATTTTAGTCTTTAATTCGAAGGCGTAATCTGTACGTGGTGAGGCCAGCTAAGGAAGATACACTGAATCCGTATATGTATAATGGAGAAATGCCATCACCTAGTGCCTAAAGTTTTCTTGAAGCTATGAAAATTGTGCTCCCACGACGAACAACAAATAATTAAACACAAGCCAAAGCATTGTCCTCCTTGTAGAAGAAACGACATAGGACATTTAACTCGACTTAAAATCTACGTCAATAAATTATTTATATTAATTTATTATTTAATTGTGACAATCGTATTATAGATAATTTAAATAAAAATAATATACTGAAACTATGTTAGTGAAAATAAAAAAGTTACTAAATTTGTTGTTTTGATTATTCCTTAAATTTTTGGGCAACAGAATAAATTTATAACATACCAGAATTTTTTTTAGGTAATTTTTGTTACCAACTGTATAACTAAAAAAGTGTATAATTCTTCGACTATCGAAAAATATTTCATATTTTTTATTATATTTTGTTACATTGTTACAAATATACATTGCACAAGTTATGATTACCAATTACATCATAATTTTATTGTCATTGTATAATACAAGACCCCTTATTTCAATAAAAGTTATGGAAAATTCCGTTTATATTTCAAATAAAAATGTTGCCAGTGTATGGAACATATGTGACATGTATATTTAATTAATAAAATTATGTGACAGCTAGAAAAGGCAATGATTAAACTGTTTTCTTCAAACGCTTTCTCTTATTGCTCTAGTAGAAAGAACTTTAAATCAGAAATATGTCAAGCATTTTCTTTAAGCGAGCACAACATAACGTGTGCATGGAAAGTAGAAAGTATCCAACGATTCACTGCACATGCATGCACGGATCGAATGGAAATGGGGAAGCCGTGATTTTTCCGCTTTACTAACTATTGGGAGTAAATATCTAATTGATACTTTCCACTGGTTGTCACGTTAACGCGTTTGCAGTTCCTATTTCAATGTTCGCGAACGGATCACCGGCATCCGCATTGTTAGACAGCGCACCGATTCGCTGATTTAGTGGCTGCACAAACGAAGTACATAATCAGCTATTTTGCATCGAGTACGGGACGAGGTGGAGCGTTTGTTCGGCTGCGGAAGGTCAGCCCGTTGATTAGTCGTGCGCCGGTAAAGGCCGACCACATTGCGCGTTTGTGCACCCGGACGCTGTTTATAATGCAGATATGTGTTTGCCCAATCGGTGCACGCTACGTTGGCTATATGGCATAGTTAATGTGGCCGTAGTCTCTTTGCATACGCAAATATAGGGCGGGCGGGCCGGCCCTGATTAAGCGGTGCACTGGCGGTGGCGTCGGCTCCATTTCTGCTTTAGAAATAGTGCGTCACTTGATTACTCGCGTCGAATTTGTGCATCCGTCATTACTGACTCGCAGTTATGTCATTTTTGATTTAAAAAAAATATGTTTGCTTTATTTAGCCGGAATGGATTATAATATTAATGCACATAATAAAATTGTATACATAGCTTTTAGTTTAATATACAAAAATAAAGGCTGTGTTTCTTCAACTTGTAAAAATTACAAAAAATACTAGTCAAATTTAAATAATTGACTCATTGTTTCATAACTAATATCTAAGGTAGGTTTTCGGCTTAGTATCTGACAACTCCAGGAACAATGAAAACTTTTTAAAAACGGAAGTAATATTTAAACAACGAAGGCGGCGCGCTGGTTATATCTCAAGTCACTAGCCTATAAGTTAAGTTATAGGCTAGTGACTTGAGATATAACTAAGACGATAATTATATATTTTTTAAGTTAATACGTTATCAGTTATCAAATCCACTTATTTACGGATATTTCGCGTTACTTAAATATATTTATTCCCGACGTTTCGGATTCTTTTCAGCATCCAAAAAAAATTATTTATAAAATAAATAATTACGTTATCAGTTAATTTAGATTTAGGACTACCTGTGTTATATATAACAAAGAGACATAAAATTTTAACCATCTTAGTTGCACGTAACATTTCCGTATCCCTCAGGAGATAGTGTCCAGTGCATTAGCTAATATTAACTACTTACAGCATAGAGCTCAGGTGTCGACTGCCAATCTGTCTCGACTTCAATACTTGATGCCACTGAATGTCTCAAAATAGGAGCACATACATATATGTGTATAAATAGTTTATAATAGTATTGTTGTGTATTGTGATATCTATATTTATACATTAAATTTCGTGTTTTGTTTAAAAAATAAGCCAAGATGTTAGAGCAACGATCATATTCATTTAGAGATATAAATATACATAAAAATAGTAAATATCTACCAATATAATTATAATACATGTTTAGGCCCAAATTGCCAAACGAACTGGGAAACAACAATGAAAATTTGTTGAGTCCCCGCAGGATTCGAACCCATGACCTCCGGTTTCTAAAGCAAGAGGCAGTTTATATTTATATAGTTATATAACAAAAGTGGTTTATATTAGTGTAATTAAAATAATACGTGGTGTTGCACAGTACCACATCACGTACTGTACTATTCTGTATGAAGCGGTAGAACAACCTATAAACAGTAAATGATATAAAATATACTCTATTAACCTTTGTATAATTAATTTTATCCTCATAAGCGGACCAACACATGAGTACAGCGTAACGGTTCTGCGAGCGTCACTCGCACAGCGAAGTTACTTTACGGGCGAATGGTCAAAGTATCCGACATAAACCTATTTTGTTCTCTTCTTATATTGGATGTACGTTCCCTTCTTCGCCCGCCGCGCCGCTGTCCGCTGTCCTTTTGAGCAGGGTTGCCTGCTTATATTGGATAAACTTATTTAATAAAAAAAAACTTTCGTTTTGAATATGATCATCGAATACGACAACCTCGGAATTCGTTGTATTTTTATCTGTTGGAAATGTATATTTATATTTTATATAACATATTATATTCCACTATAATAATGAAGGCTTAAATTGTTTAAAATAAGGTCGTGGGTTGAGACCACATGAATGGTCTGACAATCCATAGACATTGTGCAATAGTATTTACGTATATTAAAGGTTAGTAGACCAACTATAGGTGTAACACCACTGTGACTTTTCTGCCAAAAAGCAGGAGAATAAAAACACAATTGTGTTCCGGTCGACAAGTCACAAAAGATTGAATAAAGAGACGTAATACGCTGTGTCTCAGTGCCTGTGCAGCCTTAAGTTCTAATGATTGTGGACAGGAAGATATTTTCATCGGTTAATTTTTATATAAAAAATATAAATCGTTGTATATTTTAAACAAATTTAATATCACATCAATTATCAGAGCACACTTTATGAAGGTCACATGATCTCAGATCTCAGACCTCATTTTTCAATAGTTGCTTTGCGCATTTTACAATTAAAACATAATACTATAATCGATGGGATAACTATTCAATCTACAGTCAATAAGATAACTAATTGGAACTGATATTTATATTTAGGATTAGCTCGTTAAAGTGGTAGAACGATCACATGGTCAGAAGAGGTTACGTGGTCAGAAGACCGATCGTCGATAGGCCAATGAGGTTTTGGAGTGGAGGCCGTATTCGGGAAGACAGAGCGTTAGTCGACCCCCGACCAGGTGCTGATCTTCGTGTAGTAACCAGTTTAAGTTGGCAACGAGTAGCAAGGGATCGGCCGTATTGGCGTTCGTTGAAAAAAGCCAATGTCCAGCAGAAGACGGTTAAAGGCTGCTGAATGAAATGAATTTATAACATAAGACAAAACACTTGCTTAGTTTGGACAATAACTTCATGTGATACTTATAGATTTTCTGACTTCATCAATTTAAACCATGCGCACAAACATACGTTTGGAATAAAAACGAATATATTTCAGTAGTTTTACACAACAGAGCTAAAATAAAGTAGTATTGGAAGAATTCAAGAGTCCATTAACAATAGGATCAAGGATGCAGTTTACAAACTTTGACTTTAGTACTTTAAAGTCTCCGCTATCTTTTAATATCAAAGTATTGTCTGAAAAACTGCAGCAAACCAACACAACATATTTTTCTAAGAGAGCGTCTTGGTGGCGTGGAAAATGCCTTTCCTTTAATAGCAAATTAGCGGTTTAAAACATAAGATAACACTCTTATTTAGCGTTGGGGAGGCTTATGTCCAGCAGTAGATATTTGATAAGTACTTGTCATAGTGATGAAAGGATTGGCTAGTCGGCGTTGGATCTCGGTGTCTATTTACGGTATTTTGCTGCGTCACTCGCAGGAGCTACTTTCGTGCACTCTAGTGTTGCCACTAAAGCGTATGTACTTTAGTTGGTCTAGCACTAAAAGAAAAAAAAATGTCAGGGTTAAGCGTTATGTCTATCTATGTCGTATCTTGCCGTTATTAATTAAATAATGGGGAGCAAACAGAATGCTTTTTTTTGACGTAATTGCTGAAAAAATAACTATAAAATGTGTTAGGGTAATCACTAATGCCCAGGCCATCTTTTCGTTGACACTTGCAATATTTCTCCCTGACACAGAGCCCCTTCGCGGCCAGCAAGAAGGTTTCCAGTGGCAAGCAAAGGCTTGTAGGGAAATGCCACTATGTTGGGTAAGGTAAAACTTGGTGGCAACCATAGCGCGCATCAGCAGAAACAAGGTTTAAAAATGTGACACTAGCCCGATTCGCACTTCTTTTCTTCTTCTTAACATACGGTTACCATATTATACCATACAATACTGAATACCACTGGAAAGAGTGATGAATTAAAATTAAGGCAAATTATACAATATTTATATCGTTCTTTCTTTGTTTATGACTGTTTCCATTGCTTATTGTTTTTGTGTTATAGTTAATTGTTGAAGTTATTATTAACAAAAACAATTACTAAAATTTAATTATAAAATAATATTTAATTATATTTAATTACGAAAATATACGAAAACGTTAAAATAACATTCAATAAAATACTAATATTCGCCTAGTTAAATATAGTATATGGTGATGTTTCACCATATAATAGAAGGGGCCGAAATAATAATTAAAGTGGCGAATCCTTAATGAATCGCACTGATTATGTTCAACCCTGCATTTGGGCAAAGCGCTGCGAGGAAGTTTTGTTGGGAATTATGTTGGTACGTGCCAAAGCCATTATTGCTGCGAGAAAAGTTCATCAATTTCATTTCTAGCTTCGCACACGTCCGTTTTTCTTATTCCGCGCTTTGTGCTGTGTTGAATACGGGATCTTTATTACACCCGTGTACTTCGGATGTTTACATACCGATCTAGATTTAAGTACACGTACGATGATTGTCTTATTCAAGTTTTTAAAGGTATGTTTATATGCAAAGAAATGAAAATCACTGAAGAAAATTCGCTTTTGGTAACGATTTTGATTTTTTTCCTTTTTTATTTCAATTAAAATAGAAAAAACGTATTGGTTGTTAGTTAAAGGCATATAATATTAATTATATCATTAATTTTAGTAGTTTTAGAAGATTCATTTAACGGAAGATTCATTATAAACATAGATCAAAAGGAATTTTTCTTCGCATGGAAATAAGCCAAGTGAAAGTAAACGAATGTGCACGCGCCTACATCTAATGGAATTATTGCAATTGTAGTGCGTTTCATATTCAATAGCAAGCAGTGCAACACTTTCTAATTTTCACCGGCTCTTAATTGGAAAGTTGATTATACTGATTAGTGTTCAGTTTTTGAACGACGTGTAGTTAAAAGATGATGATTGTTGTTATCTCATTCTAAAATCGGAAAAATAACCTAATAGATTGTTTAAATTTGTTAATATTATCATTGTTATTTTGACTGCCTCCGTAGCCTAGTGGTATGGGCGTGTGCTTTAAAAACCGGAGGTCGTGGGTTCGAATCCTGCGGGGACTCAACAAACTTTCATTGTTGTTTCCTAGTTGGTTAGGACAATTTGGGCCGATCACCCAATTGTCTGAAAAGTAAGATGATCCATGCGTCGGATGGGCATGATAAAAGTCGGTCCACTCACCAACCCGCATTGGACCAGCGTGGTGGGGTACGGTCCAAACCCCCTAATGGATAGGGGTGTATTAGGGGAGGCCTATGTCCAGCAGTGGACTATGAGAGGCTGATGATGATGATGATGATGAATATTATCAAATGAGAAATCGTTTAATTTAACTATAATAGTGTGCAGAAAACATAGATGATTATAGTAATCTACACTCGTTCGATATTAAAATTAAAAATTTCTCTATTGCTCCGCTTATAAATTAGCGTTATTGAATAATTTTCGAGCAAAGTCAAACAAATGATTGATCTGTAATGATAGATTTTAAATAGTTAGCATATTTTAAACGTTATCAATATTATTCTTTTTTGTTTACGCGAATACTACATTAATTAAAAAACTTTTTACGGTTGTTTTTTCAGTTTACCCCGAGACTACGACCGCTGGAAAGTGTTCGAAACGTAGCTAAATAATATAAACGGCAAATAAAAACAATAAAATGCGTAAAAAGTCCTTTTATTCAATAATATTATCAATATTGCTTATCTGACTTTTATTTCAGAAAAGATATATTAATAAATATCAGCGTACTACTTTTTGTATGTATAGTTGAATATTTTAGATAAATCTTTGGTAAAACTGTAGCGGTCCCAATTAGCTCTAGTGGCTCTAGGGTGGTCAGGTGCTTGTCTGCGATCACGGCTGGCCCAGGCGAGCAAGACTGTTTTGGGAGGCTAACTAACAGAGCTTGACTGATGTCTACACTTTATATATCTTTATTGCAATGTAATAGAGACGAAAATTGCCTGACCTGGGGGCAAAGTTTATGTTGCGTAGCGTTACTCCCCCTGGACGATGGCCCGGCCGTCATTATGTGTCATTAGTTTTGCAACACTGACCAAATGACTAGTCTGTGATATCGGATGACTCATTTCGTCCGTGATTAGTCTGTGTGATTTTCTGAATGCATAGAATTAGAATCTTGTATTTACGTACCGGATTTATCTAACAATTATAATAAGTAATTTAGCAAAGTTAAGGATGATTAAAATAAAATTAAAGATATTTGTAGTGTAAACTATTTTTACCTTATTTATTTAGAAAATCAAAATCTGAAAGGTCTCAACATTATGGTAAAATATACATGTTGTTGTACCGTTTTGCTGTTATTAATTAAATGTATTTTCGAAATACAATTTTCTTTAAATGTAATAACTATGTTTCTACACCAATTACTTGGAACAAAATGTATGAGGGGGCTAAGTTTGATAAGTGTAATGTTATTGACTGTACGGAATTTACGATCGCGCCGTGTGCGCTCATCGAACGTTATCCGACCTAATTATCCCATAAATTTCACTTATCAAGATTAGTGTGTATGTTTTTCGAAATAACACAGTTGTGATTCTTTTATCGAAATTAAAAGTATATATAAATAACGACAAATTATTTCACGACACGACTAAAGTTATAGCTCTAATATTTGTGATAAGTAAACACATGGAAACCTAGCTCGTTTTTACTTAAAAACTCTTAATTAAAAACGAAAAAAAAAGACATTTATAATTGGATTTCCATCCCAGTTTCAATCCGAATGTCTTTTCGGCGAACAATGTAAAGTGTATCCGAAGGAAAACGCTTCATTCCCGCCGGAATATAATCGTCCGGTCGTAATTTATATTGTCTGCTGCAGAGGCGAGTCCCGCTGCACATTCATTTATTTTATGTGCCATTTACAATTGTCGGTCGATGGTCAAGGGAGCGGGCGAGGGTCGAAGGGAGGCCGCGGGAGGGGCAAGTCGCCGGACGCTGCCTTCGCATTATAAAACCGTGCGGTCATCTGCGAGCAACGTAATCGTATTTGTAATAGGAGCGGCCCGACTGAATTGTGATGGACACGAGAGGGTGGCCCGGTACTCTGTTTGTTGGGCTCATCTCTCTCGATTTGAATTTCCGACGAATATCTCCGACGGTGTAAAATTAAGTATTGACCTAAGCTCTCGAGGAACACGAATCAACAATGAGTACATGTATTTAACTTCAAATGCAATACAAACGCTAATCATGCTTTGTAATTGCTTTTATATAGATGCTACGTACGTATAAAATTAAAAACGAGTTGTTGCATGAAACTACTTATTGTAGTATATTTTTCATTTTTCTTGATTGGTTTAAAGGTAAACAGATTGAGATTACACAGGTTTACGAAAGACGTTGCGATAATTAACTAGTTATCCTAATTTTAAAATCTTTAATCTATAAGCTCTACCTTTTTCATCTTTATTACATAAATGTCGTGTGAACAACGATTAAATGAAGCTGTCCAAGAATCGAAATTGCGGATATGTGCAGTGTTGCGGAAAGTTCGGCACTATATAAATAATGTATGGTAAAAACACTTTCAGTCCATTTATTGGACTCTTTAATTAGTTGCCCTTCGTTATACAATAACTATTTTATAATAAAACTTTTATATTTATAAAATATGAAAAAAATATTATGAAATAAATGATCAATTATAGCAATACTTAAAATCTAGACTATTGCCTGATTACTTAGTCCTTGCTGGAAAATTTATAATAGCAAAAACTATACATGACCTTTCAAGTATAGTTTTTGCTATTATAAATTTTCCTCAGTAAATAATAATACATATCTGAACAATGTCATAAAGTGATAAATTAGAAAAAGGTTTATTACGAAGGAGATATTTAAAAGTTTTTATAATTACTATCCTGTAACCGAATTTTAGTGCGAAATTTATAAAACGTTACCTCTAGTTTAAACCATTTCAAACATCTATTTTGCCTTAATATGTCTAATCTAAAACATAACTCCTAAGACGTAAAAACATGAAAGTTCCACTGTGAAGATTATTGAGTTTGACTTGAGAGTCATTGCACTTTCCTCGGCAGCGGGCAAGAGGCTGAGTGGCTCTGTATTCTTTTGTTTTTTAATTATAACGGCGCCGAGAGGTGGCTAGGGGGTGGCCACCACCCAAGGCCCGGTGGAGGCGAGGTGCTTTCTTGCTAAGCGCGACGGGCGCTGGCCTCCTACGTGCCTCGGCCATTCATTTCGTGGAAACTTATAACCTGACCCGCGTACTTATGAGCGTCGCCGATAAATATAGCGATGGCCGTCGGCGAGGCGCACCCCGACGCCGCTGTGCGAGCGGGACGGAGCGCGGTAGGTCGAGGCATTGTTAGCTAAATATCTAGGTGGTCAGTTGGGCGGCGGGGGCATGGGCGGCTAGAAGACGGGCGGGGCGGCGGACGTGCCGGCCGATGTATTGAGCGCGTATTGCAGACGCGGTCACGCGCTGCAATATTGCGTCCGCCGAGCGATATTGCCCCCCGCACTAACTCAATTTGATAAATTGTACAAACTTCCCCGGCAACGTATTGCAGCCGGTTACATCGGAGCCTGTAATGAAACTTGCCTCGGTGCCTAACTACTCCGGCTGCGGGAACTAGTTTTAATATGTGGCGGACTGCCCTAGCCGAAGTTTCGTTACATGCAAATTTTCGGTCATTCGCAGAAATCGTAATTTGTAAAGCTTATAAATTTCAATTGTCAGTTAAACTTACATTTTAAGAATGAAAATTCATAAGAAGTTGAATGTCAAAGGGCTATGACGTATAAAGTTCTCGATATTAATGTTTAATAAATGTATGTTTGTTGTACATTAATAAATATATTTTAACTTTTACATGAAAATGTAAACGAAACAAATTTTCACCACAAAAGCAATAATAAACAGAAATTCTATCCCTGTACCGTGAAAAATTCGCTGTAAAACGTTCGCCAAACGGACGCGGTCGTGTGGTAGGAGCTTTAGCGGCGAGGAAAATGATTTATATTGTTTGTGTAGCGTCGGGGTGTGCGGGGTGGGCGCGCGGGGGGTGGTTTCAGGCCGGCTTTCTCAAGCAGATCCGGTCCACTGCAGATATGGGCGAGTATTATTATTGATCCGGCTCGGGTGGTCGGCGGTTGGCATTTCCTACCGTTCATACTACAGGGTGGGCTCCCGACATAATTATCGGGGGGAGTACGTACCGGGCTTATTATAAGTTACGTACAACCTTGCTGCACTGGCATCTAATGAAACGGGGCAAGGGGGGAGCGTACACCCACGCCCAATCCGGGCGTGTTATGATATTATATCATGTAATATCAGCCAATGGGGCGCTGTTATGATATTGTAGGCGGGCGGTAGATGCAACAGACTGTTTTCGTGGGCGGGCGGGATTATGATATTTTGTTATGATTGTAATGGGGTGATGTTTATCTCCTCCAATCGTAAGATGTAGTAAAGATGTTTGTATAAGTTTATGACTTATATAAAACGAAAGATTATGCGGTCTATTGTATCGTTGTGATTATACTTTTTTACAGATACTATAAAGGTTATAGGCTGTCATCGAAGGTAGTTTTGCTTTATATGGATCTATATTAAATAGTATTAGATATCTTTTTTGTATATAAAATTCATAATATTTGTTGGTCTACCAAGGTGAGTTCAATTACCGTATTATTCAATAATTTTTAATAACCGAAATATACTATAAATCTAGTTTCTGTTTATAGTTCAAATTATTGAAAAATTTGTTAATATATCTGTTCATTTGGTACATCACAGTGAGTATTTTGCCATTGAAATTCAATGTAAATAATTAAAATTGAACACAAGACACGGGAGTCATAAAGCGCTTTAATAAAATCGAATGGACAGAAAGCGTATTGAATTAACCGGCGTCCTTGTTCGACGAATGTGCTGATAATAAAACGATAATAAACAAGCGCCTTTGTAACAAACTATAACAGATCGGTAATTGCTTCCACGATACCTTCTCGCGTTATTACGGCTTTTACGACGCCGTATGGGGTGAATAAAACATTTTTACGAGCGGCCATGGCTGTTATTATACATATACCGGCATGTACATATATCGCCTTAACTGGCAGTAAACGGGACGAGTAACTATGTACATAATAATCAGAATAAAGTTGAGTTTTATTGTTATATATACGTTTAAATATCTAAAAATAGCTGTATAAGTTATTAGATCTCTCATTTGGTATCACAGCGAGATAACTCGATATATGTGAAGTTGTCGCAAGTCGTGTATGCGTCCCTCGACACTAAGCGGCGTCGTGAACGGCTTCGGGTCACTCAAATAGATTGCGTCATAGCGTAATATCGTCCCATGGCGCAAAACAATTATAGCAACGTAATGAATAAAGTATAAACCGTCTCGTCTCATCGCTCGCCTCGCCCCAGACGGCATTTTCCTTTGTCATCGACCGTATGCATCCCACATTCGTGAGGAGGCTGCGATATCCATTTATTTGTTTTTTTCTATCTATTTTTTTCGCCTCCACTCTGGGGACACTTTCTCGACCCTCGTCCGGGCGGCCTCTTTGAAAAGTGGACATCGGAACGCGGGGGAAGCAGCCCCCGAGGACGCCGGACACTGAATGCGTTGTAAACATCGCCGGCTACATTCAATTTCGCGTCATTTTTCAAACTGATAAATAATTCTGTCATCGAGCACCCGGACAGGGGTCACTATGAAGTGATTGTCGGACGCCCGTAAAAAATATCCACCGATGAAACTCGGCCCCCGGCTCCTCGCCTCCGTGTGTGCGATAAATTTCTTTTTTATTATCAGATATCGAGGGACTACGGAATCGAATAAAGCGCTCATATTTAATTCATAAGATACCGGCCATATAGTGCTACGCTACGCTATTTTATTTAAGATGTAGGAAGATTACGGCAGCTGCGTGCCTCGCTAAAATTTTACTATGCCCGATATTGCGTGGAAAACTTTTTAGTTTCAATTTGTTGTGCGTATTTATTTTGGATAGAAAGCTGATTTGGAATACAGTATTTGTTTAGACCGAGTTAAAGCGTTTTATATTATGTAAATTTGAATGGGGTATTAATATCGTTTCATATTAGGAGCTAGATTGGTATTTGATTAAATTAAAATCTTTTTAATGTAGTTACATTGCCATGTGGAACACATCATTAAAAAAGGGACGTTAGTTTCTAATAATAAAATGGGGCCTAATTGATAATATAATATAATTAATAACATTGAAATAATACATTATTTAAATTGATGATGATTATAATGAATGCAACCCCATTAATATATTGTTATACTGCGAAATACCAAACAATATTTTTTCTAAAAATCGAAGTTAGACCGTCTGGCCTTTGACCACTATTACATAATTGTTTAAATAAAATATTATCTTATCAGTATTGTAAATATACTGTACTTACTTACTTTCCTTGTTGAGTTATTCGACATAAACATTTTACATTCCTCATCGCTGATTAAACTTCACGATTCGGGATCGAAGTGAAATAATTTTATTTCGTTCGCAATTTATTGTCATTGTGCCACAAATGTCCGGCAGATGTGTCCAATACATTTGCAGAGGCCGCGGTAAGAATAGGCTATCGGTGGGGTCACTCGCATTAAACAACTTTCCGACTGTTAAATTAATGGGGAATCGAGCAACGATGTATCCATTTTAAAATACTTTCCGAGAGTGATCTTCTGGATGACGATAATCAAAGTGACGGTTTTTATAGCAGTAAAACCTTATTTTTGCTAAGAATTTATGCGTTATCAATCGTTCATAACACTAGCTTAAAGCTTTTTTTGATGATCTTTCTTGTTTCCATTGAATAATCATGACAAGAAATAACGATAAAAGGATAAAAAATTAAAAACAGTATCGATGACCCTTTTAGGCTTATTTTACACATTCATTCAAGTTTGGATGCTTGTTAATCAATTTCAATTACTATTTTTGTGGCGAACTATAAATGAATAAATTTGCTAAAAACCATATAAAAGTGCTTGTCGATGGATGTTAAACGTAAATTGACTTTCAACGTGATAAGCCACCACACCTAATTAAAACACCACTATCATGGCCCGATACAGGCTTTACATAAAAAGGTAAACTAACAAGGGATCCCACCGAAATCTATGCGGCGATTGCAACGAACACGTCTGTTAGGAGCTCAGTTTATATTTTATTCATACATTGTATTGTTGGAATATCAATTGCCTCGCCCGACGGTAGGTAAAGGGTACATTTCCAATCCGCACGGGATTCACTTAGATTTGAAGGAAAATAGATTTCGATTTCCAAAGCTGCGACAAAGCAATCCGATATATTTTTCAGACAGATATTGCTAGCGATTCCTTTTGAGCTTTGAAATATAAGGGAAGGGAGTCTGAAAAGATTGCGTGTATTTTCTTTTTTCGTACGAAGTTAATGTTACGTTCGAAATGTTTGAAATACAAAGTGTACTTGTGTAATAAAGTGTATTGGAAGTTTAAGAAAAATCGTGTACAAAAATCCAAAATATAAAGCTTAAAAAAATGCCGTGGTATGTTTTACTGTTTACGTTTTAAAGAATAATTCGGCAGTCAAAAGTCAATGTCGCTTGCGAACGGAGCCGGGGTTTTCCTCTTTTTAATTTTGCCAGCAGACAATGCATTAAAGGAAACCGTTAAAGGGGGAACAGCGACCCCTTTACGAAGTGATTAATTTATTATGCTCTTTGTTTCTATTTTGATTTCGCTAAACAAAAACAATGAAATATAATGCTATATATTTCATTGGGGATCTATGTGCAGTAATAGTAGTCAATTTCAGTAATTGTTCTCAGTATCGTGTTACCCCCGTGCATTCCGTTTTGTTGTTGTGTATTGAGTATCTCTCGCTGGGGCGATTATTTTTACAATTTCTTCGACAGGTTTAAAATATTTATCAGTATTAATGTATAGATTATGACTAAATAAATACAATATACATTAAAAAGTACTTATAAGACAGTTTTCTGTGGTTGGGTGGTTACTATAATTGTATTTTTCAATAAGCTTTTATTTATTTGGGTATTAAAAAGCTATTTTGTTTATTGCCATGTTAAACGTAGAGTACGTATATCTATTCGAATCTAGTACAAGTTATGTACCGACTCGTAAAAGTATCACTCGTGCAATATAAAAGTTAACGACACAAGAAAACGCGTTTTCCACAACATTAAAGATAACAACAATACGGGGGTGCGAGTGTAGAGCCTCCCGCGAGGGTGGCGGGCGGGGGTTGAGAAAAATTCAATATTAATATGAAGGAGGTGCGAGCGAGAGACGGTGCAAGTCTCGCTCGCGCGGCCAATGGCGGGTTGCGACTCAGCCGCGATATGATGAATTTATGGATGTAATAAAAGCGAGCTGCCCCATTGGAGGAGCGGTCAGGGCGAGCTTATCTTCTTTTATTTTCATATTTGGAATATCGTCTTTAAGTCGCCCCGTAATACTCGGGCACTTATGACTTTCCGACTTTTATACCAGTTATATACTGAACATAAAGGCATGCATGACGTCATGTTTGCCACAATTTTATGTGCTACTTCTAATAAATTTTACGTGTACATTAATTGATGTTTCGGTATGTTTTAGTGTGCATTAAGCTTTAAACTTTCATCAACCGTACAAAGCACAGGCATTTATCGTACAAAGAAGATTAGATGGAAGTTGATTGAGGCGTGAACGGCGCTCGACCGACGTCTTGAGTTTCTTTCTTGATTCGCCACTCGAGTGGCCGAAACGACACTTGTATTTGCATGAACTGTTTTCGGGGATTCCGTTTTACATTCCCGTGTTCAACTTCGTGTTGACCGCATTTCGGGGGAAACTGTTTTATTTGTGTACGCTGTTACGACGTGTACTTAGTGAGTTATGGATTGTTTTAACTATATTTGCTGTCATAATGTCTCATTCTGTTTTTAAGATCTAAATAAGGCTTTATACATTTTGCATTTTTGTTTGACATCGTCTTAAGTGTTTATGATAACTCTAATATAAATGTCAGGTCAAGGGTTTGTTCTGCACATTACTCATCATAATACCTATACTTATAAATGTTTATCCGTGATAACTATTTTTATAAAAATGAAAGTTTAACAATAAATAAATAATTTTTGACGAAACTTTAACTAGTATATCGTAATAGTGGCAGCCCTGCTTGTGGCAAAGACAACGCAGACAAAATAAATAGGAGGGCGGCAGTGTGCGGCGGGCCGTTGAGGCGGAAGTATTGGGGATCTGCGTTCGTTCAGTTTTGAAGTCCAATTATATCGCAGGTGCTGCAGACACAGCCGGCGGCGTACACTAGTCTCGGAATGCCATATTGTACGGGCCCCGGTCTTGTGTCGAGTGCGCGGCTTGTTATCGACATTTTATAAAGTATTTCAGTAGGAAATCTTATATATTGTGCTATAATTATTTTTAGCTGAGCATGCTGAGCTAGCATTTATCTAATAATTATATTGTATTAAATCTATCGTAATATGGTTTGTTGCGTTTATTTTTGCGTCGGATGGGCATGTAAAAAGTCGGTCCACTCACCACCACGCTGGTACTGGACCAGCGTGGTGGTGGGATACTTACGGTCCAAAACCCTTTAATTATTTTTAAAACCGGAATGAAATTTAAAAGGTTTAGAATCCGCGAGACCTCGGAATACAATAAGTTCTATTAGCTTTGATTGTACAAAAAGTATTTTTAAATGTCAACTTCTGATATAAAATGCAATAAACCTCGACTTGCTGAAAGATGTTCCCTAGCCTAAGTCTGCCCTGTGACAATATATTAAAGGAAGGGCTCTAAAACGTCTTCAATAACAAAAGATAATTCTAAATTATAATCAGAGCTGTGCACGTTTTATAGAGAACATTTAAGAAATAATTTATATTAGACTATCAAAAGACGAACTGATAAGGAAATATTGGAATGATTATATGATTGACGTATTTAATAATTTTTCACTAAACTTTGTTCAATTGTGTTATTATTATTGTGTTGCCAATTGTAACGCAAATCATAATTCGTTTATATTTGTGGATCAATCGTAGGAAATTACTAATACCTTTTGTATAACATATACCGAGGATACGGTCCAAAAACCCTCTAATGGATAGGGGTGTATTAGGGGAGGCCTATGTCCAGCAGTGGACTATCCCAGGCTGATGATGATGATGATACCGAGAAAAGTATAATTTTATATAAAATAATAAAATGTGTTCTTGTATTTACATATACACATATATTCATACACACACATATCGTGCTGTACGTGATAAGTATTGTACTGCACTGCTAAAAAGAAATATGTTTTATAACATTCATAAATCTGCCACCATCTTTAGACAAATGACGATTATTTCTGTTTTCTGAACTATAGTTATGGTGCAAATATGAGCACTGAGATTACTACCCTAATCATGATTCAGTGTTCATCAAGAAATCAACTAGATTCACTCCTTAAAAAGTTCTCTTCAATAGCATTAAAACTATCATTTCCCGCGCCGTGCAACGTTTTTCCCGGCACACAAAAATTCAGAGGAGCACACGTATATTTACGCAAGTACTTACTCGAACAAAAGTGGAAGTTTCTCCGCGGCGGGATTCCTTTTTCTTTGTTCGTTGTATTTATTGTGAATCTACTCATAGCGGCCCCTGAAAGTGCTCCGTAACTTTCGTCTGAAGCCGCGTGCCGGTGGCCAGCGTTTCGTTCGAGTTATTGCCATGTTTTGAACATATTAAACGTATCTTTGCCTTTGCGGCGGCGGCGAGTTTTGTTCTGGCTTGTTTTATCTGTGCGCACATTTTTCAGTTTGCTTCACGTAACTTGGCTGGCTGGTTTTACCAGAGATATGTGCACAGTTTATGTGTGGACTTACACATATGTCCGTAGTGGTAAACAAAGAGGATGGTGAGAAAAAAATGTTTTTGTAGTCAACATTAATATTTAAATTATTTAGAACTGTATAAACAATGTAGCGTGATTATAGATAATTAATTTTCAGTTAAGGAGGGATAATATAGAATCTGTATTTCGGTATAACTTCAAATTATAACAATTTGAGTAGCGACCGAGTTAGACAGATATAAATGGTTTAAATGTATACTATAATTTTCTTAAACTATTAAAACTTTCGTGAGACATAGCACTGAAAATAATTTCCACGAAACGGCTGAACTCACGTGAGTTTTCTTAAATATATTTTCATACCTATTTCTATTAAAAATCTTATTGGTTTTGGCCTTGTCTAGTAAACTTTTAACAATAAGTTTCCGTGTACCTCATTTTATTAGTTACGGTTTTCTGTTCGTAATCATAAGCACTTTGCCTCCATATGCAAAAAGGTATATCCAGAATGCACTAGCTTGTTAGTTAGTCAGTTTCGTTGACTTGTCACATAGTCGACAGTCGATTTTCGATGTCCAAACCCATCTAACGAGTAGCCGAATTGGCAGCGGAATATCGAACTAGATGCAGATGCGAGCGCACTTTGGGCCGTCTGGTTAATATGATTTGCTTCCGCGCCGCGTCGACATGTCGCCCGACTTTAAACGGTTTGTTAATGTAGTGGTATTTCTTTTAGGTACACCACTAATATTTATGGTAAAGATTAAAATTATTTGGTTTTAGTTTAGTGCCTCTGAACATTGGCTTAGTTATAATCGAGTAATACTTGACGTTTATTTTTGAAGATAAGTAAAAAAATATTAAATTGTCTCATTTTTTCTTTTTAGTTAGTTAAATTAGACATGGTAGTGTTAATGAATCGCCGTAATTATGTTCTCATATATAGATAGTATGATTTTTATATAATGTTTTGCAAATACTATCGACAAAGTTAAAAAAAAAAACGAATAATTAACTCCATTTCACAACATTAAGACAGTAAATAATGTTTAGGTCATAATCATTATCATAAGTAAATATAAAAATTTAGCAAACTTTTAGTATTTAAACTCTTCTATTAAAACTAACAATTTATATATATATATATATATATATATATATATATATATATATATATATATATATATATATATATATATATATATATATATTGTGGTACGTGTTTTAGTTTTCCAGCTAACGTTATTCTGTTAATCCTAATGTATGATGTTCATCTATCCAGTGTGTGTTAGCGACAAGAGCAAGTCTATTATTCCTTTTTACGGACAACGTAGAGGCTTTTAATGGCTTTGTCGAGGCGTCACGAAATCCGTGATGGTCAAATTTTAGCTTAATTAAACTTAATTTACGTTCAAAACTATGTTTCTTTTTGTTACGCTAAATATTTTATTTCATTTTAAATATTTAATTAAAGTGTTTATGACTATTACAGAAAATATTGCTCTTTTTTATATCACTTTCCATTAGTGTTGCCAATGCATTATGATAGAATAGGTATTGGTAATCAAGGCTACGAATAATTAAACTTGTTCTGAGCCAGTATGTAAATATAATATTAAACAATGATAACCTAAAAAAAGGAGTTCCTTAAGTTAAATTATTATTATTTTGTCTTAATCATTATAACTTTTTAAGGTAGGACAAATTATAATTGGCGTCTATAATATTTAGGCCTGATAAAGTTGTAGCCTATGTATAAAAATAATCAATTACTTTAATTTATATTGTCAAACAGCCGTTAAGCTATAAAATGGAATATACAACGTTATTGCAAATGCAATTATAATCAATCCTCATAAAATACACGAACAGCCATTACAAGGATGTGGCCGGGCGAAGTGCCGCAGAAGACGTGTAGTGGGCACGGGGCGGTGGAGGTCCGGTCTTGAAGACGCGGGTGTCACCCCACACCCACCCCACGGCTTGCTTATTCTATCAAGCGTGGCCACACACGCGCACGCCGTGCACACACGACGCACACGCGCGCACGGCATTATACGGCCGGCCACCACTCCACTATGTCAATACAATACGCTCTCCAGCTGGACTTAGATTATTTAGAAAGCACTTGTAACGTTCATATAAGAAGGCGCGGAAGACGTTAGTACGTACAATGGACGGTACGTGTCGGCCGAAGCTAAGACGGGATACGCCGGAAAACTATTACGATCCTAAAAAAATACCGTCCGGCAGTATAAACATCTTATATTCTTATGCTCGGATCGAATTGACTCGTGGAAGTGGTTGGACACTTCGCGGTATTATCGGTTAAAAGGGAATACTTTGAGTGTATCCCTATACAGCTTTTTAGCTTCTGTATATAGTGCAAAATCGAATCTGTAGTAGTATTCCTTGATAAAAAAATGATACAAAAGGCTTTATTGTTTATCTCATTATGTGTGATTGTATATATTGTAATACAGATATTAAAAGCATTTTGAACATTAAACAATTATTTAATCGTAAACAAACATTCGTAGAGGATTAGAATAATAGCGATTCAATATTTCATCACTACCCTTACATGCATTAAACATGACAGGGTAACACCATCATAGTCATAATAGCTGCTATGGGTGAGTAGGCGTGAGAGAGCGCCGTTGGACGCGGATTATCCGCTACGCGGCTACATCGTAGCCCTTAAAGCTGCTACGCTCGTAGCATTACTAAGTGCATCAAGATTTTAATATTAATATGCGTATATAATTATTTTATATTACTAACTTAATGAAAATATAAACAAATGTTAGTCAGTTACAGTTGTTAGATTATTTTAACATTAAATAATGGATTGCATTTAAGTAAGTTTAAAGTAAATAAGTGTCAGAGTTAAGCGAATATATCTCCTCCGTCCACGTGTGTAATACGTTGTATCTTCCGTTAAAGCAGTGAGTGTGTGTGCAAAGACGTTACATGTGTGGGTACTTTCATAAATCTGTCGGGAGATATATGAGAGCGCAATTTCCGGTATCCGGCCATTAGCGCCGAGCTTTTATAAGCTTAAAGCTTAGGTTAAAGATTTTCTGGGTAGTTTAATGTGAATCTTGTAATAGATACGATAAATTTTCTATAAAGTATGTGATTGCTTATTAGGAGCCTGTGTGGGACTTCTTAATGTGTGTAAGTTGCCTTAATGTCTGTTTGCGTTTCCTTAAATGTTGGTTTTCGCTCTAATAAAAGGTTACGACGTTGACGCCAATTACGATACGAAAATGGATTAGAGTAATATTGTCGATATTTAAAGTTAACGATACAAGTTAAGTATAAAATCACGAAAAGCTTCATTAAAATAATTGTATCTAAGTTAATAAAGATTGCAATTGCAATTCCAAGGAAATATAATACAATCCCACAAATAACAGTTTCTTGTATTTACGCAAATATTAGGGTCATAATTCAAGCTTCATCGAATCGTTTTGTAACTACATTTCATAATTACTTTGTTTAATTTGCTTTAAGTTTATTATTGTATATTGTATCTTCTTTTTCTTTCATTTTTATTTTGTTATTTTTTTTTAATTTATTTGTGCTTTTAGAGTAATTGGTTTTGGTTAATAGTGTTTTCTTCTTTGTTTTTATAATAACATAGTTGTTGTTTTTAGTTTCCACAATATGTTAGTTTATTTAATGTTTTCTTTTGCGTGAATTGGAAAATAAATTATTTTTAAGTTATGCTTAGTTAAATTTGTTATAGATACATGTGGAGTTCGCCTGTAATTGTCCGTCACATATAGTGTAATTATGTTTATGTACTAATTGTTCCTATTTTCATTTCATTTTATTATTATTGACATGTAAGATAACTTATGTGAAAGAACGTTGGTGAACCTGTTCAATAAAATAAAATAAATAAAATAATTAAATGAAAGACTTTAAATTTTTAATTGCGCATCCGTGGTCAGCAGTCTGACTCGTAAAAAAGGATGCTGAAAAGCATGTGAAACGACCGGAACATTATAAGAAGAAACAAACCCTATAAAATCCGATAATCCTTTTTAAATCAAGATACAATAATTTGTTAATGATCGATAGAAATTCTTTTAGCGCATTGCTAGTTGTCATTATCAAACCGACTGAAAAATGAAGCTGACGTTGTTTTTAATAATAGAATGATGCAACATTGAATAGAATAAATTAATTTCTTCATAACAAAAGATTTTCTTGTATGGAAGTCGAAATTTTATAATTAGTTTACGATATAAGATTCGAAAAGTTTTCATGAATATAATGAAATGTTTTATGGGAATAGATTATATATTGCTTTGTAATATTGAAATAACTTTAAGATAGCTTATGTTAACTTCACCTTAAGGATTTTTATTTGAATTTAAGTAGTGATTTTTAACAATGTAATTATATTGGTGACTGATAATGATAATAAGTAAGAATTAACACTTCATTTTATATGCATAAGCCCTTAAAGGTAATTACTGTCAAAGGCCAGGTTGCTTTTGTCACATCCAAAAATGTTAAACTCGGACGAAAAAAGGATGAAATATGGTATTCACTTTCACTAAATGAAATATTAACTTAATTATTTGCATTATTTTACGAGTGTATAACTAACACAAAAGTTATCTTATAAGTACTTCATTAAGTAAATGAATTAATGTTTTAGGACGATAACACACCATCCTCTGGTCTGTACTATGGCAACTAGATGATTGATAAATACATAAATTTACTATTCTCTTGTAAATAAATACATTTTATATTGACACAAAGACTCATTATCGTCTTAATTGAAAAAAAATCCGAATATATTTTAGTGATAGTTATTTTAAATGGCAATAAAATATAATTAAAGTTTTACTGTCATTTATTTGTCAACGAACTCGTGTCAATTTTATTCGTACATAACGTGTTTAAAACAGTTATTTATACAGTTCGAATATCATGTCGTGACGCTTTTTAATTTCGCATGTCAGGTACTCGTAGAATTAGGGGGAACAATGAGCGTGTACTGAATTATTGAAGAGTTGGTGACGTAGCCCGCGGGGTGGTGCAGCTGCAGCCAGTCCAGTGCAGTCGGCTTGGACAGCCGGAACAAATGGTCCCCACTTAATTTTTTTTTATTAACATGACAGCAACTCAATCTGACGGCTGACAGATTTTGATTGTTGACATTTGCTAGAAACAATTGTTTTAGTTTTTTATGACGTCTTGATGTAGTCTGAAAAGTAAAGAACATTTTTGAAATGAAACAATTATGACATGTTTTTATCAAACAATATGTTTTGAAGTATGGCAAGGTTTAATGTTATTATGTTAGTTTTGCATTTTTCTGGACTAAAAATTGTACTGAGTATTTTCCACTCGTTTATTTTTTGTTCTATTTTTCAAATCGAAATAGAATATGGACTTATATATGTAAATTGTTATACATATATTTTAAACAATGCCGTACATTATTTGGAAAATACGAGTAAATAACTTACATAGTACTCAGCTAAGTATTAACATTAGTACCTAAATCCGATTATTACACTTTTACTTTCTAAATGATTTAAAAGCAAAGAGGCATTTAACTTGATTACCTCACAACCTTACAAGACAAAAAACAAAACGAACTTATTATTCTACTTTTAAATTCTGATTTCAATCTCTAAGACACCTTCCAGAATTAATATTATCAGACATTTTGAGTGTCCCTTTTCTCAATTAAGGCAACAATCTTCATAAATCAATTCCCCTGAATTGAATGTCAATAAGTAGGGACGTTTGTTAAACGACGCGCTGTAAAATAAAACTTTACGGAGGGCGGAAAGTTCGAGCCGAAAAAAAAGAATATTTACATTAATTCTCTTCATTATGTTTTGAAGAATAATCATGAGCACCGTTTCCTATTCCGCTTTCCCAATTGAGTTTTTTTTTATTTGAATATTTTTTGCACTCCCCCGAGTTCGTCTCTATGTAACAAAAGGAAGTTTTTATTAGCATCTTAATGATTTTACGGCGAGTCCCCAGTTACAACAGCCTTTATGTCGTCAGATTTTCTTGAGCGTTCTTGTCGACTTTTTTGCATCTTACATTATTAAAGTTTTCATTCCGTCGCTTAATGAAGCTCATTTCTTCTGTTCCGTCCGGGCCTTGATTGCCTTTGTTTTGCATAAATGCTAGATTCTTATAGATTCTACCTGGAGGGACGAGTAAATTGGGAGATGATTCAAAACAATAACGCGCACACATTATTTTTTCAAGTTATACGGTCCGACTATAATTTTAACGTTAATAAACTTTATATTAGGTGTATATCTAAGTTAGAGTGGATGTTTTTAAGGACAATATTGTATTAATAGCGTAATATGTATTTGCCCACTAACAGCGCAATTTTGCAATACTTTAACATTAGTACTGCCAAATAATATATAACATATGTTTCAGGATAACAAGTAAATTATTACAACTACATGCTTCCCTGTTTATATCAGTTATCAAGGGCGATCTTTACGCGCCACAAAATAATGTCCATCGGGAAAATCGAGGAAACTGTATGTAATGTTATGAGAGGAGGGCCTGCGGTATTCCAAGTCGCAATCGTGTCCGAGATACCGCTTTCTTTTTAATTTCCCTGCGGCCTCCTAATGAGATCCCTCCGAGGGCGAAGCGCCGTTATCTATGATATTCTTGAGGTTGATGTTTATTGTGCGTGTCACTGATGACTTCCCTTTTTATTGTCCTCTCGAAGACTATTCAGCGGCCGCCCAAATGAGTTCTGCTCATTTGACTCGCTCTCTTTATTTCTCCCGGCGGCCGTTTGTCTTGTGTCAGTCTTAATTTTCTTTTAATTTTATTGCAATTGGTATTGTTTGCTTCTCGTTGTTCTGTTTTAGTTTTAAACGTGCTTTGGTAGTATTTAAATAAACGAGAAATATTTTTGAAACGAAATTTATTTTTACGTATTTTTTTTACAATGTACCGTTTTGAACAGTTTACGAAAGGCACTATGTCAGGATTATAGAATGAAATTTGAAATCCCAATTTGATGCTCCCCGCCGCACAAAAATGCTACGGACCCTTGCAACAAATCACTCGACTCCGCCTCCACTTATCTATTAAAATGAGAGATTATTGTCGGCTCAAACGTTACACCCGATAGTCCGGTGTTATTTTCACTGGATTGTCCAATATTGTCACAATCTCTATAGTAGGGCAATTAGAGACGTGTCGCGCGTGGCAGCCACGTGGCACGGAGCCTTGTCGGGTAGCGGCGGTAGCGTCGTCGCACGACCGCACGCGCCTATTCCACCCTCATTACCACCAATGTTTATACTACGCAGCAACGGCTTACAGACAACGAACGATATATTTGATTTACACTACCATTCACTATTATATACGATGTAACAGCCCTAATAGATATCAAAGCGAAACGCGTGTATCAAACTTTTTTCCCGCCATGGAAATTCGCACGATCCGATGAGGATTGATTTAATTAATGAATCGATTTGCAACAGGGGCGCTGTACGTGTTTAGCGTGGCCCCCGTCTCGGAATTCGCTTCATTTAAATATCGAATTTTTCACGAAGATTATACGTTACGACAGCTATAAAAGAAAACAGGAGTCCCGCCCCTCTATAATGCGACGGGCGTGAGGAATTTTTATTCCATTCAAATCTCTCCTGACATAGGTATATTTTTGCAAGATCGCCTTGAGATTTTAATGCCCGATTTTATTTAAATTCGTTTAGGCGGCGCGGGTGACTGCGCCCCTAGACATTTATCGCGAGGGCGTGATTGTATTTATAAGTAGAAGGATTTTCTCAGCTCTTTATAACAATATCAGACGAGCGAAAAATAAAAAAAGTTTAAGCGTACAGCGTTGTCAGGCTTTTATGCGTGTATATTATTATTTCTTTTTTGAAAATGTTTTTGATAACTTTAGTTCAAAAACCTATTTTTGTGTTCGACCGACCGATGTTTCCATATAGCTATAGGTACGTATCAAGATCATTAATAAATTGTACAAAATCATAGTAAAATATTTTTCATCACTACAAATGTATATTTTATTACTAAATACAAGAATTATTTTCGAACACAGCCGATTTAATGGTTTTTATAAATTTTATATTAATTTAAACTCGATAACCTACGTACCTCGTTGAAATCTCCGTAGCATAGTGGTAAGGGCAAACGCTTTAGAAACATGAGATCGTGGGTTCGAATCCTGCGGGGACTCAAAAAAATTTCAATGTTATTTCGTGGTTGATGTCGGTTGGTTAGGGCAATTTGGGCTGAACACCCAATTGTCTGGACAGTAAGATAATCCATGCGTCGGGTGGGCATGTAAAAAGTCAGTCCACACGACAGCCCACATTGGACCAGTATGGTAGGTGACGGTGGAAAAACCACTTCATAGAGAACACGTGCATAAGAAGAGGACTATGTCTAGCAGTGGACTTAACCGGCTGATGATGATGAAACTTTAACGCGTTGAATCCTTTTTAACGTTCGTGGCCACAGGACAGTCTGCCGCGTGTCAAAATTAAAATATACAACTCGTAAAAGAGTATGATTCACTCGTAAATTGTAGTATTCGCGTTAAAAACGTATAATTACGACAAGGAACGTATAGAATGTTCCTTTTAACCCCCATTCAAAAACAGTATCTGTGTAAGCAACAGAAAGCATTACCTCGCTTTTATCATCTGTAGTTCACTTTTTATGAAAATGTTTATTCCGAACGCTCACCCTAACTCAATCTTTTGGATTCACGTCGTCATCATTCACTTAGTAAACGTGTCATGTGTACCTTTTGCAGTTCTTTATAAGAAAATACGTTGCAAGCTTAAACTTGTGAGGTGATTATTCTTCATTTGCAGGACACGTCAACATTTATATTGACCGATGGGTTGCTTTTTAATCTAATGTATAGGAACAAAATTGGATTTTATGATGAGTAAGGTCTTTCTCATATATTCTTTTTTTGTGAATAAGAATTAAACCTATAGATTTTATATACAACATTTCAAAGTTAATATATCAACTGTATAATGTGAAGTGAAGCAATAAGACAATGTTCCGGTCACCGGAGGTTTAAATATTACCGAATAAAACCATTTCGAATTATTAAGGAAAATTGCAACACCCCACTTTGCCAATCAAATCAACTAGAAAAATTGCTGTAATCTTTCGCAGAGCATTCGTTACTTCTGTCTCGATGAAATCCACCGACGAAATTTTCCCCACCATTTGTTTCCATCGTGCAACATCTTTTCGTATGAGGCGAGTTCTCCGTTAATATATGTGCCCGGAATACCGTGGTCATATATTACGCCGACCTCTGCCGGACCGGACATAACAATCCTCGATTTGCTATAATATCGGGTCGTGTGTCCTTTTCGGGTTGGCAGCGAGGGGTCGCGAGCGAGCGAGGCGGTTGCTGGGCGGGCGGGGGAATATACGTGCCGCGTATAATAAGCATTTCATGCAAGGGGCGCGGGCGCGGGGTCCAGAGGTTACGTAGGTACCATTTTCCGTAAGTCGTGTACCTAACCGGACCGTACATTATGAGCCGAGGGTCAGCTCGTCTCCCGCTCCGTCCCTGTCGCTCGCAGGCCGTACACAATTTCGCCTGATATATCGCCAACACCCGACTCGCCGTGATGGACCTCCGTAAGGGACATTACGCACGAAATTTTTGCAAGTCTAAGCGCCGCTGAATATTTTCCCTGAAAACATTTATTATTTTAACTTGTGCATGGATCGTTTTTATTCCCATTTTGTACTGTTTACCACCTTGCATACATTAAACCTTTAAATCACCATATGTATTGATAGCGGTCGCTGAATTCATCTTATATCTATGCGATTTATAGACGAGTAGGCAGTAAAACGGAACAATAAAAACCCAAAACAGTAATAAATTTCCGGCAATAGACGAAAAGGTTCGAGCGTGTCTTATCAATTCGTGCCACGCGCAGGCAATAAACTTATGACGTAAACTTTTATTTTAGTAAATTGTTCCGTTCATTAAACGAATGGTCCTTAACCTTATCAAATAGGTATTTGCGGAATGAAAACAGGTAAACTGGATACCGTGTTTACTAGCAATCAACACTTGGTGGACAATTGTAGAGGGTCAAAGACAGATAAAACAAATAGAGGACAAGTCTATACTGTACCTTCACCTAAGGAGGGTCATCTTAAAGGGCAGAAACAGGGCCGTTGTGGACACCGCAAGATGTTCTTTATGCATTAGTAATGTCTTCTAATTGAAACCGCATCAAAGGTTGAATTTTATGTCAAATCAATAGTTTTAACATTATTACGGTTTAGCTTGAATTGTTGAACAGCGCATTAAAGAATCAGCGTGAAGGAAGCGTTATACAGAGAAACGCGTGTTGTTAATAATTCGTAAGTTGCGCTGTGGTGCACTTACAATAGCGATTCATTATCATTAATGCCCCGGCCCAACGGAGACATACGATACGGCGCACTGATTGACCTCGCATTAAAATTACACGGGAACAGATAGAGAAAATGGAAAACATTAACGGGGCCGCTTGCTTTCTTTGTTCCGTTCGTACACGGGATATTAAAAATTTATAGCACCGGAGAATCGATAGCAATCATGGTCAACGTTTATAACGTCATGGGCAGGGATTGCACGTAAATGTGGTTAGGTAACATTTAATGGCCGCTTTAATTCGTTAGGTTAATTTGGTGGGGGCGCAAGGCGGGCGTTGCGACGGTCGCCGGAGGGTCGAATAAATATGTCCCAAAGAGTTAAGTTGCGGAGAAGTGCGGTGCGAGGGCCGCCTCGGACGTTTGCTCTTCGCCTCGTGTTGTTGCACCACTTATTACACACAAAGTTCCGTTAAACTTTGCTCCGTCTCGGGCGCGAGTTTAATTTACTCGATAGTGTAAATAAAGCGGGCGAAGTGGGAAGCGCCGCGGCCAGACGGCCCCCGGCGTCACCCGCTGCGGTCGAGTGATAATAACCTAACTCCGGGGGTTTTCTTATTAATCGAGTACGACAAATTTTAACGACAAGAATTAATGAATCTCGTTACACGGGTTAATCCCCCGGTCGTAAAGTGCGCGCCGGTTGTTAAGGTGTGTGGGGCGGGCGGCCGCCGCACACCTACATTAGGCCACCTCTTTAAATGGTCTTTATTGTTGTCAAGCTCACGTTCAAGCATCTGCATGAACCAATTTTGTAATCCTTAAGAACAAACACATATTTTGTGATAATTAATATTAATTAATATGTATTAAATTTGTTTTTTCTTCTTCTATTTTGATATGAATATCTTATTTCTATGATCTTAACGGATATAACATACGGTAGCATTTAATTAGAAGGTTTCTCTAAATTGTCTCTCACATTATGTATTGGCGGCGAGATGAAACTAGCGAAATGGCAACTAACTGACTGAGGGGCGCCGAGATATATTGCCCAGTTAACGAGCATGTGTGAATGGAACTTTATTGTAATTGCCTTTTGTAAGATCGGGACAGGGTCATTACGATCCGTCCTCATGGTCTGACCTCCATTTTACACAACTATACTCGGATGTTTGCGACAAATCTAAACAGCCTATAAAAGTAAGGACAACCTAAAGTTATATAAAACAATTTAAAAATTGAACCCACAAATATTAATATTGAATTATACCTTAAATTAAACTCAAACGTTTATGGATTGATCCATTTAACTCTGCCGAGGTGGGGAATAAGATACATTTATAAAACACACGGGTTTCAATTATGTTTAAATGAGTCGTTGATATTGAATTCTATCAGCGGGTAGAGGTAATGCGTGTATATTCATCAGGCGAAGCGGCGTAGGGTACATTAGGGGGCTTCGGCGGCCTCAAAGCCAGAAGACTGATTGTGTCTATCCGCAATTTCTCTCTTGCCCTATTCTCGCGAGCTAAAACTAGCGAGTTTTCCGCCGCGTTATTAAGCGGTCGCCTCCACATTTGTCGTTATAATGGAAACGTGTTACTAATTAATTTAACCCGGGAATCGTTTATGTAGTTACGCCTATCTATTGAACGACTACGGGGTATGGGGCATGTTTTTAGGGCGCTGTTAATACGAGAGGCGTAATTATTTGTATAGTTGGGCGATCGACAAATTCTGCTTCAATTTTGGCTCAGCGTTTATTTAGTGAATGCGAAAATTATACGTGGTCCGGTTACAAGCTCTCCCCCCATTAAGTAGAAGCGAACTCATTCTCGGTAAGACTAATCAAATAACAGTCTCCCCATCGCTCCCCTCGGTCCGGCTGGCCCCCCTCGCGGCCAGTGGTCATCTCTTATCGATTGTGGTGGAATTCGTGCAGGGAATGCGATATTTCCCAGCAATCGCTACAAAAGATAAGGCTTTAATTTTCTGTACGGGCCAACTGGAAACTTCTATGTGGCTGCCTGCAATTTTGCGCCTAGCGAAAAATTCGCCGCATTTTCTTGGTGTTGCTTTTTTGTTTTCATTTATATTTTAGGTTGTTGAAAAATTGTAAATATCGTAAGTTGTTTAAATTTTATGACTTACATATAATAAAGTATAAACCCAAGTACAAGTTATAAGTTAAAGTAAAAATACGAATGGAATATTTTTTTATTTACTTAAACAATAGATGCAAGGAAAACGTGAATATATAGAGCTAATATATTAGCTCCGTCCGTAGCAATTTTCCATCAAAATTAGGCAATTTTTTTATATTATCATCACCGTCGCAAAAAACCGACACACTGAAGTTAGCTACAGTCAACATTTTAGTTTTTTGTTTTATCTACATAAACTTTATTTAACTAGACGATTCCAAAGATAAAAAAAATTCTAAATTTTTTTTCTGCTGTCAAGGCGTGTAACAAGTACACATATTTTTTTGTTCATTTAGTAGTTTGCCCAAGAAGTTTTTTAAAATTCGAAAGCGGTTACATTTCCTATATTCTTAAAATATAAATTTAAAAAAAAAAAAAAATAACAAACTTAAAATCGATATGCAAGTGCAAGAGAGATATTGTGGATGACTTAAAACGAGCAAAGCTCTACGAAGTCATAGACCTCTGCTCAGTTTTGGTATTGTGCGGGAACTGAGCAGGCGTGGGGCCGCCGCCATGTAATTCTAATGAGTATTAGTGTCGTCCGTCTAGCTCGTGTCGTCCACCCCGGGCTTATAAATACGTCTCTACACTGTTATAGGACTAACAAAATGCTCAGACATTGCAAGTACTGTGTTTGACTTTTAAAATACTAGATGGCGTTGCTTAGCTCTTCTTAAAGTAAAGTTTTTAAAAGATAAAACCTAAGTGACACACAACTTATTACTGGAACAAACTTATTTTAAAGTTTAAAAAATTGAATTATAATGATAAAAATTTTAAAATTATAATGTCAAGTAATTATAACAACTAGATGTTTAAAAGCTTTAGCGCTTTTTGTAAGAATTAAATAGGATCAATGTATAGAATCATTAATTGAATACAAACTGTTATAGAAATAGTGTAACAGTACTATAATGCGTAAATATCGTTATTAAATGCATAACAGCAATGTAAGGTACTTTTATTACTTTTATGTAATCCACTATTTTACGGATTTTCCGCTAGTTGTACATATTTACTCCCGACATTTCGGACTCTTTCCAGCATCCATGATGCAGTCTGCCCGTGATCATCAAATCTGTAATATTATAAATATTATTCACATCTGTACTATATAATAGTGGGTTTGATACAGGCAATACTGAAAGAAATTGTAAAAGTTAAAATCGTTAATTGATCAACGTTCGGTGTTATTCAAAGGCTAAAATTCTATAACAAATGAATGGTTATAGAATTTATGTCAATAATCAAAACCAGGAGTTTTTAATCATCTTCGTCATCATCAGCCATGGTTTTTTTTTTATTTTTCCCCTGACATATTGGATCAGGGACCTTGTTTGCTCTTTTGGTGTTTCGGTACTTGTTCTTTTGTACATGTTCTTTTATTTGTTATACATCTACTTTTCATTTTCATCTTTTTATCTTCTTCATTTTTGTGTCTTAGCTTACTTGTATTTATCTAGTTTTACATTTTTACTTATTTATATTTATGTTCTACTTATCTTGATATTACATTTCTTATTTACTAATATTAGCCTTTTACTTATTATAGTTACATTTCTGTTTACTTATATTATTTTCTTATCTTAACTTACATTTCTATTAACTTATACTTATCGTTTCCTTATCTTAATTAACATGTTTATTTACTTATGTATATCTTTTCGTTATCTTAATTTACATTTTAACATAATTGTACTTTCTGTACCTTAACTAAGTCCTACGCCGGTGCATGTTCACCGCTATTTACATTTACTAGTTAATCCTTATTTCTATTTTTTTAATACTAACAATTTCATACTATTACTATTTTACATTTTGCCTTTCGCTCTTATAATTAAATATCGAAATCATATATTCCTATGATATATGTTCATATTTATTTGGTGCCGTTCTTTATGTTTGCATGCTTGACTACTTTTTTGCAAAATTCTGCAAAGGCTATGTTGTTGGTGTGCATTATGGTTGGTATGTTGCTCTCGGTAATTTGTGTTCCAATTTCGGTGGCCAGGTCTTGTCGTTGCCTACCGAAGATTGGACACTGCGTTAAAAGGTGTAGGACGCTCTGCGGAGCCTCCCCATCGCATTCGCATGTCGGGTCATCCCGACACTTGAAGCGGTGGAGATACTCCGCAAAACCCCCGTGCCCTGTCAGCGCCTGCACTAGCGTTGGACTGAGCTCCAGCCTCCTTACCGCACGGTACGCGTCGACCATCAGCCATGGTTACGCCACTGCTGGACATAGGCCTCCCCATAAGGGGAATTGTGGACCGTATGCCACCACGCTGATCCAATACGGGTTGGTGGGTGTACCTATTTTTACATGCCCATTTAATCAAGTTTAAATAAAATAATATGAGGCTTACTCAATTTTAATTACTTGTCTCATTTCATTGATATTTAATCCTTTCAATAGGAAACTATTTAATCAAATGAAACAAACTTTTAATTTGTTTAATTTAATTCGTTCCAACTAATACCATTGGCGAAATGACCGTTTTTGAAATAGACTGTCATTAGACAGCACGCGCTGCGCTTCTCTGTACATACAACGCTTCACTGGACTGTGAAAATGATTTTGATTTGACCCTTTGCAGGGGGCCTGTACCGCAAAATTACATTTCCATTTCTGAGGCCGCTTTTCAACGTGTAACACTCCATTACGATATAGCTACAGGCACTGATACATTATTAACGAATGAGTTAATAGTTTGTTGTTTCTTGTGACATTATTTTCAAATCCTAGTTGAGCCTTTAAATAATTAATTGCATTTTGAATGTAATTTCTAAGCTTTATAGAATAATAAATAAATCTTGTTTTTATCTATTACGTTACAAATAAATTATGTGATAAAAATGTTTATAATGCGTCTTATACTAGTAATATACTGCATCTATGTTTCTTCCACTGCCGTAATGGAAAAAAACTCATACAATTTCGTGATGGCGCTACCTAATGGGCCCCTTATTCGTAAATGTGGCGACGGAGATAATTTAATTCGGGTGTATCTCCTCTCATTGCTGATATATTCAGCAGCATATTCCCATATGTGCGTAATTCTGCGGAATGGCAAAAAAGGTCTGTTCGAGGGGTGAAATATGTAAATTTATTGTCTTGAGCGGGATCGAGCCGCGCACCGAGGCGCCCCCGTCATACGCCGACACGTAGGATAAAGGAAATGTTAATGCGCGCAATTTATGTGCTTTCCTATGATTTCGCTGAATCGAGCGCCCCCTCCTCTCCCCCTTTATAGCTTAGCGGAAAGGCGATCTGTCTACAAACAGCGTTCGTGTACTTAAAAGACTTCGGTACATTCGATAGAGCTGCTCAAGTAACAGAGCGAATGTAATGAAACGTAAAATAATTTAAATGCAAAAGAACTGAGTGCTTTAATATTTCATAAAGACAATGACGAAATACAGAACGGCAGTTGTAATGATTTATTACGCCATGGTCGGTTGACAAACAACGCACAGCGCCCAATCTGTTCCCCTCGCGATGCGCATCGGCTAATTCACAAAGGCCAAATGTGACATAATACCAGCATAATTCAATGTTTTGCTCACCATATTGTATTTTATTTATGAGTTATGCCCCGTTTGGTATCTTGCCACCCTTTCCAACCGTTCCCCAGGCATCGCTCCTTCCCTATCACTCATACAGGGGGTGTCTTTCATCCCGGCAGAATGAACGGATGGTTAAATAGTACGAGTTAACTTACACCGCATCCGCTATGCGTCATTTAGGGGAACTGTGAAGTTCTTTATGCTTTTAATATAGACAATTTGTAGATGTTGATTTGTTTGTTTAGTTGAGTAATAATGATCTAAATGCAATAAATAACGACGAATATTCAATACTACGGTACACGATTTTACGAGACTATCAAACATCTTTAATTTAATGAGTTATTAAGCCTTATTTAATTATTTAAACATAAAAAAAATATTATTACCATAAAAGTATAGAAATTGAATGCGTTTTGTAAATGTATAATTTTTCCTTTGTATAATCTTTGAAGTATTTATTCATATGTATAAAAGTTTTAAATTGAATATTATTTTGAAAAATGTTTGAGTTTTGAGGTTTGAAATTTAAATTGTACGCTTTTTGATCTTAGGCCTCGTTCAGTAGACCAGATTTATTATTAAGAAACCTTTAGTAACAGAACATGACAAACAAATGCAAATAAATATAAAATAGAATAAATAGACTTTTAAAATCAATCTTCTCTAAAAAAAAACTTATTTTACGCAAGACGTTGATACAGTTATTTTTTTATACTTGTGAGACAAATAACCCATTATTGCCCAAGTTGATTTAAGGATAAATGAGTCCTTGTGCAATTAAAAGAATCCTTAGTTAAATTAAATAAGAATATTATTTTTAGTATTTTTATAAAAGAAAATATTAAAGATTTTAAATGCGTTAGCTGAAATTGGGAAGCAGTTTTGTGAAAAAATGTTATGTAAACACTCTCTGGATCTTAATGGATTGACCAGAACAATGTTAGTAGACTAGTACATTTTCTCTAGGTGAACAAAATTGTAAATAATGATGTTTATTTAGTAAAAATGTTACAAGAATGTAATAAATTGCTTCAAGATGCAGTCGAATGCTGTAGAAGCTTAGTAACTTTCCGATTTAAAATTTCTCGTAGAACCATTAGTACATTCTATACATATTTTTAATTATGTTAAAAGCGGCTCATCATATACTATGCACATACTTTTCTATGCATAATTGGAATCTCCTAATAATTTATCACAAATGGTGTATGATATCGACGTAAATCATAGATAAGTTTATTAAGTTGGCTATATAGATTTACTTATGTATAAGAATATAACATTTGACATTCTATTTTAATATGAAGTACAATGACAATAATAGAAACAGTAATTTATATTTATTATTATTATGAAATCTAGTAAATGAATCGATAGAGACGAATAAACCACGAAACAGTTCATAACAAAATGGCGTTTAATTTAGAAGGGATGGCTGTCAATATTTAAATTTTTAAACGTCGCCCAGACAGACGCGAATTGCGGTGCACAACCAATTTGTTTGTACAAATTTGTCAGACAAGGTGGAACTTGCTATTGATTGTGAACACCATTTTGAATACCAATTATTTACGTGTTTTCAATTAATTGTAAATGATTTTTATATGGTAATTTACACACGTTGTATGCTGTTTCGTTGCCCATTTTTCACGTAATATATGGAAAAATTTAATTATTTTTGGTGCTTAAAAATTAGACGATGTTATTACATAAATGATATATGTGTACCAAATGCGAAACGAGCTGTCTTTTAGTAAGCCGTAAGCAATTTTTTACACATTTTTGAGGATTTTTTTGGCAATCTCAGTATTTCCAAACAAAAATTTGAGAATAAAACAATTCTCTTCAATCATGATTAATATGAATTATGTGTATAAAACAATAAAATGTTTAAAATGCACCTTTCTTGCTTTAATAAATTACGTTTAATCTGTGATACGTCACCACTCTGTGGCTAGTGGTGTCGATTATTAGCTGGCAAATTGCGGCAGATGATGGTACAAGCGATTTATCTGCCGTCGCAATATTTCAGCGGATGATAAAATTGGGTGACAGGCGGCGCGTGCGCCCCGCAGGGGTCCTTGGATTTACATCCGAGATGCTGTGATTCACTAAGGGTGAATAATATCAACATACATGTTCCGCAGTTAATGACCTAATATGTATCACCGGGAGCTGGTTATAAGGGTCTACATAGGATTTTATTTATTTTCAGTTTCGACTTGGTATTCTAATTTGGGATAAGGTGTGTGTCAAGATAGTTTAAATATTTTTTATCTGCATATATTAATAAGTTTTATTATTAATTGTTATAATACACGGCGAATTTTGAATTCTATATTTAACGTTAATTAATGCTGAACTGAGTGTTATCAATGAATAATTAAGGAAGTTGGAAAATAACCGTGGTGGTCTCATTTATTATTCTTTATAAGGAAACAAAAGCGAGGGTTAGCCGTAATAAGGCTCCGCCACCTCGCCGGCTTATCTTTATTGCCTCCAACCCACGTAGAATAATAAATCGTTTTCATCAAAAACAAATACTCGACAGTTTTTGCCGGAGTCGAGCGAGCGGGCGGGGTGGGTGGCAATTTTCCACCCCCATAATACAATATTTTCCGACATTTTCCACGGGAATACAGTTTCGAATCGCTCGGTCGCAACCGGCAGGTTCCTTTAATGTGTATTTTTCGTCCAATCAGAGAGCGGCGAGAGTCTCGATATTACCTCAACTGTCACACATAAAGTGGAAAATATGGTCGGCAGATGTGGAGGTCGCGAGGGTGGGTCCGGGGAGGGGAGGGGGCACGGGTGAGCGCAGCGCAGCGGGGGAGGGGGCGCGCTGAGAGGGGGGCAGGGGGGGACGCCGGTGCTTGGCATTCGGCGCGCGTACGCGACGCTCCGGCGCGCCGGAAGAAACGCTCCGAACAGGTTTATAGCTTTTCTTTCAGCTCCACTCAGGTACGGGCCGTATCATAACAGGGAATAGCGGAGCGTGATGTGAACTCGCGATAAAATAAATGTCGAGATAGGCTTATGTATTGTACTGTTTATCTTAATAATGGGCACCCGGAGGAAACTTTTCTTTTTCAACTTGGGATTTCTTGTTACTTTTTTCCGCCGTATCAAGTTTAAAAATAAAACAACCGTGGAGCGGGAAACGATTTCGTATCGCGGAATGGGCCGTGCGTTTAATTAAAGTATATTTGAGTGATGCAATCGGGTATTCGCGGTGAGCGAATGTAATTCCTTATTGAACGTTCCGAATTAAGTAAAGCGTGATTGATGCCCGCCGCGGAGCTGTAGAGGATGTCGAATCTACGAGGGCCTACGGCGGTCGCTCGCTGCGCGCTTCGCGGACGAGACGTCGACGCTGGCACGGATATAAATCGCGATTCATTTCTCATCGTAACTTTTTGTCGGCCCTTATCTGTTAGACTTCACTTTTCATCATCCGAGGGGATTTATGTAATGCCTAGTCATTTCTCGGCGTCGGGGCGAGGCTTATCGCCGAAAACGCGCTCGCTTGATTGATGAGCGCGCAAAAATAAATGTTCAGTTAAATTATTCGATAAGTTGGTAACGGAAGTTAAACGGGAATTATCTTTGTCTTGCCCTTCGAACGCTTTACGGTTGTAGCCGTTATGTCGGCGCTGATTGATTGATCGGCGTAGGTAAAGTTGCCCGAGTATTATACATCTGACAATTTTACACGCTTCACGGAGTTGTTTTCTATTATTTTTCGTTAATTCGTGAACACAATAGACTACGTTGGTATTTATTTTATGTGTAAAAGTTAATGGTTCGGAGTAATTCAAGCCATAATCGAAAGAATGTCATGTTATCTGCACTTTCTTGTTTCTTGTTCAAGTAAATTTTTATTTTCACCAACGTGTGAGATAAAATAAAATACTTGAGTTGTTACGCTTTATTACTGACAAGGTTAATTTAAACATGCATTGCGTATTATTATGACACAGGTCAATTAATCTGTGATACATGTTTCATAGCATATAATTATATTTTGTGTAGAAAACTCCAACAAAAAACGCGATTAAAACATCAAAAAAATGGCATAAAAATTATTAGTATTCACTTGAAGCCATAAAATAAAGAATCTGTAGTAAGCATGTTTCAAAGTATTATATTTTCTCAAACTGGAAACGATGTATGTATTCTCAAAATGAAAAGAACTGTATATAATGAGAGTGCATAAAAAACGTTGTTTAATTTACACAAAAGATTATACACATAAATATTTTAAAATTATATCAATGTGCTTAGTACATTCCAATCTTTAAATTAAGTCTCACCCATTAAACCAAATTCTGTACAGCTTTTAATAAGTTATGAATGTACCGAAATATTTTCTAATGCTTCGGGCAAATTAATATAGAGGGCTTACTTGTGCCTTTATTAAATTAACCATGAAAGCTAATGCCATAATTGAAGGCAATCGTCGCCCCTTCCGTTGATTTATGTATGCCTGTGAACCGCAGTAAAATCTTCATTGTTGTCTACGTATTAGGTCAATTCTTTCATTTACTCGTGACTGTTGTATGTAATAAAATGTAACAAAGATGAGTTATGTAACCTAAATTTATTTATATATTATAAGGTCTGTTATTCGGATATGCAAAATTGTTTACCCACAGAATAATATCTGTAAAGTGAATACAAAGCTAAAAATTGAACGGCTTGACTGCAATATGTCCAAGAATTCTTTAGTGATTGTTTTTCTGACTTGATTTGGTTCTTAAAAAGTCAAAAGAGCTATGCTTTGTCAGCTTCTAAGTCTTCAAAAATTTCATTAAAAAATAAATTTATAAGAATAATTTTATGTTAACCTTATATAATATAAGGTTAACATAAAATAATATAATGTTAATTAATTTATCGTCTGAATTTCCCAACCTCAAAACATTGATAATATGATCGCGTTACTCCAAATTTTTTACAGTATGCAACAAGAATATTCATAGCTTTATTAGATAAATGTGACATTTTACCACCCTTGTTGGATATAGATAACTTACAAATAATATAGAATTTTCCCATCATGTATGAGTATTATTGCATAAAAGCGTATGTGTTATCACTAAAGTATCAACGCAAAATTTTGATAGATATATATATATATATAACTCAAAATACATTTGTCCTGAAAAACTCAGCCACAATTAAGAAGTAGATCCACTTTCTTCCCACACATTAATTACATTTTTTAAAATACTTGGGCTAATTTATACGAAACTGAATTTGTTAAATTATCATTATTTAACAACTTAATATAATGCGAAAGAAATAGTCCAGCAGTAGTACTTCCATTAGTGTGTGCTTTATGATAAGTAAGAAGATAGTAGATCTGTGGATCTACTATCTTCTTTTTTATTTAGTTAGTGCAATATTAATCAGATTAAGTAGATTGTTTTTCTGCTATTATATCTGTATTCTCACATAAAGATGTGCTAATTATTACATAAACCACGTTACGCACACTTTTTGTGCCTTACAGTTTTGTGAAACTAAATGCTTTCAGTTTGGTGCAATAAAATTTCTCTGATATCAGAACTCGGTTCTATCGAAGTACTCTAAACAACAAGCAGTATGAAAAGTAATTATTGTAAATCCTATCATCTGCCATATATTTTAATGTGCAGCCGTTGCCTATTTTCTATCTATAAGCGTCAAGCTGAAATAATTTAAAATAAAATATCTAAAGTCTTCCGATATGCTTTGGTTAAGTTATTCTACTCGCTTTACTTTAATAGGACGTTGAAATTTTGTTAGGACTTAGTATGTGTTTCTGAGAGTCTGATTCTAAATCTGTCAGCCTGAAAGTAAGCGTAAAGTCTCAGGGCTAAAAGGGTCTATTCTAACAAGGCATACACTATAGACATCGGTTAGTTTAACAAATAAACGGGCTTATTTTATTATTTTCCTAACACAACTTTTTAAACAGTGGTAATAACTATCAGTGAAGTAGTTAAGTCAATGGGCGTTATAAAATTGTAGAAGCACATCTTCATACCCCTTTGTGTGTTGGTGTTGGCAAACGTTGAAATAAATAAATAAAGAAATCCCTGATTCTGATAATCAATTTGAATTAATCAATCTCTGATGAGGAATACTATAAAAAGGAAAGGTTACAGAATACTTTTATCAGGCTTTTGTTTGGGGTGCACAAAATTTCCCGACAGATCTATCGGGTTACAGTCCACAGTTATTATCACTAAAACTTTGCGACCAGAACCTGACTAGCTTGCTTAAGCCGGTTCAAAGTGGGCTTAAAAGGCTCACTGCGTAAACGGTTGCCTGTCCTCCATAGCTATGCGTGAATCATGGGGGTAGAGTAGTGATGTTTGGAAGATCAAGATTTGAAGACCTACGTTCTGCGATTCACCACATATGTGTCTTGGAGTAACTAGTTGTGAGGACATTTGTTGGTTCTGCGGTTAAAAATGAAGCCGCGGCCTCTGACGAAAGTAGGAGTTTTTTTGCATGGGTTAGGTTCTCCACGCTCAAATGGCTACTAGGTAACAGATTCGTGGCAATCAGGATATGTTAGTTTAGACGTCAGTCCGTGGTAGAGTGTGCCGTAGACCAGAGACGGATCCGTATTACTCAGTAGCGCTGGTGGAGTTACAGAAAAGCGACAAGACGTTACTTTTACAGCATATTTTAGTAGATACGGTAAAAAGTTGTCACAAGAATCAAAGGCCCTGTCAAACAACTAAATTATCACATTTTAAAAACATGTGCAATGGTATAATAAAATAAAAAAAATGTAAGTTATGACTTTACTTCAAGCGAAAGTGTAACATATAATATCTGGTACAGAAAGAGTCAACGAGAAGATGTTGCCGCGTCTTCAGCTGCAGCGAAAACAGAGATACACAGATATACATAAACCATTTTAGGTGTGATTGTTTAAACCAACCTATCAGGGTATGCTATTACCGAGATTTAAACAATAGGAAAAGTGATTAATCAATAAACGCACTATTGCCCCTTTTTATATTTTTACTTATCTATAGAAAATACTCATGGTGACTGTAGAAAATAGTCATTTTGATTATATCTTGCAAATTTCACAGGTGCTTAAAAAGTGTATTTTTGGAACTCGCTCACCATGGATAGCCTTACACTATGGGCTATCCATAATCTTTTTAGATTATCGGCAGATTAACAGAAACTGCGGTTGCAATATTTTTACAGTTTACAGCATTTAAGTAATAGGGGCCCTTGATTATGTCATACCTAAGGAACCAGCTTCTAGATGGACTGAAAAATTAAAGGGTAAATATTGTAACCATTTTAGAGGGTTGATGCAAAGAGTTAGTTATAATTAATAACGGTTTTTCACAAACATATTTAGGGGCACGTGATTATGTTTAATTTTACATTTATGTTTAATTTTAGGCTAGTTTGTAGACGCGGTGATATTCATAATATAATAGTAATAAATATCTAATGTTCATAATATCAAAATTAAACGTGATTGTGAAATTCATAAATACAAAATATCGTAGCATGTACTCTGATATCTTAGTTACTTTTAGCTCCAGTATTTTTCAATATTTGTGCTAAGTACCACAAATACTGAAAAATAATAGGGCTAAGGTGTTAAGCTGTCTCTCATGCACAATGTACTTGCGCCTACTGACAATCAACTTACAAAGCAAATTTACGTGTGACAATATAACTGTACAACGTTTCAGTTAAACCAGCTTGTTACTTACTATTAATGTTTGTTTAAATGGCAGTACAATATCTACCTTTGTGATAGAAAATATGATTCAATTGCTGAATAAAAAGTCATTGTTTTCACAAACACTATACAGACAGGTGACACGTTATTGGTTGTAAGGTAACAGAAACCTATATAAAATATTTTTATGAGTTGAAATCAGAATATTAAATTTTGTATTAACAATAAGATAAAAGTTTCGTATTATGTTATTACAATGCTTAGTTATTTATTACAACAAAAATTATATTATCTCATAAGACTATTCTAGAAAAAGTGATTTATTGATACTGAAACATTAAGTAGTGCAGATTGATAACTCAAGTTGCAATAATCAAAAAATATATGTCAACTATTTCTATTATGTCAACTATTAATATCACGTAACTAATTTACTATTTGAATAAATCACAGTTTTAATAGATATCAAGCGTTTAAACTGTTCATAAGGTAAATTACAATCTAATCGCAGCTGACTCCCAAAAAGGGGATAACACCAATTAAACAGGCGAAATTGCACTTTGGATTCTTAAATTGCTCACGGGACCGGGGCCGGTGCACTTAAAAAGAGCACCGCGGCTAATCTCCAGCGACACACGTTCAAACAAAGTTTAATTGTGAGCGGCGCGGGGCACCTCGGGCAAAAGCGATTACAGTCTTAGCGCTGCTCACCTTCGATCCCAACCACCCAGCCACCCACACGGGGTCCACTTCCAATCAATCCTATCACATATTTATACACGTAGACGGCGGCCGCGTGTTTTTATTGGCGGCTGCATCGAATGACGGCCGCAAACATTGCACCGGGAGAGGGCCCCACGCTCGCGTCGCGCGCTTTTTATTTTTTAATTTCGATTTTGATTTTTCCGAGCCGGCCCCCACCGCGCCGCGCTTTTATTTCGTTTCATTTCATAGCGCGGGGTGGGTGCGCGACAGATCGGAATTCCAGATATGTACAATTTAAAATCGTGTAAGTACGGTCAGCGAGCGGCGCGGTGCGGGGCGGGGGGACGCCGCTCGCTGGACTGACGCCTGTCGGTTTGTTTCCTTTGCCTTTTTTTTTCCCCGCCACGGGTTCTATTTTCATTTGATTGCATTTGAATTTCCGCCGCCGATATCCGCTAACTAAACACGATTAATGCGGAGCGGAGATGGACAGGCGGGCGGGCTCGCAGCCGTTTTGTCGTTTTATATTAGGAGCCGGCTAATTTATTGCAAATCGCTCCGCGGGATCTCTCCTGCAATATTGAATCTCTGTCGATATTACGATCGTTATGCTAATGCTGTTAGTCTAGCGTTGCCTCCTTCGTGTTTATTTCATGTGACAGCGAAAATATATTTGACTAATGAAAATACTGTTTGAATTTGTGTTTTTTTAATTATTTTTTAATTCCTTCGCGACTTGTTCCGATTACAGTTATACCATTTTTAGATATTCTTTAGTTTGGTATGGGATATTGTTTTTACAAACATATACATTAATCCGAAAAATGTACGTTTAAAATACAGGTGGCAATGACCACAATTTATTGTTCCGTTACGGATTAAGCAAAACAAAACTTTATCACATTAACAGTCAGACAACTCTTAAATTCACTAATAATTTAAAAGAATAGCACCAACGTTAACATAAAATGAATACTAATCTGTTAATGTTTTGCGATACTGAGCTTACAAAGGAATAATAAAACTCAAGTCAACACTGGCAACAAAATTTCTCCGTGAAACAAAAAAAAAAAAACAAAACGGAAAAGAGGAAATTGGACAGGAGAGCGTCGTCGCCCGCAGTCTGCGTACATTAGCACAACAAACAGCGCTGTAATGCGACGACAAGTCGGCCCATCAGATCGATCACGGCGTCCCGTTATTGGCAAACTTCTCCGCGACACGGCCCTTGATTAAAAGTATGCAAATTTTATTACATCCCACGGGGCGAGGACCCAGGGGCACGCGCCCGCTTATACATCCGATTGGGGTCAACAAATATCTATAATGCAATTATTGGCTACGTGTCTGGCTTCGTTACGGCGCAAATTGGAAATTAACGTTGTAGAACATGTGAATTTACTACCGTAGCTGAATGGACTTTAATATAAACTAGTTTTGCCTATGGCTTTGGTTGGTGTCAAATATTTAGATAAGATAATCAACTGCGTTTTTTGAAATGGAAGAGTGATCTGCAATTTACATTTCTATTTTATTCTTGTAGCCGTCGTTTATGGCCCTTTTTGTGAATTTGATATATGGTTTACAAAGCCTAAATACAATGGTATATCTTTGAAGTAGTAGATTTAGAATAAAATCGTTTCATAATCAGTCATCATTTTTAGAAAAAAATCGGTGAACTTAAAGACGATATATATAACATTTATCCCTTTTGTAATGTCAGTAATAATTTAAAATAAACAGGATGACATTAGTATATAATATACTTTATGTAACATTCTTTCGTTGATCTTATTTTTAAGAAAATAGTCAATGACATTTCTAAGTACATATATTATAAATACATTTTTTTATCAATCTCCCGGTTTTTAATGATAAAACTAACGAACGCAAAATATTCTTTTATGTACGCGACTATAACACTGATTATAGACGCCGTAGATTTATATCAGTCAAAAATATTTTTAGTAATAAAATAAAACTTTTCCTTGCAGTAATGTCATATTAATTTGAAATAGTAAGGATTTCTTATTAATTTTACAGTACCAGCAGCTATTTACCGAGCAGTAGGTAGGTATCCCCTATCAATTTGTGCTAGTAATAAATAATTCGATGCTACGTGTAGGTACAACAGTGGGGTTTTGTTTGTGTCAAATTGTAATTTATCGGTTACTCGGCTTCACTTGGATATTACAGCGGGTGCCCCGCCCTGGGCTGCCGTACCCTCCTTGACGGGCCGGTTCAATGAAAATTTTATATTGCCTTATTGCCCTTGCCCCATCCGGTTTTTCTTATCCGTGACCAGCTTAAGCGATCTTTTGATTGAATTATGGGGATCGTACTTTTAAGCTGATTGATTGAGCTTCTCATGTGCTTGGTTTTTATTCAGACTTGGCTATAGCCATGTAGTTTTATACATTACACTTTTTATACACTACATATAAAAATACAATTAGAATAAAAAGATCTACAAGAAAAAAAATCCTTTACATTTGTTTCTATGGAATTATTCATTATGATTACAGGTAACAATTTTGTATTTTCATAGTTACTTTAGGCCGTGTTATACGGGTAATGCACGTTACTGCTCTTGATAATGAAATCTACGTTTTCTGCCATTTGTGTACCTCAACTGTAGAGTTGTGGGGTCTACACTACTTGTCTTGTTACCGTAAAGCGTATAAATTTAAGGAGTACTTAGACGATTTGGTCAATCTTGACCATGTGGAAGTATCAGATTATCTTTAAAGAGCCAGAATACTTCCTGGCTGGATCAGCCCTTGGTATATAAAAGTCGAAATCCTTATGGCCCGAGGAAGCTTGGTCTGAAGGTCACATGCATAATAACGCTCCATTGTATCGCAGAATTTAAAGCTGAGACTCAAGCAGTACAACGTGAAAAATATTATTCTCCCGATTTAACACAAATTTTCAATAAAAAAGCTTCTCTTTATGTATGTCGACATAAATTTTTGTTTATGTCGAAATACATAAAGGAAAAGTTTACATTTACAAAAAATATATGAAATTATTAGCTATAACCCGACTTAGTCCTCGAGGTCATATTAAAAAAATATTTTTCTTAATAAAGTAGCTTGAGTTACTTCCAGTTAATTCAGCCAGATAGACAGATCGACAAAAATTAAAAAAAAAAGTCGTTTTGATATGAGTATCGGTTATATCTCATAATGTACTCATTTAAAAACGGTTATTTTAATGTTACAAACTACGAAGATTTACCATACCTTATAAACAATTCAAATTATTTATAAGTACTTTTTGTTTCAATCTTCTAATGTGAAATGAACAAATTATATCTTCTTTACAAATAAATCTAGAATTTACGAATACTCAAGTTATTTATAAAGGACAATATTACGATAACCAAAACGCAAAGATATCTTTATATTTTGAAATATCTTTCAGAATCTTTACTTATTTCATACAAGGTGAAAGTGAACATTAAGTAGAATTTTTAAAGAAAATGAAATCGTTGGTGTGATTGAAAGTATAAAAATCCCTGTTTTTGTTACAAAATGGATATTATATTTTCGTGAGTTACGTGAAATATAATTAAAAAGAAGTTTTATTTAACCCTTGTTCTTTTTAAATATCCGATTTTATTTCATTACATTACTTGCCGACGTTAAAGTAATTTATTGCGACCATAAAACATCATTTAAACAAATATATAATATCAACAACAAAATAATCGTTCAATTACTAGAGGAGGTAAATTCTGGATCTAATAAATGTGTGGAACATTGCGAATTACTAATAAAAATAGAATACTCTCTTCTATTTATTTATATATCTGTTTTAATATTTATAAACATACCTTGAAGAGAAAGAAAAAGGTTTGTTATATTTGATTTTCTAGACATTTTATTTTGTGATGTAGGCTCAAAATTATATAGTGTATTGAAAACAATAGATGTAGAATAATTTAAAGCACTCAGTTACAGTTAAGTTAACTAATCTGTTGTTTTTTGACATACTTCTTATACCTTTGGAGTGAAATACATTACAGTAATGTATTCTCCATCAATATTATTCATATCTTCTGTATAAGTATGACCAGAAAAAGTTTGACAAACATGCCTTACTAATTATCACAAAAAAATTATACAGACAATGACAAGTATTTTTAGACCGTCCGTTCTGAATTGAAAATCAGACCATTGTAAGGTGTTGAAGGGAGTGAATTAATCTAGCGATTTTGCAACCTTGTTATTTTGTCCACATAAAGCGCGTCTTAGTGGAGGGATGGAACTAAACAATGGGCAGAAGTTACGCTGATCTGACCCCTGCGCGGGTGTCGACCCCACGGCATACCAGCGCCAGGAGTGATTGTAAAAATTCACCCTAAGTAATCATCGCAAAATGTTTGGACAATTTACTGGGTAGTCGTTTAGCACTTCGCTTTTTATTTATCACCAAATGATAACTTATTACAATATGTTATTGACTTTTATGTATTTGCTTTAGTGTATTTGCTTGAGTTGAATGCGTCGGGTACGTTTAGTGGCGTTTAATTTGATTAGGTTTATGTTGTTTTTTAAAACGCTTGTTATTGTTACTAAAATAAGAATTGCCCCAGCAGCTAACGTTGTTTGAGATTTGAGATGGAAAGATTTTCTATACTAAGAAGAAGATCAAGTTATATTAAGTCCCTTAAACTTTTGTGGTGATTTACTAAAATACTTTGTTAGTTAGTTATTCTTATTTTTGACTTATTACATAATCAAAATTCTAAATGTACCTTTTGCAGAATAAAATTGTCTGTAATATTTATCATTTCGCAAACAATAAATATTTGATTGTATTTACGATTATACGAACATTATTCAATAATTCTAATTGTAAAGTCCAAAGATAATAAATAAACGCATGTCGTTTAAACTGAAAACAGTTCTCTACATCTTAAATGCAAACTTATTGATCGAAAATAGCGTATCTCCTATATTATTTACGAGAACGTGCAGTCTAGCAGATGGCCGTCAAGGAATACCTCCGGAGTGAAGTTAGCCGCGCCAGCGTTGTCGTCGAACTACGAACGGAATTTGTCGACTTAAACCAATTTCACTTCAACTCCGCCAACAACTTATAATAGAGTAACTTCGTGCATTAATCTATTTTTGCAGAGGGTTGTATCCGTACTTATATATAAAAGCTGATTTCCTGACAGCGTCTTTTTGTATAAGCTGTGTTTAAGGTTTTATTTTTATTTTTATATGGAATTTATTGTTTAACATTCGGTTCATTAAGAATTTGCGATTGTGGCAACTATTAAAAACTATTCTGGTTTAGGTAATATTAAGAAAAACGAAAAACATTGTTAAGTGCAGGTAAAAGAAGGAGCGGTTTTTAGGAAAAGTTGTTTGAGTGCCTCAGTCGCCATTACTTTTTACCCGTAGTGACCCACGGGTACCTACTCTCGCTGATAAGCATTAAATTGCTTTTCTTTCCATTTCTTAAATAAGTATTTCATTCCCCTCCCCCGCACCCACACCCACCCCATGTAAGCGAAAAAGATAATATTATTTTACCTTCCCGTAAGAAAATTTTAATTACGGTCCCACTTAAAAAGCAACGTTATGTTCTAATTATAGTACCAACAATAAAAATACGCAAACGAGTGTATTATAACAATTAGACTCCTCCTTGATCGTTAAAAGGGAAATTTAAATGGAATTTTTATGTCCAGCAATTAAGGGTAATGTCTGCGTAATAGACATTTTTGTAATTACAAAAATAAGATTCTTGAAATGTAGCGTGAAAAAGAATTAGGCGGTGTCAGTGGGAAATGCCTTGGATGCTGCTAACTGACAGATGGGAGGAAATGTTAAAATTTAGTATCTAATTAAACAGCCCGCTTTATTTTAATACAATTCACAAATTCGCTTTGAACAAGTGATATTTGTAAGCCAATAATTTTCGTCGGCCATTTTGCCATACTTTGACAGCGGAAAGCGCGCGAAAATTAACTTCTAGGTGAGGCAAAAGTTTCATTATATGTGGTGCATAAGTGAGGGCAGCAGGGTTTCGACGTCCCGATGGTAGCCGAAGGAGCCCGAGGGAGCCGCGGATTTATCGCCGCGACGTCTGACGAGCCCCCGCCCGTGCCGCCCGCGCTGATTTATTCCGCGCAATCTCGCAAAACTTACTTCACATTTAAATTTCCCAACTGTCTAAGCTGCACTTAACGTCGACCATATTATCTCATTCGATCACCGATAAATTTTATGAGTCTACTTGCCTTTGTCGCGCTTCAAAGTACGCTCAGATATATGGCGTAAGTAGTCTATGCATACGGTTTCTAGATTCAAACGAAACCCATTAAATTATTTCTGATCACGATGTTTCGTACATCGTAACAATTTTGTAGTGTCCAAATGCGACTGTGCTTTATGATTCTTTTTCCTTCGCAATTCGCAAATTTATGTATCTTAATTCTTATTCAGAATGCGTTCTAATTGGTCAACTACCGAATTTCTCCACTTTTATTAAATAGTATGAGACAGACTTATAAATTGCTTGCTACGGTTACATTATTATTTTTCTTCTACACTTCAGGCTCGATTTAAATTGTTAATAATGAAAGAACACTGAAATTTCAATATGTAACATAATACTAACGATCCAAGAAATCCAGGTCTCACTGAAATAAAAAATACGTACAGTAAGTTTTTTTGTCATTTTAAACTATTGTAAAATTTACAATTATTCGTCGTACAAAAATAAGTTGCATCACTAAAATATAAATATAAATAATTCGGCAACACTACAACAGGATCATAAATTTTATTTTTTAATGTTAAATATGTTACAACAAATCTATTTACAGGCAGAGATATAACGTTACTTGGTTCTGAGAAATCTTTTGGTACCATAGGCGAGTCCCTGCGGAGGAACCGTTGGGATTCACAAAATGAGCAGTTCTCGGGCGCCTGTTATGAATATGTAATCCAAATTTGGAATTCTCCAAGTGTTAGACCGATGTTTGTTGGCGAAACTGTCTCGAACAAACATTTGCTTAGCTACCACGAAACTTTGTCACTTCGCGTTACATAGTCGTGCTTAAACCTACACATTCCACGATAACACCCACTTTGCTCGAATCTTAGCTACAATCTTGGTACGGGGCTCCGTCGCAACCCCTCTCATAATTTAGTTTGCAACTTTTTAATTAGCTTTATATTTGTGTTTGCAGATTGAGACCGCCTCTCAGTTAGTCATTAAGAAGGTTGAGGCTGAAAAGTTATTTTATTAATACACCACTCACGGATGTTCTTGTTTGGAATTAAATATGACTTCATCTAATTGAATTAAAACTCGAATCGAAGGCGATGTATCACGCGTTGGAGCGAGATTCACGTGAGATTGACGAATATGTAAATCGAGTTACGTAGTTATTGGGGGTATTTGAATTTACATCGTTGGGTATTTTGTGTCTGATGTGGTTACCGTTCGCTGAGACGGTGGAGGCATGACTTGAATCTGATCAGGCCAAACTAAATTTCATCGGTCGACAAGTGTACCTGGCCGCTTGTTACAAGCGAGCAAATGTAATTTAAGACTTCCACGCAAATATTGGAATACGTCTTGTTGGTCCGCTCGGACCACATAATTAGATAGGCCTTCGAACTGAATTGTAATGGAATTAGCTGTGCTTACGTAATTCGATTGAGAATCTTGTTCGAAATAAATCTTTAATTATGCTCATATGACAAGTGTTTGTCCAATTGTATTTTTGATTAGAAAAGGAAAATGGCGATAGACTTAGGTTGTAAATAGTTTTCATGTACAAAGTTTTTTGAAAGGATATTTTGAAAACAAAGAATCTTGTCTTATATATATACACATATAAATATATATATCATAAAATATTGTTTATAAATGCTTAAAACAATAGAGGTATACCATTTAAAGTTTCGAATGAATAACATTTCAAATAAAATGCTTTATTAATTAAATCTTTGATTCGGAACAAGTGTTTTAGATATTAAACACTAGTATTAACGGTTTATTGCAATTCATATCAAATAAAAATAATCAAATATTTTTAAATCAACTCCACGATATTCTATATCAGATCACCAGCAGACTAAGTTATGTGTATACTAACTTAAACTGAAAAAAAAACTGAAACAAATATTTTCTATTTTTATCTCACGTATCGATATTAAAAAAGTCACTCCTGTCAAAGTTAATGCCTTAAGTACTTGCAAAATTAATTTGTTCTACTATAAAAGACTAACCTCAATATGCAGAACAAATATAGTTAATAGCAAAATATTTTTTTTGTTTAGCTTTAAAGAAAATTTTAAATGAACATGATCAACTCTAAAAGTTGCACCCATTCTAAATGTTATTTTCTTTGTTCAAAGGCTGATTCTCAGTCAGTAATTTAAATGATTGATGTGAATCGCCACGTCTTTAAAACTGCTCTTTGAAGTCTGGATTTTATTGTTGGGAATGATGTTTAAAACATTAAAATTATTACCGAGCTTAAAGAACTGAACATACTATATATTTACTGAATTCAGAACCACTATTGTTACACCAATAAAGTCATCATACATATATATATAAATACTGTTCACATATATTTGCTATGACGATATTTGTAAGTTTATTCATTTATGTTCAAACAGATTCTTTACAATATCACTATATCCATACAAATTAATCAAATTGAGGTGTCTGTTAGTAATATTAAATAATCGTTTTAAAGGAATACATTGTGATATGTATTCGGAAACCGGTACAATACAACTTTTTTAAAATTCATATGTATTTTAGTTCTTGCTAATCTTTTGAATGGATGGTATTATTTAGACGGGACTTTTACTAATAGATAGCTAATAATAAGTACAGGGAAAATTAAGGCCATTTTTTTATTAAAAAAATAGACATTTTTGTTACCATTATATTACCACGCGGACCAAGTCGCGGAATGCAGCTAGTTGTACATGATACCAGAAGTGTTATATTATTGCAATCAAACTTAATCATGATCAAGTGTTGACAATCTTTAGCCCTAGTATAGGAGGGATCAAAATAAATAATAGTAAGCTTTAGAAGTTAATTAAGATTCATGAAAATATCTTTCCCTTTTTGTCACTTGTAACATTTCAATATATTTTACGTTTATATCTATCCTCATTTATTTTTATTGTTAATATAGTTATTTCTAGTTACATGAGTACAACACATTGTCGTCTATGACAATGTAATTTATTTCTATAGTTTAATAAAATTAGTGCATCTATTCTGAGCCTAATTTTCTAATATAATCAAAACCCATGGTAACAAAATGGCGTCATCTAGCCTTCTTATTGATGAATAGTCACCGAGATGTCAATTACTGAGACAGAGGACCAATAACAACATTAGGCGTATGACATCACTTCCGTGCTACAGATTAATTTAGTTATCAACAATTTTAAGTTTAATTTCGTTATATATCTACACAAATGAAGAAAATTGTGGTTTGTAACATTTTAAATAATCGTTTGTAAATGATTACATTGTGATATACAACTGATATATATATGTTTTTTTTATTTTGTCTGTCTGTCTTTCCGTATGTTTGTTGTGGCTAATCTCTAGAATGGCTGCTTCAATTTTCACAGGACTCTCTCCAAAATATAGCTGGTAGTAACTAAAACTATTTTATTTGAAGAAAAAACATAAAAAACTGTTTTTACATATTACCACGAGGACAAAGTCTCACAAAACAGCTAGCGAAGAAATATAATTACATGACAATGTTATTTTTATACTGCTTTAGTAGGGTCATAGAGTTCGAAAGCAAATATAATAGAAGCTGGGAAACAGAAAATTAAAGTTTTCAAGCAACGTTATTGTTGGACTTTTCAAAAGATTTCTCAATAACAGATTCCAGCAATACTGCATTATCATTTATGCAACAAGATGTGTGCTAAATTGCTTTGATTGAACACTACATACCTTATATCTCAAATTATATACACAAGCCTTAGCGTTATTAAGCACCTAGCGATTCATTTATATTGGATTAGACAAAACTCGCGTCCCAATAATTTAGCAAGTAGAGACGTGCTCCCTCAGTATTGGATGAAATTAATCGAAATTCGGCTTACGGGAGCGCCCTGGCTTTAATCTTCCCGACGGTATCGGGGCGCGGACTTGTTATCTGTTTAATGTCTGGTAAACAACAGGATCAAGGGATAGCGGGAGTCCTTCGTTCGTGCCTGGCCCAGCGGCGATGGATTAGGAGCCAGCGAGGATGATTGCTGTAATGTACGTCGCCGAAGCGAAATGAACGCCCCGTGGCCTGAACTATATACGTCTATGAAAAACTTAAAGCTGAAGCCTTTTACGCGAAAATTACGCATGATTTGATAAAGTAACTTTACAGATACAATTTTTCGATTGTCTCTAAAATAAATATGAAGAACCTAGTTGTATATATTTTGCTTGATTGTTTTAAAATATCTTTAAGTGGTAAATCACGTTTAAATATTTTCGAGTATTACATCTAATTTAATGCAGCTAGTCTTGTTAATCTTTATTAAAACTTCGAAATCTTAATAATTGAGTTAACCCGTTGGAATAACATTCAATCTGTAAGCGATCTAAAGGCGCCGTGTAATATTATTTATGAATTTGACAATCTACAAGTGGTATAGTACTAGCTCGTTATTGTACAGAGTGTATAATAGGACCTCCTAAACGGCTGTCGGCCTGATTGAACACGCCCAACCGCATAATCTTAGTATAACCGTTGCTAAATTCGTAATTGTCCACTGGGTCTGACAGTTCGATGTCGCACGGATCGGCGTCGACTTAAGACTCCATGCAAATTCAATTTCGTGCCCTAGCGAGCCCACACGTAAGGTGGGGCCGAACATATTATTGCTGGATTTATCTTTATTGCAGCCGTAGAACACTCGAAGAAACTTCCAATGTCGAACTTACCCCATTAGCGAAGACACCGAAACACGGGATTGTTTCGGTAAGGGCGGAGTTGTAAGTCTTATTGCTTTTAGTATCGACGCAGGGCCCCGGATTGTTTAATCTGAGGTGTTTGTTTGGCTCCGATAGATATCGTTTGGTATTTTTGTTAGATTCAGTTTTGTTCTATTAGTACTAAGCTAACTACAGCTAATAATGGCCATACCACTTAACTATTTCTTGATATTTAGCTATTAGCATTCCTGGATTTTTTATTGAAATTATGACAGTTTTTTGATGCGTACAAAGTAGTATTATAAATGAACAATGTTTTTTAAATAATTACATACTATTAATTGAGAAATATTGTTTACATGGAATATAGTAGTAACTGTATTGTTTTTTAAACTGTAATTGCCTTTTCTGGAGCATTTGCACTAAAACTAAAAAGTAAAACTGGAGTTATTATATAAAAATAAATAGCAATTATAATACTTATTTTAAGATGTACAACCTTTTATAATACCGGTAATGCATTTGAATTATAGCTATGCCGAAATTAATTATATATCCGATTGATATTTTTTGTCATCTAAAATAGTAAAGAACGCGCAAAACAATCTATGATTAAAACCCTTCGTTGACGATCGACCGCGTGTGACGTTTAACGAAATGGCGCAACGGCAAAAAATATTACTACCTGATCTTCTTTCATACTTCATGTACTTACACAACTCTAGTGCCTACATTAAACCGGGCTCTCTATTAAACAGCTGACAAAGAGGCAGGATGTACCGCGATGACATTGTCAACGCAGAATTCAATTTAGAACTAAATACGCTCGAACAAAAAACGATCGGTGCCTCGTCCAAAGCACTTGTGTTATGACATAATACGCGCAATAGCAAACCATAATGCCGTTGCGACAAAAAGACATCGCCCGGGGCCCTTCACAAAAGTAGACGTCGCCGGGCTAATCCATCCGTAAAATGTCCCGATGCAACAAAAAGCGTCCGACAAAAGTGTTGTTGTACAAACGTAAAATGAAATTTAATAAACACGACACAATGACGGCGGACATTTTGAGAGATAGTGAACGAGATAAGCGTCGGTAAAAGGTCCGCGACGCATGTTTGATGTCGGCACTCGTCGGCGAGGCGTGAACGATTCGAGAGTAAAATTGCACTGAGCGTTAGTGGCATCTGTTAAATGCGCACTACCGTATAAACAGATAGTTTTTAATTTCGCAGATGGAACGGCGCCGTGTCGCTGCACTAAAGAACTTGTGTTGTATGAGCGTTATCTGATTTGTAGAGTCGAACGCGAGTTTAATATCGTGTTTTTTCTCTTAAGTGATGTTTTTATCAGTCTGTTTGATTATTTTTCGATTGGATATATTTAAAAAAGTTATAATCCGTCGCTTGCTAACCGTTTTTGATGACATATTGTTAGTGATGCTTTTATTTTGTTAACGTTATGCAGTTCGTTCTCATCTCCGTTTATTATTGTTTTGTCTTGTATTGCTTACACAAGTACTATTAGTTTTTTAAAATAATTGTTATAGGTTAAAGCTATTTTCAATACCAGTGATAACAATATATCCATGCAAAGATGTAATTATTTTTAACATGTATAACTTACGACATATACAACTAATATTTCCCATTTCAGTATAACAAATAAAAACAGGGTTGTCGGTCAAGAAGCAGCCTGTATTGTAGCCAGGTCTAGTTGGCAGCATTCCAAAGGTCGGAATCGACCGTCCGCACCCAAACGGTAGCATAAGCCGATACAGCCACGAGGCAAATAATTTTAATTCCCCCACGTAGCATCTATTTAATCAAACATTTAATTTAGATTGAATCGTACAATCATCTCAGAAGTGTATTAGGAGATAAGTATCAAGCGTTTCTATTTAACTTCACTCCGCGGCAGAAATTCCCCGGGCGCCATATTGAAATGTTTATAATTAAATTACATAAAGACGAAGAAAATTAATTTCACAGTGCGAAGTGGCGAGCACAAAAGCGGAAGCCGGCTCCCAAAGAGGCGCTGCGTTCGCCGAGCGAATTTAATTTCCCGCCTGTTTTTGGCGAATGCCGGGGAGTTGAATAATCACGTTATAACTTAGCGCTATTAAATTTTATACGTTAAAGTGTTAATATTTCATTTTCAAGTTTAATTCAATTAATTCTGAAGTTAAGAATTCGTTTTCCACGGGCGCAACGTTGCGGGATACATCTTAAGATTGGGTGAATAACTAAAAGATCAAAAAAGTGATTTGTGGAAATATTAATCTTATATGTATTATTGTTACAGTTGAAATCAATTTATATTACATATTTAGTTGAAACTTAAAGAAAAATGGTATTAAAAAAAGATTGAAGCAATAACGTTAACAAAACACTGCCTCATAACGCAGAGCTGCCAGTGTATTGTAAATCATGTCCAACATAATAATAAACAAAACAATTATTAACTAATTCCCATCTTCAGACGTATCCCGCCGATGAAGGAGGCGCGTTCGCAGCGAATTTCCTGTAGGCGGCAGTTCGCATTACGCGCGACGAAACAAATTGATGTACCCAAATAATTATTAATGCCTCACGAAATTTAATTGGAAAAGTTGAATTTGTATCGCGCTCACGGCGTAGGTGAGCGATCCGCGGGCGCCGCTGCGACTGTTTACGAGATAATTAATCTCAAAGTATTTACGGCTTTAATCGGGGCACTCCCGGCTGATGGGGAGCGAATAACTCTCGTACGTAATAACATTGCTCGCTCCTTCAATACGCCTATGTATTACCTTCATGATATCGTGGCTCAAATATTTGCTGGATAATCTGATTTATCATCTCTTTAATTCGTTTAAACGTTTTAACGGCAATTAATTTATCTTCACCGTGTTAAACTATAATATTCTTAATACTTTAGTGTTTACTACCTGAAATATTGCATTAATGTATATATAAACCATTTTGCAAACAAAATTTTATAAAAGGCGAAAAAATAATTGATCTTCTTGATCTTGTTGAGATAAGCATTTGCGATATTTATACATGATTGTTTTAAGCAACGATTCAATGTCACACAAACTTGATAAATTACCTTCTATCAATATGACATAAAAAGAAGTATTTACGTGCGACTAATACTATTTTTTTTTCTTCAAAAGAAAATATGTCTATTCAAAGACAGATTATTATTAGGTATAGGAGTTTGTAACTGTAGACGAAGACAACCGAAAAATATATTTTTGTATGGTATCTATTCGCCGCTAGATGGCACTACAAGTTACATTCGTAGACTAAGCACGTGAATTAGTTCCCGCTTATGCCGCAATGAGTCAGCGCCAACCTTGTAGTACTGCCATTGTAAAGTTATTAAGTAAGTAAATACTACATACAAATAAATAATAAAATATATGAAATTACATGATAAGTTGTGCTAGTCAACTGCATTAAGTGTAGTACATAACAGGCTTTGTTTGGCGCATGGCCCGTTTAAGCTAATTAACAATAGATCGAATCCGACTGCTGCAACAATGAAAAACGAAGAATAAATGTCAATTTCACAAACGACGAGGAGGGTTCGGTTTTAAATCGAATTCCGTTTAATAATAGTAGCGCGTTAGAGTTGAATGCACTCTTGATAGTACGATAGTTTATTGTATTGTAGACATTGGTGCTTTTCATATTGGAATACTTCACCTCGGCTTATATTTGTGTATGCCTACGATAAAAACGTGCTTTCAATGTAAATATTCATTATGAAATAAAATTAACACAGTCATGATGTTTATTTGATATGATATGAAACATATTAATTAAATGTATCTCAAGGTTTTGCTTCCGAATTTCTACCAACGGAGAAAGGTCATAAAGGATTTTAATATGATAGGCAAATGACATAAAATCTGTATGAGAGTTCTCTTACAAGTAAACAGGACGAATAAGCAATGTTCATGTAAAATATTACGCGAGTAAGAAATCATAAATTAATAAAGAACCGAACACTTGCATCTATGAGTTAAGCAGAATCTTTAGATACAAATGCCTTAATTTAGGATATTTTGCTTTTTAAAAAACACCTTTAAGGTTTTATAACTAAGGTACCTCCTTGGTCAAATAACTTAATTACATATTTCTAAAGTATACATTACGTTTAATAAGCCGTATGTGTATTGCTTATTTGCTTTTGAACGGCATAAGGTGTAACAGAAACACAAGTATTTGAATGTATAATTAAAGGCACTGGTAACAAGCGCAACCTTGTGAAGGCTTTTTTAAAACACTAAATAAAATGCTATTTCGCATCTCACCTGCATCAGGCAAGGAACCCTTAAGCTAGGTCTTGATTATGTTCTCAGCACGCAATTGCTTGTTTAGTGCTGCAGATAACTTACTATCAAATAACATATCCAAATTTGCCAATGTCTTGCCCGTGACGTCCATTTTAATGTCATGTCCACGGAAAAGTCATTGCATTTGGTCCTAGGAAGGGTTTGAAACGTTGGGTGTAGTTTTGAGTAATTGTAAATTAATCAAAAGCGATAAAATGTTGTGAAAATGTTTTGTGTATCATGTGTAGTTTTCGTCAAAGCAAATGAAATTATTATTCGCCATGTGATGCTAACTAAATGTTTAACATTAAGTTTATAGTTTACTTGTCAGCTTAATTAATATTACCTATTAAGTTCCTCCAAATTCATAAGCAAAAGACTTTGCTTTGTCTGTTTGTTAATTTTGTGGTGAAGATAAATAGCGAGCATGGAGTAATTGCTTATATTTTTCTATTAAAAGACTAAGTGTAAGGTAGTCGGAATAGCTGCCAAAAGTTACGTCATGATGATTTTTGCTATCTAAGATAATTCATTAATTGATCAATATCCGTCTATCATTAACTTTGTCTGTAATGTAGGCAATTGCGGCACAATCTTTTTATTGCAATTGCTTTCAACAATTATTTTTAAATTCGTTGTTGTTGACTTATGTTGATTTTTTATGAAAAGGAACAGATTTGAATATTCTTAAGTTACTATATTAGTAAAATTCATTTGTTTTGCATACTTTTTTAATAATGAATTGCTATTGTTTTCAAATAATCTATTGTTTTACTGCTGTTAAAAATAATTTAACACATAAGGTTTAATATATTCCTTTTTTGTATGAGAGTCTATCCACTGAGAATTTTTATGTATGTTGTTTTTGAACAGTATATATAATTATAGTAAGTAATCAATATCTAATAATATGTTACTATTGTTCAAATACATGTGCAGTTGCAAATTTTAATCTGCATTTTATCTCTTCTATTAATTTTTTTTAACAACTCATGTTCATATATTTTTGTTGCTTCGCAGAAACATGTCGTGAGTGATGTCAGAATAGGTCACATTATTACCAATGACCATTACCCGATAAAATCTTTATAGTATTAGCCTTCTCATAGCATTCTCTTTAACAACAGAAAGTTCATATTCTAAAGCTAAATTAAAAGAATTTACTGAACAATGCATGTAAAATAGTCTGCTAGAATTCATGTGGTTTTTATCCGCTTCCAATGACAGCTGAATCCGATGCATCATAAAAATGACATGTGATGTTATCGTAGTTCATACAAAAAAGCGGTTTTGAATAATAACTTGGCCATTTTAATAGATAGTACCGAGACAGCTTCATTCATTGGTAATTAAGAAAGAATTTCAAAAATTGTACATGGGCTTCGCAAGACTCTTAAAACATACCGTACATGTTAATGTAATTAAATTGTATTCATGTTTTGTATTGTTATTGGCGAACCACTATTTTAAATTAAACTTTTGTTAAATAAATGTTTATGTATAATCGAACTCGTTTTTTGCTAAGTTTTGTTTGACGTCATGTATTTATAACTAATGGAAATAATTCATGCAATATAAGAACTATATGTTTTATGTAAGTAGTAAATAAAAAACGTTAAAGTTTAAAAGTACCTTGTAACACAGACATCTTTTAAAACATGATATGTCTTAAATGGTAACACGAGTAAGTACCTGAAGAAATTGCTAATGAAAAAAGTGCATTGCGATAGAGATAATTCATCTTAATAATAATAATCGAAATATTAAATAACTTAAACTGACGACCGCAGAGTTTTTGCCAAGGTCAATTTTTATACTTAGGGTCTTGTATCAAATCATCTCCCGTGCAAACAGTTTTTAAAACATGACTTGGCACGTTAAACAATTTTACTCTATCCATATTCTAATCAGTGCAGGATTGTCGATTAAGTATTGAATTACTCCTAAAGATTGTCCACTAAGTAAAAGTAAAATTTTCTAATGAAACATTAACAGGCAGTAGAACATTTGACTGTTTATTGATTTTTCAAACTTAAAAATACGAAAGCGATTTACACCGTTAAAAAGCTTAAAACCCTTCCAAGATAATCCTTTCTCTTGAACGTTTAACCCCCCATCCGAAGTGTAAGCTGTCTGAATTTTTAATAAATTTCAAAGAGACGTCAATCGGGTGTTTTATTTTGCATAGGGCTTAAGCCAGGCAGGGGTGCGCGAGTACATTTCGATGTTAGCCATTTGTTTGTCTCGGGTGCCCTTTCCACCGTACAAGCCTGCAACTGCACTTATTGCTGGCGGAATATCAAATGATATTTTAATTGTGTACATATTGCTCGCGAGCCAGTTCGCCGATGTCGAAGGGGTGAAGTCGCAGAGTGAGGGAGATGCTAGTGCCATTTGGGTAAATATTATGTGTCAATTATTGGAAGTTCATATTTCAAATTTGTTTTAACGGAGGGTACAGGAAACCTTTGGGTGTAACCAATATTCAATTGGATTTAATCTAGTACTATACAAATACTTTACGTGGTCTTTAATATTTCTTTTTGTATTGAAAGATTTGAACATTGAAGCTAATACAAATAATTAATGCGTTATTTCTATAAACATTTTTTTTCTACTAGTAGTTGATGGTATATTAATTTTCGGGACCAAGTTAAAATCAAGAAGCAATCTATGGTTATTTAATTACATTAGATGCACTGTGTTCTCATAATCGACTCTTTTGTGTAATAAATAGAGACTTGTTGTACCAAATGGTAGTATAACTGGCTTTTTTATCACACCATGAAATGTTTCTGAGGAAATATGAATCATTAAATCATCAACCGATTTAATGGATAATCACTGTGACACTTCCGTTGAAACTTGTCTTTTTATACAATTCCTGTATTACTTTGAACAATAACTCACATTGATAACGTAATTGAAACCACTAACGCTGTTATTCATAAACTATGTTATGTTTTAATTAACTCTATATTATCCTAATGCTTTAATGACAGTAATTAATTTTTGTTCAGTTGTTATCTCAGTGTTCCGTGGCTGTTCTATAATGATTAATGCTGAATGATATAATGGAGTAACTATTAGACCGCCATTATTAATTTTGTTAATTAAAATGTCTAGGTATTTCCGCTTTAGTGATAAAATTTTAGGCAGCAACATATTAATTTTAAGAAAAATTCGGATAGTTTTCTTAAAATTAATATTAGAGATAATTTTCTGGTGAACCTGAAACTTTGAATTTTTATATGATCTACTGGAAACTTGTTAATAAAAATAATAAAGTAATGTTTCTTCAGTCACAAAGCAATTACATTAGCTTACAGTTAATTAGACGTTAAATCTGCTAGAAATAGAATGAAGAGCAAAAATGCCGTATATTACAGTATGTCTATCTAAGGACACTTTTCAAAATTTTAGTATCATTTTTGTAACTCAGAACCCAATTGACGATGCATTGATATACTTTGTAACAATATAGCAACGAACAGGTGTCGTATGTAAGAATTTTTCATAGCCGATTTTTTCCCAGTGATCTCTGACATCTCTGTGACAATTAATCAACGAGAAAGTTGAACGTTCGACGGCACTTCTATGGTCTACATCATCAAAATCAATTGTATTTAGCCCTGAAATAGTTGTTATTACATTACAAAAAGAGGACAAACCCACATTCCTATTATTACCATTTATTGGCCATTCAAAGGGCATCAGTTACAAGCTCAAAAAGGGGTAATGGATGCACGTCTCGGCCATTGTCTTAGCTAAGGTAATCGCTTCCGTGAGAGCCGCGCCGTCGGTCCGTTCGTCCGATCTGGCGATTTCTATTTGTATGCCAAACGCCGTTCGCCCACCCCATACGTTCTCACGCCACTTTTCGAGTTTCACTTAATTATCATTTCTCATTTCGTCGGACAAATGTTCGGTGCCTTTCGGCCGTTGATAATTTCATCGGCCGTGTTGACATCGTGCTTCTTTGATGGCGTTTTTTTTTATATGTTCGTACGATTCGGTGATTGTTCACGATGGTGGTGGTCTTTGATGTTTTTACACTGTGTCGTGACCGGTGCGTATGGATTATTAACTCCCTGATCGCTAGTCAATCGTTTTTTGTTCATTTGTGTACCAATAATATTTAGTTTTTTGAGATGGAGGATCGGAAGCGGTGGCTTGCATTAGGCGTGGCCTATGCCCAGCAGTGGACTGACACAGGCTGATGATGAGACATGTTTTGCTTCGATTTTTGGTAGATTGTTATCATAACAATTATTTTAATCAACGTTATATATTTCATTATTATTAGATTTAAATGCAAGTGTTTAATAATTTTATAAGTCAAATACTTATTTTGTTATAAAAATAAGTCTAAGTAAGTTTATTTCGACCTAATTATTATAATGAAGTCATCTGTTATGGTAAGCTTTATACATTAGCTAAAGCAATCTTTTTATGTCTTTTTACATCTTCAACATCGATGCTGGAGTCATATATATATATAGCGAAGTAGTATTCTTATAAATAGAATAAACCACACATCGGATGACTTACAAGACGAAGATAAACTTGCGCTATATGAACGAGTTTTAAATGTAAATTCGCCTGAAATAATAACGTATACTTTTTAATTCTATCGATATCAGTTAGTCGTTACAGCGACATTGCGGCGCGGTTAATCATCGAGTACATTAAATTGCCGATCTACTTGAATAAGTAGATTAACGCTATTAATTCCCGTCTAAAGACTGGTTGGTCGTAACTGATATTTATGCGATATGTAAATGATTTACTTGTGCGATGTGCCACAAAAAGCACCATAATTTACATCGAGATATACATTTCGGAAAAAAACACCTGGATAAGTTATCGTCGATTGCGATTCGAATGTATAACTAGGTTTAGATTTAACGTTCACCACTCTCGTAGCAAGATACCAGAGCTAGGTATTTTAGAAAATTAGTACAATGTTGTTTTTATACAATGTAGCAACGGAGTAGTGTCGGAAGTATTCCGTAATTATTAGGAGATTATCCCTAAATTATTCATATTTCGGTCACAACTGTTCATTAATAACGCTAGACGCTAACTTGTACTCCGTTGCTATAGGTTACATTCTTTATATAAAATCCATGTTTTTTTTGTCTTTGGCTTAGATATTGTGTTTTATTAATTTAGGGTCGTCAATTCGACGTGAGCAAAGAACATTTTTTGTGCTCTTCGTGCCCTCTATCTAGTTTTATCAATTTAAACCCACTTAGATCCTTACGTCAGTTATTTGTATAACTGAGCCTTTAGTTCCGAACCGGTGGTTGGTGGTAGGCCGTCAAGACCATCGTTGATAGGCATTCTAGGGCGACAATGCCTTTAATTATAGTATACATACTATATTATCTATAATATAATTAATGTCATTCATTCATCAAGTACAGTTTGCGTCCTTAAGTTGTGGAACCTGATGGTAGTGCTTACATTATTTGCGGCTCTATCACATATCAGAGTAACAAAATATTACTGGTTAATATAACAAAAAAAATTGTAATGTAATTGACAGAAGGAAAGTATAATGCGTCTGTGTTGAATAGAATTATTACAATAGTTGATTTTGACGTTCAAAACCCCAGTCGATTAGACACCTTGAGCGTTAGAGTTGCGTTCATAACTTTATGATGAATGAACGGTTCGCTTGGCGATTGACGGAGAAAGAGGCTCGTCAAGTACCGGGCACACTTCGCCACCTACCTATTCAGGATGTGTCGATTATGGTATGGATCTAATGATCGCTTCCCGCTTCGGACGTACTTTGAATTGCCACTTTTTGCCTCGCTTCTTGCAACCGCGCCGATGCCCTACCGAGTACGGGACGGTATAACGGCGAACGCAGGAAACATATAGTTCGTACGTTACAATGGAACCGGAGATGTTTACACATCATTCATATTAATGTGAAGATGTTTTAAATGGGTATAAAGATCCGGCATTATGAATATTTCATCAGGGTGCAGTTTTTGTGAGGGAGGAGGTGAACTAAAGTGACAGAATTTCGATATTTTGGACTCTGTGTTGAAATAATCTTGTTGACAATTTAATACCGTAATGTTAACATAATTCCTAAAATCTCTAACATTACATCTTAATTAAAACATGTCCTCATTTCAATAATTGTTGATAAATATAACTTTTGGGCATGATCGGTATCGAGCTAATCAATTCCAATCATCGATGAAATGCTAATATAATTAAAAACTAACTCGGCCGAGCTATTGGAACGTCGCGGCCGCTTACTTATGCAAGTATTAACGCAATACATAAATGTATGTATTGCGAGAATCACATTAGCGGCATTAAAATCCTCCTTGCATTCGTTAGCCGCGGCTCGCTATGGCAAAATATGTGCACCGACCCGCTCTCGCTATTCGCTCCGTATGATTTTCAGAAATGGCCAAGGCATATAGGCAGTAAGGATACAATATTTTTATGCGCAGCGTTTTTCCTTAGTGGTTGTTTTTACGGCCATTACCGTATCTAAAGTAGGAAAATCGCTCGAGATGCTACATTCTAATGACGGCTCGCAAGCCCGCGCGTGCGCCGCTACTTAGCCCTAAGCGAGGGTTGCCAACTCTCATCTTGTATTCTGTTTGACAGATTATAAATATTAGATAATTTTAAAAAGATTGGTAATATTTTATTGTCTTTATTAACAGTATCGATTTTAAGGATTTTACATTAAAAATATGACCGATTATTGCTCATGAAGTATGACTTACATACAGTGAACGGGTGGAAAGAACAAAAAATATATTGGGCCTATATCTAGAACAAGATACTCTAATCAAAGTAAATATTTTTTCAACTTATTAGACGAGACTAGCATCAGGTCAGTGTGATGGTTGGAAGCGACATGCCGAGCTTAGAAGAATCGTAGCTTGCAACCCCAAAAGTCAGCTTGCAGCACTGAGCCAGTAGCAGTCACATCTCGTTTACCCAGTAATTACGCTGGTTACGGCGTTCTTAAACCGGAACACAGTAGTGTTACCGCAGTACTACTTCCTCAGTCGGTCTCCTAAAAGAAGAGACCTTCAAAATGTTACATCAATTAAACGCTTCAAATATAATAATAAAGTATTAAAGTAGTTATTACACAAATTGAAAATTTTCCGCAATATTTTTAATTAAAGGTCAAACATATAAAGTAAATGCACACAATGTAAATAATTAAAAATAAATCAAACACAGAAACGTGGCAATTTAAAAATTATACTTATTTATGTTTCTTTGCGTCATTGACGCATTGAATTTTATAAATATTTAAATGCATGAACTGCCGTGACTTTGCGATATTAACTAGCAACTAATTTTAAACAATACCTTTTTATAATTCGTTCAAATAAAATTAAAACAAAGTAATAAATACGTATAAGAGATATGATGTCGAACAATTTAAAAGAATTGTAACGAATTATGTTTTGTACAACCCTAACCAGTTCACTTCAAGTTATATATCTCTTACAAGTTTTAAAGGGTTAAATGTGATCAATATGAAAATCGTCATTGCTGTGCTGTGTGCCTCTTACGGTCGTGCATTTATTTTTGTAATTATAAACATAAACATGACTCCGATAATAACTTTTTGCAATGGTCAATTTCACAATAATTGAATTGAAGGCATGCCTCGCCGGCATACTTCGGTGATTAAATATATGCCTCAAAAAGTTGTATCCTTACTATGTTTTACCTTTTTTTTGCTCATTGGTATTTGTTTTTTAAATGTTGTTGTTTTGTTGTTCCGACTATTATGTTGCAAATACGAAAAAAGTTGTTTTGCAAGATTCTTTAGTGAGCAAAGCTTAGAGAAATAAAATAGGTTTATACTATTTTAAGTAACTTCAAAACTAGGATTTTTTTATGTTTCATAGCTTTCATTTATTTCTTAAATTCAAGAAATTACGTACCCAATTTTAACGACATGCTTATGACATTAACAATAGAATTTTTTATTCTACAAATATAACATTTCTATAAGAATATCCAAATATCAGCTAGTTGAACGACATAAGCATTCATATGTCCCAGATGGACTATTTTAAATATACACTTATATGTAATGAACTTTAAGAAACTACGAATAGCGAAATAAACATCGTTCACAAGACACAGACTGAATATATCATAGATACTTTCCGGCGTTCTTCAAATATTTCCAACAGCGGCAACCGTATAAAATAACACCGCGCGGACACCGAACACGCGAATCAGTATTGTCTTTGAATTTAGCGTCCCACAAACAGGACGCAGTAAGTATAAGAGTGAGAGGCGCAGCGTTTAGCCGCTAATTTGGTGTGGTCGCGATGGCATCTACGCGGCACACCGTTGTGTACAAATGCGTCGGTAGGGGGCAATTACTCGGGCGGCAGATGCGCCGTGGTGGCGTCACGGCCGCGGGGAATCGCGGGCCCATCACGCTCGCTGGACTTATGCTAATGGTCACCGCGCCGCGTAAATTGGAGCCCGCTCTCCTCCGCCTTTATCTTATTGCCTCACCTCGAGCCGGACGCCCGTGCACCCCGGCTGCGATGAACAAAAGCCAAAACGAACGCTAATATCAACACGGTAAAACGCATTCTCGCTTGGTAATTCCACAGACTGACTCCGGCCAGCCTAAAGATTGGAAGACCGAACGAAATCCCGAACACAAAAAGTGGCGCGGGAACGAACGTGGAACCGATTAAAAGGCCACATCACGATTTTGTATGCACTTTGCACTCATTTGATCTCGTGCGGAAAGTACCCGGAGCTACTTCTATTTTTGCCCGTTCTGTTTATTTGTTACTCTATTCTTTTTAAACGAAGATTATTCAAACAGTGCCTTGTAATTAAAGTGATTTATTTCGCTCCGTTTTATTTTTTAAACGTTACTTTTTGCTGCGAGCTTAGAACGTCCGTTGAACAACTCTTTATTTCTTATGTCTGAAAATGACCGTTGTTCTATTCTACTAATGAATAGTTCCCACTGAGATTAATCTAGATAACTACTGCACTCCGTGCTGGATTTTGTTGGAGAGACAAAAAAGAAATGACTTTTGCAACAAATAGTATTTAGACGAACTAGTAGCTTTACACATTTACGTTGAATGATATTGTATGCGGTTTTTTATGCAGTCTCAGATATAATTAAACCAGTTTTTTTGGTTATTTTAATAGTATTAAAAATTACCACTAAATAACCAGAATTTTTTGACATCATCCCCTAAATTACTATTGCTTTTTCCTATTATTATTCTTAAATGCAAAAAAAATACTTTGTATAACTAAAAGCCAAAATATTATTGACATCGACTAACATAAATAATTTCTATAACTAGCAACAATTTAATTTAACAGTCACTCCTACACAACAATACACGAAATATTTTTTTATCGATATTATCAATCAAAGCAGTAGCCCGATGATTGAATATTTATCCGTGGATCAACAATAATAGATCCCATCAGAGGCCGGTATGTGGTATCACATTTCATATAATTAGAGTTCAATACATAGCACCGTGAAATGTGGCGATGAAAAAAACTTAACTAACTATAACTGCTAACGTGTGAATCGTATTAGAAAAAGCTGTCAAGTCATCCGACTTCATAAACGGGTCGCGTTCGATTTGACGTGATTAAATTTTCGTCCATTAGTACACCGTTAGAACGATCGATAGATGTAAACGGATAATGTGTCTAATAATCCGGACAAATAGATTTCGGCCCGCGAAATCTTGGCTGTGAGATACGCTTTAATTAATATCGCTCTTGTTAGCAACACCGACAGTACTGCTCGTAATGGAAGCCTAAAATAGATTCTATTCAAAGAATGGCCGTCGAAGGTTAATAATCAATTTGTGTTGGATAATTATCATTGTGAATGTAACGTCCTTTTATTGAAAGGTATACGTGACGTAAAGGTACCGTCGATCATAAGAAAATATTAAAATCGTGTCGTGACTCAGCTTTTATGATGACCAATAGAAACGTCGTAGATATTAAAGCGTATTTTCACACAAGAGAACACACCGTCACGAGCCAGTTAATTATTCAAAGAAAGGAAAGAATAGGCGAGCCCGTTGTATCGAAACGACACGCCGTACCGTTAAAGTACGTAATTTTGTTCAATTGTCTCGCAAAGTGGGACCGGCCAATAAACAATCGCTCATATTGAATGAAAGGAAATGTCCGTCTGGAAATTAGCTTTGTAACAAGGGAAAACTTTTAAAGCGCCCATTTATTATATCGGAAGTTTTAAATTTTAGGGGGAACTGTTAACAGGTGAAGCTAATGTATTTGCCTTGTCGCTTGTTGTTTCTGAACGACTTTCGCCGATATTATGACATTGTTGTTACAGTTATGTGTCAACTGGCTTGTACTAGGACTCGATATCGGTTTTCTTAACGAGTAGAATAGCACATTTTAAGTTTATTGTTTGATATTATTATAATACACCAAGTTGATTTGCCTTGTGAAATAACGTGTCAAGTTAAGGATGCAGTATAACATGAGTTTAAAGGCTATATGGGTAGATAACTTGCTGAACGCGGCCAGCAATCCAATGAGCTCTGAAACGGGCGTAACATTCAAATTGCTAACCACCCGCGCCTGCCTGTACCAAATGTTGTTTTATAGCTAATTCCCAAATTCGGTTATGGCCTATAAACGATCCGCCGGAATAATTTAAATGCATGCCCGCCAGTATAATGTTCGTACTTTGCCCCGAAATTAGGTATTTGTATGTGAAATGCGTTTTGAAATAGGGATTCCCTTTTCGAATTTCATTTCTTGCGCGGTGGTATTCCGCGGGGGACGAAAATTCGCTTTATTAAGGAGTCACTAACGGACGGCGTTACCTGGAACCAGTGCAACATTTTAATCTTAATGTAATGTTTTAATCCTGTGGGAATTGTGAAGTTTATAAGGGCTTTAGAATGATCTGTAAAATTCGGCATTTAGTATAAATATGACATCAAAAGATTTTTAAAATAGGAAAGTAAAGTAAAGTAAAGTTCATGAAAATGATAGCGTCTTTTTACGATACTATTTGGTAGATATTGAAATATTTACGTAAAAATGAAGCTTGCTTAAAAGTAAACTATTTAATAGTTTTACAAGTTGACATCTTACATGTTTTAATATTTTGCAAGTGCTTTTTAGTAATATTTGAAAAACCCCTATAACCGAGGCAAAAAAAAATAATAGTTCATATTTAATTAGTTTCTGCTTTGAAACGTGCGCGTATTATAAAAGTATTTATAAGTGACATGTCTCGTGCATTAGTAAAACGCCAATGTACCGAATATAAAAGATACGTTTGTACCGATGCCAATAACGTTTCCTACCGGACACGACTAATGTATAAATATAATTAAGCGTCGTGACTACAAAGACGAGTAAACTGTAAACGAGTCTGGAATTGTTTGAAGTAAGTCTTACCTTCGAAGCAATTTAAATTCCATTAGGTAGGAAATAAAAGCCAATTTGAATCTAATGTGAGCATAGTTTACGTTTTTGATTATGCATGTGATTAGATTCAAACTGTGGCAATATAAACCTGGTCGGAATGATTCAAGATTAGTAGTAACGTAACAACGTAGGTGATTAATTCACGTAGTTTAAATTAAAATATGACAACACCTCTGAAAAAACACGAATTGTGGTTTTACTGATATTATCGTTCTGTACGTAGTTGATACTTAAATGAAGTTGACCTTATGCTTTTATAAACTTTTTATGTACGGTTGTAAGCATCGTCAACTTTGAACTTGGTTTTTTAGCACTTTAATACGTTGGAATTATTTGTGTTTTTAATTTATTCCAACAAATCTTCATCGTCATCATTAGCAGCCTTTTCAATAAACGCCAAGACGCATGATCCCTTGCTAATTTGAAGCAACAACTGCAAAAAACAACATAAGTTACTCTTTTTAAACTAGTCATTACATTATTTCAAAGCATGATGATTTCCAGCAATATCAACCGCTGTATTAAGTGAAGCTATGTGACAAATTCTTGATTTGTTGTAGTCGAACTACACTGAATATTACATAAAAGATTTTCTTATTGAATTATGTCGAACCTGTTCGAAAATCGTTCGCCTGTCGCGATTATCGTACCTGGTCCGTAATGTCAATCAGTTCGAAGCAAACAATTACCAGCATTAGACGTAGCGCTTGTCATTCAAGGGAGCGTCGTTAAATACACGCCAATAGAGGGCCGTGTGAATAGCGAAACCCGGCATTAGCCGCGTCGAGCAATTTCGCAAATAAAACAATAATGATAGTGGCCCGGTATAAGGTTTCCTTTAATTTTATCTAGTCGCAATCGTGAAGCGCGGCCGCGGCGCCCTCTTGCTCGGAAAACCGCGTTTATCTTGTATACGTCGCATTCTCTTCTTTATTGTCTAGCAGTTGTATTGAAGGTTGGATGGCTTTGAGGAATTCGAAAGAGATATTCTTTGTCTTAGACTTGAAAACGATTTAATTCTAATGGAACTATTTGAACATAAACCATGTGAAATGACGGATAGATAACACTGTTTTGATGTTTACACTTAAGAAAAACTGAGTTTAATATACTTTTCGTTACGTTGGTTTAGTCGTTGGTATTGATTGCAAAAAAATAGTTTAATTCAGCACTGACATCGATAACCTCAATAACCTATATCGTATCAAAATGTATAAAAAAAAAAAATAAATGACACTGCTTTGTTGCTATGAGTTACAATGTTTCAAACAATTCCATCTCCGATACAATAACTGTAGATTATCTTTAACTTCCATTTACAGTCAGGTAGGAACCGTCTTTATGATTGTACACTCTGTATATATGTTTGCAAGGAATTGTAATGCATTGTCTAATGGTAATCGAAGTTAGGCCGCTGGCAATGTCCACGTCAATCGGACGTGCAACGTCCGACCGTCGCTCGCCTGTCAGTTCTGCTCATTGCACTCGTTGCGCAATTTGCAATGATTTCGTTCAATCTGGATCCAGGTATCAGTCCTCCATGCTCGTGATGGACGAGTTAATGTCTAAGAAATCTGCGCTGTCCGTGTCAATGATGGCTTAATCAATCTAAGCTCTCAAGTATTTCCGGGATAGCCTGGTACTATTTTCCTTCGTTTTCCTACCTTATGAGAGGATAACCAGAAAATTCTTGTCTGACTATAAGGCACGGGAAGTCAAGTGTGCTAGTTCCAAACAGCCAAGTGGATCGGTATGTAGGACCGAGATGAGCCTACCTAGGCAGTAAGCACTGTTGAATTGCAAAGGTTTGGCAAAACGTGCGCAACTACACCTCTAGTGTCAGGAAGGAACAAAGCGGTGGCCCTGATCAGTTTCAGTATGAAATAACTTATACTAGCTTCCCAAAAGCGGGAACACGTATGTATTTCACCACGTAAAAGCGTCACTTGAACACTGTTTTCATGCAGGTTCGATCTTAAAATAAAAGCGTCATCTGGGGTACATAATTAAATGTTTTGCTTATTTTAATTGGATAGTTAACACAAATAAACGGCTACACAAGAGAAATAGACGCTTAAAAGACATGAGAAGTTGTCACATGTTGGCGAAAAAGTTTTTAGTCCTTTTTTTTTTTGGCATACGCAGGAAGACGGGCAGTCGGGCCACCTGATGGGGAGTGGTCACCGACGCCCATAGACATTGGCAATACCAGTGGTATCGCCAACGCGCTGCCTACCGTGAGACATAGGGTGTAAAGTCTCGTTTACCCAGCGCTGGCTACGGTACCCTTCAAACCGGAACACAGCAGTGTTTTCACACTACTGCTTCGCGGCAGAAATAGGCACCGTGGTGGTACCCACCCAGACGGTCTCCTGTAAAAAGGGGACCTACCACCGGTAAAGGTAGGTTCTCATTCTGCTTTTGTTTTGGATCTGTCAAAAACAAAAGCAACTACGAGATCATTCAGAGTTTATGTATATTAGGATCTTATTTCTTATTTACCTTCATTGATTTTTTCAACAAATTTATAGAAATAAAATTAGAGCAGCATGCTATCTATCTACTTTACAATATTTCTTTAGGACAAGAACTAAAAAATTCAGGTAACACGAGCTACATTTTTAATTAACACATTGCATCATTATCTTTATATTATGTATTCCTTATATAGTTACTTTGCCTGCATAATATAAATTAATTTTAACTAGAGACATTAATACGTACGTACCGACTGTAAGTATGGTAAAGGCCGGTATCTTAAAAAGCAAATCACCCATTGGCATTTCGTTATTTAACATATGCGTTATAAACTGGCAGCATATGGTGGAATTTTTATGATCTTAAAATGGATCTAATCATAATAAGTGCCTGAATACAGAATTTTGCTCATTAAGTTTAAGTAATACCAGTACATATATATTGGGATTTTAAATTGAACATGTTGAAATACTTCTAAAAACATGACGAAACTAGTTAATAAGTCTTTTTTATTTTCAATACATCGTTATTGAAAAATGTTATTCAAGAAGTGGTAAGGTAAGATGAAAAGCGGTACGCCTTGTCCAAAAAATGCCAGTAATGCACTCGCTCTTCGCTAGTTATCGATGAACTATAGTAGCCTTTAATCAGAACATTGTCGTGTTTGCACTGTGCATCTTACTAGTAGAATAAGCAACGCAACGAACATGGTGTTTATTCGTGTCCGTCTCCGAAATATATAGAAAACTAGCTGGTGCCCGCGACTTCATCCGCGTAAAATAGTGAGGTATCGTAATATAAATAAAACGTATTAATTGTGTATGTATATAATTTTAATTTGACCCTCATGGATTCAACTTCAACAATGACGTTTTTCATATAAACTTGCATGCCATTTGAAACCTTTTCAAGTAATTTAATTTTTTGGACTTTTTTATAGGTATGTTAATAACATTGGTTTACTAGTTTAGACTGTAAAGACGTACAGCCAGACGGACAGTGGGAGTTATTTTCGCATTTATAATACTAATATGGAATATGGATTTGCTACCTGTTATCAATTTAACTGCCTAGCTGATTACATACATCGAAAACGTATGACCACAGAAGCTTTCGTTACATCCTACTGATAAATGCGAAAGTTTGTAAGAATGGTTGCATTTTTGTAAGTCTTCAACGTGAAACTACATGATCGAATTGAATACATATTTAAAATAATATAGTTTATATATCTGAATAAGTTAAAAGCTATAATTTATAAAGATAGTATGAATAATTCAAAATAAAACAAAAAGTACTGTGCATAAAGATGTAAGTGAAAAAATACTTGCAAAAAAAAAGTAATGGCACACAATATATGTGTAATCATCGTTGTCACAAAATACCTTTACTACACCTGTGAAACTACAGTACTTGACAATATCAACTGTTTTGATGTATGGGGCTGCCTACTCATTCTTGTAAAGGGTTGACCAGGTAGCTAATTTCCGTAAAAATTTGCTAAATTTCTACATGACGCAGAAGGGCCGCGTGATAGAGGTAATTATTATAAACAGTAAAATCATTAAATACAGAGATTTTATAAATATATATAATTAAAATATTGAGAAATAAAGAAGATGCGCTTCTTTGGACTGACATATAAAACATCAATGCGATTTACACTGCAATGGTTAACTAATACATGTAAAAACACGACCGTTATATCTTCGCTACCGACTTCGGTCTTATAATTGCGCTGATAAAAACTAATAATTTATTATTAAACGTGATTAATCCATAACTGAACCTCTGATGGACTACTGAAGATTATCCGTTAGTTCAAGGTATTTAAAGTGCGGCTAATGGTAGTGGTGATGAATTAAAATTACGGTTCTGATAATTAAAGTCATATTTAGCTTAGACATGGCTTAATGTTTTAAAATCCCCAATATTTTAGGGAATGTAAACCTTATAAAAACAGAAACTGTCTTCAGTAGTTCACATTTTGTCTACGATATCAAAAAATATAGCTAATTGCTTAAATGAGTCGCCGCCGTAGCCTTGTCGTTTTGCCTTTGTTTTATCAACATTGGATAGTGGGTTCCTATGACGAGGAAACAACTTTGTCTTATTGTTGTTTGCTGGTTGCATAAAGCGATGTAATCGAATAACCTGATTGCCTGAAAATTAAAATGATTCATGTGTCGAATGGGCAAGTTAAAGAATTTCCCAGTTGACAAAATACATTGGCAATCGTTTTAGATAACCTTCTGCCACTTTTTTGCGGGGGTCAGATTCTCATTAGTGCATTCTGGGTAGATAATAAGAGGTCGCTATGATTTGTTGAAGAAATGGCTTGGAAATATAAATAATAAAACGTTTAAGTTAAAATATTTTGCAGTATTGTACATATAGTTAGGGATAACTGAATATATATGAAAGAATACAACGACACTATAATTTTATAATCGATAAAAATATACAAATGAATAGGTATTTGGTCTATAAAAATAAAGTCTTATACTGTTATTGTAAAAAGTGCTCAAACGTTATGTGAGCCACTTTCAATAGATTGGATGTTTTTTTATGTGTCTGATATCTTTTAGGTAGTAACGATTTGGTCCTTATTGTGATAGGATTTTATGCTATAAACAATAAAAAAATTGTATTATGAAGATTACAATACAATTAGACTATTTTATAACTCGAACAATGTGGGTGTGATTGTAACATATCTCTTTTTCGTTTTAAAGTTCCAAGTTATTTTAGATAATAAATATATTACACAAACTTACGAGAATTAAATACGTTTAATTTAACAAACTGGCTCCGTAGCCTAGTGTAATGGGCGTGTGCTTTAGAAACCGGCGGTCGTAGGTTTGCATCCAGCAAGGACTCAACAAATTTTCATTGTTGCGTCCTAGTTGGTTAGGGCAATTTGGGCAGATCACCCAATTGTCTGAAAAGTAAGATGATCCATGCATCGGATGGGCATGTAAAAAGTCGGTCTACCCACCAACCTGCATTGGACCAGCGTGTTGGGATACGGTTCAAAAAACCTCCTAATGGATATTGGTGCATGGTGCAATGGTGGCCTATCACAGGCTGATGATATAATTGAACTATGCTGAGGAATTTATTAGAAATTTAGTAAAAAGAAAAGTTTTCTCAGTTTTCTTGTATATTTGCCAATAACGTATAAAGCAAGAACACATTAGAAAATAAGATTTTATTCTGCTATAATTAAAAAGTTAAAAATAAAGGAAAAAGGTTTTTGTTAATAGATATTTTGATATATATTCTACAACGGCAACTATTGGTCCCCTTTTATGTTCATGTTTTAATGATTTAGAACAACTATATATGTAAAAAAACTGCCATTTAAAAAGTATCAAGGTCATGGCAACGTTACGTGGTTGTTGCTTCATACCAAAAACGATAATGAAGACGCCATACTCATGCCTACATTAAATAAATTTTAGTGTTTGCTATATTTAACAAAATTGACGTCGTAAGGTCACATTAAAATAATTGATTTACTGTTTAACACTGAATTTGTAAGATTATTACTTCGACGTAACCAATTATCGTATGTGGTTAGAAGTACGTTATAGAAGCCAACGAAATATCAAGAGAACATTGAAGAACAACATATTCCCAGCAAATTATTCCGGTAGCACGCCATCATAATCACCTATCTACTTATTTGATTACGCGATAACGTGATCTTTAAATTGAAAACCGTAAGTTATTTTCTATAGTGAGTTCCTATAATCGTTTTCATAAAATTATATTTCAAGATTGGAATCTATCACAATAAGTGCGTTTGGCACGGTTAACTTAAATCGGAGAAGTAAGATACGGGGTGGGGGTTAATTTTTTGGCCCCGCTGGGATAAGTGAAGGCAGCATGCACCGGAAGTGGGCACGTCCGGCGCCATGCATCGCTTCCTCCCGTTGACTGTCGTCACTTCCGTTTCCGTGCCATCATGTCTGCGTACATGACGTAGTGTATCGTTACGCCCCTTTCCTTGCGATGTTTTCCCAAGTACCGTGCTTTGATCTTGCAATTTATTCGCTTGTCAATATCAGGAAAGAGGCCACGCGTCGCACCGTCGCTCCAATGGGCGTAATAAATCTTAATTGAACAATACGCCCATCCTTTTAAGTTATAATATCAGCGTTTGGATATTTTATGTAGATGTTATTGTTTTAATGGATATATTTGTACGCTGCAATGACGCATTGAAATCAGTACGTGGCGTTAATTACGATATCTATATTAGTAATAGAAGTAATTAGTTTCCTGAGCGTTCGCTCGTCCATTCGTTGTGAATCACGTTGATTGCAAGATTAGTGATTAAATCAAGACGCGTGAAATAGACTGACGTATGAGATAATACAGTGGAAAAGACAAGTGTGGATTATTATCTGATGCATCGCATTGATAAGGTCCCGGTGCGACGAGACGAGGCGGTGTGGCCGAACACAGGATGGGGTGTCCTGCAGAACATGTGGACAATCTTTCACGCTCATCTGTGAGCTCACCCTTTTATTGATCGGGGGTAAATTGACAGGATAATGTGGATGTGACATCTTGCTTGAACATTTAGACAGCCACTGTATATCGTGTGTATATCGTTTATATGTTAGTGTATAACTATATATGTATATTGGTTAGTGTGTTTAGAAAAAACCTGTTGAACGTGAAGATATAAATTTTAAAGAGCAATCAAAGTGTTATTATTGTAGCATTGGCATATACTTATTATAAATTGAATGAATTTTAAGTTATTTTACTGTGCACAATACAAATATGTATATTTATTAATCACGAAGCACAGAAAGTGAATTTATCTTAGTTTCAGTTTTGCGTTAATTAACAAATAGTATTTAATCATGTCCATAATAAGCTTTACGTACCCTGATTAGAGTCCACAGCGTGGGGGCGCAGGGAAGAGAGCGTGAAATTGTCTGCTCACTTCTGTAAATATAATTTCGGCGACAAAAGGACTATAAATGATATACTCAGGGTCGCACGGTGCAAGTGCGTGTCGCACTCCTCGTTACACAAATTTAAAAAATTATCTCGTACCCTTGGTAGGGGCGGGCGAATTTGAATGAGTGGGTCCAATGATTTTATTAAAGCAATATTGAAGATGTGCTCTGCGACAGTAAGTGTTTTATAATACCTAATGATTGTTGTTATCGTTGCATTAATGATATATATAAAAGAAAGGATTAATGATTGTTGAAGCAGTCTTCAGTTGTACATAGTATATAATATATACATTATATCCTACATAATAAGCTGATATAAAGCGTTACAGGTTTACCAGTTTAAAGGACCGTATGATGTACTACGACCGCCTTGCCTATGTCTGCCGCAAATAGTAATGTGTTAAGACTATTGTCTTCCGGTTCAAAGGGCACAGTGGCCTCCGCTATAATGGCTTAACGTGACATAACATCCCACGACACAAGGCTGTGAGCAGATTTGCGGTTCTTATGGCCAAGGCTTACTATCAGCTGAATTACCGGCTCGACATTTTGATATATGAAAAAAAATATAAACACATAAAAGGTTCCGGCTGCAAATTTTAATGTTTTAAACATTTATGACATTTATATATTGTTTTTAATTTAAAATTTTCCGAAATAATATGAATAACTGAACAAATACTTAGGTAGAGTTACATATAGGTACACCATAAATTAAAATTAACTTTTAGATATTTACTTACTGTCTATCCATTATTTATGCAAGAAACATCTCTTAATATAAGCCGGAGTCATTATTTATTTGCCTCTTAACTAGGACATTTCTTAATGAGAAATTTCATCCCATCACAACTCCGGGTCATGTGTTATAGTACGTTGATTAATTAATTTTCGCCATTACCGGCATAAGTACATTAACGAATGAATTTATTGTATGAAAGCATCGGCACGTGACTAATGGATTCGCGTAACAAATAAAATTAAAATGTAAATAGAACGGCACAATGCTAATAATAAATTTCACCATTTTAATAACTGTAACTGTTCGCGAGGGGAACTTCTGGCCTGTTAAGTCAATATAACACTTCCATTACTCCAAATTAAATTCCTACGGGAGTGAGATGATGTTTTTATGTTGCAACGACTATGTCTCCGAAGAAACTGGCTATGTACTACTGACAAAAAGCTTTTATTAGTTTTAATAAGCAAAGTATTAATAAAAATTCTATATATATTATAAGTTCTATATATATTAAGCATTAAAACTAGCTTTTTTATGTCCAGCATTGTTCTTGACTCTTAATGCATCTCATTCTGTGTAATTAATGTAAATTTAATGGAAATCCCTTAATACGTTTTATCGTTACATGTCAATTATCGTCTATAAATACATTCTTTCGCATTAGTTTATATAAACTAAAGTTAAGTTAGGATTAAAAATATTTAAATATAAAGTAAAATACACTAAATGTCTCTGAAATTATGGTGAACGCAGATTTAAAGTGTTTAACTGAATTCTAGCTTCACAGCACGTGTAAAGCAGTCAAGAGGGATGAGATGCGAGCGAAGATTTAAATTCCAATAAGCTCTGGGACAGATTGCAAGTGCACAGCGCGGGTGCGATGGCTGTTAATATTTCACGGTATTAATCATTATAATCCTTCTGGCAAACAAGTCGCCCTCGGGAGCGGGAACAATATAATGAAGTTGTCATTTTTTAGGCGGCACGGGGGCTGCAGGAAATCCAAATTGAATCATGCGGCGAGGGAATTGTGCTATTATGTTATTAAACAGAGGAGGGCGGGACCCCGCGTGAGTTATTTTTTGCCCGGAGGGCCCCGTTGGAGACAGTTAACAGTTTTCACAATAAAATTATGATATAATTTGACACGACAGAAGCGCACCGTCTCCGGCGAATTGGCAACAGCTGCGCTAATAAAGCTTCGAGGCAATAAGCCAATGACAAGCCGGTTAAACCATTCTATAATTTTACATAGTTTAAGACATCTATATTAATGTTATCTGTATATGGCATCTACATATTATATACTTATTTCTAACGTCTATAGTTAGTTTTATAAATAAAAGATGAAATAAACGTCTTATCTCCCATAAAGATAATTAATTCCTCTTAAAGTAACCAAAATCATTATAGAGTACAGTTTCAATATATTATTCACCGTAATAAAGTTCCACCTACACTTACATTCGTATAATTCTATATAACACTCAAAAGAGCTAAGAGTGAAATGAAAGCTTTTATCCATATGTCAGAGGGAGTACTTACAGCGGCTTATTGTCACCCCCGCTAGAGAATTTGATAAAGCGTGTGCGAATATTAACAAAAGGAATATCTTGTTAAATTGATATCGCGCAGTTGTGCAAGCGAATCTCAACTCACATCGTATTATCAACAACGTTGTATGAGACCAAAGTGGATTGTAGCTGCATCGTCACTTATGTCATTTCCATAAACTCGGCGTGAAATTGTCTCCGTTGGAAAATGTGTAATTCAAAAGGGAAGATTAAAATATTATCCATGTTAAGTAAATATTCAAATGAATATTTTCCGTGTTGAACAACAGTACGGCTTCGAGGGGGAAGGTTTGTAATTTGATAGATGCCTATCTTAAAAACAGTTGCTTATTCCGACTTGCCCTGTTGTTATAGTTTATAAGGGTCATTTATGATTTAACGGTGAATTGAACATTAGATTTACCTGAACTAAAAACTTAAATGTTTAACAAATAAATATTTTGTAAATAAGAAGTGAGTAATGATTGATAGAATATATGTTGAATAATATATGTTAATATGTATATCGTTAATATATTTTTAAATAATTTTTACCTCTATCGATATTATAATTCATATAAAAAAAAACACTCTGAATTACTCGTTTATATTTTTGGTGGCGGTGACACAAAAAATAAATTCTCAAATTGCTTTTTCAGAAAAACCTAAGAACATTAGAATAAGATTTGAGTTTATTTTATGATTATCTCAAACTTTAACAAATGTACACATATAGTATTAGTAAGAATAAATTTAGTACATAAGATAGCAAAATGTTGTTGCTTAAACCTTATGACATGTATTAATCTGCTTTGATTATTTAATAATATAATTTGCACAAAAATTTGACACGTCATGTAAATTATACACTTGCACTCTGGCACCCTATGCTCACGCCACCTCTCCCGTAGGGACCTAAGTCTATTGTTATAATAAAATGCCATCTAAGAGAGCGTACTGCACACCCGGAAGAAATGTTTCAAAAGTAAAGTTTTTTATTATCGTTTTTTTGTAATTTTTGACACTAGATCAAAAAGCTTCTCTTAATTCAGTTACTAAGTAGATTTAGTTAAATAGTACGCAATGATATTGAGAAAGCTTATAGCAGGAATAAACTTTTGGCATATTTTATACTTCTGTAATAAGAAAATGTTTACATGAAGATTGAAAACTAAGAGACACAACAAAGAAAATTTAATGTATATAGACACCTAATAAAAATCTCTTTAGATTATCGTATTTAAAGAAAAAGTAGGTTCTGAAGCTTAATATTTAATTTTTCATAAATCAGTTTATCCTCCATATTAATGTTCGCTGGTAATTAGACCCGATTAATATGTTGTTTTACATTACGACTCCTTCCTCTGCCTGTGCTTCGTGAGGGCGTTACATGTTTATATGTTTATTTTAATACGCGTGTCGTGCGTATAATACGGAATTTATTACGGCGCGACCCTCGTCCGGATTAATGCGATACGGAAGATTTGAATTCGGAGCATTAACTTGGATTGGTTCAGTCTCCGGTGGGGAGGAGGGAACCGTTTGATAAATACCTTCCAGTTAATGTCTTGATGATTTATGTTTAATTTCATAGCTTAACGGCCTTGATTACTGCTCCTAAAGTTCCAATATCTTTATGCCTTCTGTACAGATTGTTTACTGTGAAGTCGCGAGTTTGTTCGGGTTCATTATGTAGAGAATGTGTCCTGTTTGACTCGACCTGAAACAAAAAAGAGTAAATCTTATTAGGAAAACTAATTGTGATGGTTGTGTTTTTTTGACGCGAGCGCAAGAAAAAAATTGTGTTCATAAACAATTGCATTAATTGGCGGCAGACTGTAAAGAAAGCAGGATATTATCCACGGACAAGTGACAATAACCTTAAAACGTACACAAACGAAATGACTTGTAAAAATTAAAGATCAAAGGATTCCTGGTTTATTTGTAATTAATAGCATTGTAATATCTGAAATATATATAATCCTCGGCAGTCAATATGTAGCACAATAACTAATACACAATTTTCGTCATTTACGTAAAAAGATGCAGATGATTTTGGTAAGTGCGTCGACGAGCAATTATTAAGTTTGATGGTTAATGTCGCAACCTTTAAGCCTTCATCTATATCCATAAGAAGCCACTGAGTCTTCGAGAAAACAATAGCAACAGATCGCAGTCGCCCATGTCAATGTGTATTAGTCGTATTGGTTTCACTCACTTCTGATCTTATTTTGAGGATTGAGCACTACGGATGTGCAATGATTTACGATCGCTAATAACGGGAAAAACTGGCTATAATCTATTTTCATGCGTATACAAATCGGTTGAACAGAAAACCATAAAACACCCCACACAAAGAATCTTTATGTAAACATAACAAACATAAAAAAGGCGTTATATCTGTTGTTTCAAGTCATTTCGAGAGTCATTAATTACAAAGCATTGCTTGTATTGTGCCGAGGCGATATGTACGTATGTATAATGTTTTAATATATAGGAACGGAAGCCATAAAATCTTTAGGAGAAAAGACCGCCATATTGTATACACTTCTGCAGTGTACGGATAAAATAATCAATTACTTTACCATAAAAAACAATTAAAACACGATCGCTATTCCGTTTTCTACGAATAAATTTAATTAACACGGCTTATTTTCCCGCCTCGTCCAGGAGAAACAAATAGTCTAAGTAAAATTTATGTATCGGAATCAAATTCAATTTTGTTTTTGCATTTTTTTACTCGATTTTTAGGGCCGTGTTTCTTAAACTTTTATAAGGTAAGAAAATGTGGACATACCTATAAGATTTACGCTATTATTTTTAACATACATACTCGTAAATTCATTTAGGGTATAAAAAGGTACATCGTGCCGCTTTTTATTAAATTTGCACTTCACCCCTATAAAATTGTAGTGCTATAATATGTGACTTTAATTTTATATTGATGAGTAAAATATACTGAAGCAATTAAAAAATGTATTTCGTTGTTATAAACATATATATGAAAGATGAATTAGATTTTTTTCAATTTACGAATTGACAAGCCGAGCAGGATGTTTACCTTATAGTAAGCAATGCACTCTAACACTAACATGTAGAAAATGCAGCAACGGACACCACGAGTCCGCTGAGACAAAAGATGTTACATCTTGTTTACCGTGTAGTGTAGTAATATTCTGGCTACGATTCCCTTCATACCGGAACACTAAAGAGTTTTATACTCCTTTGAAGCACTAGGTAGGTCCCCTGAAAAAGTTAACCTACCACTTTGAAAAGTAAAAAAATAAATGGATGTTATACTGAATAAATATTCATTGCTATAAAAGACATTTCTTTCAGAGGATAATTTAACAGTCTTTGAAGCATATACTGGTCCGCCTACGTGGTCTAGCGGTATTGGCCCTTGCTTTATAAACAGTAGGTCGTGGGTTCAATCCACGGGGAATCACGTTTTTGTTTGGTCGGTTAAGACAATTTGGGCTGGTCTCTCGATTGTCTGAGAAGTAACATGATCCATGCTTTGGATGGGTATGTAAAAAGTCGATCCACCCACCACTGCCGGGACTTACACAGGCTGATGATGATAATGGTAAAGCATATACAAAGCAACTCATTGTTCATATTTAAAATCACATTCCATGTAAGTTCCATCCCTATTGGTACAAACACTAATAAAAATCAAACCGTTCCGTCACTTTTATTTCATTCGATCTGCGAAATTTGTTTTCTTACAGGATTTTTCTAATCTTCTTCGGGATCGTTTATATTGATTATAGCGTTCCTCCTGCCTAATTTATATTCAGCTAGTGTTTTTTCATCACGCTCTGTGCTTAATATCGCAATTTGTGCCTTAGTTGGCGTAAATCGAGGGGACCTGTCACCTCACCCGCGGACATTCCGTCTTTCTTACTTGGACCTGTTTTATTGCTGTCTTAGGCATGAACAGTTAGTTTAAATATAAACATATAACATAGAAGTTGTGTACGATAAATATAAAAGTGAATTTTGGAGTAAAATATCTATATTTTTGTTTAGAATAATTCTTCTTAATGTTATAAAAGTTTAACCTGAAAATTGTTATTGATTAAATCTATCCGCACCATTTTTTCTCAGTTCAGGTGTGGAAAAATATTTCATAAAAATATACTTGTACACACTTTTTTAAAAAGTCAGTTTGACAGAGCGCGCAATTAAAATGAAACTTGTTAATTTTTAGTTTTAAATTGTCGATTTTTTCCTTTAATATGTTTAATATTACTTAATACATACCATTTTTAAACCCTGGATGTAATAATTAAAATAACAAACTGTATATAATCACTGAATTATAAATAACGGCACACACATTTGTTATAAATTGTACAGAACTTATATCATTGCTGTATTACTTTAAAAAAATGAAACCAGCCTTAAATAGCGGCAATTATGAATCGGCGCTTGTGTTTCGTTTGTTTGACGTCGGTCGTTGTTTGAATAAAATTATGTCGCTGTCATAACGTTCTTCATAAGAATGCCATCCATAAAGGTGGGGCTTTTTGCAAAAGTCGAGCGCTCATGTCTGCGGTCGGTACAGGCAGACGCGAGACGAATTCATTACGTTTACGGCGGTCCCAGTTTCGTAGTTCGGTAAAATTATGTTGGTATTCAAAAAGTGCGATCGATGATTTCATTGCTTTAATATTTTGTAGTACATATAAAAAGTTAGAGAAACAAATATGTAGAGATAGTGCCTAAAACACATAGAGTGTAATTAACACAATAGCATTAGGATGTAGATTACAGTGCTAAGTTTACTCAAAAATATTTAGTTTTTTATTTAAATACTAGTTATAAGAATGAAAAAAAATTACGTATTTAAGTTTTAACTAGTACGTTTTATTGGATACATTTATATTATATTGTAAAACTTTTTAAATCTCTGTTTTCGCCGTTGGCTTCCAAACAAAATAAAATGAAGTAATTAAATATTTAAGTATGGGTTTGCGGGACCGCATTGGAGATCGCGACGCGATCAGCAGAAATCCCTATTCAGGATTTTGAGAGCTCAAAAACTGTGGCGCCGCAGATCAATTAGTTCCAAGTAATAAACAAAGGAAATATGTGAGTTATGAAAAGAATTCGGCCGTCGGGACGTTCTTTGGCTGCATCAATCAAAATCATACTGATAATGAAATCATCATTTGGGTGGCCATAGAGAAGCTGCTTCGGGGAATCTTGGACAGTCCCCGATGTGCACCGGAGCCATTATCACATTCCTGTTTTATTAATTAGACCTTAGATACTGCCTGAGGGACAATGCAAATGTTTCGAATGGATTTAGACCAGGCATTGTTGTGTTAGTTTCTTGAAAATAGGGTTCAATGAAATAACTTGTATTATTGTTAATCGATTTATAATAATACATATATATATAATTATATATTAACATATATTAAACATTTGGAAAATATATATCTTGTATACTAATAGATATATGCATTATGGAGATTAGTAACACCAGTCCACTGCTGGACATAGGCCTCCCTTATGCACGCCTCCCCATTAGGGAGGTTTTTGGACTGTTGTTTGTTTACTTTTATTTTATATTTCGCTTTATACAAATTAATTTATCTTTTCTTTTGCACACAATTATGTACACAATAAAACAGCATAAAAACCATATAGATAAGGTACATCTATTAATAATTAAATTAATATATAATAAAAATATTTGGACAATTTAATAAATTAAAGAATATACATAATAAAAGAGTATATAATTTTAATGGTTTTTAAATAATTTTCTGGGATGCATTTTGCATTGCATTTGAAATTTATAACACATATTGTACATATGTTGGAACTGCGTTGGAAACCAAAATAATAACATTTTTTATTTCTATTCTACTTTGTTGCTATTCCCGGATGAGACGACAATTTTAGCTTGCACTGTCATTCCTCCAATACAATCCAGATAATTAAATTCCAAACTTTTTGTTCTAATATATCAGCGGGAACGAAATTAATGATATCTTTATGAGCGGGTAGTTATAAAATTTTAACTGCCATATATATCAGCTCATAAATGGAGTTTATTGTCGAATTATGTTATGCGTTCATTTGAAGGTTAAATTTTTAAAATGTTATTTCTCTTGTTAGTTTTGGTATTGGTACCAATTTACTCCTTCGAAGGTATACTGAGATTTTTTTTATAAATTGTCATATTAAATTGAGAAAGTCTAAATGAAATAATATGCATACAAATAGAAAAGAAGCAATGCAATATAATCAATTAATCATGTAGAGTAAACTTTTCCTAACAACAATATTTATTTCTGTCCACAGACGAAAGGAAACATTACGGTCTGAGTTTTCACAATCACTGCGGCGATTACGTCAAGAGCTTCAAATGCATGACGACGTGCAAAATGATGGGATTCCAAATATTCCGTATGAACTTCAAATGCAAATGCTCATGCCACGACATGAAGACCAGTACGATACTGCCATTTTTCAAATGGAGAACCAATGGGACGACCAAAACGGTTCCGAAGACTCAGAGTCCGCGCTTGTACGATATTATTGCTTCGGCGAAGACGGAAACCGAACAGGGTTACACAGGGAGCAATTTTACGTGCCCCACTTTTTATTTTCCTACTACGACGGCGAGCAATTTAAACTCTACTGACAATGGAACTGAAACCACTTCTGTTGCAAGTAATAATACATCAGTCACGGGTGGTAACCAAACGGCGTTCAATGACGACTTCCGTCGCTGAAGGAACAACGTGAAGGGTTTTGGATGAGAAGGTGCCTAATAGGCTAAATACAAAAATACATCCTGTAATGTCGCTATGATTTTATAAAATGTTAATAAACATGTATAAATATTGAAGGATAAAAATAAAAATAGATATACACTTTGTGTAAAGTTTTATACATCAACTAGCCGTTGTGCGCGACTTCATCCGCGTAGTATTTTAAAAAAAATTGTTATATTTTAAAAACATAGCCTAACTACTTCCTTGGTACACCTATCCATATAAGAAAATATATAAGCTATCTTTCAGTGAAAGTAATCTTAAAATCTGACTAGCTTGAACAAATAGACAGACATACAAAATTATTTAAAATCAGTTATATTAATGTTACAAACAGACACTTCAATTTTATTTATTTGTACAGGTTTAAATAAAAACTCTGAGATGATGATAGATGGATTGTCTGTCCTAAATAGTCTATATTATTACTTTTTTTACAAAAGGTTTAATCTAAGCAAAATATTAAATACTTGTTTGATAATTCTGTAAACGTAATTTACAAATTTATTTATATTTGTTGTTAAATTTATTTTGGATATTACTTAAAGTATGACACGACTGTTGCTATCAAATTTCAGTTGAGTCAGTTAAAAATATTAGTTCAGTATCAAATTTAATAAATATGTTTACAAACCAGTTAGTAAGAACATGTTAAACGATTAAACATGTATTTTAAAATTATAATTTTTACTACAATCTGAGGTAAAGATATATGTACAAACGGAAAAGAAAAACGTTTGAGTATTCGTTTTTTTATTTGCTGCGGTGTTTACTTATCAGTACGGAGAAAAATGTATGAAATGTATTAGTACACTTAGAACTATGAGTAGATATATTATCAATATGAAGGTATAAACCAAGTAGAAAAATGTTTTTGCACGAGGAAAGTACGGATTTTTTGAAAAAAGTGAAGTTCTTAACTTTTTATTGCTATTTCTACAATACTCCATTTTTGTAATGAGCAATTTACCGTAACGTCTGATTTTTTAAATTTAAGCGTAGCTATAAAACTTAATCATGTATTTATTCCTTTCCGTACAGTTTTGCATTAATAATGAAATCTAATAACAAGCTTCATTAAAATTTATACCTATAAACGTTTTGATATCAAACCTGAATGTTGTAATAATTTTAGGAAGGTGCTATTTCACGATGCAGCGAATTTTTTCTTTAATTTTTGTAGCATATTTTAATACTATAATTAACAGATGCGAGCCTAAATCAACAACATGTAAGTGTAATATGAAATTTTTATCTACAATTATTTAAACCAATTTAAAAAAAATCAATTAAACTAATTCCCTTGAAATTATCATATACAATAATATTTCATTCTGTAGTTGCTTCAATCTATATATTAAAAACAATTAATATTATTATTAAACTAATAAATCGTAAGACCAAAAGTTTACTTAAAACTTACGCTCCGAATTGAGTACATGCATCCTCTTTCGGAAAGTACAATAAAATAAATTTTATAAAACATAAAGAGCCGCCCCTTTTATATCTACTGTTTTAATCGCTTAGTATAACGATCCATCAAGAAATGTACGACATGAAATAATTCCATAAGTTTTTACTTATTTATTTCTTCAACAGTTTCCTTACCTGCAGAAAGTCTCGGCCTTGCAGGCTCCATTTCAAGTAAATAATATTTTCTCTAACATCAGTATATTTCAAAATAATTTACATTTTATTACTTAATTACATTTTATTAATCAAAATCTACATGCTCATAACATTACTGAATTAATGAATTTTTTGTAGACAGAAAATTGTTTACTTACGGCTTCCATAAACCGGATTGCAGGACTACCTTCCTTGTATACGAAATGTAGATTTAAATTACGATGTCGCTCACGCAGATAAAAATTGCCATTGCACATGTTATTTTAAAAAAGAAAGACAACACCGTATACCGTTGTTACTGTCTACTAAGACAAGGTGGCGCCATGGGGCACCCAAGACATTTGTACCGCCTTGGGCGTTTCCTAAAGTTGATAAGCAAGCTGCAAGTGAAGGTGATGATTCTAGCAATGAATTAACAACAGGAGCTGATGTCATAACAGAAAACCATGAGACAGAGAAAAATATAATGACTGACAAAATGGAGACAGTACAAACGGAAAAGGTTGCTACGGATGTGAACGCTGAGGGAAATACTATCGGCGTAACGGATAATGCCATCACTGATCAAACATCTGGAATTGTTACCGCAGAACAAGGGCCGACTAAGGCAACGGACGGTGGTGATGAGCAGCAGCCTACAGAAACTACAACATAGTTATTACAGTTTTACGTAAAATCCACTATTTTACGGATTCTTCGCGTTAATCATGCAGCATCCATCATTGAAAGAAGTTTGCGCGAGATCATGATCAATAAGTATATATAATTAAAGCGAATAATCCGTGAAAAAGTTGACTTGATATGTATCATAATCGCGTAAATAAAAGAAGTAGTTTATTACATAGTATTTTTCTCGTTACAATATAATTAATTGGCTTTTTAGTTGTTCGATTCAGTACTTCTATTTATATGATTGCACTGTATCATTTACAACGTTGGATGATAATTTAGAAGGCTTAATTAAGTAATAGTAGTACCTACATTACACTGCATGATATTATTTAGCACTTAAGAGAAACATGATCATAATCTAAGAAGACAACAGAATACTTAAAAAGCAAACAATATTCAGATATTGTTTGACATATTGTTTGTTAACCACAGCGTTTTCGTCATGATCTATATTTCTTTACAAATGAGATCACAGACTTTAATATACACGACATCAATTAAAAATTTATTAGTATGGACTGTACTCGAATATGCTTATTGTCACCAAATATTTAATCAAAAAGAACTATTCTACACAGGAGTAAGATACTTCAACGAGTAAATCCCATCTGGGTATTATAACAGCATTATAAAGGCACTAAAATATTTATTTTGATATTAGAACTCTTGACCCAAAATATTGAAGATGCTTTTACTGTGATATATCACAAACATATTGTATCCATAAAAATGGAAGGATCTCCAAAATTTCCCTGAGATACATATATTTTACAAGTCCGTGAACGTGTATTGGATGCAATACCACCTAATTAGGGGCCACCTTGTACATTAATGTTAAACGTAATGCTTCGGTGTATTTTTCATCTACATCATAACAGTAAATCAGCAGAAGAGCGCACTGTCGAATATTCACGAAGTGTAACTGAAATAATTATCAATATATTATGCTTAACGGCCACATTAGGGAAATAACTTCCTCCTTCCCATATAATATTAATGTAGGGAGCTTTATGGTAACATATATCAACTTATATTAAAACATATAAATATGTATATAATACAGAGTAACTGTATGAACAAATATATTAAATTTGTTTAAGGTTATTTAAATATTGATTTAGTTAGACTAAAACTTAACAACTTAATATATAAAGTGAATAATAGTCGCTAAATTACATTTACCATTTAAATAATACATTTATGCAACACATTACAACAGCTAATACATACACCTGGACATAAGAAAAGCACTAAGTTAATGTACAAAATATTTTTTTTATTAGGGTAATTAATTGTAAAGCCAGTGACGGCAGAGTTTACTAATTTTATCGCAAAATTTATATTTTTACACGACTTACATATTACAAAAAGCTCGCAATCAATCATCTAAGCTATAAAAAAGAAAATGCACAGAGAAAAATACTAGTTCGGCGTTTATATTAAATGTGTCCCTTCGAAGTGAATGTTGAAAAAACTTTTTATGGAATACCCAGGAGGCGGTATCGGAGACTGACGGCTATGACGTATCACTTAGATTTTTTACCAATACGTCGGGAACATATTTTTGCTTTTATATCAATATATCAATTTCTTTTGTCCTTTTCGACAGCTAATGGCCAAATAGTTTTGCATTCGATACTCTCTATGGTGAAAAGCTATTTTATTTCCTTCAAATATTATATCAGGCCACAAAAAGTGGTTGCCTCGGCAAAGTCGGTTGGTTGGATGGTTAAACTACATTCTTAGAACGAGATCTAATAATTATCAAAATATTTAGTGGACTCAAAAACCAACCTAATATCTATTACATATTGTCAAGAGAATAATAAAATGACTTTGTTGATTGATTTAAAATATATTTATATTATGAAATTGAAAAACGTAACAAAGTATCAACCTTCATGATAAATACTTCAATTTTTATTTTATTTGCATTGCGTTAAATAAAAATAAAAAACTTTGTTATATTTATGTCTCATTTTATTCCTAGTCTATATGATCGTCTATTTTAACTACGATCTATAAATGCAGTCGTAAAGCATGATCATTATATATCTGCATCTATTGAACTTCAATGATAAACGTACATAGATCCTTGTTCCAATTAGTCATATGCCGGTGGGTAAACATTGCCTTAATTATAGTAAAAACCTTGATTAATCTACAATGTCCGAAGATTTTAAACTAATAGCCGAAGCTCTCTCTCAAATGGACTAAAATTTGTATGGATTTAGAAGGTTAAAGAGAGTGCTAATTGGCAGTCTCAAACCTTGGAAAAATATTATAAAGCTATTGTACAGAAAATAATAGTATTAGACGATAAATTACGTATATTAATTTGTTACATTTCCTATAAGATTTTTTTAAAAATATAAATAACTTCTCAGTGACAGATTTCACTGGAGATATTTTCTCGTATATTCGCAATATTTCGTTCTCATTCATCAAGGGATATACGAGTATAGAAAGTTTTTCCGCTAGGGTGGTATTCGGGGAAGATAAAAAATATATCAAAAGACAAATATTCCGGCTGATCCGTCTGTCGCTATTCATAGTTTCAGCCCTTTGTTACTAAGGGTCGAACTTATAAATCTCGCTATGACTCTCCCTTGTCTGCCATAGATATAATATCGGGTCAGTTTGTTTCAAGCGACGGATTTCAATATCAATCATAAGGACGTCGGTCAGATTTGATATTAATTTGCTACTTTATAGTTATATTGATGTAACAATGATACGTGAATGAACGTGATTTATGAGACAGTATACGTAGGTTATTTATTACGCAGTATTTTTGAAACACAAAAAATGCTATTAATCTTTGTATGTTTACAAGTATTTTAATAATATTTTAATATTTATTATAATAGCTTTATTTAACTTAATATTTTGAATATATATTGTGTAAATATTGCGTTTACAGTGTATGTTAAATTTACTCATATCAAATGTCTTGTTAAAAATTACAAGTATTTGCTTTTCGATTTTAAAAATATCTTAACTTGGACGCATCTCTTTTATCTCTTTGAATAAAGCAAGCATGTTTAAGCGAATTTTTTTTCGACTCAAAATTGTTTAATTGTTATAATAATTATCTAGCTTTGATGGAATATAAATCATAAATAAGTGAATAGTGTTGAATAGAATAGAAAACTTTATTACATTTTATTTAGCATATTTTTTGTAATGTCAGAAAAATAAACTCACACCGTACCGTCTCAAATACAAGCCAAAGTATGACTTTCACTTATCCAAAATCCTTATTAATACAAGATCAATCAATTTGTAATGAGACGCCTCAAAGCTTTTTCTTTATCTGCCGACGCACAACAGCGAGCAAAACAAGAGAAAAGGGAAACAATAAATCCTCCAACATAAAAATTGCAACAACTTTGTTCATAATACCGATGGAGGCATCATCAAAAGTTGGTTCGCTTCGCACCCTCGCGCCCATTCGTGCAGAGATTACCAATAAATCCAATACGGGATAATTGGCCCGCTTAATTCTCTTCTATCTTTCTACTTAGTTCAGTCGTCAGAATGTGCCAGCTCAGGCCCCCTGGGACTGTCCAGCGGAGAGAACAAACATTCGGTACACAGGTCAAACAAAAACAACCTTTTGGGGCTCTCTAATAAAATCGATTTCTGGTCGCTGTACGCACAACGATGCTTAATGAATGGGAAATCAAAAAATGGAGCGCTTAATGAGATATAACATGGTTTTACTAGAGGACCGTGTGCACTAAAGCAGTCAATAAGTGTGACTGCGTGGAAAGTTTTGACGGCTTGTGATAATGGCACATGATGGACACAGGCTCCGCTTTTTCCCGCCGCTCTCCTAATGGATGAGTGTTATGGAGTCTAGGGGCGGCAGCGATTTGATATTCGCATCAGCCGTAGGCCCTTGGGACCGTCCTGACGTGATGTAATAGCAAACCCTATCTATAGTTATTTTGAAGCATTTCGGAATTCGGAAATTTATTCCGCAAGTGTCGATGTTTGGTGAGATATGTCAGGGAGTAATGAAAATATTAACCGTTAAGATTTATTTAAAATAATTTCATAGACAATCGGATATTTACATATGTATCTCTCATTATAGGTTTTGTGGGTGCACTAATTCGATTTTAATATTTTTTATTTTATAATTTAAATTGGTAAGTTAATTTTAATAAGGTAAGTTGGTAGTACAATTTCTTTTTCCCTCCATTGTGGTAAACACAATATCGATAGAAATTTTTAGTTTACTAATAAGACGAAATTATATTTAACCGGTCGAATTGTTTACTCCTCTTTGTATTCGCAAAATTACACAAATTAAAATCTAATACTAATTATCATAGTAAAAATCAATCGACAGATGATCTCGTAAAATGCGATAGAAACATATTAGCTGTAATGATAAATAAATGTAGCATGTAAAACCTACCCAGTTGATGCTACCATTCAATGTAGCGATCTCATTTGGAGCCAGTTCAATATTCCCTTTTTTTTCCACAGCGTCTATACAACATCACCCTAAGACGAGTTAAAATTAAACCGTCAGTCAAAGCGGAAAAACCCCGTTCCGAAAAATTAGCCAACGAAATTCCGACAAATAATTAATCCGGAATAATCATACGAAACGATGCGAGCGGGATGCCCGGCCATTATTACAATTCATTTCAAATCAGCCGTGCGCAGGGCAGGGGAGGGCCACGGCCTGAATAAGCATACATTTTCCAATCAGGGCACGTATCATTTAACTTGCTATTAAATTCGACTTCTTCCCTCCGAATTATTATCATGTCAAATGTCGAATACGTAGACTCGTGCTTACGCAAATGATCACTCGAAATGTTCCTCTGTAACACTTCGAGAAACATTTTCACTTTCTAATGTTAATGATAATATTATTATGAATAAATCATTGATAAAACATTCTGAACGTAACAGAAGACTAAGATTATAAAAATGACGGCTAATATTTCTGTTTATAAAAAACGTTTAAAGGAGATACAAAACAACTTCAAGAAATTATAATTATCGGAAGTTTTTTAGTGAATACAACTCACATAATTCAAGTTTCCTGACAACTAAAACAGAATAAGTGATTAATAAGTTTTCTTTTTAAAAAATATGAACTAAATACTACATAATGATTATCTTTATATTTATTTGAAATTAAACATCGGACCACGTTTTTTGAAAATTTACACACTTTTCCTCAGTCTTTTCAGCTATAATCGCAAAGAGAAAGAAAAATGTGCCATAGTGAACTACAGAAAGCTTTGAGCCCATAAAAGATCTTCCCGACCTTTATTGTGTGGTGGGCATTCAGGCGCTGAGAAAGGCCAAAGTGAATACAGCGTTATGTTTACACTGAAATACTTTTCATAAACACCGTCATAACATTCGTGCTTAAGACCTTTTACGGTAATTACAAGCTGGCTGCGTTCTGGCAGCGGGGTGAATTAGAGAATTAAAAATTTTATGAAAGAAGTCTTCGTTGCTTCTTACATCGCGATGAATAAATCTACATCACTTTGTGCGCCTTGCCTCGCCGCTTTGTGGAGTTGTATAATTCAATTCGACGTAATGAATTGCACGTATAAAATATCAATTTCGTAATGAATCATTCACTAATACGTTCCATTAACGATTGATTGATCATCAGGTCTGTTTTTATGTTTCTGTAGTAAAGTTTTAACCTGATAAGGATCGTTTAACCTTTACTTTTTAGTTCGTTCCGGTCAACCGTGTTAGAAGGAATACAGTAGGAGTTAATCGGTGTCATAACAATGTAAAGCATAACGATGACACGCGACATTCGACACTCGACACGCTCCGAGGCAGTAACGACGCACCTGACGTCGCCACCCGACCTCCCCTAGTTATTAAATTAATAACTCCGAACCGAACACCGTTAATTATCCGTCTAATTGGAAGGGCGATGAGCTCCTCTTTTAACACATTACTTAAGCGTTTAACTTCAGTTTTATGAACTGGATAATTACTAAGGAAGGGCTTACCTCGACTTTGTTACGAAAATGCGTTAAAGACGCTTTCCATGTATATCCTCTCAATATTCTCAATATAAACTTGGCAAGGACAAAAGGCCACCAGGTAAGGGTTAGTCGAAATATAAAATTAACAAATCCATCCGTTATTTAATTCGCTCTGACGGATTTCTATCAGAAAGTATAATTAACGCCTAACGGTAAAGTTATCGTTGTTTGTAAACATATCATTTTGTTGCCTTGGCGGCGCTTAAGGCTACGTTTTGTTTAGAAATTTAAGAGATATAATTAAGAATTTTGCTTGGCGCAATAATTTAGGGCTGTACTAATGAATGATATCAAGTTTCGGGTAATTAAGGTGCCTTGTGTTGCTTTTTTTATGTAAATATAGTATTTCATCGAAAAAAATCTTGGAAGAAAACAAATTTTTTAGATAAACTTTTACAGTAGAACTTTTCATGTTTACTTGTTATTAAATATTATTATTTTAGATTGCTTAAATATTGATTAGCTAATCAGCTCTTGAATTATAAAGTTAAAATTTTACATCCGTTGCGGTTTTTAATGTCAGCTTGTCAGACGAAATCTATAATCGGTCGATTCACCACAATTATTTGGATTGGAATTAGAGTGCCATCTGTTATGTCTGTTTCACAGATTAGGACAGAATAAACTGCGAAAACTAAATTCAATATAGATGTTTAATACCGATATATGTTATAATTATAAAAAACTACACTACGCGACGAAATCCTTACGAAAATATGAAAATGCGCTACCCCATAAAAAAAAAATTATAGTATTTTTATGCGCTAAAATAATATACAGGTCATATTTAATAAAGTAATAATATATACGTGTAAAGCTTTGGGATGAAAACCATATTAAATACATATAAAAGTTTTACAGTGCGTTATCACTTTTATAACGGTCATGTGAATTCTGTTCTATTCATTTGTCTAGCGCTTACATCGATACAAATTATATACACAGACACACTGTATATGTTTTGTATGTAGTATGTATATACTGTGTCCATATTACTTTTCACCATACCCGTACCTACGTATATGAAGACCTTGACGCGCGGTGTACTATTCGATGCCCGCTGGCGGACGGGCAACCGTTGAGGCCGTACAATCGCGAGCGTGATACAAATATACACATAATTTTAATGCCGGGGGTGAAGCATTAAAAGTCAGGGATCAAATGCCTTTAATACCGACGGCGGAATCCATGGAGTGGTGTTTTATAAACTTTTTTAGAAGTTCAATCGCCCAATGCAACTGTATTATAAAACATCTCATAGTGAGAGATAGCTTATTCTATTTAATGCATCTGACCTACTGTTTTTTTCAGTATGAGTCCATAGGCAAGTGATTAAAATAATAGGGACATTTTTACGCCACTGTAAGGTCAAAATAACGTGAGAGAAACTAAAAATGAACAAAGACTTCATACACCTACGCCCTATACTTAAATCGTGGACCATACATGGAACCGTTACCGTTAGCTTGAACTTAATAGCCATAACATTGCTCCGACTTTTATACCATTCAATCTTACTATTTATAGATTTATATCCAAGTTCACGCTTTTCGCATAGTTTTCAATTGTACATACTGTTATACTATAGATAAACATTATATGATTATTAATTTTATTAGTTTTCGTCCAGCTCCAATGCTTTCTCAGTATCAAAGTGGAAGGCATTTAAGGCGCGGGGTGCACGCGACGCCCGCACCGGCTTACTTGTAACAACGCCTCGTCTACTTACCTTTAATCTTTACTCATATTTGTTAGTTACGCTTGTTTAACGTAACTCGTCTTACTTCGACTTGGTACTCTATTGCCTGTGTTCGTGTTGACTTTGCAAGGGTTTAGCAAAGCGTTTTAGTCATATTTCATTGACTTTTGAGCTTTAAAGAGTATTTTGGTAATAACGATTGTAATGTTTAAAGATAACGATGAGAATAGCCGAAGATCTGAAGTGGTGGTGCGCATTAAAATAGGCCTATGTCCAACAGTGGACTGACACAGGCTGATGATGATGATGATGATGATGACTGTTTAAAATGTAAATAAGCAAATAGAATGCTGTTATTCTAAAAACACATTCATTTGATTTATAAAGAAGTGCAATGTCGACTTAGCTTTCTTGAATGACAAAAAGCAAACTACAGCCTCGCATCGTCATCGCAGACATTCCGTAGAGAACTGTCCGAGTTGAAAATATACGTATTTAACATGATTAAAGAGCAAAAGCTGGTCTGCCAGTTAGATGTACACGGGAATAGTGAAGCTGTCCGTCCATGTTTACCGCAAAACGGGATCTGGTACTCATAACAAGTATTCACATACCCGATATGAATGTAGATACATACCGTTGCATACGTCCGCGTATTAGGCCTGACATTATCTATACGTTCAGTAGAGACTAAATCCATTCGCGTACAGGCGCATTCGTCAATAGGGTTCGAGCCGTCACCCTTTTAATTTACGAGTTGGACGAGGGGTCATTAAACAATAAAGTGTTGATTAAAAGCCCCTATGCGCGGGCGGCTTGCGAACTGCGCTTCCTGCGTGGCATCCATTATTTTATCACCGATGATTGCCACCGACTTGGCGTTCGGAAGCCGTCACGGGCAGTTACTCGCAATCTGCCCATTAGGCGCGGACTCTGTGGAGCTCAAATTGTTGTTGACATTGAGCCGCGAATCTACGCAATATACAGGACTTTAATTCAGAACGATGTTGGTTACTCAAAAAGTTATAAACTGTTTTATTACTTTTTTTAGGCGATACTGCGATTATCACTGTCATAAAGCCTGCACTGTTTATTAAGGTTTGGATACAAAAAAAACATTAAGAGCAGGTATTATATATATAATTTAAACTTGAAGTCCACTAAAGTGTTTCATTAAAAATTAAATACTGCGAGTAAAAGGGACAAGTAAAAATCTGTTAACGTACAATAGAGTGATTGAATCGAATCAACTATTTATTTTCATGTTTATTTCATAAAACTTATCTTATTTCCTTACCTATACGTAAGTCATCATGAATTACAAATCAAGTATTTGTATCAGATATTATAATAACAGGTCGTATAATTTTATTATTTGCAAGTTAACTCTATAGACACACAGCAAAAAACAGAAATTACAAGAGACATCTTTATCAGGACAACAGGAGCCAGCACGTACAATAATAAATCACAGTAAGATTTAATATAAGTACTGCATTAGTCGATATCTTGATGAAGTGCCTCAGTCTACGGGTACGAGACTAGGAGATAATTACTCGAGATAATATGGGGAGCAATGAACCGGGAGTTCATTACGGCGGGGATTTCAGTCCCATTCTTCTTACCAGGTATTATCCTTCTGTCATTGTTTCCGTTCAAACTGGACGGGGGTAGTGAACTAAGGGCGATAATAATAAATATATTTATGCCTACAGTTCTGTTATTCTTCTCCTATTCATCGCTGATAGCGTGTATTCTATTTCAAACAGCACGATCATCTAGTTGGCGGCCATTTATGGAAATTGTATACCAATCGTTAAAAAGAGGAGCGTGCTGTTAACAGATTTTAAATCATTGCCGTCACCGGTCGCCATTGTAACGTCAGCTTAGTCCAGTAGCGGTCGATCCAGTCGAACAAAATGATCTTGCCCGGATCGGGGTTTCCACACCATCGGCTTGAATAGATATCGTTCAAATAATAACAAGGACTTATAGATCAGCGCTACTGTCAGCAAGCGGACGTTGCAGATGTGGCAGTTGTTTTACACGGACGCCCTCAAGTATGGAGATTGATATTTATTTCGCGAGTCCAACGCGACTGGCGGTGATCGCCCCGGATGATAAAGACCCGATTTATATTTCGCTCGATGATCGGTAGCCGATACTTTTGTAGGAACTTCGATTCTGTTGACGTACAGGATGTTTCTTGAGTCCTTGAAATAATAATTAGATATTAAATGAAATCAATTGCAAATGTTATTCAAGTTATAAAAGCAATTATATGGTTTGTAGTAAACAATGATTATATTCATTCAATTTTATATTCAATTCTGCGAATATGTAATGAAATATGACGAATAAGTTAGAACGAAGTTAGTACTTAAATAGCTACATTTCTCCTTTTTAGCTTTTGAGAACTAATAACAGCCTTTATAAGCTACATTACCGCCTTGTCTTTTGTATGGTTACTTTGGAGTATGCAAAATCTTAGGGGTCGCCATGAGGTCGTGATTCATCCTTTAAAGACAAAAAATGTCTCGACAGTCGGATTTTATGCTATTTATCAACTACACATAGTTTATCATACCTTATCTACTTAAATTACATTTACATTAGGTAGAAGTTTTAATGACATCGTAATGATTTGTTAAAACATTGTCTTGTAGCCTCTACTATATTATATCTAATGCAACTATCTACTAAGTAAATATCAATGTTTATATTTTTTTTAATGATTAAAGCGCTAAGACGGGCAGGAACTTCACCAAATGGTAAGCGATACGCCCTGTCCATAAGAAAAGCCAGGAAACCTGTGCCATCAAATGTATATACAAGTCACAGTAATGTGATAGAAATTATACAGAAAATTTGTTAAAAGGTCATTTAATAGATTTATTGTTCCCTCTTGAAAAAAACTATACAGTAACTCAAAGTAAAGCGATTTGTTTACTAGCGATTTAATAATTTTTACCATACTATCTTAACTAACAACGAAGAAAAGATTCCGCCAAATCTTATATGTTTTTCAGATTTGTATTGTTGAATAACGTTCGTTAAAGTTGACAACAATATCTATTACCACCGTGTGCAGTCCTTAGACATAAAATATTTTAAAGAAACATTTCCTTAAACCACTTTCCACGTAACACGTTCGACATATTCATTTGTTATCGAGTGTACAACCGAGTTGGGCAACGCACGGCGCGCAGTTGGCACCCATAACGTCCATGCAACAGCCGATGATCGAATGCCTCCTGATATTGCGTTCTAATCGTCGAACGTCATAAGTATTCGGAGTGCGTCCTCGCGGTGAATCGTGCGTCCCGGTTCACACGATGCCATCATAAAAACTATGTAGCCAGCTTAAAGTGAAACGGTCCCGTCTTATTATTAGGAATTAATGTTATTCGCCGCGAGTCCCGCTCGGTCGCCTTAGAAAATGGACGTTTTGTGGTCATAATTGTTAATGCACGTGTATAAATGTCATACATTTGGGCTAGTATGTTTTTACCTCGTTTTGTATGACTATATTCATTTTCATTGCAATAATATCGTAATTCGCTAAGTAATTTCTATGCATTAAGTTAATAAATAAGACAAAAATCAATGTAGATTATAAATATTCTAGTCTAAACAACTTTAGCCAAGTGTAATTTCATTGGACACTCAAAATCAGGACTCGTTATTTAGCATTAATTAGTTTTTTCAGCATGAAATATTTTTTCTGTTGTTACCTCTCGTTGTTGGATGTGACTACAATAAAGCTATGTAAGCACATCTGAGGCAAACCAGAGAACATTTGCACATACATCGCTGTTCCTCTGCGCACAATGCAGCAGGGCTCCTACGACCCCTGCGTTGAGCGCACATTTACATCTCACTTGCGGCTAACTAGCAGCACCGCCACGGCGAATGTATTGTACGGAAATGTCGCACGGTGCGCGAAACAATTCCACCGTTTACCGTAATATCTGCATACAAATGTTTGGGAACTCTGTTACGGCTCGGGATTGTATATTCAGTATTTATGTTACCCTGGTGATACATTAAACATGTGTTAATAGTGGAATATCGCATTGCGTTGCGTCGAGGCAATGGTACATATTATTGAACGGTTTAACACCAAGAATTCCGATATGTCAGTATTGTTTACAGATACTGTGTAGAATTTAATAGAATATCACTATAAATACTACAAATAATACAATACGTCACTATGGTATAAAAACAAAAAGCGGCTTCGAAAACACAATGATTGGAAAGGGAAGAATTCAGTAACACACGACTAATATAATTAGAGGGCGTGCACCGTGCGCTCGCTCATCATTGTAGGTACGCGTAAGTCAATTTCACTCTGTGACAAAAACAGGCAGCAGGCAGAATTTATCATTGAACGGCACGTAATGTAAATTCTATTATTACGGCCTTTTATTTTTCAATTACCGGCCCCAGTCTCAGGCGGCCGCCTCGGGGCTGACTTCGCGGGACCCCCGCGATATTTTCCCGCTTTTTTTATACCGCGTGATATGTATTTTCATTTTGTAACGTGTCCCGGAATCGTCTGGAGTGTGTTTACGAAATGAACGTTTTGAATTTCTTAACGCTTCGCGTATCGTCCGGGGATTTAGGAGAGGGACCACTATTGTATTACCGTGTTACAGCTCAACCTGCGATATAATAGCTACTCAAATATTGACTAAAACATTTTAGTAAAATCAAACAAAAAATAAATTTAATAATTGCTTATACTTTTGGACAAAAGCTTTAGAACAAGGACATTAAGTTTTTCTTAATGATTGAAATAATAATACACTTTTATATGTTATATACTTTTTATTGTACGGTTTTTGATTGACATTAAATATTTGTTAACTTACATTTATTATGTGCTTACGAGGGTATTTCCTAATTTGCGACCGCTCACGGGTGGCGGCGATCAATTCCCATCAAGTAATCTTATTTACCTCCACTTTTAAGAAAAAAGTAATTGTTAACCAAATTAAACAATTAACCATACAAGTTTAAAGGGAAGGAAAGTAAAGACGTTATAATAATATTCGGAATAATATTGAAGCTTATAATTATGTTTAATTTTGAGAATATACCCAAAGATGTAGTTAACGTTGCGTGCATATCTTAATAGCATTCTTAGAAGGATCCACAGGACCACATGGATGGATATGATTTTTTAAGATGCAAACGAAGGACTCATTAATATATATTGTTATATGCAAATTATGACAGATTAATGACATGATTATATACGACGATTCCTTAAAGAACTCAGGCTTTGAAACTTATAGTCTGTAGGTATTTCAAATATTGATAATTAAGGCATATTAATAGGAGATGTTGTGTTCCAAAAGAAGAGATGTTTTGGCTGCATATTTAATGCTGTGATTGGGGCTGTTCAAATAAAAAGCTACGTATACAATTAATATTATCCACGAGTGTGACAGATATGTGAAAGGTTTGTTCCGATAGGTAAAAACATCTCCGTATCAGTAAGGCTTCAGTGTCTTTAAATATGCTCACAACATGCAATTTCTTCCTTATTGAATGATTATTTAATCAAATAAAAAATCTATAGCAAATAGAGTGAATATTAGATGCCAGTTCAGTGACAGTGATTCGATCAAAAGCCGACACTAGGAAGAAGTTACCCGCATGTCAATCGTGACTCATTGTTTATTAATGCACTCGAGTCATAACAAGGTTGCACTACAAATTTGTTCGCGCTAACCATTAAGTCAACAGTATGGGAGGTCACGCGATGTTACTATGACATAGTGCTTTGCCACAACGATCCTTAACCGCATGTTAGTCAACCCCCCGACAACGCTCAGCGGAAATTAAATCATTTCGATTTCAATTCGAAATGATATCGCATGCGACGCCTATTTTTATAGTGCTGTTAATTTCACGCTTAGGGTGAACCGTGGTTTAGATTTGTTGATATCCTTTAGTGTTTATGAACGCGATAAGGACTGGTTTTATTCCTTTTGAACTTTTTACATTGTTACTTAAAATATGGGTTAAGTAATGAATAATTGAGACCTATGGATGATGTCTAGCTTGCTCTTGAATGGGATATAAATAGTAATAAATCAGTTAAAGCAACTTCTTATACTTTATTATCATGTTATCAGCAAAAATTGCAACTAATTGGCTAAACATTTCTTTTGCTTACGCTAATAGTATATATGTTAAATAATATACTTTTATGATCACATTAAATTACTTTACAATTATTCAAAATAATACACGATGTTTCGAAGACTTCCTAGGGTGGTGACGGGACAGAATGTTACCACGAAGATATTTAGTAACTCTGGGATTTTTCTTCTATGATTAAAAGACGACGTTATAATTTTGTAGGCCTTAAGTTTCATAAATTTAATAATTTTGTCATCGAATATCATCTCTACCACATTATTTGATCACAAGAGATCTGACGTCTACCATTCTTTAGAACAAAAAGCGTATTAACAGATACTAGTGCAATCTCTTTTCCTTCTTACTCAGACGGAATACATGGCCGCCAAGTCCGGATAAACAATGATTGGTATAAGTTGTATTGTGATGCCCTACTAGTCGATTCCAACTACGGTGGCCTATCTTTATTAGAGATGTTATAGTGTACGCGGAAACACAGGTGCACTCCTCTTCCTTCACTTTCATAGTCCGATGGGACGGAAATTCGACACGACCGGAGTGAGATCAAGCGCAGAACCAACATTTTTCATGCCTATACGACGCATGGACCATCTTACTTAAAAGACAATCGGGTGATCAGTCCGCATTGCTTTAATTAACTAGGAAACAGCAATGAAAATTTGTTGAGTCCCCGCAGTATTCGAACCCACGACCTCCAGCTTCTAAAGCGTACGCCCTTTTCACTAGGCTACGTGGTGTAATTATTCGGGGTATTTCATGATATACTTGACCAAGCTTTTAAAGACATTGTTAACCGTAGGACTAAATGGATGGAACTGAAGGATCTGTATATCAGGACCAAATTAGATCCAGAATTGATGTACGGAATGAAACCGGAGTCGTATGTGTGATGTTTTTATTAATAAACAACATTTTGGTTACTTGGATTTTAGTATTTGTACCAATTACGAGGCTAATGAGGCCCCAATTTGATTTTTACTGTTAATTCACACGAATATGTAATGCATATAAAACATAACCTTCTTGAAATCGAATCCACGACCTCCGGTTGTCAAGTCCAGGCGTATTCAACTAGGAATGGACACAATTAAACATGATATATGTATAGAGTAACAAACAAATCTTTTTATAACGAGATATGATTGAACTGATATGGCTTCACGGGTCGGGTAATTGATATTAAAGATAATCAGTTTATCGATGTACTTATAACTATGTAATTAATTGTCATAATTTGTTTGTGTTTTTATTATTGGCTTGTGCCCCGGCTTCAGTCACGTAAACGCATATATGTACACACATTTAGATATATACGTGTGAATAATTATTATTTATATTTTTTTGCAGTATGCGCTACCTTATTGTAATTTTTATCTAATTCGGTACTTTTTTGCATTTTGCATAAAAAAAAACACTGCATTTAAAATTTTATTAGGATATACGTGTGCCACAAAGAAGACATGTCTAACAAATAAATACGAAAGATAAACTGCTGGAAACTGTACAAATGTAAATGAAAATTGTCAAGTCGTCGAGTTGGTTGTTCAATACGTCTTAATATTCCCAACCCTGACATGGGACCCAAGTGGAAAGCCAATAAGTTTTTATAAATATGCCAATCATGTGTTATCACGGCTGTGATCAAACTCATCGAGGTGCGATGTCGTGCTCGTTCGCAATAAAACTAGTAATCGATTTTAACATTCGGAATAATAATTCGTTGGAACTTGTTACCGTAACAGTACGTATCAATTCGAACTTGTTATTTTCTATTTGTTTGTAAAGGTACTCATTGATATGATGTTATTCTTTTGAAATGGTTGTTTAATAGTATTAATCGAAGATGAAAATAAAACTGATATACATTCAGAACTTCAATGATACATACATTTTTATAACAGAAATGTCACGTTGGGTTTTTTTTTATCTTACCGTGGCCTTGTTGTATTATAAATCTAAGGTCCTCATTAAGATAGTATTTGGTTTATATGTAAGATTTAAATGTCAAATGCTAAGTATATAAATTTTCTTTTAGGTAATATTCGATTAACTTAAAGTCGACGCCATAAACATTACGGAAATTTAAATAATCTTCGTAATTTTGATAACAACAGAAAATTTGAAAATGGCTAAGTAAAAGTATAAAAAAAATGTGTAGACTTACTTGGAGGATTTAATCTTTGCAGTGAAATTGTCATGAGAAATTGGTAACCGCAGCGCTGAAGCCGTATTGCCAGATTCTAATTGTAATAAAGAAATCTAGTCTGTACTCAAAATGAACAAATTTTATCAATACGGCCAGCAGTAGTATTACGCTTGGGCTTTTACGTTGTGGAAACGTTGCGAACATGTAAAAATTTAACTTAAAGCGATAAAATCCGTGAAAAGTACTTTTATCCAATAATGTGAATATTCGCGTAAACGTCGCGTAGTGCAACATTTATTATTTAGTTTTTACCTATTGTGATAAATGTTTTCATTTCACTTAATTATTAAAAAGAAAATAAGGCAGCTTATCAAACAGGCTAGATGGTCCAGACTCTATTACACGTATTAAGAACACCTTCGACAATCGTTAGAATAACGGCAATTTCGAAAAATATCATCTATTTAGGCAATTTGCTTGAACATTAGATACTAGTCACCCCGCACGCGAGAAATGGCTAGAATAAAGAAAAAATTAAAATCAAAATACGTTCTCAGCTTGATCTAACAATTTCAGATGCAATAATTCCGTATATATACAACAATTACATCTTATAGACTAAGTACAATAAATACATAACGTCGAAGTTGGGCAAATAAACATGCCATACATATTTGTCTAAGCAATAGAAGATCTATTTAGTAGTCGAAGGCGCACCGTCCGATTCTGCGCTACGTGATCAACAGCACTCATACAGCTAACGCAATCATGGAAACAGATCGAGTGATCCATCGGCTATCCGATTCAAATCTAAACAGAACAAGAACATAAAATTTTATTCGGTACGGCCACTTGTTAACGAACGTTATCCGCGTATTGTGCAATTTCACAACGAGCCGCCGCATCACGTACACTGAAATCCACGCAGAGAACATAAACTATTTACCGACCATTCAATATTCAATACGCGATTGCAAAATACGCCAAATTATTGCATTAGTAGCGAACAGGGATTCCCGATATTGTGGTTCAGCGCTCGGTGGCCGGCGCACCGCGATATGCGGCATAAATAATTTAATAATTCGCAATACGGAATTTACCATACGATGTGTCGTACCGTTCGTCCGTTTTGTATTCAATATGAGTATTTGTTTCTCATACTACTGTCGCATTGGGCAACAATCAAACGGTGACATTTCGCCGAATAAAATGGTGGCTTGCGTTGTCCGCTTAAGGTTCGTTTCTAATGTTTGGTCAAGCCATCTGTGGGATCTTTTCAAATTGCACGCGTTGATAAGTAGGTGAATAAAGCACGTCTGTACATTTCAATATCGGGAACATCCGTGTTATACGCGTGACCTTGCAAATCACAGCCTGCTTTCCAAACGACTTCACAGAATCGGTAGCCGGCGTCTGTATTGCACGACCGTTACCGTGTATAAAGAATATTTTATTAGTTGTTACTTCTTGATTTGTTTTAGCGATGACCTGGGACGACTGGAGTGGTTGTTTTTATTCAAATGTCGTTTGCACCAAATCTCGAAGAAATGATTGTTTTGCAAGCTTTGAAGTATGCGACTTTTGTGTTTCTGCAGTTTTTAGTGGTTACTATTTAACTGGAAGAAAACATATTTTACTTTTATTGCCTACATTACAACGAGATTTATTTTAAACATAGTATAGGTATTGGTTATAATGTTAATGTTATGGAAGTAGTTATTACCCCACATGGCTGTAAAAAAACAAGGAGCCAATGATTCATAGTCGTTTTATATTTTGATAATCTTGGAAATTCATAATGAATGCGTTTATTGATACTAAATGATTTCTGATCTCAGAATATTTTCAATTGTAAACTATCATTACCATCCATAGATTTAAAGCATTGCTGGTGTGAAAGCATGATAAGTCAGAAAAATTGAGAGCTTTTCATTTGACTTAAAAAAGCCGACATCATAAGGATTAACTGTTAAGTTCCACCACCACGTAGGCAGACGAGCAATCGGGGCCACCTGATGGAAAGTGGTCACCGACGCCCATAGACATTGGCAATACTGGTATCACCAACGCGCTGCCTACCGTGAGACATAGGATGTTAAGCCTCGTTTACCCAGCAAATACGCTGGCTACGGTGCTCTTCAAACCGGAACACAGTAGTGTTTTCACAGTACTGCTTTGCGGTAGAAATAGAGACCGCGGTGGTACCCACCCAGACGGTCTCCTGTAAACAGGGGACCTACCACCGGTTGCATGGCAATTTGCCAAAAATATTAAAGAGAAAGAAATAGAGCTTACTGAACTTTCTTAAAACTATCATTTGGACGTTAGTTAAGAGATTAGATTCACTTACCATAGTCTTGCTCGTGCACTGGCCATGCATAATTTTAGTCTAAAACTAGTCATTAATTCAGCATATTTTTATGGTATAAGCGTCAAACATAAGTTAAAGTTACCTTATATAGTCTTATAGTTATTCATAGATTTTAAATTACGCAAGTATTTAATTAGTCAACTAGTTAATTATCTTACAAACGTTATTTTTAACACCATGGTATTTAGAAACATTATTTTTGTTGACATGATTAAGGTCATTGATCCCTTAGAATACGTTCGGTTTTTTTTTTCTAGTTTTTCGAAAACATTTGCTAAAGCGGCCGCCATTTGGCGATCGCACGTACATGAAAATATTTTGCCTACTTTGAAGCAACCTGCTTGGCGTCGTCGTGACATTTCGATGTCATGAGAATAGCTGTCGCAGCCGTATGAAATGAATGCATGATGCCCAGTAGCTCATTACTACTCAGAACTCATTGAAACGCATTGGACTTAGGTCAAATATGTTATAAAAGGAATGTTGCTGCTATTTCTTGAGTGATATCGCGTTTCTGACAATAATCGTGTTTATTAAAGTTGTGATCCGATAATCCTTGATTAAATGAAGGTATATTTGCGTTATGAACTGTCTAATAAAAATATTGAATGAAGATTTTTTGGTAATTTACTATAATCCAGAATCGAAATATCTAAACTTACTGTGAGATCATGTGATGATTTTACCTTGTTTATTTATCATCTTTGTAAAAAAAATATGCTAAGTAGAATGCTGCTAGACACGCTGAGCAAAAAAATACTCCGTAGCCTAGAAGCTTTAACACTTGTTTTACAAAATGTTAATACTTCTACAGATAGTGGAATAAAATCCTGCGGCGGAACAACCTTATGTTATAGTTGAGCTCTGGTTGGTTTGGGCAATTAGGCCGATAGTTCAATTGCCAAAATAGAAGCATGCATAAGATGACTGCCTCCGTACCCTAGTGGTGGGTTCGAATCCTCAACTCTCGGAGACTCAACAAATTTTCACTGTTGTTTCCTAGTTGGTTAGGGCAATTTGGGCCGATCACCCAATTGTCTGAAAAGTAAGATGATCCATGCGTCGGATTTGCATGTAAAAAGTCGGTCCACCCACCAACCCGCATTGGACCAGCGTGGTGGGATATGGTCCAAAAACCCTCTAATGGATAGGGGTGTATTGGGGGAGTCCTATGTCCAGCCGTGGACTATCACAGGCTGATGATGATAAGATAAGTAAGTAGAACTTTTGTCATGGTTGTCATAACTACCGAATGACCAAAATGAATGTCAAAAATATCATCAAGTTGCTATGTACATTCTTTGAATCTATCTACTAATCTAATGCATTGAGTTTACCCTTGGATTTTGTTGATCAGTCACCAGTCGCTGAACTTAAAAAGAGATGTTTGCAATGATAGTAAAACGGCTAGGAAGAAGGAGAAACAGTTATTTGCAATAACTTTTAACAGCATACGTAATACGTTTCTTATTAACAAGTGATTGACAACTTACTCACAGCATTGCGATGTCTTTGAATAAGAGACACTTTGTAGCAAAATTTACAGTTGTTATGCTTAAATATATGAATATTATTTATTGCTTTATTTATCACTATTTTTATACAATCTTACACATTATTATATTTCATCTATAACTTGTGATTCCATTTAAGCAAAGTAAACACACAAAATTTCTACGATAAGCAAAAGTCGAGCTTTAAAAGCCCGACCATAACTTCCATATCTTAATTACAGCAATAAATGTATGCCATCCAAAAACCTCATAACTTTTATCCCGGTGAAAAATGGGGGAAACAAAAAAATGCTAATAAAGGATAGCCAAAGGACAAGGGGTGGACAAATTGACTGAATGCTTAGACATGGCTGATAGCGGCGTCCCTACGGTCGCCTGTATCGATAGAGTAGCTTTAATAAATTATGCATTTTAATAGATTTTTAGAATGCCTGGTCATCCTCGATCGGTGTTTCGTAAAATTAACATATTACTCGGGGTAAGATTTATTGTTTTAATAAACTTCTAGTACTTACTTTAAAATTGTTACTATTAAATATAAAATTAAGATCCTTTTGTTGTTCTGTGAAACATGCTTAAGATTTTCGTCATTCGGAATAATTTAATTTCATTGGTTCGGAGTAAGGAAATTGACGACAAAACGAAGGGAGGCTAAATTGTGTCTAGTCTAGAGCGTCGGATGATTGGAATAGGTAGGAGAAATAATTTTGCATAATTTCGTATACATTTACTGTTAACTAGAAGTTTAAATCCTTTACCACGGCTTTGTTAATTAAAGTAAATAATCTACGTAAGTATTTTTAATGTAAGAATTATCTACAATCTATTTGTATTTTTTTTTGAAAAAATAAACTTTTTCGACAAATGTTATCACCTTATAAGAAACTTCATTCTATGCCGATGACCATGTAATGCAAACGATAACGAAATCCATTTTCTGTAATGATTTTTTTTGGAGATTGACTAAATAACTTAAAATATTACTCATTAAAAGTTATTTAGTTAATCTTTCTTTTAACGCTATACTTTTACCTTAGTCCTACTATAATCGCGGCTTTTGAAGTGTAATTTGTTTTTATTTTTTAAATATAGCAATATTATATCTGAGGGGTTAAGTAAAATAGTTAGCAGGCGACGACGCAGCGACAGGGCGGCGACAGCGTGACGATACCTGTGCGACAACGCGCCGTGACGGCAGCGTGGCCGTGTGGCGCGGCGTGTTGTCGCGGTGTCGCCTAATGAGGCCGCTTGCTTCTTTTATTTATGTGACAAATGTAAATTGTTGGTTCGCCGTTTGGATTGAATCTTTCACGAATATTTAATGCAACGATGTACGGCCGTTCGCACGCCGTGAGAATTCGCAATCGCACATTTTTCTCCACTTTAATTTAGACGCCGATACGTATACTCAATAAACATGTCATAGAATGTGGATTAGTCGGCATTGATGGACTAACCGATATTTTAACATCACTTTATTGACGTGCGGGAGCCGTGTGACGGGTTAGCATCGCGATGTACATACATTAAACCGATTACGATGCTGAATGGCTGAATCGTATTATAATATTGTAATGCAATTAAGGGCTCAGATAATCGATAGGATAACAAAAGTAATATGCGTTTAATGGAACATAATGTACTGTTATCTAGAGGCATTATAGCGTCGGCATTACACAACGGGTAGGTTAATACTTCTGTGGAGCGTAACAAGTTTAGAGCGTGTACATTGAAATTTATGCCTCAAAGATTTGTTTGCCACAAATAAGCTTGTCAGCGGCTGTTATCTACGGGATCGCTAATTAATTAGAGAAATTGAGCGGCCGCGGCGGCGTACGGGGACCTATAACTCGCAACCCGCCTCGTATCATAGCTTCGTTTGCCTTTATTTATTTTCAACACTCACGTGAGCAAAATTAAACGCGATATATTGAGGGTCGAGCGGCATAACTATAAAAACACGGATTGTTTATTTACATGAAATATTTAAATGTGAATATAAATTTGTAAACACGGCCCCTATTACTAATTAAAATTTTTGTACTAGAAAATTTGTTTATATAATATGTTTTTATTATGTTTCTAATTAATATACACATTTATTTCTGCAAATATGCCGCTGAAATTTTTACACTTTTTCCTATCTGAGTTAATATAGTAGGGGAAATCTACGAACTTAATTTAATGAATAAGCACTGTTAATATGTTATTTTTTGTTGCCAAATTTAAAAAATATTTAAAATATTTCTTATTTTTTGTTATATATAATGCTACGGCATTTGCAAGTAAATTTGCTAATCCTCAGTACGTTAAAATAGATAAGATTAAATTTAAAGTATCGCCACACGTGTTGTATCATTTTTTTATTATAAGATACGCCAGAGTCAAAAAAATTTGAATTTACGTAAATATAATCTTATGACACCCAAGCATAAAAGTATCAGTCCTATATCGTTCAACCATATCGTTGCGGTTAGGAAAAAGTTATTCAAGTAAAATAATGTAAAAAAAATATTTCTTTCATACAATTTACCTTTCATAATTCTACCATTTTACAAAAAATCACAAGCCAAAACAAACTTAATTCAATGAGGTTGCTTAATTACTTTACACTTAAAGTAAAAACTACGCTGATAACGGCCCGTCGTCACATTTTGCCCCTGGGATCCTTCCACATTGTGCCAGTGGCCACGCAGGTGACATGAACAATGTGTGACAACCCTGCTTATCAGCTCAATCGCTAATGATAACGACGCTAATTGACTCGTTCTTAATGATAAAAATTTGTAAAAGCCGTTTTAACACCAAGCTCGTGTTAAAAATTTAAATTGTTCGGGTAAAAGTGTTTAAGTAAGTCAGGTACGACTTGAAAGTTATTTCCGAAACGTAATTAAATCGGGTGATTGCATTAACACATGTTCAATGATAAATGGGCGTTTTTTTAAATTTAAGCTTGATATCTATCACAAGAAATTGTTTTTTTTATAGAGAGCGAAGACAGCTGTAAACATCAACAACATTTTTTTAAAACAATGCAGTTAGATACAAGAGTCTTTAACCGATAAAAGACTTTTGTCAATGTCTACGATCAATCCGTCGACAACCTGGAGAAATATTGAATTTTTGCCAGGTATATGAGGAAACATCTTTCTAGATATTATGAAAATAAATGCAGAACGACAAGAATCTATCCTTAATAACTACTAAGTGACTTAATTTAACTAGACCCTATAGATTTCTATATCGGTATTCATTGCTCTTTGATAAACCATAACAATTTTACTTACTCATCCTAATATCTTCGTCGCCAAAATAAAAATATAGCAACAAAGTCATTGTAGAATAAAAAATTGAAAAATCTCTGGATTGTAAATCAAGGACCTTTGAGGTTAAGAACCACGGTAATTGTATGCAGTATTAAGATTTTCTTATTAATTGTTTTGTTTGTTTTTAAATCAAAGTACTTTCAGTTAAAACACAACTAAAATAAGAAACATTTCGAGATAAAATTAGTGAATTCAAATATATGTAAGAACATACATAAACCTTTCACTGCAAAATTTTGCCGTCGCTGCTAAAGTAAAAAAAAGAGTTGTTACAATTTTATATTTTTTCCTAGAAAGTGATTATTCTACGTTTTTATCTAAATCTCATCAACTAAAGATGAACAACCAGCCTTTTTTTTATTTATGATACTTGAAGGACATCGGACTAACGTTAAATTTGACTCTTACTTATAAATAAAAATAACAAGACTACAATCTTTACTGTTAAAAACAGTAGACATGTAATGCATACTCAACATACCTAACCTATCAATCAATTGTGCTCTCTCATATAATACATTGAAAGTACAATCAATAAATATCAAACTAGAACGGATAAAATGCATGGCGGTTGTAAATTTCGAGTCTTTTATTCAATTAAGGGACGGCGAATTGAATGGCATAAAACTCCTGAGAGGGTGCAATAAAACAGTTGGCAATTACGGGTCAAGCTGGCAGGCACAGGGGCCGGCATATTGCCAAGAACCTTACTATGAGATGCAGGATGTATTTATTAATACGGAATACAAATGCTACTCGATAATAGACGTAGTATTGAGTGGGTGGGACCTGTGTTCGATTTGCTTCATTGAGTTTGTTGAATTGTTGTAATTCTACAAGTTGTTACTAAAACTTTGGTTTAATTTACTAACTTAGGTTTGCTCAAATATTTGTGTAAGTATAAAAGAAATAGCTGACACATTGAATGTATATCTTGAATATATTTTAGTACAAAATTATACCATCTTTGAATATTTATACATTTTATTATAATTAAACGTTAGTTTATTCTAGAACAAGTTGAATATATGTGTAGTATGACTAAATTTCGTTTCATATTCTCGTCAATATTAATATTTGATAAAAGAGTACCGATTTTATAAAGTTTGCAATGTAGGGTAAAGGGAGATATATTGGTGATATAAGTAATTTGGTGATATTTTTTAAAACACTTTTGTATGACCGAACGAATTGGTATTACTAATTGTAAACGGTATAAAACCTTTTCACTGCTTCGGTAATTTGTCTCAGCGTTTGGCGAACAAAGCAATTCGCTAACGCGGTCATACAAAAGTGTTTTAAAAACTATCACCAAATTACTTATATCACCAATATATCTCACTTTACCCTACGTATTTTAATAACAATGTTAAATGTTTTTGCTTTCATCGGGTAAACAAATTTGTTTACCAATCATTCGATAACGGCTTTCCGATAAGGAGCATTTTGCGTGTTTTAAAAAAAATTAACATGTACTCTGTTGTTTTGCTGCATTCAATTCATACAGATGGATCGATTACCGGCGACTCAGCTGAGTGCAATTATCTTGGTTTCATAGAATATCAAGGGCGCATGGCACAAGGCGTTCTTCGCTTCTCAAGTATTTATGTCCAGAACTAACTGTAGTGCATCGACGGTAATGATCTTGTTATGCTTTCCGAGGTATCTAATTTTGGAACGATGACACGTTTGCTCCAAATATTTTAATAATCACTCAACATCGACCAAATTAGGTTATTTTAATTTATAGATTGTTTACTATTTTATTCTTCTAATTGACGGATAACTAGCAATCTAATTGATCGTACTTATACAATGAATAAGACGTTATGTAAGGATGGATGTGAGATTGTGACGTTTTCACGCTAATAGTTCGAATGTGATTTAGGGGATTGTTATGAGATAAGCTAGTAGAAAAAACAAATAATAATTAAAATTTTTTTGTGATATATTATGCACGCTTATCAGCCTAAGTTTCATAACAGAACTTAAAAAGGACTATTGTTAATTTTGGGATTTTGTTTACAACGTATAGTACGATGCAGGAATCATAACAAGCAATTCCACATTATATTATGACGATTCCTAGTAATCGTGAACACCGTTAATTATTATCTTTAATTATGACAGTTCACCATATATGAATGCTTTAGCCGATCGCGTCAGTATCACGAGCAAAAAGCAACCAGGTCTCGTAAGAGATCTGCTATACAGAGCAACTTGACGCTTGACAAAAAACCCCATTGAAGCATTATCTTAGATGTTACATGTGATGTTAACGGCTCTCGATAGCATCGTGGGCTATTAAAATTTCTAGTATTCAAACAAGACGACAACAGCTATCTTTTATAATAGCGCAGTAATCGACGGGTGAGCATATTATTTTAATTGGAATACTTGAAAAGAGTTTCTTTGGGCAATATAAAAAGTGAGCAGTTTACGTGTCGTTTCTTTCGTTCTGCAAATACCCAGGAGTGGGACAAAAAGCGGTGACGGCGGCCCACTATCGTACCGGCACGAACTGCGTTTGAGCACTCGGTTTTATTCCCAGTATCGCTTCCGTTTCGGTTTAAGCGCGTTGTAGTGGAAGAGTTCCGAGATATGCGCCACAAGGTGTGGCCGCCATCGATTCTTAAAGCCGAACGCAGGTCGAATAGTGTTTGGAAGTGACTCCGACGACCATGTTTAATTGTAGCTATTAGAACAGATGGCTTATTCATTTGTAGAGCAGTCGTTCGTTCCGCTCATGTCGTAAACTGGCGATCCGTTCCCGTTGTGATGTTATTGTAGCGTTTTGTCTACGTTTCGCTATTTTATTGGCCCTGTTTGTTTCTCTACGACAGCGCACCTCTCGCAGGTATAATTTGAATTAGAATTAAACGCCCTGTGTAACGTAAGTTGACTCTTACGACGTTGTACACCGTTCGAGACAATTAAAACTTCAAAGCTCGCACCATTTATAGAACAGAAATTGAGTTTTAATTACATTCGTCGGCGGCGATAAAATTTTTCGTTTAAAGTACATTAACAGCTTATTTATACACATACGTCCTAAAATAGGCAGAGGTCTTCCTTATACTGACGATAAAAAGATAAACCGACATATGGCTAGAGAACTTCTGGTCCCTCTTTTTATGATATTATCTGATGAGATACTTTATATTAGGTTGTATTTGGTGTAGTCTGCCTCCGTAGCCTAGTGGTATGGGCGCGTGCTTAAGAAACAGGAGGTCGTGGGTTCGAATCTTGCGGAGACTCAGAAAATTTTCTTTGTGATTCCTAGTTGGTTAGGGCAATTTGGGCCGATTATCCAATAGTCTAAAAAGTAAGTATAATCCATGCGTTTAATGGGCATGTGAAAAGTCGGTCCGCCCCCAAACCCGCATTAGACCAGCGTGGTGAGATACGGTCCAAAAACCCCCTAATGGAGAACCCCTGAATGCACTCCGCATTAGGGCAGGCGCAGGCAGGAGAGCATTAGATGATGATCTAGTGTTGAGGATGTCGCTTCACTAGATCTAGGTGGTACGATAATCCGGTAATCTTTGCAGTAGCCCTATTTTTATTATACTATGCTTACATATGATACAGTTAGTTCAGTTATAATGATCATGATGCAAAAATAGTTACCGGAGATAGTAAACAAATATTTTATAAACTAAAACGGAACTTTTTAAAACAAATTGTTATTTTGTATATTTTACAAATAGGAAGCGTCAGAAAACTTTACTTTTAGTGGCATTCATATCATCATCACCATTATCATCATCATTAGCCTTAGTCAGTCCACTGCTGGACATAGGCCTTTTTTTATTTAATTGGTATGAAGTTCATTACCGTAAAAAAACATAAAAACTCTCACCAATCAATGAAAATAACGTAAATAATGAATATTATATTAAAAACATTGAATATTCAAATCTATCATGTTGTTTTAATTTTTTTTTAGGAGAACACTATTTGTTCAACACATTATTAAAATACAAATAAAATACAGTAAAGGTAAAATCTGCAAATATCCTGTGACGAACGTTAAACCTAATCTCATAAGGACACCAGGTATCTGGGGCTGAGCAAAATCACGGATAGAAAAGTGACAGTGCGACATTGAGGACACATTCTTCAGTACTCGTGGTTTGACTTTAACAATAAATTTTGGCCTTAACTAAAGTTTTTTTTCAAAGAGTAGAAGACAAACGAGCAGCTGGCTCATGATGGTAAATGATGACCGCCGCCCATGGACATTCGTGCCACCAGAGGAGCTGAAAATCGATTGAAAGCTTTAGGAAGTATAGGACTTCTTCTACTTGAAGGACTCTAATCATATCGTCGGAATACTGCTAGTGCAAGTTGTTCCAAAAGCAAAACGTGGAGATCGCCAGCCATTATAAGTGTGCTATGGTACTGGCATAAAGTTGCGTTGCACGGTACCCGAATGTCGCAGCAGGTATTAATCCGAATGTAGTTTTTTCACCTTTAGAAAATGTATAAAAACAATGTCGTAATTCAAAACTTTCCATCAAGTAATACAAGGCATAATTCTTTGTTTGTTGTAGAAAAATTAGTTGCATCCTTCTAGTTTCATTTAAGCTAAATAAGTCAAACATATGAATTAAAAGTTTCGCATAATTTTTTGAAATTTGGAACTATCGAGATTTTACTCTTTTAATGATTTTTTATTTGCACAGACAGACCGAAGGAGCCGAGAAATTGTCAAAGGTCTTTTTTTTGCAAAATCTTTTAACCTGTTGACTAGATTCAACGCTATTTAGTTAAAACTTGTGACGTGGTAGGTCCCTGTTTACGATCTCGAGTACCTATTTCACGCGTGCCTATTTCATGAAGAGTATTGAAAATACTACTGTATTCATTTGAAAGGACCATAGACAGCGATTATGGTAAACGAGAATACGTCATGTCTCGTGCAGCGTTGGCAACATATCTATTTAGACTGCGTGATCTCAAGGCCGACTTATTAGCTTATACATAATTAAATTTAAAAGATTTATGTACACTATAAGCATTTTAAATAAATGTCTAACAAATTTAATTTAAATGAGCTTAGTTTCTCATCCATACATAAAAAATATTAAAGTTGATATGCCGCGTACTTATTATCGGATGACTCAACATTAGCAGCAAATAATATTATTAGGCTCTGACGTCACAAATCTACGGTCACATGGACCATTGTACACTTCAATCCAAATTAAGTATCCATATTCTATCTACATTATATTTTAAGTATCCAGATACCTAACACTGTTTTTCCTCCGGATTCAAACCTATGGTCTTTGCTAAGCGCAGCACTAGAACAAGAAGACAGGCAAACAATACAGCTTTCAATTAAACTATAAAATCAAAACAAGAGTTTCTCAGTTTGCACATGTATATGTCTTATGTATCCTGATACCATTGAAACTGGAATCCGATCTCAAAATTGAGTTCTACAACGGCCAGTTTACAATGGCCGATGCGGAGTTCAATCTGAAAATATCCACGAGCTAATATAATGCACGACTTCGCCTTTAATCATGCAGCGATTTGCTGTCGTCTAATAAAGATTCAGAGCCGGAGGGAGCCCAGTCTGGTTCACCCAATTAAAGATGAATCCCCGTCGGATCATGTGACAACAAGCCCCGGTGAAATATAGCAGACGCGCATTCAAACAAAACCAACCGTTAAGATGCTCGGCCCTTTGCATTGGCAATTGTTTTGTTCAGAAAAATGCTTATTTATTATTGACGTGTATCTCAATCGCATTTTTGCACGTTCAACGGGCTTTGCTAATTGCTTTACTCGATTTTATTTAGTTGAATCGCATGACATGAAAGAACTCGAACAACATAAATGTACAATAACTGTTTGTGTATGTGTTCAATTAATTTAAAGCAGAATGAAAGTTCTTAACTCAAATTCTCCAGTCGTCACTATTGCTAAAGAGCCATGATATAATAACTATGTTATTAATATTTATAGTAATAAATTACCAAATTTATGTACGGTTTTTGCATTTGTCAATCGTTTGGTCAAAACTCGCACAATGTTACAAGATCGATGGTAAAAATATTTATTGATTTTATTTGTAGTAATAACTGAAAAATAGTTATTTCAACGTTAAGACAATATTATTGTACAATTAATGTTACGTTTACGAAACGTCATTGTTCTTTTCGGTTCGCTTTTAGTGTCCTGCGTGTTTATATTTCTCCTTATCTAAATGGGCTTGTGATTGTGGTTTAATTAATGTGACTCTTGCACAGCTCAAAGCATATTGGCATTTAGTTTAATCATTGTCACATGCGGCAATAACCTTATGGAGTATCTAGTTGAACATAAATTACTAATTGTAATTGTATTAGTTGTTATGATGTGTTGAATGAGAAACTTTTATCAAGACGAAACTTGAAAATCGAAGTAGCGAGGGCATGGGTTTTGGACGCAGAAAGGTTCGATTCGGTCTTAATATTGGCATTGGTGTTTGCAGAACACTAATATTCACAACTACTTCACGATTATTAATTTATATTATAGGCGATAACTTCAAAAAATCGTAATTATATTTCAGATGAACTTGAAATTAGTTCAAAAAAATGTTTTATTTTTTAACTTATATTAACTTTATAAAAATATTTATTATTAACTTTTTTTAAATTATTTTTAAATATGTGGTGTAGTGAAATTTAAATGAAAAATAATTAAATAAGTATAACAAGTGATTTTTATTAAATAATTTAAAGCTTTAAATCATGACAAGGGTAACTAAAGAACGATGATCTGATCCATATTAATATCACCACATGAGCTATGGGATATTTATTGAAATACATTTTTGAGGGTCGCTTCAACGTCCTAATAAGGCTGAATATTTGATGCTTTAGCCCATATTTTACTCTCATGCAACCCGAAGGTAGACAATAAATCAAATAAATTCGTTCATTGAGAGGCGACTGCGCCGCACGTCTCTGTAATTGCGGCAAAAACATTTGGTGTTCGGTTTTTAAGGACGATGGCAAATTTTGCCATGAATTTCGAAGCCAATTCAATGGTTACCATCGGTTTTTCTTTATACTTATCCATGCACATTTATTCCAAAGCACAATATAATATAAACTGATACTTAGAACACGATAAAACAATGTTGCCGTTACATAAAAGAGAAAAGAGTAAGCAGGTAGGTCATAGATTGCCGGCCGGGAACTGATTAGCGAGGCAAAGCAGATCTCTCAATGGCTCGATGCCCGCTCGCTGCTCGGGTGCGTCATAAATTTCCATTGATTGGATTAATCTGATTTGGATGTCAATTTTGCAAGCAAAGTGCAGGCTGTTTATAAGGGAATACCGTCATGTATCCTTCGAGGCATATATATTCTTGTCTTGATGCATAATAATGAATATATTATAGAACTGAGGCGTGCATTTGTATGTTTGTGCGTGCCACACGGTGGTTCTTCTTTTTCCCGTTCCGCGGGCGCGTTCGTTAGGGAAACAAAGATTTATGCGTCCATCATTTTGTCTTATTAAAAATGATAGCTATGCCGTTTGTCTTCCATTGAAGGTGGCATGCAAATTTTCGGTTCGCGGCCGGTGTTTTCGAAATGATACGGCCGCATTATAATGCGGGATCAATACACTCCGGGTAAAAATAGAATGGATCGGTCTATGCAAAAAGTATTCCACTAAAGCAGAATCTAATGCATGCGACCTCACGCAGTTTATAAAAAGCGGGAATCGAAACAGGAAACGGCCTTTGCTAGCCATACCGTTTCCAGCCAGTATGCGTACCCGGACACTGAATGTTACCTGTTAGTTTGCCTCACTCTGTCCATTTATTGACATCTGATGCGAGCAATCTGTCCAGTTATTGATCACTTTTTTGCTCTTTTTTTACTAATCTTATTCAGGTTAATATTAATTAGTAAAGGTTTGTACAACTCGTCTAAGGTCGGGGAAGACCTCTAGTAAAATATAAAAAGTTTACAATTTTATCATTATTATATTGAATTTGGTATAAATATACTGCTCAATTGAATCATTGAACTAATATTAAATTTGATATTCTAAACTAGGTTTATAAATAAATATTAGTTTTAATATTAGTACTAGTAGATAGTTATGGTATTTTCTTTCAAAGAATAACGAGGAATTTATTTAAAGGATGTTTAAGTAACCGTTGCATTTTTCGTCCCACACAAAAATATTTTGTGGATCACTGAGATTTAATGAATAATAAAAAGCACATTTATTTTACCGAAAATTTAAATTCGATCGTGCTAGATTTGTTCGTGTCCACGAAAATCCATCATGTCCGTGAAACAATATCAGCTAATAAATCAAAGATGAAATAATATTTATACTAGTAGCCCGTCCGCGGCTCTGCCCGTGCTTTTTAGATTTTACTGGTGAAAAAGTAGCAAGTTTTACTAATGGATAATAAAGCTTTGTTGTAGTGATTATAATATTTCAAATCGGTTCACTAGTTTTGAAGTCTATTCAATACAAACAAACAAATCTTTCCTCATAATATCAGTATAGATTAGTTTCCACCGGTGACTCCGACCATTAATATGATTGAATTATGCGATGTCTACGTTTAGAACGGTGCCACAATTCATTGCACAATTTATAGCTCCATTTTGTGCTGTTAGTACAAACAAGCTTATTTCCCACGCGGTGTTTTGATTGCAATATCATAGTGGACGATGACATCTGACTACGTACCAATTTAGTACCCAAGCATTTGCGAGTCAACGCTATCTCTCTTGAGATAAACCGGCCGTCTGTACCGCAGTTCTTCTTACATTTCTATATACGAGAGACTATCATTCAAGCGGGCAAGTAATCATGCGACGCCTTAAGCACCGCGTGTACAAATCTTCGACATTCTATCTTCGCTTTAAATCTATTTATTTAAAGGAACATTGTCAAGAGGAACTTACGATTATTGTATCGTTCCTTATGGATTGTGTTCCGATAGTATGTAACTCGTCGCCCGTTAAAGAGGGTTTCGCTATCTGCAATTTCATGTGGTTTATCAATTTGAATTTACCCGCAGACGTATCGGTTCTCTCGTAGACTGCGTTTGCGGTGTTGCACTAGATAAAGTCCGATCTCTACCATGCGCCGATTTAGCATTTCAAAATAATATTAACTCGAAACGGCTATAAACAGTCACCAATGGGTTACATTTGGTGTATCTTTACTTGAAATGTTTTTCTACACTAGTTATTTGTAATACGGATTGTTATGGTAATGATACCACTACATTGATGATAATAAAAAGTTTAATAAAAAAAATAAGCCTGTTTACGGTCGTTGTGGATCATTCTTAAAACATAGATATATGCTTTGTCACTTAATTGCAGGCAATTTAAGAATTACATATGTAAATTAAAGATAAAGTTTATTTCTTAAGGTTGAGCCAGCGTTTGCAATTTAAACGTAAAGGGTTGTAATTTTTAATGCTGTTTTTTAAATGATTAAAATAAAAAATGGGACCACATGATACCTATTTAAAATAAGAATGATTAAAATAAAAGGAACGGAGCAAATGGGTAACCAAATTATATTTAAAAAAACAAACGCTCCGAATTAAGTACCTCCTTTTGGGAGGTCAGTAAAAATAAATGTTAAATACTTCGAGGATAAAGCAATGTCTTCAATGCATTTATAAAAAAATAGTTAATTAAATGATATGTAATGTTTTATTTAATCAGTGAGTACACTGGGCACGGAGCCCTTTTAGACATCATAGTTGTATTTCCACAGTTTATAAATCAAAAAGTTATTTAATAATGCGTATGATTGTTAAACTCCCAGAAAATTTCGTTAAAAATATTTTGCTTATGCCTGAGTTTCACAAAACAGTAATAAACTCTCCCGTACTAACTTCAATGTACCTATGCCAAACAAGATAAAATGAAATGGTATTTATTTGAACCTTAATGGATAGGGGTGTATTAGGGAGGCCTATGTCCAGCAGTGGACTAACAAAGGCTGATGATGTGTGTGTGTGTGATGTGATTTATTTGAACAATATGTTATTATCGTTTCGCATTTTTGAAATGAAACAACTTTCTGTTTGTGCAATTTTTCTGTAACGTCATAAAATTAGGTCGTAAATTTTTCCATAAAAATGTAAATAGGAAAACAAAATTGATGGCAATATATTGTTAGCAAAAATAAGAATAAATACAATAAAACAAAATATTTACGAGCTCAATAGACAATATTTTCCTTTAATTAGAAGGTGAAGGTTTTTAAATATTAGTAAAATAATAATATAATCTGAGAATAATAATATTAGTTAATATTTCAAATATGATAGAAACAGGACTTTATTAAATTGTCTGTATATTGCTTGCAAGATTATACAATCCTATAACTCAGCCAATAAAAACACGGTTTTGTTGTAAACAATTTAACCGATTGCTACGAATTGATATCTCACGTCTAGCGCTTTTATTGATAAAAATTAACTAAGATGACAATCAACAAAACCACCAGGTTACCATGGTTTACAGTGTTAACATCAGTTCCGTCTTTTATTAAGCTCATGTATAGGATGCAATTACCTCCGTAGCCTATTAGTAAGGGCGTGTTAGAAACCGAAAATCGTGTGTTCGAATCCTGAAGGACTGAACAAATTTTCATTGTTGTTTTCTAGTTGGTTACTGCAAATTGGACCAATTACCCAAAAGCATGTAAAAAGTTATGGGATACGGTCCAAAAAACCCTCTAATGGATAGGGGTGTATTAGGGGAGGCCTATGTCCAGCAGTGGACTATCACAGGCTGATGATGATGATGATGATGATGTAAAAAGTTGGTCCACCCCCCAACCCGCATTGGACCAGTGTAGTAGGATACTGTCCAGAAATGTCCTAATGGAGAAAGAGTACAACACAGTAGGGAAGGCCTATGTCCAGCAGTGGACTGACACAGGCTGATGATGATGATGATAGGATGTAATACAAAGGAAAAGAATTTGAAGAGTATTTTGCCAATCTGTCAATTGTTTTCAAATAATATATAGGATTTGTAGCGTAAGACGATATCTTCATATATTATTGTTGTTTCAATTTTTCTCAATGACATGATTTATAGTATTAACTTTTCAACTTTTCTAAGAATACAACGACTTAAAACGTTTCGCAGCGCTAGCCTTAGCTTCCTTGATTTATTAGTCAATTAATTTGCTGCTAAAAACCTGTATCACGCGAAGGACCCGAAATTCTCACAGTCCGCCTCTCGCCCATCCGCTGACGCTATAAATTATCACAATCATACATTCGATCATCTTTCTTTGTTATCATATCAGAAGGCGACATTCCGCCGGGGTAATTATGCAAAAAGCCGGAGCTCGGTCGCCCTTTGAGAGTCGGATCATTATAGTTGACATGCGCGGAGATTTGTGCCGCCGATACACTAAAACGCGAATATGAAATAGGTCTGATGTCCAACATAATACAGGTAAATCGGGTAAGTTGTTTGTCCGTAGATGGTTATAGTTGTACGATCTGGTTAGGTTTGTACTGTATTGATTAATAGTGATAGTTTAGACGAATAGGGTAACAGATTAGAAACGATGTCCAGACATGTTCCAGTTCTTTAAGTTTGCTGTTGCTATGTTCTTTAACTGCCTCCGTAGCCTAGTGGTATAGGCGTGTGGCTTAGAAACCGGTGGTCGTGGGTTCGAATCCTGCGGGGACTCAACAAATTTTCATTGTTGTTTCCTAGTTGGTTAGGCAATTTGGGCCGATCACCCAATTGTCTGAAAAGTAAGATGATCCATGCCTCGATGAGCATGTAAAGTCAGTCCACCCACCAACCCGCATTGGACCAGCGTGGTGGGATAAGGTCCAAAAACCCTCTAATGGATAGGGGTGTATTAGGGGAGGCCTATGTCCAGGAGTGGACTATCACAGGCTGATATTCAGATGATTCAGATGATGATATTCTTTAAAGGGAATGATGATTTTTTATTTATAATTACAAAAACATATATTGGTAATGTTTGTAAGACCGTATCGCATAATAATCAAAAAGGTTTTGTGCTAAAGTCTCATGCGCAGGACTGATTTCTACCAACAGACAAAAGAAGAGTATGTTTAAAATTTGTCAAATACTTATCCCAGTAAGTAAAGTTTGATATAAGATACCGTTTTTAACAGCCTTAGAATAGTTATATTTATTTATTTATTTACTTATTCTTCACAGTGTAGAAGATACTTGAAACACTTCTAGCGCAAAAAAACTTGAAAATTGGCCTCCGAAGACCAAATACTACGAATACTATTAAATATTTTTTTAGGTGGGTAAACTACTTAAATAAATTAATATATAATTACATTATCTTTTACCGCCATTACTATCTAATCTGTATTTCTTTTAGCAAAAGGCACTATTATACGTCATAGAACATTTTGAATTAATTATTAGCACAATAATCGCTTACAATGTAACCATCTCCATTAAATAAATAAGATTACTATGAATTTTATATTAGCATTCTCGGTACTATATTGTTGTGCATATGACAACCCAATGCTGGCTTATTGTAGTTTAATGAATAAATTTATAAGGAAGTTATCTTAAAGCTTAGTGTACTGCCACCCTTTGTGAAGCGTTTATATGATAATTTTACTACTATTAACATAGGACGGTGTAGACTCGAGCAATATAAAAGCATTAAAAATTAAATACGCGATTATGAAACGTCGACCTATACATGTCCTGTAAAATAAAGAACATAGACATTAAGGCGGAATCGTCGAATACGGCCAAAAATGAGGAGAAAAATTCAACAAACACATAATACAGTGCTTAAGCGCGTCGCATAATATGCCGTAGAAATTCATGTGTCAGACCAATGTTTTCGTACCTTATAAAAGTGTGTCATTTGTTTTAACGCGCGGCCGAGGAACATTTATATTTCGCATGGGAAATTCTAACGGAACAAAAAAGGGGCACTCCTGTTGTCTATACGAGAGTAAGCGAATGGGTAATTCCGTGAAGCGTGTTTAAATTAGCACGCCATGCGGGCCGTCTTTATAGCTCTTAAATTGGCAAAAAACCGGGACGGGCCACGTCCGACACCGATCGCGGAGGCATCGTCGAAACAGGTGTTATCATAAACATACATTTTGCAATAAAAACAATGTGATTCGCATGAGTGGCGGCAGGCGCGAACTGCCGGCCGTGTCGCCGACACAATGGTGGTTGGGTGCCTTTTTTTTCGGCCCCCACCGCGCCGTTAAGGCCGATATTAAATTTAGTAAGCGGCGAGGTGTCCGAAATCTCACGCGGACGTGCGATCCGCCACACATATTTCCGTCCGCACAAAAAGCGAAGCTATAGCCATAAATATGTCCAAATAAACATTCGCCACTAGGGACTCTCTGTGCCATTAGAAGGGTTCTGCAACGAAAACTATGATTGTATTCAAGTTACTGTCTACTTAAATGTACATTTGACAACGCTCCTTTTTCATATTTAAATAATTTTGCGTAACCACTGTAATTTTACCATTCAATCATTATTTTTGTTTACATACCAGCATTTTTTACTATTTATCTAATGGTACCAAAAATATCTGAGTAAATTATAGAAAGTTGAACTACAATAAGGATGATCGATAAGGTCCGAAAAGATGAGAGTCAGATTAACGCGATAAATCCGTAAAAGTTTATTTTGTCTTTAATAAAAAATAGATATTTGTTAGCGTTGAAAATTTTTATTAACTAAATGACTATGCTACAAAGGGCTAAAACATTAAAAAAATGTACAATGTTATGTTGAAACGCGAACGAACTAACACAATCCTTTCTAACGAGCGATTGCCGAACGTCCTGCACACCGAGATGACAGTTTCCAACGGAGGCGATAATATGTGTACATATGTAACATTAAACTGCAAAAATAAACGACACTTTCACACTACACGGCTCGGGAACAAGTTTTTCCATAACACAAAAGACGACGCTGAATAGTTATAGCTGCTTCGCGGCCTCGGCGCATAATCCAATAAAACAATTCACGGAATGTATGTACCGCCAGAAGAACACGTGGCTATTTCATTGTTGCACTAATATCGCTTAAACTACTGTTTTTCTTTTACAAAAGTAACAACAAACGCACCGTAATCGACGGGTAACAGCAGTCATAGCTTATTGGTACAGGCAGTTGCTTTAAGAAACGCTCGTCGCAAGGCATAGCCTTTTTTATGCGTCATGTGCAGTTCGATAAAGAGCGGAAATGCCATATCATCAAATTGTTGTTTATAACATGTTATTTGAATTTTTATTAAATAAGTGTTGTTTTGTTAAAGGTTCATAACTGAATCAGAACTTATTTTCATTTCAATAATAAAGTGAAATATTTATAAATAGGCAACATGTGAATACAGTTTATTTTTAATTACACGTATTGCATGTCCTTGGTAATACTTAGTTTTTAACTTAGTTATATCCACGATATATGTCAAAGTCACAATGAAAAATGGGAAATTTATAGCAAATATTATAATAGGCATCACCATTACTAAAAGTATTTTCTATAATATTTTTGGTACACTTTTATACAAAAAATGTTATAAATAATATGACAACATTACAAGAGATCTGTTAAAAGTTTAGTTTGAGTAAAAAAATTCTAACATATAATATACCTAAGCAATAAGTATTTATCTTTTTATCTATACATAACCCATCTCTTAGATTTAATATTTTTAAATGATCAAGTTTTCGTACAAGATGTATCTAAATTTAACTTTGCATTTCTATTAAATCACTTTTTTTAAACAGCTACTACTATTAAAATTAATATTCCATACATATTAAGCTTCCATACAGCTTAAATCATCGGTTTTATGTAAAATTGAACAAGTGAAAATAATAATTAAGGTTTTTTATTAAATGGTCAAATTATTTCGCTTGATATATTTTATATAACAGCCATACCATATAAGATATATGATAAAAATTTGTGATTTAGCATTTACAATGTTTTCGGATATTTCTCTTTGAATTTTGATCCAATATTTGTGTTAAAAGAGACATATTTTTTGATTAAAAAGTTTAAACTAACTTCAGTATATTTGTCACCATTTTTGCCAACTGTACGAATGAAATTGGCGACTGAATCTCAAAATATATGAATTTGATTCAATGGAAAGGCAAGCGGCTTCTCTTTCTGTTGTCCTAAAGGGCTGCCACCGGGGCATTCAGTATAACTTTTTTTTTATTTTCAATATTACAAATGGCTGCATTATGCAAAATCCGCCAGAATTTTATCTCATGTGTGTACAGATTATAAAAATTCGAATTGCGAGCGATTTCGAAGCGGCCACAATATTGATGCGTTGAATTGACTGTTAAACCTTTGTTCGGTTTATTTTTTTTAATCTGTTAACAGGTCGCGTTGCTTTATTATGATGCGTTTTTAATCTGTGCAATTGCATAGCCCTGGACGGCATTATGCAAGTGGACGCTAACACGTGTTGTCGGCTCCCGCGCTACTCACGACACCTTCTCTGGCCTTCTCCATAATTGTCTCCATGTTATATTTTGTATTTATAACTAAAAGACACTGTTATTTCCCAACATTCTGCCATTTTATAATTCTTATAAGAAACTGTTATCCCCTAACGTTCTGCCTTTTTAAAAATTATTTTGTAAAGAAAAAATAAATCATTTGCGTGCTAAAATCGAAATAAAGTAGCCATTTTTGGCTATTGCTAAGCTTAACAATCTCGTTTCATTTTATGTTATTTTATAAAGGTCCTTTTTTAATATCAGCCTTCAACCTGCATTTAATATAATGTTTTTGATATTTGAAATATAAATCGTGTAAATAGGCTGTTGTAAGACTTAGTTCTTGGAACTATTTATAAACTTGATTCGACTTAAAATTAATTATTATTCGATTAATATTAGCCCTAAAACATACGGTAATTATAGAATCTAACATAATAATTGTTGTATAGTAATCATAGATCTTGGATTATTGGTCTTTGCTCTTTCCTTCTCTCTTTAATTTATAATTTTTTATAACATATTATAACCACTTAACTATTATTTGTGAGATCAAAATTTTAATTTAGGATAATTATATGTTGATATATATAATTTGTGGATATATTTTTATAAATTTATTTAGAATTATTTTATTGTATAGCGAGACAGCCTTTTTTTTACTTGTTGTTCTACAAAGCGGAAACAACTGCACTAAGATTGTAAAGAGGAAAGATTTGTTTTTTGCATATGAAGAATAAACTCAAGATCGTAGGTACTGGACAGATTTCAAATTTTCGAGGGACATTACTAATAATAAAAAAATAAAAACCCTTACAAATCCCCATTAACAAATTAAGTATATTTTTTCACGTATATTGGGATAACTATAAATATTTAAGAAATATATAAACACGTGTTAAGTCAGCACGAACCACTAGTCTTATTATATAATGATATTAAACATGCAGTTTTCTTTCTTTTGTAAGTTTTTCAACTGCTTTATTTTATCGTTACAAAATATGTAAAATAAAATACTAATTCCTACTTCTTTGTAACTTTACACAAGAAGCGTTACTTGAAATTAATTAGACGCATGCTATGCTAAATGCTTTTACATGCTTACTAGTAACATCTATGCACTTGCTTTATATGGAAGGTAGTTGTGATTGCATGCTTTCCAATGAGCTGTTAGGTGGTATAAAAGATATTACTTTTCTATTCGAAATAAAGATAATTTGAATAAAACTATGCAAACAAAAAAAAAATCATTAAATTTGATTAAAACTACAATCACTATTTATTGATAACAAACGTACCAAAGAATGATGTAAGGGTTTCTACGTGTTATTATCCTTTCGGGAAGCATAAAAGGGAACATAAGTTCTACTAGGCGATAATCACTTAATAATTAACAACTACGTTTGCAAATCATTGTAGTGAGAAGTGAGAAAATCATTGAGTACCATTATTTTAGAGATAAATAATCCCCTAAATTTGACAAGTGGAAGTTAAAATTTGTTAATATTAGGCTATCACGCTGTAGCCTTGTTCTTATGTGCAATGCCTTTATATCTCTGCGTGGTTTGCTATTTGCCATTTACAGAACATAATAGTCTTGGTTTTAAATCTAACTGGTATCACCCCAAGGACAAGTTTTCGCACATAGACTGGTATTTGATCTGCACAACTCAAGGCACGTATAGCTATGTTACATACACAGTCGTTATAGGCTGTTAAGGTGTTCTTGACAATCTAGATCAATATGTTACATGCCCTTGCAACGCGTAAATAATCTTACAACTAAATATTAATAACACATATATATCGTGTGCATACTTCTTCGCTGTAAATGGAGTTCTGATAGAGCACATTAAAATCGAATTTGCTTAATTCTGAATCACCCGATTTTCGCACTCCAAAGTGCAGGAAGGAATTTTTTGGACGTTCGTATGGACGAATCTGACTAAAAACGCAATTAAACAGTTTAATTCACATTTTGAGCGGACACTTTATTTCACGGTGGTTCCTTGAATAAAGCCCGCGTCCCCAGAAACATCTGTTGCGATGCGGTGCATCGGAGTGAGATGACCGGCTAATTGTAGCGTACGCAGCGCACGTATCGCCGTGATATGTGAAAAGACGTCAGCCACCGGCGGCGGCGATCTCGCAACGAATTCCAATCGGGAAGAGCGAAAAGGACACGGGCCGGGCATGCACCGGTAAAAACTGAAAGTATCGGGGCTAAGGCTGCGCCGCGGGGGAGCCCGCTCGCCACCGCGACTCGCCGAATTAATATGTCCATTACGCGAAGTCGCCATCCCGCCCCCGGCTCATCTGCCTCGCAATGAGTGGCCGTGCGATACCAGTCGCATCGGACGTCGGGCACCGCGCAAGAAACGCTGAACGGCGCAGATGTAAATTGGAGGAACGCCGCACGAATACTTGGGCGCGAGGCGGTGCAGACGAAACGCTCTAGTTCTGGGTATCGTGTGGGTGAATTTGAGGAGGGCCCGCCGGCGCGCGTCGCGACTCGCAAAAACGGAGCGGACCGGTGGCGGGCGCGGGCCGCGTCGTCACGCTGCCGGCCGAGCCGCACGCGCGCACCGCATGCGAAACACAACGCGGCCCGGCCCCACCGCCGCCATGCTAATCAATTTAAAACACCCGACCATTTCGCCAAATGTAATGAAGTAATGGTAAATGAATTAACGATCGAGTGAACGGCGCAACGGGATGATGCGCGGAGCATCGCAATGCGCCCTCAGCTCGTACGCAATGTATGCAGACGCCGCCATAATACGAATGACGCGATATAACGGATCGACCCGATTATTTCTGTCCATTTCACGACTGTTTAATAGCAATGTTAAACTTGACGAAAGCAAACACACCCGCCCTGTTTATCGAATATTTTACGATCTCAGCCGGATTAATTTTAAAATTCTAAGCTTTGTGGAATCGGTTGAAAGATTGTTCGATTCCAGAATGTGTTGCCAGTTTAACTATTTCAGATATTTATATTACAGTTAGTCATTTAGCATTCTGATTTACCATCGTGTATGTTTATTCAGGACCAGGTGTTTATAATACACCAATACTTTATTTCAAATAAGATTTAGGTACTGTGCAAGAAATAATTTCGGCGTACAAACATCTGGTCGGGCTCTGTTCGATCAGTTGGCGGAGTCTTTTAAATAATAACAATGTTTTATATAACGCAGAAGTTGGGGCGTGCGCTTGCTCATCATACGTGCGTAATATTCGGTCGGTTCTTTTCAGAGGCCCGAGGTGTAAGTTATTCTAGTGACCCGACGATAAACAACAACAGTTTGATCGTTGTCGCTGTTTGTTTTGAAAATTTGTCACGATTAATATGGGGGCCCGATAATCAACGGTACACCGGCTAATGTGGTTTTTGTGTTAACTCGCGTCGGCTCGCTTCCGTTCAGGTGAGAATCGATGCTATCTTGGCTGTTTCGTCTACACATTTTGTCACTCAGCCGACGTTATATTTCAATACACGATATATCTAATGAGGGATTCGTTATGTTGACGTACGCTCGTTGTGTCTTGTTTTATGCCATCCAAATTAATAGCCACGCAGATAGTGGCTGTTGCTTTTGTTAAAACTCGAACGTCATGCTCATGCTTCACTGGCATCAACATAAAAAGTACGGTCGTCGCAGTTCTGTGGCGATAAAAAATTTATAGCACTATATCTTATCGGCGGGACGACTCATCAGGGTGGAATTATGTTAAAAATTTTAGTTTAGGCTTTTTTTTATTTTATGATATCTTATAATAGGCATCATTTATATAGATTTAGTTTTATTGTTAAAAAAGTGTGTTTTAATATCGAAGCAGTTTATATCTTCCAAACGAAATCGTTTATGTTCTTACTGCCATACATGCTATATATTTTTACAATAAAAACAATACATAATGTTTTATTAACAAAATAACACATTATAAATATTCCAGACACACATGCAAGAAAATATTTTTAATATGATACACAAATATTGAATTCGCAACATTAATTGTTATATTATAATACCTAATGTTTTCTTATAGCGAACTCGAAATTTACAATATTTCTAAGTTGGAAGACATTAAATAGCACGTCATACATTTGATGACACAGAAATGTAAATCAACATAGAATTCTAATACAATATTAGACAAACCTAAAGACCATATGTTTTTATCGATAACTAGCTGTTGCGCGCAATTTCGCAAGCGTGGTAATACAAAAAAAATCTGCATTTTTTTGGAAGAAAAAAGTGACCTACGTTACTCCAAAAAAATTTTTTTTTGTTTAGAAGAAAAATGTGACCTAAATTACTCCTCGTTTCATCAGCTGTCTTCCAGAGCTTTCTCTGTAAGAAAGCCCGTCAAAATTCGACCAGCCATTTAAGAGATTAGCCCGAGCAAACAGATTGACAGAAAGAAAAAGTGTTGTTGTGTTTGAGTTATTTTAATATTCCAAACATGCACTCCGAGATTATAAATTTTGTTACTAAATATATAAAATACAGATTAAAACTACTTTAATCCAATTGTTCGCTTACATTATTGTTGTCATACTGTATCGGCTATAGTTTATAACATAGTCATTAAAATATTATTATAGGCATAGAACTTCATCCATAGAGCCAATATTATTGCAATACGAATAGAATCTGGCAAATGCAATAACATCAAAATAGATTGTTAGGTATTGAAACGAGCTCAACATACTAACATATACGTTGTATGATGCAACTACTGCCACTAAAACTATAATCTAGCCTAGATTACATGTATGCGCTGTGTTTTTCTATTCAGACCTACCTACCAGTCCGTTCCGGAAACGGCAACAATGCATGGTGTTGCGTTTTATAAATGCCCTTTGTTATGTTTCCTCAATATTATTAAAAAATATGCAAATCGATCGCGCGACGACAGGATGTTCATTTTTGTAATAATGCCGACGTATTTGCATGTAAATTAAGTTTGCGCCCGCGGATGTGACAATTACAAATTGTAATTCGTGTCTTTATAGTTATAAAATACGGGACGCTCGACCTCGGCGGCCCATTAATGCCGCGTATTGTACAGGAAATGTCAATGCGTGTTGTTTTTTTTTTAATTATTTCATAACGACAAGGCCGTATTATGATTTATTACTTTTTTTGGAACATGAACATTAACTAAAAATCGTACATCACTATACCAAATTTGTATTTAATTTTGTTTGTAAATTTTTTGTCTAAAAATAATTAAGCAAAAATTTTAAAATTGATACACCATTAAACAAGTATCGTAAAATAAAAACAAAAATTCTAAAAATTAGTTAATATATTAGTTGCTGACATAAAATTCAATAAAAAACCACCACATTAATTTTAAGAATTTCAGGCTTTAAGCAACAAAGAACAATTCGGCTATCGTCCGGTAGATGGCGCACATAGTACTTCAAAGCTGATCTCTGTAAACTTTCGACATTTAAAACGACCCGTCGCAATTATAAAGTAACTAAATAATATTTCTTAAATAAGATTCTCAGAATAGAATATGAATAAATAATCAGGCCAGACTTCTATTAATTTCCATCCGCAGGGATTTTTATAAGCCGTATCTTAAACTGAGGTCGGAAGTTCGAGATGGCTGTGCCCGCAAGATCGGTTCTCGGTGCACCGAGTGCAAGGCGGGAGGCGAGATGCAGGCTGCAGCGGCCGCCCCTTACCCGCCCCACGGGCCCCCCCTCCCCTACCCCCCCACCCGCCGTGTAAGGCCACGGGACAAACTCCCGGCTTGTCCCGTGCTGTTCTGGATCCGTCCCCACTCGTCTCGTGAATACGACAGATCGACTTTGGCTACGACCAGCTGTTTACATGCCACCTGTTTTTCCATATACTTATTGAGTTATACACGTATATTTGTTTTGATGGTTTTACTCTGATATACTGCCGATAAGTTTTTAAGGAAAACATAAACAATAAGGCGGTTCAAATTTAAACTTAAAAAAAAAATTGTGATACATTTGCGGGGTTTGGTATTTTATTTCTGTTTCTATGGAAGCTATTGTTAAGTGACGTTTTTTTCCAACAAAAACATGGTAGTTATACTGTATTTGCAGAGATAAAATACGTTAACCAGTCCAGTAAACGGTTTGTCAATCGGCAGCAAATTAAAATAAATCGTAATTTTTCTCAATGCTGACCTGGCACGCGTCTATTCATAGTCTTTTTAGTTTTTACAGAGCTATAAAATAGAGTAACTGCTCCATAAAATTGAAGATTCGTCATGACTTTACAGTATTTCCGATGTTCACGAAATTCGAACAATAGGTTGTGAATTTTAACGTGAATAATTGTAGTGATTTCTGATTCTGAACAAGTTTTTATCATAGTGAATTCGTGGTTGTTCTTGCTGCTAACTAATAAAACTTCGAGTATTGAATGACGTTTTAAAATAATAAGGAACACGGAGCTATATTGTATCAAAAGAAATCCTTTTTCTGTTTCGCATTCATTCAAATAGTAGTATAAGCTAAACATAATGCGTGCTGTTAGTATTAAAGAGCCTTTACATTGTAGCCACTGACAGAGCCCATCGTCCTCGTGTGTATTAATTATTCCCCGTATTAACCGTATGGAGGTGCGCTAAATATGTGCTTTCCCATCGCAACAACGCAGCGGATAATTGGCGAATTGCCATCTAGAACGGATCGGGGCATTAAGATTTTGTTACGAGAACTATTTATGATTGCCGCGAGCGGTCAGGATATGGAGTGACGGGTAAAAAGTTAGCAGTGGACGCGGTGGAATCATTGAGTTTTTACAAGGCGGCCAGGGGACCGCGGGTGGCGCGAGCCCCTTCGCTCCCGTACCCACATAATTAGCCTCGTTATGAATTTCATAAATATTTCATGCGCACGGCAAAAAGACGACAATTAATTACGCTCGCTTCTTGCTATAGACGCGATCCGCCGTCGAGGATAGGCGTTATCTTAGATAACCTAGTGGATATGAGAGATATTTAACACACACCACTTGTCTTTTTTCGGATGGACGGCGGTGTTCTCTCTTCACGACGCTTCGGACGTGACTATCTCTTTTAAACGGCTTTCGCAAAGATCTTTTTTTATTTAAAGGAATAAAGCTGTTCTAACATTGTCTGTGTGGCGATTTACAACTGTTTTAGAATTACCTTTGGTTTCAGACTATATATCATTTAATTAACACTTAACATTGAGTGATATACGAATGTCAAAAACAACAGTTAAAAATTTTCCTAATATGTACCTTGGATAGGTTGACTCTTGAAATTTATGTCATTCATTCGTCGTTCTTATATCATTATATTGTTACAAAAAATTCTTCACAGTCAATATACGTTTAAGACAAATATGTACAAATTTGCTGACGTAAAGTAAACGAGTATTTTAGAATTCAATTAAATTTCATCAATAAGATGTAAAAACGTATATTTGGAACAGCGACATTTTGAGGATTAAATATTTAGTTATTTACCTTTTTTCTTTACGAAGAATCATGCCTCCACAACAGTTTAAAAAGTTTAAATAGTGGATAGAATTAAGAATTTTTTTATATCTAATGTGCAAGATCCTTCTGTATAATGAACAAACGTTCAACCAACGTCCTTATTTTATTAAATACTTGTCTAAAGTGCTTTTGTTCGACTAGTTTTTTTAAACAATTTTGTTGGTATTATCTCAATTATGTAAGCGACGCAATGCAAACAAAACCTGCGTCTGAATGCAGGCGACAGTGCGTCTGAGAAGCATAAAAAATTTTTGAAGAGTTATGTCTGTCCGTCTGTCATGGGTGCGCGTGGCGACTGTAGGCGGTCACTCCATTTATAAATGTTGCTATAGGGGCAAAATATTTATAATTTTAATGTAAGCAATTTTAATATATTATCTAAAAATGGCCACGATTGTAACCATTTTTTGTTCTGCTTGCATTTGAATGAAACGTTACGAATTAAAAAACTAAATATTACTTCTTAAGTATTACAACTTTTAGGACAAAATAAATAAAAGGAGAATTTTTTTTTCAATAAATGTTTTAACCTTATCGCAATTTTTTAAGATATTTTATACAAATAAAAAAATAATAAGAAGAGTATTTTGACCATTTGATTTTGTAACAAAAAAAATTAAAACTAAAGAATACACCTCCGGAGCGTATAATTATCACCGATCCAACTTTATAACAATGCAATGATAATAACCATTGGTGATCATTAAAATTATTTCAGACCACCGCAAAGGCATTGTGTTTATAATCTTAGTTTATTGCTGTTAATTAATATTTATGATTGTTTTGTTGCCGTGAACTAGTATGGCGATTGCCCTACTCAGAGATATCATTAGCTTCGAAAATCGCTTTACAATTTCTAATTCGTGTCTGCATCGCAAATTATTTTTTAAATGGTTTATGGCATTGCATTATTTTTTTAAATTGAACTACCTGTGTAACATAAACGTTTTTTTAATGATTACATTAATTTTGACATCGTTGATTTACTTGTATCAAATGCAATAATGAAATTAATGTAGATTATTATACAATAACCGAAAGGTTGTACGTGCAGCTGTATATAACATCGTTTTGTTATTTCATTTATTAAAAAAAATTAGAAAAATTACGACAAGGAAAATAGAGTGAAGTTTGTTGCCAATTGTAAACGATTGAACTGTAAATATTATTTTTATTTTTTTTCTGTTTTGTAGAAAAAGCGTTTATGACTGATTTAAGTATTTTATCCATATGTGTGTTGAATTTCAAAACTTTAAGTCGCTAAATTGCTTATTAAGACAGAAACTCACATAGATTCCATAGGCGTCAACAACGGATAATCTGTATATTTAAATGCAACGTTTATTTAACATATATATTTAAAAAGTTAATTACTGTCATAGATAGTATTAAAGTTAAGCTATAAGTCAAGAAGAGGTATATGGTGAATTGAGTTACGTATAGTATAATAAAAGTTACACATTCACAAATTCGATTTGAATAGATTAAATAATTATTTACAAATTAACCGAATTTAAGAACAAAGAATACCAATAAGCAGTTGGTACAATACTTTGTTGCAAAATTTTCGAACCCAATTGAAGTACTAGCAAAAAATGATGAATGTGCTTCGCTAATAATATACACACACTGTCCTTTAAACATTTCTAGTTTTTTGCCGTTTGTATATAAAATCGCAGCAGAAACATTTATAATACTTAGAACGGGCCCCTTTCAAATACATCGAAATATTTTTCTTGAAGCAAATCCGCATTTGAGGGTCCAATTATATGGTTTCGGTAACGTCCCGTAAAAACCGCACCCGCCATATCCGAATCAATGATCACACCAGCTTCATTTTCCGCGCGTACGTCATACTTCGACGCTATTAAAAGCCGACGCCAATAATAATCGGAGCGGAATATTTCATTAAGACAGTGGGGACCACTAAGTTTTATAGCTTAATTGCTTTCGCAAACTATAACAGGGTCAGTTTTTATGGCATACCCGTCGGCCTAAGGTTCCGTGGAATCTCGGCGGTTGTCGTTTTGCCTTTCTGCCGTCCGCCGTCATAACTCCTCGCGATGATAAATGGACCGCCGGTCATCGTTGCACTTTTGATCGTTTTTCAACGCTTTGTGTCCCACCGACCGCGAATTCTTATCTGGAATATGTAATAATCGTTCGAATGTTGCCCATTTTGGGGAATACGGCGGGGGTTGGCCGATCGGCGCCATCTACCGGATCAGTTCCGAGTACTTCACATTGAAACCGGTGGGATTGAGTGAACTGAGAATGTGCTGACGCATTTATAAACAGTTCGTATATCCGTCAGATTTCAGCACGATTATGTATTGAAAATTATTTAACACGATAATTTTTTGTGATATACATCAAGTCGCGCGATTAAATTCAGCTAAGGTCGTGTTACTTTAAATAAGAGGAAAATCGCAGTTGAAAACAAAAGGAAAAACAATAAAGCACTCGGTAAAGTTAGCCTTCCACTTAGCAATTAAAAAAGTTGCGAACATGTCCGAAACATTGAAACTTAATCCTAACGATTTAGAGTTCAAAATAGATTGATACAATTAACAGTTTAGGCACTTATCCTTGGAGAAAGATAAGCGTTTTGAAGTTAAGGAAGCCTTCCGACTATTCGTTGGAAGTAAGAAAAATAATGTACAAAAACAAACGAATGTCTAAAAGAAAATTAAAAAAAAGAAAGTTTTTCCAATCGAGTCTGGTAATCTACGCTTTGTAAAGAAGAAATTAAAATAAGTTTACTGAATATTTATTACGGTACTTATTTCACTTCGCGGAATTAATTTAAATAAAAGCCGGCATTCCCTACAAGTTGCTCTTTCGCGGGCAAACATATACGTGGAGGCTTGATTAGGAATTTGTTGCTTCTTATAAAATGTATCTGAAGAAATAACTGTGCCGATCCGTGCCTACTTAATAAAAAGCTTTAAATGTTTCCAAAGTTAATTAATTATAATTACAACGCTGCATTATGTCGCTGTAGAATTGCAAATGAGATGCGAATAAAGAGCGTTTAAAAATGAACTGCAATATATCATGTTTCATTGTTGTGTGTTAATTCATTAAGTTTATTTGTAAACGCGCGCGTTAATTGAAAAATATTACTATCGATATAACGATTAATGTACGAGTTCCAATTAATGAATTTAAATATGAATCTTGATACAGTATTGATACTGTTCATTTTTATTTATTTAGCGAGCTTTTAAATTAACTAGTTTGCCGCTTGTCTTTTAATGCGTACAATAGTTACTTTACCATTTGAATAAATTCATATTATTTACTAAAGTTATATTTATAGAATAAATAGATAACATATAAGCGCGTAATTTAGAAAAAAATCTCTTAAAATCGAAAATATCTATATAAATATGTTCTATAAAAATCACAACGGTCCTTTTAAAATCTGTAGTTTCTTTATATATGACTATTTAGTTACTCACAAAAATATACTTCCTTGTATTAAAATTGTATTAAAACGAAACATACGCTTGTGATTGAGCCTCAATTAGTCTTGAATAATACCTGCGAATTTGTTTGAGTTGAAGTATAAAAAAAAATATTACGATTCTTCAATAACCAGCCATGCTCTTATTATTTATTCTAAACGAGATGATGTATATATATTCGTTAAAACAACATATGAAAAAAATTACTTAACGGACCTGAGATTCGTACGAGGAGGCAAATAATCTGTTCACTTTTGATATACAGGTGTATGATAAGAAACTTCATTTAATCGTTTATTGAGCCAAAACGAATCCCTCTTTTAATGTAAACACGTAAAGAAATGACAAAATGCCTAAGCCCGAAGAGCGCAAAAACCAGTTCCGCCGTTGTATTTTATCAATATTTATAACCATTTATCAAGTCCCAAAAGTCATAAAGTCAAAAATTCCTTTTAACATTTAATAATCAGATCATAAAACAAGCTTCGTATGAAAAAAACTGTTTGTGAAACGAACATACCTACGGTTATTTATAATGAATATTGATTTAAATGGTATAGATTAAAAATCTGGGAAATAATATAACAAGTGGGACTGTCAACTGACTGAATAAGCCCGACGATATGATATCATGGACATGCTTTTAATTGCAATTTACATAATTCACTTATAAAAATGTGTTTGTATGTACGTTTATTCATCTAAAGAGGAAAAAATAGATATCGAGTGTTCATAAAACTTGCCAGAAATATTGCATATGCACTAGAATAACTAATAGACTATAATAACTTTGACTGAGTCATTTAATATTTTGAATTTTGCTAAGTAAAACAAATTATGGCACCATTACAAAAAAACATTGTTTTAAATCGCATAACTGTCTTAAATAACACTTAAATTTTTCTGTTTATTGTATATTATAGAGTTTTAGCCGGCATGAATTAAAAAATTACTTTATCCTTAGAAATGTTTTATTTTAATAGGTGTAAACCAGATAGGATATATAACAATACACTAATAAAAAATAAACACAGAATTTTTTGTAATTATTTTTACAGACAGAAATCCAATGTTGAGCTTGTATTACAAATAATTCTGAATATATATTAGTATTAAATATATAAGAACATCCACGTTAGTGGACATTAAATTTCCTAAGAATAATGAGGATATCTTTTTTGTAACAAAGGTCCTTGGCCGTGCAGCTCGATCTTCATTTTATCTCTAATAGGTCAATAAATAAGGAGCATCGCGCGATCTCCAGCGATCGGTGACAGAGGCCGACTGCTTATTAAAGAAAAATTAATACGAGCCGCCATAATATTATTGGGCTCATGTGCAATTATTAAAGTTCACAGCTTTAATTACTCGCCGCGTAATACTGTGGACGGGTTTTGTGATTGATTGGTAATTAATGACGAATAAATTTTATTGTTCTTAAAGCCGCTCGAACAAAGAAACCGCCCGCGAGATGTCGCCGTATCATATTAAAAAAAATAAGAATAAGTTTTAGTTAATTAATTTTTATGTTATTATATTTACCAAGAAGTCTGTTTAATTTTTTATATTGTTAATGTTGCGTGTACCTATTATAGGTCCAATAAAACTGGTTAGTAAAAATGTACTTGTAAATTATGCTGTATGTCGGCATTCGAAAAGAAATAAATGAATAACGTTCTAATTATTGAACGTATTTATACCTGACTTGTTAAAAAATTGTAGATTGATACATCTAGTGTTCGGTATAAAGCAAAAACTAAATTTAATTGGTGATGTAAAAGCGTTAGTGTATACAAAAGTGAAACCAATAAATAACAGAGTTACTCTAAAATGAAATATGACCAATACAACAATTTATTGAGTGTAGAAGATTATCTTAAACAAATTCATTGCAGTGTCGTGCGCTGAGTTTGTATATTGAGGTCATTTGTTATAAGCTACACCAGTTCGAGGTACAATTGTCTCTATTTTATTTGTTGTATCGGCTTTTCAATGTGTTTTCTTTGATTTATTAATAAAGCAAACGCATTTTACTTAATTTTCTTAATATTAAATGCTTAAATGTTTGCTTAAAAATCATATAGTTAAATTAGTTATAATATGTTATAATAGACTCTCAACATATTTTTAGGTTACTTACTTTTTATCATTAGCTGCTTGAATGTCAACTCGTTAATTTACTTACTATTATTCTTAATAACCTAAAACTATATTAAACTGATACTTATGAATTCGTTATGCACTTCTTAATATCAATGTTCTAGTCCGTTCAGCGTTAATAAAATAGAGACAATCAGCCTACTGTTGTTCATGGAACATTTAAAAAAATTACACCACAATGAAAGCACTGCTGTCGCTGATTAATTTCATATTAATTTCTTGCTAAAGTGTATTTTTAATGAATGGGGAATATAGATTTAGAGTGTGGTCTCACGAGATAGGCACAGGACTGTCAAACAGTATGCATCGTATAGAAAAAGAGGAAGGGCGTCATCCCATAGCATTGGAGGACTTATGAATGAAATGTTTACTGCCGCAATGGCACGATACGAACGATAGCGGCAGTCGCGGCTGTGCGGCCGGCCACAATCTCGCGCGGCATCTAACGCGGGCCCGCTTTATGATGTTACCCGTTTATTTAGATATTTGTACCCCAACTTTTTGTCGATCCATTATGCATATATAAGTGCCCGTTTCATTCCCATCGTTATTTTAATACGTTCGGCTCGAGGCGGACTTTGTCACCTCCTCGGTACCTGTTATAGGAGGCGACGATTTCCGATAGATAACGAGATAAGAAGCCTTTAGAGCGATCTGATGTAACTCGAAACCTTGCTGTAATATATTTCGTTATTGTTTATTAGTGGTCAGACGTTTCGAACAGTTTCCCATGTTTGAAATATTTTAGATTTTTGACCTGTCCCGAATAGTATAAACAAAAAATAGTAGTATGTTGTTAATAGGATAAAATGCTAGCTAGTTTAACGTTTGCCGAATAGGATCAGAACAATAAATTACAATTTTGATTATTCTAGTACTAAAACCGTGCTCTAACCGTGTCACAATTCGATATAACCTGGTTGTTAGCCTTAGAATAAGCAAAGGATCTGAAACTTCGGGAATATTGTTGAACCAAACTTAACGTAAAACAAAACTTTATGTAGTATACGGGTATATAGAATAAAATGTGAAAAGAAAAAGGTTAAAAATATCTCTAATAGCAGATTATGTATAATTTATAATAAGCAGACTTTATTCCACCATCGCGAGATGTGAGGCGGACTAGTCAAGTAACAATTAGTTGAGCGGGCGCCCCGGTAGCCGCCGCCCGCTGTGCCCCCCGCCGCGCTCCATCGCCCCACCACCTCATACACACAATATTTAATATCTTAATAACCGTTTAGGGAACACTCTGTATAATTATCCAATTTGTGTCACGTTCATAATCTAATTTGCGCTGACACGTTTTAGAACTACTGTTTTATGGCTGTTATTACACGTTATATGGTGATGTTAAATCCGATAACATCGATGTGATTTTATGACGAAACGGTCTGTCATTCGATACCACCAAATTTTGTGGTAAGTAAGGAGCAAGATCGGTATGAATCTATAATCAAAATTGTTAAAAAATTATCTCGGTGAAATTCAAAATTATTAAAATTCAAATTCTTAGGTTCTGATATAAGAGCATTTGATTTTGAATTTGGACCGATGTTGAGCTCTTCCTGTATTATAGTTTAATAAAAATTAATAACACCTAGTTTTAAATATCGATAGTTATCATAATCATAATCAGCGTCCATCAGTCCACTACTGGACATAGGCTTTTGCAATGAACGCTAACACGGTCGATCCCCTAGTATTCGCTGCATTTGATGATAGGCATTTTTAATAAAATAAATAATCTTCATAAGCAAAAGTTCTTATGCTTTAATAGAGAGCTTCCGTTACATCATCTCTCGTAGGTTTTTCGTGTTACTAAAGATCGAATCGCCTCACTCGGAAAAATATTAATTCCAACCAACGCCGGTCGGTCTGCGAGTTGCCAATCCAAGATTTGAATGTGGCCCGTCCAATGACAAATGCCGATTGCGAGGGTCACTAATGGCTGGAAAGTTCTGCGGCACCGCGGGCCCACGGCGCGTCGCTTATTGAGTGCGATTTGGGCATTCTCAATGTACACCCGATTGATTTACGAGAAGAGCGTGTGCCCTTTGTGCTCCCGCTGACTAATGGGCGAGCGCTCACGGACGTTTGTGTGGATTGATTGTGTAAATTTTATTCACAACGCTAATACACAGTAACAGATTTAGACGTCATTTAGTAATGGCGCTCTGAAGTTGTGCAATTCGGCCCGTGGATAATGGATGACGGATGGTCGGTGTCTGCGCTCTATGCTGTACGCTCGTGCGACGTGTTTGGGGTCGAATCTTTTACTGTTACGACTTAGTGAGCGCACACGAATCTTTCGCAACAGTGTCCGATTAATTTTATAAAGTGTTTATCGTGTTTTCATCTTGCTTTCTTTTATTTTTTATTACTGTGCAGTAAATAAGTCTTATAATTAAAATATTTTTTTATTTTTGTTTAACATCCTAAAAAACCTCGTGTAAATGTGTTTTACTCTAATATTTCATGAATTTTATTAATGTTATGAAACATATTAAGTCTTACCGCTTTTACGAATACCATTCGCTTAAAGCCACGCCAAAAAACCACATACTCCGTGTTTAATCTTAAAAACGGCCGTAAAATGTAAAAGTATCCCCGAGATGATATTTTAATATACAGCCCTATGGCATACAAAAAAGAATCCCTAAAAACATTTAGTTATGGCTGGAAGAAAAAGGACAATATCGCTTTTCGCCTAGTCATCACCATCGACACGGATCAAACGTAGTTAATCAAAAATTTTAATGACCATAGTTCAGAAAATAATAACTTTTCTTCACCTACCAATAAGTGAGCACGCCCAAATAGTTTTGATACTTCTCCAAATCAAATGACAGTTTTGGTTCCTATCGGAGAATAATTTATTTAGGAAAAATAAATAGTGAGAATAAAATACCGTTTTCAAGTTTTTGTTGCCATCGTCCCAATGGTCATCATCATCAGACTCTCATTATCAGACTGTGATAGTCCACTGCTGGACATGGGCCTCCCTTAATGCACGCCACCGCTCCCGATCTTCGGCTATTCTCATCCATGACCCACCGGCCACCTTGCGAATGTCGTACAAATATTAATAATAATAATAATGTCTTATTATAATGATGAATACTCTTTAAACAAAATTTACTATTTCATTTTAAAATTCTTAACATAAAAAGATTTAAAAAGAGGTGTATTATCAGTATCACTTCAAAACATTAAGTATGCTTGATAACATTCACAAGATGGATATAAAGAAATTTCATTAAATACGTGTCTAATAATATTAGATTTAATATATATGTCACAATCAATTTTTTAATAATTTAACAATCTCAACTAGTATCTTTAACGAAGGCTTTAACTAAAAGTACATCTGTTTTCTTTTCATTCTCTTCAAATTCTGTCAGCATGACGTTTTGAACGAACGACTGTTTTTCCTATTTTTAGGAAATATGTTCTGCGTCTAAAATAAAATTAATCTGTTAAGTCTAGAAGTAAAGTCTCCTGAGGAAAGTATCAAAACTGTGACGGCAACGGAGTAGTGGTCACGGTGCGTTGCCGCGCGTCGCGAGACAGTTTGGCATTTAAGCTTATTGTAACGATGTTATTGACTCCTTTCCATCCGTCCATCAGGCATCCCTCATTCCGGCGACGTGCCTCCGTTTGACACTTGCATAGGAACGGACAGTCACTCTGATATTTATTATCAGCATTCCTCGGCTATATCGACAATTTACTCCGTAACTGGTGCAGAAATTATCAACAAGGAATAAGGACTAGTAGTACAGTTGCTACAATTTACTTAATGATTTCTGTCAATCCCATGTTGGGAAGTTTACCTATACGGGACACAGTCTGTCATAGCAAAAAATATTAAAAAAACAAAGGTTAACTACAAAAGTGAGCCTCGTGTGTGAAGTAATAAATACAATGCAACTGCAGTATAATTTTTATGCCTTGTCAATAAGCAAAGAAAATGTTTAGACTAACATAAAAGTAAATCCATAGAGTGGTAGCAGACAAATCTCTAATTTGAATAACCAAATAATTAATTAAAATATTCTCTAGTTATATGCAGAACTTCACAAAAACAAGAATTGATTTATTTTGAGACACATTTAATAAAATCCACTATATTATAATACCACAGTAATTTTTCCTTTTGTATATATATTATTGTTTAGCAAAATCTGTGTAAATATTTTTTATACAAATCTCTCCTTCTCTTTAATCATGTTACGTCGACAACTCGTAATACGGAATGAAGAAGGGGAATGTCGAAAATGATCTTGATTACTTTCCGTGGTAAAGGGCATTGTTATTTATTGGGTCTCAATAATGTTCGAGCACCTGCTTGTTCGGCGTGTCGTCGTGGCAACGGATCAGTGCACTCCATTGTGTATTACACGGTCCGAATGAAAAAAAGTGATGGTCACGTACCCCACGAATTATATGGCCCGGCTAGGCTAGGCCACAAAAATTGTAAAAAGCGCTCCGTCTCCGTTAAAAACGAATATTTGAGCGGGAACGTGAGATGACTCTTTAGTTTAGACACGTTTAATCATTCGACACCTAAATTACCCGTGTTTTGTGCCACGACTATCGATAATTTCGAACACAAAAAACCCGCCACGTTCGAAAGTTAAGAAATAATCGGGCCGACGTGCATCCTCAATTTAAATGTTAGCATATGAAATCGATTAATCGAATAACTGATTTTTAATATTACCATACGAAATCGATAAATCGATTTTAATGTCTCCGCGAATAATGGAGGGAGCGGCCGATTCGCTGCCGGTCGCATTGTGTGATAAATAAATGGCAACAACAGGTGAACAACTAATTTTGCTCATAAAATTAGCTCTTCATGGGTGGAGTTCAATATTTAACTGCCGACAACATCCGCCCGTTTATATTGAATATTAGCGTGATGGATTGCTCTCCATCACAATGGATTTATAGAGGCATCGGCAACAATCAACAATGCGTCGCAACCTTTACAATTCGAACGATAAATTAGATCACTGGTTATTAAGCTATTTTGACACAAAATTTGTGACTACTTTAAAACTTATTTTAATGAAACAAAATATAAAACTTTAAATTGTATGATTAAAAAATTATTTGTTAAAGTTGAGCATAAGTTAAAACATTATTCCGTCAACCTAAAATGTGTATAACGCAGTGTAATATTAAACGAGTTCGAAACCATTATTTATAACGAAATTATTCATGTTTGTCAGTCGCCGGAAAAGGGCAACGAAATTCGACGATTCATTTGTTTACACGTCCGTTGCGGCTTCGCTCGCATCCAGTGTGCTGTTAATATTTCAGATGATTTTCAGTTTTAATAATTAGCGAACGGATAGAGCGACATTCGCTAATTGTTTGATTCACGATACGTATACCGCACGCGGAATCCATCCGGCGAATGTATTATTAAAACGATCCGAGCCATACTTATAACTTTGGTAATTTAGAACGACACTTCCCCGTATGTAAAATAGGTAGGCAACCGCCTAACCCGAAGCACGCCTCCCCACAAGTGTTCAAAGCGGGCGAGGCGACTAGTCAACCCTTTGCCGCTCACTCGCTCGTGAAATCACTCAAATACTGAATATTTTAATCTGAGCAGATAACGAGCTCGCAATTCTATTAGATGAAACATAGCTGTGTGAGGTTAAACGACCCCTCTATGCACCGGCCTCGCGCGCTTCGCCCACTCCCACACTGGCGTCATATGATTAACGCATCGTGTTGGTACATCTGTCTATATTTGATTTGACGAACGCTTTGATGCCAAGAATTGATGTATTAACATTTATTTTTAATTGATGTAATTTATGCACCGAATACCGCACTCGCTAATTGCATACAAGCGAAACGACGTGTAAATGGTAATTTTCGTGCATTGTTTTCTTTCATAAACACGCGAATACAATGACTGGATTATAATATTAATAACATAAAGAAATTGCTTTGTTAATATGTGAAAATTTTAATTAGCTATGTACTAAAAGTGTTCGAAACAATGCCCAAGTGATAGATGGGGTTGAACAAGCGTACCCTAATAGGTGAGTGCCGTTGAATGGTGTTCATTTTAAAGTCCTGTATAAATATATCACGGGAGCTATAAAGCTATCAAATATTTACTAATCTGAGCGGCGAGAGCGTGCCGCGAACCCCTTCTGGTCCGGGGCTCATAAAATAAATTGAAATAGTCGCGCCGCCCCCCAAATTAAAATATTCAAATGGGACGCACGCGCAAGAAAATTGAAAATTGTCGTCTATCGCCCGCAAATGAAACCTATAACTCCTCATATACACTGCGGGCCAAGTTAAGTGCTTGCTATCTTTATAAAATAACTTTCATAGTATTTTTTAGTTTTTTATATAAAATAATACATAAAAGTAAAAATACTACGAAACGTTAACACAGCGCAATCCAGGATAAAACTTAATATTGTTACTATGGTAGCTGTATTAATGCCAAATACTTTCGTATATTTTTCTTGCATCAATTCACATATGAAATTGATAAATTGGTTATTGATATGACATTATAAAAACTATTAATACCCCGTTAAGTTTTCGGCTACAAAATATGGCGTCAACATATCTGATCATATTGTGTAAGCGATCCTTTCAATTTATATTTAATTGCTTTAGCTAAAAAAAAGTAAATAAGTGTTGGAATCTTCTAGGTTTGGAGTCCGTGCTATTTTATTGCACTGCGTTTCATTTCCGATCGGAGAGTAGCAGATTCGATATGCCTCCGCATAATGCCATAAATGCTCGTCAATTTTACGACTGCAATTTGGCTGCGAAATAGAATTAAGAGTTTGTTTTATGCAAGAGTAGATTTAATACAATAGCAGTAATGGGAAATTGGAACTATTCCATGCTTTATGTCTATAACTCTACGCAAAACTTAATAATAACTGATCGGAATAACCACATTTAATAAAATAACTGGCTAGTTTGTACTATTGATGTTATTATCAAATACAAGGACTTGATGAAACATATTATATATTAACTATATAATTTATTACAACATGTTTGTTTAATTACATTTCATTGATAAAATGAAATCTAAATTATAATTTATTTTGTTCTGCAAAAACTTACCTTTGACCAACTTCAATAAATTTATAACAGCGGATACAAGTAAAAAATAAATAAAAGATGTCTAAAAAATTATATAAAAAATTAACGTTTGTATTTGCTACTACTTTTATCGAATAAAGATATGTATTTTTAATGCAATACTAATAGTTACATACTACATATGCTATAAAATGGGTAATATTAATAATAACTAAGGGAGAAATTGAAGTAAAGCGCTGAGTATCATACGTGGGAGCGGTCGACCCTTCCGCTGTTTTGCGGCCGGCACTGATTTTGTGGTCACATTTAGCGTAACTTGATAGAATCAAGTACTTGCACATCCTTATAGTGCATGCATTCATAACCTGACGTACTCATAACTTTGCTTGTACTAGACGATGTGTATTGGAACGTAATTCTCGACATACATCCATTGGCAGATGATAATTATATGAATAGCTATTAGTATAAAAGCAGTCAATCAAGTTGACTAGGAAGACAACAGCACTAAATAAGTTCCATTATCTTTTTGTATTTAATTTCATCAGACGTGCTATTAAATGGCAGCTAAAAGCGATTTTAAATTATACTCTTGAGCTGGTTACGAGAAGACCAAAATATTAGTTGTTCAAAACGTGCAAAAACAAACAATTACATAAGCAAGCTCGAATAATATCACGCCACCGATTAATTTAATATCGAGAGAGTGAAAACAAAAACAATGACTCATTACTCGTACGAAACGCGACGTCCGGCATCGGTGCAAACGATACGCTGGGAACTGGTCGCCTTCCGTTAAAGGGCGGCCCGCACCAGCCCCGTCGGCACTACGCATCGAGAGCACCTACAATGAAAACGAGTCTTATTACATTTAACACCTAGCAATTACCCGACGACCTCGATTGCCCTCCGCCAACTCGTTCGATCGCATTTTAACGCTCCGATCCTTATACCTCTGCTACCATTCATAAAATTATTAATGCCATCGTAAAATCGGGCAAGTTTTATTGTCTCGAAGACATAATGGGAAACTAATGTGGCGTGTTATTATTCAGATCGCTTGTAGCCGTAAAATACGAGTATATTTGCCTGAGATCCAACGCCGATGCGTCGGGGGCCCGCTGCGTCGACGCGTTCACAGCGGAAGCCCCCTCTGCTATTTGAATATCAAACATATTTCGGTCATATTTTATTGAGGTTATGATATTTTTCGTGTACATTTTTATTAGAGCTACGTGTATACAATTGTAATTGAATATGTTAATCAGCTAGAACTCGAGAATTGTGCGTCTAAAAGTTTGGTATGAGATACAATAAAGTTATTTCAATAAGTATTAGAACGTGAGTGAAGAGAGACTTTAACGCGTGTTGTAAATTGTCTTTTGTTTTAGAAAAAACATCACATATGATTACATTCTTCAAAGTCCTGATGAGTACTATAAGTAGCTGCATATTCCTAATTCAAAGAATATGAGGAATTGAAACGCTTAGACGTTTTGCGATGCTAATCGGACAATTCAAAGAAACGCACAAAGAGGGATTTGTTTGTGGTATAACGGCGATTGTGCCCAGTTTATATTAAATTATTATTGAGGCCATATGCGCTGATATTCTGTATTTCTATATGAACTAAATGCTCGTTGAAACTAACAACTGAATCGTATTAATAGCTAGAATAAAATGCTTTATTTTTACAGATAAAAAATCATTTAAGAAAAATAAGAACACCGGAGGTCGTGGGTTCAAATGCTTCGGTGACTCAACAAATTTTCATTGCTGTTTCCTAGTTGGTTAGGGCAATTTGGGCCGATCACCCAATTGTCTAAAAAGTAAGATGATTTATGCGTCGGATGGGCATGTAAAAAGTCGGTCCAAACCGCCAACCCGCATTGGAACAGCGTGGTGGGATACGGTCCAAGACCCCCAATTGAAAGGGGTGTATTAGGGGAGGCCTATGTCCAACAGTGGACTATCACAGGCTGGTGATCATGATGATGATGAAGAACACCGTGTACGGTTTAAAAAAAATTGTCACAAGATCAGTCACAAAGAATACTTTAAGTACTTGAATCGAACACAAATTTTGCTCCACCGATGCTCGCGATTCAGGTGTACGAGTTTTAAAAGTGAGTAATTTGCGGCGAGCGGGCACAACAATGTGCCACGGATAACCCGTCAGTAATTGGAGGCCGCATACGCGCCGCCGATTTATTTTGGACACGAGAAATAAATATTAATAAAACAGCGCGATTGTCTTTCTTTTTCGTGAGAAAACACTCACGGGAAAGAGGGAGAATATGCTTTTGTTTTTTTCTTTATTGTTATTGCCGTAAAACATTTAGCGGGCGGCGTTCGACAATAAAACGCGTTATTTTGTGTGACAAAACGTCGGACTTCATGAGAAAATATTGAGCCGCAGATAGCGGAAAGAGAAAATTATTAGTGTCGATCGAAACGAAATGGAACATGTAAGTGTAACGACCAAACGATTTGTTTCAGTCAGTTTTTTTTTTAATTAGAGCAATTAAAACTCAAACTTATTTCTCGAAATTAATTTGAGTTTAAAATTAAAGCATGATTAAGATTTTAGTGTTTGATGGGACTACGATTGCTTTGCTATGGACAATTTTTAATTGTTATCGAAATCTATAGCTAACTGAAAAACCAGTTTTAATTTAATTTCGTAACGTTTAACTTCTACATAGCCAGATCAATGTCAACATAACGAGGGATAAATCGGCGTCCGTTAATAAGACAATTGGGCAAGCTGTAAGCCTGCGTAAATCAACATCTTAATAGCTCCGCGAGACAGTCCAAAACTATTTAGCACCGCGTAAATTTCTATTTGTAATAGTGCTTTGATTAAGATTTATCAAACCGCATTATTCGGTTTCGCTAATGAATTCCTAAATTATCTATGACTAGGCGACTTAGAGCTTAATTTACCTGTTTACAAATTGATTCTTGTGTTAGACTGTTGTAGTGTTGTTTCTTTGGTAAATGATCTTTTGATATTGATGGTACAATGTTAATCACTGCCATAATAGAGGTTTCAACAATCGTTGCTGTTTTATTGTTATTTTACCCTTCTTTAATAAATAAAACTAATTAAATTGTAAGTGACCGATCGATAATTACGCTGAATTATAAGTTTTAAATTATAGTTGCGACCCGCCCCTGCTTTGCAAGGGAGATATTCTGATAAAAATACCTACAGCATACATACATATAAACTTTCCCCTTTAATCACTCTATCTAGTAAAAGAAACCGCATCGATACCCGTTGCGTATTTTGAAAGATTTAGGCATACATAGGGATATAGGGACAGAGAAAGCGACTTTGTTTTATACTATGTATTGATGAAGCGCGATGTAGTTTAACACAACTTATTAACAGATCCATAAGCTATTTTCAGGACACTTCATATAAATATAACATGGTTATCTTTTAAAGTAAAACACAACCGCCATCTTTGGTTTGTAAAATTAGAGTTGTAAAAAACTTAGTACAATACCTTTTACTTAGTCTCTCAAGTAAAAAGTATTTTACTTAGTTATTTCGCCTTTAAATCAGCTAAGATTTATGTTTCGTAAATCTTCTTCTTAGTACAAGGCAGTTGTAGAAAGGATTACGATTACATCGTACATTAAAAATTCTTACAACTTTTGAATGTTCTCACTTTGATGAACCGTAAATTTAGTACATACTATAACCTCACTTAATTTACTTTATGGTAACTGTTAACAAACAAGGCGAATGGAGATGATTCAGAATAAAATTATACGACTCATGATTCACCTCATTGTTTTAGTTCGGTATCGATTTAAGGGAAACAATCAATTACGATTAAATTACAGTACGAGCGTAATAGAGGGTATATATTGTCGTTGGTACATTTATAACCGTTTTACTTATTTAATTGATATAAATGGGTCTCATTGGATATATTGTGTGGGCCCGCCGGCTCCACGGAATATTATGAATTCGTATAAATTACTTTATTGTTCGGACACAGCTGTTCTGTTTAAAATGGCCGTAAACGACAATGACAACGAAGATTTTGGTAATTTATATGTGCTCATTCACTTGAATCCATAGTTTTGGTATAAATATGTAAAAAAAGGAACCGTTATTTATGTGCAGCTGTAGTTTAATAGTAATCGGCGCACTAAAACAAAATTATTTGAAACAATTAACTCATAAAGAAAACCTTTTAGATTAGTATATGTTTTGTGCGTATCTCTCTCTCTCTTTTCCTAGCTAGTATCCCACATGGTGGTGGGGTCAGCTTTTCTTATACTTTTTCTCCACTTCACCCTTTCTTCGACATCCTCCTTAGAAACTTCTCAAGCGAGTTGCGATGTCTTCCCTGTTAATGAGCCTTCATTTAATGTGGCGAAGCGGACTTTAAGGTTGCAGTTCGGGAATAACGTCGTTAGCTGAGTCCGTCCTTGACTCGGTAGCCCTCGCATACTATTCGCAGATGTAGGGCGATGTGTCTGCGCGTCGTTTTTCGGCAATGCCCTATCTGTTGTCTTAAGTGAATTCTGCAACCTTTTCATTTTCGTACTTCTCCCTAAACTTGGCCTATACTGGGATTTATTATTCTAGTACCGATTGCCATCTGACGTACAAAAACCCACCTATTTGGGGTAGGAAAATACCAGGATATTTGCGTATAAATATTATAAATAGTAATAATAAACTTGTTAACTTAGATTCTCAATTCGTCTATATTGTCTTGAAATTGTTATCTTCGAGTGCAGTAAGAAGTATCGTATTAGGTTTATTGCAAATAGAAACATATTTTGTTTTACTGTTGTTATTTGCGCATTTTTGATTAAATATTTGAACATTTTACTACTAAATCGCGTTAATTATTTCTTAAATTCGCGCGTTATAATACAGTAAAAGTAAAATGCTTTTAATTTATTAAACTCATTTTATTTTATTAAAGAGATACGAGATCGCATTTAGAATAGGATAATATTTAGGTAAAGAGAAAATTGGCCTAGGACCAACCTTTTCAAATCTATCCGACTTATTTTATATGTGATACTGAAAGTTTAATCATAGTCCGACAAATGGATCATATACATTCTGGCAAAATGCGTTCCCAACAAGGCAAAACCGTGGTTATACTAACCACCAAGTTCTTTTGTTTGCTGGTATGTTGGAGCACATGTATTATTTACCGTGTTACGGGTTTAAAACGGTTGCTAGAGTAATCATTGACGACTCTTTGGTGTAGTGGTTAGTGACCCAGACTGTTACGAACCTCTCTCACTCATCACCCTCTGGGTGTGGGTTCGAATTCCACATTGGGAAAATATTGTGTGATGAATATTATCATAGTGTTTTTCTCGTCTCTGGGTGTTCATATCTATATTATATGTATTTACTAACAAAACTCAGTATCGGTCATCTGGTTTCCACAGTACAAGCTTTGTTTAGTTTGGGACTAGGTTATGTTGTGTATTGTAAAATATTATAAGACTTAAGATACTTTGTCTTGAGGTGGTTGTGTTGTTTTCTTTTAAATTCGTCCATAACAGGCATAAAAATGTCAATTAGCGAATTCTTTGATACACATATGGCATGAAGTATTGAAAATTAGGACGGCCCGAAGAGATTGAACTGCCCAGCACAGAATACACAAATGGGCCAATTTAAGACTACTTAAACTTTTAAATGAAAGATGAATATATTATATAACTGCCTCCATAGCCTAATGGTGAGGTCGTGTGCTTCAGAAACCGGAGGTCGTAGGTTCGAATCCTGCGAAAAACTAATTTTTATTGTTGTTTCCTAGTTGGTTAGCGCAATTTGGGCCGATCACCCAAATGCCTGTAAAATTAAAATGATACATCCGTTACATGACCATGTAAAAAGTCGGCCCACCAACCCGCATTGGACCAGCGTGGCGGAATACGGTAATACAGGTAATACCAAAAACCTCCTAAATGTAGAAGGCTGTGGAATGACACAGGTGATGATGATGATGAATATATAAAGATCCATATATTGGTGCTATATATTTGTAATCGCTAGTATTTGACATTCTGTACGTAGTATTTTTCAATAAATAGAGTGTTACTAAGCTCCACTTTTTCACATATGAGCCCGTGTAATTTTTGTGTTGAACAAAATACAACTCGCGATGTGTTGTGTGCCGTTTAAAATTTAAATTGCCTGTTTAATATTTGAATAATGATTTATATGCGGGCGTTTGCGGTACAGGCGCGGGTCTGGTTTTATTATAATCAAATAAAAATATTCATCAGATGGCAGACGTTTCGCGGCGTATTGTCACAATCGAAATTATATCGTGAACGCTTGACTGCATTACACAAATGCTCTTTTTAGGTCGACGGGTGATTGGGAAATGGTCCGCCCATTTAGTGGAATATAAATAATTTGACTGTAACGAAATGAGGGCCATTTTGAAACATGAGGGTAATAAAACTAGTGCGTGTACTAACTGATCGCGGGCGAAATAATGGGGAATCCAGTTTACGTTGGTCTATGGGTTTCTTTAGATAATTTCTGTATGAGCTACCTTGGGACCTGTAGAATCTGTAGAGAACAATGTGATTCATGGCGACATAACTATATAACTTTTGTAGTCTTCTTTACACTGGATAATCGTTTAGTGATCGATAGCGACAATTCACTGATATGTTACTTTATATATATCGCTTTGGGTGGTGGTTGGTCTTAACAACAAACTTTTGAAAGTGGTAGTTATATTAAAACAGGGGGGCGACTGGGGAAGTACCATGTTCTCTACTTCTATCGCATGGCATTAGTGTGAAAACATTATTGTAAGAAAAAGTAAAGAAAGAGAAACAAAGCACTGGACTAGAAAGCACAGTCGCCAGCGTAATTGCTGTTTCAATGAGACAAACGATCTCATGTTTTTGGTTAGCGAAAGGACGTGTGGCGTCTTAAATTTATTTTCTTCTCATTGCTCCATTTAATCACCAATCTCTATCTAGCGCATAGGAATCCATCCTGCTTATGGGGGAACATTCGGCCTATAATGCTAACGATAAGACCTAATAATTCCGCCTTAGATTTCGCTTTAAACAAAGCTCATTAAAAAAAAAAAAATCTACACAATAAGACTTCTTTTGTTGCCATGGTTACTGTTCTTTACTAAAATTGGATGTCGTGACTAGGATACAGTTGTGTATTTCCACGCAAACATTAGTCGATAACTGTGGATGAGCTGTAACGTGAATACATATGAAATTAACATTCTAAACGTAGATGAACGTACGTGCGCTGCGGGCAGTGTTCATATGTATATCGTAACAGTGTGCCTTAACCCCGTATTCGTTTAAATTGATGTTTTGATGTGTACACCTGGCCTGAAAACGTAATTCACCATGTAAGATCAGGCGTATAATCATTTCTAATTTTATAGTTAATTTATGATCTAACAACGAGTTACTTTATTTTGATCCGACTAGGAAAATATAAAAACGCGAAAAATCCGTAAATTACTGGATATGATGACGAGTTAGTGAAAAATATTAGCTTACATGTTTTTAACGAATTGATTTAAAACATGTTACATGTTCTAATGATCTGTTTTTATGGTGTCAATCTCTCCCACACACTCACATATATACTTTGATTGTGTATAATAATAATTCATACTCGATAAATATTACAATTTTTATTAAATTAATAATGTATACATTCATTAAAATCGTGTGTTTGTTATTGTAATTTGTCATGAATTTATTATTATTTGGATGTTGAATCTAAATGTGTTCAAAAGTTTGTAGATTAAAGTATTTAAAAAGAAAACCAATTTTGAGAATTGTGATAAATAACAAGATTTTGAAACAATCTTATTAAAAGCGTCATAAAAAAAACGTGTAAGTAAGGATAAATCTGTATTGGTTGGTTTAAATGGGTTTTAATCCTCCAAAGTCAATTTAAGGGTCAAACAGCTCGTATTTTCGTTAAACGAAATCAGAAAACTAACACTAACAAGTCACAATACAACATTTTAATTCTTTAAGCAATGACAAAAAACCTGAAAATGTTAGAAACGTATTCGTTCCCAAAAATTAAAAAACATAAGAACAATAGAGGGATAAAGGCAAACGGAATTGTAAATAAGTTTAAAGATTCAACTCAGATGGTATCTTTTAAATATTAAAGAAAATGTTACGAAATACGGCATCTTGTTGTGAGGCGAATGAAATTGAAATTAGATCAATATGAATTTCTGCCAAGGAATCGGGCCACGTTGCCCGCCACGTGAGGACCTGAAATAATATCATTCCATTGTCTTGCAAATGCATAGACATCGTGTTATTATGAATCTGTAACCGCTGCGATAACAAGCATTACCATAAAAGTTTGCGTTCCATTTAAAACAATAACGAGGATTGTTTTGAAATCGGTATCAGTACTGAATGCATTAAAAATGAGACTCTAAATTGACATTCAAATAGCTACTAACAATGTTTTCTTTGCATTTGGAACGCGTAGGAATAATTCAGAGGGTGTAGTGATCTCAAATTCGAGAATAATTTGATGGTGGAATTAATTTAATCCTTAATTAATTTATATTATATTTATAGGTGGTAGGTCCCTGTTTACAGGAGACCGTCTGGGTGGGTACCACCACGGTGCCTATTTCTGCTGCGAAGCAGTAGGTGAAAACACTGCTGTGTTCCGGTTTGAAGGGCACCGTAGCCAGCGTATTAACTGGGCTAAACGAGACTTAACACCCTTTGTCTCACGGTAGGCAGCGCGTTGGCGATACCACTGGATTGCCAATGTCATGGGTGTCGGTGACCACTTTCCATCAGGTGGCCCGACGGCTCGTCTGCCTGCGTCAAAAAAAAAAAAAAAAAAAAATAGGTCTTCATTAATCTTTCTGAGATCATAGATCATTGGGCTCGCATTCTGGTGTTAATTAATTTTACGCTTTCTTTTTCATAGCTAACAAGAGGGAGTGAATGAAATTCCAAAAAGCGTAAATGAACGTGTAGTGTATAAGTTATCGCAGCCCTCATTAAATACATTCCTGACACGGCTTCATAAGCGCCCTGTAGTGGCGGCAGACGCCATACGATAATACAGTATGTTCCTTATTCCACTATTGACCCGACAGCTTGAAAATAAGTTATATAACTTCTTAGTTTACCATCTCAGGTTATAACTATAGTGTTCTGCTTCACAAAGCGGTGTGTTTAAATGTAATAAAAAGAGTACAATTGATTGTAGGCCATTCAATGTCATAGAGACAGGTATTTAAGCAGGTATAATACGATACTTTGACGGTTCTACCTTTGAGTTACCGAAATATTATGAAAATGTTAAAGTCAGCACCCTGTAGAGCGCCGGTTAATAAGTTTTGTATGACGAGTCGCTAGTGCTGCGTTTGCTGTGTGGCAGACAGATGTCATCTCGTGATATACACGCCACATTGTGTGGTAATTTCACTCGGCCATTTAATTGCCGTTTCACTGTATCCAGACAGCGGTGAGATTAATTTATTGAGACACCTTGAATCGGTAAGTTTTGAAACAATATAATTTATCATCATTAGGGACACGGCGGGTCCACGTATGATATACGGATGGCCAAACTAAAACGTATTTTGACATGCTCTAAAAATTAAGAAACAAATTTATGACTAAACAGCATCGTAACTTTTGTGTGGATGCTCATACTGTGTTTTTAACACTTGATTATGTTAAATTCGACTTAGTAGATATCAACCACTATTTACGGATTTTTTCGGTATTAATATGTTATTCCGACGTTTCGATTCTTTTCAGTAATAAAATTGAAGGGTTATTCGAAACATAGAGATACAGACATATACCAACTTAGGTCTGCCGTGATCATGGATGCTGAAAAAACGAAACGTCGATGAATACTATTTAAGTAACAAAATGACTAAATAAGTAATTTGATATGTATATATCGCGTAAATAAAAGAAATATTAAGTGTAGATTTTTATAAAAAATATTAAACTTTTAATTATCGATAGAGAATAGTAAAAAACGTTTGCTGCATCAGTTGTATAAGCATTGTTTAATTCATTTTGTCAATGGTTCGAGGCAGAAACGTTACGATTTCAGGCTCCTCGAGCCAAAACACAAAATAATCTGATAAGTAAAAGAGTATATTTGCTATAATACAAGTGTATTGTAAAATCAATAAGTTTTTTATTATTTTATTGTTTTTATGGCACTAACGTCTAATCTTTACAAATAAATAAAATTGGAGTGTCTGTTGTAATATCCAAATTTTAAATGATTACATTTTGATATATATCCGATACCTATAATCAAACATTTTTTATGATTTTTGTCTATCTGTCTGTCTGTCTGATTGAACTGGCTAATCTCTGGAACGAGTTGTCTGATTTTGACTGGAATTTAATTGAAAGATAACTGCTGCTACTAGGAGCAACTAAAGCTACTAGCTTTTTCTTACAAATAAACTAACAGATTTGTTTATCATAATACCACGAAGACGAACGGACAAAGCCACTGTAATATAATGTGAGCCATCGATTATAACTTATTATTTATTTAACCAGTAATGGTTAACTTTACAATAGTGTAATTAGAGTGCATACTGTTTAAGAAAATTAATTGAACATTAAATTGGTGACGTCATATCAACAGTTTCACTCAGTTAATATCTATCTTCAACCTCATGGACTGTTGACGCAATTAAATCGAGCAAATTCTGAACACGCGAATTAAGCTAATCTTAAATAATTAGTAGATTTTTATCTTAATTTAAAGTACAGATGTAAGAAAATGTACAGTAAATGTTGTCAATTAAACAGCCGAGTCTGTGTCCTAATTTTTGATATAGATTAGCATACACATATACAATGTAATTTAAATATACGTAACTGTAATAATAAAATATTGAAAAATAATCCACGAAATGTTATGATTCTGCATGAAATTTACTACTTTAATCATTACGTTCCACACGTAATGACAAATCTGTTGCGCCTGGTCTCTGATTAAAAAAAATGGGTGTACTTGCTTAGAATCATACTTTGGCATCGATTAAAAATTAATATATTTATATATAATATATTTAATATAATATTTAATATAAATTTAAATAAAATAATAATATATAATTATATATATATATATATATATATATATATATATATATATATAATATATATATATATATATATACAAATGAGATTCATACTGTTAATTTCTTATTAGTGGTTCGCACACCTTAAAATTTCACTTAATTTTTCATAACTGCGCTAAAAAAATAATTAAAATTATTTTTTATTTTCCAAAAAAAATAGTTCATCGTTTGGAAAAATTCTCGTCAAAATCGGACCAGCCATTCAAGAGATCAGCCAGAATAAACAAACAGACAGACAAAAATTAAAAAAAAAAAAATGTTATATGTATCGTTTATATATCACAATGTATGTATATATATATATATAAAAAATTGTGTTCTTATTTAATAAAATTGTTTTGTCATTTTTAAAACTGATCCTATCGGCGTTAGCAACTGTATTAAAATGTAAATAAATTGAAAAACTGGTAATTCACTTTTGGATAAATTACCAATTCTGCTACGGACTTAATAATAATTTATAATACTTTCGTTTTAAATTCAATAAGCATTGGTTTGAAAACAGCCGCTGTCATATTTACTCGTCCAATATTCGTGTTAGCTGTTTTAATATTAAAAGAGGTCGACTTATACATTTTTAATGCGACCACTGTTAAAAATTGCGGCATTATCCAGTCACCAGTCATAAACACGTGAGTGTTTACTGTTTCGCAAGATTATAGGGATATAATAATACTTATTCTTCGGTGTAGAAACTAAAATTGGTGATAAATTTTGCCTTAAATTGTTGAAAAATAAGAGTTGCCTTAAATGTGTTTATCGTTAAATGAGTATATGATATAGTTCATAAACATAAAAATGAATTAGTAAAACATTGTGACGCACATAATATAAATACTAGGTATAAGCATAATTTTGTTCTTCCAAAAACTAGGTTTCGAAGAACAACAAAGTTTTTATGGGACAATGTGTTCTCTTTTACAACAAAATCCCACAAAACGTTCAGCTATTATCTGTAAATAAATTTAAAAAAGTTTTAAAGGAACGTTTGTGTGTTAAAGGATATTATTGTTGTAATGACTACTTGATAGATAACACACCCTGTGTAACGAACTGTTAGTTCCAGGCTGTTTCAAACTATTTAAATGTGATGTTTCTTGTAAAATTTTGTAAAACTTATAAAAAAAAAGATCCTCAAAGATCATATTTGACTTAGACTTTGACTTTATCATTTAATACAAACTTTCTAAGCCTTCGCAACATTTCAGATATATCCGAAAATCGTAAATTTGCTCAACACGTGTCAGCATTAACTTATAAATGTTTAACATTACCGTCAATCTCTAATAATAAATACGCCCGCGAAGAAATCTAGCCGACGTCATAAATTATGCGATAAAATTAAGTGGCGTCGTACAACAAAAGTCTCTTCAAATATGAAATGAGTTAAATCGCATTTAACAGAGTAATGCGAGCTTTCAGACTTTTTTTTTGTTTGACACGTTACCGTTCCGGCATTTCCTGCTGACGTTGTGATAACTTTTGAACGCAACTTTTAACTTAACCTCTTACGTATTAAGGTTTACTGTATATCACGCCGCTATCACTTGTTGAGCTTCAGTAAAATGGTGATTAATTGAGTTATAAAGACCTTTATATTTCTGTTGTTATTCTCCGTCGCGTCATTTAAAAAATGCGTCACTAAATGTTACCATAAGCTTGACATTAAGTGCTATTTTCATCGTTGTTTCGGCCGGTTTAAAAATAGAAGAAACAGTTGTTACGTACGCATCAAATGTGAGATAAGATAGCTGAAACAAGCTGGACCTAATCGAGGTTCTACACATGGATGCTTGTATTTGATTTGAGGGGAACAGTTCAAGGAAACGTCCAATTAGCCATTGCACAGGCATCGTAATGCGATAATTCCGCGAGCTCAATTGATTTCACGTCCACAGATAAAACAGCTGGATGTTGTCTAACGGCCATGTTATCAGATCGACGTGTCGCTGTCGCCACACACCGCCCACTATATGGGAAGTCGGGCCGCTATCAGCTCGCTACATTTTTGTGCAACCTATTTCATTTAGTTCAATTTCATTGCCAGCAATACCAAAACAATCGGCCACTCGTATAATTTGTTCGCCTTTTACGTTTCTCAAAATAAATTAAGGGACATAAACAAAGACATTTGAGACATATACGCCCAAATAATTTGTATTTACATTCAATTATGCAAATTTTTACGGTCATTTGCCGCGAGCATTGGTTTAAACGAAACAAACGCGCGCTCTAGCTTCATATTTTACAACCGTAAAAAACGTATATGGAGCAATATGTGCATAAATGTCAATATTAATCTGGCGGGCAGTCAGTGCTTTAAGGCAGAGGCTCGTTTTATAAGCTTCGTATGGGCCCTCAGCGGCGGCGGAGGCCGGCGCTCACAGCGGTATAGCCCGTGTTATAACGTCCAGCATCGTAATTGTCGATTAATTATCTCAGTTTCAATAAAACATACGCGATACAGATGAAATTGTATAATTTCACCTGGTACACCGTCGCTACGAGCTGCCGCTGCGCCGGTCGGCAATTATTATTCCGCTCACCCATAAAAATGTAAGAGCCGTTTAGAGAATTATATATGGTCTCGAAATATTCCTACATTATGCGAATACGTGATTGTGTCTAAGTCCCGGTTAACGGATCAAACGATGTTAGGAGTTTGAGCGCTACGTGAAAGTGTACACACGGTACGCGAGTGCGCCTAAGTATTTATGTGTCATTAATGCAGGCCTGTTAATAACGACACATCACGTCCTCGGTTCACAAGCCAGCAGGATCAAGCCACACATTTATATTCCGTCAGGTTTGTTGTGGCGTTTAGATTTGGATTATGCTCGGTCATTGTCATGCGACGCGTTGTCTGTGCATCAATTGGGAAACGATCATTTGAGCGACGTTTTTAAATTGTTATTGACGTGTCATTTCTATATTAATTACCTACGACTGTTACTAAAAATTTAATTAGTTTGTAACATAGTTCTTAACGATACGAATTGATACAAAAAAATATTAGAAGGGACAGTTTGTTAAAACGCTCAAGATACTAATCATTGTAATAGTTTAATAGCCGCGTTCAGAGCTCCGACGGGAATATCAAAAGGAAATGAAAGTGGAGCATGGGCCGATGACAAATCATTATAATAAAGCACACCTGCTATTCTTTTGATCCGACATTTCTCTCATTTATGACATTAATCGAGCAGAATGCGTTCGTATTAACAAGTTTTGTTTGCGACAAAGAAACGCACTCAGACAATGGCGGTATACTTTAGCGGCTCTTTTTATCGCATTGCATCCCCCTTTCATCTCATTTAATTTTAGATCAAACTATAGTTCTAACATTGAGTTCACGTCATTATTGTCTCCGTCCTGAAGTGTTGATGCGTAAGGTCTTATGAGGCAGAGGTGTTGAGGGGAAAGGTGTTCTAAGTCACGGGGTTAAAGTTGATTTCGGTAAAGCAGAGACGTGTCGGTTTTGGAGGTATTGAGTATGGAGGAGATAAATAATAAGCCACATTGCCTACGAGCGTCGCGCAAGTCTATAGCTTAGTCGCGGGTCGCACAAGCGGGTGCGCAGGCGTCGGATATCGTCTATCCGCGCGCCGCGTCGCCTGCACATTAATCTTAGCGCTGGAGATGAAGCGATATCCATTTATCATCCGTTCCGTTGATTAACCCTTAAACGCTTATTGTGTTCATCGCGCACCGTATAATGAATTAGATATAAGTTCGACTGCGAACGTTATACATTCGGTACTTGTGTTGATTTTGCTTAGCTGGCTTTGTTATATGCCGAACAGTTCGTAAAATTAAATTAAATTCTATATCACAGCAAAATAAAATCTATAATTTTACGAAAGTAAATTACTTTCCTGATATTCGCCTACAAACGAACAAACTATAGTGTATCGGTGAAAACCAAACAGCGTCTTTCACACTACGGAGCCCTTACAAAACATTCATATAAATTCCAAACCTTATTTTCCTCAAGTATAGCTGGGAATAATGAATAATGAAGATATAGCAATACAAGTTCAGCGTTTTTTTAAATATAACGAATCGAACTACAAGTCCACTGATCGACTCTTAAGCGATTGCGTTTATAAAAATAAGCGAAACAAACGGACCTACCTACCCCAGGCGAATAAATTAGTCAGTGGTTAGGCGGTCGGCGGTCGGGGCATCTCAGAAATATTATGTGCATGAATAGAGCCCGTATGACGGACAGCATAAAGGGCCGGCCTTTGGGTTACCTTGTATTATTTTGTCATTATTAAATTCCCCTGTCACCGGTCGTTTCCATTTCACCCGGTGGAAATATTGTATGCAAAATTATATGACATCTGAATACACGTGAAATGAACGTATTGCGATTTGCTTTCGCGGTCATTCAAAGGGTGTCTCTGCCCGTGAGGTATTTGAACGATGGCTGATAAGGCGTACGTACGCTTGAATGTAGGAGGTGAATTTTTACATCAAAACGGCTGGAAATAACGTCAATTACTGTGTAATCGGTATGACGAAGCGACTCACAATGGACCCTCGAATGATCGCTCGCATTTATAGAGAGTCTGTACTGAATGTAGTGATATGTGACTTAAGAGCAATAACAAAGCACTCTCCAGTACGTAATCATGTGGCACATTGAAGGCCTCGATGCGTTATCGACATCCTCAACAAGCCGCAAAATGAAATTTCTCGACTACGTCAATCATTTTCCCCTCCGTGCAATCACCCGTCTATCTTGTAAGGGTTCAGTTATGAATGAGAAGCGTTTAGTGTGCGATACGATATTAGTTGTCTTGACCATTTGTTTTAATAAGGATGATTTTTTATATTTAATTATTCAAGCTTTTACGCTATAATCTACATATTAAAACCACTAATTTTAAGGACTGTAAGTACTAGTCTGCCTGTGATCGCGGATATTGGAAAGATTCCGAAACATCAGAAATATGTGTAAAAAATTAACGCGAAAAATCCGTAAATAAGTGGGTTTAATATTTTTTAAATTTTATCGAATTGATCTTGTCTAAATATTATAAATAATTGTACTAATAGTATCTATTATTACCGGTACGCATTTTTATAAATAACCTTAGTTAGATACAATTTCAATTTAAACTTTACATATTTTAACTTAATATCAATACCAACGTGACCTGCACACCGGTAGTGTAAGAAAACGCCGCTGCGTTCCTAATTTTAAATAAAGGTGTATAAAGTGAAACGAATAATAATCGAATTTCGGTAGTTACACTGTTTTACATTACGTTTCACTTAAATTGGTTTAATGTAAAGTCGATTGAATATGTCAACGTACTATAATATTTAATATAATTTCTATTTAGTCGAACTCTTGTGATTTACGCCACAAGTAAAGCGTAATCAAGGAATCACGCTGATACGTAAGTGCTGTCTCTTCGATGGACTATACGTGCACACAATAGTGCTACATTGAAAGCCTAGTAATAATTAAACCCTAATAAGTTTTGCCAACATATTCTTAGAACCATAAATGTCTTAATTAACAACGAAAATAAAACAAGTAAAAATTTGACGGCTTTATTGAAATTCCCAGAGCATTCAGATTTGTAAAGGTGAACGAACTCTTTAATACATTCAAGTTCTTCAACTGTTGACCGAATTAGGAAATAAAACAATGTTGATATCTTAACACGGACTTGTTTGCATTATAAGTGCGTTTTTCTACCAGTTGTTTGTTCTTGGAAGGTATTTTTTTAATTATTAGGTGAATTAAAATTTTACGTATATATATGTAATTGCGACTACAAAGCGATAATGAACCATTTAAACTTTTTGTTCTTTTCTCTAAAAATCCAGTATTTTTACACAAATACGGAATTTACAAAATATAACATAAAAATATTCCTCTATATTAGATGCTTTGACCTCGGTTTCAAAAACAAGTCCTGCTCGCATGACAGAGTCATAACAAAATGTATGATAAATGTTGTATACGATGACTCTAGCTGATCTGGAGTGGAGCCCGAGGTTCGGCAAACGTAGTGTTCGACATTCGCAGAGTGTCAGGTTTGAGCAGGATGAGAATAGCTAAAGATCGGAAGCGGTCGCGTGCATTAGGGAAGGCCTATGTCCAGCAGTGGACTGACACACACTGTTAATGTTGATGATGAATGACTGTAAATGTTATCGTAACAATTTGTCCAACAATGGAGTAGTGTGAACATACTTAAGTATGCCTGTACTAAGGGGATCGTAATTATAGGTGCCGGTAACTCGGTAAAATAACATTTACAATTTTTTTATGAGGAAGATGTATGGCACCGCTAGAAAAACACACTCGTCACGATGCGTTATTCAATAAAAAAGATCAACTAAAATAAATAATACATCGACACGCAAGACAAAGATCGTCCAACCACTCAAGAAATCACTACGTTTTCGCTGGAAACATAGTAACTGCAGGGGCAACAGTCCCAGACGAAAAAATATTCCAGAATTGAGATTGATGTCGCACGCATGTGCAGACGGCTTGTCTGTATGCAAAACGGCCCGCTTTTAAATATAGAACTAATTTATGGTCATACAGCGCGATTACAGATAAAAATAACCGACGTACTCTCACCGCTCAATGGTTTGCTTTATTTACGTTTATGTTATAAGTTTATATACCGTGTGCATAAACAGAAGAATTTGGATGAAATTTTAACATTTAAAAATAATGTACTTAAATGTATAATTGAAATAACTCGTATTTAATTGTTATTAATACAATTTTAAATCGAAACATAATCCAGTTAGTATGGTTTTTATAATCGCAAGACTGTTTATTTAGAAATAATCGCAATACTTTTTCACTAGGCTTGATGTGGGGAAATAGGCTCTTTGTATATAAAACGATCTGAGAATAAGGGAGGGTTGGAAAAAATTAAGAAGGTGGTAATTATCTGTATGTATTTGTATTAATAAAAACGTTCCTCAGTATAACGTTACGCGAAGTGCGTCAATCAGTAATAAAACAATATTTTTGTATCATTTTTTCAAATTTAAATAACAATTACAATAATGACGTTAATAGTATTAGTTCCTTGTGAAGTCTTGTACACGTATAACAATCGTTTTGAAATCATTCCATCATCACATAAAGGATCAAGAGAACCTGAGAACTTGGACGCTCAATAAAAGAAATTCAACAGACAAAAGTTAGTCAATACATAATTAAAATAAATCCAATTTAAGGGTAGGCTCCACGCGATAAGAGGTGTTATTTATACACCCTCATGCCACAAAGGAACCGCTGCCGAATATCACCCATAAATATTGGACTGAGGTGTAATTTTTCACATACCACGTCTCCGAGCGTCGCACCTTTAAAATAAATGCAAACAAAATTTAATAGGGAGAGATGCGCGGGATCGCGGGCTTCAGGTAAAAATAAACGACGCTCTGGAGATGCTCGTTTATCGTTTTGTTTTTGGAGAGCGGCCCATTGATTTCAGTTTGCGCGTATCATAGATTTTTTCATTGAATAGGGTGATGTGGAGTAAGTAGTGTTCAAACACTGAGAAGGTTAAGTTTGGTTAACGTTATTACAATCCGATGTTACTATCAATGATATTATCATTAGACAATAATGGTGATCGCGCATTATCTTATGATAAGCGACACGACATGTCCATAGAATACAGCGTCAACACGTCATCACAAATCCGTCACATACCCAGGTATATATGTATTTAATTATCCCTGTACATTTATATCTGAGCCTGTCAAATTATACAACAAGAGTGTTTGCACACTACCACTATTCAGTTGAAATACTTTCCTAGTCATCCGCGTAAATGCTGAACAACAACTTTATGGCTTTTTGTGATTTGCCTTCCATCCCCATGACGACGCTGAATCAGTCGAAAGACAGGTTATAATCTCGGGCCAAAGTGAGGTAGAACACGGGGCGTCGTATTTATTTACGATTATTGGTTATGGACAGAGTTGAGCGATGTTCGGCTAATCCCGCGAGCCTCGTAACGCCTCGGACCTTGCCCGCGCTGCAGGGCGCTGACTCTGACGGATATATCCATCTTCAGGGAATACGCAGTTGAGAAAACTAATCCAGCATCTGCAAACTTTAACCCGCCCTACACGGAAGTTGGACTAAACGAAACTTAGATAAAGACAAAACAGTCAATCAATCATAAACTCGAAAAGCAATGACAGCTATGTTTCACTCAGTCAGGAACTTTAATTTTTAATTAGATAATTTATTAAAACATCACAAACAAAGCGCGAAAGAAAACTAACTAAAAGTTGTTACGTTTCACGAGAACGAAGCGATAATAAAAAAGAGCCCATCAAATAATTTAACTGTTATCAAACAAATAGAGACGTTGCACGCATTCGTAATAAAAGTCACACCATAAATAACGATCATGAAATATAATACACCTGCGATCTTCGGGAAATGGGAAAATCATTTTCCGAGGGCGGGCGCGGTCCGGCGTAATATTGTTATAAATGTACTTTTCTTAGGGCATAAATAATAATGTTGGCTACGCGGCTACTGGACACCGGGGGCATATCTGTTGCACGGTCCTGAGGTATAAGGGCGAAAATGCTATTAATGTCTGTTTTTTATTTATTTAAGTCAACGACATATGATCAAATCTCTTCATTAATGTTCTGTTAAAATTCGGTTGCATTATGTAAATGTGTCTGTCCAAAATTAAAAAAATATTTTCATTCAATGTCGCAGGTTACTTGAAATTTATTACCTACTTTTTATCTATATTAACCTTCTTCTTTTCTTCTTTCAGTGCCTCTCCAATTACTGGAGGTTGGCAGTCAAACTCCTAAATTTGTCTTTGTCCGAAGCGATTCTAAGTAATCTATACTAATATAGGTACGACAGATATATATAATCAGAAACAAATAATAAATTTATTAAATATAACGTCGTAATAAAATATCCGTTGCTTCAACGATATGAATAACGTCACACGTAAAATATCTAATAAACAACAAGATTCTCAGTAGCATCTCAATGCTTGTGAGGGACGGCGAGGAATCGCGCCCACCTCTGGGAGCCATTTCGCCCCGACAGCTTGTAAATTCACCATTACGCGATATGAAATATGCCGGACGAACGCGGCATTTACGCCACGCGGCTATGATTTTTGATGGAACAGAAATACCGATTTTATTGCCCCCATAACTTCACCGGGATTGATTATAACGTAAAACAATGGACTAAATGTTTCGGCACCATACTGTATCGTTTGACGCACGGAAAACGACGACCTGTTTACAGGCGAAAACCGTCAAATGTACTCAAATATAGGATATGAAATCGAACGTTACATTACATTAATTCACGGTTTCAACACGATATTTGGCTTTTGTTCACGGGACGCGGTAATGTCTTTACGCGGCAACTAAAGCGGTATTATATCAATTAAGAGCGTGATTTAGCCGTTGGAAAAACGCGAAATAATGAGGTGCAGACATCGGTCGCGGGAAATAAAGCGCAATCAAATGTCTGATATGTGCGATTGTGTGCAACTAAATCTGTTTCACGGCTGCATTGAGCTCTGTATAAATTAAACAGACTTATTCTCGAAGCTTGCCAAATGCTTACGATACGTTGCTTTTAAAATGATTAAGAAAATTTGACAACGGTCTTATTAAAGCGCCATCATTCAGGAAACGACAAAATTACTTTAGGAAACGTTTTGACCGAAAATAGCGCACGGTATTAAGAAGCATGTCCTCACAATTAAACACGTCGTCGAATGTCGTGTAAGACATTAAAATAAAATCACAATTATTTATGCGTCCAAAAACGTCTTGAGCTACGCTTATAATGTAATAAATCGTCTGGGGAATATAACCATCATCGCTGTGTCATAGGAGTGGTCCGCGCAGTCGTTCCGTTGCCGTCCCGTGCCCGCCACGTCACGCGCCATACGCCATAAATCGTGGTAATGTAAATAAAAAAACGGCCGCTCCATATTTTAAAACTTTATTTTAATAGCCCACCATTCAGCGAGGAATTAAAACGTGTTTATTAACTGAACACTCGTAACGCATAAAAGTCTTCCCTTCATGAGTATCTCTTTGCTCCTTCGTGTCATAAATCTTTATTCATGTTAACTTCCATCGCGCGATCTATTAAACGATAGTTCATACTTGAATGCGATGTTTGTTTTTATAACAAACTGTTTCAACATTTTCCACATGATTTAGTGATAGTCATGTATATGGGGTTTGAAAACTTTGCCAAACGTCTGTTGATATGGTTACGGGTTAATTATTTTATGCACAATGTTTTATGGTTCTTTATGTTTTTATCATTTAAATGCAAAGTATAAATTGTGTATTTTCATTTAAACTTTGTTTTTATAATTATTATAAACGTATTTAATAAAGAATATTTTATTATTGTATAGGTATTAAGCTTACGGAAAATTTTGGGTACACATGTGGTGAGGAAAGTCAAGACGAAGAAGAAATAAAATTGACAATAATGAAGTACCGTTAGTAGGCGAACAGACTCGTTTGCTCCAGATCGTTTGTTTAAAAAAAGTTTAGCAAGATTCATTGTTTTTGTGTAGGTCAGCCAAGAACCAAGCAATACTTTACTTTGCTAAACAATTCCTTACACTTCCCTTTAAGTAAATCTATCACGGATACATATTAAATAAGTGCTTTAGAAACTTTTGTTACGTCATTCTATCAAATCACTCTAATTTTCATTGTGAGGCAGAGATGAAGCGTTCAATATTAAGAGTAGTAAAAATCTTGCTATATAACCAATCTCTTTATCTATTTTAAATTAGTTAAAAAAAATTGAAAGGAAAATATATCGAAAATGTCACTGTAAACGTTATTTCGAAAGTTTTTTGTTTGCTAATGCATATCTATATATAAACAAAAGAAACTTTGCAGAACCATTGCCCGAGCGAAAAGATTTTAATACGTCTTACTTGTTGTGACAGACAGAATTTATTAGATTTCCAAAGGGAACAAAATTGCCTATACCCATGCAAATCGTAGGCAATCAGGGCTTGGTTTAATGGCCCGTGAGAAGTGTATGGAGAAAGTTTGTACCGACGCGTTGTTTCTACATTCATAACGGGAGAAAAACATATTTTTTTTTATCCATCGTCAATATTTCACTCCGTTATCTTAGGCCTAAAAGCTCTCGCGTGTCATAAATGGTTGATGTAATATTCTGGAAGCGAGACGCGAGCTTTCGTCGCGATGGCCGCAACAGCTGTCCGACCAATCAATTACGAACCGTCATACGACTTTTGTCTTGAAGACTATAAAATCGGCCTCTGTTCTTCTCTTATTTTTTGTCATGTGCCGAAAATCAACATCAAACCGAGCGAGAATGTCAACAACGCTACATTCTCTTAATCTCAACGAATTGTCGAAATTGAAGAGGATATTTAACGATCCGCACACGATAGCGACTGGGTCAGTAATTTAAATTCATTACGACACGTCTCCGATTTTGATAACCCCTCTTAAAACAATGGCCGAAGTATTAAGCCACGACCGTGCTAAGTGATTTAATTTGACTCGTTTTGACTCCGTGCCAGAATGACTAATTTGCGCTAACGTGTTGTGATTCTAGTTTCATAAAACTTTTCTACGATTCAGAATTAACAGTGATACTTGCGACGATTATAGATCCATTGAGTTTTTTTTTTACTTTTGAGATAAATCGTATTACAGCTTTTGAATAAATGTTTTCTATTTAACACCGAAAAAACAATATGACTGAGGTCGTTTAAGACTTAGTAAATTGTTGTCGTCTTAAATGCGGTTTATTTTAATTTTTTATTCTCATTTCAAGCATTACTCTTTGTTATTGATTGCATATTATAATGCTTCTGGTTTAAAGAAAGAATCCTGGCCTGAGAAGATATGCCGTACGAAATTCTTCCGGACTTTCACATAGGATAATCATCATTAACCATTATTTTGTTATTGAAGTGGGTTTCTTTTCTTTTAATTTTTTTTCCAATCAACCGTCTAGGGTAATAACTTTACGGTGCCGATTTATGCGACAAATCACATCATCAGCCTGTTTTAGTCCACTGCTGGACATAGGCCTCCCTAATACACCCTATCCATTAGGGGTTTGGACCTATCCCACCACGCTGGTCCAATGCGGGTTGGTGGGTGGACCGACTTTTACATGCCCATCCGACGCATGGATCATCTTACTTTTCAGACAATTGGGTGATCGGCCCAAATTGCCCTAACCAACTAGGAAACAACAATGAAAATTGTTGCGTCCCGCAGGATTCGAACCCATGACCTCCGGTTTCTAAAGCACACGCCCATACCACTAGGCTCGAGGCGGTTTATGCGACAAATCGGGGGTGTATAAATACTTCTTTCTTCCGGTTTGAACGGCGTGGTAACTTGCATAGTTATTGGGTGAAGGAGACGAAATATCTCTTGTCTCAAGGCAGTATGTGGATTTGTGGTGTCTCATGTTGCCTTTCTCGTCACCGCCAGACGATGATGATGGTAAACGTCCTGCTCTTCTCAGGTCTTTATAATTACAAAAGCAACAGTTCGTACCAGGGCGAGTAAAGAATTTTTCTATTATAATTTCACATCGTTTTCCTCTACTTTGAGTAGTTCAAGGAATATCCATTCTTTTTCTTTTATACATCTATATATATAAAAAGATTCCCACCTTTATATTGACTCATCACGATATCTATGGAACCATAAGTCGTAGCGACTTGAAATTTGATAGGAATATTTCTTTCGCCGAGTAGAGGTCAGCTAAGAACGGATTTTACGAAATTCCTCCCACAAGGGGGGTGGGGTTTCTAGTTGTATATAAAAGTAGGACTCGTTGTCAAATGACAGAAGAGAGAAAGTTCAAATTTACCAAATAATCGAAATTTTTAAATGTGATATAATTATTATTGAAAGCACCTTGCTGCTTTTTGCAAGTCTAACTGAATATTTCCTGTATTTTAGATGATATACAATGGCGGTGACATCAAACTCAAAGATTTTAACCCGCCACCTCCATACGACAGCTGTAGTAACACATAACGCGACGTTCCCGGAATTCCGCCGCGAGACGAGCAATAAAATTTTATAAAACCGCGGTTATCGTAAACAGAACAAATAGCGAACTTTATGGGCCATTCGTTGCGCTTTCTTCATCTACATAAGACATATAATATATATGTTATGATACGTCAGCCGGGAACGCGTCAGAAATTACCCATATCCGCAATGCTACAGAGTGTAAGAAAATATTACCTATATTACGAACAGTCATGTCACATATTACGTAAAATTTGCCTGCCTATTTCATTTTTATATATTTCCTACGATCGAAATATAAGGACTTGATCACAATTTTATGCTTATCTAGCTAAACATATAAATGATATTAGGGTGTTTTCATGTCACTTACCATCAGGTTTAAGTTCTATTTTACCGTTCTCAATTGGTAGCTTGTATTACATGATTTAAAACAGTTATTCTTTATACTTTCCGCTATTATTATCAAAAGAGGTAAGACGACATCTAAACCGAAACGTTTCTAAATGATTTAAAGATCAAAATATCTGTTGAGTTATTTCTCACTTCGTGTTAACAAAAGCACGCACCAACACTCTCGAAGGGATCGACTCGGGCAATAGTTAAATTTATGTCCGTACACCAAAAGAACATCTTAAATGTAAAGGCAATAAACGGTAGACAATAAAACGCATAACGCGCGATGTATTTACAAAATGCTTCTGGGGACGGATTTGGAACTGTTCACATAATAAAAAAGCATCCAACAAAGGCGCATTAAAATCCAGAGTCATAACGGGGAATACGATACAGCGGCCGACTTGAAGGTCCACCTCTTTCATCATAACGGCGCGGTAAGTGGCAGCTGGCGTTCACACTTTATGTGGTTACCGAACGGCTCCTCTTGATAATCCTGTTTGTTTTCCCAAACGGAACACCCATAACCTGGTAGCGCGTAGCACGCGCTTTACACGCCGCTAAGCGGAAGTGTATTATAACTATTATTGTCTGTAAACAGCTGGACCTTTTTCCTTACAAGTGTTTTAACTACTTGGTACACATGGTTGATGTTTTCTTTTGCCTTTTCTTCCATATTACGATTGAATTATTTTGTCATTGATCTTTCAACTTAATTGCAATTTTTGGGTGGTAGAGATAATAAAGTAGGTGCTACAGAGTAGACAAAAAAAGATACGCCATAGTAATGTAGGCATCAGATGCCGTAACGATATCTAAACGAGAAACGTTATAATAGTTCTAAGAATACACACAATGTTAAATACAGAGCTTATATCAGCGACACGTCTTATATTAACAGTGTGGCACACTGCTGGGGTAATACGAATTGAGACGCCCGACATGCATAGAGGCGTGCGCCGAGAGCAATAAGCCCTCTCGTCAGCTAATAACAACAGTAGCATCTCCGGTGATATCTCAATATCGTAGGTGCGAGCAGTTAATTAACACATGACGTCGTTGTGGAAATAGAATTCCTGTAAGCGAGCGCGGGGTGCCGCCGCCCCGGGCCACGCTCCCTCCTTGTTTGTTTACAAGCAACGAGACTTCATTACGCCGCTGGCTAATGTATTCAGCTCCAGCCTCCGTTACCAGCGACACTTCTCGGAATCAATACGTTCCTTGTATGTTTTGATTGGCTGACGCGAACGCGGCCAACACAAACTCACCCTAATAAACCGCTAGATAAAACACACATTGGCATCCCGGCCGTCGGTCAAATTTAATGACACCAAATACAACGAACAGATTTCGATGTTTAATACTCGCTGGATAACTTTCCTATAGTGGTAACGGCCCCTGCATTGAACTTGTCCAATTTTAGTGTTAAAGCGCATTAATTTGTTTTATTAACGGTTTATTGTTGCACCGTTTCCTGCCGTGTTCTGTTCACGGCGCGAACGTTACAATTGTTCTGCTATTTTTGTGCTGTGACGCCACTTTCATTAGCTACGATTCGACGTACGATGTTAAGTCGTAACATATTCATTTGTATATATATTTCTTTATTTTTAGCACACGCCACAAAACGGATTTGTCGAACACACAATATAAATCTCGCCGCATCATTCTATTCCGTTGTAACAGCCCGAGAATGGAGTCGTAAAATTCATAACACGCGACTTCTGATCCGCGCGCCCCCAAAAATAATAATGTTTCATCTTATAAAAATATTTCCCTTACGAATGTCGCTCTGTATATCACGGTATTTGTCACAGAGGATCACCCTTTATGTTCGTTTCCAGTCAAACCCCTTAGATAAGCGAGCCTTTTATATGCCAAATATAATATATTATGGTTTCCATTTCTGCGCAAAGCATAATGTGGATACACCATATTATTATTCGTTCTTAATTAAAATTTTAATACATCATAAAAATAATAAAATTTTACTTACGTTTTTTAACAATAATGTTTTTATAAAAATTAATAGTCATATTATTTTAAATGCATATAATATTATTTATATACTTTTTTAAAACAGTAGATAGACATTTTTCTTAATTTTAAAACGTATATACTTAATGTCCATCCTAAAAAGAACTGTACAATAAAATGGGGTGTATCTTAGTAAGGCTAGCGGGATGTCAAAGCCCACGAGCCATTACTTCCAACATATGAGCAACGCAAAAATATCCGCGTATTATGGGTTATCAGAAGCAGAGTCGCGTCTCGGAGACTCCGGCCGCTATTCAGGTCCCGTTTGGATTTAATGGATTGCTCGCTTTCATATTCCGAAATGTACGCAATATTTGCGCTCCTATGATCGCGTACAGTGATTTAATGTTTGTAACTTGATCGTATCGATAGTGATATTAAAGCAGAAACGAATGGAGATGATATGGCAGATTGATTTAAAAGTGGACTCACTAATAACAGTACGAGAGGATCGTGAAGTTCACGTCAACTAACCACCACACTGTTTACACACGCTCCCCTTCCGTATGAAAGGCGAAAACAAACAGGGAATGTGCCAAATAGCAAACAATATTATACGGAATGCACAATAATATCAGTTCCGGCGGCGTGGGTGCGGTACGCGATGTTTGACTTCGCGAAGAATAAATATGAAATGCGAAGACGCGCGTCCCAGACGGGTAAATATTATAAGGGTTTGCTTTGGTAAAATGATAACCGGATAGATTGAAAGTGCGGATTTAGCCGCGGGTAAGGGGATAGCTTCGGTGGCTATTGGATACTGAATATAAATCGACAGTCAATACGTCTCCCGGCGGATATATCAGAAATATCTTTTAATATTTCGACTCGAAGGGATTTATTGTGGTGAGATCAGATAGCGGTATTCTGTGGCTATACACACTAGCGGATGGATGATTCAGTAACGAACGTTCAAGCAAACTTAGCTGCCGTCTGTCCCCTTGCCTTATCATCCCAGGGGAATAAGTCCAAGATTTATGTTACACGTAAAACTTTATGTCGTACTTTTGTTTCCCTGAATACAACTTATGAAAATACTATTCCCTCGCATTCGGAGGGAACGGGTTAGTGAGATAGATGCGCTGATGGATAAGTAATACTACATCGCTCGGCGTTTGTTCATTGAAATGCCTCGCCATTGTTATGATTGGAATAGGGAAAATGTTTATTAAAATTGTGTTGCTTGTTGGTTATTATAATCTGTTGTTTGTTACCTCTGTATTAGTCATAACATTTCAACTTTAGTGGATTATAATCTAAGCAAAGCTTTGCTAGCGATTAAATTGATCCTTAATATATTCACAGATTATATAGAATTAACAATTATTGAAAATATTACATATAATCTAATAAAAACAACTTTACTCAAGATGAGTTCTTGAACATAGTTCAGTGCTTGTATCGACATTATAACATAGTCCGGTATTATTTTTTAAATATAAGTAAAGTCTTAATATGTTCCAACTCAGCCTTTGGATCTTCCCGCTTCTTATTTATAAAGATTGATAGACAGTGGTCTAGAATATGCAGCGTTCAAACGTTCCCGGCGATGACCCTGAGGTAAGAGCTTCGCAAGTCGCCCGAACGATAATAGAGGAACGCCTTTACGAGTGCGACACCCGCTCAACACATCAACACTACAACACTCGCTTTGAAGGAAATCTAACGAGTTGATACAACCAATGTAGGGAACATGATTTAGGATTGATTGTTTTCATTGGTAGTCAATGTATGTAGACAGTTAGTACTATCATAATGATATGATGTACTTTTAATATTAATTTTGTAATAAGCATCTATGTTCATTTAGATGTCTGATAATGATATTTTATATAATAATACAGCTAACCAATACTTCAACTGTGACTTATTGTTTATTATGACAGCGGAACGGTCGTTAAATATTTCTGCTCTTATAAAGACTTGAAGTAAAACATAAATTATATGAAAGTAAAAACATCGACATGGCGATTTTAAAGTCCTCATTAATTAAAAATTCTAACCCATGAACCTCGTATTGCATTTCCACCAAATTAATATTGTTGCCCAGGTGGTGTTGCCAGCTCCAGCTAATAAGCGGTTGCCGCCACTTTCTGCAATGTCATCTCCGCGTATAAAAAGTTATGGCGCTGGCAATATTTCCGAGAGGCGGGCCGCCTCGCCCGAGGAAACGATATGCAGTAAATGGCCGGGCGTGAGGTCTCGCGGGGCCACTGCGATGACCCGCCCGATTTTATGCCAATTTTCATAAAAATAAATCTGACTCGCAATGATTGAACCGGTCGCCACCCCGCGCACAGTGATCGGCTCTCCGTTTTATTGTTATTAGCTCCGTTCCACAAGGGTGCGAAGTATTGTTTAGCCGTTTGTCAGCGGACCCGTTTACTAGATCTGTATTCATAACGAAATTATTGCCATGGGATCGTTGTAAATTTTGTGGTACGTAGGACAAGCTATACGTGAGTTCAAGAGCGCAACTCCATTTTTGACAACTACATCAATTTTGACAAACATGGAAAAGTACCCGGGGTTAAAACTACAAATGCTACGTTATATTATTAGCCAAATAAGAATGAAATTGATAGCAACAAGGTTATCCATAACAATATTTGGACGAGGTATTTTCTTATTGACAGTTCGTCATAAAAATGTTAACTACTGAAACAATCTACCATTAACAACGCTTAGCTTACGACGCTATATATAAAAGATATTGTTTAAATACTTAGCACATCAGTTTTGACTTGAACTAAAGATCCATAATACCTTAATTTCTATGTTAACAACAGAACCACAACCTTGCGAATACCTTAAGTACCTTTATTAAGGGTTAATGTCAAAAGCAATAATTAAATTTATTTTACGGTATGGAAAAGCATCCTCAGGTCACTATGTAATTAATAAAATCCATTTGTAAAATTATAATAATAATCACAACAAACCCAGACATTCATTTAAAAAATATTTTTCAAATACAGTAGCAAGCTGTCTTCTTTATCGCTTCAAATAACTTTACTCGTTTTAATAAAAAATGTAGCTATAGCTGTTCTCCTTGTCAAGTTAAATTATTATAATTGAAATATAATATATTTAAATAATTGTTATATTTTTTTTATTTATAACTTAGTGTGATAGTGATAACATACCATCAAAACCTCACCATTCGTATTCTGGATGTGAGATTTAAGATTTCACACAACAGTCTAAACATCCGTTCCTACCGTCAGCGCCTAATAGGACGCAATGCCTTTTATTGGGATAATAGTCATCCCGTTTGAGCGTGAAGCGACCGTTTTACATTCGGTATCTTCTACAATATCAGAGCAAATATTCTAGATCTCTCCTGACAATTGAAGTCAGCCTCGAACATATTCAGATCGAAATCGCTAACGACCAAACTCTGAACATGGCGAACACCGCAAGCTCATTTAGCCCGTTGTCACTGTGATAAGATTAGATACTATTTATTTTATTCTGTATAAGGCTGCTTACTCTTTACAGTGTGTTCCGGTTTAAGTGACCCTACCTATACACTGCTCTGTTCATTGTAAAACGATTTGATATGATTTGAAGCATTATTAAGAAAGAATGAGCAATAATCACTTTTATGATGAATAGAGATAAAATTAGTAAATTTTTTTACTGACTTTATATAACTAAAAAATAAAGTTTTCCATCTAGTAAAATGGTAAAACTAATAACAAGAACCCTGTTCATAAAAGAAAAGCTATTTACATTATATAAGTCTTAACAAGTGATTAGTTTTTATTTCGATAACATCAGTAGTCCGTAATCGAAAAGTGAAATTAATATGAGAGTAAATACTATCAAATGCTACTTAATTGTATATGTTACATTTGATTGTATTTGCATATTCAAAACAGTTATTACGCGTTTATGATCAAGAACTTAATTGCAGTTAAAACCGAGATCTGCTGCTGCACAGGTTTCACGTACCCTTACTCCGCGTTGGACACCGTATCGGTCGATACCTGTAGATTTAATATTGCCGCATTAAAAGAACGAGTTAGTGCGACCCGATGCGGGCAAAAGTGCTGAGTGCAGTCGAAGAAGCGTGGCGGGCGTTCGTGATTTATTGTCGGCCGCTTTTGAATATTAAATAATCTTTAATGGGAGCGCATGATCGGCCCATTAGCCGACGTCGCTGCTTTCACGTTTAATAAAGAGTCATTTATAAGCCGGCGCTTTTCCCTTATCAGTGCGAGGTATGTCGCGTCTGAGGAGTGCCGCCCTATCGAAATTAATTCATAATTTTTATCCTTGTTGTGCCTTTACCCCCTGGGTCCTCGGGCTTAATCTAGAAACATATTTGCGGGACCATGTCGCACATTAATATCAGGATTCCCGATACGTTTTATTTATAGGTTGTAAATAATGTATTGATTGATTGCGATAAGTAACATGATCTGTCAAAAATGATTGCTTACCAGATTTAAGTAGGTTTTTACTGCAATACTTAGGTGCAGAGACAATTTAGAAATATTTGATTTTTACTGGAATTAACTTTCAGTAAGATTTTGTAATAGTTACCACCATTACAGACTAAATGAAGATAAAAGGCAACTAATCCAGACCAAGTTACAATACAGCCCATCCAAAACATTAATATATAAAAAACTATGCAATTGATTATTATTATCAGGCTTCATATTGGACAACACCTAATTAAAGGAATTAGGGCCTTGCTCCGCTCTCGCGGCTGCATCCGATCACCATTATCGCCGACCTACCTACTCCCTGCAACTCCCTTATAAATCATTAGCGGATGCCAACTATAAGAAATGAGGAATCCACAGTACTCATTCGGAAACTCTCATTGATCTTTCCGATTAACATCTAGAATAACTTGGGCCTCAAGAAAAACCTAAATTCCCAACCGCCCGACACCGATCGCCTCGTCCGGGTTATTACGTGCAAGTATAAATCGTGGGATCGAAATGGGAGATCTGGAGGGCGAATATCATCCGTTACGACTTCCTAATGACACATCGCCGCCCATTATCGCGAAACATTCGTTCTGTTCCCGAGCTGTTCCTGTTAATATCGCTGCGCAAGTGGCGGGGATATTGTCACGTATGCGCGCCCGCGGCGTAATTATATCGGCGCAGTTAAAGGCCGACTAATATATTATAATCGTTGCGTTAGCGATGGCGCTTTTTGCCACAGGGCCGGGAGCCGACGCGGCGGAGCTCGTCGGATGGCTTGTACGCAACACCCCCGGGTGATTGAAGCCGATTGATCGGCATAACTGAGCGAGCGTTCTAGAAATGCCGACGCTCATATAAAGCTCATGACGCCGTTATGATCGAGCGACCTCGTCCCGAGCAAAAACTGCCACCAACTTGGGAAGGATGATGACTTTTTTGCGTCACCGCTTAAATGTATTACTACTTTGGAGAATCTGTTATGTCGCACAGGTATTTTAATTTAACATTTCAAATCCGAACAATCTGATTCAGAACGTTTAACCGGTCGTTCTGTAATTATATATCGACTAAGGGATTGCAACTCGTTTTCAACTTTGACAATAAACTGGATCTTGCCAAAAAAGCGTTTCGATGTCTGTGGCCCACGGTTGTCTCTTACGATAACTTTGACGTTTTGCCTTTTGGAAATTGGTGATCGTCGTAATTCTTATTTTTATTAAAAAATAAAAGACTAAAACAAAACGTGGACGCTTGGAAGGATGCAGACATTAGGCATCCGCGTCAGTCATCCGAATGCTTAATATGGGGGTTGGTGGATTTGCTTGCGAATCATGAGAAAATTATGGCCGAGCACATGTCGGGATGCCAGCCCGCCGCGCTTTGAGAGCGTCCGACGGATAGGAATAATTACTTACAATGATTGAACCCATATAATTCGAATTTATTTAATAGTCGACAGATGTTAATCGGCGCTCCGGCCATAATTGCTTCTCGATTTCTGACGAGAAAAACGCCAACTCTCCTTCCCGACTAGCGATTACTTTTAAGGGAAGCAAATTAATCCTATTTAATCATCGTATTAATTTTATAAATAGTAGTGACTTAATATGCATTATTTAATTGGTACGATAATTAATGAACGTGATAATAACTAATAATTATACTTACGATGAAATATAATTGTCTATAATAAATTATCTGTTACTTTTTGTTTCGGAGAAACCAAATACAGATTATTTTATTAACGTCCTAATATAGGGTGCCCTTTAAAATGTAATCTATATATCAATGCCATACTTTTAAAAACCACAAGTTACAATCAATTGTATTTGAATACAATTCCTTATACTAAAATAGAAGTTAAAAACAGATAGTAAGAGACTTGAAGCAGAGATGCTTATACAAACTTATAGATAAATTTGTATAACCATCACTCAATACAAAAAAATAAAATTGAATTGTCGTATCATCAATATAACCGTTTTTAAATAATTTCATTGTGATATAAAACCCATATATAGCAAAAAATATTTTTTTAATTTGTCTGTCTGTCAGTTTTGTTTGTTCCGGCTTATCTTTGGGATGGCTAGTCCGATCTTGGCGGGACTTGTAGAAAAAAATTACACGCGGGTGAAACTGCGAGAAACAGCTAGTTTATAAAATTAATTTATATAAAATAAAAACTTCTCTAGAAATTCCTTTAAATTTTTTTAAGCATGAAATTATGCAACCACGTTTGCAATTTTTCCAGTTGGTTCAAGAATCAGTCACACCAATAACAGGAAACATCTATTCGCACTGTTGTACGCGACAAAAGTGCACTAAGTTTTACTGCAACTCCAATCGTTGCTCTGTGTCTCTAAAGTAAATGAAAAAGGAAAAATAGTATTGATTTTTCAGTGATTACTAGCACCAACATATTGTTTTATATCCTACGTTCGCTACACACCCCCACATACCTCTTTTGTTTTATATTAATTGACAATTTATTTTTACTTGCAGTTGGATTTATGATATTTGGTAAGGTCGGATATTTTTTTCCGGCAAAGTTCTCAAATACACGTTTATGAAACAGTTTTGGAACATAAAACGGCTATTTAGTATGAAATTAATAAAATTATAATTATATATGTCAAAAAAAAGGTAATTAAATAATGTGAGCAGTGCTAAAATTGTTTAATATCTTTCTTTTAATAGTTTCACTGTTTCTTTATTAACTGGTAAAAAACTTACACAAACGAAGAATACCAAACCAAAAATATGTAAATATTTAAAAAAAAACATACATAATAGAACAAGATGAACTGATTTCACGCTTTAATTAGCGTTTAAAGAAACGTGTCTGCTAGTAGCTTTTGGGTTTGTTATCCATTGTATGTAAAACAGCGTCAGGTTCAATCCATCACTTCATATTCGCGTCTTGTCGACTTCCGAACTGTTCGTGCCGGCCTGATGCTCATACTCACGCTAATTGCCATTATGTATGTTAAAAAGCATAAAACCGTCCCATTATGTACGAACGGACTATATTTACAGCGACTATTTGTCATATTTGTTTTAATTGACTTATTTCGTTGTATTTATTAATCGTCCTCGTTAAAGGAATTGTTATCAGTTTGGCCTTGCTGAAATATAAAAAATATGAACCAGATAACGGTATAATATTTGCAACGTTGATGCTGCTTATCATCGAATAGAATTTATTTACTTTTAGCACACAAAAATTAATAAATAATCATGTGAACGCTACGGAGTATAGAAGTATCATCCTGATGCCTGTTTTCCCAAATGAGTTAAAACTGTGAAAACACTTCTTTCCGGTAAGAAGGATCAGAAGCTAGTGTAATTATCTAACAGGACATAATATCCTAGGACACTGGTTGGGGAGCATATTGGCTTTCGACTGCTTACCACCTCATTGAATTTAATTGAAAACTATATATTGTACTAACTACTTACTATTACTTACTTACTACTTAAATAATACACCATTTTCAATAGTATTTATTTATACTGGTACGTAACTAACTCCTTACTACCTTAATTCTATTTCACTGTTAGAATACAAAAACAATGCCTGGGTAAATGTTGAAAAACGGTGTTTATGTAATGTCTAGGACGTGGCCTGTGCAAATGCGGCACCGTACATCCTGCTGGCAGCGCATGGATACATGGGCACATTTAAATATCGCAGTCATAAATGCCATACGCGTGCTTGTTAACGCGCTCATGTAAATTCTAATCCTCGTTGCATTTAGAACGGGGCGGCCTAGTAATTATGTGCTTTCATTTGTCTGTTTCTCAGAACAAACGAGCCAGCCCCACCGTGTAAGCCCGCTCTGTGTAAAGCAGTTAGCATTGCTCTAATCTCGCTCGCCCATTAATTTAAAGAATACGTCTGCGTAACCGACTTCACCGACGTCGTCGAAAACACAATTCTCCTTCACATTTTCTTATTTGCATATTAAAATAATTTCGAGTAAACGCAATACGTAAAGTCGCCTTCCATCCGTGTCAGGGCGTTTCTGAATGGGCCTAAACGGCTTTTGTGCGTTGCCCTAAAACAGCCTTTAGCGCAATGAAAGTACAGTGGATTTTGACGTATGACCGTCTTAATCATAGTCTTGTTTATCGTTCAAATTGTTTAGAACGATGACAGATAAAAGCGGGTTGTGTGCGCCCAAATAGATAAACTAGTGTGGAAATTAATGTCTACATTTACTGGTGCATGAAGTTAGTAGTTAATTATAGGTTTATAGTTATACGCTTTTTTTGAATACGAATTAGTAACACAAAGGGTAACCACTATCGGTTTTAAAGGAAATGTCCTTATTCGGTTGAAACATATCGCGGGGCGTATCAACGCATTTATCATTGTTTAATGGGGACAATCTATGACCCATAAAATTATGTGTATACCTCCTTAATGCATGGATACAAGAAAACATTCTTTCGGTCGAATATCATAAATTAAAACAAACTGCTGTAAAGAATGATAGTAAAACATCATTTAAATATTGCCTTTCTGTATATTACCTAAATTTAATGAAAGCAAACATATCAAAATACCAATTTATAAAGATTTAATTAACTGTCCATTAAACTTAGTTTAATATTCAAGTTTAAAATGCAAAACTTAAAATTTTTCTTTACTCTATCTTTTTTCTTTGCCGAATCAGATCAGAACGTAGATACACTGAAGCATTCAAACATTTCGAAAGAAATTCCTCCTTAACTTAATATAACACCTCATATAAAAGATTTTACGGGCTACGTCAGTATGTGACTTAATTAATATTAATCAGTTAAACTTCACCGCTATTACAGATACGATCTAAAAACAACACTGTTATGAATTACTAATTTTATAACACCCACCGTTTAGCGTAATTATGCGTTATTACGTTTATAACTTGTAAGTTAAACGTTTTAACGCGTTAACCACTTGTGGATTTACATTTTACAATGTTTATTTTAGCTAAAAGTCTCATTAGCTTCAACATGGCGTAGTTTTCACACCGATAGCTATAACACATACAGCAAGTACCTCATAAGTACTATTTTAGTTATAAAACATAAACTAAACACATTGATACTTACTATTTCCTATATTTATTTTTATCAGTTTTGTTTACTTTACAGCGAATGTTGTACTTTATCATGGAAAAATTTTAATATCGAAATGTTATCGATATACACCTTCCCCTTAAACGCAACCCTCCGTGGCGTGTTTAACACTCGGGCGAGTTTTTAACGTTTCTAGTGTCAATTAATTACTGGATATTGGGGGGGTGTAATTTAAATAGATTTGTTGGATAGGCGGGCTGGCGTTACCATAACAAATATCGATAACCGAGTAAAGGGCATTAAGGGAACGGTGGATGAATAATGTCCATTCGTTATCTGCGACTCGTTTAACTTTTTCACACATTCCGCGGAGGCGATGCGCCGCAAAGAGGGGTAAGGCTGGCTGGCACCCGCCGCGAGGCGCTCGCGCGTGAAATTATTATCATATAATACCCGGGGCTTTGAGCACAGCGCGATTATTCAAATGCTCATAGCCCCACGCCGGCGCGTTCGGCTTACAGCCGGCTTTCGCGATGACATTCCTGAATACTCCGAGGCGACGGCGACACGCTGCTAAAGAAATTTGTCAATACTCTTATGTTATTGCAAGAAATGATTATGCTTGAAATAACTACTGATTTCTAGGAAATATTAAACGACTCGAATGAGAAGTAATGATACCGTTATTTACTTTTTATTTCTGTGGCAAGCATGGCAAAATATAACATATGTTGAAAAACTCATCAAAACTGAACATTCTATGATCAAATCCACCTTAAACCTGACACTTAAAATATTTGATTTTGCAACTTGTTTTATTTTTATTCAGTTTATGTCTGTTGAAGTTAGATTATATTATTTAGAAAAAAGCTAGGATAACCGAAGATTGTAATGAATACTGGCACCAACGTAAGATATCAATTATACATATTTATAAAACGAGTAACGGTTAAATATACCTAAGAACATTTGAGCATAGACAATATACTAAATATTTCAAATCTATCCTAATCATACACACAGTCATCAAATAATTTTTAGACCGGTTGAAAACTGTCCCAAAACAGCGCTAACACAAACGAACGCGCTAGTTAAGGCAATAATTTACAGCGCCAGAACAACATTGTTTGACGCCGTATAAATCTAATTATAAAGTGGGAACCCAATTATAAATAATGCTTAACTTAAGTAAACTTGTTAAAGTTGACCCTCCCGGGCGACTTGGCGAGAACTTGGCGGGCGAAGTGCCCGAAACCGAGCGTTATCTACGACTATATTTTGCTTAGGACTCTTTATGACTTCCAAACGGGATCCGTCACGCCACGTTAACCCGGCATTGAAGTGATAAAGTGCCCGCTAATCTGTTCTATTCGGGCCACACTTAGTACATTTTATTAATCACAAAGGTTACAAATTACAACGCACTTCCTGCGCCGTGACGACTGGACTCGGTCGTATGGTAATTTTATCGCAACGGCATTGGACAATTTGGACACGGTTACTGGGGGTTGAATTTGTTTTTGATATCTTTATAGCAGAAACGGCGATCGTTTGTACGTTTATTCTTATCTCTCATTAATTATTGTCTCTACGGTATATAAATAACATTATGTTAATTGCAAATCGTAGTAAATATATACCAATCTATATTATTTTGAGTTACAAATACTGCTTTAGTCACATTGTAATAACTACAATATCGTTTCTTCAATTACTACATTGATTTAGACAATTTCGATAAAACATTTAAATAGTATAGACCTTCAAATAGTGCCTTGGATTAAATAATGTGATGTGCCTTTGTTTTTCCGACAAAATTATCAGGCAATTTTACAATGTCATTACATTATACAAAAAAATTAACATAGAATGCTTTTCATATCACAATCCATTTGTTGTTTGGACTCAAACATTTTAATACCAGTGGAAAATTACTGCAAGATAAAATGTAACCTCCATAGAAGTCGTAGAAATAAATTAATTTCCTAGTTTTTTTATGTTTTGCCTTTATTAAAATTCTAATTAGAGTACTTATTCCACAAATTATATTACTAATAGATGTTTACGTAAGTTGCCTTTGGTGAATTTATAAAAATTATACCGCCTTGTAAGATAACAAATTAATACTATTAAACAACATTATTTTGACTATATCATAACCTAAATTAAAAAATATAACATTCGAGGCCAATTTTCATCACATGTATTATCTAATATATGCACAGAATTTATAACGCTTAATTTATTTTATCATGTTTTCGATCCTTTGCAGCATCCATGGTCTCGGGAATTAGTTCATCTTGATTAATTTTCTAGGTTTATCTAATATATATCATATTATATAACCTTCAAATCTTATTTTAATTATTGCTCCGATGTACGCATATGCTTAGGTTTAACTTTGTGAACAATTTGGATAACGGGTGGATTGAATACACAACTATTCTTATTCATTGATATTTTATTCCAGACATAATATTATATATATATATAATTATTGCAGATATAACCTATGGTCACGAAAATCGATTTCAGAATCATTCTGGGCAAAAAAGTTGTTGAGAATTGAGTTGTCTAGGACATAAACGTATTCACCAAGCTTCTTTAACCGTTGGTGCTTTATGTCATCAATTTTGCTTGTACATACTTGTTTTAAAATATTTTTAGTTGGCCTAAATAAGACCACATTCACATTCTAACTGGTACACTGTTCTTGGATTCTTGGATCTAGCAGAGGGATATAACTTTTGATAGGAAGTCAAAATTGACGTATCTTCTCTCGGGCCTGTAAAATATTTAAAAAGATTCTCTTTTAAATATTGAGCAGCAAATATTTCCATTACAAATGTAACATAAATCGCTACAAACACAGTTACTATTGAAATTGTAAATATATTTCAATTAATTAATTGCATCAGCAAGCGTTACTAATATATGTATATGTTACACTAAACCTTGAATGAATAGTAACATAATAAAAAATCTATTTAACTTTATAGCTTCATCAAAATCCGTTTGTTACTTCTTACGTTAAACGCTAAAAAAACATTGTTCCAAATCAAATTCATTACTGCATTATTTTATTTCCTCGTGAGTACATAGTCAAAAACAAGGACACCTTGAAGTGACCTTACCGTGTCATCTAAACATAATGTAGTTCACTTATTATACTTATCGCCACGGCACTTTGTTTTGCGTATTCATACACATTTTTTTTATACATTTAATCGCAAAATTTACACTTTAAACGTGGGGTTCACGACATGACGCCTTATGCAAAGCAGGTGCTACCTGATACGTGAGAACCTTCCAATAATAAAAAATGTAATAAACGCCGTAAGAACAATCGAAGCGATTCAATCCTTAAGGCCTTTAAAATAAATGCTATTTGAATAAAACCTAAAAAACTCTAATGCAACAATTTAAGTTCAAATTTGAAACAATACAAGTCAAAATCATGACTCCACAGACATAGGTCGCATTTTCGTCAGTTATCCGTTGCACTTGCGTCTAATTTCACCTAATAAACGCGCAACGCCATCATAAAAACGTTAATATCAGGGTGGTAACTTGCTGGTAGGTTAAAAATAAAGAGGGTAATAAAAAAAAACGCTTTCCGTACGCGGGTAGTACGCGTACTTATTAGTATTTGGAGATAAAATGAAGTTGGCCCGCTTTAGGCAATTTATTGGGGTAAGTTATGGGTGGCGCGGGCTGGAGCGGCTAATTTATGCGCCGTGCACATAAATTACTTGATTATGAATTCAAGTGAACTCCACTAAATTATTCGTCGCTTGTTTTAGCCCGTGCTTTTGTTGTGACAAACAAAGTTATTGAATTCGTAGTTCTGCAAAGCCCGTTTCTTATTTCAACGTTGATGTAGGATTACGCATTGGACCACTGATTGAGAGGTCCAACTACGGTCGAGTAGGTAGTCCAGAGTGGACTATCACAGGTATCATAGGCTGATGATGATTACGATGATGATGATGACTAAATGTTGACCTCCTACTGTTATTACTTAAAGGAAACGTTGTTTTCGAATTGTCAGTATGTCACCGCCGATAAAAACCTTCGGCTGATGACAATCGGAGGAGACGAGTGAGCCAAAGGAGGGTGGTAATCCCGTAAAAAGCAATAGAAGGGATTACGAATAACAGTGATGGTAATGTCGACTTGTTTTCCGAGCGGCACTAACGCCGCGCCACTGCAGCGCGGAATAATCGCGGATACCCATAAAAGATGTAATTTCAGATAAGCTGAAACAGACGAGGCCCGCCCCTTTATGCCCCCACGTCCCCCTCAATGCTGCCTACTTTCTAATGACTAATTATTATGCCGTGCGTTTCGAGCTTCGACGACCGCCACCCGCGTTATATACCTGCACTTGCTTCCACTTTGCGGTAGGTCGAACCACGGGCGTATTTGCCTTTGTTTTGCCCCTAATTAGTAAGTACTTACTGTAAAAATAATGCTACTGTTTTATTAAATGTTGTTATGCACGCCTTTGTAATTGCTTTTAATAAATAGAATATGACTGGAGAAATGAGTCACTGATAATAAAAGAAACCCTTTAGAAATGTTGAAAACCTTTCCAAAGGGAAGGCCATTTAAGATAATAAATCTGGAATCTAGGTAAAAATCATTGGGAATTAATCAATTAATTTTTTTTCTTTACATAAATTTTCGATGTTAGTTGACTTAGGTAAAGATTGCTTCTTCTGTCTGTATTGCTTTCATATGAAGCTTCTTTGGCCTATATCTACACAGTTTATGTAAATTTGTATAAAGATTGATATCTTTGAAATAATACTAGAAAATGAGCGTGTAGCTTTAATGACAATTAGTGCATGAATTTCAGTGATAGCTCATACGATTGCACGAAACCCTGGAATGAAGAAAGCAGCGTTGTCTGGCGCCCGCGGTCTGCGATGTCGCCGATAGGGGGCGCCGGCGTCGCCAGCCGATGTATGATACAGGCGCATTACCATAGAGTTCACACCGCGCACGCTCATTAACAACGTTACTAATGTTACCATTAAGAGAATAGAAACATATAACAAAAATGTCGCGCTCTATTACATCACTATGATAAAGTAACTTGTAGTTGTTAAATTAAGTACTAAGTTCTGAGGAATTATCGTAGGTATTATTAATTACTTGTAGAGAACTAACACAATGTCTACTTGAACACCAAAACTGTTTACTCGTTATTATAGAAGTTACGGTATATTAAAATCTGTGTCTAAAGTTTCTAAAAGAAAACAATCCGGTACATAATTAATAAATCCAATAATGACAATCACGAGCCTAACTCCCAGCAGGAGTGATCCATCCGAATTATACAAATAGCCCGCGCCTAACGGCACCAACATATTGGCGTATGTTCGTGACTAGTTTACGAGTGCTACGACATTGCATATTAATTGGTGTCGCTATCGAACCGCGCATCGGCTACGACCTAGCTTCCACACCAACTACATGCCCACAGTCCACATTTGTAAGCTCCGTGTCTGTGCCGGTCGTGTGTGCGCCTCCACAGGCCTCCCCTTCCCCCTCCCAGCAGGGTGGCACTGCCAACTGATGATATATCAGCTTGCAAAGGGAATGCTTGTTTCAAACGTATTAAACATTGATAACGTCGGCCGATGCGCTATGCGTTTGATAACGCGCGGATATCCGCTTTGTATCAATAAATTTCGGGTGGCAATAAATTTAATTGTTCGGTTTGACGATGTCCGTTATGCGTCGTCGGTTGTTTCCCGATTAAATACACTGCCAAAGTTGCTATAACTAGGTAATACGAAGTAACTAACAGTTTTAGCGTTATCAATCTAGTGTTGATAGTTCTAAAAGTAATAAATACAACGAAAACTTCATGATCCATTACCAGCTCTTATCGCGTTTGCATTACATTATAAAGCAAAGCCTTTATCTTCGTAGCGACGATTGATGGTCCAAACTCGGTTTAGTTAATACCTGCAGAATAAGGGTGCATAAATAGTTTAAGAGCACGAAAACTGTATCGCTTATTTAAATGAAGCGCACGTATTCAAATTGAGATGGTCAAAAATGCCACTACAAAGGTTGTAGCCTGACCCGAAACGTGCAGTATTGCGCACACGCTAAATTCACAGCGGCCTCCGATAGAGTGAGCGCATTCTAATATGCAAATGTATTTAAATGCTGAGCCCTCTTCATTACGCCGGTATCGATCTTAGATACACAATTTGTAACCCGATAGCTACCCAAAGTACGGCTAATCTATTGGCTCTGCCTTGTAATGCAATTGATTTTTACCTATTTGAACAGAGCTTTTATTTCTGATTGTGCTTTAAGTAATTCGCAGTAATTATGCCAATGGATCTTAAGGAAAAGCAAAAACTTTTTGTTTTAATATATTTTGAATAGTTTTTTTTTTTTAGCAGTAGTCTGTAAAAAGGTAGCAGGTTATATTTGAGTTTGTAAAATGCCTGGAACATATTATTTAAATGTAATTTATTCGACCAACGTCGCTCATAATAAAAATAATATTTTTGTGCTGATAATACAGTCTTTGATTTTCTTTTACATTTTGGAGATGCTACAACTTCGAATATCATTCTTAATTTTATGAAATGGAGATCTAGAATAAAAAAACGATCAGCTGAAGGCCTGTCTGAAAGCAATGTAGTTAAGGACATACGTCCTGTATATCCTTAGCTATATTGCTGATAATCCAATAAACCATCCTGAATAATACTAATTATAATTACTAGGGTGCCTTTTAAACCAGAGCACATAACACAACACCCGACATCGCTAGTTTTTAAGTTTCTTCTTCAAACGTACTTGGGGAAGGAAAGTTTCTTATCATATGGATACATTAAAATAGGTTGCCTCCACGTAGTGCGTACATCATCATCATCATCAGCTTGTGATAGTCCACTGCTGGACATAGGCCTCCCTTAATACACCCCTATCCATTAAGGGTTTTGGACCGTATCCCACCACGCTGGTCTGGTTGGTGGGTGGACTGACTTTTTACACGCCCATCAAGACAAGTTCATATCAGTTTATATTTCAATATTTACGTCTGTAGCTTACCCAATTTAAACTGGAAATAAATGTAAGCAACGTAACGCATAACAACAAAGTGGCATCGTACGTATCGTGTTGTTATTAACCGACTGTCACTCAGTGACATTTTAATGACAATTAACACAACAACAACAACTGAAACAAAACAGTTATGTCAAATGTAATAAAAATAGGACGGAATAATTGCGTCAAGTAGACAAAGTTGTGCAGACAAACTAGTGTTTGATTCAATAGGCATACAGGCATGTAACCAATTCTAGGTTTTCATTAGTATTACCAAGCACACCACAATATTCCTGATCTGTCCAATCTTAAATATTTATTGCACACAGTCTATTGGCAAACGTCGTTGTAAATTAGTATGACGATTGGCTCACTGATGCTTAAGTAAAACTGTATGTAGACACAGACGTGGGTGGGCTACTGGCGATTGATTAAGGCTTGATGAATAATAATACATCATGCTTTGATTAACTGGAAAGGACATGGTTCTCCAGATAATATATGCACCTTCTAGCTTTTACCTGCAATGTCACTTAAGTTTATTTAAAATTTTAATCATTATTCAATCAAAAATCAAATTAAAAGAAAGAATAACAATTATCACTATATCTTATTAATCGCTATATCTTACGCAAATGACTCAGATTTGGAATAAGTAACAATTTGGAAACATTGATAAAAAATACAAATTAAGAACTGTTTTGTTGTATAGTTATTACAAAGTAACAAAAGTAGAGATCAAAACAAATCTAATCTCTGGAGATGACAATTTTGATCTCTCTGTAGAAGTAAAGAGAAAAAAGAGTTATTAACAGGTATTTTTCATGACATTCACTAATTCTTTTTTTAATCCAATCACTAACATCCCGAAATTCATATTATTTCAATCATTCCGTGAATAGTAGTAATAGTATTTTTTCAATAATTATATTCTTAAGTCTTAATTTAAAAAAAAAGCCTATACAAATTTCTTCATTCAACCAGTTATGATCCAGGAAAAAAAATATTTTAAAGCATAACCATATCTTCTGTATACAGTCGATATTATTACGATAAGCCAAAACAAAGCTATCAATCAAACATGCTACCAGTTTCGCTTTACAATATTAACTATCACCGACGATTTTTAAGTCTTCATAAATTAACTTCTGGCTTTTACGGGTCACTTTATCAGCTGCTGTCACTACGGTTTTAAATTTTAACAAATAAAATTAAATATTTATATAGTATACATCGGAAGCGGTGGCTTGCATTAGGGTAGGCCTATGTCCAGCAGTGTACTGACACAGGCTGATGATTATAGTATTGAATTTTGTAGAGATAAATTATTATCTAGTGATAATTTTAGATTAATAATAATATCAATCACCACTTCAATCTATAATATCTTAATTAAAACTGCTAAAAAGCGTGCCCTTTACAAGATAACAAATATTATTTCTTTTATTTACGCGATTATTATACATATCAAATCCACAAATTTACGGATTTTCCGCGTTACTTAAATATATTTATTCCCGACGTTTCGGATTCTTTCCAGCATCCATGATCACGGGCAGACTAAGTTGGTATATGTCTTTATCTCTATTTTTTTGGAATAACCCTCAGAGTTTTTATTTAAAAAATTGACATATCTTCCGTTTTCTTAATTTTGAAGTTGGTTGACAAAAGTGACTTATGTTGTCCTTCGGTTTTGATAGTTTTTTAGCAAAATATAAACTCAAAACCGAAGGCGACAAATAATGCTTTGTCAAACCAATCATATTCAAAATAAAAAACGAGATATGTCAATTTTTGATCATGGACGCTGGAAAGAATCCGAAACGTCGGGAATAAATATATTTAAGTAACGCGGAAAATCCGTAAATTAGTGGATTTGATAAATATTATTTCAGCAAAAATAAGAGTCATACAGTCACATTTACCATAATACTTTGAAATTCCTATTTTGATTGAAGAAAATTGATAAATTATTGTCAAGTTTTTATCTCTAACATGTCTGTTATTATACGGAGTTTACGCAGCTTCACTACACTTTTTATTTCTTTCATTTAGAAATAAATAAATTTAAAATACTTTTAAGACAGTCCGAAAAATTTCATAGAGGTTTCCAATAATTTGACAGCTATTCTGTGATTATGGACATTGTACGAAATTTTATTATATATTTGAAATACTTTCCAATTCATAGACGTTACAATAATTTAACTACGGATAAGGACATGCATTCAATCATGTATGCAGTAAGTGTTATTTAAACTTCAATCCAATTCCCTTATTCATAGCGGGACTGATTAAGCAACTAATATGTAACCTACAGCGAAGTCAAAAAGGAGCAGGCCACCTCCACCTGTCGTATCAGATAAAAGTGTTTTATTTAAATTTCTCAGCGGGCGTCTCAAAAACGAGCACAAAGTTGCATTTGTGTCTTATTAAAAGAAATTTATAGTTGGATCATAGTAGCTGATTGACCTCGGTCACGGGAAGGATAACTGGTTGCCATTGATGCAAAACCTGAACACTTTATGCAAAATTCTATATCAAATATTTACCTCCGCCTAATCGTCTTGATCGTTTACGGCAGGTTGGTTTAGTGCTTAGCTTTATGATTTTTAAGGAATGTGAATATTTTTTGTGAATAAATTTCTTTACGATTTGTTGGTTTGAAACATTCGAGTAATGACTACAATATAAAAGAACTTTTTATTTTTTATACCTGAGCCATATAAAATATGAAATTTAATCGACAAAGTCTAATGACAAAAACTATTGGCGCTAAAAGAAAAGCGCGTTCAAATCTGATCGCCGCCATTTTTGGTCTCATGTGACGTTTTACTTATTAAAACGTGACGTTTAGACGCTACGAATTTGACGTTAGACTTTGGGTTGGTAAATTCTAACGTTTATTTCGCTTGGGTATCGCACAACATTTATTAACAGAAATTAAAAATTATTAAACTTATGAACATAACCCCTGAAATCTTATTTAAACTAATAGACAAAAACTTAAAACATTGAGCATTCTTAAACAAAAAGTTTATTTATTTTTAGCAACAAACCTTGGACCGCGAAATTATTATTATACAGGTACTCATGCCATGTGATGCCTAATTCATAACCCTTTTTGCCGATTTACGTTTATCTCAACGATAAGTTGAGAGAGTTGTATGTTTACCATAACTCCATATAAATAATTAATGTAATAGTCTTTAAAGTATACTTTAGGTATACCTTTTATGTTATTTGTATGATAATTATCATCCATAAACTTATTTGAAGTACAACAAAAAGACCTTATACTTTAAATACAATAACCGCACATATAAAAAATTACAACCCAGCAAAAACAAACAGATATTATCTTAATACGTCCCACGTATAATTTGTCGAGAGATATTAATAATTGTTGAACGAGAGACAAGTTAATTTCGATAGGTGCAATACTCGTTACATTACAATACAATGCTCTATAAATAAAATTCTCAGGTTCACCGTATCCCAGAGCAGAATGTGTTGCAAGGTGCGCATGCGCACGTGCCTATCGCCCGAGGGCCCTGTATTGTATCAGCAGCGCGTTCGAATTCGTGTCATACACCTTTTAGTTTAGGAAACAAAGAATTTAATAAAGTGCCCCCGAGACCCTTGTACGCTTTGAATAATATTCAAAAGGAAATGAGCTCTCGAAGCGATATCACCTCGGGGTTAACGATCACCGGTGCGCGCTTGCACCACAGATGGCAGGATAAACGGACGTTTGTTTCCGCAGTGATATCTGAATTAATGGCTGCATAATATTCCGAAAAGGTGTTCATTATCATGATTCATGCGCGATAATATTTCGTGAGGTCGCGGCCAGGTAATTAACGAGTCCGTTGCAACTGCGTTTGTGTTGTTGGATGTGTGTAAGCTTTAGTAAAGGAACTTTAACGCGTGAATCATTGAGCATGCGGAGGCTGCGTCGGCGACCCGAGCGCCATCTTGCGCATGTGAGGCGCGCCGTCCATCTCGTGGTCCGCTCGCACACTGAGTACATTCCCGTGTACGTTTTTACACCTATTATTTTATGTGTCGGCGAGTAAAGTTCGGTACGTGAGTTATAAACTCGCTCGAGCCTCTCTCGCCCCTACTTTATAGGTATTAACGACTTGTCCGAGAGTTTTCTTATAAATAAATTTGAAGGGTAACAAGGCTCGCTTTTGTCGGATTAGTAGAGTGGATCTTGTTTCACTTTGTTGCTGTGCCTATCTCCTATCTTTTTGTAAAACCGGAAAACACCATGGAATATTCCCTGCGCCTTCATTAATGTTTTAAACACATTTTACTAAGTTTTATTAACATGTTATCAAAATTAAGGAACTTATTTCCTTCCTCAATATCTTTTCACAGATTATTTACCAAAATTCATCTCTGCTCCGCAATTTTAAATACGTTGCTTTCAAAGAGGTCTTATTTAAAGAGTAGACAATGAATAAAATCTGAGACTTACGTGACATTAGGCCATAACGCGCGGGGCGCACTATAAAAACGGTCATGTGGACTTAACAGCGCCGCCTGTAAAATATCAGGGTAGTAAAGTAAATGCAGTAGAGAGCCACGCGAACGTGCCTTCGACTAAGACATCCAAAGAGGAGTGAAAAAGCCAAGTTATATCTTGACTCTACTGTATACTATCTACACAACAAACCTGTAGAGATGGAATATACAATTAAACCTTACACATTAGATGAAACGACGAAATAGTTAAAATTCCTCAATAGGCCGATGGGGAACAATAACTAAAGGTATTTTTAAAGTGTGTATTACTATTACAGAAGTCAATTTATGACTGCACTCACGTAGTTTCGAATATCTTTAATGGAGTAAGTGTGAGACATCCAAGTCTCCCCCACAAACTGCATTATAATGCCCTCGCCGAAAATAACCGCTCATAAATATAAAAACAATGTGAGACCACTTAAAGCGAATAAAATACACGTCCATTTCAACTCTGTAAAATGAATTTATTAATAACGGGAGACAATGAACGTCTGAAACAAGCGTTTCACTATTTTTTTCGTATTTTCAATTGTCCCTCGCACGTCTGAAAAGACGCATTAGAATACGAAAATAAATCTCGGATCATATTCGACATAGCGTATGTATTCGGAACGGCACAGCTTTAGTTATTTTTCCCTCTCATTACGACTTGCAGCGCCAATCGCATGTTAACAAGTATTAAAATTGTCATTAATTAAAAATATCCCTTCGAGCATTGCAATGCCCTCGGGAGATAATTATTGAATTGTAATTTTAAGCGATGTGTCGCTAACTTATTGCAGGGAGTGCAGTTCGTAGATGATATCTTTGGCGTAATTAAAAATCTTGTCGTGACATTCAGGGCCCCTTCCCGCCCCCGCACTCTTCTGCCTCCTTCAATATTGTCGGCCGATTGAATCGCAATTAAATTAAACGAAACAAACTCTGCTTTATTAATAGGGGGTGATAGCTCAAAATGGCGGACGTGTGTATCGCGCGGACGAATCGAACGTGCTCCCGTCGAAATGCCAGACATTTTATTTATTCGCCTTAATTATGTATCTTGTCTTAATTTACGATTGGATCATACGATAATCTGAAACGTAATTTATTATAGATGCTTAGGTATTCCGATCATTTCCATAACGAGATTTAGGTTTACCGGGAACGAGTGGCCCGGGTGGAGGGCGCGCGGCGTGAAGATCGGCCGCATTATCGGCGTTTGTTCGTATATTGCAATTAAGTGGGGCCGATTGGCGGTGGCGATGCGCGGCCTTCGATAGCGTCATCGAGCACAATTTCGTTATGTGTCGCCGACATGACGGCGGACGACGCGATACCGCCGCCGACCGCCGATAGCCCTAATGAAAGTAATGGAGCTTTATTATACACTGACGGCAGATCGCGGAGCCCGCATTAGCATACACAGCAATAGAGCCCGCGAAACGTGCCAACGAAACAAAGAAAGCAACGTTTGCTAATTACCAACGGTTTGCTTGCTCGCGTCGTGCACGGTGCCCGGGTCGTGAGCGGCCAAGATATGACGATAACACATTCATAAATAATTAGAGCGAAATTTTCTCATTTGTACGACGGTAGTCATGATATTTGGTTGCCGATCCCGACGTTCTCGGAACGCTGCGATCTAGATAGACGCCGCAAGACACGCTTGTGGTTTTTTTATTCCGCTGAGAGTGAACTACAAAAGACTGTCATGCTATTCTAATAGCGTTAAACTACATTACTACTACGTATAGAAATTTGTTGAAGCTAAAGTCAATGTAATGTTGAACCTTGAATTCGAACGTGTAAAAAATTTCTTTCGAAGGTGTATTTTTATTCACCATAGTGTATCGAATCTAATATCTTTAACATTTGTTAATAATAAGTAGTGGCATAATAAACAATATAACTGTTCTGGTTTTTGCCTTCTAGTGTTTATAGATTTCGTTACGGTCAGAGCTTCTCTACAAAAGGGCTTAAATGACCACTTCCTCTAGCGCCGTGAATAACCAAGGCAACATTTATATATCTTTATTAACAAAAGGGTCTCATGTAGGCTGCCTTAATTTAGGTGTCAATTACAACGAAAAAAGTACAGCGATTTAATTTTTTCCACACTCTAACCGCTAAAGCGGAAAATTAAATTAGGAATGTCGTAAATCATTCGCAAGATAAAAGGTGTTCGGTAATAGAAAGTAGAAGCGTAGGACGAATGCTTCATAAGTTTTGCGAAGTCACTCCTATAGATTGGAATTTTGAGCGTAACCAATCGTTATGGGCATTGACGAATTATCGGTAGCGAGGAGCTTTTTTTAGTAATTGCTTATAATTTTGACTTTAATTAATTACTTTATATTCGTATTGCGCTTAGATCGTGTTAGAAATTAATGTAATTCAACTAATTTACTTTAAACGGATCAAGATCAATCGCAATGCTCTCAATATATCAATGTATGGGTTTAGACCCCGGTGCTGATATTATATAAATTGCAGTTTAAACGGATTTCGGGTTGAAGGAAAAATGAAACCGCTCATCAATGCTTTTTGATTTTATTTTAAAATAAGCATATACCTACTACAAAGGAGATAATTATTTTGTAGAAAATACATTGAAACAGGTAAACCAATTAACAATGCTATTACTTTAACTTAAGTTACAAATTTATCATAACGCACACATTTACAGATATATCTACAAGTAAGTCTACAAAAATTATTCAAGTATGGGTATGGGTTATAAGTTATAAGTCTTCAATCATTTAATTAATATCAACATGATATACCCAGATTTCAAAAACCCTTTTATTTCGTCTTTACAGGCAAATAATTCCACCTACTGAGATACTTCCTTTTTGGTTTAAAATACTACCTTTAACAAATATATTTATAATAAATATATTTGCCCCTAATACTGAGCGAGGCGAACGTCTAAGCCAACAAAGATTTAAAAAAATTAATACTTGCTCTATTTGGCCTTTGTTTACTAAAGTAAAACAAGCGACCGCATAAAAAGTTAATAATTCCTTTCTAAGATCTGTTAATCATTTAAACATAATTCGACGAAATCATTCAGCGTAACCCGATTGCGGAAATCGAGCAACGCCATGTTTTTTTTTCTCTATTTGATAACACAAAAACTTTGGTAATCTCATAAAAACGATATCAGGCGCATAAATTAAAGTTTCCGGTTACTAACGGCGGAGTTAAATCAAACATAATTATTCAAATGCCGTCGATCGATCGATAACTAATTTGTAAAAAAGGAGTAATTTTTAGCGGAATTAATAATTTGTTAATATTACGATATCTATAAAATTATAATTGGAAGAAAATTGTAGTTTTATAAGATACTTATATTTATATAATAATAACACATAAGAAAGTGAAATAACAACAAAATTCGAATTCACATAACTGATTACAAGAACTAGAAAGACTGGTAGCGTAGTAAGTGGCCCCCTACAATTGACTAAAGGCAAGATTCGAATCCCGACAGAGAATCACTGTCAGATCCAGATTTTTCTAAGTTGGTTAGGAAAATCAAAGCTTTTAATGAAAACGTTTAATTATCTTACTAAAATAATTTACAAATTAACTGCAATTATCAACTTTGTTCTTGTTTTACTTTTTTTTGTTGTTTAGTGTTGATTTTACAAATAACTAACAATTCATAAATTATCTTGTCCGGATTTCTTAGTTAGTAAGTACAAAAAGGTAATAATCAATACATCGCCTTACAGGTAGCATAATCTAAGACACAGTTAAGGGTTAAAAAAGTCGGTCCAAAGTATAAGGAACATCTGGGACAGTCAATATAGGCCGTCAGTATTTTCGAATTAATCTAATCCATCCATCGATTTTAGTTAAACTCATTTAGTTGTAGAGGTAATAATATTCTTCTACATATTTAATAAATATATAGACTATCAATATATAATTAATAAAAACGTTATACGACTTCTCGGAATAAATAAACTAAAAGTCCAATACAAGAAAATTGTTCACCAATAACTTTGTTAATTGACGACACAAGTAAAAAATATTTTCAGGTCAAATTAACGACAAAACAATCCGCCGTGTCAAGATAAATTAAAAGAAATTAGAAAACACCATAAAAATTTGTAAGCTAGCATGTAACACACTTTCGGTACACAATCACTTTCACAGTCTATAAACTTTATTACCGTTACATAGGGCCATACTACAACTTAATTAGATGTACGATAACAAGTGAAATTGTGAGGCCATCGTCGCAACAATTACTTTACATCACGTCATATTCATTCCACTATGCATTTGCCTTGATTAGTGGAATGCTCTTTAAAGGACAAAGTGCCATTAAAATAAATAAACAACTATCCGAAACAATTTGAAGTGTTAAGTGACTGGTGGCTATCAAAAATTACAAGATAACAGGACAATGCTTGCCTGGTGACTTATGAAGTGATTAAAAGAAAGTAAGGTCAGTAGATTCAACGAAGTTTTAACTTTCTTTATTTTTTTTTAAATGCCACTTTTTCTTTTCTACCAGTATGATGATTCAATTAGAAGAAAATTGTTACAAAGAGTATTTAATGTGTATGTAATAACAATTTGATGAACTTCTGGACACTTCTTTTACATTTTCTATGTAGTTTTAACCAAAATTAACTATAGTTTAAACAACTCTTAGAATGTAAATACATCAAAAAATTGTATTGTATTTTATATCCTTAAGGACAAGGAACGAACAGAAATAATTGATTTGAGCTGCACACTACTAAAGGTAATTAGATTCAAGGCAATGAAAGATTTCAATAAATCATCATCATCGTCAGCATCATCATCAGCCTGTGTCAGTCTACTGCTGGACATAGGCCTCCCCTAATGCATGCCACCGCTTCTGATCTTCGGCTATTCTCATCCAGCCCACACCGGCCACTTTGCGAATGTCGTCACTCCATCTTGCCGCAAGGTGTCCTACTCTACGTTTGCCGAGCCTCGGTTTCCACTCCAGAACTTTCCGACTCCAGCGGTCGTCAGTTCTGCAGGCTTATATGAACGGCCCACTGCCACTTCAACTTAGTAATCCGGTGGGCTATATCGGTGACTCTATTCTCTGACGGATCACATCATTTCAAAGATGCCCGAGCATAGCCCTTCCATAGCTCACTTAGCGACTTTAAATTTGTGGACCAGTCAAACCGTAAGTGTCCAAGTCTCGGCACCGTAGGTCATAACAGGTAGGACGCACTGATCGAAGACTTGAGGCACTGTGGGATGGGTGACGAGAAAACTCGACGAAGCTTATAAAAAGCTGCCCAGCCATATAAATATAAAATATATTCAATAAATATAAGAGTCAAATAGGATATCATAGACGTAGAATACAAGTACATTTGATACTGTTTTATTAATAATTGATCTTAGTTTAATAATTTTGTCTTAGTAAACTCTCAATGCGATACTCGTATCTTACGATTTTATTAGTAAAATGTATCTAACAATAGCAACCTTTTATCTACAGGGGAGTTGAAATTTTACAAATCAGTTATAAATGTCATGGGCATTTTGAACTAAAATTATAATTGCAAGAAATATAACAATTAAAAGAAAAGTATTTTGAAAAATGTTTTAAGGCAATTTAATCTAATAAAGGGGGTTTCGTACCGCATCCCACCACGCTAGTTCAATGCGGGTTGGTAGCGTGCATAAGGGGTGGCCTATGTCCAGCTGTGGACTGACACTATGGATGATGATGATGCTGATGAAATAAACATTAATTAGTTTTACTTTGTGTAATAATAATAGCACACATCTTTACCTCCATTTATTTCATTGTAGGTTTATAACGTCACGAGTGGCAACCTTCCTGAACCAAATGCCGTATAATAAACATAAGATGAACGTCATTTTAAATCTCCTCTATGCCGCCTTTCAAACTGGAATACACTAGCTTGTGTACATAAGAAATGTTACATATTTAGTAAACAATGTTTTCTAATTTGTGTATAAAATATATAATTTATACAGCTCATCACAAACCTTGCTTTCCGTGGACGTAGCGTTGTGTAGTACCCAGCGGCAACTTAACAGCAGTCAGATAGCCGCAATCGAGTAACAGTCCACTTGACATCTTTATGATGTCTCAAAAGGCATTACTAACGACACCTTTTTAGTTACCCGCGATAACCGCGATCCGGGATTGCTTCGAAACAATGCATTCCTTAGTCGATGGCACACGCTTCGGCTGTACTGATATTTACTGGCTTTGCTTTATATACTTAGAAACTGTACAATAATGTGGCTTTGACTTATATTTTCAATCAGTCTTAAATACATCGTGATTCATATACCAGCTGATGCAAAATTGAAAATGATTTTTGTCAAATAATCAACATTCTAAAAGCATTACTAAATGAAAACTCTAAGAGGAGGATGATATTTGCTTAGCGATTTTTAATCATTTCAGTCAACTTTTATCTGCTAACGAACGTGACAAAGTATACTTACGATTTACTAACGAATATTACTATACAAAATCCTAATATGATCCGCAAACAAAATCTGATGCCTAAGTCAAATTATGCCAAAATTGGAGGTGGAAACCAAGCACACAAAATTTTGCCACCGTTTGAGGTTGCCTGAACTCATTGTTTATAGAAATTTCAAGCAAATATGGTACAATAGTAATATATAATCGTTTGAAATCAAAAATATTTTAGAACTTTACAAAGGACACTTATGATTAACAAATGGAGTTTATGAATATTATAAGATAATTTAAAGCACCTTACTAATATCGTTAACCACTTTCAATGTTGTTTTTTTATATTCCCCAGCCGTTCTAATATTTAATGCATGACAAAATAAAACCATTAGCCCTGAGCGCCTGGCAGACGAAGAATTTCAAGTTATTAGAGCATAAATCTCTGACGTTGCCCCTTCCATCCGCGATAGCTACGATCATAGGAAATAAATAAAAATCTATTTCGTATTGAATCAAGAGAAACGTTGGTTTAATCAATTAGTACGAAAAACTAAAGCAGAAACTCTTTTTTTATCCTTTTTATTAATTTATTAAACGAAATTCACATGTTTAATAATCCATATACAATTTATACGCACAATTATATACTTATTGCACATATTTTTTTTATTGTAACCCGTTTAAGAATTAATTAGTATTAGTCTTTAATATTTTATTAATATGCAGTTTTTAAGAAAAACACTTCATTTAAGCGCACATACATATACGTTGTATGCATCCATGCATATCGCTCGGACTTAGATTCATAAAATTTTTATTGACATTATGACTATAATTTTATCATCGACAGCCCGTACTCAGATAAAACTTAAGGTTTTTTTTTACAATTTGTGATTCTCATAAGAAAATCAACGACTGCGTAAATCAAGAAACAGACATTAATATTAATATCCCGATCAACGTACTATAAAGCTTTTAAAACTTCAACATTACAACCGAACCGAATGTTTTATTAGCATATATTGACATTAAATATTTCAAGTCATCTAGGCCACTTATTATATTCAGAGTTCGATAGATATCATATCGTTTCCATTTTCGTGGTGTAAAGTTAAATTAAATTCTATCTCGTACATTTTTTCTCCGTTTCGTATTACGAAACTTTACGGATCATATCGTATATCAAGCTTCCGCTAATGGCCGGGGACTATTGATAAATTATTGATCGCCGATGTACAATATGACGGGTTTTGGCGGGAACGTGCGCCGGTTTCCCGGCAAAAGTGCGCCGCGCACCCGACAGATATGAGCGTAGGAGCCGGTCATATTTTATCGGAGGCAACGGCGCCTAACGTACGGCCAATTTCATAATGCCTCGCCCGCCCGCCGCGAATGTGGCCCACTTATCAATTTGATATCGCGATCTGGGAAAATAATGCGCCCACGGTGAGTTCGGATCGATGGACGGACGGACCGAACTATCTCCGTTTCCTACCGCGGAAGCGAAGGCCCGACCTCTGATAGATGGCTTTATTTGCGCACGTTATATTCGCTACTACTCGGAATAGTTTGTTTTTTGCAATGCCGCTTTAGCTTAAAGCACAAGGTTTTGTTCGTTTGTTTGATCGAATGAGTTTGTGTCTGAAGTTGATGGTTCAACTTGAAAACAAATTAAAGTATTTTATAGGCGTTTCGAATCGCATCGCAGTTATAAACCATTTTCATACTTTTACTACTGTTAGATGCGATTCAATAAGTGTACGGACCTAGTTCTAGGCCCATATTTTTTTTCAAACGACATTCACAAACCTTTAGCAAATAATATAAGTAAGAAAAGAAACTAAGTTATATTAAAATAATAATAAGAAGAAAAGGTAATAAAAATATGTAAGAGTGCATCAGTAACTCTATCCAACTCTCTAACTCTAACTCTAAAAAAATCTTTCCTCTTTTTTCTTGTATCTAATTTTACTTAAATATAAATTATTATAAACTTTCGTCTACCTTTATCCATTTCAGATATCTTTTATTTATTTAAACTTAATGTTATGCTAATGAGTCGACTAATATATTGATCATTAAAATTTTATTATCATATGGGAAGTCAAAAATAAAGCAGTTTTGTTGGACATAAATCCATAATTCAAATATTATAGCAACATTCTCTCTAAAAGCGTAGATAATTTGAATAAAATATATAATTTTATCAATTATCGAAACGATAAATTTCAAATTGTATAACCGGTCGAATCTTAACTAGTTAAATATGTATATCAAATCAGTCAAATTGTTTGTTACACCAATTACTCCGGGATCAACACACGTCAGTTACCTTGTTATTTCATTTGTGACAACGATAGCAAATTTGAACCTTAAATTAAGCAGCAAAGGATTTGAAGTCGTTTGAGATATTGAAAGGAGTAATCCTGAACCATTAATCATTTAATAACACAAATGTGCAGCCACACACTGAGCCACTACTTCCGTTGTGAAACTTATGAGCATGAGAATCAAACGATAATAGTTCATAACCCATTACGACAAAGGCTAGAATACTTATCGAGTCGTTAACATCGTTCGCTTAGCAGTTTATGACGCAGCGATTTGTAGTTATAAAAGTAGTAAGTAACGTGGCTTTCTCCGTTGAAAAGGCTGTTTCATTTAGTTATAGATAATATTCAGCTTGGAGTTTTAAAAATAGACTCTGTTATTGGAAGTAACAGGCGTGCATCGGGTTGTCAGGAACCGTTGTCAACCGGGACGTTTTGGATAACTTTCGGGATGATATACTGAGACGATTCCGTATCCTGTTTGGTCATGAGTGACATTGACACGAGATTAGACTAAAACTCACGCTCGGATCTCGCCTCGCGTCACAACTTCCAATTAGTCAGTGATATAATATTCAAACACATTATACAATTATAAGCGTCAAGTTATATGATAATTTACCCAAACTAGGCGTCAGAATCTATGATATTGAATAAAACTATCAAATCTGGACGGAATTTATTGTGGACATGTTTATTTAGACTTCATTTGGAAACCTGTTGTTTTATCGTACGTGATTCATTAAAATGTTTTATTACATATTTTTTTACCAAACCACAGAGCGATTTCAGTCCCTTACGAACACGCAATTTATTACAAATTGATATGTATAATGATTAAATTTCTTTTATAACTGTAATAAAAAAACTATATGGTGACTTCATCATAATCGGCGTTTCGAAACGGACCTGTTATAGTACTATTGTGCCGACGACAAACACAGATAACGGGTCAAAAAACGCAGCGACGCTTCAGAGCATGCCTAAAGCCCAAAAACCGTCACAAAAAGATTCTCGTAATCAACGAGGTGATCCACTTCCTAATCGCGATATTAAATCGTGTAAAAAACGATCGTTAATAATTAAACCACTGGTGCTTTCTTCTGGGCATTGGACAGGTGCTAGGTACACAGCGAGACAAAAAAGATAAACAGAAAAACGAGCATCGAACCGTCAAAAGCGATGCAAAAACAAACCGTTCAATAAGAAATAAAGATTCGAGGAAGCAGTCACAGTTGACTGTACGCGCAGATTACTAATGGCCGTATGACTCCATTTATTTGTTATAATAATCTTGTTGACAACATTGAAACGAGTGATCTTGGCTTTTAATCACTTTTCCTTTATCATTCCCCACAAATACACAGGAAATGGAACGCTCTAATCGATTCCGGACCACGCCTCGCGGTGACGTGGCGTTGAATTAACTGAAATTATATGGCGAGACGGATCGCGTCAACTTTGTTTTGTGTATTGTCGCTTCGACCTTCGATTGCGGCGAAAACCGTGGAAAAAAGTAATGACTACGTTATTGTTTTAGACTTGTCATTATTATCGACGATAATAAGGAAGTCGATTCAGCGCTTCAAGGTGAGCGATGTATTTATTATTTGGTTTGGCATTTTTTTTAATTAGACTGCTCTCAGGTCGAATTCGTCTTTCACTAGACAATTGTGTTATGCGCATAATGTTTGAAGTCCCGATACAGCGTGCTCACATTAAAAATTAATCAGAAACGAAAAGATGGGGCCACTCTGCAAAATTTATCTCACATCTCCACTCCGCCAATGACAAGAAAACTGTTACGGCTTGCAGCGGTCTGAGTGTAACATTAAAAATTCAAGCCGTCTTACCCACTTGTGTGAGGGATTGCCGCATATTCGCCTGTGGACAGCATTTATATTTCCTTTGATAAGCGGGATGCATGTTTTCCATCAAGAGGTCTCGGGTTCTTAAATATTTATGTCCCCGATTTTCGTATAGGTCACACAGTACTTTAAAGTTTTTTAACATTACTTTTTAAAGCAACATCTAACAGAATACTTTCTGTTATTTACGCGAAGCCAACTTATGTTGACAACTGCCTCCGTAGCCTAGTGGTATGGGCGCTTTAGAAATCGGAGGTCGTAGGTTCGAATCCTGCGGACTTAACAAAGTTTTATTGTTGGTTAGGGCAATTTGGGCCGATTACCTAATTGTCTGAAAAGTAAGATAATCCATGGATGGGCATGTAAAAAGTCGGTCCACCCACCAACCCGCATTGGACCAGCGTGTTGGGATACGGTCCAAAACCTCCCAATAGTTAGGAGTGTATCATGGGAAGCCTATGTCCAGCAATGGACTATCACAGGCTCATGATGTATAATGTGATGTAACTTATGTTAATTTATTCTATTTTACAAATTAAATTAAATGATAGAATAGTAAGCAACTTAGGAGCTTACATTACCTGTATTTAACCAAGTTTTTTTTTTCGTTTTGGTAAAAAAGTAGGTACTATGCAGCTAATGAAACTTCCTCGAGTAAAATAAACGATGCGACCTTTGTTGTATGAATATAATGGCGTTGACGAACCCGATATTTCCGTTTGATATTGTGCCTGTTTATTATTCTTTGATGTACATTCAATGACAAAATTATTAACTCGCGCGACATGTGCGATAAGATAATTGTGTCGTTACAAATTTGTACTGTAAGTGAACATAAAGGAAAGTGTCAGGAAGTAATTTCGCAAGCTTGCGATTAATATACACGTACAACCTCGAATAATTTCGTCCCTGTAGTAGAATACTTATAATCTCTTTACGATGTCTTATGATAAATTTATTACGAGCTAAAGTTCACAAAGAATTAAATGTTTTCAATGAATTAAATTAATAAAATGTGATTTAATTAGGAGACAGTGGTAAAAAATTCTTTACTCAGTATTGATATTGGATTTATATCACTACATAGTATAAAACAAACTTCTCTGTCCCTATATCCCTCTGATGCTTAAAACTTTCAAACTACGCATCGGGTTTCGATACGGTTTTTGATATATAGTGTGATTGAAGAGGAGGGTTTATATCTGTAACACATGCTTAATATTGTAGGTATATTTTCTATCAGCAAAGCTCCCGTGCGAATCAGGGGCGGGTCGCTGGTTACTTAATTTGTTGTTAAATATTAAAATTATCCAATTATAGCTTGAAACTATTATGATACATATAATGTGTTACCGTTTAACAGCAGAAAGTACTTTTTATCGATGATTTTGTATTTCTAGCATGATTGTACCAAGTTTGTGAACAAGGTGCTCGCACCTACCGCAATGTCCGGCCCTACCATCACGACCCACTGCCCCGCGCCGTCACAAAGCGTCGTACATTTTTTTTTCTAAATCCAACGGCAAACGTGTTTACTTAACATAAATAATTATAAAGACATTTAACATGTCTATCTTATCATTATTGAAATCTTAAAATTTCTCTTTTCATTATTGTTCATCATTCATTTTGAACAAATCGTAACTCAAAAGTAAGTAAAACTGTTTTTAAATATAAGCTTAGTGTCATTATGCATATTTTCTGAACACCTCTGTTCAGATATTTGATAATTAATAACTTTTCTTTCTCTTAGCTATTTTACTAAGATATCATGACGTTGGCTTCTAATCCATCCAGATATACCTGAATAATTATTTTACAAAGACAGTCGCTAACCTCCGTAAACTAAATGGTAGGGTAGTGTTAGGGCATTCGATGGATGGATAAGTTCGACGTCCTGCAACGACTGCTCATCCCTTGATCATCATACTTTTGAGGCAATTGGGTGATCGGCTATATTTAAATCTGTAAATGTTTTTACAGCTTAGCATTACTACCTACAGCTCGGAAACACTTAGAATAGCTGTTTGATCTTCATACCCAAATGTTTAAGAATAGTTACGACACTACTACCGTAACTCTAATTACTTTCTTAAAATATGCCAAATAATATTAAATTATTAAATAATGAATAAGCCAGAACAGTACACTCGTTCACATATTCTCCAAAAATCGCATATTTCTAATGAACCAGAACAATATATGCGACAGATGTTGCGAAACTAATTAACATTATGCCTTGATTTCAAAACTTGGCCATTCAAAAGCATATTGGCATTGATTATACTTGTATCTAGACGTAATTAACTCCTTTGTTTATATAAATTTATTTCAAATTCAACTTAATTGATATTAAATAAAAAAAAAACCACAGACGATATCACCAAAGTATAATAAATGTCGCCAATATTTTTATAAGATTGCGCAACTTTGCAAAATGTCAAAAGATCATTTAGATGTTGTACAGATAAAATATTAATTTCCAAAAAGTATATTCATATTCATAAACACATGGGTCGTTTAGATGACAGATAACCTGCGCTAATGTCTTATGAAACTCAAACTATGGATATTAGCCGTCGAAAAATTCCGATATTAAATTTTGATTTACGACAATTGTGTACACGACAAGAATTCCGATGTGTTTAATATCATATATAATATGCCATACTCGTAAATTGCTACGAGTAAAACATTTTGTACAAAACTATTGACATATTTATGATCCAGCATTAATATTAAGCGAATGTCAATGCCTTTAATTAGTCATTGATACAATCTTGATGGTGTCAAATCCCTATTAAAAATTAAAAGAATTTGCGTGTAACGTATTTTGATATTTAATTATTACTGTGTTCCTAGTCATTTACGTAAGTTATTATGCGGTCAACGCCTAATTCAGCTTGGCTGCCAGTTTTAACGTCAATTACCTGGTATCTGACCTTTGCAACCCAAAGGGAAACCGTTTTTTATGTATGGTAAGTCACTAAAGTTGGAGTCAGCAAAATCGATCTTTGAGGGCCTTAGATAATCATGGCAATCGGGACAGAGATTTTAAATGCTCTCTATGTATGGATCATTTTACAGTGTTATTGTAGGATAAGAACCCACAACCTTTTTTGCATAAATGCCAGATAACACTTTATTTTCTGAAGTTTAGATGACGTATATTTATCTGGAAAAGTAAAATTGTTAAACGTTATACTGCAATATAAGCAAGTGCAATAAGAGATCCATTGTTGCGGTCACCAGGTTTAAAATAATATCTCTAATCATACTGAATGATCTATAAGTCGTTTCGCTTTTATCTGTAAAATAAATACACAGTATTGAATATCGATTAACAGTATGTGGTCTTGTCATATCTTGTTTATACTAGGGCAGAAACGGGCACTTGAAGTCAACATCCCTTCATTGTTTGATCCCGAACAGTGGCATATGTAAAACTGTGTAGCATTCGGGGAACAATAAATGTGTCGACAGTCGGGATGTTACTGAACCAAGGGTTAATACTGGGCCAGGGTGGGGTGTGTGTAACTGGGCACGCGTTTCGAAGGACGCGAACGCACATGCCCGATGACACTTCCGTTTCAGTTTAACAACGCGGTCGACCCAGAATTGTTTGTACTGGTAAGAAAAGCCATTAATTCCGGCAATATGGTAATGGTTGACGACAAACATAACAATATTGACGGCTTATGTGACTGGCCCGCTATCACTTCAGCATACTAATCCGGTGGGCTATGTTGGTGACTCTGGATCTCTGACGAGTCACATAATTTCTGATGCAGTCCTTCGGAGATACTCCGAGCATAGCCCGCTTCATAGCTCGCTGAGCTACGGAGAGTAATAAAATACTACTGAGCTACTTTAAACGTGTGGACTAATCGAATCGTACATGGTCAAGTCTCGACACCGTAGGTATGACAGGATGATCGATTTGAGGCACTGTGGCATAGGTGACGAGACTACCTAAAAGGTACTAACTCAACGAACTCTATGAAAGCTGCCCAGCCGACTCCTTCTGCTTTCTTCCAAAATTTGAGTTCAATTAAATACACTTCTATTGTTACAATTCATATAGCCCTCCTATTTCTTTTGCAGGCACCTTTTGGGATAGGAACTGCTTAGAACGATGTTAACATTTTATACAATTTAAACGCTATTGCATTAATTCTGGTTTAGTAGTATCTACTGTTATTTTGAATATATCTATTACATTTTACCTGGTGTTATATTTAACGAACGTAGTCGTTCCTCCTTTCTCATTCTCTCACCCGGATTTCTATTAATCATTGACAAAACTTACCACGTAGATCAAATAGTGTTTCACAGATAACAATTTAATGCCCATCACCAAGCGCACGCCAGCGATCCTTATTATAGCCGAATGAAGCCATGTTTCACACTTAGTCGGCGTTTAATTAACGAAATACTCGAAAGCACTCCGCTTCACAAATATCGGGGCCACTTAATCAGAGGATCGCATCTCTTAATATACGGCCAGACGACGAGTGAGATCTGACACGAAATTCCCTAAAAATAATATTTAAAATGGTAATGGGCCCTCGTGTTCATAAATTGCCGCGCCATATGTCCCAGCGCGTTGCACCTACTGTGTACATAAATATGTCATGTATTGAGACGACTGACGCTGTACTATTTCCCCCCGATCGTGTTTCTTGATCGTTCACGACTTCTAATGGTAGTTATTTGTTTGATTGATTGCTTTCGTTGTAGCTAACAACGCTCGCCGCTTCTTATTTCGATATTTTTAATTAAGACGAAATCAAAGCTTATATCGAGCAACTAGCACTATCAAACAAGTTATAATAAACAATTTCTAATGAACAGTCTTTTTAGATGCTTCGATTTTTTTTGATATATGAATAAATGTTAAAAAATTTAGGAATCCTTTCAAAAATTTACGTCTTCAAAAGTGACAAACTGCATAACAGTAACATTTCCAAGTATCAAAACTATTGAATCCCCTAAACACCGGGCGCTCTGTAAACTATGGCACGAGTCAAATAGTATTTTTGACACCTACAATTTTGCGGTTTCCTTAGAGTTGTTAGCGCACGGATAAAAATAAACGCAACCAAACAAGCACGTTCCAACATCACGCCTTTGGGAATACTCCTCTTTAAGTAATATCTATACAGCATTTCTAAATTTATACCGGCAATAAAAACCGCATAGCTCGCCGTACATCGCAAAAAGAAAAATCATCGACTTACATCGTAAAAGTCTGTACAACAGCCGTTGTATTGATATCTATTTCTTTCGAGAGGATTCTAATATATGGTTTAACATTTAAAAATCATCAAATCGTAAATAATCTTCATAATAGTGTGACTAATTGGTTTCCTCCTACTCGGAGCGAATTCCTACACGTATAGTTCTTGGATCACGCGGCCATGTGTGCGAACATCTATTAATACTTACTACTCATCGCGTATACAAAAATAAAAAAGTGGAAAATTAACAACTGATTAATACGGTGCCGGAGATCGTTTCGATTTTCATTGTTATAAAAATGTGGTAAGTATTTTTGAAGAAATTAGAAAGTTCGAATAGAAATGTTTGCGCTAATTATTCCGGATGTTCTCGGTATAAGAATATGCTAATTGAAAAAGTGTTTAAAATTAAAAATAGATATGACATAGTTTTAATCGAGATGCATCGTCAAATATAACGAAACTGATTAACAAGAATATAATTCGAACGCTAAATGATGCCGATATAAAACTTTCACATTTATTAAATTTTCTTGACTATAATCTTCTTAAACAAGTCTTAAAATGGCAAATGCTCCAATGTTTTTTTATTATCTAGCAAGTCAAATATGCTCAGATAAAATAGATAAAGCAATTTAAAAAAAAACATTCTTTTAAGTAAATGGAACATTCTCGAGAACATCAATAACACGAAGTATGACCAGGGTGAACAATAAATCGAAACGACAGCGCACCCCCCGTACTTCCTTAGAACGGTGCTATTCTTGACTATAAATAAATGTGCAGATGTATTGATAAATATAAATATTAGGGGCGAAACGAACAAAAACAATGTTTATGAAACTGGTGTCGTTCGCTTCATAACTGTGAGTTACGACTTCCGACGCGTGGCGACATATGGCCGTTGCCGATTTTTTTTCACATCGGTCGCATCCGAGAGTTTTTAGGTCGCATTAGATGCTATCTGATTACTTTATTGCACGGTGTCCATTAGTGACGTCGTTGCACTTTAATTTATTGCGGTCCTCGGCGACACCGTTTAGGCCGTAGAAGGTTTTGAAGGTAAACGGGAATAACGCGTCTCGATAAGCGTTCAGCGTTCAGTGAAATCGGGCAGTCTGTCAAAGTGTGAACGCGGCAGATAAATTTCGCCCGCGTATAATAAGATCAACAGAGCGGGGCATGCGTGTAGCCGCCGCCGCGACAGGCGGGACGTTATTCACGGCGCTCTATACTTAGACGGTTGCATTGTCTTCTGAAATATCTATTAACGATTATTGACAAGGCATCGGCACGCGAATCCTCCGCGGGAAGGTGCGACGAACCGCTATAAATATGCTTTATGCTCGTCGCGGCGCGGCGGGCGGGGCAGGTATGCGCTCAGAGGCGACACCCGAACTGGAGCGCTTTAATCATTTGCTTTCTTCCAACTGGTTTATATCGTATTGCTGTTAATCTCTCTTTAACATTTACAATTAGATCCTTATAACCGACGAGTCTGTATTTCGATATTTCATATTTCAAAATTTAACCACTTATTATAAGCAACAATAATATTTTTGGAATTTTTGTAGTTTTATATACATAATCGCTTTCCGTTTTATGTAATAAAAGCACAAATTACAGTCCAAATATAAACTGCACATATATATTATCCATCGCATTAGTTTGTTTGAACACGAGTAATTAATTCATCAGTTATTTTAATGTGCATCACAAAACATTGACGGCGTCGAAATATTTAATCGTTACAATTGCACGCCGACGTATGTTTAAAATACCTAACAGTTCACGTCGCGTAATGCCCCAGCCCGCCTAACAAATTAATGGATTCACGTCAAAATTGCAAACTGCAAATTCAAATTGATACAATTCGACAATTGATTACAATATGCACACAGAGCACTATCGTGTCCACAAACACAAGCGAGCAGTCGGCCGCTCCACGTCGATTCATATCGAGCGAGGGCAGCTTTTCATTTTGTATGTTAAATTAAATTTTCCATGAAAACAAGATTGAATTTTTCGCAATCAACGCGAGCCGGGGGCCCGGGGTGGGCTTGTGTAATTCCGCACGACGCGTGCGTGTGTAGTCGGATGAGCGTGCATCGGTTTGATAGTTTTTTCGCTTTTTTTTGTAAATATATACATAATCTATATCGATGAAGCTTTCGTTGTGACCATTTTGAATTTGGAACGCGAAGGGCGGGAGAGGTGAGCGACGCGACAAAGGGCAAACCGCGGGCGGGCGCCGTGTCCGCGACCGCACGCCCGTGTCGGCTGGCGTCGGCTTAGCTAATTTACAATTTAATTATCAGCCTGGATGATGCATCGTTAGCGCGCCAAACCGAGTTTATGCGACTAATCAATTGTTTGACGCGGCCGCTGCAATCACGCGCCGCACGCCGACGCCCCGCGGCCCGCCGTCGCGCTGCCCACGCGCTAATGAAAACTTTTAAAACAAACTCACGCAGCGCTAAATTACCAAGTATTATATGGCAAATGTAATAAAATACTACTGAATATGGTGTACACTAAATACGCTTTTCTCTACGCAAAATTCGTTCATAAAACAATTGTGATTTAAATGATGGTTGATCATGTAAAAATCTCCAAAAAAATATTTCTATACATTTTAAGTGGGTTTATTGTTAACTAATTTATAGGTTTTTATTTTAGTTTATATTTTTAAATTTAAATCATTTACCAATAACAAAGGCAAGCACAATGTGACACCTAAAAAAGAAAATTATCACAATGTATTAGAAAAACATAGATAATAAAACATGTCTCTCAACAATTGACAGAGTAAAATTAAAAAAAAAACGAAACGAAATCACCACCGGCCAGTTGCTAAGCGCGCAACGAGCCGAGATATCGGAATCGGAAAGTCGACGAAATAAGTTCGAGACGGATTGATGGCCGGCGGACGTACGGTAGAACAATGCGACGTCCCGCGCCCCGATTAAATATAGCGCAGAATCCATCAAGGGGGCGACTTGATTGAGCGCTCGCTATGAATTTATGCGCTAAATATTCGACAGGTGCCAAGTGTGTCGTAGCAACGTTCGACGGCCGATGACTAACTGCCGTCGCCCCAGATTTCTGAGGCAAATGTCAAATAATCCGGCCAATTGAACCGCGTCCACCACCACGCAATGTCATATTTCTTCAGTCGCCACCCGAGACACAGCTACTAGAACTCCTCACTAAAACGACCACACTTTCCTACATACCATTTTAATGTAAGTACATTCGGATGACGGCTTTGTTATTCAAAGTAAGAACTATAAATATCACGCTCTAAATGATAGTGACACATTGTTATTTTGAATAATTTATTCATAAAGCTCCCGTAACATTTCACCGTGACAATGATTTAATATAATAAAAAACAAAAGAAACAACAACCTTCAACGAAACAAACGGAATTTTCACATTATCTCTAATCAAAATGGCGCTATAATTTATGCGTTGGGATATAACGTGCATTATCTATTTTAAAAGCCACAAAAATCGTTCGGCCGCCGGAGATTCTTACGAGATCAGTTCACGATACGATAAGAAAGACTGTATCCGTATTTTACATAATTTCAATGGACGCATATCGCACGTTATGCGCGAGTTCGATCCACAACCGGATGCGTCACGAACCGGTGGCCGAATCTAGTAGTGTTTTAAAAAGCTTAAACATTTAGAAAAACGGTCGAGCGTCGCGCCTTAATGTGTACGCTCACAATTCGCTAATCCCGCGCCGCTACCGTTACATAAGACAGCCGAGTTGAATATAAATGTAAAACACAATAAATTTCATGCCCCGTAGGAAATGAATATTCATCACGAAATCGCCATGCATATTCTCCTTGGCTATAGCGTTTCGTGCGCCCTACTGACTCTCTAATCGCAACGCAAAATTGAACTTTGTTGTTAATGTAACTAAGTCACAAATGGCTCGGCAGAGGTGATTAGCTAGAGCAAGGGTCGACGGCACAGCGAGCGGGGCTCTCGTAAATTTCAGCATATAGTAAAGTGATTTACGTATAATTGTTATGTTGGCGTATAACTAGAGAAATCTTTCCGCTGTTTGCCGTCCGACTAATTTATATTATGAGCCTTAGGTAATTCGCGAGCCACGAGTAATTGGTCTGTAGAACAATAGCTTTTGTCATTGTCTTATCTTTTAATACATTGTTTTACTCCTCAAACTGCTCTCTTAAGTACTCCGGCCCGATATTAATTAGAGTTGTCTATTCTTATTGCATTTATAAGGCCGCAGTTTGTTAACTTGTACAAGTTTAATTAATTGTGCGACCGTTAATTTTTGCTTCGCTAACAGTAAACATGTCATGTACACAAATAATGATAACAAAATAATTATTAAAATAACATTTTATCGCATAAATATATCAAATCAAAACGATTTAACGCTACTAAATTTTGGTTCATTTTAGCAAATTCATTTGACATTTCCAAATCGTAACTTTTTACGATACATTTTTGCTCTATCGTTATCACTAGATGGTTAGCGGTCGATTCAGCGAGGCGTTACATCAATCGAAACATGTGTTTATCTCAGGCCACGGATCGTAAGTGGAATTAGTTCGCGCACAATGCAATTTGAATGCACATTACACAACGTACCGACTACGTGCGCATTTTATTGCGCCAACGTGAGATCCTATCTGGGAACTGCCACTTACAGCGAGCGTCACTTCTTCCGAACTAAACAAAATATACCCTCTCTCCATCATCGTAAGGAGCATAACTGCACATCAAATTCAACACCCTAATGTCGCTACACGTATACACATACGGACAAACACTAAAAGAAATCAACATAAAATCAGCAGTTAAAAATTTTAAAACATTTTGTAACGTTTTAAACAAGTTTCTTGAGTCCGATCGTGATCATACGTTTTTGTGCCTTACGTTATAATATTAAAAGCGAATTTTATTTGTGTTGTTTTTCATTAATTTATATAAAAATAAAAAAAATCTGTACAAATTAAACAATTTAAACACTAATACCAATATTTTTAATATTTAATTTGGCTGCCTACCTTTTCAAATGTGAGGGTACGTTTAATGTTAATCAATTTTTAAAATACAATAAAAGATATTGTATAACTAATGATGCACAAACCTTGAGCATAACGTTTGTATTTCAGTATATTATATTGTTTGTTTTCGCCAGTTATATTCCACTAACATCCTATTGCATAAACCACTAGACGAAACGATCCCCAACTTACGAATGCATGCACCAACAGGAAACGCTAAATCGTCTGCAAAAGTTGATTGCACTTGATCGTAGACAACATGCTTCAGATAGAGACATTGTTTTTAAAATGCGGTCTTGAAATACATTTAGGGAAACGTTTCTCGATGTATTATTCACTATCCATTTTAGTTTTTAAAGGGTTACGAATATGTAATACTATTTTGTTGTAATTGTATGAAGCATCATGACGAAGCATTATGGTACCCGTGCGTTTATTTCTTAAGATACGCCGCGAAAGCAATTCAAATTAGCACCACACTGACACGTAGTTTTAATCTATATCACAGATGACATAAGATATTACGTATGTCTTTTTGTTAACTACACTACACTATACTATCTTATATAACTTTTAAACCCGAACATAGCAGTATTTTCAAACAGGTTTGCAACAAAACGCACAGCTGTGATCAACAGAAGATTTAACACAAAGTTTACAGTGTCAAACAATATAAAATAATGTTATACGTACACAAAACTATATTAAAACTTAATAATTTGATTTAAGCACCTCCTATGATAATAACTTAAAAACCCATGAACAGTTTACAAGGACGTTAGACATGGACACACGAAAATCCATGTAAAAACCGATCGAGGACAATAATTAAAGTTAATACAAAGATAAAGACTTTTTCGACAAGCCTTATGTCGTTCTTGCGCGTGTATTGTTAAGATTTTATAACCCATTTGGTCGTCTGCAGCGACGAATGGGCACTGTCAAAATGTTTCAAACCTCTGTCGCGTTGACCAACTTTGGCCGCGTGAATTTCGTTATAATTGTGTTTTTATCTCGCATTTTCAAATTGGGCACGCTTAATTAGAGGGCATGTCCATATGTAACTAATTTAACCTGCTACTTGCTTATTAGCCAATAATGTTTGCGATTGGTTTTAATTGCTGTGCTATTGGGATGCAATTCCCTCTCATCGGAGCGTTTAGCACACGTCACGTTAATTTGTCAATGCTAACGTGTAATTTGTTATTTACAAAGTATTTGTGCGTATGCTATGTACATATCAGTGCGGGTTTGTGCTCAAATACGGCGCTGTTGAAGCAAATTTTATATGGATAAAAAAGTAATAAATTACTGACTTACCTCTTTACATCTATCACGCTCCATTAGAATATAATAGAATACGTTGTATAAGTAAGGTATTTTCAAAAAATTGGTACAAAAATATATCTAAAAACGGCTGATAAGTATCTGCCAAATTGAAAAAAAACTTATTTTCTTATAAAAGTGTTTTAGTTTATCTAACAATAAACAGAAAATAAAAACAAAAATACATACGATTTATTGTTTCTCTTGATTTTAAGGTGAATAATTCGTTATCTCTAGCCTATATAGACTCCGAGATGTCAACAACTGTAAGACAACAAAGTGACGTCCTACAATATTTTTTAACTATAAAGTTATGTTTCCCGACTCATGTCTATGGTAAGCCTCATGAAACAAAAAGTCGCGGAAACGTCCTGCAACTTCTACTTTATTGATCAATCGTCAGAATGTCAATCACTAATTGACAGTCGACTATGAGTGACTTTCTTTATATCTATACCGAATTTAAATTACCTAACTAAAGGCAACGAACGTGCTCACCATAAAATGCAGTTTAAAAACAAATAGTAAATACGCATCAAGGGCGGAATGCGCTAAGTCTTATTAATTTCCGAGGCGGCTTTTAAGTCGATGTTAAAGTGGCGTACATGACAGATTTGCGAGTTCTTTACAGGCGCGCGCTGCCCCTAACAAGACCGCACAGGGTATCAAGCCACAGCGCGAAGTATTAAGCGACTTGGGAGTATAAGCGATTTAGGATCATGTTAACTTAGACCAACATCCATTGAGCATCGTACCACATAGATTTATGCGTTCAATGCTTGTTTTTAATTCGTCCTTAAACGCATTTAGATCGAACGTTCGACTGGATTAAATGCGTTGAACGTAACATTAACATACAAGGTTTTTCAGGATTAAAGTAACTTGTGCTAAAATAAGTTTGGCTTGATTAACTTTACATTGGTGATTTGGTATTTTAACATGCCCGTGCTTGTCATAACTTTGTCGGTCTTTTGAGATATTCTCTATAGATTATTTATATTAGTCGCTCTATATTAATAGTAGCTTTGTATGAGCCTTGAAAAGACCAACCCAGCTCTGAAAAAAATTCGTGAAATAATTTTTTTTCGTCATTTTATTATCTATTGTGGTTAATGACATGTATTAACACCCTACTTTAACTGTAATTAATCAATATACATGTTTCTATAATTTTATATATAACTTAATATTTGATGTTTTAACGTAAAGATACTCTACATTGTATAAACAAAACAAGTATTTTTAAAGTAATGTAATGAATACGTAGAAACCAATGCCACACGCAGAACAGTAACATTTTCTCCTTTAGTATACATTCAATACCATCGTTAAAATCGGCAAGAAGCCCCATCAATCTGGTAAAAAGAAATCGTAATGACATTCAATAACAAACCAAACCAAAAAAGCGACATCTAACATCTTTGCAATTCTCGGCCGTTGAGATTTTGCCGGGATCAGGTATAAAAGTCGAATCTTTGAATTTAAATATCGCGATTATTCTCTTACGAAATCATCTCCTTCGCTCGGAGCGAGATCTCTCGCCCCTCATTGGAGCTCGGGTAACAATGGGCAATTATTTTCCGCCATGCTTTTTATTAATTACCAGCCTCGGGCCCGCGAGGCCTTTGTATTTTAATTTTGACAAATTCACAGCTTTCCCAGAAGAAAGAAGCGACTCCAGCCGCCGCATTCCAGCGCAGCCCAACTAACAAGGAAATCTCTTTATTACGCCTTGTTCCATCCGTAAATGTACCGTAATGAACATGTGCGTGTGTTGTGCGCGCTATAAGGGCTTTTTTGTTATGTTTTACACGATCAAATAGGCGTGTCCGGTTTATAATGGGCGCCCGTTGTAAAATTAAGATTGCGGACTAACTGAGCGTTATATTGCTCGGAGCGGTTGCGCGTGCTTATAACAACAATGCCCCGGTGTAATTAAGACGCCATTTGAATTTGTAGTTCGTCCATCCAACGGTAGATGGCGCTTGATTAGGTGCGTGGGCGTCTGAGGTTGCCATTAAAGTAGAATCGTCATTTGAATGTCGTCGGGAAGCGTAAACGCGGATGAACGGTCCGCGTTCTAATTCGGTAACAATAAAGTATTACGTAATTCCGATAAATGCGAGAAGAATGCCGGCGGTGGGGAAAGCACGGCAGCGGAGGGTGCTGGCGGCGCGCCAACAAGGTGAATGCCACTATTGCACGCACCGGGCCACGCAACCCACTTTGCCCAACACGCGGAAACGTTGCGTCCTTCGTACACGCTATTTGTCAATATATAAAAACTAGCAGATAGCGCAGCACGTGCTATAAATATTTATTTGAAACGTTTCGAGAGCTCGTGTTGATTCGGTGTACGTCATTCTGTTATGCGGTTATCCTCTTTAACTTTAGTTCGTGGTAAGATAAACTTGTCGTTAAAAATATCTCGGTGATAATAGTGAAAGATTTAGCAATAATCTAATCTCTTGTCTATACAGATTTTTATTTTTGTTAATAACATTATACGAGCAATATTAAAATAGCAAATCAGAAATATTTTGATTTACCAATAAGGCCATCGCATGACCTATGCAAGGCAAGCTAGGGTGCCCGAGTATAACATGTCATGTCCAATCTATAACTATTAAATGTGTACTAAAGCAACATATGTCAACTAGTTTCTAATTTCTTGAAAAAATACACCTCGCCACCTCAAATGAACTATAAATTCTTATTCAAACCATGGCGTCACCAATAGGAGCATTAAACATGATCCGTAAGTAATAATAATTTCTGGTAAGACACTTGTTAGAATGCCATATAAATTATAACGAAGGCTGGAATTTGCATACATCTAGGTAAAACATGGAAAATCTTTGCAGGTGCATACTACAACTAATGAATACAAAAGAGTTACGATCATCATTTTAATATACACTGGAATTGACATTACTTCTTATAATATCGCTTCACCGCGTCTATTTAAAACTGTTGACGCTTCTTGTATTGACTCACGGACTTTGTACTAAGGGCTTAATTGTTTGACTCTGGCTAACAACCATGACTTGCTCTACTCAAAAGCGTAGAAGATAACCTCAGTTGTAATGAAATATGCTGTCTCGTAATTTCACAATCACGAATTTATGAAATATAGACGCTATATCAAATTAATCGACTTGATCTTTGGGGTTAACATCATTTTACTTCAGTTAAACATGACAACGCGTTGTACTTTTTGGTTAAATAATATTTTAACACCGAAGATGAATGGTCGGTGCAGAGTTTAAGATAATAAATAAAAAACGATGAATTACAAATATCAGCTTTTACTTGTCTTAATATTTGGCATCAGTACCAAATATTAATATATTAGTAATATATTTTTATTTTTATAACATCATTATATCAGAACTATTAATTCTGAAATAATAGATTAAATAATATATTTTATATTAGGCCGACTTTTTGTTACCTATTAATTCAATCTATAAGCGGGCTGAATAAAACAAAGATATAATTACTCAAACTTACTATCATCGTCAGTCATCAACCTGTATTAAATAAAATAACACACAAAACTCGTAACGTTTATTCACAAAATGTAATGACTCAATAATGTGGTTGTAACAACAGCAAGATATGAGTTGAAGTTGAGGTTTGAAAAAAATTTAAATTAATGTCCTACCGACAACGCAAATGGCACATATTCGATGGTATATGGGTACGGTGAATATGTCTCTGGCGAAATGCAAATGCGTAATAATGCAGGAAACGTCTGAGTGGGTGAGCGGCCCATAGCGCCCTGCCATAAGTTCGTTTGCATACGACGGCCCGTCGTATTTGCATCCCAAACTCGATACGCTCGTCCGCGAGACTTATCCGCGTCGCGGGCGAATTATTACAGTTTGTGCATCGCCACTCGCAATGTGCATATCTGAACGTGGATAAAGGAATAAAAAGGCCCACCGGAGGCGTTCCCGCGCAGAGGCGGATGTGCTTTCCGCCAATGGGCGAGGAGAACACGGCATATTCATAACGATATTACCGTCGACGGAGTTGCGGCGTCATCATAATTCATATATAATAACCCTTCCGCGACGCGGCGCGCCGCCCTGCCTCTCATTCGCTCGCTCGCCGTCGCCCCGCGAGCAACAGAGACGCTCGGCCCGTCATAATTCATAATTTTATTTCTTCACGGGCACCGGCTCGCGCCCGCGGAAATTTATCGTTACATTTACACCTACACCAGAGCGGGGAGCGCGCCAATGAGTTGCTTTTAGACGCGAGCAACGCTGTACAACATCAATACGCTCTAAGCTTATATTTAGTTTTGACAGATGAACAGGGAAAAGTTTATTCGAATGTTTACCTGAAACCTGGGAACCGGAGCGCGCTGGCTATGTGGGCCCGATGACAGCTATTTGTAATTGGAATATGACGGGAGTCGGGCGCGTGCGCTCGGCTCGTCTCATTCGTCAGTTTAAAAATAGAACGCGGCGTCTGCGCCGTGACGACTCGCGCCATTAATTTATATGAAATAACTGTCGACAGTCGGAAAAATAAGTCCGATCGCGAACGGCCTTCCGCACGATAATATTTATGTTTTACTGAGTCGGACTCATCCGTTGATGTACACATTTCAGAGATCGCGTGTAACTACTCTATGCATATTATCAGTTAGTTAAATTGATTCACCTCACTGACGGGGCCCGTTTTTTGCGAATGCCGATTGTACGGTTTATCTAGGTTATTTGTCTGGGCGTTTGATAAATCGTCGCGCGGAATACTGTACCCGTCTACAATTTTGAACATAGCTGATTAACGTGAAGGCACCGGTGGGATTATCGCGAAAGCAATAAAGAATCGCTATTTTGGACATAAATTTCAATTATATCCCGACGTCCATTCTTTATTTTATTGGTCGTTTTGTTTTAATAAATGCGATACATCCTTTACCGAATCGTCTTTCACGGATACGCTCGTATCGAATAAATATCCAAAAATACTGACTTGAGACATTATGATCCTCGCAAAATACGTACGCGAAACGCACGTGGGACATAAATTCGTTAGCGCGCATGTAATCGTCAGGAATATAACTGACAATTTACCGCATTAAATTTTAAAGTTGACATCAGAAAGAACTTCTTATGAAGCCATAATTCAGTCCGCTCTTAATGACTCCCTTCTTAGGAATGTCTTCAAATGTAGCCATACAGAATAATCGATAGGCAACAGTTTAATGTGATTGTGCCTTTGGCCTTTAATCTTTACCGAACGTGTAGAAATAACTTAATTACTAAAACTGAATAACTGTCTATTTTTTAAGTTATAATGTAAAATTTTATTTAGACATTTGTGTATTATATTATAAAGAGCTTTCAATGATTTGACAGATAACTAAAACTTTTTAGTTGATTAATATTTTTCCGAAGTTATTGTGACAAACACCAATTCGGAAATTGACACTAAACAAATACATTGGTATACTGGACTTACATCGAACAATATTATTTAACTTTAGAAAATTTTGCAACTTACTAAAGTAGCACATTCAACTTATTAACAACATCAAGATGTTTTTTTCCAGTTGCAAATTTTTAGTGCATGCCAATTTTATAAACCGTAAATTTACGGGTTCCACTAAATATGACCACTAATCTACTTGCTAACCGTGACCTCGAACCTTTACTAACAGATGGTGAAACGCGCAGCAAAAATACACAAATAATGAACTGGCAAACTCAACGAATGGAATAATTACAACATCACAATAAATAATCCTAAGGTATATGCCGTGTAACTTGATGGATTTCATGTATTTACTTAAAACTTACTAATACTACTAAATTACTAAATAAGAACTAAAGTAACCAAACGTATGTTTGCCTAAAGCGAACTTTATTTGATGTTTAATTTATAGGTATCTAGGTTAGTTTTCTATTAAATGTTCCACTGTACATATCACAAAGGATGTCTTTAATGTGATCATTGCATCCTTGAGACCTTTCTCATAAACGCTCTGTCTCTGGTATACAATATTTAATGTAATCCAAAATTATAATATTATTTTTAAGATTTCAAAGTAAAATCCTTACAAACTCATTTAAAAAATATTTGGATTCAAAGTCAATAACCGGCTATCAATAATTAACCGACAAAACCTTTTAATTTAAACACAGCGCACAATATCGCAAAGAGTAAAAACAACAAAAGGTTTTTAAAATGCCGTAAAAGTCCGCAATTGAAGCGTACAAATCTTACAATTACGAAATAACAGTATCGCTAACTAATTAGCGGGCAACCGGAATGATTCCGCTAATAACAAATCAAGAGCAGCCTTCAATGTGAGGGCATGAAGGCTCGTTACACGTGCACTTAACCCGATAAGGCCCAGTGGCCGACAAAAAGCATCAGCGTCAAAAACTCCGAGCTGACAGATACCGAGATCACAGCATTCGCCCAATCTATAATTAACATCGACCACGGACCTAACAAATTAATTAAGCAACGTTAAAACACCAAGCACCATACCATACGAGAGATAAGCAATATTAACCTAATGGATTCCCGAGTTACTCAAACTGAACTCGCATTTAAATCTAAAGATATTTGAACACATTGCACCCGCGCTCGCTCACTCCATAAATAAAATAAATACAAATATTCTCACGTAAACGGGTAACTCGGAAAGCGTTCATTTACATTAGTGAATGTTACAAATGGGCCGGGCTTACAATCGAAATTGGTTTTGACGTTTTCAAAATAGTACGCCAACGTCTAGATATTGAAGTCGTTGCCGTTGTTTTCTAATTGATGTCACTGAAGATTTGGGTGACCGGTATAGTGAGAAGCGGTTGAATTATAAAAGCGGATAAGTAAAGGGGATAGCCGGTGGCGCTGATTTACGGCCAGGTACTGAGCCTACAAATAAGATCATCCAAAAATGCCTCCAAAAAATATAATAAGAGCGCAACAAAAAGCTCAGCAAGACGCGTCAACGTCGGACGCGCTCCATTGGTTGCGCGAACAAAGAAATATTGCCGCACTTTCATTTGTTCCCTTTCCCGCCATATTATTACTGAGCCGGCCATTTTTTCCAATCGGCAAACAAAGAATTGAATACCAATTAGAATCCTCCGCCGAGCTCGATCGTTGATTTTAATTGATCGTCCATTTTTAAATTGAATAAAGTTAATCGACGCAAAATGCGACTCGAGGTGTATCGACTTTACAACGCTGAGATACTATGGTACTAATTATGCGTTAGTTTATTTAGATTATAGTTATCTAGTTTATAACATATTTTAGTGTACCATAAACAAACATAGCAAGAGTTTACGGCTCCTGACGGTCCCGGCGCACACTCTGGCCATTGTGCCTCTTATAATTTTTATTAGGGGCAATCCATCCGACTTGATTTACTCCTTCCCGAACTGATAGATCTTTCATTTAATTTACGATTCTACCCCAGTGTTCCGAACGCAATAAAACTTTACAAAAACAAGCAAAAATGAACACGTCACTCACATCGATGTCTTCGTTGATGTTAGAAAAATCCTTAGGGAAAAAATATATTGTAGTCTTGTCTATTAAGCTAGGTTAATAATAAAACTTTATACCATTCGCCTTGGAGCATCGTCTGAAAAATGTGAAAGTATTTTTCGTATTTAAGATCAAAGCATAATTATGTTATAAATTCGAAAATGATGTTCTATTTTTTTTAATCCAGCCATAAATACAAGTGTCAGAAATATTTCAAGTACATCGCTAATATTCGCCAGCCCCCGCGGTACACGACGATCTGTGACGACAGGCACTTGGCATAGTATCAGAGATTGTTATTATTTTAATGACGCCTCCACTCATAACACTATAGCACCCGAAAGTTTTCGCATTCACTATATGCCATATTTCCAAGGAACATTAACGTCAACTCTAATTCAGAGCCGGCGTGCGTACTGAATTCTTTGATTTATAATACGCTCCGCTTATAAAATGGTGATCGTACGTAACACTATTGGTATGCGCGGCTATATAGCGGGCGCCACAAAACGAAATAGGCAGGATAGTTTCGCACGATTCGACCGCGGGGTGCACTAAAAATAGGTGAAAAGGGAAAATTTTAATTATTCCCGACAACGTCATGAGCAGGCATAGGCCATGCTCCGCGGGACCCATTTGCAAGTAACAGAACGTGTATTATAGCGTTGGCAATAAGATAAAAAGGCTCAATAAGGTGCGATCAGAGGCAAAAATGAAATAAATTGGCGGTGAATAAGAGTGCTGTGTGCAATTGAGGCAAACACGGCCGCTCATTAGACGAGACGCTACTGCGAACCATCGGCTCGCCTTGCCTCCAATTCTGCCTCACTCCGCGATTGGACCGAAATTATAACGACGCCACAAGAGTATCTAGAAATTTCCATGCATCCCTTATAAAAGTAAACAAGATGTGTGAAATATTACCTTTGACGTGCAGAAAATGTTACCTTCAATTGAGTAGTATTATATCTTGCTACATTATAAATTATTTAACATGTCTATATATATAAACCGTTTAATTTTTTTGTAATCGTTTTATTAATTCGTTTTTAATTGCTGTAATATATTTGATAAATAAACTTATACTTTACACACATCACATCAGTAAAATGTATAGTTATATGAAGTTTTCTCAATCATTCTTTTTTACCAGAATACCAAAATCTCGTAACAAAATGATCGCAATACAAATTAAAGTTGCCACAATAAAATTCTAGCCCCGACCTCAAAAAAAGCCCACACAAGTGGAAAGAGTTACCGTGAAATCTTTTTTACAAAAACACTGTAGGGACACTATCATGCAAGAAGATAAACGTACGTCTGCAAAAACATAAATATATATTGATATTATATTTAACCATTTAACGTAGGAATAAATTTAAATTACAAATAGGTTTAACAAAACACGACACAAATCGAACCAATAGTAAACACCATTATTTCAGATCTAAAAATATTCACGGCATCATCTTTGAAGCGTCCCATCGGATTGTTTAAGCGTCACAAGTATTTATTGCATATTACAACAAAAGCTCGCACAGTTCTCGGAAATCTCACATGCTAAATAAGCATTATGATCATGCAACAATGGATCCTATGGGCAGCCCTTTTGCAGAAAAGCTGTAAAATCGAGGCGCATTAGCATAACAAAGATGGTCGTTCCCTTGACAAAGCGTTGATACTATGCAAGATGTCACTTTCACTTGTGTAGCGCAATTGTGGCAAAAACTAGCAAAGTTGAAATATTAAAGTGTATTTTTCCTCTTGCGGACCGATATGGTTATTATACGTAACCACAGGCTGCGGACGAACAACGTAACATCGGCAGTAGCCAACAGAGCATTTCATGACGTGACAAAAACTTATTCCTCTTGCATATGGACTCGGAAACCGTCGAGAAATAAAGGGACATCGCACTGTTCGCATAATGCGGCATATTAAGGACACTTTTGGTTTAAATATGCATTCAAATTTAGAATAGAAGTAGAGTAACAATGTCTGTTAAGAAGTTAAATAAATCGTGGGTTTATTAAGTATTAATCACGCGGCAATTTCAATTAATTATTCAATAAGTCTCTACGATTTTCGCATTTAACTTAAACTTTACTATTAGTACTCTTATACTACGGAGCAAATCTTATATCTAACAAAAATCATGTAATGGAGAGTTTTCAAACATTGTTAGTACGAACTAAGAGTAAAATATTTGTGACGTAAACACCACTCCACCGGCTGTCGTGGTCTCGTAACGAGGGTGGTGTACTACACAGAGTCTACGTCACACATCTCCACGCACCATTTGCATGCACCCGAGCGCATCCCGTCGCATCCCGCTGCATCCCGCCTCCCGACCGCACAACAGAAATAGTATAATGTCATATCAAATGTCTAAAGACGCGTGCCGTCTAACGTTGCTTACAGTTCCTCGTCTCGAAACAAATACCGCACGACATAACGCTTGTGTTTATCATTATTTCACAATTCACAAACGTCATATAAACGATTATGGATCGATGTTACATTAATAGAGACAACATTTCGACGCCGGTCATTTTATTAGCATTCAAACAATAACAAAAAAATGCCCGTTGTCCGTCGACGGGGGCTATATATTAACATTTCCAGAACTGTCATTTTTTGTGTCTATATAAATCCAATAAATAAATCGGGTGCTTTTTGTTTGGACGCTAGTCGTGACTAATTGGGCCTGCTGCAGCACAAAGCGACGGGGCGCGCATCCGAATTGTCCTCTCGGTTTTGCAAATATAATAATAAAATTTTATTACCCCGTTTGTCAAAGGGTTCGTCTGAAGGCGGTCTGAAAGGGTACTCAGTACAAAGTTGGTTCGTGCCCGTAATAAGTCAAAACGTGTCGATTGTTTGGTCGCGTTCCGTCATAAATCTCTCGCTTTTCAAAATTCTGTGCCGAGGAAACATCTTACGTTGAATGAGGTATCATTACACAAATATAGAGTTATGGCAGTTGTGCACGTACCGCAGCCCATTGTGGGTGGGTAGAGAAAAAAAATTGCAACGTTCCGTTTTTGCAACGTTCCGCGAAAAGAAAGCTGGACAAACGGGCGGGACTTTATCGTTACATCTGCCACCTGCTTTGAAGGAGTAACAGTATTGTCGTCCGTTACGTTGTTATTGAATTGTCAATGTCTATTCGGAGATGGCAGTAAAGGGATTTGACCTTGACGATGTTTGGGGGCAATAGATGCCGTGGCGCGTTGCGTGGGCTTCTGGTGACGTTACGGTGGCGTTGATGGAAGAGTGATGGGTGCGGTCGAGACGCGGGGTCAGAAGCGCCATGCGTCATCGCTAACGACGACAAATGACGTGACGTGAGCCGACTGAGAATACCTGAGGCCGCGTCACTTCGTACACGGTAGCGTTTCCATGCCGCCTACGTTCGCGGAATGTTTTATTTATGCATTAGACACACAGGGAAAATACATCTGTTTATATTCCGTTTCGGCCCGCGGACATCAATTAACACGATTAACTGTCTCGTGCGGTGCTTCATTTCTGGAACGGATCTCATAACGGACCGTTAGATTGTATTGTGTTCTGTTGTTTACGTGCGACAAGTTTTTTTTACGAGTTAGACGTCGCTTGTTTGGTTTTTAAAACACTATAAGTGACTATGATATGCTAATGAGGTACAGACATTAAAAATTGGAAAGAATTTACATCGAGGCTTACAAATATTTATTACTTTAACAAAGGTCATTACTATTGGCGCTATGTGTTATATCAGATCTGCTATGTATACATAAAAATAATAGCAATATTTACAAATTTTGAACCAAATTAAATACTGTTTGTTGTCAAGCTGTTTTTATGACGTTAAAGAGTATCCGTACGATAAAAGATAACTGTAACATCTTATATATTTGCTTCACTCTTTATATGCAGGAAAATATTTTTGCTTTTGACGAACAAGATTGATAAATTTATGTTAATCATCATATTACATCAATTAAAGTTATGATTAATGTTGTCGTGTGCTAGAATGATTAACGCATAACGAATCAAAATTATACTCAATTATTATGATAGAAGTGGTAGTCCAACATTTAAAATTATAACAACAATGTTGATGTTTCACCAAGGATGATTCGGGAAGCAATAGAAATTAAAAACATCCAAATTTTAATAGAGAGGATGGTTGGTCTTTGCCACCTTCATGGGATTGAATAAATTTAAAAATTAAATTCAAAGATATAAAAACTATAAAGCCATAGGACAACATAAGTACTTTTTGTCAAACCAATGTTCAAAATTAAGAAAATGAAAGATATGTCAATTTTAAATAAAAACTCTGACGGTTATTCCAAAACATTAAGATACAGACATATACCAACTTAGTCTGCCCGTGATCATGGATGATGGAAAGAATCCGAAACGTCGGGAATAAATATATTTAAGTAACGCGAAAAATCCGTAAATTAGTGGAATTGATGTAAACAATGTTAATTTCAATTATTTAGTCAATATACGCATACCGCATTGGGCAAACCTTATTATTATATAAAAAAATAAATTGACACTGCATTAAATATATTTGTTTAGTTTTTAAGATGGATACAAACATGCGCTACAACAATTAAAGAGTGTAAATTGAAGGTTTGGCAATAAAAAGTGTACTGATTACAAGCTTAACATAATCACCATAGATTTAACATTATTTTATTAGTCAAGGAACCATATTTAGGTGTTTATTAACCAAATCAAGCTAATAAAATTAGCATTAAATGAACAAATGTACGTGCACACAACTCATTATAATTTATGTTAAACAGAAACAATGTGTCCTATTTCTATCTTATCTAAATCTAGTTACTGCCAATTTGTGTACAGACACTTATTTACTGAATAAATTGAATAGTATTCCATATCCGACGTCAGCGAGTCACTTTTAGAATTATTGCTTAATAAAGTTTAAGAAAAAATAAGTTTTACATAAAAAAAAACATCATAAAATACTATATGAGCTATATTTAATAGATATCTAAAAGATAAGTCTAATAGAATATAACAAATATATCTTTACGGCATCCCGTCATCAGTACAGTGATCACTCAAACAAATTACTCAAAAATTACATGGACACAATTTAGCTACATGATCTGCTCAAACGAATCGCTTAAATGATCAATGTAAACGTGATCATGTGATCACGGTAGAATAAATAAAATCTATGATCATAGCATACTAATGTGGTTTCATGAAATGTTCGGACGAAAGTTTCCGGTTTTTAAACGTGTAACCGATGACAGGTGGTTGAATGTCGGAGCTATCGGACGCATTTTTTAACCGAACAGTAGGAAGATGTCAATCCGCGCCACTATCCATCACGCCTCTCGTTTCCCCCCATTCCTGTCATATAAATTGTTCTTTAACTGTTTAAAATACAGAAAAATACACGACACCTTAACAGCTTATCCATATTCTATGATATTATTGACAGAAATGTAGTAGTTCACAATTATAACACTTTGTGGAAATAAACCGTAATAACACAATGGTATTAATGCAGTCGTCAAAGGTACACTATAAGACAAGTTTCCCACAGAGATTTAGCGGCAAGCGGGCCGGCTGCGCGCGACACGAAAATAGCGCGCATTTGTCGAAAAATAAAAATTTCCCCATTTAGACGGAAATATACAAAAATGTGAGGCGGAGAGCGAGGGGCGAACGTGATGGCGCGCCGTAATGCGCGCCCCTAATTAAAACGTTAAAAACCGAGCGTTTCTGAAAAACGTCAATTTCGAAGAGAAATGTGCCGTCCAGGGAGTGTCGTCTCATATTATTTCTGTTACTTAATGCGTCACCCGGTGAATAATTACAAACTTGTGTACGAAACGAGGAATGCATTACATCGTTAATAAGACATGAAATTAACATAGAAACAAGTAAATCAAAGTGAACGACTCAAAGTTAAATTGCTAGTCACCAAACTGTACCGAATTTCGAATCGCGGCCCCGATCACGATCTAACGTACGCGTGTACAATATCGTTGTTTAGAAATGTAACCGGCGATATTTTGAAACGCGGACAGGCGGCGGGCGAATTGATAAATCTAGCCGCTAAAGCGATATGCAGATCTGCATCGACGTTCATTACCTAATTAAAATCGCGGGGCCCCTTCCGCCCGATGCATTTCTCCGGCGCGCTGCCAATAAATTTCGTCCGCCGCTCGCCCCATAACGATAACCAGTTCCTCGGGAACTATCGTTCAATCTGCCGTCGATGCCGTATGTTGATCCGGTCGTGTACCCGCCGCTCTTTGCAGACGAGCCTGTCGATTCCTATGTATTATTTAGTACCGTCACCAGAGCGAGCGCGGTGCCCTTGTGTGCGTGCACACATCGCTGAGCGCGAATGTCTAAGGTTCGGGCCACGTCTACCCGGAGATAACGAGCTCACATATTCATAAAGAATAAAGAATTATCCAACAACGCCGAAGGTCCCCCCGCCCCTGCTCCGAGCGTTTAGCTCTCATTCACACAACGCATTCGATCACGATCTATCCGTTCCACTCTAAGGGCCCAATAAAATGGGCACTCGATAGTGCCCGACTTAAAATTGGATTATCGACTTTAATTTATTCTGTGGAAGAAATATTTCATTTTTGGTCGGTGCTCGCTCATGGAACCCTTTTACTCCTCGCGAGCGTCTTTGGTACGGCTACAAAAGGATCGTCGCTTCGCGGGATGAGTCATCCGGTTTTAATTCTTATACTCTTTGGACTAAAGATCATTCAGCCGATTGTCCTGCGGCGAACAAAAGGCCGTTATGAAATTGAGCGCGTCGCGGTCCAACCCGCACGGTCCCATCTTTATGGGCGACATATTTGATTCGAAAACTTGTTATGCTTCGTCCTAAATAAATTATAACGAGAAATTGTAATCATTAAAAGGATATATTTAAAGTGTGTAGATCGTTGTGTTCGACGGGACGATGGAGGGGCGACGCCCGTTGCCCGCTACATTTATCTGAGAACAAGAATGCCCGCGCGCTGAAGATAGGGCTCGCAGTTCTTAGCGACCTTGCATCGTTCTGTGGTAACACATTGCTTTCTACGTGATGTTTTTTTTTTGTTTTTTATTATATCTATTTCGATATTCAAATCGTTCGAAACCGTATTATGCGTAGATAAATTCAGTCGTTATAGGCTCACATTTGAATATGTTTCGGGCATTCTAATTGATGCCCGATATGATGTATCGGAATAAATAAAGCGAGAGGTCGTACGTGGGCAGCTTACATTTTTTGTTTCACACTTAATTGCTCGAATGTAAATTATTTGATTTCGTGGGCGATCAATCCAGTTTTAAGTGTGGCTCACAGAGTAGTTAAGTCAGAAAATAGCTGCTAATAGACACTTTCTTTTTCTTCATTAGTTCTATTTTAAAGTATTTGAAATTTATATATTATTTATATAAGAATTCAACACCGAAAAGATAATGTTATATTATAAATTGTATTGACATACAAATTAAATATGTTTCGCACAACTTCCTCAAAAACTAATTTAAAAAGATATTCTGCAAATTTCCCATATTCAATTACTCGTTTTAAGTGACGATATATTATATGTCGTGAGCGATTAACAAAAAGACAAAACCGACGGCCGTCCTCAATGAAAAAAAAACAAGCAAAGGAAGAAGCGTTGAAATAAAGTTTTATATTGTGATCGTTAACACGTCCCGCGTCCAATATTAAATGGGGAGCGGCGTTGAGGTAAAAATTAAAGGCGTACATAAATATCGTGGAAAAAAGTTTGATTCAAACTTTCGACCCCGCACCGTCGATTGATGATTGTAATCCGATATTTTCCACTCAACTGTAGGCGTTCGTTCTATCGTCTCGAACACATGTAGTATAGTACATGACTAGTTTATGAATGAACGGATTGAACGAACGATCGAGGGAACACTTTTAGGGGTCACATCGATGTCCATGTAATCTACACTAAAAAGGATCGGGAACGTATGAACAAAATCTAACGTTAGAGTGCTTGCTACGATCGGCCGCCGTACGCAATGTTTGCCGATAAGGACATTTTTGACGCAATTTACTGAGTTAGACATTAAATTATAGGTGAGTGCTATATTTTGGCATTGCTTAATGCATTTGTCGTACTTTCAATGCATTCTACTTCAATATAATGTCTAAATAATTACCATATTACGGCCACAGCTGCCGCTCCCGCCCGTCGTCATCTCACACACGTTAGTTACCAAATTCAAGGTAATTACGTATATTAGGTGGAGGTGTCGGCGCGGTCTGCACCAAACTGGATTGGAGGTGGAGAGGAATAAATTAAAAGCTAAGTTATGAGCGGTCCGATCTAACAACATGAATGAAACCCCACCCCCTCTCCCCCTCTCCCAGGACCCGGTGCCCGCGTGTGGCCTTTACCATTGCCGCTCCAGGGCAGGACTAGGGAACGCGTCACAGGAGATTCACTTGCTTTAATATATTAAGCTATTGCTATGTAGACATTGACCTAACTTTGTACTTTATCTTCGCCAAAAAGAAATTAATGGCTTTATATGACACAGCCCGTGATGGCCTCTTACGTTAACTGTTGTCATTCATGTTGCCATGTGTTTGTGAATTATTGTACGATCTGCTTGTGAAACGTTCTTACAAATGACGCCATATCATTGTTATAAAATACACTAATTAAACCCGATCCATAATTTACTCGACTCTGATATAAAATACCGGCGAAATGTTAACACTACCAATTTTAACGACCTCAATCCGTTCATATTTTTATCGAGGCTTTTATGAGTATAACTTATCCTTATCCGCGATTTATGTCCAAGCATTAATAAACAATCAATTCGAAAAGCGTTTTTACGACGAACGCCCGCCATTTTTCTTTCACAATGTTGCGTTATTTAAATTATAAACGGTTGAACGGGCAAGCTTGCACGCGTTGAGTGAAGATCCCTAGTACGCCCCTGCTATAAGGTGAGATGACACGTTATCAGCCTTCGTAATCTGAACCCAAAATATTACGATTCAAAACTTGACCAAGACCTTATATCCCGAATATAGTAACTCTGGCCACCATTAAAGGGAAAAGTGGTCGTTTATAACTCCGTCTCGGGATACTTTATTTGTTTAGTCATAATAAAACGTTGTCAATTAAGCGGGCCTGGGGAAATAATGTTTCTTCTCTCTTTTTTTTTATTTTCAACCTGTTATAACGATAATGACTAAAGAGATTTTTTTTTTTTTAAGGAAAAAGCTCCGAAGAGCGCGCATATATTTTAATATTAATTAAAAAGCATTATGATAATTTAAATATTTATGAATATTATCAATAGATTATTTTTAAACACAGTTGTGGCGGAGAATTTTAATTAGATAAGGAGTTAGTTACAAAAAATGATAGTTTTTTTTTTTGCGTTTGAATTAAATATTATTATTCCTTTGTAAAATATTCTGCAACATTTATAATAGAGAACGACTTTTTATAGAGCAAAATTTAAAAAAACTGGTTTAAGCTTCTACATGTATTTTGCCTCAAACATAATATTTTAAAATAAAAATTAAATGTTTAGTAAAATTATTAACGATTAACCAACGTAAAGTATATTGGAGCAATAATTATTACGTACGATCCCGTTTTATTATTGTAAATTATATTTACCAACTAAATTAAATTATAGTAAGTGAACTAAATAAGGCATGTGCCTTAATAAGGCCTATTTATTTAATCTGCTGCTTCCCGATTTAAAATGGCCGCCAATGTTAAGAGAGATGTGCACAAAAGCACAGAAAGTAACTCATGCTGCAATCGTGCTCGAAGCCACTCTTGAAAACAATCTTAACGTGTAGCGCATACCAGACTTTGTAAAATTCGGGCCAAATAAACGGTGGGTTTTTTTGTCTTTATTCGTACACAGAGTTCTGTGTTGTGTCTATACGATGATTATAGGTTCGGTCATCTTGTCACATAATTGGAATGTCTGTAATATCGGTGTCTTACATATAATTGTTGTTTTATAGGCCAAATTGATATTTTAGTTATTCGTGTTTACAAACTTTTTATTTTTGCTATTAAAACCATTTTTTTTTATCCATTGCAAAGTAAAAAAATATTTAATTGGTATTTCTAATTACCAGTGTATTTTTATAAAAAAGCTACCAGTGAATTAGCAAACAAAATAAGGTAGGCCTTATTTGGTTACCCCAATATACTATTTCAAGAAAAACGCTCTAAAGTAAAACATAAAATAATTGCCCGCCCCCATAGCGGTCTAAAACACGATAGCGACATTGCACTATCATATTATGACCATTAAAAGTTGAAAGTATGCGTTAAATAGCAGCGACCTTTTCATTTTTAATTACCGAGCGACGCACAGACACGTCTTAGTATATTTATTGCGGTTATGCGTACCGCAATATAAAACTTTAGCCGTTGCGTCTCCGCATAATTGAGATCTTATATTAATTAGAGTGGATGTGAGGCGCGGGCAATGTGGCCGACGCACGCATCTTTAGCACGCGACTCGGCCCATAGCCGACATAAATATTGACTTCTGTATGAGGTGTCAATTTATACAGATAGCGCTCTAGGAACACCTACTTACCACTAATAAAACCGCCTTAGCACTTAGTTAAAGGTTTAAATACACACTTTTTAGGTTTCGTATAATTTGTAGCTTTTGTTTCCGTAAATATATTTATTGTAAGTCGAATATTTTTATTATGATACTTTTTAGCCGCAATAACTGCCTTTTTATAACTTTTCTTAACGAAGATAGCAATCACATTCAAAAGAATATGCATTAAACTCCGAATACATTGTTTTATATGTAAATTTAAAAACTGTTAATAACATATTAGGCAGATAAGGTTTAGCTGAATTACGTTTAGAAAATACTTCGCTGCAAATAATTCATACGTAAATATGACTAACAAACATAGTTTGTCTAACAAAAAATACTTTGAGAAACACAACTTAAACTTGTCATAATTAGTACATTACAAATGAGGCACTGAAACATACAATACAAATATAATACCTATTTTTACGATTAACCTAACATATGTACGACTGCTGAGAACATAAAAGATATTTCGAAAATAAATAAATTTACGTAATAACGAGATAACGCAAGATATATGCCACCTCGTAAGGTAACTTTATGCAATCAAAGCACAATTAAAAGACCACGGACGGTATAAGGAACGTATAATAAAACGCTTATTTTCATACAAATGATTGAAGCTGTCGGCTGGTCGCTTCCAATGGTATAACACGTCTATAAAAAGGCATACAGACCGTTCTGAAGATTGTCTCGGTCACCGTTTTATACCAAAAGAGCGTCTTATCGGAACAAGATAAAATTATCTAAATTCGAGTGGAACATTCGAATTTGCCGCCATTGTAAACAAATTGCGAGTTAGTGGCTCTTTTGGCTAATAAAGAGAATGTTTTTAAACACTTACCGCGGGCAATAGTAAAGAGCCAATGCCTTTTATATTCCCATCTAGTTAGTTTATCTTTCGTTAATCTTAGTGCTATAATTCTACTATTAATTATTCGTTTTGTGGTAAAATTGATATTGTTTATTAAATATAAGTATTGATAACTTTATTATATTCTTAATTTTAATTAATATTAAACTATTTAAAACAATAACATAAGTTCATTTAGTAAATGATGTATAAATAAACTCTCATACTCATACAGTATATATATATATATATATATAGATACATATTAGTAAAACTGTAAGTATCAAAACAATCGTTTAAAAATTACTTTCTCATACAAATGATAGATATTTTTTTAGTTATAACTACTTCGGTTTACAGCTAAAATTATGCTCATTGCAGTCGATTTCATGATTCAAGCCCAACTCCGCCACGCCAGCCTCTGAAGGGGATTTATTGCGAAGGACGTGTTCGCGTGCCCGATGACGTGATAGCGCGTCACGCGTGTTAACAACAGCATTATAACAAGTCGGCGGGACCCGCATTAGCTACATGCAACTCCCGCTCACCCACTCACCTGTTAAGCTAAGCTATCGCCATCATCGCAAGCTGTTCGAATCGAAACTAGCTTATCGCCAATACGGCGCGTCAACAAAATTAACTTGTCACGCTGCGCTTTATCGGTGTTGATGTACTGAAAGCGGGGCGCGAATTCTCAAAATGGAACTGTTCCATTTTCAAAATTATGTTTTAAAAAGGGCTTTCGACTTAAATACGGTTAAAAACTTGTCTATTACTAATAATTTTCCTGATTTTTTAATTATAATTGAATGTTCTTTTATTCGTTGACCAATATAAAAAATGTTTTTGAATCTGTATTTCACCAAAATACAAAATACGTACGTACATAATATTTATTATATTAAAAATATTTCAAAAACCTCCAGTAAAGTCTGATTATAACATAAAATTTCAACTTCATCAACCAATCGTATCCATTTCCTAATTTTTAATATTAACGACACAATTCAAAGGCTTATCTATCCCCAATGCCCATTATCAGTTTCTGTACTGTAGTAAATTTTTATATTATTATTTCCTTTACACGCAACGCATCGTGTTAAAGTTAAACAGTAGTAAAATTAACTCGTAGATAAGCAATAAAGCCGTAAACGGCGTTTGATATACATTTAACAACGGTGTGCAATTAATTAAAATAGTACTATAAAAAGTTATTACACGAACACCGGATAGCTTCGAAGAAAACTTCAAATACATTGTTCAGGCACAAAGAAAGTTGACAAAAGATATGTCGCCTTTGTTAAAACACTAATACCTTATGCCTCGTTGCTCTCTTTCCTGTTTCTACATTGTGGTTTCGCTCCATAAACAATATTTCTTTAACTGTTCTTAATTACTTTTAAATGTGACAATGTTATATTTTGAACTTGTATAATTGTTTCTAAAAACAATTTTCGAAGAAATGCGAAAGAATATCTCTGTTTTAGCAACAATATTGGGCCCAAAATCAGAAATTTGTTTGTCTTTGTATGTTATTATTACAGATCATTCATCATCATTTCATTCATTATCAGCCTGTGATAAGTCTACTGCTGGACATAGGCTTCCCCTAATACACCCCTATCCATTAGGCGGTTTTTGGACCGTATCCCACCACGCTGGTCCAATGCGGGTTGGTGGCTGGACCGACTTTTTACATGCCCATCCGACGCATGGATCATCTTACTTTTCAGACAATTGGGTGATCGGCCCAAATTGCCCTAACCAACTAGGAAACAACAATGAAAATTTGTTGAGTCCCCACGACCTCCGGTTTCTAAAGCACACGCCCATACCACTAGGCTACGGAGGCAGTTAAGACCTCTTTATTACTCTTTACTACTTATTACAGATAAGACCTCTTTAGTTATACATTTTAGTTTAAAGATATTTATATGCAGCGATTAAAAAGTGCGCGTTAACTTAAACATGGACCATTTACTTCCTCAAAATTACTTACTCTCAATCCATACATTATATTAATATACATACCTAAAAAGCAGCTGCATAAGAACTGTACAAGCATACAAACCGAAACGATCGCCGACCGCCTCAAAACGTTTAAAAACCTCAACCGAACAAAAAAACCAAACCTCCTGTACATAAAAATTAAAGATCGTATTATTCCTTATAACTCATTTCACGGGGCAAAATCTCGCCGTAGAGCGACAAACGAAAAGGCATAATAACGTCCCATAATATAATATTATGTGTCACGAAACCAAAGCTTTATGAAACCCGATATTTTTGTCATATCTGTTTTTATTGCGGCTCAATAGAGAATTACGTCGTCCCCGTTCGCGTAATGAAAGCCATTCAATATTACGCGGAGACGGATGTGAGAATGGCGGACTCGTAAGTTGGCGGCTCCGCAGCGGAATAGGCTGACTTCGGTGCGTTTCCATTGTCTTACACTATGTTATCATATTGTTTTTAATGGAAATTTATCTTTATTTACCTACATAGTAAACTAAACAATCCGAATTTGTTTCTCGATTACTCAAGATGAGATTTTTTAAGTTTTTTAATAAAATAATTAAAGAACTCTTTAGGCTAGGGCTTAAGGAATTAAACATTACATTGTTATAAATAACCCAAGTTTTAAGTCGGAAACATTACATTTTATGAACTAATCTTAATCTTAAAGATGTCAAACGTTTTGTTATTATTTTTTTAAGGTTGACAAAATGTCTTTTCGACTAGGGTTGCATCACGAATCTACCGTTGTCCTACGTTTTGGTTTAAAATGTACCGAATAACTTAACGCAAAAACTATTCTGCCACATGTGTAATTATTATATAGTATCAGTTACAGACGCCGTGATGCATTCACCAGTGTAGCTTTTCTTACTCAACCACAGTCATCAGTTCGTGATAAAAATATCCCGTGTAGCTATTTTCAATGAACATCAAACAAATCATCCAGCGACACGAAACGAGCACTACCCAATCTTTCAACAGATATAACATTCCGTTTATAGAAATGCAGAACAACCGGCGACATGAACGGAGCATATTAATCTAATACCCGCATACAAGATCACTGGGCGTAATGATTCGAAATTTTGCACAAATCTAGTCGCATTTAAAGTATTGTGTTACTTGATGTATTAAATGGCCGGTTGACAATGTCGTGCGGATATTAACCCACAAAAAATGTCCTCGAATGTACCGAGGATTTTCCGCTTCACGCAGTGCTGCACTCGCCGCGGCCGGAGTCGGCAGTTGACAAAATATTGCATTGTTCCTATTATCCGCGCGGTATTTATTTAAAAATGTTATTTAAATGGATGATTTTAATCCCATTCCCCCACCCGACCATTGTCATCCTAATGCAGCGATCGGGACGGAAATGTTTTCGATAAAAAAAAGGAATAATTCAAACATCCCTATCATATAATAAAGTAACACGAATACGTGAAAAGAAAGCCCTTAAGGCCGTAGCAAGAATTAGTAACGCCGTTTCGGAACTAGACGATAGCGTTCAACCAATTTATTACCTTTATTACTTTGTTCACTTTGTTATGGTCATCAAGCTATCGGCGACCATAAATTTGAATTCTCTCCGTGACGGTCAATAAAGCTAATGAAGGCAATCATCTACGACCAATACCAATGAAATAATAAAAATAAACTCGATATGAGCGACATATGGCGGCCTTGGTGCCGCGCGGACCCTGTTATTGCTGTCAAACATGCGACAAATAGCTCAGACGTCGAAATCCATTTCGTTTTATCCAACCATTGATTACACAGCATTGGTCCGTTGGACTACAATGGATGTGCATCTAACACGACCGACATATTTACACCCCTTTCCGTATTTCAATCGGCGCGATGACCAAAAAGTGAGTTGCCCGCTTATTATTATTCCATTACTGTGAAAATGGGGCCGAGCGTTTTAAAAATGTAAAAAAAAAACACGTCAACCGATGACGACTGGGGCAGAGTGGGAATAATCTGGCGAGAGCGGGGAGGTCGCGACCCGGGAATATTCAATGTGTTTATATAAAATAATTTCCATGTTCGACAACTCGCAACACAATGCCCCGTATATTTTTTGCTCGGCCCGATAAATTGGCCGGATTATCATTTAATGGAGGGCTCATGTTCTACGGGCTTGTCCCGATTGCCTATGACTGACGTGATTTTATTAAACACAGTATCGATGCGAGGAATTATTTTTATTATGGGGCTACTCGATTATTTACACAGGATCGTACTTATTTTTGTTGCTTGTCATCTTTATTCAGAAAAGTATTAACCTTTTTGATAATTTGCTCTTTTCTCAAAATTATTTTGTTTTATAGAGATACGTTAATAAACATCTTATATGTTTAAAAACCTTGTATAATCTTATGCAGAGTGGAGATATATTTATTCTAGAAGAGTTAAATTAATTAACTTCATGTGACCAATCGTATATTAACTAATATTTATTTTTAGATTTTATTAATATTAAAATGTTTCCTATAACACTTTGCGCGCTTTTAAAATATAACAACTTTATTAAAATCAAACATTATTACTTGTGGCTTTAACAACCTATCTTCTTCTGGAAATGGAAATTTGTCTTACAATTTATTAATTAAAAACATTAACACAACAACTAAATTTGTATTATAACTGCAGCATATGATACGACTATCATATATATTTCAACAATAATAAATTGTATTTCAACCGGTAACAATATTTATTATTTAAAAAATAAGTTTTACCTTTTTACAAGAATAGCGCGCAAAAATCACACCTAAAAACCGTTACTATCAAATGCAGCTTTTATTAGCACGTTTGCGGTAAAAAAAACGCTTAATCGCCTTTAAATGTACACAAAAAAAATCGTCGCAAATCCCTTATTAACGCCGATATTTTTTGCCGATACGTACAATATGAAAATTTACTTTATTCGACAGCCAGATACGAGGACTGCATTGAAATTACAAGATGTTATCGCATGCCAGCGGAGTCTCCCCGTTTGTTTACACTAAATATTTCGCTACACAATGAAATTACATGACATCTGTACTACAAATAACGGGAATATCTTTATTCATACCGCGACTGGCAAACACGGCCCCCTCGGGTTTGCGTTGTCATTGTTGGGAACGTCTGCTTACTGTCTGTCTACTGCTGAATATCCCCAATTACTTCACTGGCTATTACGATTTTTTAAACTATTAGAACGTACATAAAACTGTTTAAAATTTAAAAATGTAAATATTTATTATGTATAACATGTATAAACTACGTAAAAAGGAACGCATATACATTTACCACATATGCGTTCCTTTTTACGTAGTTAATATGTTTTTTGTATTTTGTACGTGGAAGACAATTTCACTCAAAACAAATATTATTCGAGGTGGATTTCGGTACAATTTACAAGGAATAAGAGTAATATTAAATTCCTCCCCTTATATTGATATCAATAGTTTATCGACAACCCCGTTCGCCTAGGGCAGTGCCAGACGTTGCGAACATTTTGTCTCCTTTATGTTGAAAATAAAAAAGTGTGCTTACTTTTGACATAGCGACTGCTGCTCTAATTTTTTTATGTTCTAGGTATCAATAGCGATATTTACTTAAAAAATAATAATTATGGGATCGATTACAAATGTATAACTTAAAAATCTTTTGGTTTAAACGTACATGAGGGCATTAACTTTATTTATAGTTATAAAAGGAAAAAGGAATTCTTTTGTTAATTCAACGAAAAAAATTGTATTTCTCGAAATATGCTAAAATGTTGCCGACTTCTGGAATCAGGAAAACACAACAAAACTAGACGTAGCAAGGTATCTATCGACGTAAGCGCTATTAGTTTTCTTTATAGCTGCTTCTGTCAACACACTGATCCAACCTTACGTCATAATAATAATTCTTTCGTTGCAAAATCAGCTTTAGTAACATCGGTTGCCTCCGTAGCCTAGTGGTATGGGCGTGTGCTTTAGAAACCGGAGGTCGTGGTTCAAATCCTGCGGGGGCAATGAATCCTATCATAACTCTTAATCTAGTAATAAGGGCTACATATAGTGTAACTCGTTTTGATATTAGCTCAAACTATGTATAATGTTCTTGTTAGTATGTGATAGCTTTAAAATTGGCAGCTTGGTGACAATCTATTCATATCACCAGTCAGTCATGCGATGCCATAACTGAGCTGGTTACCAATAACCATTTGGGGGCAGCTCAGCTCCAAAATACATCATGTTTGTTGTTGCCTAGTTGTAATTTAGATGCTTTAGAATACGACAACTGCGTATAATAATTTATTTAACATTATCAATTTAGAGAGACAGGATTTATGTAAACAATGAACACACATCGAAAAATATTCTCATTTATAAAATATATTTCATCGTGAAGTCAATCAATAAGCGAAATCCTATTTACAACAACGCCAACTGTAAAACAACTTTCTTCCTTTAGGGTACAATTTTACATCTATGAAGTTCTTCCTTTGGCTTAGATTTAAAATATTATGCATTTTATGATGATTATGTCATTATTGAATACCTGTTGTTTGGTTCCTATGTATTGTATAAAATATTGAGATGTTGTTTAAAAAATTGCCAAGTCATGTTATCGATTGTTTTCGTATCATTGATTGCTGCTTGTATTCTTATCAATTTAAATAAATATATTTAATTTAGCGATGGCGAAGTTTTTCTAAAATTTACATCAATTTCTAAACATAAAACATAAATATACAGTATACAGTAATTTCTAGAATACTTCGGTTATTATTTCTTCGTCGTGTTACTAATAAATCATCAATTCCGAAACAGTAAAAATCATCAATTTCAATAAGACCGCAAAATATAAAAAGCATCTGTAATATCACATCCAATAAAATTTTATGCTAACATTTTATTAAACAAATGGAATTATCTCCATCGACTCGCTATTCTTAATCGACACAAGAATCTGTCAAAATATATGAAAAAAAAACTACGCCTGATCGATGTACGAAATGTCAGCAGATATTGACATCTATAAGAATAACCGTTATTGGAAATGAAAAAGAAACGATAATACGCTCATCGAATATTTCTTAATAAAACATAACGAATGGGATATCATGAGCATTAGTTGTCGTATAATAAAATTTCATACTTTATCGTTACTCGGAGATATGGCAACGGAAATAGCTTTGTCACGAAATTGGTTTGGCTGGTGGACGTACGAAAGAATTACGGTTGTAATAATATAACCACCTTTATGTTATTTCAATGGTGGATACAATTAAGAGATAAATCATAGAATAGCACCATTGTAACTGGAGTACGATATGACTGCTATAGGTCGAATAGCTCTTTGCCCCAATAGCCATTAGGGACGGTCACCAATTTATCATTAAGGCAATTTTTACAATTATTGTTTGCTTTTGATGGCCCCACGGTATGATGTTTGCTCTACTTTAAATTTGCACGTTTGAACATTTTCAACTATTTAATTTAAAGTATGTCACTTCTTGAATTATTATAATGTTGTCAAATTATTTTACATGTTTATAATTTTGTTATCAGTAATGCAATTAAAGTTAATGTCATGTATTTAGTGTTTTATACTCATATTCATAGCGTGGCCTTCTGATATGACGGAAGCATTTAGTAATAATTTATGAAGCATTTAACGCCAATTGAAGGTAAAAAAATTAATTATAAAAATAAAGTCGCTTCGCCTTTGGTATGTTTAGTTGTTTAATTACGTTTTTTTAATGCGGTTCACCTCCATAGACCGTGTATATCACAAAAATAATTACATTCTTACAAACAGGAAACTAAATATTACTTAGGCAAAGTAGTAGCCAATGTCCACCAGTGGACTAACACAGGCTGATGATGATGATGATAATGAAAGTAGTTGCTACCCGTTTTATCAGAAGAAAAAAGTGCGCGATTGTATAGAAACAGAAAGCGCTTTACGATTTTGATTATAAAATTTATTCATAACGCTTTGTTTTACCAATATGATCAAACTTTTCTATATTATGTTACAAATTACAAATTTTCTTTAATTCTTAAGATAATGTTAATGGTCAATTTATAATATTAAAGTAGAGCATCCCGACATCCGTCCGTCGAACGGTCAGCGGTCCACCCACGCACACAAAAGACGCGTGGGTGCAAAGATTACTCTCATTCAATTGAAGCGCATTGTGCGCAGGCGCATGCCACTTCCAGTGGCCACCTCTTAATTACCGCGCAGCTGCTGACCCGGCTCCATCTGGACGTCACCACCTACACCAAGGCTACAGGATGATACAACATCCATAATTCCTCAAATATACAGCCCAATCAATGAGCTAGCAGTTTCATTGACCTCCACTTTATTCAATATGTTGGAAATGATAGTGATACAATCAATCCTATGAGTCACGAGAGCGGATGACTCAGTATGATAGCAATAAGATGTTACAACTGTGGAGAAATCTAATGAAAAGTTATTGCTCTCCGACGGTAAGATTACAAGGTTTTGATTCATAAACAGCCTAGTATAATATTTACATTTTATTTTATTGTTGCGTGTTATCTAACGCTACCCGCGCAACTGAGTACATGTCAGAATAAGATAATTTTATACCGTTTTTTGGTTACTTTTTCGTCGATTCCCCGCTCTAGTTGATCGTAGCAAATTGTCTCCCTAATCTTATTATAATAAATATCAACGATTTGATCAAACATTACAGCGACCAGTCTGCTACTTATGAAAGAAAGGATACTTTTTGATATTACTACTTTTATTTCATCTTAACCGAAAAGACCAACTGACCAGCGCGTAGACCCAAAGTGCTGTATTTTTATAATGTGAAACTATGTTGGCATGACTTTAAAATCTCTCAAACTCTCTCTTTGGAAATTCAAAACAGCCTATATAAGGGAGCAGGGGCCATCAAAAATTTTGTCGATCTGCGACAATGCAAGGTGAGTGTCCGGTGACAATGGTGTATCGGTTTTGAGTGGCCATACGTCCGGCAAATCTCATTTGTGGATTTATCATTAACCGTATTTCACCCACCCTTGTCTATGGAAGCCTATTAAGGGGTTGCCGTTTTGTAATGTTGTGTCCGTGCTTAATGCCGGCGGATGTTTATGCGTATATAAATTTTTATTTAATTACGGATACGTTCCAGTATGTGTAAATAACATAAAGGTCTGATCCAGTCCTATTGTGAGATTCTTATTTAATACAAAATACATATAAAAGATGAGTAATTACGACCATGCTTGTACGACTAAATAATTTTACTAGTGCTAGTACTATAGGACAGTTTTTTCTTTACAAGCGATGACTAAGGTTGTAAACGTCAGTGCTGTTCCAAACAGGTACCAACACCACGGTGTTCCAGTTGGAACAGGGAATCTGGCTCATCACTTTCTTTTTACAAATATACGAGAAGAAATATAACTTTTAATAAAATTAAATTGCCTACTTAATTTTTTTTGTAACTTTACAAAATTAATTTAAAATTCAATTTTGTCCATATAAAATATGTATGAAATAAGACACACCGATTTAATTTTTTATCCAAAATTAGTCTAATAAAATATTCAATTTTGAATTCATTGTAACATCTGCTTTGAAATTCGAATTACACACCTTGCAATCGCACCACAAGCAAGACTCAGTTAGAACCAACGGAATAAATATATTATTAGTTACGTGTTAATCTGAAACTGTAAATAAACGCATACGGAACAGGTAAAACCAAAAAGAAACAAAGAGCATTGAATATATTTCACGTCACAATTGCACTCATCATGGGAACGAGGCGCGCCCCGATCGTGCGCCTTATCAAAGCTAGCTTTTGTCTTAATTCGACGTGGGATAATTTATGGGCGAGCGCTGCCCGCACTTGCCATAAATAATTCTAGTTTCGTTGCAACCCAATACGGCTATAGTTTTTCTGTCAAAATTCACATAAATAATGAGCGCTCGCCTCGCCCGATCTTATCTGCCGTACGACAACTCTACGAACGGTTATAAACAAAGGCCTGCCTCTAATGACTGAAGGAGCAATCGTAAACCCTTAAAATTTACGCGCGACTCTTTCAGACGCCTTTTTGAAAAGGTTTTATAACGCGGCAGGGCGAGGGCCTCCCTCAGTCCCTAGGCGCCTACGCCAGTCGCGCCGCTCTATCTGATTTATTCATACCGCCCAACACATGATCGCTTTTTGGTTATTTGAGCATATATTTTTTTTACCTCGGCCCGAACAGGATTGATATTTAATTTAAGGGAATATTCATTTTATGGGGGAGGGAAAAAGTCCCGCGAATCACTCCCGCCGTACTAATTTATTGAAAGGCTTTACGAGCTGACGCCCGGAATGTATGGGCGTTTGTCGACACGCAATAACGATTATACGGTTATTTTTCAACCGCACGTTAATAGAGAATTGTAAAAATTATTACCGATTTTTCTCTGCGACGTCACTACGTATTGCGGTGTACGGACGCGTGTCAAAAGTGAAATTATTGCTGGCTGAATTGAACGGTATTTCGACAAAGCAATATCGGCATCCAATTAAAACGTATCCGGAGCGATTTGTTGACAAATGATCAATGTGCGGGCGGAGTACTGTGGCAGATGTGCGCGACCCTTTGCGACCTGCGACCCCTGCGGCTTTCATTAGCCATCCGGCTATGTGACCTAGCGAAATTACACAAACACGTAAAACTGAAACGCGAGAAATGCATCGCCAAACGCATTCAGTTACGTCCTATTGGGGGGTCCTATTCCGCTGTAACACGGATGACGCAAGCCCGGATAGGTCCCGATAACGATTCAATATTTATTGTCACTCGACGTACGTCATTAAGATAGTGTCAAAACTCACTGGGGCACACTTACCGGGGCGGACGGCGCACTCATAATTATTACTAATGCCTTAAATATGTCAAAACAGGAATCCAGGTAAAAAGGCGTAATTTACGCGCGCCCGATAGAGATTTGGCAGTTGGCGCCGGGGCCGGGTTCGCATCGCGAGCGGGCGCCGCGTTTTTGTCAGCCATTGTCTTTTATATAAATTTCGAATAGTGAACGCTCCTTTTTATGGAGATCTAGTTTACGGCGCTGACAATGAAGGCCGCATAAATCTAACGTCCACTACACCGATGCAGCGCGCCGATGATCAATCGATAAACATTATTTATGCACTTCCGCTAGCAACGACACGAAAGGTTGCCTCCGCTGTGTGTCAACTCATTCGTGAAATATAAAGATAACGAGGAAGGCGACACCGAAAAAAACTTTGGAAACTTTATGAGACAATACGATTGGTATGAAGAGGCGTTAAGCAAAAAAAATATGGAATTGTATTTAAGCCATATGTTTTATTCAAATCATATAATAGTCTGCGTGAATGGCTCAATAATATTCATTTAATATGACATGGCCCGTGCAACATTCCATTACCTACGTATGCGTCCCATGTATAACCTACCTATGATCGCTTATTGAATTCAAATAGGCGTTGTATCGTCAATCTATTAGCTGTTACAAGTGCTTTATGACGTTCGGTATGGCATGTTATTAGCAATGAGACGTTTTAGGCCGTTAACACGCCTATTCTGTGGAAGCTTCGCATATTATAATTTATGCGTATAAGCTAATTATTTAATAAGGTAACAATGGTGTTAGCGCGGGTTAATCAACGTGCCTTTAGGTCAGGCCTGATTAACGACAATAACTCGGCGACAACACCGGCTCGAGCAGGTTTATTTTTATTTAAGACCCTCTCCGCTCGATCTCTAATGAATACGGTTTATCTTCGAGCGCATATAAAAAAATAAATCGCCCCCAACTGAAGAATCACGCCTTAAAAAAGGAACGCTTATTAAAATTTATTTCTTTCTACACCCGCGGCACTGTCGTGTACTCTGCAACGAATAAAATTAAAAAGTCAAGAATTCTTATTTATTTTAATACAATAAACCGCAATCGCTGAATAAAGATAAATAAAAACGCAATAAAAAATAAAATCGCATTAGCAATAAACAAAATACTTCAACGGATGTGGGCAGAGCGAGTAGCGGGAACACCGCGATGCGTGGAGCACGAAACAAGCTAAACTTTTATGATAACACGAATAAATTATTAGCTAACATCTAGTTTACTACGAATTACAATATAATAAAACTAACAACGTCATTTATAGTTCTATTTCCTAATTCATTTCAATAATAGCCCATTCAAAAACATTTTTATGGGTTTGCACACTTAATAAGCAATGGAAATTTTATCATTTGAATACATTAAAAGGCTATTGTGTGATCGCTCTAAACTATACATCAATTTTAACGTAGAATTAGGATATTTTATAGTTTTCCATCCGCAGTAATTGTATATTATACGGAAATAACTTTAAAAACTTAAAGCTAACCTAAAAAATTGTATATTTTGAGGATTAATAATACAAGATAAAAGCGAAATGTGTTTAATTGTGATTTGAGCCTTTTATTTTCTATAAAACTATTGCCATAGTCTATTAATAGTACTGTTTTCATAGTCTTTATCCTTATCCCAATATATTCTTAGCGTCTAGCGATTTTTACTGCACATATGTTATTGCGATTTGAATATTGTTAATTTGAATACACAATAAAAGCTATCAAAATATACTAACTTATAAGTTTCCTCTGTTTTTTTTTCCACGGACAAATATAAGCTTGAATTTCTTATTTCTACTGAGCATTTAATTTTGAAGGTCCGAACCAACTCTACACCATTCACTGGGCCGTTTGTCACGAGTGCTACCCTCTTCAGCGTTTTCTTAATTGTGCCGAAATATTTATTTGATTGCAAACTTTGTTGCGCGGCCGCAACCGAAATGGTCATCGGCATTCATACAGACGCCACAATGGCAACCGAAGAACGCAACAATCGAACGCGGGAAAATAATAAATGTCGCATACCCATTATGTTACATATATTATTTACGTCGACGTTAGTATCAATTTGTTTACATCATTTCCTTTAATAAAAGCCTTAATAAACTTTTGCGCTTGCTTTGGTGCGACAAATGAGAAGCAACACATCTTACTACAAGCCCAACAACAGAAATGTAGTGTCGTACACGACACATCTGTTTACTACTATGTGAGATAATCGTAACGCCCTTCAAACCGTAACGAAACAGTGCTTATACACTGGATTGCAGTCAAGTAGACACTGTGGCATGTGGTGGTGCTACACTTCCCTTAATAGAAAACTTGCTATAAACAAATGCACCGCAATTAAAAAATGACCTGAATACCGAGACGGTTAAACAAAAACTACACCTTATATAAATCTAACACACATTATTTAGGGACGAACACACGTGTAGCAGTTATAAAAAGCAGTAATTACTTTATAAGTCAAAGGAATCACCTTGCGAGATATTCCCTTAAACGGTATCCATCGTTGCGATGAAAAATGGCCCTTAATAAGATATTGAGAGAACACGGCGATGTGCATAATTAACTGTGCATACGTAGGTAAAATGCAGGTATCATCGCTCGTATAAATTCTCAATAACTCAGACTGATATCGGTTTATAAATAATACAAAAATAAAAGATCGCTTTTACGAGCCTACGCGGCGATTTTCATAAATATACTATCGCCGGGAATGGGCAAATACATATTCGTTTAAATTATTTTAATGCGCCGAGACTTCAACTTTTGTTTACAATCGTTGGATTCATTGTTGTCGACCCTATTGGCAAAGTAGCGGGTGACCCTTACTTTTTTGCAGCGGGCTTCGATATTTTTTTTTGTGCCATCATCATCAACCTGTGTTAGTCCACTGCTGAACATAGGCGTCCTTTCATAAACGCCTTCTCCTATAGGAGGTTTTATGACTGTATCACACCACGCTGGTCCAATGCGGGTTGGTTGGTGGACCGACTTTTTACTTGTCCATCCGACGCATATATAATCTTACTTTTCAGACAATTGGGTGATCGGCTCAAATTGTCCTAACCAAACATAAAACAACGATAACACAAATTTGTTTCGCCACGGGGTTCTGAACTCGCGACCTCCGTCTTATAAAGCAAGGGCCAATCCCGCAAGGCCACGGAGGTTTTAATATACTTTTAATATAGGTCAAATGAACTGATGTTATTATTTAATTAATAAAAACATATAATCATATATTTAGATAGTATAAGACTTCTGTGGATTGTCACTAGATGGTGTACTTTTGTCGAAATAAAACATTTAAGTACTGACTATTTATTTTACAAATAAACGGGCCGTTTGGCGTTTAATATTACAAGGACTCAATTTCGTTATTATTCTTTTAGTAGTGATAAAATAGACTGAGCCATTATAGAAGACAGTGAAGTTTACATCGAGTGGATGCAAGTACGGTACGGACTGATCTCTAAGTAACAATCGAGATTCGATACGAAGATAGCGAACGCGACCGGCAGAGCGCGGTTCCCATGATCGCGGTGCCATTCTAATCTTCGTAATTGCGATCCGTCAAACGGATATATGATAAAACATATCGGAGTAAAGAAAACAGAAATTATACAAACATAATCAAAAAATATGATAAAATTGATTTAACAACATAAAAATTCGATGCCATTCCATCATCATCAGCCCTTGCTCCTCCCCTCCCTTTATGCACACCTTCTCCATTAGGGTTTTGGACCGTATCCCCCCACGCTGGTCCAATGCGGGTTGGTGGGTGGACCGACTTTTTAAATGCCCATCCGACATGGATCATCTTATTTTACAGACAATTGGGTAATCGAGCCAAATTGTGCTAACCAACCAGAAAACAACGATAATCCAAAGTTGTTTCCCCGCGGGATTCGAACCCACGACCTCCGGTTTATAAAGCAAGGGCCAAAACGCTGAGCACGTGCCATTCTAATATTCGTAATTGCAATCTGTTAAACGGTTCAATGATAGACTACATCAAAAAACAAAACATTGAACTTACATAGCATAAAGTCTATACCTGCCTAAGAAAAGATAATATTGATGTAAATAATATAGCACATAACAACGAAGTGGCGTCGCATGCCGTTGTTATTACTTTATTGTCAGCAACTGACATGTTGGTGACAATAAGAACTCTAGATGTATGTCGCCACATTTGTGGGTTACGTTGTTCCCATCACTTTCGTATTCCTTATATAACTCGAATACAATGTCAAAATGGTGGGGAAATGTCAAGTACTCTGATTGGTTTTCGAAGACAAACGTCAATAACCAGGCAAAGTCTGATCAATACGGGGCTACACTTGTTTGCGCTATTACAGATTGCCATTAGATAGATATAGATATAGAAAAATAGAAATCGATGTATATAATATATAAGATAGTTTGCAAAAATTGGATAGTTAACCCTGAGAACTGAACTGCAAATTGGTATATTTAGTGTTTATTTTACACGAGCTCTAGTTTATATACTACTTGAGGAATAACAGCGATGATTTTTTGCGAGCGGCCTGTTTGTGATCCCGGTTATAACCTCTTTGATCTCATCGTGCTTGTCACGTTGCGTTTGATATTTCTATCTGACGCGTAGAAAATCACCGTGTCTTTATTGTACCGTTGAATAGCGAAGAAAATTTGACGATTACATTTCGTACCGCTCACTAAAGTGACGTTTGAGCGTTGTTAAATCTATGATTTAAACATCCGACTCATATTACGTTTTTGTTTGGTATTTATTCCTATAAAAATCAGAAACTAGTCAAAGTAGGCATATGAAATCTCACAGCAACTTTTACCTCAAAAACATAGAGACCAGAATTAACTAATAATAGCTTAAAAGACTTGAGCGAAGATGGTGGAAGAACTAAACAAGTAATGAAGTATGTCAAAGTGTGCAGAGTTAAAACACTCGACTCTAATTAACTTTAAATGGTAAAAGTCAAACAGCGGACAGTGTTGATGTTTATGAAGCGTACTAATTCACGTTAATAATAAGGTACGTGTAACATTCAACGATGCTCCTAACAAAGCTGACTAATTATGGTGGCGCGGCGTGTCGTAAAATAGTGCATATTGACGGAATATAGAGAGGCCGGCACACAGTGCTTAATGGCATTAATCACATTGATTTATTGTGGTTCCGAGTTATTACAGGCCGGGCGGTCGATAATGTGTGAGTGTGTACAGACACGGTTAGCTTGTGAACGTGTGCGTGCACTCCTTGTGTGGATGTAACGAGCGGTGTATACAGCGTGCTCCCAGATACGATTAATCAGTAACGACTGTAGCGACTACTATATCTGCTACGTATCTTCCAAAATCAATATATAGTAAAGTCACAAGTAAAAATGTGGATATTTGATCAAAACTAAATTTAATAGCATTACATTCGTGATACGGGCGGTCGAAGTTGGCTATCGATCTGTATGTGATTGGCGCTGCTTGATTGAAATGCGAACATCCTGTGTAATGTAGAGCTCAGTGAGCAGATTAGTTGTGAATGTGCGCGTGTAAGGCATTAGGCAACAATTTACGCTGTTTGCGGCGTGTTAATATTGATTGGCTCGCTTTATTTCGACTCGCGCGAATATATCCACAAAACTAGTCCATCGCACGACACTTGTAATGGAAATAAAGAAAATCATCGCCGAATGAGCTTTCGCCGGATTGGAACACGAGATTGGCAATAAATGGGTTACTATAATACTTAACGACCATCAATTTAGAAGAGACATAAGTAATGTATGAGAAATCGTAACTTAGATAACATTTAGGTCATGAAGCTTTTAGGGAATCGTGTATAATCAATTAGGAACGTACAGCTTATTGCCATTTCAGTTAGATGTTTTATAACCGTTAAAGCGAATACCTTGAGTCATAAATCAACAGGTGTTATGTCAGACACTGAATGCGACTTAAGATGAAGTGGAACCGAACATTACCTAATAAGCTTTTGTATCTTCAACGACTAGTAGTGGCCTTTGGAAAAGCCAATCAAGAATTATTTATGTCTTGTATTAGACGGAAAAAATATTAAGTAAATACACAGTAGCCCAGCGGTAAGGGCGCATGCTTAGGAAATCGGACGTCGTGGGTTCGAATTCTGCGGGGACTCAACAAGTTTTCATTGTTGTTTCTTAGTTGGTTAGGGCAATTTGGGCCGATCACCTAATTGTCTGAAAAGATTGTAAGATGATCCATGCGTCGGATGGGTATGTGTAAAGTCGGTTCACCCACCAACCTGCATTGGACCAGCGTGGTTGGAAATGGTCCAAAAACCCCCTAAATGGAGAAGGCGTGCAGTAGGGGAGGTCTACGTCCAGCTGTGGGGTAACACAAGTTGATGATGATGATGAAATACAAAGCGGCAATTTAAACCTACTGGGAACAAAAACGCAGTACAGAGTGAATATTACGTACATTTAAAAAAATTTTACGTTATTAAAATCGTTTCCATGTCTAAGACATAATTTGATAAACAATACTTACATGTATTGTCACAACGATTTATAATTTTTAAAAATTTCTTTATTAAATGTAGTATAAAAAATTTATAACAAAGATTTTATCTTGAGCAATAATTATGATAATAAGAAATATTATTATCACATCGCATGCTGATCATAATCAAAATTAAAGCTCCGCTATCTGATAGAATAAACTTTAACACGAATACAGCATGTCAGAGAAAGAGTGAAAGAGTGTCACATTGTCGTCAATAGAAATAAAATGGTTGACGTCCAATTTTTAAGTATATTAATCTATTGGCCATTACTGGAACACATTTCGCCATCGAAAAATCACATATCCAATTAGTTAAAATGGTAAAACCATTATGTACAAAGAAATAATGTTGTTTGAAAAAAAAACAGCACTTCCAATTAAGTAGAAGTATTACACATTAATTCTATGTCCAATACTTTATAGTTATGTAGAGACATAAAAGTCTGTGGAACCTACTTAGCATACATCCAATTAAATAAAGTGAAGTGAATAATTATTTAAAACTTTAATCTTGTCCAGCGTCACTCATTTGACGTACACATCTTGTTTATAACTGTAAATAACTTTTAATAAATATTCTGCAATACAAAACAGTTTACTATTGCTGTCACCGAAAACTGTTCACATCAAAAGAGAAATCTAGAACATTGTGAACATAAGAAATCTACACGCACGGAAAGTGAGACGTGCGGACGCAAATAAATAGTCTTATCTTAAACTACTTGTAATAAATTGTTCCAATATAAATAAGTGATGGCCTCCGAGAAGTGTTCGCGACGCCGATTTCTATACGCAGCGCCATGGGAATCGAACCCGCGAACGATACGCGACCCATTTCGTACGTGAAACGTGCGTACAGCGATGGACACGTTTGTCGCGCGGCACTTGTCGCATATCAAGCGGTCCATTATAATTTCATAACTCGCGCATGTCCACGTAAATAATACGCAAAATTTATGTTACGAGTCTCTCACCGTACGCCGGAGGCGCTATGAATACTTGATTGCACAGCATTAAGTATGAAACGGTCAGCGTACAGCTCATATTCATTTGAGGACGTGGAAATAAATTCAATTAAGCAGTTTGTATTTCGTTACAATCGTCCGCGGGGATGGTTAGACAACGCGCGATTGTTATAGTATACTAACATTAACTTTATTTTAAACATCATAAGGTTGATTTTCGCTCGTCAGCTTCTGGATACTTTCATCTACACTGTAACAACTTTATGCGTCGTACACTCTTCTAATGTCCACGGCTTTTCGTCGTGAGCGCGTTATGAACTCGAATGCAAATCGTATCCCCGTTCGCTAATCGTTAAGTAAAACGTTTGATCGCGTATCTACCTTTGTATTGTGAAATATTATAACAGATAATAGATTTCAACCCGTCTTACTTTTCGTTTTTGTAGCTAGAAAATCGAAATAAAATATTGAAAAAGCTAATTTCATAAGGATGTTTCGATTAATCCGTTTTGAATTGCGTTTTACAATTTTGATGTATCAAAATCGCTTATTTAAAATATTTTTCAAAGTCCTATTAAGAATCAGAAACAATTCCAGGTCAACTAATGAGCTGTAGGGGTTCCTAATGCTATTCTTATTTCTCTTATCCTTGCGATTAGGGCAAATATAATATTGTGAAGGGCGCCCGTGCTTAACGTGAATGGGAGATGTTCATTGTCTATTATCATTAACGTTATATTGCAATAATCATTATGCTTTATAAGGGAAAACATTAATGAGAATACCGTATTACGGCAAAACTATTCGTATTATCTTTCATGACGAAAAAAATATTACAATACCATGTAAATATATTTTTATGTGAGTAACTTTTGTTTATAAATTTCGCCAAGTATTTTTTAGCTTATATTCTTATATAATATTTTTAACCAAATTTATTCTATAAATTATTTATTGCGTATCACGGAATTATTACGGTATTATTTGCATACCTAACGCTTAACAGCGCTAAAACAATGGTCCTTATATGGTTCTTCTCAGGTCTGAGGCGTCCTTTTCCGAACCGTTGGTAGTGTGTTTGACCATCAATAAGCAAGTGTAAACTTCTATATTGAATAAAGACATTGAATAAAAACTTCTATATTGAAGAATAAGATTGGAATTTTAATATGAAGGGCAATGAAAAGAGTAGATTTCTACGCTACTAACCTTAAAACCGTTATTAATTAACATCGAATACTTCAATTATGCTTCGCAATATCAAATTGTTTACGTAGTGGCTTAATTCAGTAACAACGAAACAACCGTCAAGAGCGTATGATAACACTTAAGTAACGTCGCAGGAAAATCGTGCAAAAGAGGCGATACGACAGGGGGATACTTGCGGCATTGAAATTAATGTTGATAAATACACGGACGGGGTCGGTCGACGGCCGTCGCGGAAGCGCGTCCATCCATCATCCGCCCGCCCTGGATAAAAACGCTCGTTAGACTCCGGGCCTCCCGCCCGCCCACCTACCTGCCTCTCTATTAATGTTCCACTCAAGGGCCTCTATTACTGCTGCCATTTGTTATGACCGCTCACCCAAATTGGCTGATCCCGCGTAATACCGGTGGAAGTGAATTAGACGTGTGACGTCATCAATTTATTAGTGTTTTTTTTATTGTTATCAAAAATGCGTAGTGTAGGAGATTCTTCTGATGCTCAGTGATACGCATTTCCCATAACAAATTCAGATTTATCCGCCCTGAGACATTCGATGTAGCATCGCATTTACTCAATAAATACAGTAGCTATGGTGCCCTCCAAACCAGAAAACAGTTGTGTTTTCGTACTGCTGCGACAAAAATAAAAACCGCAAGGGTTCGTCCCTATTCGGCCCCTTATAGAAGGGGAAGACACTACCTTCAAAACGTCAGTAGGTTACGATGTTAAACTGAACTTCTTAAACCATATTAGTTTTGAATCCTTGGTATAAATTCAATACTAATAAATAAATTATCCTTAATTTTTTTCCTATAATAAATATTACGAAAGAACATTTCGGAAAAGCTCCCGATTCGAACAATACTTTATTGCGCGTGAATTTTTCAATTAATTAGCGCGTTACAGGAACAATGTTAATTCGCCTAATCCACACTAATTACGTGGATGAAGATTTTATGAGCGCTTTTACTGTGACGCGTATATCTATTTATGGCCGAGCCATATAATAAAAGAATTGTACGTAAACAAAATCTATTGACAAAACCTCACGTACTCTTTTTGGTTAAACATCTCGTAGTGATTGAACATGGCCGCGGTTAACCAATAAAAATCCTAGTTCGTAGGAACGGTAGCCTCCCGCGGACTCTTTGTAAACTGAACTTACCAAAGACTAAGTCTAAGCATGAGCCTGGAAGCCTAATATCCTTATTAAATATATAAAGAAAAAACCATAAGAACGCTTTCGCTTTTGGCACTTTGCTTATATAAATTCCATCTGAATTTTGGCTGGATTATTTTACACGCAAGGGTGGGTGTCAGTTTTGGAGGCTGGGGACGCGTTGGGCTTATTTCGCGCACGTGAAACGGCACGTCAAAATAAATCTGACGCCACCGGGGTGTGTTTAGGCGATGCGATACGTGGATATGCGGAGGAAGGGTGTCTAGTGCAAGCAGAGAGTGGATTTATACGCCGCCGATCCGTCCATAAACAGGAAATCTAAACAGTCGGTTTATATTTCCGTTCATATTTAGTATACTATTTTTCTTTACTTAGTATATATAATTTTTTTTATATTGATGGATAGTTAATTGAACTGATATTTCCTGTCACTCGAAAAACAAACATTTTCTGTTTATTTTATAAAAGTTTTATTGTTAACGTTTTTAAAATCAAAATGTGAGTCCCTTGTAAAATCTAAAATGTGAATAAGACATAAATGCTTGCTGCCTAAGCCTTTTCACTATAATACTTTACCACACGTTGATTACAAGTGATTTACTTCGTCTTGTTACAATATCTCACTTATTGAAGTAGAATCAATGATGTATCTAATCGGGTATCATCAATAATTTAAAACAGTTCATTTAATCATATCGTTCGCGCTATCCATAAAATACTACAAACAACTGGGATCATCTGAAAAAAGAAACTAAAAACTTTGTAATATGCAGCACATAAAGCGCTTTATTCCTAAACACGAAAGCGTTCCGTGGTGCGGGAGTATTAAAATTATTATGAAACAGCCGCTCCACGATAAGAAGGGATGATACCGGCTTAACACCACCGCCCCCATCGCCTTGCGCCCCCTCACTATAGCACGCCACTCGGATGCCTTTCCAGCGTACATCTACATGAAAACTTAGTGCAAGCTTTATACCCAAGTTTAGCACTAAACGTACTGTAGCGATTTTCTTGGTCAGCGCTCCATCTTTATTATTTTAGTTGGAGCCGGATTAAGGCGAGCAAAATATGGCCCGGTCAATAGTTTTAGTTACTTATGATTTGTTTTATATTTATGGAAGATTAGTTATGTTTGGTTTCTTAAAAATAAAAATAATCTATCGTAAGAAGTACGGAGAATGAGATACCGGTGAACTGATGGATGCAACATACGATTTAGTCCTTAATCCCCTTTATTACACAACAAACTCACCATATACCGGATAACCAGACTCAATATTAATTTCATAAAATCGCTAGAATTAATTGACTCAATTCCCAAATCATCTTCTATGCAATCACAAAAGACATGAAAACTCACTGTAAATGTGTTAAGGACATTAAACAAGAAATCTGTTACTTAAAGCAAACAAAACGAACCGAGCAGAGGTTGCACTCTCGCCGTCACAAACGGGTGCTTCTGCGCGTCGCCAGGGGCCAGCAAAACAAATAAAACGTGTCCAGAGCAAGGGGTTGGGTTCCGGCGAAATTCGTACACGAGACAAAGATAAGCTTAACCGGCGCGAAATTATGAGCGTTTAACTGTTTCTAGCCGTTGGATCTGGCACGGGCGCATCGCCGGCTCGCCAGCGCGCGTTATTTACGACGGGGTGGCGGAGGGCTGCACCCGAGATAGCGGCTTCCCCGGAAGAGCGACGCCACCGCGGCCGCGGCGTGCCCACGACCAGCCTGTCGCGCGAATATAGCCCCTCACTGGCAACCCGCAAAATTCACTATCAGAAGCGACAGAACGGCCTGCATTTGCAGCACTCGCTCCTGCCACTGATTGCGGCCAGCCAGCGCTTTCAGGCCGCTGTATGCGTTATAATTTCACCCTTATTACTATAGGTATAAGGAATTGCAACTGTAAAATGCATGACCACTTTCAGTTGACCGAACAACGTACGTTTCCCTCAGCCGTGTTACGGTAAAGATGTCAGTTTCTTGTTTATGATAACGTAAAACTATGCGGGCTTAATTTATGCCGCTCTTCACGTCGGTACGTAATGTTAGTACTTTTTTAACTATCTACAGGATATTACGCTATGTGAGTGTCTTTACACAATTCGTTAACCTCGTTATACGCCCCAAATAAATACAACTTCCATATGATAAGCAATAAGTATAACGATTTCGCTCTGAGCACACAAAAACATTGATAAATTTCATCGTATATAGTTATTCCCTCCTCCGGCCTAGTGGTATAGGCGTGTGCTTTAGAATCCGGAGGTCGTGGTTCGAATCCTGCGGGGACTCAACAAATTTTCATTGTTGTTTCCTAGTTGTTAGGGCAATTTGGGCCGATCACCCATTTGTCTGAAAAGTAAGATGATCCATGCGTCGGATGAGCATGTAAAAGTCGTCCACCCACCAACCCGCATTGGACCAGCGTGGTGGGATACGGTCCAAAACCCCTAATGGATAGGGTGTATAGAGGCTATGTCCACAGTGGACTATCAAAGGCGATGATGATGATGATGATGATATAGTTATTCCTACACATCATCAGCCTTGTGTTAGTCCACTGCTGGACATAGGCCTCCCCTAATGCACGCCTTCTCCATTTAGACGGTTTTTCCTACACATAAATAATAAATTAATCCTCTAAAACAATAACAACGCAAAAGTGTCAGCACCATAAGTAAATTCGCTAACAAAGGGAGCAGAGTTCACGTACCTTTGTCATTTAAGTGAAAATATACGGAGCGGGCAAAATAGAGAACGCGCGAAACCGTCCGGGGCATTATTTCGCGCGCGACCATTACTTTTAATATAAATAAAATAACAAAATATGAGAGTCCGGCCGCTGAGTGCCCCCGGACACTTTTATATTTCAAGAGCGAGCCGCGGCCGCCCCAGGCCGCTACGCAAGATTTATGTTTCGACTAGAAGCCTAGCGAAAATGTAAAGGATTTTTGTGGCACCAAATTTTGCTTCAAACTTTATGTTGTTTGAAGTCAAATTAGATTAAAAATGAATTCACTGAATGTACATCAGTAATTTATTAAAAATATGTATATATTCCTCTTTTTTTAATACAGTAATGAAATATATCTCTTTAATAGTAAAAATTGGTTACGCATATTATATTTGAAACCGATTTAAATTGTAATTTTATTATATTTAATACGCTAAAAAAATGTGATCAACCATTCCTGTGCAGCTCATTTTCTTTTGTGATTAATTGTACTCAACAAGTTTTTACTTTCGCTCCCTTAAACAGAACGAACTTAATGTTGCCATTTAAATAAATTACGGGTAATTTACCATTAAGTTCACTTATGATATCCCCACGATAATTAATACTTTAGCCGTGTCTATTTCAAAATGAACATGTTCAAGCGGTGAAAAAAAGTTGATGACGAGCTCGTAAGGGGCTTCTGTAGTTATAACTGAAGTTAATAACTGAAGACCACGGAATATGAAATGCAAATGGAAGCGACATGAGTCCGTTATTATTTTCCTTGTAATATAAAAAGCGTTTGCCGATATAGCTTGAGTAACATACGATCAGACTTTTAAAACCCCAAATTAACTTACATAGGTTTCCATAGGATGAAATATTGTGAGGTAGTATTGATGACCATCACACCGAGATATGAATGACGAAATTGTGTAGGTTATATATTATATTGTAAGTGATATTTTAATTATTTAATGAAAATCATAATACAAAAATATTAAAAATGAACGTTATATTTTCCTACGAAAAAGTCGGTACGAAGTAAATCTACGCAAGCTTTAGTATTTAAACAAAAAAAAAATTGCTGTTGTTTAACCCTAAACTTTTATAACCGCATTAAAAGCGTAGGTACAACCGTCATAAAGTGCCCAAAAATACGACAATAATATTCCTGAATGAAATCAAAACCCGAATTATTTTGATGCTCACACGTATCTATCACCTGAGTAAAAGTTCAAATACATTATAATTGAGATTTTTTCTTATTTAAGGTTAATTAAATTTTGCTATCTGTGTTTTCAACTAATTTGATTGATATATATCAGAGTTTAGAGCACTTCCATTCAGATATTCTATTCCATGACGAAGCATTCGTAAGTAATCACCGGTTCGCAGCGCTGCGGCCTCTGTACTTGTCATATTGATTGTTCAAGTGGCGGTTGTAGCCGAAGATGAGGACATTATTTTTGAGGATAATTCGACCATGTGTAAAAATTTCATCCGCCATTTGCGTGGCGTAAGAGAAAAAAAAACACGATGAATAACACAACACGCACAATGCCTTACGACACACGTATAATTTTTACGTCCTCTCAGTTCAAGTCGGCGAATCTTGCTTTAGTTTGTTCATTTCAATTTATTAGTGATTGCCAATAAAATATCAATTTATCTACAGTTTAAAATAAATTACAGTTTGATTTAATTAATCAGAATTATTTAAATTTTTAACGTTCTTGATTTTTTTTCCATAGATTTGTTTTTCGGATAGAGTTTGCGTTCTGGCTATGAAACAAGTCTAAATTGGGCTGTATGTTATTATATTATATAGTGATTAACGTAAGATTAGAAAATGAGCTTACGTAAATAAAACAAAACCTTGTCACTGCTATTGTTGTATTTCCTTTAAAAACTCTTTATAAAAAAATCTGAATGATTTTATAGAACTTATTCGCGTTCCTAAATTCTAGATCAGGATGTATGGTAAATTCAACGTAATCTTATTTACTTTGAAAACAGACCGGTATTAGTTCAGTTTTAAAGTATAAAAACGAACTTAGCATCACTTTTAGGAACTCAAGGGATAATTGTAAATGACACGCGAATCACTGGAAACAATACGAATAAAATATATGATTTTTGACAGTAAATAACAATTATTAAAATTAAACATAAGCTCTGTTAATAATCATGAAGTTAATATAGCAAACAGAATAAGCGTTCACAAAGAACAAGCGTTAAGCGATACAGCCTCACACAATACAACCGTATTATGCAACACGGTGCGTGTGCTTTCACTGCGTGCACTCCATAACAGCCAGTCAATCAATGTCCGCGTTTAATAACTTAATTTTGACAAACCCCGAGCCGCCATTCCGCGGGCCGGCTCACAAAAGGAGGGATACAGCAAATCGAAGGTGCAAATGTAACGTGTTATTATCGCCTCAGTGACCGTTCCGGCTGGCGGCTAATTACGTTCACATTACACCCGAAAACTTGAAAGGTTTCCCAGGTCGTGTCCATCGGTACGTGAACGGAACGCGCGAATAGACAACGACGCGTCGACTTACAACGCGGCGACGATAAAAGCGCGCGAAAACGACAACGGCCACACGTGGGGAGATATTAAAATGCATGGAAATAAATTCGGCGTTGCATTCGGCCGTACGGCTCTGGGGGTGCAGTAAAAATAAACAGCGACGCCATTAGAATCCACTTCCATATTCAAATTTATGAACGCGCCCGCTCAACTCCCGCCGTCCGCGGGCCCACCGGTCATTTAAGCGATCGCCCGTTATAAATTTCGATGGTGAATTTAAAATTTTACCACCCTCGTATCTCGAATACGTCAGCGTAGATTTAACACGGCCCGGTTGTGATGTGCGAATGCGTGTAAAGCAGCCTGCGTGTTATAAGCAGAAATCTGTTTATTTTACATTCAGTTCATTCGAAACGTGTTTAAACAACACATAAAGGTTACTTTGTATGCTGTAATACCAAGTAAAGTTAATATTAATTCGATGACGTGTACGTAACATATAATTTTTTCATTAATAAATAACAACCAATTAATTTAGAATCCATTTAAGATATCTAAACGGTATTGAATATAGAATAATGCTTAAGGAAACGAATAATAGACGGAAGGAGCTCCGACGCCGCGGTGCTTTAGCTTAAACAAACAGACGTTTTCAAAAATTTGTGTATTTAAATAGTATGTGACTTGTGTTACTGCCGCTATTTCTGGTTTTAACAGCCGCACTGACGGATCTGAAATAACAGCCAGCAATACCGTTTCGGGCGTTCGCATTAATTCATACGGGATTAGGTGTCATCATAAACAGGAATTATTTAGTCAACTGAGGTTAGAAACAACACGGCGGCTAGCGGGCGAACGGCCACCGAATCTACATTAGTGTATCGATCTACGTTTAATGGTGTTATTGTTAAATGTAATACAAACAATTTGATTACGTGTATCGTTGCTATTATCAACTAAAAATAATTAAGAAAACGTTGTCAGACATTATTTTCGGGCTTATCTATTTAATAAATTTTTATCTGAATTGCGCATTGTAAATTTGAATTGAGTATTTACTGTTATACAAAAAAATATGTATGATAGATAAATAAATAGAAGTTTGTATAATTGTCTGTCAGTTATTTAAATTGTAGTAATGCTTTTGTAATATATGTAAATGTAATATTCTTTCCATATTATACATGTACCTACTAAGTATTTTTCCTTAACATTTATTTCCTTTGTTTTAATAAGTGCTTACAATGATACATTTGCAACTATGTAGTTTCTTTCTACACGACATTTCTATTGATATTACTATTACTGTGGCCTCCTCATTATCAGAGAGATTAAAGGATTAAGTACCAAATAACATTTATAAACATAATTAATGTAGAAGTGAGTGCATTTATATTATTCAATATTATATATATTAAACATATTCTACATATACACATACATATTTCATCATTTACATATAAATATGACAAGATAGCAACTTATGCAACGTACACGCGTTACTTTTAAATGGTTAATTGAAAATGACCAATACATACTATTATAAAGAGAAAAGATTTTTTCGTTTTAAATAAGCCCCGAACCTACTAAAATACTTAAAATATTCTTTCACCACTAGAAGGCAATATCAGGAATACCAGGAAAATAAATTTCATTCATCTAAAAACAAAACTAACAGAGCCATGAATGAACTACTAGTGTTTTATTAATAACAAACACATGTTTAATAACGTAATTGTACACATGTGTACATTTCATACGTGAATACGCAGTCAACATGTATTTCATACCAATGACAATGACCAAATTAAAACAAATCCAAACTCGGGCGGCCATAATTTCTGTGTCACATAAATACCGACAGTGACAAACACGACACGCATAACTCAGTTACAGTCAATTTCGGTAGCATCCAGTACCGAACACCGCTGGCTTCTGTTCGTCGTCCTAATAACATTATTAATGCAAAAATTTAGAAGAATGTGCGTTTGCTGCTCTTTCGAGCAAAAACTGCTTAATGGATTTTAATGATACAATAACATAGCTAAAATATCATAATAAGTTATAGATAATATTTTGTATAAATAAGTTGTCAATAATTGAAAATATAAAACAAAGGAACCTTTAGATTTCTTTCTACATAGGAGATACTATTAGAAAAAAATCTATTAGTTTGATCTATTCAGTCGTGCAATATATAATGCTTCGGGCTTATAACTATATAGTTCGTAGTCATTATAATCACAAACGGCCATCACCAAGCGGGTAAAACCGTATGGCGAAGCTAGTTCTCAAACAAATTAAATATCTATAACGACATCCGAATCCAAAACATACCTACGTCTGTGGTTATCATTAAAATGGGGAAAAAATTGATTGACATTGCTCCCGTTCCCGATTCAAAAACTTGGAGGATGACTTGCATTCTAAAAGTATACTAGGCAGGCTCGACGCTTTGGGGCGGGATAAAAAATCATCCTGTTAGATCACGTAACGAGGCTTCCCATCGTGCCTACGGGAGCCTCCGCGATGACTGGCACTAACATACAAATTGGCCCCATCGCATCAATAGAGCATTACGCCCCGGGAGTCGAACTCGCGCCTGCTATCGCCCATTCTGTCGTACAAAGCGATTGACACGGGCATGCCCGACTCGCGAAGTTAGATTGGAATTGGTGAAGATTATTATACGATTGACTAGTTACGGATACCTATGGTGGATTCGTCACGCGGCTGCTGCGAGGAAACACGCTCTGGATGCGAACGGCCGTTTGCAGTTACGTGCTTTTTAATTTGACGCGTGTGGAACAACCGTGTTGGGATCTGCCGTGACGGTCTCGTGTGTGGTAATTATTTATTTATTTACACTTCATGTACAGTTAAATAGTACAATGGCGGACTTAATGCCAAAAGCATTCTCTGCCAGTCAACCATTGGGTGGTTTAAAGAGAGTTGAGTAAGTGTAGCCTAAAACGATTTAAATTCAAGACCAAGTAATGAACTTTTATGGGATTATTTGATTTAAGTTATCAGTTGAAAAATTTTAAAGTTTTGTATTTTTTAGATAATTTTTTAGCTATATAATGTTGGTTTTAAATTGTAACTAAATATTTAGAAATTACAAAAAATATCCACTTTTAGTGAGGTCTTTGAATAAATTATTCCCATATATTATCTATTTTCGGCTCTCAGCAAAAAAGATAAGAATTATTTTGAAAAACATTGCCTTGTCTAGTTTAAAAATTTACATTGACCTGAAAATCGCTAAAAATACATTATTTCCCCCTTTTTAAAAAGAATTAAAAAACATGTAGTGATTACTGTAAACATTTAATAAAAAAATGCTAATTCCTATACAACTATACGTACTTGTACTGCAATATTTATGAAAACATCAACAAGTGAACAACACAAATTGAAGTAATCACCTATAAATGGCGCACAAACACGGGTCGAACTGGATGATCGAATAAAGCGTCCGCCGGTCGGCTGTCAAAAGGCGCGCAAGAAAATTGACGAACGCCGTATAATAACTCACCGTTGGGCTTCAATTAGCGAATGTGGGAGGCTTCGCGGGGGCAGCGTCGGCCGCCATCTAGCGGGCGTCGGGTGTCGCCGCCCACCGCGCGTCGCCCGCGTCGCTTATGAATATGAGGCGTTATGATTATGAAAATATGCCCCGCCTCGGGTGCAGGTCGGGGCGGGCGCGGGGGGCATCCCCGGGCGGGCGCGAATGGGCCAGGTTTGATTTACGAGCGGCGCGGCGGCCCCGCCCCCCTGTCATAACCGGGTGTGGAGCCGGTGCGCGCGCCTGCCCCGCCGCCCCGGCCACTCTCGCCTCAGTCCCGTCTCGGATGGCGAGAGGTGCGGCCGGCCGCAGTCCGCATCCGCAGCCTGCCCGCACTCCGCGCCCGGAGCGCCCGCGTCGCGATCGCCCGCGCCCGTGCCAGTGCCTGCCATGCGCCGCTGAGCCCCAGCCCCAGCCCAGTCATGCCGCGCGTCAAGCCCTCCTGCGTCCGCCGCGTCTCCATCGGTACATACACCACTTCCCACACACTCCACAGTGAACGTCCTCACGACACACCGGCACCGGCATGTTACAGTTCGCCACCATTAAATACGGTATACAAAAAGTGAGCACTAAAATTCACCCACGACGCGGTGAGTAAACAGTGCAGTGAATCCGCGATCACTTATTCCGGAACGGTGTTCGCGCGATCGTTCCCTTCGAAGCGCGTCCAGGTGCCGATAGGAATTACATTTTTATTTCTCCCACCCGCCTGCGACCAGGTACCGCAACAAACTTTTACTAGAGTTTTCCTTCGATGCCTGATAAGTTTTCTATTATTCTTGCAGTCAAAGTATATACAGTGTAACAAGTTATTTGAAAAATTAAATACTTTGAAAAGCTCTAGAAAGAACTTTTAAAGTAAGTTTTACTACGAAATTTTTCGTGCATTCATTGCATCTTTGAACTAATACAATGTAAGTTATTCATAATATTTTAAATAATTTTATTTAATGCATTTGAGAATAATATAATGCCTGTTGTATGTAAAGAAAATTACCAGGCTATAATTCTTTGTGTATTACTTTGGACGAAGTTTTCTAAATTAATAGAGTTATTTCTCATAATGTTTTCCAAACTCAACATTTTATTATGGAGAAATGCATTTTTCCTCATCTCGTAATGTTTTCCTTTACTTATATCTCGATTAGTTCTATTCTGCATAGACTGCTTACGTTTTTTGTCCCACAAAGTTTTTTTTATCAAAAGATTTGTTACTTCCTAACGAATAATGTTTCTAAATAATTAAATTTGAAGTATTTTCTTTGATAAAGCTCTGTTTTTTGTATAAATAAATTGATATTTGGTACTGGCTGAAGTAGAAGGAATTCTTTTCATAGAGACATTTACATCTGTATGAAGTTAAAAAGTCATATTGCCTATTTAGTGTTCAATCTCCTAGATAAATAAATTTTAACTGGTTCGCTGAATATGGCAAAAATGTTTCTGCATACTCTCATCTAATGGGTGCCCCGCTGCTTGGCACTGAGCCTTTAACCAGTACAAGTACTTATAAAGAAAGAATATAACTATACAACACTTATACGAAACTTTAATCGGTATACAATATTATTATCCCATTGAAATTATACGCTCACAGGCTACGTTACAAATCGAATTAATCTCTGATATAATTTTATTTCCTCTCTAACTGTTACATCTTTTTAATAATTAAATATCAAACCACACATATTACTCAATATTTTAATAGGAGCACATTTACATTCATGTTAATTATAAGATGTTTACAGCAAAAAAATTCAACATACGTATAGTAATAATTTTGAAAATATTTATCGCCTATTAGATAAGCGGAAAGCGCCCATTCGAATGGATTGTGGCCCTAATAGGCAATATAATAGAGATGATATTAGAATGATGGGTGCGTTTCTATTTGACACTATTTGATAAAGGCCTTAAGTGGCATTATATTATGGAATGACGCGCCGTCAAATTTTATTAATCTCCCTCTCCGCTCTTTTATGGTCGCTCTATAAATTTATAAGCGACGCTTTATCTGCGTCCGATTGAAACGGCCCGCCTAATCATATTCCGTATGAGACACATTAAAGTAGCCGTGTTTGTTTGTACGAATGTACGACGACAAAAAGAAAACTAGTCCGAGGCCCGGTTTCGTGTGACTAAAGTAAAAATGATATATAACTATCTATGCGTATTGCGATCGGTTTACCTTGAATGATTAATAATAATGGCGGTTGATGTTTAAATTATAGACTTTCAGTAAACTGGATTAATTACTTACATTTGAATAACAAAATCGAAATATTATTTTAATGGCGTATATATTTATTGATAATGAATTAATGTGTTGAGATAAAAAAAACTTATGAAAATATCATCGGGCGACCGGTGCTGCTTGTTAATTTAACGCCCGTATATATTATACATATATCGTGTTAATTGTATATTTGGTGTCAACATAATAGGTATACTTTGTTCGATGTTTCGATTATATTCGCTTAATTATAATCAATGAGCTTCCAAACGGCTGACGTAATCACCGATATTTGACTATTCACAACAAATTTTCTATAATGTTAACAATTCATTTATAGTTGAACTTGTCTCACAGATTCGGTAACATTAATAATCTATTCTTGGAGACCATTGAATTTGTCCTTAACATTGAGAGAAGGCATCGGATAGACTGTTGCATTATATTTCGCACGTAGCCGCGTCACGGAGCTTTGATGTCGCCGCAAAGGAAATTTCGCAACCGTCGCTTAAGAACGCGGCTAATCCGCCGCCTTGCTTCTAAACATTTAAAAGCAAGTCCTCCAAATGATACCGGCCCGACCACAATATGCCCGGATTATAGCAAACTCATTGTCCCCGCGCTCGCTCGCTCCGTTTAGACATAAATACACCAAACAATCCACAAAAAAGACGCATTTGACAAGAATCTTGAGAACGGCACTCTTCTGCCAACTATTATATTCACATTTAAAACACCGCAAGCTATTAGTGAAGCTTTTTAATACTCCACTCCAGGTGAAAGTCGAAAACTATCATAAAGATAACCCAATTTATTCGTCAACATTATAAACTTATTTTAATAAACGAATTAAAATATCATAAAGATAAACATGCATGCGAGACACAGTTCAACAGAATTCTATTGAGAACCGTTAATTTTTTTCTCCAATACGGTATGCGTATTCAAACTAGATAAATGCACAACTTCCGAATGCAATAAAAATTATATAACGATTCTTATATCGATATCGGTGATCGGAAAATGACTATTTAGTAAAGGTCAATTAAAATTTTCATGGCAAAATAACCAATAGTCGGTTCTAACGGTAATTTTGAATTATAAAAAAGTATGATCCGTTAATACACAATGTATGCTGTTGCGTTCTATGTCGATAAATTAATTTAAATTTCAAAATGACGAAATAAAACATGCCACGACGATCTTTGAATTATAACAATGGATGATTAGTCGTGTACCCATATCAAAGGTCGGATAGAATTCCGTCACTATGAATGTAATATAATAGGAAATAAATAATCATACGATATGTTTGTATAAATACATATGTATGTAATAAACTTGGAAAAGCATTACCTAAATCAAGTGGAATCCACACATCCATGACGGATATTTCAAAACTGACTGACGGAATTAATTTTCGATATTTCTCACGCAACATGTCTATCCATAATGTTTCTGTGTATATCTTGTACATATTTTTTTTACAATACCAATTATTTCCGTTGCGTCATTTTTTCGAATCAGTAGGTATGTCTTTTTTATGGAATTGAATACCTCAACATTTGCCTACGAAGGTCAAAAAAGACATTCAATTAGTTTATTTGAACAAAGTAAGTAACAATTTTATGGTATGTCTATCATTTTTAATTATTACAGATAAAATAAGATTTATTTTTAATATATAATGATATATGAATCGACATTTAATGTCCGGTTTATGTTATTTTCGCAATCAACAACAAGGAACATTGAATAGAAATATTCGTATTATTATTTAATCATCCATTAAACATTCGACAAATACATTTTGTTAATAACAATTAAAATCAAGATTTTAAATCACTTTTATTACATTATGTATGATAAAAAATTTACATAGGTATTGTATTAAAATTATACTGGCTATAATAGTCTATATATGAAAACAATTGTTATTCAACGTCCATGATAACAGAATTTAGTATATTTAGAAGTTTCCACTGGCTTCTTTTTACTTGTAAACTAATTCAATATTATTTATTATTCTGTGGAGTTTTAAAATAAAATTTATTTAATGGGCGCGTCACTGAATTACTGACAGTGAAACTTATGGAAAGTGATACTAATTGAAATAATAAGTAAGTTTTTTATAACTCTATCCTCTTTCCATTTGAATTTTGCCAAGCTGCCTTATTGGGTATGCTCAGTGCCTACGGAGAGCTCATATGAAAGTTTCTAAGCATTCTAGATAGATACTATTGAGTACCAAAGCGGTTTTTCTGCCTTTTCAAGGGTTTTATATAACTTTTTATGATAGGCTTCAATAGAAGACAAATTAAAACTTTCTAACTAACAGTATGCAAAACGGAACCTTCGTATTCAATAACATTCAATTTGGTTTTCCGCTTACTATTGGATTAAATAATAAAACTTACTGAAATATTTTTGTATTGAAGTCATTCAAGATCTATTTTAGAAATAGATTTATAAGTTTTTAACAATTTTCATTCCTTTTAATATAAATAGCTAATAAAATTTGAAAATGTATTCATTTCGTTATGAAATATGCAAGTTACTAAAAACTTCCTAAAATATACTTAGTTATTGATATTTTAAGCTCGGCTTGTTTCTGTTTAATCAGTTCGAAGTTGCGATGATAACTTTGAAATGTTGTAAATGTATAATATGAGAAATAACTAACTAGGCGGATAAATATAAGAATGTAGTTGATTAAGTTCCATAATTCATTAATATATAACATTGGCCAGAAGAAAATGATTTTAATTAAACTAACTCGTGCCGACGCTAATTTCTTTAACTGTTGATGAAAAAATTTAACTTTTTAGTATAATATTTTATAGAATGAGAATTCCTCGCATTCCTACTTTCGGTACGTCTTACCATTTTGTAGTAATATCAAATGATCTAATAATCTTTCAATTTTTACGTGTAAAATTTTCAATAAAATTCGAAACCGAAACATTTTTAATTATTTATGATTAGATTAAACTTTGAATATAGTTTAGTTTAACCTAAATACAGTTTACACCTGCTCTAGAAACATAAGCCGCCACAAGTCCCCGGTGCGACTTTATCCACTTCAAATGCCATTGTAGTACATTTTTTATCATTTCTGCTACGTGTAGGTTTCCTCGCAATGTTTTCACCATCGATAATGGTGGCGCGTGGCAATAGCCATGTAATTGGAAAATTAATCTATGCGTGCCATTGTTTTATGCTGTAATTTCTTACAACTACATCCAATTGACTTACTGATCTGTAGTTACCGCCGCCGTCTACAGTTGTTATTATTTGAAACTGTCGTTGATTTGACAAACTTTTGAACAGTCGTGGTATTCGACAATTTAAATTTCTTCTTTTTGCAAGATGAAGGCGACCATTGAAAAAAATCAGAGTTTAAATCAATATTTTCATCATAGAAATCATCCTTTGTATTCGGTAAGCAAAAATATGATCGTTACCATAAGCAAAATTTAATGCTACAAAGAGTATTCGGGTAATATTTAGACACATAAATGACCATGCGATACCATGGCGATTTTTGAAACATTATTTTGTTACTTATTTCATTTTGGTTGTAGCGTAATGTAGCCTTCTCTCTTATTTGCAAATTGGCTAATGGCTTACTAATAAAAAAATATTTTAGTAGTTTTCCAAACTATCGCACTAAACCTATATTTTTAAATTAGGTTTAGGAAATTTGAGAAACTTTAAAATGTAATCTTTCATATAGCATTTATTTATGCTTTTTAATGGTTTTTAAATTGCACTTTTATATGTAGTTAAAGTATTAAACAATCTATGTCTTAATAAAATACTTTACGATTTTTGTCGCGTTGAATTTAACCAAGTTAGTAAAAGGCGTTTCAGCTCAAAAATATTTTATCTACTTTAGCAATTGTGCATTCTTCGCTGGCAGATAATTGAATTATAACAAAAGCCAACAGCGCAATTAATTATCGCTCTCCTCCAAATAAAGTGATGCACTATCTGATATAGAACCGTAAACGTTTACAGTTCCAGTAACTTCCGATAAATTTAACCGTACAAAAAGTACACCAGCAAAAAGCGATTGTACGTAAGCTATTAGACGCCGATACGAATTCCATTAAACAATGATAGTGTGTTTTTCTTCGATGTATTTTAATAGTTGCTAAATAGCAATATAGCTGGCCAATAATTTTACACATCTCACATATTACGTAGAAAAACCCGTAATTGGTTAACGAATTAGCCGTCTGTAAATAAATGACGTTTTAAGATCACATTTATGATATGAATTTACTTTGAACTTGGAGTAATAATTGAAGGCAATAATTCTTAAGTATACACAGTTATCACAAGCGAAACGTTGTATCGTCGGTATAGAATTTAAAAATAACTTTGTAAAAAGTATTTTTATATGATTATATGTTAATGTGCATGCAGCATAAAAAAAGAATTTGCCATGAACTTTTAATTAAAAATAATGGTAAAAAAAAGTATTAGCAATTCGTTTTCTATCTACACCCATTGAGATAGATCTATGACAATTTTTTCATATTTGCTATAATAACAAAAGTTTTAAAATCATATCATCATCATTACATAAAGAGCTTTAGTAAAAGAACGTTTCTAAGTAAGGAACTGTTACTTACTTAGTTATTGTTGTGTTGTGTTAAATATTGCAGTAAACATCGTGATACGACATATTTGAGACGTTTACTATTTAGGCTTTGTCTTTAAATAGTCACCTGCCATGTTAAGGTGCCTTATAAGTGAAAACTTTTTAGAAAATATGTAATTACCGTTTGTTCCTACGATTCCTCTATCGGAACAATGCAGGATAACTCACACAGACGGACCTGGTTTTAATTACAATATCGGTACCATATCAGGGGTTTAAGCAAAAAATTGCTCTTTCCAATGAAATATGCTGCTGCCTGGAAAAAAAACCTAAAAGATGTAAGAATAGAGTTTTTTAATTAGGCCCGCGTCCATAAAATACAATTATCCTTACTGTGTTCACTCAAATATTATATATTATATATTGTTTACCTGTAATTGATTGTGCCTTTAAGAATACTAATTTGTATTTGTCTATATTCATGTGTTTGTATTAAGTGTAACAATTGTTGGTGAACTAAATAAATAAATATCTTTATTCAACATAGGAGCGACACACGCACTTATTGATTGACAAAACGATACCACCAGTTCGGAAAAGGACCTGATAAGAACCGGCGAAAGAAAGTCAACGGACTTTCTTTGCACTCGCAATATTAAACTATAACGTGTTAATCAAAATAATTATAACAAAGTAAAATAGCAACGTTTCCTTTACATTGACGCGTATTCGCTATTGCTTAATTAGATTGAAAAGACCTTTACTATAAGTACTCGTTAACTTGTACCGCTATAAATCTGTTTAATTAGATGTCTTTAATATTACACATACGTACTTGTATTATAAATAATGTTTCCTCTTAGCATATTTAACTTTTATAGTAAATGGTTGTAGTATAATATTTATATACTTATAAACATATAATTTTAATTTGATTTCAATTAATATTTTATTTAAATGCTTCGAATATCACCCGTAACCTTTATTTTTTCATTTAATATTTTATCATCTAAAAAAAACATTAGGTTTTAATTGCCTTTCAACGATTTGAGACATTACACCACGGATTGTATTAAAAAGCTATTCATCGTACGTGTGATGTTACCTACTAGCGCCATCTCGTGTCGAGTAGGACTTTGTATAAAAATACTGATATGTTTAATTTTACTGGAATTCGTTTTAATTTTATATTCTTTACTATACCGAAATGACTACTATTGTATTATTGTTTATACCATAATAATAATCAGCAATGACGTTCGGACCGTCAAATATTGTGAAAATATCTTACACAACAATACTTGAAATATTTTACGGCCTTTTATTACATTTACACTAAACACATAATAACACACTTATATAAATAATACCATTACAGATGCGCATGTAACTTCATTTTTGCTTTAATATGTTGTTTTATTGTTCTAGGTGATAGTTCCGGCTCGTGTTCGGAGGAAGAAATCAATAATGTCTTGCCACAGGAAACGCGGGAACGACCTGACGCACATATGTGCCCAAGGTGTCAGGAACAATTCGAAAACCTGCACGACTTCTTGTATCACAAGAGGCTTTGTGACGAGAAAGCAATACAAATGGGTGAAGAGAGAATGCACTCTGATCCAGAAGAAATGGTTGTTTCGGGAGACGAAGAAATGGATGGTCCCAACAAACGATTAGAACAAGTGCGGAGGCATCGGCAGGACGCCGAAAATAATAACAGCCTTGATGATGGTGAGGCTGAAGTACCCGAAGCAGATGTGCCGCCAGTGGGACTACCCTTCCCGGTTGCTGGCCATGTTACTCTAGAGGCTCTGCAAAACACTAAAGTAGCCGTAGCTCAATTCGCTGCTACAGCAATGGCTAATAATGCTGATAACGAAGCGGCACTACACGAGCTAGCCGTGTTACAGAGCACACTGTTCACTCTGCAACATCAGCAGGTGTTCCAGCTGCAATTGATACGTCAATTACAAAATCAACTCTCGTTGACGCGAAGAAAAGATGAGCAGCACCCAAGCCCTCCGCCTAGTGAACCCGAACCTATCGTCACTGCGCCGCCGGCCCGATCGCCGTCACCGCTTCGTCCGCCACGGGAGCCATCTCCACCCATACCCACTCCCCCTTCAAGCCAAAACTTGCCGTCTACTCATGGGCACATTACACCTAAAACGGAACCACTCACAATCCCTAAACTTCCAACCTCCTCACCGCCTATGATGACTCACCCGCCATACAGCTCAATATCGTCATCGTTAGCATCTTCTATTATTACGAACAATGATCCACCGCCGTCTCTGAACGAACCGAATACACTCGAAATGCTGCAGAAACGAGCACAAGAAGTATTAGACAACGCTTCCCAAGGCTTATTAGCCAACAATCTTGCCGATGAACTAGCATTCCGCAAATCTGGAAAGATGTCACCGTATGATGGAAAATCTGGAGGGCGTAATGAACCTTTCTTCAAGCACCGCTGCCGTTATTGTGGAAAAGTTTTTGGTAGCGACTCTGCGCTGCAAATCCACATTCGCTCGCACACAGGTGAAAGACCTTTTAAATGTAATGTTTGTGGATCTCGATTTACAACCAAAGGCAATTTGAAAGTTCATTTCCAAAGACACACTGCGAAATTTCCGCACGTGAAAATGAACCCAAATCCAATTCCAGAGCATTTGGATAAATATCACCCACCATTGTTAGCACAGTTGTCGCCGGGGCCAATTCCTGGTATGCCACCCCATCCACTACAATTCCCTCCGGGTGCCCCTGCACCTTTTCCGCCAAGCTTGCCTCTATACAGACCACCTCATCACGATCTTCTGCCTCCACGTCCATTGGGTGATAAACCTCTTCCACCTCACCCACTTTTTGCCATGAGAGAAGAACAAGACGTCCCTGCCGATCTTAGCAAACCATCAGCTCCGAGTCCTCTTCGTGCACCCGACATGTTTAAATCTGAACCTCAAGACGATGAATGCCACCGTGAATCTAGTTTCGAGGACAACGATCGTGTATCCCCAAAAAGGGAACCAGAAGAGAATGATGCTGGACATGACGCTGAACAAGACCAGTATCCTTCGACGTCACCATACGATGATTGCAGCATGGATTCAAAATACAGCAACGAAGATCAAATTGGCAGAGAAAGTCCGCACGTGAAGCCCGACCCAGACCAACCGGAAAATCTCTCAAGTAAGAATTCACCGATATCTGGACCAATTTCAATAGCAACGGGACTTCGTACTTTTCCCTCGTATCCCTATTTCCACAATCCCCTCCTAGCAGTATTTCTTCCGGTAGCATTACGCCTTTTAATAATATTCCACAAAGTGTTGTCGAGCCCGATCTAGCCCGTGATCCATTATATTTCAATTCATTATTGCCACGGCCAGGAAGCAACGATAATTCTTGGGAAAGTTTAATAGAAATAACTAAAACTTCCGAAACTTCTAAATTGCAGCAATTAGTCGATAAAATTGATAATAAAGTATCTGATCCTAATGAGTGCATAGTGTGCCATCGGGTATTGTCTTGCAAAAGTGCTTTACAAATGCACTATCGAACACACACTGGTGAAAGACCATTTCGATGCAAACTGTGCGGGCGCGCTTTTACGACAAAAGGCAACTTAAAGACACATATGGGCGTGCACCGCATTAAACCACCATCACAAATGTTGCACCAATGCCCAGTTTGCCACAAAAAGTTTTCTGATCCTACTTTATTGCATCACCATATAAGGCTTCATACAAGTGAGCGCAGCAATATCACTTACGATCAGGTCCGTAATATCGAAGCGAACTACTTACCTTTACTGAACAATTCCTCCGACACTTTCGAGTTCCCCAACTACCGACCAGTTCCCAACTCAATGTTCCCAACTCCATCCACTCCCGGCGACCGACGGGCGGACTCCCGCGGGACCGACGATGAGAGCGGCCGGGACGAGCGTGAGCCCGCCACACGGGGGTTCGACGACGACTCAGACATGAAGGATCGTCGAACTTCGCCGCTCTCCGTCTGCGCCTCGGCGTCCGAATGCGAAGTAAAAACCATCACAACAACGGCTTCCCTCCCATCGGCGACAGGTTCGGAGAGCGGGCGGAGCGCGCGGGCCTCGCCACCGTCGCCATCGCTGTCGACGCTGTCGACGCCACCACGGCTGCCTCACCACTCGCCGCTGCCCTCGCCGCCCACGCCCCTCGCCGCGCTCGGTGCACTCGGCGGATCGCCCTTCAGCCCACTCGGACTCGCGTTCCCTCCCGCAGGTATGCGATAGCGGGATCTTGCCTCTGTGTCCGCCCCGGTCGACCGAGCATCCGTTCCCTCCAACACTCATCCCAATAATGCAAATTAGTAATAACCTAACGCCGGGCGCTAGATAACACGCTGAGAGTATGCATTCTAAACGCATCCCTACAAGATAATGCACTAATCATCGCTTCCATGTGAGTCTCACCGCGCGCTTGGACAATTTAAGTGACACTGAACAGTGGATTTGTTTGTGTGCAGTGCGCGGCAACACAACGTGTAACATCTGCTACAAGACATTCGCCTGCAATTCTGCTCTGGAGATCCATTACCGCAGCCATACCAAGGAGCGACCGTTCAAGTGCACCGTCTGCGACCGTGGCTTTTCCACAAAGGTATGTTGTAATACATTTTATTTTACACATAATGATTTATACTCGGTCAAAAGGCAAAACCTACAGAATAGAAATCCCCTTTTTGTTATATTCCTAAATGAAACTATCGAAATACTTTTTAATTACGAAGCTAAGCACACCGCGGAGCGGTATGCCGTGGCTGCGTACCTCAGTGCGTAACTGCGATCGAAAGTGTTGGCACGATGCCAGTTTTTACTTTATTGTTACACAAATAGCGACACATAGCTACATTTTAATGGACGTTTTATCTAATTGTCACACTCTATTCTTTAACCGTAACGGCGATACCGCCGCAAACGTGAGTAAAAAGCTACATTGCAAATTGAAACCTGTATAGTAACAACAACTACGACAGCATTATTCCAAAGCCTAGTAGATCACTCCCGCATAACGTTAGAGATTATCGCCACCGTATAATGCGCAAATTACTTTAACAAGCATTATATAACTATAACGACGCGTGACTTAAATCAAAAAACATCACATCAGAGTTACAAGTTTCGCTGGGCGAGTCTCAGCTAGTTGCCAACACGCTGCAACGAACTTCATGCTCTGGTTTCATTTCATCCAAGTTTCAGTGCATTAATTTTGCAAGCGGTAATTACAAGTCTCCAGCCGGCGCTTCCACTTCGCATTAGTTTAGCCGTTGTCTCCCAACAGCACATTCGAACCGAGCCCCTGTCGAGTTGCCATGTAATTGACGACGAACTCCGCAAACTTGTAGGCCCGTTCGTCTTCGTTTAATCAAAATCTCTAAAATAATTCCTTGCGTCTACTTGCCACAGTAAGTCTAACATAAAGGCGAACAATTAGTAGTTCACACTTCTTCTGTTCATATATGTTTTATGCATTTAATACATGTTAGGTGACACTTCAGATCTTACATAAGACCATTTTAAATTTATGTTAAGGTCTAAGCATTTCTTTTATACTGTAATAATTAATAAATAAGAATCTTTTAACATTGAATTTAAACAAACTACGTGCAATTAAAAGTACAGATATCTTATTTTTCTTTCCTTGAGAACTTTAACCTTTTATAAATCATATTTACTTCAGAGATTAAAATTTGTTGAAATCAGTTCACAGTGTAATTAAAACCTGTTTGAGTTGCATTATTCGAGTAACTTTTCATTAATTATTTACATTCCCATAAATTAAACGCTCCATTTTTATATTTAACCGAAGAATCACACTAACGTGCATCAGTATTAAAAACGCGATCCGGTCGTGTAGGGGATCGATCATTTGACTCCTAATTTGGAGTCAACGCGACCGCCCACTTGGCTCGCAGACTTTTTTCAGGAGATGCTTATTCTCATTAAATTTACTCACTGAACTTGGTAAAGTCGATCCTCCTTTCGTGTTGATCTTAAAACATCAGTGGAAAAGTTCATCCAACGTGTTCCATTATAAAACAAGTCCCATAAAAATTTATAATTTGCTCTCTGTAAAAATGTAAGCGTTGAAATAAAAGAATTATCCACGCGATAAACTTGCAAATAGAATGCCGCCGGCCATAATCATAATTTATATTAAAATAATAAAGCGATTTTAGTATACTTAAGGAAATTAATTCAATGTTATATTCAATAAATTTGTGTTGTTAAATGTTTTTTTTATTATTTTTATGGTCTTTCAAGTTTTATAATCAGTACGGCCAATGCTACGGGCGGAGTGCGCTTGCTTCGCGGACCATCTTGTCGCGCCACAAAAATGACAAGTCATAAAAACGACGTCACGGAGAACGATCGGAATATTAATTCATGTCGTAAAATATTTATTACTTATAAATCCTTGGGCCTTTACCTACGCTTCTCGTCATAAAAAGATTATTTATGCCTGACAAAGTAACATTTTTCGTATACTTCTGAAAGTGTCCGCGCAGAGGTCTCACTAATAAAATGTAAGTTATTTACGGCGGCGCCTCCTTCAGAGTTTTAAAAGTATTTCTACTTTATTTCACTAACGACATAAACTGTGTTTACAATTTCACATCTATCCAAATAGTACTTTATAATGCTACTAGACCTTTTCGCGTTTTTCTGTCTCCTCATTATTTATCACAAAATAATCCAAAATTACATTTCAATAAATTATTGTGTAGAAAATCTTTAAAATCGCTCTTAATCAGAGCAACTTTTTTCATAAACATTGTTTATCAAACGCACGTCTGCTTGCCAACTAGTTATGCATAAAATTACAACAAAAAACGTTTATGCATACGAAAATTCACAAGTCATAAATTATATGTTCATTAGCGTAATGGGACTGAGCTATCAACACTTTATATAGCCTCAAATCACTTAAACAGTTAGTAAAATGTATATTCTTTATCTCAACACTGATTTTATTCTGTTACAATTTTGTATAATGATTAGCGCGACTTATAAAAATATTAAACAATAAATATGACGCGCAAAATGTTCAATTATGAAAAAAAACATTATTCTCAATATTTACATTACCTTATATGCTGAATGTCAATGTACTTGTAAGCTAATTTTAGAATAAAAATCTCGTACACTAAGATAAAAATGAAGTTTATTCATCGATTATAATAATTATTACGTATGCTTTTTCGCTCTTAAGTTTCTACTCAATAATTACTACAGATAAATATTAATACAAGCTACTCAATAGTGCAAAAGCGAAAGTATACAATAGTTATATATTTCTAGGTAACTAAAGAGAAAGGTCTATAAAACGTTCATGCTCACACATCTCGGGGATCTTCCTAATACGATAACATTATCTGTTATAGGATTCTAGAAAGTGATTTGAGACCTAATACTTCTGTACCAGTAGATATGTCTGTTTAAATCGGAATTAGAGCAATTGCTAAAATACCAACGATCCGTTCTCTTCATAGCATATTGAATTATTGCAAGATATAGCTTGTGACTTGTAATGGCTAGTCAACTGAGTGAGATCTGTGTTCAGATAACATTAGCCGTCTTTGTCCGTACACAGTTATTTAATCGTTGCAATTATTCATTTTTATTTTATAGAAAGAAATAAGTTACACGGAAAACAATTTATAGGTTTTCTCTATTACAAGAGCATAGTGTATTTAATACATCTTTTATCCAAAGTAACAACCGTACAATGTTATATTTATATTTTATAGGAAATTTCTCTTAAAAGATCTTTATAACTAAACACACTTTCCAAAACACGATTATTAAACAAATGAAAATAGCGTAATAAAGGTAAAATCTAAAATTTTACTTTAATTCTCTCTGTACGCCTTCAACTATAACTTAAATATTCACAATAATTATTAAATTACCATATCAATCGAATTATGAAGTTACTTTCTGTCATGCTCCATTTTAAGTTAACTACACCAATATCTTCGTCTGTGCACTGTAGTTTAACTATTGATTTTTGATTGCTCAACTATGATTTTTTTAAAAGACTCATTCTAAAAAACTTACAAGCAACATATCACCTTACTTATTAACTTTATAAACACGTGGCTACTTATATTAAAAATTCCTGTTATTATCTTTACATTATCTTTATAATATTTCGAAATCAATAAGGATCCTTAAGTTCTTCACTAAGTAATCATTAAGTTTGTAAGGTTGTTTGATCCGTAGAGAGTCCACGTCTTATTGGACATAGCAAGCTCCTTTCGAACGGACGCATTTAAAATTACAATAAATGTCACAGACACGAGTACGACGTACCGGGGCCGATCACGAAAGTTCAAACGACAGACTATTCTTGCTCCGTTAATAGTTTATTGACTTCTGAAATAGTACATCAGTCAATTGTTCTGCGCGAATAAACGTTTGATATTGATATCAATTCAAAGTACGATTTCTTATCCGAATTAGCGTTTTTGCTACATAATAATACTGTACAGTTTCAATATTAATATATTTTCTTCACCTAATGAAGTTTAGTTTTAAAGGTTTAATAATGTAATTGAATTTATATCGAACGGTACTATGTAAAGATTGTAAACAGTACGAAGAGTGAACCCATCGAAAGTTAGTGAGAATGAAGTGTCATGAAAACCTGTTTTCAGATACGTACATTTGAATACGTTCACATAAAGATACGGCGACTAGTTATTTTTATTTAAACAGAATGAATGAGACTCTATTCGAATGCAATTAATACAGATTATGTAAAAGTAGAACAACGGCATCATTCGATTAGCGCAGAATTCGTCCACAGATACCAAAATAGTGGTAACACAACGTTAGAATCGATCGTTGTACCGTTTTTTTCTCTTTTGATATACATTAAATATTTTATTTAATAAACCGTGAGAATATCATAACCTTTAATCGTAGTTGTAATATCAATGTATGATTTCCCAGAAATATTTTAATAATTAAACGAAGGACAACTAAAAGTTGTTGATTGACAATTGTTCTCGCCTTTTAAGTGTAGATCATTAAAAACCGTTTATATTTCGATGTCATTTCGAGTTAAGTAAGGACAGATACATTACAATAAATATTACAAACGGACAACTAAAACATTATCTCTCAGCATAAAGTACTCACAGGCCAGCATATATTTCCTTAACTCTGTACTCGTTTATCATTAAATTGCTCAATATGGAATATTAATGTTACATTAAACATATGTAGGCAGAAAACATAAATAAAAACATCGATAATGCATATGAATCACCTACTTAATAACTAACTCCCCGTTAAGCTATGGATGTGACCTCGCCTTAAAATATTCATAAATCACTAGCCTTATCTATAACTTACATGAAATTTTAGGCAGCTAATTAAAATAATTATCAATTTCGACAAAAGCATCGCAATATTTTAGGTCGCACGTTACGAAACCATGACTGTTGGGAAAATATTCAAAAAATATATTTTCCATACTTTACGTAGGTTCGGTCGTATAATTTGTGACATCGATTTGTGATTGATCAGTTTTAAAAAGTGAGACTTAGAGCACATTTCCAAAATTTAACCACCAAAAGCAACTTATTATTCATTCTTTACTAATGATGACTTTTAATTTTTTGATTTTACTGCTACAAATACTTGTTATGATCTTCGTTTCACTTTGTTTATAAAAAATATTAGAAAAACCCATTTGTTTAACAAAGACCTAGGAAAAAGTAAACCAAACCAACACACCACAAAACAACTAGGAATGTAATTGTCACACAAAACCCAATCAAAACTTAACTCCACAATCAAATATTTTCTATTCGTCTGTGTCACTTATCGCATTTTACCACTTGAGGTGGCATCCAATATAAGAAAATGTACCAATTGTGTATTAAATTTTACTCTCACATTACTGTTTACCGCTTGTACACTGTGAATTGCGTAAACAATCTTTTATGTGACACATTGTTCACAATCCACTGTATATATATTTACGCCGAACACAAACACCACTTGTGGGGTATGTTGTGTGTGCGTGGTGCGTGTGTTAAGCTTTCGCGTTTTTGTGGTTCCAGAGCAGTGGCGGCGGTTGCCAGTGCGGTAGGCGCGCGCGCGCGACCCGCCCGCCGCACGCCACTGCTTTGGACCTCTGGAACGCCTTCGTCTATCCGGTATGCAAGAGCGACGCCTGGGTGTGAGCCCATATACACACACACAGACATTACAGGGCGGCTGATTAGACACAATATATCCACCTATATATGCTTTAGCCCATGCGGACCATTCTGCCGCCTATGCCCTTTATAATTTCAATTTAATTTTTTAAATTATTTTCTATTTGATTTTCAACCCTTATACACCGTTAAAAGTAATAGATCAAATGTATTGTTAGATTTACAAAACGCATAGATAACAATAACGGTATCTCCGAACAATGTATTTCAACCTAGCTTTCATTTACGAACGCTGCGCTCGTTTCTCTTTGGACGGAAATAAAAACGGTTATAGCTAAAATAAACTACTTAATCCAAATATACACAATACATAGAAATATATCAGAAACCTGAACAGCTTAAGCGCTTTGTGTTTCGCTCTTTATATCTTTTTATTAAGTAACGTATCCTTCCGCAGGGTAATATGAAACAGCACATGTTGACGCACAAAATCCGCGACATGCCGCCCGGCTTCGACAAGAGTAATAGCGGTTCCGGTATGAACGAGGACCCACGAGAGCCTAGTCCGGACAGGCGTTCCTCACCGGACAAAATGGACTTGAAGAGGTCCCCGCCTGCGCACCCGCCACCGCCTATGACTCACGCGCCACCGATCGACATGCCGCCACTACCTAAACGGCCGGCCGGTAAGTACAAACTTGACTTCAATCAGAATCGCCCGTAACCAACTCAACCGGTATACGAAAATGTTAGTGTCTAGATTAATTATTAGTAGGCTCACGAGCTTGAAGATGTTATTAAGCATGTAAAATTATTTAACTTTACTTAACTAATAAAAGATAAAGCGGAAGATGGTTTCCGACTATATAATTTCAAAACTCCAATTTACAATCAATATTTATATAATAAATAAAAAATAGTACTCACTTTGATACTTAAATGTTACCAATGTACGAAATTACAATTTTAGCTTTTTAAAGCTTTAAATCCTGCATCAAATATAGTAGACAGTAAAAGAAATCGTAAGGATTCATAGATAGATAGATAGATTTCTATATAAGAAAGAAATGTTAACAACGTCATATTTTTTTCACAGTGCCAAGCACTCCGACGCATCCGCCGCCGTCCGCATCCTCAAAGCATTTGTGCGGCGTCTGCCGTAAGAACTTTTCGTCTTCGTCCGCTCTGCAAATACACATGCGGACCCACACCGGCGACAAGCCTTTCCGCTGCGCAGTTTGCCAAAAGGCGTTCACCACCAAAGGAAACCTAAAGGTATATATTTCATTTTTTGAACAAGATCGTACTCACGTTCAAAAAGCACCGTAGCTAACATATGGCGAAGAACGTAACAACAACAAAATTGTATTTACGTTGAGATTCTACTCTTTTATAAAGCAACAGGAAAGTTACTTACCTGATGGCAAGCGAATACTGCCATAGAGATTCGCAAGACTAGAAGAGCTACGGACGTGTAGCCGGCCTTTTAGGAAGGAGAAGGCATATCGTTACATGCCAAATCTTTTAACACAGTGAACTTCGCCTAAGAAAAACAATACAATTTTCTTGTTTAATTGTAATTTACACATATCTCTAAGTTCGTTTTAAATCTACAGGTGCATATGGGCACTCACATGTGGAGCGGTGGGGCGTCGCGGCGTGGACGCCGTATGTCGCTGGAGTTGCCCCCGAGGCCCCTGCACGAGCCCCATGACCTGCTGCGAAGGCCCGACCTATTTTACCCGTACTTGCACGCGCCATTCCTCAACGGAATGCAGCAGAAGGTACGAACATTATAAGATTAGCTGTTAATTTCAACTTAATCTATTAAAGTATATTATTCTCGTGATCATTCTCATTAAAATATTGGAGGTGCAATAAAAAAAGTACGCACATTTAGCGTTAAGTATTAAAGTATATAATACTCAACGCATTTGAAACATGCCACGACTACATAAAGGATTCTTTCACAGCTGAACGAGATATCAGTAATACAGCAGAGCGCAAGCCAGAACGGTGTCGCTAGCAAGTTCCCAGGCCTGCTGGGCTTCGGTGCTTTCGGCGGTGGGCGGCCCGGAGCGGCCTCGCCTCTCGAGAGGCCCCCGTCCCTGGAGGGCGACGAGCGGCAAGCGGCCATGAGGGAGCTGGCGGAGCGCGGGCGCGAGTTGGCCGAGCGCAGCCGCCAGATGCGCGAGGAGAGCGACCACTACCGCTCGCCACCGGCCCACGCGCCGCACCAGCCGCCCTCTGCGCAGCCCTCCCCGCCCGCGCCCCACCACCCGCACCCGCACCCGCTGGCCTCCCTCCCGCCGCCAGCTCGCACCGAGGGCCTCACCGTCTAGCCACTACAGCAACACAGCACGATACACATTCCATTACCCAGCTTAATGCCAAACCGGGATCGACTGGACTGAGCAGCAGTGCTAAATGACGGACGCCATATGCGAATCCAATGCCGCAGTGAAATGTTCATAGTTATGTACAAAGATGTAATACGTTAGAGGAAGGACTGATAATGATACGACGATACGTGTGTCGGTATTATAGCGTAAGAAGTGCTGGAAATAGCGCCATGTAACGAGTTGTTATTCCATGTGTTGTAACGCCTAGTATTAATGTAAGTAACTTATACGCACGAGTACGGGCCTGGGGCAATCGGGGGCTCGCGCGAGTCCCACGTTTATGTCATTACTCTGTGATAGCGCACATTCAATGGCTGCGTTCAGTTACAATCCGAGTACATCTTAGCAGTATCGGACGTCATCAGGACGCTTGCAGCCTTATGTGCTATACAACATCAAAAGTAATTATAAATTATCCCAAAAATTAATTTCATAAATCTATCTATCTTTAAATGTATATAAATGTATGATAGTAGTGAAGAAGAAAATAGTAAAAAGTACAGTTTAAAGAATAATTAATTTTATATTTACACATTGCAAGTGCTGGAGTGCGATATGCATGATTTCCACCCTAACCACATTCCAACGAATATAACATTTTGGCGGTGATAAATTAAATTTTAGCTTTTATCCATACAAAAAATTTATTGCAATGTTTTTAACGAAGAAACTAAAAGTAATTTGTTACATATATACTGATGGAATTGTAACCCTAGCAACTATCCACCTACCTATTAATTATTGTAACAGAGGTTAATGACATATTCATATCATGTAAATTTAAAAAGTATTTGCATTTGAGGTCTACATAGTTATAAGTATTTAGAGTCATAGCTATTATATGCTTTAGAATACTTCAACATATCTTTGTAAAAATGAATGACTGGTGTTAACCAATTTACACAATGTTAAAGCTGTATCCTTGTGAACGAAAAATGTCACCTTATTCAATCTTTTCAGACTGATATATGCGATGTGTGTGTTTAATAACATTCTCTTCCAAACGTGCATTTGACGGAAGCTTTCAACAAATTAACGATATTATATTAATTAGTAAGTTTATACTCGCTACCGTTAATTCGGAATGAATACAAGTTATATGTTTTATATTCTCAAACGTAGGCATCAGTGTATAAATGTCCTAATAAATTATTTATTATATCATAAAATCATGCATACACTCTTAGTATTAAAATAACGCTTGTGTGGCGATAGGCCCCACGCAACAATTTAGTTATTTAGAATAAATTCTCATAGCACCTACAATTATATTATTATAATTTACAAGTTGCAAATAGATTTAGTGTAGTATTAGTCATGAAAATGATGTCATGTCAGTATAAATAATCATTGTAAATTATTAAATGTTTATGTAAATGTCCAAAAAGTATTCAAATTATTTAAAAAAAAAACAACAATTATACTAATTATTATTTTCTTTTTTGTTATCCTTTGTCCTGCCTCCCTTTTTATTTGTAACATATTTCTTTTTATTTGTATTTTATTTTTCTTTCGAAGTATTATATGGAATTCCTTAAAGATGTAGTTCAGCCAATTTAGTGATAGAATTTAAGTAAACAAAGTTTAAAATTAAATACAATTGACGCCAAAAAACTGGGCACTCTCATTGATTAACATCGCGTAGGGATTCAAAATGGCTGCAGTTCAATAATTAAAAAATTTTGCTTCTAGAGCCATTAGTGTATAAGATTTGCTTGTATTGATTCCGTTCAAAACTGGGTAAACTAAAGTGTATAACGACAAAATACTTTTAATAAATGCTGACTGCAATAATAAGTATAATATAATAATGAAGGTCACAAAATAGAAACGAAACGATTTTCTTTTCTGATATTTATTTAGAAAAACTATCTTAGAAGTCACGCGACATTGTTAGCACTATACGAAAACATTACCAAATAGGGTTTTATTAATTAAATGATTTATTTTATAAATGAATTACTGCACCGGTATAATTATAGGTATAATTATTTAATCTGAACTATGTGAAAGCTATGAGATTAAAATGAATTGAATATTTCTGTTCAACCATCTGTTTTCCAAGTTGTAAATGTAAATTTTAACTATAAAGAAAAAACTGAACGTTACAATATTTTAAAGGAATTTAAAAAAAAAAGAATATTCGAAAATTATATTCCTCAACAATATAGTATCTTGACTGTTTGTTTACATATCAGAATTACTAGCAAAAACTACACCAGAGCCAAACGAGATCTGAAACATTGCATGACGATTGGCATTCGACAGCTCCACCAATAAGAGCTCTCTATCACACTACAAATACCAGATAATATTTGGCTCAAGGCAGTTAATGTATGTGCATATTGGTAGTTATTTAGAAATTAATAACGCTGGCGAGCTTCTTGACTCTGTTCAGTAGCAGATCGCCCTCGCGTATGGTGGCCTGGTAGAGGTGCGAGCGGTCCGCGTCGGCGCCCCGCCCCGCCCCAGTCACAACGCACCCGGCGACCGCGTCTATGCGGCACTGCAACCTGCCGGCCGCAGTGAAACTGCGGGATAGAAATAAATTGGCTAATTTATCATCATCATCATCATATTAGCCTAGATAAGTCCACTGCTAGACATAGCCTCCCCCATGAGCTGGGAAGAGTTACAATCCTGCGCCGCCTGCATCCACCGTCTTCCTAAACATCTGCACATTCACATTGCCAAATAACTCATTTATTTACGCAATTAGAATGCGTAATTAATAGGGGTGCGAAAATTCGAACGTACGCTTCATTTGTTCAGAATCGAATGTTAATATTCGATTGTAAGCTCGAATCGAATAATTCAAAAGTTCCCGAGTAATTCGAATGTTGCATTGTAATTCGAAAAATTTCGATTATACAAAATATTGTGATACTCGATTTTTTTTCGAATTATTTAAGTTTTGTTTGATATTTTTCGAATTTATCTGGGAGTTTCTGGGATTTGTTTTCGATTCGTATATTGATATTAGATTTCACACGATGCAACGATAAGCCCTACTAATAAAGACTTAGATTAAATGTTAACAATGTAACCCATGGACACTAAAGTGGCGTCATACACGATAGAAAATTTGGTTCATAAATTCGTACAACAAAAATAATATTTCAATGATACGATAGACACACAAGCTGTATAACGGTGAGAGAGTGCAAGATATTGTGTAAACATTTATAACTAAAAACATGTTCTCTCTAATCAGTTACGAAACTGCTGTTAATATTTTTATTATTGTTTCGATTATTATTTATGTTTTACATACAAAAATATATGTATAATGCAAAAAATAAAAGATGTAGTAAAGTCAGTCAGTGACATCCTTATTTTATATCTCTAACGCTACTGTTTAATAAACATGTTTTTATTTACTACTTAAAGATGATATGAGTATCATTTTAAAATATCACAGAGAAACAAATCCTCAACAATTAACCAAACTGTTTGTATGCCTATATATCTCGTAGTGCTTTTTTAAGTAAAGGGCAAACGAGCATGTGACCAAGTGTCACATGTGCGTGGCAGAAAGTGGCGTGTGAAACGCACGCTAGTGGAACGCCAGCCATCAAGGTGGTTGATGGTACTTGGCATGAAGTCGCGTTGTACGGTACCAAAACGCAACACAACGGGTATTAGTTCGAATAACTCCTCGGAGCCCCTACCGTTATACAATCGGCAGAATATGTAGAGAGATAAAACATCTCTCCGCAAGAATATGGGATCGAGACGATGGGTGCGCTTATTCGACCCTGAATGCAGTTAAACGGAAGAAGTTCATATTTGGAACCCCTTCCCAGAGATGATTCTTACAGTACTCCATATGCGGTCAAACATGCGTCTAATAAAGTTGCAATACATGGGCCGGAAGGAAATACTGCCTCGCTTTACTAAGGCACCCAGTTTTACGAAAGCCAATTTGGCTTTTTTCTACACATCACTGCGGAATTGGACATAACTCGATATGTCGACGCTAAGAATACCGATCGAATCAGTGCCACAGAGATGAGTGCCTCGAAACCGAGGGGATACGACAAAATCGTGTCTTTTTAGCAGAGAAAGCGCTAACTTGTGTGTTTAAATGGACTAAACTTAGTCGTCCCCACTTCGAGATTTCGTCTACAATCATCTCTACTTCAGACACAAGTTAATACCGTTTCTCTTTTAACGGTCAGTAATTTCTTTAAAAGCCCCCATGCCAAACTCGTTTGAAGGCTTTCGCAACGTCCAAAATAACTTCCAGGGCCTCCCCTTTGCTGTCCATTGCCTCCGCCCACCTGTGAGTCAAATGAACTAGAAGATCGCCAGCCGAACGACCTCTTCGAAAACCATAATGGCATTCGTTGATCAGCTGGTGATTCTCGATGTAACGGAGGAATCGGCAGTTTATAATTGACCGTATATGCCTGACTTTTAACTTTTGATGGCAATCGGCCTGATCGGATGCACAAGAACTGTGTTCCAAAGTTTCGGGACAACGCTCTAAAGAATAAGATAAACGAAAAAGACGCGTTAAAACTAGCCAACTCAGGAGCACAAGAGAAGGAATTCCGTAAGGCCCTCACGTCTTCTGGACATCGAACTAAAACAGAGCTTTACGTGTACGTGTATGTGTGTCAATGTGTTACCAACGTCTAAAGTATAATTGGAAGCAAAAAGAATAACAAAGAGTAGGAGATCGGCCTTCTCTTTTGCAGTGTGGGCCAGCGAATTATCTACTCTGTGCTAGTGTTTTCAAGAAACCAAAGATTGAGATGAGATTTTATATCATAGAAAGAAAATAAAGTTTTTAATTAATCCGATATATATGAATCCGAATAATGAAAATCTGTTTGTCATCCAGTTTCATTTACAATGTGTGTGAAAAGCCAATGCAGGCAGGGTTTTATTATATTCAAATAGTTCCAAGTCGTAACAAGTTTGTAATATTAAATAAAATAATCCTGAATATAAATACCAAATAAGGTCGTATTTCAGAGTTTAAGATCATAAACAGACCCATTGGATTTAAAATTTATGTCACATACTAAATACTGCTATTGACCTGACCTGTATAAGTTAATCTCATTAATATTGATCGAATTTTTTAAGGACTCCTTCTTACGTGGAAATCTCCTCTTCAACGAATTCACGAGTGACCCCAAAGGTGTCTGCAATGTTGTCAAGGCTCAATGATCGGTAAGCGCGTAACAACTGCACGTAAGCCTTGATGCGTGCTTCACGTACATAATGCTGGTAGTGGGGCCGGAATACTGGATCCACACAGATCTGTGTCTCCACCTGGAATGACATAAACACATTTACATTAGGTTGTATAATTAATTTCTAGTCTCACAAGTATATAGTTACATAACTTGTCATTTTTGGAAGATGTTCAAAGAACATTCCTGTTTACAAACAATCAAGTAAATATATACTGCCTCCGTAGCCTAGTGGTATGGCGTGGCTTAGAAACCGGAGGTCGTGGGTTCGAATCCTGCGGGACTCAACTAATTTTCATTGTTGTTTCCTAGTTGGTTAGGGCAATTTGGGCTCGATCACCCAATTGTCTGAAAAGTAAGATGATCCATGCGTCGGATGGGCATGTAAAAGACGGTTCCACCCACAACCCGCATTGGACCAGCGTGGTGGGATACGGTCCAAACCCCTAATGGATAGGGTGTATTAGGGAGGCCTATGTCCAGCAGTGGACTATCACAGGCTGATGATGATGATGATGATGATAAAATATATAAAGGGAAGTACCGTGGCGCTGTCTATTTTTGGCAAAAAGGTAAATACTAGTGTCCGACCGAACTTTCGGTTTCGGTTTCGGTTTCGCCAAGTTTCGGCCAAAAATCAAGTTTCGGTCGCAGTTTCAGTTTCGGCCAAATTTGGCGAAACTTTTGCTCGAAACGAAACTGGTTTCAGAAGGTATCTTCAATTTCAAAACAGTCGATTTTAGTTCAGACAAACATTCCAAGTTTGACAAAAGAAATAGATGATTCTTATAGAAAGACGAGGAGGAACAAATAGTAGTGAGAACAAAATATATGTCCTTGGTAACCAAAAATAAATACAAATAATACTGGAAAGTGTAGCTCAGATATTTGTTGTGTTAATAAAAAATCTTCTAGTCTCTTTACTCTTTTTCTGAATGTAGTCATTTGTTTGCTTATGTGTGGCGAAATGTTCTCGTAGAAAGAGAAAACCCAAGTGCGACCTTGTCATTAAAAACCACTGTTATAAAAAGTTGACAATGCAAGAGATTTACTGCGGCTCAAAGGCAACATGAGAAGAGATTGCTCTGTCATAATCAATTGTCCCAAGTAGGCTTCTTAATTTCTAGTGGGAGAACGTACACGGAAAACGAACATGGTTGCAGACGTCCATCGAAGCCAGTAATCAACAAGAAACAATAAGAATATGCTGCCATATTCGAAAAAACTGTTCTGTTGTAGCGATCAAAGAATTACCATCTGATACCTAATCCAAGAAACGAGCATTTCATATAGAGGTACTCAACGCATATTGACACAAATTTTGAATATGAGAAATGTCTCCGCAAGATGGGTGCTGAGAATCAGAAACAAAATCGACTTCGAAGATATCATTGGACAAGTTTTAAGAAGATTCTAAAACTTTAGATCTAATTTTGTGGCAGTGGACGAAACACGGGTTTATCCCGAAGGATCTTCATGCCGTGGCCGTGGTATATGGCCTGGCTGGGTATAGCCTCAATATTTTGGGACTCAGAAGTGATATTGTTGTTTGATTACCTGGAGCATGGAACCATCATTATCGTTTATCGTTTATTTGATGGCTTCCGTTGGTGGAATTAACCATTACAACCCGGCGGAGTCGAGGGGCTGTGCAACTTTAAGCGTGCACAGGCTTCACCTCTTAATTTGTTGGCTTAGCTCCGAGGGTCCCCAGAGGGGAGACCTCGGCTCGGCTCCACTATTTTTAAACCGTCAGCGATCTAATCGAGGGTGCCCAGGAGGGCCGAACCTCGGCTCGGTTAGTCGCTTTTTGATCCTTTGCTAACCCGTTAGCAACATGTATCGAGGGCGCCCCGGTGGGCCGAACCTCGGCTCGATCAGTTGCTTTAGGACATGTTAATTTTAGCTAAAACCGCTCTATCTAGTAGGTGAAAATCGGCCTGGTACGTGCCGATATCTAGCGTACGGAGTGTGTGTTTGCCCTCGACGGCGAGGGCAAAAGTGTTTCAGAATGTACGATTTAACAGCGCTTGCACGATCGTTATTTCGTCGTCCGGGTCTGTTAGTATATGGCGCGGTCGCCTATATCGGGCGTGTTTCCTATGCTTAGGATGAATTAATTTGCGTGGTACGTAAGCGGCGGCGCTACGTACCAGTTCATTCGGATGTTGCAAAGCCGAGTCGAAAAATCGGATAGATGCTTGTTTCAATTGATGTATGGAGGGCAATTCCAGGTCCACATGCAGGTCAAGGTTGCGCACGCACCAGTGCACACCCGTGGCCCTGCGTATGAACCTGTTTTGCAGGGCTTGGAGTTTGTGGATATTGGAAGGAGATGCATGAGCGAACACCGGACTGGCGTAAGTGCATTTGGGATTAATTAAAGGAAACAGGTGACCTAGGACGTAGGCCGCTCTGTTTTGACCTGCTTGATGTGCGGGCCGAAGCTGAGGGTTTTGTCGAGGTTACCCCGAGGTATTTGATTTTATCTACCCATGGAATTGGGTGAGTCTAGAGTCGGTCATGGGAGGATCGTCGGCACTCTGTGTGTAAACAAGACTACCGCGCTTTTGGAGGGTTTATTTCGATTCTCAACGTCGAAACCAGTCACCGAAGCACCTGACTGCGATTTCGAGACGTCGTTGGATAACAAAAGGACATGTGCTGGATGAGAAAATGCAAGTATCGTCTGCGAACAAGGCGGTGCTTACTTTATGGTTATGAGGGATGTCATTGGTGTAGAGGGTGAAAAGGACAGGACCTAATACGGAGCCTTGTGGAACTCCGGCTAGTAGCGGGTGTGGTTGGGATTTCGATCCCTCGACGCGGTATCGGAACGTTCGCTTCCAGAGAAAGTCTCGTATGATGAGTACGAGACGGTCTGGCACGCCGAGCTTATATAACTTGTATATAAGCCCGTCGTGCCATACTTTGTCGAACGCCTTCGCCACGTCGAGGAAAAGCGCTCCTGTGTGTTGGCTCCGTAACATGCGGGATTTAATGTGCTCCGTGATGCGGTGCACCTGATGTGTACAGGAATGTTTGGCCCGAAAGCCGAACTGGACTGGATTGGGAAGCCCTTTAGCCTGCATAAAGTCTTGTAGGCGGGTCAAAACTAGTCTTTCATAGATTTTCCCGAAGCCTTTAAGGAGGCTAATGGGACGATAGGAGGTTGGTTGGTTGGGAGGTTTTCCCGGTTTGAGGAAGCCTATAACTTCCAAGTGTTTGGAAAAATACTCTTAGAAAGAGCTGCGTTATAGATTAGGACTAGGAGGTTAATGAGGTGAGTCGGAAGAATCTTAATGACGCGGTTGGATATGCCATCGGTGCCGGGGCTTTCCGTGGTCTAAGCTTTTTGATGATCGATTCGACTTCGCTTTCCGTTACGGGTGTGAGTACGTAGCGTGGGGTAGATGTGTCAACCGGTCAACCTCGCTCTTTACCTTGCGGAGATGAGCGACGCTCACCGGTTGCAAGCTGGGCGACATTGAGCCTCGAGACTGTCGGCCAGACATTCGGCTTTTCTTCATCGAGAAACGCTGTGGGCTTGTCGGGTTAGTTGAGTGGCGGCATAGGGTGGATGGCTGCCGCCGCCTTTGAGGCTTTTGGGAATGCGCCAAAAGGCCACATGGGAGGGATGTAGGTTGCTCAGATCGTTATCCCGGAACCATCATAACAGATTATGCAGCTTTAATACCGAGATTGAGAAATGCCGTCAATGATAAAAAAGAGGCAAACTTTGAACGGGCGAGCTGTTTCATCTTGACAACGTACCGGCGCATAGGTTGGCATTAGCGATGGCCACCATTCAGCATGCTAGCGTACAATTGGTTGAGCATCCCCCTATTCACCAGATCTGGCGCCTAGCTATTTTTCATCTTCTCTCCAAATTGATACAATACTTAAGAGGAAACATGTGTTAAAACTATATATAACAAGTAAACGATGCCGTGGTGACCTTTTTGCAGGACCAAGACAATCCTTTTTTTAAAGGAATTGAAGCATTGGAAACTTGGAACGCTGGACTTGGTGTGTAGGTGGACTCGGAGATTATGTAGAAAAATAAATAATTAAGCTATCATAGTCATTATATTCTATCTCATTTTTACTTTTTGATCCCCCCTCGGAACTACAAATACAAACCAAAGTATTAATTAGTAAGATTTCAAAATACCAATACTTAGTCTTTAATGCAACAGTCACAATTATTAATTTATTTATTAATAATTCATATTTCTATAAGAAATTAATTTAAAAAAAAATTATATATTTTTAATATTTTGTTACATAAAAATATTATTAGCAACTGAAATAAACGATTCACACGTTTAATATACTGTCTCCATTCCATGACAAAAATAATGCAAAAAAAAGCATAAAGTTCCACATTTAAGTACTTTAAGAATTTTATACTTGATCACGTGAGTTTCGGTTTCGGTTTCGGTTTCGGCCGAAACTTGAAGCCACGGCCGAACTTTCGGTTTCGGCCGGAAAAACAGTTTCGGTCGGACTCTAGTAAATACTTGTTACTACTGGTATTAGAAATTTTAATACTAGAAGTATTGCTAGTATTTAAAATTCTTCCAATTTGAAAATTTTACAGACAATGCAGCTAGTGTAATTAATTTATTAATAAGGTTAATCAAATAGATATACTCAATATCTTTCTTTTTGTTAAGTTATACTTCCTTTGGCACAAGTGAAACGATGAGAAAATTTAATCGTTGTGCGCGCACGAATTCACGAAAACCAACAACCGAAACAGTTTGTATTAAAATGACTAATATAGAAATTAAAAACATAAAATAAAGGATGCAAAAAATTCCCCTTCAAAAGAGAAACATACCCAGGCAAGGCTTTTCAAAAAGTCTGCATATCTGCATTCATGAAGAGACTCCACAAGCTCTCTGAGCTCAGGGAACCTTGATCGTAAAGCCTGTACTGCAGCACCTTGTCGCCTTAAAGCCGCCTGAAGGGCATGTCTCTCCAGTGCCAGAGCACATGCTAACACACAATACTGTATGATAGTACCTGAAAATGTTATAAAGCCAATTAAAATGTGAATATAATACACCAATTAAAATAATTATAATAGATATCAAATGCACTAAAAATTACTATATGATATACCACCAACTTAGTCTGCCTGTAATCATGAATGCTAGAAAGAGTTCAAAATGTCTGGAATAAATATATATAACTAACGCAAAAAATCTGTTAATTGGTAGATTTTTTCTTTTTGTAAAACCCGCAATTCAACCTGGCTTCATGGAAGTACAAACCTAATTAAACATAATGGCAGGTTTCACAGTTCTTTTATTAGACAAAAAAAATGCTAATATAGAATAAAATTGGTCCTCATGTATATTAGATCCTTAAATGGTAGTTTATAAAAGTAAAAAGTATTACCACTTTTTAATTGCCAATGAAAAAAATAGATTTTTATTGTAAACTTGCTATATTATTTTATATATACAGTTTATATATTTAAGTAGATAAATAATAAAGTTTTCACAGTCCCACATCCTTCCCATGGTGGAAAGATTTGACACATTAGGCATGATTAAAAAAAGTTAACTAATTCTATAGGCTCATAATCCGTCCAGATTTACCTAAGTAACAATTTTTATGCAGAGGGTCTGGCATCTGATCTCCACAACCCATAGGGTAAACCTCATTCTATCGATGAATTAGTTGTCAGTAAAATTGTAGGTACTGACTTCCTATAATGACTGCCAGTCTTGACAACTAGGTCCGACCTTTTACATGCCTGATGCATGAATCAGCTTACTTTTCAGACAATTAGGTGATCAGCCCATATTGTCCATGTCATTATATATTATGGTCCATTTTAATTAAGAAATGTAAATTAATTAAATGCAATAAAATCCATAAACACTATTATAAACTACATAGTATTTGCATAAGCAACAGAAAATATTATTTTAAACAATCTTACCAAAATCCACCAACTCGTAGGATTCAAATGTAGAGACACAATCAATAAACAATTCCGCCGCATGACTGTAATCTCTCACTGCTAAACAGTATATTGCCTCATATGCCTTAAGCTTATTCCTGGATCGCCAATCCCCACCTTTGTCAACAAGCTCATGGGCCTGTATTGTAAAAAAAAAATCATTTGTAATTTTCTCAAAATGTATAATTTAACCTTAGATTTCTGTCTAGATTTGAATCATTTAAATTCTAATGATAGAAAAACTTAGTTTTGTGACATATTTCATTATCTTTTTTAATTATTGTCCTAAGTTATCACAGGGTCAGTCGCTAACCCATTTTTTTAACAACCAGTTTTAACAACCAGAACCAACTTTTAATTTAAGTTAGTGATTTCCTAACAGAACTTGAACCTTTCAGTGTGTATAGAAAGCTCCAGACCAATAGGCCAAAAAGACAAAATATAAATAGAGGATGCTATTTCTATAGACAACAACTTTTTACTGGAGGACCTTTTTAGTTACATAAAACTTTCCTTGATTTTGTCCAATTTAAATTAGGCCTCACCTTGTTAATTGCTTTTCCCATTTCCTTTACATTACAACCATGGAAATAAGCAATCCTGAACATAGCAAAGATAGCATCTAATCTTCTGTTAGTGGTTAATGTTGCGTCTTCATATTTGGTGGTGGCTAAAGCCGTTGCTCCATCTTTGTCACCAATAGAGCACAAATAGTCCAATCTATGAAACAATTGTATGAAAATTAAACAAAAAAACCAAATAAGTTTGTATCTGTTTTAATTGCATTCTTCTTACCGATCTTGCCACACGGGTGTTTCTGAATCATCTTCCTGAAATTTAGCTAGCCTATTTTCGTTCTCTTTTGCCATCTCATCGTGCAATTTTTGATCAAAGGTCCATCCTAAGTCAGCGCATACTTCTTTATAGTATGGCGCCATATTTCCTTCTTTAATTCCTTGAAATAACGCCTCTTTTAACTGAGCATTATCTTTGAATTCAGGCAAGGAAAGCTTGAACTTAATTCCTGCGAGTGCCATATATTCTGGAGTCTTGCCCTCGGCGGATAACTCCATCTTGTAATTGTATTTATATTGAATCTACCAGCAACTATAATTAAAATTTATATTGTATAAAAAGAAACAAAACTTTTATCGATTTAAAACCTTTGTTTAAAATTATTATACGGCGTCTTGTGAGCTTAACATTTATATGGAAAATGTCAAAAAATTTACATTGTCATACTTCTAACTATTGCTAACACAAAATAAACTACGCAACTTGTCACAGATTTTCTTTTTATTTTAAGAACTTATCATTAAGTTTCTTGAAATAAAAATTTGAATTACAGTTAGTTATACAAATTAGTATTTTTATTTAAAAAAGAATACCTAAAATAATTAGTTAACTTTTTATTTTAACGAGTCAACAAATTATGATAAATTTAGCGTTGTAATTTTTACTCAAATATGTACCTCCACAAGCAAAAACATGTAGATTAACGTAAGACGGGGTAAATAGAAATCATGGAATAAATAGACACAATACCAGGAAAGTTATTTTAATCGTAACGGTGAATTATTAACATAAGTAACTACAATATTTCATCATCAGCCTGTGATAGTCCACTGCTGGACATATTAGAGAGTTTTTGGACCGTATCCCACCACGCTGGTCTAATGCGGGTTAGTGGGTGGACCAACTTTTTACATGACTATCCGACGCATGGATCATCTTACTTTTCAGACAATTGGGTGATCGGCCCAAATTGCCCTAACCAACTAGGAAACAACAATGAAAATTTGTTGAGTCCCCGCAGGATTCGAACCCACGACCTCCGGTTTCTAAAGCACACGCCTATACCACTAGGCTACGGAGGCAGTCAACTACAATATTTAGTCTAGTTTAAGAAATGCCATTTTGTAAATAAACGTGCCACCTTGAATAAATCTGAACTTATTCAAAAGTAATATAACTTACTTCTAATGACTTCTAAATGTTAGCGGTTGAACTACATTAATTTATGCTCTAGAAACCTCTTTTTGTTGTAATAAACATCATTGTGTTTAGTAATAAAGGATTGAATTTGATAGAATATTATTCTTCCGTAACGAGTTATAAATATCCATGAAAATCTTTAAATGTGTACAACTTGAGACTATTTGGGGTAAATAGATATGCGAAATGGGTGAATAGATACGCACCATGGGGTTGATACAGACAAGGCTTGGATGGACACGAGTTGGGGGTGTATAGAAACGCTGTGGTTAGGGTGGCCACAAGTCAAGTAGGTATTGAAAATGTTGTGTCTTATGTGTTATATACTTAATTTATTATTATATCTAAATAGAAAAACATAATTATATACTTCATTGCAGGTATAAAATATCCAACATGCCGCGAATATTCGAGGCGGATCCATGAGGCAAAAAGCAGATTATATCATTCTTCTTTTAAGATATGTCATCAAAAGACCTTATCCTTACCCAGTCAATGGATATCGCTTTCTTGCATTCAATGAGATGGCCCGACGTACACAATATCCGATATCCTTAGTAAATAAAAGAAACCGACGTAAAATCCAAGGTATACTTTTCTAAGGGTTATTTTCCGAAGCTCATAAAATATGGAAAGTCAGGAATTGAACCTAACGGGCATCTGTTAAGGTAAATGAATGCAGACATATTTCTCTACATTCTTACGATAAAATTGTTAAACAACCAAGGACTAGCGGTTTGCAATGCAAAGAGACGCACTTGACAATTGTTTTTTTTTTTACGAAATTTTATGCAAGTTTGTAACTTGCTATGATGATAAATATGATTGTTCATTTAAAACTACCCCATACCCAAGAAAGAAAAATGGCTGCCTTAGCATCTTTTCTATTAATCTATATGGCGTATCCATTAACACCACATCCAGTCTAAATAGAAGCCAAATATATTTTTTAATTTTTTGCCATAATTATACAAAAATACGGTTGTAAGAAATTACTCGAAGTATAAAACTATTTCTATTTACCCCATTTTACGATAAATAAATACTTTTACTACTTACCTTTACGTAACCACTACACAGTCTTTTTACTTTAAATTTCAATACCGAAAGGCAATTCGCAATTGATCAGATATTACTAGTAGTTATTTATTTTTAAACCAAACGTATTTTGATCACTGATCGCTGGCGGATATATTATTGTTTAATATTTCTGATTTTTTCTCCATATTTCCCTATTATGCTGTTATTAACACCAAATCAACAAGACTGCATACGGTCAATACGTTAAAAGTAGATAAAATCCTTTTTTTAATATTTATAGTTGATATCTCACTCATCCCGTATTGTACAAGTGTATATAAAACACCACCAGTACCCAGAGTCCTCCTTTGGTTTTTCCCTCTATTTGTATAAAGTTATCGATTTTCTTTTACATATTGTACCACCGTTGTAAAAAAAATCTTTGAGACTCGAAATTGGCAACTCACCTTAGCTGTCAACTCTGTGATTAATTGTGTCATAATCATAATAAATACTGTTGAGTGTTGTTTTTAAGAAAATGTAATGATTAAAGTTATATTACATTTCGTTTGTATCAAAACCAGTAAATAAAGAACTTTTAAATAAACCATGGCGATAAATCAATTGGCGTCACGTAACCAGTCCATAAGAATAGTACCTTCATTAGAAGAATCATTACAAACCTACGGTTTGGACGTAAAGCTGGATCGAACCAGCATTTCATGGTTTGAACAATTGCAAGTCACTTGGACAACATGGAAGAAAAGCCCTAAGGTTGAGCAACATTTTGAGATATTCTTTCAGACTAGTCCTGACCCATATAGGATTGCCCTCGTTTTTATAATCAGATGCAAAGAATTCAAAGATTGTAAACCAAAAACTCTACCGTTCTTTATAATGGAAACCTTACAGAAATGGTCAAGTGAAAGTGGTACAAATCCCAGAGACAGCATAAAATATCCTGCCTTCCGTGTTGCATTAGAACAAAGAAATCAACATTTTCTTAATATGGTTGTTAAAACATACCAGATGAACACTATAAAGGATAAAATTGTGCCAATTGTCCAAAAGATGGTAAAAAATGATAACTGTAAACAAGCTTTACAAGTTGTTATTGCTATGGAGTTGTTTGAAGATATTTCTGTTGAAAATCTTCTATTTCCACTCATACTACAAGACAAAAATAATGTTATTGATGATTATTTATCTGAATGTCCAAGTCAAGTTGTACCATTGTTAAATTTCCTGGATAAACTTCTGGATAAAAAATTTAGTGTTCATGAATATGTTCAAAAGTTTATAAATGAAAATAAAGTGACCCATATTAGATATGAGAAAGTACACCACAAACCTTTGGGCAAGTTGGTTGCGCGCTTATGCAACAAGTTTAATATTCCAATAGAAACTTGTAAGAATCTTAGTAAGAACCGAACAATGAGTGGTTTAAGGTACCTTTTATATCAAAAATATGTTAACCACAGCATCAGCTCAACTGTTTGGGATGACCTCGTTATGGATTCCTTACAGCAAAATCCTGATTCAGCAATGGAATTTATATATATGTTGCTGAGATATGACAAGCACGAAGCAATGAAATGGATAAAGTATCTTAAGATACCAGAAACTCAATTGCCTATAGCGCTACAACAAATGTCTTTATATGAGACTGCAATTCCTGCACAAAGTGAAAATTGGGAAGAGCAAACTAAGGCTGAACAGTATTATAAAACATCTTTACCTGCTAATAATATAATCATAATTGACACAGTTGAAAAATTTTATGACTTTGCTACAAAGGATATTACAAATTGTAATGTAGTTGGGATAGATTGTGAGTGGAAACCGTCTTTTGGTGCAGCTCAATCGCAGGTTGCATTGATCCAAATTGCTATCAACAATGCTGTGTATTTATTTGACACAGTAATACTTAATAAACAGAACTATTCACCTGTATGGCATTTATTCAATAAATATCTCTTGGACAATGCAGAAATAATAAAGGTAGGGTTTGGTTTAGAACAAGATTTAAAAGAAATAAAAGGTTCAATATTAGGTCTAAGCAATGTAAAGGTGAAAGGTGAAGGATTACTTGATTTATCAGTTTTATGGAAAAGTCTAATGGGACATGGTTTATCCCTTCAAAGTGTCAGTAATAGTGGTAACAGCCTCAGTTCCCTTGTTGAAACCTGTTTTGGGCTGCCATTACAAAAATCTGAACAGTGTTCTAATTGGGAAATAAGGCCATTGAGGCCGTCTCAAATACAATATGCTGCTCTTGATGCATATGTACTTTTAGAACTTTATTACTTTCTTCAAAAAAAATGCCTAGACCAGAAAATCAACTTTGAGGAAATATGTAATGATGTAATGTTAGATACACGAAAAAAGAGCAGTAAAATAGTAAAGCCAGAAGATACAATAATTGATTCCATGCCAAATTTTGAATTAAAAGCCGGCAGTGATGTCAAATTTTTAGTGGACTCTAAGTTAGTAAACTTAACCCCTTATTTGAGGCACTGTGGTATAAGTACTACAATAATGTCAACAACAATGTTGTGGTGTGATATCATTAAACTAGCGATTTCAGAGGACTACTTTATTTTGTTAGGAAAAATGAAGTATTCACCAACTAAAAGGTATCCCCAAAGCTCTATATTGGAAGTACCAAGAGGTACTTTCCAGGAGCAAATCATAAAAATATTAAATAATTTTAATATCAAGATTGTCAGTAGCGAAATATCAACTCGTTGCTTAAATTGTAACAAAAAAGATTTGAGAAAATTGTCAACGGAAGAAGTGAGTGAGCTATGTAAAAACTATAGTGACAAAAGGGCCAATATCAATGCAGCCAATTATTGTAGTGACGGGGATGATGATTCCTATTATAATAATTTTCTTTCTGATTCTGATGATGAGGATAGAAAAGTTTGTGAACCTGTTCAAAATGAAGCAAGCAAACTGTGTGTAACCGGCAAAGGAGTATCCATAGAAATTCCAAATTACAACAACCTTTCAAGTACTCCACAACCAGCCGTACTATGTGAATCATGCGGCAGATTATTCTGGGATGGAGATGATTTATTTAAATCTGTAAATAATTTAATATCAGTTCTTATTAAGTCATAAAGTAATAAAAGGCTTTTTTCTATTTTTTAATTCATATTTAAGAAAGGTACAAAATCTCAGAAGCAATACAAGTGAATATAAAAAAATTATTTCAATTAGCATACTTATTATAGCTTGAAACATTGTCTATTTTGGTAGTATTCTTTATTATTTTAATAATTGTAGTAAATAGATGATTTTTTATAAGATTATATGTTAAACAGTTTAAAGAGGATTGAAAGATATACCTACAGTAGCATAGTTGATAATTTATGGTTTGCAATAATAATAATTTTGACTGGAATAACATAATTTTGTGTTGGTTAATATATGCTGCTTATGCCACAAGTTATAGGAAATTTTTGTTTGGTCCCAAAACTGTTTGCAAAAATTTTAGGTCTATTTGACTTAGGTATAGTGCAATTGTTTTAGATATAGATAAGGTACATATTATAATCTTAATATAATTAAAAATAGTTTTTATTAAAATTGACCAACCACCCAAACATAGGAGTTTATTTTAATAATCCTTCTTTAGTAGTACTGTGGTCCCACTTTTTAACAAAATGTATTTAAGTAGTTTTAGATAAATTAAAAATGGTCATAAAAATATTGGGATGTTAATTTGAAAATGCTGGCTTATTTTAAAGAGATAGCCTTGGAAACAAAGATTGTCCTACAAAATTGTATGGTTACAATTATTTATTGTAAACATATTAAGTTATAACATATTTTAAAACTAATTAAAGAAAATACAGTATAAATTCTTGTGCTACTTAGCAAATCCATGGATAAAAATTTATGTTTACATACGTAAAACCAATATCTAAGAACATATCAGAGAATATATAATAAAATGTGAGATGGTCAATTCAAGTAGAAATGCCATTAAATTGAATATGTTGTCATCTGCTTATATTGCCAGGCATGTCTTAACCATAGTAAATTTAAAAAGAAAATGATTAATGGAATAAAATCTTAAAAAATCTACTTAAACTTGACAATAGTATGTCTGTCTTCAGTATATTTAACAGGACTACTTTTTAACATGTATGACAAAAAAGTTATTCATTCCATACAATGTTAAGCAAATTCATAGTTTAAATTTTTATGCAATTAACGCCATTATCACATAATCTGTTTTATGTATATCAAAACTATAATATATAACATTAAGGCAGAAGGGATGGAATAGAGCTTATGTCACCAAGGGCTTTAGTATGTGGTGTTCAATATAACAAAGAAATTAGTAATTTTAATTATAAATTTACTTTAATGTTATGTTAATGTTTTCAAACTATTTAATATACACTGCACCAGAAGTGAATGTTTAGTAACTCACAAGTTAGTTTTGCCCAAAAATAATATTTTATCAATTATTATTTCATTACAATGTAATGAAATTGTATGTATCATAACAGCACCCAAAAATACTGCAAAAACTTTAACAAATATGTGTTTTGACCTAAAAACATGCCTTAAGTAAAGATTTTTAAAAAATACAAAAAGTAATTTTACCGTAATTATAGTATAATTTACTAAACACAAAAATTAATAGCATTTCTTTAACTCATTCTAACAAACTCACAACTCCCTGTATAGCTTTTTAATGATTTAAAATTGTAAGTGTTTAAATTTATGACACATTAGCTAGGTATCATTGTTTACTGACAATAATTATTAAGATTGTTCTTAAGGTGCAAGCTTATTACTTGTGACAATTGAACTTATACATAAAGTTGCAAAGTCTTTACTAAAATGCAAATTTAAATTTAAACTAAAAGCAAAATCGAATTATTGATAATTGTTATTTTATTGTTTAATAAATTATGATGAACTTATGACTACACTTGAGGTTTTGCAATTCTTTTTCACCAATATCTTTATTTCCTTCTATATCCATTTTTCCAAAGACAGATTTGGAAATCCTTTTAATGTATTTAGTTTGTTGTTTTTTAATATTAAAACCTGAAATAATGTAAGGTATGTGTTTTTAAGCTGTGCATATAATAAATTAAATGGTAAAATTTGGTTAATAGAAATTTAAAATTACCTTGCAATGTTGAAGATATATTAATGATGGTAACACATTTGAATGCAAATTCTGATTTGAGAGGTCAACAATTTCACAATAATTATAATACTGCAAGTGTGGTAAACAAGTAATATTTACAGAGAATGCTGGTTTAAATGTAAAACTGTCACTTGCATAATCTATTGGCAATTGTTGTTCAATATTCCATTTTGTTATCAAATCGCTGTAGTATCCAGCCCTCTGTTTGTCCAAGTTCTTTAAAACTTGTAAATTTTCTATTGCTTCTTTATGATATAGTTTAGCATCAATGCAATGTAAAAAGATGGTAGTTGTTAAAAGAGTCCCTGAAAATTATTGCTGTTTTTAAAACAAATATTAAAATTATGGCAATGACTAAAAATAAATACTACTTAGAGCTTCAGTAAACGGAGGCTGAGGGCTATTTTAAACTGTTCCTAAGAATGGACTTCTAACATTCATTGAATATCAAGTAATGTTGAAATGTGGTAGTGGTTAAGAGATATGGGATGCTGTCTTTAAAACCTAGGAATTTTACAGCTTCCAAATGGAACACATTTGGAAGCTGTGAATGTGTTCTCTAGTTAACTTACACATAATCTGAGAAACCTCCTTTAACTACTATTTAGCTTTAAGTTTTCTATTTTAAGAAAAAAAAATCCACAATGCAAACACTTATATACAACCTACATTTGTTATCTGGTTCCAACTGAAGTAACTGACGGCATGCTTTTAGCTGCTCTATAAGCTCTTCGAGAACAGGCTGGGAATATTTGTGTTGAAAGCTTATCTCACTTTTACCGACATATGTCAATGGTTTAACTTTAACACATTTGATGATTTGCTTTTCACTACTTCCATTTTCGTGTTCAACCTTAAAAAATTTTACATCTTTATATTCAGTAAGTAAACTTCCTGAAAATATACAAATTATTTATGTATAATTATAAATAAATTAAGATTTGATATATATATATATATCAAATCTTATTTTCCATTGTGAATCCAATATAGTGATCATTCATCTTATATAGTGTAATATTAAAATTTTATGTAAAACTGATGTAATATTACCTTTATAGCTTGCACATGACATAAAATTAATGACGTCGTTCATAGTTTTATTTTCGTGTCTAAGTGTTTGTATCTAATTAACTATGTGTATTTATTCACAAATAAAATGTAACATTATATACATATCAGTCAACTAGTTTTCATAATACAAGCTTCGGGTAGTTTGGGATTAGATGATATGTTTCCCATCCAGAAATATTATTATTAATAACCAATGTGTCCATTTTACAAGGGACCGTTTAGGGTAGCCTACCGCGGTGCCTATTTTTTTCGCAAATCAATATTGTGTAAACACTAATGTCTTCCTGATTGAAGGGCACTGTAGCCAACGCAAATACTGGGTAAACGAGATTTAATGCGATGAGCGGATTTGTGGCATCTTACGCTGCGTTTCTTATGGGCAGACTGTATTACATACTATCAGGTTAACATCCAGCTTGTATAATTTAGCTCAGTACAAATAAAATACATTAAATACCTTTCTACTTATTAGGTGCTTGTGGTCAACTAATAACTACTTTACAAACAATACCACTTCATTGCTATGTTTATCTCAATTTCATGTTTTATTAGGATCTTTTACAAAGTAAGCAAGTTTTAAAAATAATACCGTTATATCCATATCATCACATATGGATAATTTATGGGAAAATATCCACAGAGAATCATGACTATTCCCACTAACTGCTAACCAATTTCCTTCTATGTGATCACCTTTTATGAAAAGTTTTATTGCACATTTAATATAATCACAAGTGACTGGTTTGCTTAAAGCAATTGTTGTTTTCGATTGCGTTATTGTACAGGATGCAACGCAAATTGTTGTTTTTACTGCGCCTGAAAAGCATACAAAGTAGGCGTGAGCGTTATTTCTCGTCATCAGTTACAATAACTGGTTACGCGATATGAAACGCAATAACCGTTTCATGTCAAATTAAAAGTAGTTATTTTTGTAAATACGTAATTCGGGCGAAATCGGACGTCGTCGTCTTCGTTCGTCAGTTGAGTGAGCGTAAAGCGCTATATTTCTTTCGCATCTTGCCTACCGACGGGCCGTGCGAGAGAGACGGCAGATTGAGACTTGCCGAGTAAGCGAGAGTCGACCTAGACGAATTTAGTTTTCATAGGTATGACTGATACACATAGATACCGATACTGTTGGCAAATAATGTCTTGCGATTCCGGGAAACCGGCAGTTATTTAAATCAAAAGTAAAACAAAACAAAGATTTGAATTTTGTTTTATTTTACTTTTTATTTAAAACTGAACGGTGTATATAAGAGTGAAAGATAGTTACAATAAAATCGTTTAAAAGTGTAATCACAACAAAACTGAAAATAAACAGTTAATATTAATCATCATTTGAACAATAAAACTTAATTTTAAATACGCCAGTAGTAATATTTTTATTTAAATTGTAGTTTCGTAGTAAACAATAATCAATCAATAAAACTTTTTATAATTGTAAACCGGAGTAAAGTATGCAGAAAAGTAAATATATTGATTTAACTATTGGGCATCAAACACGAAACCGTTATTGTCGTTTCGTATGTAACCGTATAGTTGAGAAACGTACGTAACCGTATAGTTGTGAAAATTATGTATGCACAGTAGCTGGATGAAAGTAGCTAGTAATAAAAATAACTAGTTTTAAAACAAGCGACGCCGTCCACGTAACCGGTTACGTTTCGTTTCTTAAAAGTGACGTAACGACCCACGTCTAATACAAAGGTAATGTTTATTTATTTTTTAGTAATAGTAGCAAATAAACCTAAATAAATTAGTTAAAAATTAACTCACCTAACAACCAGCGCTGATAGAACCATGCACTTGTATCATCAGGATCAGTGAAAGCTGCATTCTGAATCATTTTTAATTCATGTTTATGATGTTTGTCCTGTATTGGTCTTCCGCCTGTTATAACATGTCAAGAAAAAATAATAATATATTTTATAAATGATAATACAATACGAATATTTCATCAACATTACCTTCAATATCTGGGTATAATTGTAGCAGCATCTTACTCCTATAATGCCACGCTGAGTAATTTGAAAAATTGTCAAGCAATTTCTCTGTGGTGTAGTTAAACTCTTCCTGCAAAGGAGGTTTGCATTGCCCCACAACAAAGCGGCGGTAATCCCAGGTATGAACTGCAATGCAAAATTTTAATCATTCTATTAAGAAACTAGCTGTTGCCCCCATCTTCATTAGCTCATTACTATATAAAAAATATCCATAACTTTTTTTTTTAAATAGAATAGTTTTTTTCTAGTAACATCAGCTATCTTCTGATAGAAGGCCTGTCAAAAGTGGACCAGTCATTCTAGAGATTAGCCAGAACAAATAGACAGACAGACACACATACTTCATTAAAAAAATAAAATATTTTCTTACATGTACCAGTTATATGTACTCATTCAAAAATCGTTATTTTTATGTAATAGACCACCCCAATTTAAATTGAATGTACTATTACAAGTTAACACAATAACAGCATTTCTTTATTAAAAAGAGTAAAATAGCAGAAAGTTTACTCATTAAATCCACCAATTTAATGAATTTAATCAAAATAAAAATAAAATTTTTCTACTAATTAACTTCACTAGATACAATGTAATTTCACATGAAATTTAGCAATATGTTTAAATCACTGCTTTGTAAAAGAAATAAGCAGCACACATGCTACAATATTGAAGGTCAATTAACTAAAATCTTACTACCGAACAACTATTTACAATGTTTCAGGGATTATTGTACTTTTTTCTGTTCTTTCTGTTGATTATCTAGTATTGTCTGTGTGTTGATATCTATATATTGCGTTGTCCTATTTGTAAGTATTGTTTTAGTATAAGTATGGTTGGAGGTGACCCCCCCGATCTTGGGGGATGTTGTGTTTACAATCATAGTTCCCATTCTTTTTTTTTACCGTGGGGAAATACCTACGCATACCCGTCCTCGCGGGGGCAAGGACGGGTTATGTCGGACTCGCACCGACTAAAACCACCACGTTGTTCCTACTTGGCGCCTTTGAGATGGGGTCACAGGAACGCTTAGCAGTCTTCTGGGACCCCACTAGCGCTAGCCGCCGTATCAGCTCTGTCTCGGCCATACGGCCATCTGCCTCCCTCAGGGCACGTTGGAACTAACGCGCCCTTCGTCTCGGCCCCTGTATTCAGGTAACAGACTCCCCCGAGTCTGTTACTCAGAGGCCATGGGAGCCAGGAGTTCCCAACCCACACAGGGACGATACTCCCAGCCCCCAGCGGCAGCCTGGATGTTAAGCTCCGCCGCTAGCTCCATTTCGGCCGTAGAAGGTGAGATCGACGACACCATGCCGAATGTTCCTCCCACGACCCCTCCACACCGCATCAGCGGTGCGGCCCCGCCGAGACGCGGAGGATAGGGAAAGCGGCCTAAGATCTACCGACACTCCTCTTCTCCCGCGACTCCTCCTTGGTTGCGAAGGACAGGAAGGGCGGCACACCTACCTCCTGCAACCAGTCCCTCGCACCCTCCAAAGGCGCATCCAGCCTCCTCCATGGCCGGCCTTACACCTCAGGCCGGCCAGGTTCCTCTTAGCTTCCCCGCGGCTGACCCAAGCCGCAGGTACTAAGCCCCATCGCTACGACAAAGCGAGAACCTGTTCGGGGGGCATAGTTTCCATTCTAACTCAACCGCTATGATTACCGATCCTACACTAATTCAAGGAAAATACAGATTGCTGCTACTCCTGATTCCTCCCAACTCTCAAAAAAAAAAAAGAACACAGTTGCTCAAGCAGTCGGTCTTCATCCAGTCAACCTTACTTAACCTCATAATATGAAGGCTCCAAAACGATACTCCTGATTCTAGACTGTTGCCCCTTTTGGTCCATGGAGTAAAGAATGTGAACCTCTTCTAGTACTTCACATTAAGACCACATTAAGACCAAAGGATGGTGTTAAACGTATTGGCGTAATCGTGTCTCAGTGGAATTTAGTTATTTTTTCTTTTTAGATCATACCGACTTGTTGCAGGTAAGTATGATGCCATTATTCCTTCTTATAATGTAAACCCGCATGGGTATTGTTAGAAATGTTCCAGTTGAATGGACTTTAGAGGAATTAGTTTCGTCCATCGAAGTACCTGATGGTTTTGGTAGTGTTATTAGAGCACGCCGCCTTAATAGAAAATCCATGGAAAACAATACAGCTATTTGGACCCCGACCCCAACAGTTGTTTTAACATTCATTGGTCAAAAGCTACCAGAAAAGTTTATTGTTTTTACACAGCTCTTCCAGTCCAAACATATGTTCTTCCAACGATTCAGTGCCATAAATGTTGTAGATTTGGGCATGTGGCTACTCAATGTCGATCAAAAGAGAGGTGCTTTATTTGTGCACAACCTCATGCAGGTATTGAGTGTACCAATCCATCTAATATTTCTACTTGTGTCTTATGTTCTGGTAACCATAAAGCAACTGATAGAAAGTGCCCTGAACATTCCAGACAGAAGTCCATTAAGATAGTAATGTCTCAGGAAAATATATCTTACTCAGAGTCAGAGTTAGATTTCAGTGAGGAAATCTTTGCTGATATTTCCAATCCTCGCCCTCAGTTCCATCCTACACAATCCTTCCAGAGTGTATCTAAATCTCCTACTCCTACACAATCCTCATCAAATAATATTTCTTACTGTCGATATTCTCTCTCTCAGAGAACCTTCCAATGCTCCTCATCAGCTCAGGTTATGACAAGGCCCATCAGAGGCGATTATAGCACACCTTTTAGTCTCCCTAATGGGAATGCTTATCCACCTGAAAATATTTCTCCTAATGATAACGCTTAGACCTATTTCAACAATTTTAAATATAGTTTCTCGGTTTTACGACTCCCAACCATCACAATGTCATATCTAAACTTTCTGCTTAACAAAACCATTAACAGTTCTAAACATCCTTCAATGGAATTGCCATAGTATTCTCAAAAAAAATATCATTACTCTATTAACAAATACTCAACTCTTGTCTTGCAGTCCAGGAGACGGGTTGAAGTCTGATCCATCTTGATCCCAGGCTACCATGTCCTCGGGATGATAGGTCAGACGGGTATGTTGGCTGTGCCATTTTAGTTTCTAGGAACATGGTATTTTATCAAATGGTAAGCTCAAATAATTAGTCCTTCCCACAGTAATGGTACTTTATCATAATCTAACAAATCATAAACATATCATAATTAGTCTTCCTTCTCCCATACTTTTCCTAGGTGATTTTAATATTCACCATACCTCTTGGGGCTGCTATTATAGCGATGCCAATTCTCCCCTTTCCTCGATCTTTGGATGAATCAGATCTGTGTGTTTAAGAATGGGTCTCCAACCCAAAACCCAATGACTGCAGTTGACCTCACATTAGCATCTCCTTCTCTGTCCTTCTAGTCTCTACTGGATGGTCCTGTCTTCCACTTATGGAAGTGATCATTTTACTATCTTTATTTCTGCCCTGACTCACTTAGATCTGTTGCTTATGTTAACCTTTCCTACTCCCTAAAATTTGATGTTCACATAGCAGACTGGTCCCTCGTTCAAATCGTGTTTAAATGAAGAAATGGTAAATATTCCTTTCATTGAATCTGACGATGTCCAACATGCACATATTTTTATTTCAAATGCCCTTTATCTTCTGCTTACCAAGTCCATCCCTGTCAAAAGTTTGTCTCAAACGTAACTGTCTTCCCCACTCATGGTGGGATTCTGAATGTACAGAGGCCTGTCAAGGACGCTTCTGAGGCAGAATTAACTTACGCTCCAGTGACATGACGATGGAAAATTTCACGCCTATCAAAAGTAGCTGGAAGACCACTAGAATTCTAGCAGACACCAAAAGATCTGGGTGACTCTGTTTTGTGAGCAACTCTCTCCTATTACTCCCCATCTAAAGTCTGGTCCAGCATTAGACACTATCGTAGCTCTGTCTGCAATCCTGCTTATTTTATCAAATGATCCATCTTCTTGGATCGAACAGTTCTCAGCAAATTAGCTCCTCCATATGTCCCTCATTAGAAGAGCTTTACCTCCCATTTTATCACTTAAGACATTTAACCTTTTCGAGTCCCCTTCTCTTGGGAAGAACTTTCATTGGTTCTCGAGGGTCTTACAGACTCATCTCAGATATTGATGGGATCCTCATATCTTTATAAGTAATAGCAGCACTTCTACAAAACAGGTTTTCTATCCATCCTAAACAATATTTTTCTAACTGGTACTGTTCCTGAAGAGGAGAACTCCAGGTAATCATACCTATCTTAAAACCTGGAAAGGCTAACTGGACCCGTCCAGCTATCGCCCGATAGCTCTATCATGTACAATGGGCAGAGCGAAACAACATATTAGCTAAATCCCAATTCGGCTTTCGCAAAGGTTTTAGTACTATTGACAGCCTTAGTCACATAAGTGACTGACATACTGCATTGGCTTCTCTGAAAGTAAGTCTTGGTAGGAGCATTTTTAGATGTTACTGGCATATGACAATGTACTCTTCCAGTTCTCAGGCAGGAAATGCTCAAGTTGAGTATTACTGTGAAGATTGAAACATAATCTTTAATCTCCTAAGCCCTAGATCCGTTTCCATCTCGTTTTCATAACTATATATCTTCCCGACCGAGACAGATATGGAAAGGCTGCCCAAGGATCAGTGCTTAGTCCACTGCTTTACAGTATTTACACATATGATCTATAGCTTGTAAATTCATTTTGTCAAATACTTCAATTTGCTGGATGACTTGGCTCTTTATGTATCTGTTAAAAAATTGAGGAAGCCTTCATCCTGTCTTAATTCAGCTTATTAGCTATCTCCATGAATGGCTTTATAAACCATGGATTAGGCCTTCTATTAATAAAAGCAATGTTGTTGTATTTTCACGCCAGATCCCCGCCCTGATGCTCTTATTTTCTATGGGCAACAAAAATTTTGCTGTGGCTTGACAATGTTAAATTTCTAGGTGTTGTATTAGATTTCAGATTAATCTGGTATTCAATATATTAACCATGTAATTAAAAAATGTGAGAAAACATGAACATATTTGTTCTTTATCTGCAGTACTTGTGGGCTGTCACCCTATACTCAGAAACTCGTGCACAACGCCCTGGTGCGTAGTCATTTTGACTATGGCATGTTTCTACTGAACCCTGTAATAAATCTGCCTTACAACCATTGACAAAATCCAATATAAATGCCTTTGAATAATATGGGGCTAATGAATATCACCTATAAATGCTCTCAGGTGGAGTGTGGAGAAGCTTCATTGTATCTCAGAAGACAATATTTATCTGACCAATTCCTCATTCAAGTGTTATTCAATCTTCGTATCACCTTATTTTAGGCTGCACAGTCTATCCAATTTTATCTCTTCAAACAAATACTGGTCCCATAAAGATTATTCTTGCTCTGTTCAAAAGTTTTGTCACTTATCTTCATCTGCCTTTGTCCTATATTTCAGTGTCAAAACTTTCTCTGTATGAAACACCTTTTGATGCACTTATATTTTAAACCTCAAATTCGTCTGAAATTGGTCATTGATAAAAACTCCTGTTTTGCAAATATCCAGTTAATTAATTACATTTCAACATTGGCCTGATTGGCTGACTCATATACATGATGCGTCAAAGTTGTCTCAGCAGAGTTGTGTCGGTAGCTGCTGTTTGATACCCAAGTACAAAGTGGTACTAAATTACAAATTCCCCTGAAGCATCAGTATTTTCTAGGTGAATCCATAGCTGTACTGGAAGCTCTGATTTTTATTGAGTCCCAGAAATTTAAAACTCTGTTATTCTCACTGATTCTAAGAGTTGCCTACAGGCTATTGCATCTAATCAGTTTAAGTCCAAACATAAGTTTCCTCACATATTGACAGTTGAAGAAGTCCCTCTTACAGTGTCATACTAAAGATATTCAGGTAGGTCTGGCTACATTCCAGGGCACAGTGGCATTCATAGAAATGAAGCTGTAGACTTCTATGCCAAAGATGCAGCAAAAACTGGATACATGGACCACTACAGATTGTATTCAAATGATTTACTGCCATTAGCAAGTCAGCGCCTCCTCTTATCTAGGAACAAATATTAACTTAATGCTAGTGATTCTAAAGGCAAGTACGATGCAGATATCCAGCCCCATATTCCTACTCGTCCTTGTTCTGCAACTTCAAAAATCTACACAAACGTAGTACCAGTATCATCTGCAGATTAAGACTAGGATATGCATGTACCCCTGTTTATCTTGCAAAGTTACACATAAAAGACACCTCTCTCTGTGAATGTGGACTAGATGAAGGAACACTCGACCACATATTTTTCAATTGTCCCAGGCAGACCTCTTCTCTCCTTTGACCTGCTGCCTCCCCAAATTCCGCGTCCCACCAATTTAAAAACTTTACTATCCTATGTTGATTCCCCATTTGTTCATATTTTTTGTCCTTACATTAATCATAACAACACTTAACTTTAGTTTGTTTGCTTCTTAACCAACTAACCATGTGTTTGGCGTGTGTCTCTTTTTGTTTTATATACATAAACAGAAACTATTGTGGTGAATTGTCTCAGTCCATAATCAATTCTTAGTTGTTAACTGTGACCTTGTTTATTTACGAAAGCCTGTTACATATAGCAGAGTCTAATCGAAAAACTTGATTTTGGCGAAATCTACAAGAAAAGACCATCAAGCCAAAGAACTGAACTGAACTACAATGTTTCAATTATGTGTAGAATTTCCGCTTTTAGTTAGAATTTGTAAACTTAAATTCATGTGAAAATCTTTAATGTTGAAAACTTGAGCTCAAAATGTTTATCTTCTTTAAATTACTTGTAACTATTACTATTTGTAACTAACACTAAAAGTGCAACTTTATTATTATTAGTAGGTATCATATAGGATTTTTTGACCAATGTTTGGCTGAGTACATTGCGTTTTTTGCAAAACTAAATATTTTAGGACAATGTTACAACAGCATCTAGTCCCAAACTAAGCAATCTTGTACTATGGCAACTAGATGACTGATAGATACATAATTGCTGTTTTGCCATATGATATAGTTTCAAATACCCAGATACTTTTTTTAGGTTTCATGTACCGTAACAACAACTTACAATTTCTTTCATCTAACTTCAGATATGCGTTGCATAAGTCAAGCTCTTTTTCCAATCTGCATTTGATCTTGTTGTTAGGACCCACTCCCTTTGGTGCCATGCACAATATGATTTAGGGTTTATTTTCAGACAATACTCTGTCATGTTTAATTCAGCATTAAACAGTTTTGCCATATCCTCATCTGTGTTGTCAGTTTTTCTGGAAATAGTTTCAAACAAAAACAGACCATTAGAAAACAAAATAATTTTTTTATAAAGTTGGCCATGAGTTGAATTAATCACCTTCCGATCACACCTTGATTAAAAATGTTGTATTTTTTACTTGAGCAATAAGTTTTCAGATGAAAAATTTATTTAATATGTAGTACACAAACTTGACATAAAAAGCATATTAACAAAAAACATTTAGATATTTCATAACATACGTATAATTAACATAATAAACTTGCTCGATATTAAATATTTCTTGAACATTAATAACTTTACTTGTATTATTGGAATTGATAAAAACACTGATAACAAAGGCTAATGGGCCCAAGACATTAAGGAGTCATATGGGTTTCTGCTACTAAACACCAATTGCCACCTTTAATATGACAAATCAATTGGCTATCATCATCACCAGCCTTGTGTTAGATCGCTGCTGTACATCGGCCACCCTTAGTGCAGGCCTTCCCCATTTGGCGATTTTTGGACTGTATTTCACCACACTGGTCCAATACGGCTTGCTGGGTGGACCAACTTTTCACATGCCCATATATGGCCCTCAGATCATTTTACTTTACCGACAGTTGGGTGATCGGCCCAAATTGTCCTAACCAACTAAGAATCAGCAATGAAAATTTGTCCCGCCCCCCAACAAATCTAAATATGTTATTGGCTATAATAAATTAAAATTAGAGTTTGTTTACATAAGTTGTAATGTTGATTTATCACAGTATTAATTAAAATGTTCATATAACAAATATTGCTAAAATATCTAATCAGAAATAAGAGTATAAAATATTTTTATTCAATATTGAAAAAAAAAAAGAGATCTATTAATATTGATAGAAATCAAACATAGATATCATCTACTAAATATATTACCTAATCTGTAGTAATATTTCTCTTCTGATATTCCATAATGTATATATATCTGGATTGGACATTAATACTTTTCCAGTAAGCTCCAACAACTCTTCATCAAGCTCATTTTGTTTCCTCTGAAAGAAATGAAGGCAGTTATTATAATAATTGCAAAGAAATTAAATAACCCTATGCCTACTTTACCTTTGCTTGTATTTTTTGCATAGCATTTTTAAAAACTTTAAGTTTTTCTTGTCTTTCCTTTTCTTTTCTTGCCTTTTCTTCTTCAGAAGTCCGTACTTTCACTCTTCCATGCTGTAACAAAACGGCTCAAGTTGTTTTTCTTAAATATTATTATTTCTTATCCTAGATATTCTAAGAATACTAACCATTATTATTGGCTATATATTTTTAAATTACAAGATTTAAAAGGTTTTATAATGATAATATTATAAATACGATTGATACATATATAACATTTAAAATAAAATTTTATTGGATCTAAGGCCTATTTTCTGTTCTCTCTTGGACTATGGTGAGTATAGTGATAGTGAAACTCGGTTGACATTTGACATTAACATTAGTCTTGGGTAGTACGCGTACGATGTGCTAATAGGTAACGTTACGCGGCACTGTACTAATAGCAACGTTTCCGAACGGAACGTCTTAATCGGACATTTTGTACTATTCTATTTTTTTTATCCTTGAAGTTATGCTTCCAGACTCATGTCTTCATCTAACACAGAGTTCGCAGAAGCTCCGTCCCCGACGAACTAGGTGGCCCACATTTTTTGCTAAAATGAAGACCACACGTAAAGAAGGTACGAGTTAGGCATTAGTTTATGTCTCCTAAGGATCGTCGACGATCGGTTTACGGACGCCGACGGTCTGGCGACTGTATTAATCGATTGCTGGGGCGGTGAGAACCGCCCGGAACGCGGGTGTTTCTGGTATACGCGGTGTGTGTGATCGCTGTGCTCGTAAGCGAGGGCGAACTACAGGTGAGTGTGTGATTTGTACTTATTCGTACAGTCGTACACCGTACCGTATAAGCGATGTAAGCGTAAAACGGATAGCGATTTGGTAGTCTTCGGTAGTACGCGTACGATGTACGGACAAAATTGACTGAACGCAGAGAACAATTTTTGGCACCTAATTTAGAATTATAGATTAAAACTCTTTGTAATAAGGATTATTATAGCGTGGCATAGTTTTAAATGTTACTTAACGAACATATTTTTATTGTGTTTTTAAATTTGCTCACAAGTATTCTATCTTAAATCATGTGAAAAAAAAATCACTTGGCTAAAGCTTACTCTTTCTATTATAAATATTCGACATACATTGGTATATTAAAAAATGTAGAAAATCTTCAGTTAACTGTTATATAAAAGTTCAACGAGCCTAAGCGTTTATTATCTGTTTATATTAGGTGTTAAAAGGGAACTGTACTGTTAGTACTAATAGCGCGTACTAGTACTAGTACGGTGCGAACTTGAAGATGTCCGATTAGGTACAAGGCTAATTGACATACACTATGAATTAAGTGTAACACTATAGCAAATCGAACGTATATTAAGTATTTTATCTATTTATTATGAAATCAACAGGTTCCCTCCCCAATTACACGTTTCCATTTTTTTCACAGCGCACAAGAAGCAAACGTAAATTTTTCTACGTCCTGGTTGTAACATATATACATAGGATCCCGAAAAATACAAGTTCGTAACGCATTCTGGATCCCAAAATCGCTGACTTACTCTTAATACAAAACCAAAGTTCTTTTAAGCTTTCTTCTTATATGTACGAAATATAGTTTGGCATTCTTATCTAACTATCAAAAATATCTTAGATATTAATTTCGTTGAGGGCATAATGTTGCTGTAATATATTTCGCTTTCTTTAACATTGGTACCAATGCGATTCTTTCTTTTGTAATATTTATTTAGTCGATCAAGGTCTTCTTGAAGACGATATCCACCCAACTGTGTCTTAATTTTTACGTAGATTTTGGTGACATCAGTCACATTAAAAATTTAGACATTTTTCTATGTCGTAAAGATAAGCTGCGTAAAAGAGAGGGCTCAAAATTGAACCTTGAGGCACACCGGAAAGGACACCTATAAAATTTGCCACTGCTACAGGTTGGGATCAGTTCATTAGGTACGACTCTGTCCACCTCAGGAGGTTACCACGTATTTCCAGCTCCTAGAGGTTTCTCAAAAGCACCATATAATCAACGTGGTCAACTACCTTCTCGAAATCGGTATAAATGACGATCATTTGGAAACCCTTACCCATACGTTTTGAAACGTAGTAAAAATTGAAAGATTGGTATTAATGCGTCTCTTTATAAAGTCATGTTGTTGAAGAGATACAAAGTCTAAAGTTAAAGAGGATGAATGTTTGTGCACTATAATATCAATTATTTTACTCAAGAAGTTTAGTATAATGCCCTAATAGTTTTCATTTGATTCTTTGGTCCTTTCTTGTGGATTGGCACGATGTGAGTAGTTTTCCATATTTGAGTAAAAAATCCATCAACAAAACACATGTTGTATAACCGGAACAGCAAGATAATCAGCATATTTATGAAAGATAATCGGGGTTCGTCCATGTATTGAGGGGTCCTTTTGTTGTAACTAAATAATAATCCAAGCATCGACCGTACTTAAACGAAGCGAAAAAATTTATAGAACAAAAATATGAGAATATGCAATCGTTATAAATATTATCTTCCTTATCGGGAGTTGGCACAAGTGCGGTTAATGCTTTTCAAAACTTGATTTTGTAAAAACTTAAGGAATAAATGCAATCGGGCCCTCTTTTTGGCAAATTGAACCAATAAAATATGTCATATGTCATGAGTCTGTCCTAAGGCCACGGCCGCTTGAAATTGTTTGAAGCGTCGAGTGTTTCAATATGTGTAGGTTTTGGGGAAGTGCAAGAGTTTAAGTATTGATGTGAAATATCTTGCAGAACTAAGTAAATAGCTGGCATTTGGATGTATTCCTTATAGTAATTAAGTCGTAAATAATTTTAATCAACTCCACGGCCTAGTACTGATACTTGTTTTGCATACCGAAAGGCATGAGTAGTAGGTAAGGTATTTGGGTAAATCTGGATAGATTAGGAGCCGACCCCAATGTATGTTGGGAAAATTAATTTGTGCAAGATTCTCAAGTTCTAATTTGGAACATGTACTAATATAAATGAATAGAGCCAGAGGCACAAGCTCCGTCATAACTTCAACTACGCTTCACATAATAAAGTGGCTTACCCTCTTATAACAAGATATTATTTCAAAAAAATAGTATCTTAACAAAGAGAATATGGTTTTCAAATCTTTTGGAATGCTACATCATCATCATATCAACCTAACAAAATTAACTACTGAGTAAAGGTGTTTGATTCTGCGCCACTCGCATCCACTGACTTCCTGCACATTTACACAGGTCGTCATACCATCTCATGAGGGTCGTCTCTACAGTGACTAAGACAAAGCTGCCACTGGCCGGCGATGACAGGCCTATTGTCACTTATCTTGCTCACTCTGTGGTATTTGGGTCATTTCTTTTCCACTATTTCATTCTGACGCGGATGTCAGAATTACTTACTTTATCACACAAAGAATTTCATAGCATACCAAGCTCCATAACTCGCCCAGCAACTTAAAGGTTTCTTATACGGCCAGCAGTGAAGGTTTCAGTGTATTAAGGAATTTAGAAAAGAGGACAAGTATAAACTTTCCTAACGTTCATTATAAGAAATTACATTTGTCGATTAATCATGGGTAAATATATTTCATGTACAGTTAAAAAAATTGCGGGCGCAGACCTAACACAGGCGCTAGACATACTTTAAGTGTAGCCTATTTATCGTCGATTATCATAGCGTTTACACTATAGCGATAGCTATACATACGTAGCACGACGAACGTAGTTACAAATTCATTCGCATGGCACGTGCATCGTTCCCGGAGGCACGCGGCGTATAAGGCGAGTCGTTTCAAACGTGTGTGCCGCGACTCGCGAGTGTGACACTCCGTGACACTGCTACCTGCTCACTGCGCGGCACTAACTCGTCACTTCCTTTTCTAACAGTCACCAATTGTGCTACCCAAATTTTGAATATAATTAGTAAATTTTATTCCTCGACAAATCTAAGGTAGGTGTTGGCCATTGATGTTTATTTTTTAACCCATAAGGTAGACATCGTCTGCCAATGCAGCCGATATACATATAATATTATCCTGTCATATACCGCTCCGCAATTGGAAAGGCTCCGAACTACCACCACCGTGGCCACCCAATCGTAGGTTTTTTGTGCCAACCACGAAACAAACAATATACTGACTTTCAACATGGTAACACTTAATAGTGCAATACAGCCCAAGATTCAACAAAATTATAGTCCACATACGTTGAACATAAAGGCAAATTATATGTCTCAGTCTCCTGTAAAATATGCCGCAACGTAAATATGAGGTCTAAAGCGCTGCTTGTTCGGGCGGTGGAAAGTAGTTTAAATCAGTCTATAGTTCTTCAAAGGCTTTTTATCATATTTCTAGAAGAATAGCATCACCATACTTCTGCTGTGTGCTTTGGGATAGTAGAAGGATAAAATAGAAAAATTAAGGAGCGTCGAAGAACTACAATTACTCCACGTGCTTTCAGAAACTCTACTTTAATTCCTATATCACCGTTCTCAATTTGGTTGAGAGCCATTTGTATTTCACTCGGAAGACCTTCAGGATATCTTCGGAGTTGTGTTAGTTAGTGTTTTAAGTAATTTAGTTGATAAATAGGTACCGTAAAATGAAGTGAATAGAAATCATGGGGTGAATAAGCATAAAACCACGAAAGCTTTTTTAATCGTAACTGTCCATTAACATAACTAAATGTATTATTTCATCTTTTTTTATCTGATGAACGCCATTTTTAAAAAGCTTGTGACCCCTGATTGAACCTGCAGTTATTCAGAACAATAGACTTCTAAATATTGAACACGTTTAGTGATAATGAGTTGATTTTGTTAGAATATTATTCTTCAGTGACGAATTATTTTTTTTTTTTTTTTTTTTATGGCATACGCAGCAGACGAGCAGTTGGGCCACCTGATGGAAGTGGTCACCGACACCCATAGACGTTGACAATACCAGTGGTATCGGCAACGCGCTGCCTACGTGAGACATAGGGTGTTAAGTCTTGTTTACCCAGTAAATACGCTGGCTACGGTGCCCTTCAAACCGGAACGCCGCAGTGTTTTCACACTACTGCTTCCGGGAGAATAGGCACCGCGGTGGTACCACCAGACGGTCTCCTGTAAACAGGGGACCTACCACCGGTATTTCAATTTATAAGTACAATTATAATTTAAAATTATTAATATCAATAAAAATATTTATATGTGTATAAATCAAATCTAGTTGGGGCCAATAGAAACGCACTATGGGGTTATTAGAGCCGAGAAGGTTTGAATAGATATGAGTAGGGGGTGTATATAAACGCTGTCTTTAGGGCCTAAAAGCCTATACTCTGTTAAAAAACAGGTACTAGTTGGTTTTAAAAATTATATGTCTTATTTATGAACAATAGAAATAAAAACCATAACTTTTTACTACATTGTAAGTATAAAATATGCAATATTTCCCGATTACACAAGGCTCATATAAGGCAAAAGGTATAGTAAATCATTACAAAACATTTTGGGTGGGGAAAAGCCTACGCATATCGTATAAGCCATCTTCGCGGGGGCAAAGACCGACTATAACCACCACGTTGTTCCTTCTTGGCGCTTTAGAGGTCACAGATACTATTTCGTAGTCTTCTGCGACCCCACTAGCGCCGGCCACCGAAGCAGCCCAATCTCGGCCCTACGGTCATCTGACTCCCTCTGGGCGCGTTGGAACTAACGCACCCTTCGTCTCTGCCCCTGTAGTTACGTAACAGATACTCTCGAGTCTGTTACTCCGGGGCCATTGGAGCCAAGAGTTCCCAGCCCACGCAGGGACGAAACTCCCAACCTCCAGCGACGGCCCCGACGTTAAGCTCGGCCGCTAGCTCCATTTCGGCCGCAGAAGGAGGAGAGATCGACGACACCATCTCGAATGTCTCCTCCTCCCACGGCCCCTCTACACCACATCAGTGGTGCGGCCCCGCCGAGTCGCGGAGAATATGAAGAGCGGCCTACGGAATACTGACACTCCTCCTCCCCCACGACTCCACTATAGTTGCAAAGGACAGGAAGGGCGGCACACCTACCTCCTGTAACCTCCTCCACAGCCAGCTTTGTACCACAGGCCATCCAGGTTCCTCTTAGCTTCCCCGTGGCTGGGCAGGCCACAGGTACTGAGCCCCACCGCTACGACAAAGCGAGAATCTGTTCGGGGGGAATGTAGATGGCTTGACGTAACATCCTTCTTAAATAAAAATACACAGACCCAACGTCCCATGTATTACTTCCTTAGGATTCTTTTCAAAGCTCTTAAAAAATATGTAAAACCTCCACGATAATTCAAAATGAAGTATTATATTTGGTTTCAGAATTTCAGGAGTTGAACCTAAAGGGCGTCAGTTCATTTAGATAAATGCAGTCAAATTTCTCTGCCGTTACGTTAAAATTGTTGGACCAACTAGGATTAGCAGTTTGTAATGTAATAAAACGCACTAATTATTGTTGAAGTTATACTTCTTTAGGCGCGTTATGAAAAGATGATGAGAGTGAAATTTTAAGATGCACGGCACCTGTGACACAAAATTAACAGTTTAAATGAAAAGGTGAAATGGACCTTATTACATAGTTATAAGGTTGATTTTTGTGTAGTGATATATGAGTTGTCGTTTTTATTTCGATAGTTGTTGCATAATGTGCTCTATGAGTTGGGATTAAGGTTCGTTTTGGTTGCATTTATTTTTGAAGTTATACTTCTTTAGGCGCGTTATGAAAAAATTATGAGTGAAATTTTAAGATGCGCGCACCTGTGACACAAAATTAACAGTATGAAGCCGTCTGCTTAATATATTATTATATATATATATATATATATATATTAAATATATTATTATATAAACATATTAATTTTTAATGCGCGTACATAAGTACACGCACCCATTTTTTAACTAAAATTTTATGCACAAAAATGCGATCACGATATGATTGTTTATTCAAAACTACATCTTATCAAAGAAATTAAAGTGGCTGCCCTACCTTTTTTTTCTATTGACTCCATATGGCGTATTCATTGACTCCAAAGTCTAAAAGATATCACAAATATTTTTGCATTTTTTGCAATATTTATGCAATAAAACCACATTTTAATATTTAGAATTTGTATGTTGAATCTTTATCCATAATCAAAGTTATGTTTTTTACTATTTTAAAATCTGAAAAGATGTAAAAAACTGACTCATTCTAAAACTGTTTCTATCTACCCCATTTTACTGTTCTTATTATTTATTCAGTTTATTTTTTATTTAGGTTTTTATATATATATTTTGCCGAATCCGATGACTTTGTTTATGGTTCGGTGCTGTCAAATCTGTCATCCCCTTCCGTCAAATACAAGGTCTTATGTTTATCATACTAGTATAGTTATTAAATGAACTTCTAAATTTTGACTTCAAAGATAATTAAGTAAAAAATAATGAATAATGCACCTCAATTTTCTCTTCGATGGAATAACTATGTTACCCACGTGACTGAAGCATTCAATGAACTTCGGTTTTCCAATGACTTGGTTGATGTCACGTTATGTTGTGATGGTGGCAAAATTAAGGCTCACAAAATGTTATTATCGGCTTGCAGTAGTTATTTTAAACAAATATTTAAAGAAAACCCATGCCAGCATCCTGTGATTATATTTAGAAACTTCAAGTTCGACGACCTCAATGCAATTATTAATTTTATGTACCACGGTGAAGTTAACATATTCCAGGAACAACTCGAGTCTTTTTTAATAACCGCTGAATTACTAGAAGTTAAGGGTTTGACCGACAATGCTGAGGAGGAAACATCTAAAACTCAAATAAGATTTGTGGATAACACTTCACTAGACTTGAGTTCAAAGTCAACAAGAATAAATGAAGACCTGTTGCCCATTCCATCTGATGAACCAATAAACCTTGCGACGATTCAAACTAATAGGGATGAATACATTCCTGAGTCCAGTACACAGAAGAATGTGCAAGATACCCTAGACAATGAAATGCAGACTGAAAAAGCAATTACTGATGATAGCACAAATACAAGGACCAGAACAAGCACATTGCCAAGTGAAGAGATGCAAATAGACACACAGTCTACTGTGGCTGAAGATTTGTCAGAGAAAAACTCAGGTTTGTAATAAAATCCTTGCAATAATTTGAATATTATAAATTGTAGCACAATCATTACCTCGTTTTTCTAAAAAAAAATCTGATACAGCTGGTCAATAATCAAATATTTTTATAACTTCATTATTAATGTATATTTTTTACAATATTTATGGCAAAAACTTTTCATCATTCATCATCAGCCTGTGAAAGTCCACTGCTGGACATAGGCCTCCCTAACGCACCCTATCCATTAGGAGCCTTTGGACCGTACTCCACCACGCTGGTCCAATGCGGGTTGGTTAGTGGACCGACTTTTACATGCCCATCCGACGATGGATCATCTTACTTTTCAGACAATTGGGTGATCAGCCCAAATTGCCCTAACCAACTAGGAAACAACAATGAAAATTTGTTGGGTCCCAGAGGATTCGAACCCACGACCTCCGGTTTCTATAGCACACGCCTAAACCACAGGGCTTCTGGAGGCAGTTAAACACTTTAAAATAAATATATATTTTACAGCTAATATATATTATTTTATTTTCTTAAAATGTGTTAATAGTTGTACAACCTAATTTTTGTTTGGATTATATAACATAGCCCTTTGAATAATACAAATAGCTAAATTATGCTAAAAGGGTAGTAGTATTCTTATAAAATTAAGTGTTAGGTTGCATACACCTATATATACAAATCATTCACACACATATCTTTGAGATTTCAATCAATTTCATTGTCAATCTCTTATGGTCAAGTAAAGCAAAAAAATGCATGGCTATGTTGCTACGGGTTATTTTGATTACATTAATTTGGAGTCTAAATTGACCAAAAATAACCACGCCTTACTTGGCACCTGATTCTTTCTCTACAAAACAATTTTTTCTTAATGTTTTCAACCTTTTTGTCATTATATTTTAGTTTTATAAATATATTTTACCTTATATATAATGGAACACAGTAGTTTTATATCATCATAATAACAATGTCTATATATATCACAATCATAGGCAAAATACTCAAATGTAACTATCGGACCTTTTCTGCCACCTACAATTATTCAATTACGAAAAGGCATTCTACTTGTATCTCATACATGGCTAATAAGGAAACTCACACTCTACAACATTAATAGTAGAGTAAGAGACTTCCTTGGGCAATCAACATTTCTTTGTTATTGTTCAACTCTTTATTATGTGGGCAGACAGATGTAGGCTGCGGAAGACAGAATAAGGATATCATAACATTTATATATTTCATAATTTTGTTTCAGATTCTGATTTAGCAAAGTTTCGGTGTCAATTATGCCCTAAAGGGTTCAAGCATCCGACATCTTTAACTTTGCATAAGGATTCACATGCGGGAAAAACACAATGTCCAGTATGCCATAGGTCATTTTCAAGATCATATGATATGAGAAGTCACTTACAGAGGATTCATCAAGGCAAGCAGTTAACCATCAAAGAGATCAGATACAAGAGCAATAATGATGTCCCCAAACAATTCACATCAAATATATAGCATATAATTTCAGATTTATTACTGTAAAAGCACATAGTGCAAATTGCCTACTATTGTATTTGCTATCATATCATATTTACAATTTATTTAAGTGCATAGATGTAGAATGAATATTTATTAAAATATTTGTAAGTCACAAATGAACTTGCTCATTGCTGTAGCTTTTGCTATTTTTTATACTAGTCTTAAATATTACTGTTCAATTTATAAATTGTTTCTATTATTATAGCAACTTGTTTTAATTTGAAACAATTTCCCTATTCATACTATGTTACTTTTATTCATAGGATATCTTGATGCATTTCATAATAATCATTATGTAAGTTACAATCTAAAATAATTTTTGTAGTCAGTGCCAAATAGAGCTTATATAAATTGACATAATAATACTATGTACTTATTGGAACTATTATACAAAATTAATCTCAATGAATTTAAATTAATCTCAGGTTTATTACTATAATTTTGTTTTCTTTCTCATTATTTGGGACAAAAAACAGTAGCACAATATACATTTTACAATTAATATGAGGCATGCCATTTAAGTTTGGTCGTTTCCATATTTCCCGGCAATTTTGTATTAAGAACTGTTTATATTCAATTTTTTTAATCTTAAAACAGTTGAAAATATATATCTATTAATTCTAATGTTTAGTAACAGCGTCGACTGAAAGGTTACGTACGAAAATAAATCTTTGCAATAATTTTCTACAACTTTAAAAGAAGCCTGACACAACTTAAGTGTTTTGAAAAATAACATCTGTATTTAGTGATTAAGCCCCATGTCTGCGGAATATCGAACCCTGTTATTCAAAAATTCCAGTGTCAACATATTAGTGTTAGTGACAAATTTCGCGAAAGTCGCCCAACCAAAGCCTTCACTAAAGTCAACATTATTTCAGTGAGTTTGAGAGATAGAGGTTTTATTAGGCATCTTAAGGAGAACTATACAGAAGATCTAAGCTATATACCTAAGATTCCGCATCTGCCTCCGACGCTCACCATCCGGCGGCCAGCATCAGATGGTGAAAGAAACTGTGCAAAGTTTGGCCAGAGTTATTTAAAAAATATTTAAAGAAACCCCAGCATCCCGATTATAAAACCCCAAGTTCGACCCCAAGAATTATTAATTTTTACCACGGGGTTAATATTCCAAACAACTCGAGTCTTTTTAATAACCGCTGAATTACTAGAAGTTAGGGTTTGGACCGACAAATGCTGAGGGAGGAAAACATCTAAAACCCAAATAAGATTTTGATAAACTTCACTAGACTTGAGTTCAAAGTCAACAAGAAAAATGAAGACCTCCATTCCATCTGATGAACCAATAAACCTTGCGACAATTAAACTAATTAGGATGAATAATTCCTGAGTCCAGTACACAGAAGAATGCAAGATACCCAGACAATGAAATGCAGACTGAAAGCAATATTGATGATAGCACAAAAAGGACCAGAACAAGCACAGCCGTGAAGAGATGCAAAAGACACACAGTCTACTGTGGCTGAAGATTTGTCAAGAAAACTCAGGTTTGTAATAAAATCCTGAATAATTTGAATATTATAAATTTTAGCACAATCATTACCTTGTTTTCAAACAAAAAACTATACAGCAGGTCTTAATCAAATATTTTTATAACTTCATTATTAATGTATATTTTTTAACATATCTTATTATTTTTTTACAATATTTATGCCAAAAAACTTTAAAGTAAATAAGAGTAATAATTATATGACATGCCTCATAAGCAAGTGCAAGAAAATTGAAACAGTTGTCATGTCCATATTTTTACGGCACATATATATTATTTTATTTTCTTAAAATGTGTTAGTTTAAACTCATTTTGTTTGTATATATAACATAGTCTTTGAATAAATAAATAGCTAAATTAGCTAAAAGGGTAGTAGTATTTATAAAATTAACTGTTGTTGCATACACCATATACAAAATCATTCATTACTTATCTTGAGATTTCAATCAATTTCATTGTCAATTCTTTAAAAGCAAAAATGGCATGTATCTGCTATGGGGTTATTTTTGATTACATTAATTTTGAGGCTAAATTGACTCAAAAAAACCATGCCTTACTTGGCACCTGATTCTTCCTCAAAAAAACATTTTTCTAATGTTTTCAACCTTTGTCATTATATTTTAGTTTTATAAATTAAGGCTTTTATTGGAAATAGTTTACCTTATATATAATGTAACACAAGGTTTTATGTCACTTAAAAAAACAATTTCTATATATACACAAATCATAGGCAAATAATTAAATGTAACCATCGGACCTTTCTGCCACCTACAATTATTCAATTAGAAAAGGCATTCTACTTGTATCCATACATGCTAAAGAAACCACACTCACAACAACTAGAGAGTAAGAGACTTCGCAATCAACATTTTTGTCATTGTTCAACTTTGTTATGTGGGCAGACAGATGTCGTCTGGAAAGACAGAATAAGGATATTGTAACATTATATATTTCATTAACTGCCTCGTGAGCTCAGTGGTATGGGCGGAGTTTTAGAAACCGGAGGTCGGTTGAATTTGGGACGAACAAATTTTCATGTTGTTTCCTAGTTGGTTAGGCACGGCGATCACCCAATTGTCTGAAAAGTAAGATGATCCAGGCCGGATGGGCATGTAAAAAGTTTGTCCACCCACCATTGGACCAGCGTGGTGGGTTACGTCCAAACCCAATGGATAGGGTATTAGGGGAGGCCTCATGTCCAGCAGTGGACTCAACAAAGGCTGATGATGTATAATTTCATTATTTTGTTTCAGATTCTGATTTAGCAAAGTTTCGTGTCAATTATGCCCTAAAGGGTTCAAGCATCCAACATCTTTAACTTTTGCATATGATTCACATGCGGAAAACACAATGTCCAGTATGCCATAGGTCATTTTCAAGATCATATGATATGAGAAGTCACTTCAGAGGATTCATCAAGGCAAGCAGTTAACCATCAAAGAGATTAGATACAAGAGCAATAATGATGTCCCCAAACAATTCACATCAAATATATAGCATATAATTTCAGATTTATTACTGCAAAGCAATATATGAAAATTGCCTACTATTGTATTTATATCATATCATATTTACAATTTATTTATGCATAGATGTAGAATGAATATTTATTAAAATATTTGTAAGTCACAAATGAACTTGCTCATTGCTAGCTTTTGCTATTTTTTATACTAGTCTTAAATATTACTGTTCAATTTATAAATTGTTTTATTATTATAGCAACTTGTTTTAATTTGAAACTATTTCCTATTCATATGTTACTTTTATTCATAGGATATCTTGATGAATTTCATAATAATCATTATGTAGTTACAACCAAAATCATTTTTGTAGTCATTGCCAAATAGAGCTTATATAAATTGACTAATAATACATGTACTCATTGAACTATTATACAAAATTAACTTCAGGTTTATTACTATAATTTTGTTTCTTCTCATTATTTGGGACAAAAACAGTAGCACAATATACATTTTATAATTAATATGAGGCATGCATTTAAGTTTGGTTGTTTCCATATTTCCCGGCAATTTTGTATTAAGAACTGTTTATATTCAATTTTTTTAATCTTAAAACAGTTGAAAATATATATCTATTAATTCTAATGTTTAGTAACAGCGTCGACTGAAAGGTTACGTACGAAAATCTTTGTAAGGATGTTAATGCAATAATTTTCTACAACTTTAAAAGAAGCCTGACACAACTTAAGTGTTGTGAAAAATAACATCTGTATTTAGTGATTAAGCCCCATGTCTGCGGAATATCGAACCCTGTTATTTAAAATTCCAGTGTGAATATATTAGTGTTAGGTGACAATCGGAAAGTCGCCCAACCAAAGCCTTCTACTAAAGTCAACATTATTCCAGTGAGTTAAGGAGAACTATACAGAAGATCTAAGCTATATACCTAAGATTCCGCATCTGCCTCCGACGCTCACCATCCGGCGGCCAGCATCAGATGGTGAAAGAAACTGTGCAAAGGTTCAACCAAAGAGTCAAATCACGTCTACGACGTCTTCAGCAGTGACAGATCTTGGATCAACAATCTGGGTATTTCAAGACGAGCAAAAGCCGAAAAGTTGTCTGTTCTTGCTCCGTAATTGCGATTGAAAATCGTAGAATGTCGAATATCGCAGTGTTAAAAGACAGTTTTTTTACCACAAGAATTCGTTGAACTTCGAGAATCTAACCCATCATCATGCACCACGACAATGCAAGCTCACACCACGCTCGTCTAACGATAGAGTATTTGAAGCAGGAAAAAGTAAAAATTCTTGACCATCCTCCATACAGTTCCTAACTAAGCCCTAACGATTTCTTTTCATTTCCTAAAATTAAGAATAGTCTTCGGTCAAAGGTCATTCAAGTCAGCTATATTTAACATCCGTATAGATTGGAATTAATGTTATATGAGCGAGTGGAAAAGTATATTAATCTACGTGGTGAATACTTTTAAAAGCAACAAATAGTACTATAAGATTCTAGTTTTGTTTTTTCCTTCAAACGACAAAATTCAAAAGACGTGCCTGCTATAAGCCATAACTCTTATTTATTAATTGTGCCACCAATAGCATTGTCCGCAAATTAAATTTGGATGTAAACGATTCTAGAAATAGATCATAAAATTCATAGTACCGTAATTATTATTATCGTTATAGTTTTGATTACAGTGTATTAGCAGCACAATAAATAATTGATGGCAAACAGCGAAATTTAATATATAAAAACTTAGTTTTGAGTTACTTAACAATTCTGTCAAAATCAACGAACATTTTCTACTTTATTGCGAGGGTGACACTGAAAGTTCTTAGAAAATACAAACTGAGCAAACTAGCAAGTTATTATATCTGTTCAAAATATTTTCTATTGACATCAATACACCGCTGCATTCGATAGAACGACGAAAAGTACTTTGCCTACTCGTCCTTAGTGGTCTCTTCGATGGCCTTCTGTTGCGCAGCATCTGCGTCCTTGGCGTTTATAGAATGTTTTACTGAAAGTTCTTTTATTTTCGGAAATAAATTAAACTCGCGAGGTCGGGGCTATACAGCGGGTGACACAGCCGTTTCAAGTCGATGATGCCAGATAGTCAATCATTCGCCGGTGTGCGAGGTTTTGTCGTGGTGAAGGGGGTTTCTACTGCGAGGTCGGTTCTCTCGAACTATTTTCCAATACAAGTCGCAAACATTTGTTAGTACCTCTCTACAATAATTTCTTTTTGATCTTCTAAACAATTGCTTAATCATGACCGGTACTTCCGAAGAATTAGACAAATATCTTTTGCCCTACTCTTTGACCTCTTTTCAATTTTGTCTGCAACTCCTCGGAAAGAAACATCCATTTAGCAGATTGTCTTTTGGTTTCCGTATCATAGTAACAAATTCAGCTTACGCGGGTGACGTCACCCTTAAGTAGAGGTTAGAACAAAGCTTTTGAGTTACCTCTTAAATCTCTGTTTCATTTCACGGCACCAATCAACAAGACAGAGTTTTTGGGACTCGGTCAAATAATGCGGTATATACCGTGCAGAAGGCTTCACAACGGCTAAATGTTTTGAAGGATTATGTGCACTTGATTCATACCGATGGCTGAGCTTGTCCGAATCTGGTGATGGGTTATTTTGTGATCCGTCTCTATCATACGACGCACAGCACTGATGTTATCTTCAGTCGTCGCCGTGGAAGGCCAGCCCTCGCGCAGAGCATCGTTGAGATTGTTGCGACCACGTTTAGTGGCCTGAGAAGGAGCTTTATCATAAAAGGCCTATAAAAGTCTGTCGAAACATTCTTGTTGACTGAAATGATACCGAACGTCATAAAAATTTACGAACATTTACGATTTTCCATTTTTTCAAATGTACGAACATTTTCTCGTGTTAAATTAATATTGGGGTGACACTGTACTGCATTGTACTCCTACTACTTAATACTATTAGCAATAAGATACAGTAAGAGATTAAAACTTATTTACTTAAACTTACTTACTTTAAAAGCTATCAGTGTCACCCTCGTAGAAGTCAAGTAGTCTTAAAGTAATTTTTTTTGTTTTGAATTCTTTCACTAATATATAAACACCAAAGAACAGAGAAAAAATGTCTGTCTTACGTTATTTTGCCAAAAAGAGAACTACATAAAGTAGTTTTTATTTTATCTTCATATGTGATGATCAAAAGATCACTGTGTAAGAATCAAAAACTCTCAGTGACGTGGTTGATTTCATAAACCAGAAATATCCTGTCTAAATCTAGAATAATAAATTTATCTAGTTTAAAATAAATTGTTAAAAAAAATATATGTAAAATATGTAAGAATTCGTTTAGACAATGCCACATAATTCACGACCAAACGCGACAAAATATGGATTCTGTTATCAGCAAAGATAATGCCAAATTTAAAAGAATTTAAATGTGACTTGCAGAATAAGTTTGTAAATGTAATTTACTGCGAGTTATGACTTCAATACAAAGTTTAAATCGTCTTCTCGCTTACCCTGTTAATAGATGTTTAAGGAATATTTTGTTCCGCAAAAACCGTAAACTAAAAGTATAACTAACTTAGCGTTACGTACGTGTAATTTTACTTACCAACTATACACATATAGTAAAAAAAATTAAAATTGTCTGTATGTAATTATAAAATAATCGTAATATACCTATAACCGGTATATATGGCATAAAACATTTTGTCTGTCTCTCCGTTTGTCGGTCAGTCCGTTTGTTCTGGCTAATCTGTAGTTTAAATGGCTGGTCCGATTTTTACGGGACTTCCATTGAAGTAAGTTTATGTAACAAGCAGTAACTACGACTACTTTTTTCCAAAAAAAAATAAGATATTTTTATATAGGATATAACTAATACGAAGATGAAGTCGAAACAGCTAGTAACAAAATAAAAGGGATGCCCCGTCCGAAATCAATTATATGTTCATCCATTTATAAATATAAAACGTACCCAATTTTTGTAATTAGGATTATTATAGTATAACCATAAGTATTCGTTCTTTAAAAAATACTTATCTGTTGAACCTCAGTAAATATTGTATAGGGTTAATTTAAAAATCAATATTTTAATCAGAAACAATTTAACTACTATAAATGTAGAATATTTTTCTTTGCTATGAAAAGTAAATTTCGTATGTTTCATCAGTCTGCGGTCACCAAGTCACCTAGCCAAATGCTATCCACACATTACATTGCAACTTGCAAGTAACGTGTGTCGGAGTTCAGTACAGATAACTCGCGAAATAGAGACAAGAAGAAAGGGGGAGCTGTGCAGCCGAGCCAAGGGGAGCGAACGAGGCGGCCGCTGCATGCTTTTGTAGCTGGGACGGGGTGGCACAGGCGGGGGTGGCGGGGTCGGCGGGCCGCGCTCAATACGCGCGCGCGCCGCGCAACTCTCGTGCCACACTCAGTTGCTCTTTGACGCCCCTTGCGTTTGGTCAGCGACGCGGCTGACCGTCAATTTACGAACTACGTTATCGATATTTAAACGCCTACTGTCAAGTACGTATTCGATCATGATATAATGTAAATATTTCGTTTTACATTTTTCTAAATTGTATTATAACGGTTTATCATATGTATAATGTTTCGCGGTGATACAAGTGAATTTGTTTACATTCGAATCACATGTTTTCTGTAATATCAGAGGAAAATGTAAATGATAAATATGTATGAATTGTGTCAGATGTGATATTATTTATGTATTTTCGTAAATTTTACCTTCGTAGTGCCATTATTAAAAGTATAAATACGCATAATTGTAACGGTGACACAGATTCCAATAGCAATCATCCAATGAGTTTATAACATTCAGTAAACGTTTGTCGCACAGTGAGTGTATTGCTGAAATAGAGTGAGCTTTAGCTTCGGAAAATAAGTGCGTGAATATTTGATGGTGTGTCGTGAAGGAAAGCGCATACAGTCGAGATTGGCTTGCAAATCGCCGCGCGACGGCGCACTGGGGGTATTGATCGGCGGCGGCGGGTCGCGAGACGCCGGCGTTCCCGCCTGCCGCCTAAATAAAGCTTGCATGTGTGCCGCCCTACGTCGATGCCGTCGGCGGCGCTGGGCGACGCGTGATTTGCGCTACTATGCAGTCACACATGATTCAATTAATATAATACTACTCTTTGCTCCCCCGCCGTTGTAGCTTAGTTCTGTTACTCGTCGACATAGCATCGGAATAAAATTTCGCTTCAACGTTTATATTAAAATTTAAAGGTTGAATATTTTTGTTTGCAACTTTCGTGAAAGAATAGCAATTTATATAATATAAATAATATTTATAACATTCAATAATAACCTTTAAGTGATTATGATGGAATAAAAATAAAACATTTTTTGTTTTAGGTGGAGATGTTGGGATAAGTGTAGCGAGCTAAGTGAGAGCTATGGCGCGTGTCGTGCTTGGAAGCGGAGCTTTGCTCTGCGTCCTTAGCCTGGCGCTAGAGACGCGTGCTTTTACGGTGTTGCCACACGACGTCCGCCCAGGCCACGCCGTACGCCACTTCGTGGGGAATTATTCCCGCTACACTTTACTCGATCCTGAATATTCGACGTTCTTCACACTCCTGGACAATGGCCTGCTGATGACCACCGCCGACCTGGCGCCCTTGCTCGATCAATCATTAAGTCTCGCCGTATTAGAGCAGACACCATACAGCAGCTCTGCTCATTCGGTGCATCTACTTGTGGTGGATCGACGGAAAATGCTCAGTTTTCCGGCTAATGGACTACGAGGTGAAATTCCTGAAAATTCGCCACCTGGCTCCGTTGTTGATCTCCCGCCTATAAAAGCTACAGCCTCTCTTAACACAGGATTAATAGCTTATAAAATTATAAAAGGAAATGAACAGTCGATATTTTCTTTGCGCGAGAAAGGAAAGAGTGGTATTCCGGAGGTTCCCTCGGTTATTACTGATGGTGAAGTGGAAATTGTTTGTATGAAGACTTTAGATGCTGAGGCTAAGGATTCGTATGACTTGGTACTCCAGGCAACCGATTTGACGGGAATCAACAAGGCGAGTCTTTCCGTTTGGGTGGATGTCACCAATGAGAATGACCATGAGCCAATTTTCGACCAGGACATATATTACTTTGCGGTGAACGGTTCAATAGATCAGAACAGTGACAACGGCACCGCACATTGGCAAAGGTTCTCCAACATCGGCAAAGTGCACGCGTACGATGCGGACGGCGATAGAGTGTACTACTCCCTGAAGGCGGCTAGCAATCTGGCAGTTATTGTGCCGCAAACAGGCGAACTGATACTCGCGGGTGAGCCCGTCGGTCACGAGGCGGAATTGGAGGTGATCGCGCAAGACACCGGTACACCATCTCGTAAGAGTCGCCCTGCTCAAGTGTTCCTGGAGTTCGTGGTGCGTAGTCGTAACGATCTGCCGGCGTTGCGACGACAGAAGCGGCGTGTGACCCGCGCCGTTCGTCCGACCAAGCGGATCGAATTCACGGAGGCTGACGGCGAGGTCGAGGGACGTGCAGTTTTCACGCTCGAAAAGGAAACCGACCGCGAAACGTTCAAGATACGCGACGAGAATCCGTGGGTCACCGTCGAGCCCAGTGGTGTAGTGAAAGTTAAAAAGAAGTGGGACTATGAGGAGCTGGGTCCGGAGAAGACCATCGACTTCTGGGTCACCATCACCAACGCTGGGAATGGAGGTAAGTTTTAATTATGTCTATTGAAATTGTTTATAATGTACAGCCTTTAAATATTCTAGCTGTTTTCCATTTTACTGCTAAAAAAGTTCATAATGAATGAATAACACCTATTACGTATTGAACTAACATTATTTCATCATTACTTGTCATCCATTTCGTTTTATTTTAAAGATTATATATGTTTTATTTTAAAGATAATATCTATGTTGATAACGAAGTAAAGGTAACATAAACTGTAGAATATGTTAGATTTGAGTATCCAACAAATATATTTTAAGGTCACACCGCACCTGTCGTAAATAATGCGGGCAATCGAGCATGACAACCGACAGGTCCAATATTCATCACGGACCATGTCGTGATGGAAACGTTATGGCTTGCTTCGAACGCTTGAACAATTTGGACATTTTATCAGTTATGGAAATTCATTAAACGGTTACTTGAAATTATGCGTATAGAAACGGCACGCTATTAAATTACTAAACGAAAAAAACAATCTTATTTCTATTTACTTTTTCTTTCTTGCTTGTACATTAAATGTTAAACACGTCAATTATAAATATTTGACCAAGCAAAGTAAAATAAAACCCTTTTTATGTTTACTTTTCCCCCTCTATCATACAGGACACACAAATGACGAAAGTAATGATTAGAGTCAGTTTTGAAAAAGACGTTACAAGTCGTCGACAAATGTTTCAATATTATAATCCGATTACGCACTTTGAATGTGTACTTATAAGCGGCTAGTTTTATCAGTAGTAAGCTGTAAAGTGATATAACAATTGTGCAGAATGCGTTGAAAATCGGTGGACCTGTCGCACGGCCCCGAATACCTTTCCTGAGATTATTTACGCCGTAGATCACGACTGTTGGATGGAATGCAATCCTCCGCCTATTAGTTGTGCACGCGTATCATAATAGAGGTAATTGTGACAGATGCTGGAGAAATTGTAAATGTAATAAGTATTGTGTTGTTTTTCTTTTGTTTACTGGTACAACATACTTTTTGTTTATGTCGGTATAATTGGCGAACGAAAAGACAATATTGAATATTTAGATTTGGTTAAAACTTTGAATTAAGGAAGTTAGTAACACCGATAGGGTTATAACTAAGAAGGGAGCAACAAATAATAATCGATGATCTCCTGTACCCTTCCAGTTAATGTTAAGATTACAGAACGTATAAAAAAGCCGTTTACATATTACATAAAAATTACACTAAATTTTTTTCCAACCACGAGAAAGAAGTTTCACTTCAAAATTTGGTAATATAACATAAGAATTTACAGCAATAAATCATAATTTATTATGTTATGAATGTAACTGTACATATTCATATTACTTCCAAAGAACATTTAAACGCGACAATGTGGGGAACAATTACGCTTAATTGCGTAACTCCAGCGAAATTGTTACTAGAAAGTTCCGAAATGTGATTTAGCGCGACGATTAACGCCGGAAACGGCGGGCCACTAGATTTGGGTTATGACAAGTAGTAGCGACGTATTCCATTCCGCTGAATCAATAATTGAATAAGATGCTGGCGTGTCTAGCGCCTCGGATGGGAATTGGCATATCCGGCATGGAACGATGTCGCCTAGGGCTCTAGGAATTGATTTGTAGAATGCTGCGTGGCGTTAAAGTCCATTTACGTATTTCATCGTAATGTTAATGCTAGCTGGTGTAAATAGATATGGAATCTTATATTAGATACGAGTACAAATAAAATCAGAGATTTTTAAAAAAAGTTTATAAATGGGTCAGCATTAGTTTTAGTGGAATTAAAGACGTTATATAATTTTAATGCTTTATGACATCTTTCTTATAACTATCTGCATTAAAACAATAATATTTTTCAATTTAGGGCGTGGTGTGTTATGTGATTTACTAAGTATCAAATCATACAGTCTTGGTGTTGTGATAGTTTTAAATTAAAGATTAAATACTCAATAACCAACACTAAAGCGATGTACCAGATCGTGAGAGCTTTCTTCGGCAAGCTCGTCTTGCCTGTTAAAATGAAATTGCAAAGTTTAAACGGACCAGAGTCGCGGAGCCGTTGTCGACTGTCGCTCCGTGTTATTTGTTGAATTCACTCGTTCATTCAATCAATGATAATGGGCGCGGGCGTCGGTCGCACTACAATTGTCGTTCTGGCCAATTCCCCCCATTGTGTCCACTCGTAGCAATTACGTATGCGCACTTCCTATGGCTGACCCCACGGGCTATATGGCCGCATCTGCTCTCACATGTTTTTAATTTTTATGTTTGACGGCAACGGTCTCATATCTTGTTGGACCGGATGTGCTTTTGATTTAATTAAGTAACAACAGGAGTTGATTTTTTTTTATACTGAATTATTTCTCCAGACACCAAGTTGGCAGTCCGTAGACAGTATGTGACGTTTAGCTTGCACGTAATTTGATATTTCACCAAAATGTTGTGCCCTATAAACTGGTACATATTAGTGTTTGTCCACTTTTTCTTCGCATCAAAACTGTCACTGCCTTGAATGCATTTCTATACCTTCCGTAAAATGGGAGTCTACTATGTAAAAAAATAGTTTTCGTTTGAAAGATGCATCATGTACCATTAAAGACAAAAATTGAAGTCTGTTCAATAACACAACTTACGCTGCCGTAAGTTCGCAAAGTTTGTTATACTTTAATTTATCTTAATACATTTCTCCTGACGGGGTAAATCCTTTAATAGAATTTGTCGACCCCATTCTATATGAGCATTTCGACCCCTACCACGTCAAAACAGCAGGGGATCGATAGCTCCCTGCAAGTCTCTGGTACGTACATTATTTTTGACCGAATCCACAAAATTATTTGTTTTCGTCATGCTGCGCCTTAACAAGCGGTATATTATATTCTAATACACTTTGTTTTTAACTATTGAACATTTACTCTACTAAATTAAAAACAGACGCTGCAATCGATATATTAATAATAATTTAACAAACACAATTTTACATTGTGTTTAAATTTTTTTATAATTTTACTCATTAAACTGGCGTCCATGTTTAAAAGAATTAAAAGCTCAATCAATAGGCCTTTTACAGATTTTTTACAGAGATTACAATAAAATACTTTACAGGTAAACAGATAACTTTTAAAAATATTTCACCATTAAATATATTTAATCGTCTATTTACAAATAATAGGTATATGAACTTCCTAAATAAATAGGTTGCCGTGCTTGCATTACATTTTCTCGTGATAGATATTAAAAAACACTCAATAATAGATTTCTTTGCCGCGTTCTTCTGCTAAAGATTATTTTTAATTGCATCATAATATTTTAAAACATATTGCTACAGAATAAACTAAGCATTTTTTTTTATTTGCCTATCCCATTTATTCTCATACAATTTTATTTTAGAATTTATTATTTGTTGCCATCGATACAAAAGGCATGTTTTGTATGAATTATAATTATATATTAGTCTTTTGGGCCATAAATTATAATGCTAGGTTGTTATTTGCGTGTCTTTTAGGTCCATTAAATATTTACAACTGATCACTCGAACCTTCTATCGGACTAGACAATAAATTGAACTCGGATGTGTGGTCCCATGTTGCGTTCAACATGCAGGGCGCTAATGTTTATCCTTACTTTTTATATGGTAACTTTTAAATTATTTTGGTTAGCCTATCACAATAAATATTATATTCGTGACAAGAACAACGTGTAAATGATATCATAAAATCGTGTTTTCTGTATGGATGTTGGTAACCATTGTAACGAAAAAATTATCTAAGAGGGTTTTGATGAAACTTGTAAACTTGTATTCTAGTAAAACATTTACGCTTACTAAGGATATTATGCGTATGTGTTTAGGATATAATTAGGATATTATTAAATATACGCGTACCAAGCCGGATTTTAAATGTGATATGCTGCTTGTATTTGGCTTAGGAAAAAAAATTAAACACTTTCCTTCATTAAACAAAGCTTCGGGTCGTGACTTGGGTGTGCCGAGAGCGCATCTCACTTATAATTAGATCTAACGCAGTGTGAATGTAAACAGTTCTGTGGTAACAGAACACGAATCCTGCTTTCTCCACCGGCTAAGCAAACGTCTTCGCTTTTAATGTTAGTTGCTTATTGTTACTTGCATTTCGCCCATTTTTCGAGTGGTATTTAACTAGAAGTACTTTACAAAATAATATTCGTAACTTGCAAGCAATCATACCAAAAAACGTAATAATAATGAGGAAAATTTTTAAGTTAGTATGAATTGAACAGATTTTGCTTACGCAGTTTACATGAAATCTAAATGATATTTTATAGGCTTATGAATATGCAATCTAAAAATTAGTTAGTTCGATAACTTAAATAGTAGGCGTTGGTCCTAACTAAATATGTTTGTGACATTATTTGTTATGTTCGTAGTTATTATGAGTTCTTATAAGTTCTGTATGACATTATTCGAGATTGCTCGACTAAAACATATTGTACATCGGCTGTAAAAAATATGCTTTTGACTGCACCTCATCGTTGAATAAGTTAAAACGTTTTATAGTCGAAAACATCGGTCCGTACGCAGCGCACACGTGTTTCATTTAGTGCATGTTCAATCGCGCAGTTCGTTAGCGGTAGGGTGATGTTTGAAAGTGGCCTGGAATCGTACTTTTAGCGTACAATACCGCTTTGTGGGTACCCGTTGTACTTCATTTCGCATTGTTCTGTGGCAATGGTGGTTCTCGAGTGCTCTCCTCAACCCTGATTGGTATTCACGCTTAGTGCTAGACGTCTTGCGAACTTCAACCCTCGCCTCGCGTTCAACAAGGTGTAAGTAGGTTTCGCTAAATTTATGATTAGGACTTATTCATCGCAAACTACGAGAATGATGATATACATTACTTCTCGTCATGAAGCATGTACACGATTACCTATCTGTAATGTAATGTAATGTAAGGTTCAAGTACAAATGCAGCCATAGATTCTTTTGTCGTATTCTAGTGCTAATGCTGCGAAGCAGGAATTTACCTAATTATTTTATATTTTTTAGATTCCTCTTTTTGTAAATCGGGAGCTGGGGTTAATTTTACTATCTAGGACAAGCGAAATTTATAAGCTTATTCTAGATTCCCTTGTTCGGACGCTGTAAATCATCGTAAATATATTTTTTAAAAGTGTCACGTTTAAATGTTTATAAATTATATTAATAAGTATAAGTGAGACATTAGCTTCAGAGGCGAAAATTTCTCTTCAGTTTTAACGAGATAGGATAAACTTACACTTCAAAGATACTATTGAAGTGTAAGTTTATTCATTTACATTAATTGAGTGTTCAATGTTCATGCGAATGTGGCATAATAAGCGTGAGGTCAAACAGGGCGTGGGTTGGCGTCTCCATCAAAAAGAATTACGACCAGTCGTGTCTCTAATTATAGACGTCAAGTCTACGTGTTGCTCGTAGTGATCGATGATGGTGGCTATACTAATTTCTCTTCTTTCTTGTGTGCTATCTTTGAATTAATGATCGTTACACGCGGTATAAATGTTTCGCAGGCTAATATTGCTGAAATAATCGTTTATTATCAATGTAATTATTATTGTGTGTAAGTTTATTACGACCTCCGTAGCCTTGTGGTACAGGCGTGTGCTTTAGAAACCGGAGGTCGTGGGTTCGAATCCTGCGTGGAGTCAACAAATTTTCACTGTTGTTTCCTAGTTGGTCAGGGCAATTTGGGCCGATCACCCAATTGTCTGAAAAGTAAGATGATCCATGCGTAGGATGGGCAAAAAAGTCGGTCCACCCACCAACCTGCATTGGACCAGCGTGGTGGGATACGGTCCAAAACCCCCTGATGGATAGGGGTGTATTAGGGGAGGCCTATGTCCAGCAGTGGACTATCACAGGCTGATGATGATGATGATGATGATTATAAAAAGAAATGTGTGGATTTAATCTTTCACTGCTTATTATTTTATTTACGCCATTGGTGAGTAGATTAAATATGCAAGACAGCACAATATTTTTGTTATATTAATATGTAAATTGCTTTGAAAATCTATGAAAAGTAATATTTTATATGTCTTTTTTCGGAAATTTAAAGTAGCTCAAGTTTTAATGAATTATATTTCTCGGGCAAAAAAGTAAATCCATGTGACGTTTTATCGAAACTTTGCTAATAGGAGGGGTACGGTCTTAAAAAGAAATCATTTGCTATATTTCAGCGTATACGAGTTCTAATCCAGTTTTGAATTTAAGCTAAACAGGCAAAATAATGTCGACGAAACGTGTTTTCAGTTAATTCCATTCAATGTACATTAGGGAAATGATTATTAAAAAAATTCGTTGCCATTCTCCTGTACCAAATTTTATTTTTGAAACGTTTCCGTGACTCAAATTACGTGCCTGTGCATATACTTATAGTATGTATCCCAGTAGGTATGTACGGCTTTCAATCCCCTTGGGAAATTTGGCGAGAGACATAACATGGCGGTTACCCTAACTGCCAATGTGATTAACTGTACCCCAAAGTCGTTGATCAATCGGGTGTGAGTTTATGTGATCGATATTTACGAAAAGTCACTTTAGCATGAAAGCGACTTTTCGTAATAAGTGTGGAATAAAACATTAGTTATATGTGCCCATCGTGTAACTGTTCGATTGTTATGCTGTTTTATTGAAATCTTCAATATGTATCATGCGTTGAATGGGAATTATTAAAGTCTGTACTCGTTGTAAAGAAGAATTGTGTCTGCTGGGCAAAGAGCATACATGCATTTAAATATGTTGTTGTGATATACGTCATATTCCATACATTCAGTAGCATTTTATCTGTTTATTATGCAAAACATAACCCTAGGTTGGGGGTCAGATTGCAGTCGATCTGTGATAAAACTGATGCTTACGTCAAAAATCTTTCAAGTAGCTGTTGATAAAAGGCGATTGCATTTTGCCATAGAGACCGGTAAATACAATAATTGTGAAGTGTTTACAAAATAACTTCTAATTTTAATAATTATTAAAATATATTTTTTGTCACTGCATTTTTTTTTTAATTTTATTTCGTTATTATTCTCTTTTTATTTCTGTACGGTGATACATACGACAAAAAAATCTTTTCATTTTTATATATTTACTACTCTTCACTGGTTCCACTGGAAATCAGCTTTGATGAAATGATTAAATTTATGATATCATCCAGAGTGAAAATTCATTCAGGGCATTTTTTTTTGTTTATTGTTGTTTGTAAATAATAATAATGTCCTCGAAGTCGATTACGATTACCTATATTAGAGATCAGCAAACTTCGCAGGAGATATTATAGTGCACAAGGGTACACGCAAACATGGCGCGCACCCTATTCCTTTATGTGCTTAAAGCCCGATGGGACGGATAACCGACACGACCGGAGGGAGATAAGACGCAGGACCGACTTTTACATGTCCATCCATCGCATGGATCATCTAACTTTACAGGCAATCGCGTGGTCAGCCCGTATTGTCCTAACCAAGAGGGAAACAACAATGAAAAGTTGATGAGTCCCCGCAGGATTCGAACCCACAACCTACGGTTTCTAAAGTGCCAAGTAAGACCATATAACTAGGCTGCGGAGACAGTTGGGAAAAATTATTTATATTATTATGTAAGAAAAATTTAAATAAAAGTTATTTAAATAGACTTACTATTTAAATAAACAATTAAAGGTTATTTGTAAGTAACCTTTAAAGGCTTATCTTACGCTTCTAGTATGCACATGCATGCATCAAAACACATGGTCTATTATAGCCGTACTTATTCACGTCTATGAATAAAAAGTAGTATTTTACGAGTGCCTCGTGAAAATATTTCCATGAGTACACGTTGTCACCGCGGATTTAATTTGTCACCAAATACGATTCAAAGATACACGAGTACTTTAAAAGTAACGGTTTTTGATTTCAACGTCGTGCATCAGCTATTTGTCCGATTCGTGCACGGTGATTACAGTTCGTACTTCGTATTGCGAAAGCCGATGCCGGCTTCGATACGGATTGTGGTCGTCACGCCAAACCATCATCTGGTAGTTTATACAGACACTTAGCTTAATATCTAACGTTCTGGTACGAAACTTTAATATTTTCTCTTCAATACAACAGCTAAATAAGATTTTGAGTTTATATGTTTTTATTGGTTGTAGCTATGAGACCCGCTTGACATTCAACAGATGATAAGTGCCCTTCCCAAAAGCTTTGCCTACAACGCCAAGAATCCGCTAACTGCGCTGATACATGTGATGATACGACTCTTTTATCCAATTATTACTTTAGATATGGCAGACACTACCGATGAGCGGCAGAAATAGGAACCACGGTGGTACAGACGGTCCTTTGTAAATAAGAGACCAAGCGCCTTAAAATTTAAACAGAGTTATGCGAAATTACCGTTATAATACACGATATTTGATATTTATAAGGGCTGTAAGTTTTAACGCTATAATATAAATTATATTATTACACAAATTAAGGATCTTTTATGGTTGTGGTATCATCATCATCATCATCATCATCATCAGCCTGTGACAGTCCACTGCTGGACATAAGCCTCCCCTAATACAGCCCTTTTTTTAGGGGGTTTTGGACCGTATCCCACTTCAGCATTGTGTCCGAATGCGCTAATGAGGGATGCAACATGAAATTTTATCCGCGATTGACCCATCCGTACTATGGATCCCATCTACTAGCTTCAGAGGAATTGGGTATCACAAAATGCCTAACAACCTTTAGGAAACAAAATGATAATTCATATAGTTGAGTCCCCGAGGATTCGAACCCGATTCCGTTTACTAGTACTCCTACCACATAGGCCGGAGAGCATGTTAGCTATACACAAAAACCGTTACGAACCTTTTACTAAGTTCAATATAAGAAAATATTAATTCTAACGTACGAGTTCCTGTCCATACACGAATCGGAAACTGTTGTTTTCACTTTCTTATTACTATCCTGAGCTGATTAAGCTACAAAAGTTTATTCTGATATTTAAATCAGGATGTAACTATCGGACCATAACTTCAGACAATGTATCTTACTGCTACTCTAGTAAATTATTTGAAAACTCTTATAAATTCAATTGAGTTACATACATTTCAATGCATTAATTGCTCAGTATTAAATTTATTTAACAAAGATATGATTCACTAGATTTGTTCAACAACGTTTGTAACGTCAAAGCAATAGGCTCTAGTCAAGCATTTTGAGGCTTTGTAAGATCCAGATGTTCAAGGCTTTTGTTGATCTCAAAAGGCTATTTGTTGTAGTATACTCTATAGACCATTCTGGTCAGAAATTACGATACATCTATGGCTAGAAACGATCAACCTTCTGTCTTCGATTGAGCCATAATTAGAGGTTGATATCTGAATAATGTAAAAGATCTCCTGAGGCTCGAGTAATATGGGTGTAAGTCTGCCACAAATCCATTCTTGGCCTTTATCTTGCCTCATTTATTAAAGACTTTCACAGTGTATAAATAATGCGAAGAGATAGTATTTTTGCGATGATATCTTCCCTGATTTTTAAAATTTAAACGATCTTGACGTCAATAATGACGTATGTAAAAATACTATCTCTAGAGAGCGGAATTGGTTTAGTGTTAATAACTTGTATTGTAACCAAAGGAAAACAAAATGTATTAGATTCATGACTCTAATGTGAAACATGGTAAATTTGAAGTGGTTATAAATGGGGAGGTTAGACGTAGTTGAATCAACTGTATTTCTAGGAATAACTGTAGATACGAAATTGCCAATGGGGCCCCCATATTAATAGGCTAGCAAGTAAATCCAGCTTGCAGCTTACGCTGTGAAAAAGAATTAGATTATTAACCGATGTGGAGACAGCTGTTTAGTATATTTTAGCTATTTTCATAGTATTAGTCTTATGGCATCTCTACTGTGGGGAAATGCGGCAGATATAATACGATCTTGTCCTCCAAAACGCGCACATGTGCAGTCTATAACCTGGCCCCAAAGAATCATTAAGAAAGTTGTTCACTGAAATAAAAATAATGACCGTTAGTTCTCAATAGCATATTTGAAAATTTAATGTATGTGCAAAAAATAGAAATGATTTCTAAGACATTGTGATGCACATAACATAGATACAAGGAACAAAATAATCTAATTCTTCCAGCAACTAGACTGCGAAGAATAAGTCAAGTCTTTATGGGACAATGTATATGTTTTACAACAAAAATCCTAGCAAACGTTCAGAATTTAACTATTAATAAATTTAAAAGGTAGTCAAGGAACGTTTATGTGTTAGAAGGTTATTACGATATTAATGAATTTTTAAATGATAACACAGCCTGGTAATGGAATGCTCGCTCCAGGTCCTGTTTCAAAATTGCATAATATGTAATGTCCAATTATCAAAATGTTTGTTATTTTTAAAAGATGACATAAAAATAGCCCGCTGAGTTTTTTCGCCGGTTCTTTCCAGGTCTGTGGCGTCCTTTTCCGAACCGGTGGTAGTGTGTTGACAATCAATAAGCAAGTGTAAACTTCTATATTGAATAAAGATATTTGAATTTGAATTTGAATTATTTTATCCTAAATATACGATCGGACCGGAGTATTGAATATGTTAAGTTTCTATTATCGTTACTTGTAAAGCGATATGAGGGAATTTTTGTACGTAGCTAATGAGAGTCGATTCAGAGTACCTTAATTATACAGAAGGGAGAGAAATGCAGGGAGTCTTAATTAGTACTTCACTGTAATAATAACCAATCAAGAAATAAGTATAAGTTTTCACATTTCTTATTTTCTTAAAGAGCTTTAAGCGTAACACAAAGTTTTAATGAACTGCATTCATAAAAACGATAACTTTATCAAGTTAACGTTGCAGACAAAATAGGTCATAACTTTATGGATATCCAGGTCTAGTTTTTTTTAAAGGCTCGCTTAATAGCAATTAATTTTGTTACTGTTCATTCATTATGTAGGCGAGGGCACTTTAATTGCTCAAAAGTGAAGTTACGCAACTATTTTAGTTGTAACGAGAAAACTTTATTGACAATATTTGTTTCGAAGCGTTTTGTTTTAAAGTCAATATTAGCAATAGCTCCCCTGTCAGCCAATTCAAACTTTTAATCCATGATGTTCAAACGAGTTGTTTGTTAAGTATTATGTTCTTATAAAGCGCAATTTTGTGTAATAATTTAAAGCGATATATACAAATCATATTGGTTTGAGAACCGTAAACATTTATCTTCGGTTAGTCCGTTAATTATAGCAAAGCTGAATAAAATCTGGAATAAATTAAAGCAAAGTATTATGACAAGGTCTGATAGTAGCAATGGGTTGTAAATTGGCTGACTGACGCTGTACATCAATCGCCTTGCGATGCTTTATTTTATTTCGCTCTAGTGTTTGTTAAAAAGTACGTTTCAAACGTTATTTAAGCGAGAGTAGATGTGCCAATAGCATATTATCTTTTGGACTGCTCTTGTCTTGTTTCCTCGTCTTTTTCTTTTTAACATTCTGTTTGGAAGTTTTTTGAGAGCTAAAGTTATCATGTTATATTATAAAAATACTAAAAGGTAGTTAAGATGCTGTACTTGTCGTGTTCTATTCGTTGACTTGTAAAAATCTTATAAAATTGGATAGAAAAGGCAAATTACAGATGTATACTCTAAATATGACGCGTTGTCTTATATTCGTGGATAAAATTTATATCCATACAGCCATCTTGAAAAATGGTTTGAGAGGACTGAAAGTGCCCATTTGCTTGAGAAGTTTTCACAACTTTTCATCGCCATGCCACAGAGTAAAACGCCTTTGGAATATCAACAAAGCAGATGTAAGTAGGTCTTTTGGATTCACTAGTTCTCTTAAGGCAACTCGCGTAGTATTGGTATATGTTTTCTTTAACGGGTCCGGACGTTTCTAGTTCTTCTTCTTCTTGTATAATTTCTTTGCTTCTGCAAAGATTTTATCCGGTTTATTAAAGTCGGGTATTCGTTCAATCTATATATATATATATTACTTTTTGATAGTATGTATATATAATTCGGTGGATAGTCTATAAAATACTTCATCAGCTACAGATTATTAAACAGTAGTGTTGTAAACCCTATATACGCCAAACATTATTTGTATTAAATCTACATTAAATGATAATAAAAGCTTACAAAGCTTAAGTGAGGTGACATTGTCCGTTAAACTCAAAAACTAAAAGAATGTAACATAATACTACTATTAAACTAAGAGCCTATAAAATAATTGAAATCTCGAAGGTGGAGATTTATAGGGTTCAATCATTGGTATTTCCTTCATAATTCTTATCGTATTTTAATGATGGCTAACCTTCAGATTGAACTACAATCCGTCCGTCACAGATAATATAAAACAACAATGAGCGCTCAAAAAAAACACAAACCATTAAAATATGAAAATACCAATACACAACTCAAATAATGATGGGCAGCGAGCACATAGTCCGCGTGACCGCACTTAACGGACGACACCTCAATATATTGAAAGTCACGTTCCAAGTTAAAATTTGAACATGACAAATATCGACGTTGAACACATAATTATACCGCTATGAATTATTCTTTTCATCTCGTTTCAGCCAAGTCATGCCTCAGGTGGGGCGGCCTCGCCAGCAGCGTGGAATAGAGATTAAAAATGTGTCTCCAATGTTATGTTTCTTGCATCTCACCTCACGCGGCATATAGGTCGAATAGGGTTACCATCTGTAAAGTGTCACATTTGAGGTGATATACCCTAAATAGCTTACTAATAACGAATGACTTGTAGTTTGATGACTTTCCGAGCGTTGTTGTTCAATCTTTACTAATATATTAAGCTTTACAGTTTCTTTGTTTTGAAACTATGTTGGCAAGATTTAGGTCGCAAATTAAAAACTTCCTAAAGTGATGATGCCTAATATCAAGAATGGCTTTAGAGAACGTCGCACTATGATTGACAGGATTTAAGCATCGATCAATGACATTTAATAAACGTACAATACGTTCATCTTGCATTAATATGTTATGCGACGTCATCTAGTGCTGCTTTAAGTCTTGAACTATGTGAATAAAAGTATCAATTCGTAATTTACATATAAAATAAACCGAATAAATGTCCATTTTATCAAAAAATAAACATGCTACGATGGTAAAATATAAAAATATAGCGTTTTTCTCTATGGTATGCTATGTTTTTGAGTTTTATGTCGCATGGTCACCGCGCTAAAAGCTCGTGAGTAAAAATACGAGTCCCCGCATAGATTCGTGTTTAATCGTCGACGCTGGCGATATTGCATCCTGCGTTCAGAAATGGACGGGATAAGGCACCGTTTGATATTATTCAGCTGCGATGTAGGCTCTGATGCGTTAATTTAGCACAAAGCCCAGTAAATAAATGAGTCTATTAAAACGGGTATCGTTAAAAAAATATTTGTGAAATATAAAAAAAATGCTCCAATAGAAATTTAAATTAACCTGTAATAACTACGCAATGGTTCTAGGAACTTATTGTGTTCTGTTTATATTTTGTCTGTTTTTTTTTTATTTTAACAAAACTTATTAGCAAAACCGCAGAATTGCAAAAAAATAAATAAAAAACGGTAACGTTTTAATTAAGCTCGCGGGCAACAGTTTGAACGAAAAATAAATTGTATTAATTGACATTTTACTTTTTTTACGTGCACATATTTCGATTCGATTTATCATTCGAATAATTTTTTCATTTGCGTACGCGTAAAAATTCGAGCGCGATTCGATCATGCGGAGTAATCATGATAGATTACACGCGTTTCCACGCGAGAAAGGTTCGTTTATTGCTTGTGTAAAAGTTTAATAAATGTTTACGGCCCCATTTTGGGTTTCGGTACGAAGTTCCACGTACAAAAGTGTACACAGGAACAACGTTACTTAGCATATATCTACAATATGTAACAAAATATTGGTGTTCGTTGTAGGCACAATAAAAACCAAATATGCTAATAAGCTAAGCAGTTAATATAAGAGAAACAATTTGTCATCTGATTGAATAATAATACTATAACGAATTTTATCTCTTTTATAAATATTGAATTACATTTTAACACACTATGTTTTTAAGATTTTTAATCACGGGACAGACTTATTTAGTTTGTCGTTTTCTTTTATTTGACACTACGCATAACAAATACATATATGTAGGGTCATTTGTTGACCCATTTAAACATTCATATATGGCGGGGGATATACGAAAGGGGACCTACAGGTGGTAGGTTCCCTTTTTACAGGAGACCGTCTGAGTGAGTACCACCGCGGTGCCTATTTCTGCCGCGAAGCAGTAGTGTGACAACACTGCTGTGTTCCAGTTTGAAGGCCACCGTAGTCAGCGAATTTACTGGGTAAACAAAACTTAACACCCTATATCTCATCACGGTAGACAGCGCGTTGGCGATACTACTGGTATTGGCAATGTCTATGGGCGTCGGTGACCACTTCCCATCAGGTAGCCCGACTGCTCGTCTGCCGCGTATGCCAAAAGAAATATGACAAAGGTCGTTCACGTAGTTTTATTATAATAAAGCTGTTTGGTCTCCTTTCTCACATGATACCATCAGGGGTGGTACTACCGCGTTGCTTATATCTGCAAACCCTTATCCTGTAATAATTTAGTGTATAGACACTATTGTCTTACTCGTTAAACAGTATCGATGTTAGAGTAAATACAGGATAAATGTAAACAGGGCGGCAAGTCATTTTGTGACACTGGTTTTCAGTTCAGTTCAGTTCTTTGGCTTGACGGCGTTTCCTTGTAGATTTCGCCAACGTCAAGTTTTTCGATTAGACTCTGCTATATGTAACAGGCTTCGTAAATGAACAAGGTCACAGTTAATAACTAAGAATTAATTATGGGCTGAGATAATCCACCACAATAGTTTCTGGGCATGCTTGGTGTGAAAGTCCTTTTTGTCTTTGACAAAAAAAAAAGTAATTGAAAAACTTGAAATTTATAATATTATTTATTAATGTAATGTTTAATTTGTATAAATAAATAATGTTCTTCAGTCGATTTCGACTACGGCGGCAGATCTATATTAGAAATCAGCCAACTACGCAGTATAAATTATAGTGCACAAGTGTACGCGCAAACATAGGTGCACTCCCTGTTCCTTTATGCTCTCAAAGCCCGGTGGGACGGATAACCGACACGATCGGATAGAGAAAGGCGCAGGACCGACTTTTTACAAGTCCATCCGACGCATGGATCATCTTACTTTTTAGCCAATTGGGAGGTTAGCCCTAACCCTAGTTGGTTAAACCACAATGAAAATTTGTTGAGTCCCCGCAGGATTCGAACCCACGACCGCCGGCTTCTAAAGCCCACGCCCTTACCACTAGGCTATGTTGATTAATATATTTTATACAATTTGTTTCATCATCATCATCAGCATCAGCCTGTAATAGTCCACTGCTGGACATATGCCTCCCCCAATACCCCCTATCCATTAGGGGGTTTTGGACCGTATCTCACCACGCTGGTCCAATGTGGGTTGGTGGGTGGACCGACTTTTTACATGTCCACCCGACGCATGGATCATCTTACTTTTCAGAAAATTGGGTGATCGGCCCAAATTGCCCTAACCAACTAGGAAACAACAATGAAAATTTGTTGAGTCCTCTCGAGATTCGAACCCAGGACCTCCGATTTCTAAAGCACACGCCCATACCACTAGGCTACGGAGGCAGTTCAATTTGTTTAAAATATATTGATTGTTATTTTTAGTACCTCGGCAGTTATTTACATACTCACTTCGTGCACAATAATTGCCTTTCATTTCAACGTGACCGCATTACCGCTACATTGACAATTCCAAACCGCTAACACCAGCATTCTCATCATGAAAATTTCATAAGTTAAATATCTTTATAAACTACGTTAATTAAAACATTAATTAACATAGTATTGGCGCAATTTGAATCCTTTAATGCCACGCTTCCCGCCTTTTTCATAATGTTATTTAATATCAAAGCTCGTTTACCATAAAAGTTTTTTGGCTTCCCGTGGTTCCTTTTTCATAACTGGACATGAAAATGTACAGGATTTAACGGTTCCTTTTTTTTTGGCCACATTTAATCAGATTTTCCTAGTCTACATCAGCTTTAACTGTAATTAAAATATTGAGGTTAATATCGAATAATAAAAATTACTCACTCTCTACTTTTGGCAGTTGCTTTTTTTCAACTTTATTGAAAATATTTACTGCTAATTGGGTAGTAAATTTTATATGTATCATTTTACGCTTCATCGAAATGATAAAACTTGGTTAATTTTGATATTTTATCTATTTACTACAATTGAGAATATTAAAAATATAAATTCTAAAATGACGTCGTCAACCTTAAAGAAACCTTAGCTCACATATGACTGTTACATATGAATTCGTATTCGATTTAACACCACCGAAATCCCTTTTATTACTACCTATTTACCGTTTTACAAAACAACTATAACAGTCAAGTGACTTTAAGTCGTTCTACGTGCGATAAAACTACACGTACATATAATAGATTTCCTGTTGCTGATGTGAAATGAAAACTTAGTACGTTCATGAGAAGTAGAAAATAGAATAGAGAACAGTGCGCTCTACGAATAGGATGTATAGCTGTTAACACGCTAATGAGCTTATCTATAAGAACCTTCATAGCAACGGGCGTTTCGTGTAAAATGGTTATGGTAACTGGTTAATCCTGATTATATTACGGTTAGTCTAATTTGTTATAATGTCTAAAGTTTGCTAGTTTGATAAAACACGTTAATTTTAGCATCTAATAATTACACATTTGTCAGTTTCCTATCAGTGCTAAAATAATTTTTTTTCGAACATTTTATGATTAACATTATCTATTTTTCTATGGGAAAGAGCTCAATAGGCTTGAGGTTTGATTATAAACCATTGTAAAGTGTTTGTAAATAAATTGCGTTGATCAGCCACAAATGGTATTACTCGTATTAATTGTATTTAATTCCTATACAAAAACAGATAAATTGTATTACTTACAAAGTTTTATGTCACACTATTGGCGTCAAAAACAGACACATTTTATGGCATAAAACATATCGTAAGGTTAAATATGGCATTATTCTACATATAATAATGCTTTAACATTAGGCGACATTGTTATGTTTACAGTCTCATTTGACTTTGCTGTAAATAATGTTAAAGGCTTGTATAAAGTCTTTTAGAGTGCGCACTTTAAGCACTTGCTCAAGATACGTACAAGATATCCCCAAATGTTTCACTTCCATACGCATTACTACCGAGAAGTGATCCTTTCTAACGTGAGGAATGCCGGCGACAAAGGATAGTACCAGCTAAACGTCAAGTAGCGTTAAACCGTTTTACTTCATGATACGTACAAAGTCAAAGCAAAATTTCTTAATACATTCCGTTTTAGTATGTTTCCACATTTGGAGAGATTTTTATAAAGATTTCATTATATGAACGCATCCATTTATTGTTCGGATTTCCCGTCCGCAAGTTAATAATTTCGATTTTAATCAACTTTTCACGGATTTAATATATTATATAAATAAATCGCGTCAATTATTTTAATAAATAATGCGAAAAATCCGTAAAAAATAATAATAATTTTGATTTTATCGTAATGAAAGCAATCAACAATGCTGTAAATGATTTTATTACTTACAGTTACGTTACCAGATTTCAATAAAAGGTGTTTTCATTGTGCCTACTAACAATAATTACACTAACCACAAAAATTTTCATACATAAGGCTTATTTTAAAGTATTTTTATAATTCTCAATAAAATAACATTATGTTACATTAAAACCTGAAAATTAAATCTATATCAAGTAATAATCAAAGTTAATCGGAGCCTTGCTTAACCAACTTATAACTTACGATCTACAATCATAATTTTTGTGGGACACCCGAGATTCGAATGACGCGCTAATTTCAAGCGAGTTCGCGGAGCAGCGGGCGGATGCACGTGTGCGTCCCTCGGTCGCTTTTTATTGCTCTCGCGACGCGACGCTTAGGCCGAGACTGCCGAACGCAAAACCCGCCATTTTGCATAATTAACGACAATTGCAAATTGGGGCATATACGAACTTTCAGACAAAGTAGCAGTCATTCGGATTTGTCGGTATGGTTAAAACATAAGGGATAGTTTGATAGTTTTTGTTGAATTTGATGGACAAACTAGGCTGATGTCCACTTGATGATGAGATACAACATGCCTGTTAAAAGTTCTGTGTACGACAATAGTAATTAGTTTGTCGGCTCAAGACGAGGGGTTTTAATTTTTAACACATTAATTAAAATGTATCCGATAAAAACAAAATGAATATATATGATAAAAGTCTTATGTCAATGTCAAATGTGTTAATACTTGAAGCGTCCTTTTAATTGATGCACCTGTAGCCGTCTTGCCTTATTCTTCTAATTACTTATTTCTCGCCTAATAAAAATTTTTATTTTATATTTATAAAATTTTAGTATTTTATATAGGTATTGTTATAATTTTTCCTTTTTTAATAATGCACTACCCATTGTTAGAGACGAGTACAGTTTTTTTGTGCGTGATTGAAAGGTGCTATTGAAATGAGTTTTTGAATGAGGTAATTTGGTGACTATCGCTTTTTTATTTATTGAATAATAAAAGGTTTGGAACAGCGAATTAGGTCAAAGAGAAAAATTTTGATTTATTCGTAACAATATATTAAATCTTGGGCAGTTATGTGCTAAGTAATCCAATTTTAAACTTGAAGTTATGTAACACTCAATAAAATAATTAATAGTTCTCGATTTCCCTCATATGTTAAGGCGTCAAGATTAAATTGATTTAGTAGGTAGTCGTAGTAGGGTCGAGATTCAATGGCAATGGCTTTTTAATTGCCCTCTAGAGTTAAAGTGATTAAGTTCTAAAGACTATTTCAGTTATTTCTCTCCCATATAGCTCTATTATTAATAACCTAATGTTTTAGACGTATGGTGCATAATTGCCAAATTCGTCGTATTGTCTATATGAAATGAATGGTCTTAGAAGCTTCGACGCTAAATAATACAAAACAATTTTCTTAATTAACACTGTGCAGTAATGTTTTAGTTCGTTTTTAGTTGTGCAAAAACATTAAAATCCCTCGAACGGAATGAAATTTTATTTTAAATTGCTTGATGTAGATCTGATTATTAATGTAAGTAAAAAGGAAAAATCTCGCTAAATATTGAAAAATTAAAAATTTATCCGAAAAGCATATGGCAGATGACTTTTAACGATAGATACGAATACTTAAATTTATTTAAAGCATTTAAATGTGTTACATTTATAAAAATACTATAATTATATCCGTTGAATAAACCATCAATATATGGACGTGTTTGTGATGCTTACACGTACTATAAAATGCTCTAAAAGGTCCGCTATCAATAAACTAGCGCCGGCTACCGCTATATTTTTTATGTTACGTCATTAATAAATAATGGAAATGCGAATGGTCCTTCGTGATATCCAACAAAACGGTGCGGCATTAGAGCAGGCGGATATCTGTTGTTCTTTATGGGCTCTCCCTTTTAGTGCTTTGTCGAAATATTTACGCCCCATATTGAACGTGAAATTCCAAACAAAGCCGGGCCGCATATGCGCGCGGCCCGCCACACGTGCGCTCTCTAGCCGCTGCGTTCACAGATTACTGGGATGGAGGCATTGAACAAACAAAATGGTCACGGTTCTGTTTTTTTTTCTGTCCAACAATACAGTTGAACGTCGTACGGCCATCATCGAATGCGTATTAATTATGTTGCAATCTATAGGGCTTCGGGCAGTGTTGTTAATACATTTTTTACTTTTTTTTAAAAGTGTATTATAAAAAAAATGTGTGTGTAAATGTGGCATTTACGTAGATTTTTGTAATTTTGCAAGTATTGTAACATGGTCATTAGTTAATACAAATTCTTTTTTAGAAGATCAAGTATCTCAATGTTGATGACGTGACATATATGAAAATAATTAATTTTGTTTTGCTTGATTGTTTTCGAACAAAATGCTTACAGTAACATCGATGCGTGGTTAGAAATCTTTGATTAATAGGGTCTTTATGTGATATTTACCGCTGGAATTATTGTTAATGATCACCCGAATTGATCGGTGACAAATTTGACTGAAAAATAAATTTATTTTACATACTCCACAAATAATTGAACATCTAATTACGGAAACACAGAAATAATTACACTTACATTATACGTAGAAATGTATAATTTGCGTATAATAACTTTCGACTGTCTAATAAATGGTAGGCAAGCTTTATTTGAAAAGTTCTAACTTTATTCGGTCATTGTACACGACCTTATATGTCGCAAGAGCTAATTACCTCACCAACAGTGATTTAATTAATAGGTGTTGTACATTTGTTTAATGAGCCATCATGAACAAGGCTTGAGGTCCTACAATTGTGTCTTATGCTTGCGTTTATTTTGTTACGCTTGTGAATCGTCGTACGGCAATAAAAGTTATATCAGGCACGTACATATAGTACATCTTCATAACGAAGACATATTGGCATATCAGACTGGCAATACACGTAGTATCTAGTACTCAAGTCGATAGAAGTATGTGCTGTTACGCAATCCCGTCTGATTCAGTGTGGTGTATCAGTTTATGGGGAGTGTATATCAAATCGAGCAGAAATCGTAAACTCCTAACAAAATGACCGATTTAGCACTTGCTCGCTAACCCCATCGATAAATAACGTATGTATTTCAGTTGTTGAAATGGTGATAAGCTTAATATTCTTCTATCTAAATTTTTAGGCTATAAATCTATACTTTTGCTAACTTTGTATTTCTACAAAAAAAACTTTTGTTATTTTGCATACTTGTATTTCTTTATCCCCAGAGGGTAAATGTATATTTTTAATAATATAATTGCGTTATATAAGTTATATTACAGCTTTAGTTACGTATTTGGAGATATATCATATTTAATTAATCATTTTACGGAACACTTACCCGTTTTTAAAAAGGAGAAAAGGTTTTCGTTCCACTACACTACCTATATAAACGGCAACCGAATTCATTATTAAATGTGTATCGATTTTGAGCATTGATTGATTTTTTTATCAAGAATTTGGCAATCAAAACTTAAGACATGTGCACAAGTTTGAAATATAATTTGAGCAATATTTATTTACACTTTTATGCAAATGATAGCAACCTTTATTTATAATCTACTTAGTTTCTTTTTCGTTAAAGTATTATCTATATTACATGTAAGTTTGGTCCCAGGTGTATATAGATTGATATAAAAACTATAAACTATACAGTAGTCTCCAGTGTATGAAGGGCATATGCACCTCAATTTGCATACTCTGTTAGCCGCACCATGCATCCACATTACGTATTCATCGGGTCCCACGTATCGTTTATTTTTCGATGAGGACGAATGAGCGGGCGCGAGGAACAAATTGAATTTTATGACTATAAGAGCTCGCGTCAAAATGTATAACACTAGTCTAACGCAGGTCCAATATTGGATTTTCTGATTGGAATTCAAATTGCTATTGTGTTGAGACCACGGGCAGCGGAGGTACGCTCGGAATTTGAATATGTAACTGATTTAGGTATTCGTATGTTTAGAGAAGTAATCCGCGGCAGTGTAAGCTTTACCCGATATTAAACTGTTCCTTTGGGCGGTGCCATGATGTTACGTAGTTTAAATCTTTCTTGATGTATAAGATATTATCTATAATTTTTATGTTTTTCACTTTTAAAGAAATAAAATTATACAGAGTATTATAATAATTTTAAATATATATTTTCTTCCTTGCTCACTCGAGTGCTTTATATAATATTTTTAACATATATATAGCTATCTATCTAATAGTTATAGTCATATTATGGTCACGGGCCATGAAAGTTGCATTGATTCTAAAATCTCAAAAAAAACTTTAAAATCAACAAAATAAATCTGTTAAAATAAATTTTTTCTTTATTCAACTTTTCGTCTTTTAAGCTTTAGTGAACGTAACCTTATTTTTAATTTTCAATTTAAATTAAAAATAAATAATGATGTACTTAATGCATTGATTGTCACCGATATAATACAGATAAGCCACTCGAAGATGTGGCGGTCGTAAGTGTCGTGACTCTCGACAAATCTGTCACGGCCGCGCTTGCTCGTATTTCGTATTACGATGATCCAATAGTAAAAGTGGGTGCAAGCTTTGACCCGTCAAAAGTGGTGTCGCCGAAGCGTGGGGCGAGCGCGGGGTCGGCATCGATCGAGATGGCGGGAAACAAAACCGCGCGCCATCGCGACTCGATTGCCGCTCGTCTTGTTAAGATAATATCAATTTGCAATGCAACTTTATGGATTGCTATTATTGCTGTGTGATTATGGTTTAAAATGGATTGGTTTTTTATTATTGTCTAATGGTGTTTTCAATTGTAACAAAAACTATATTGACTTTGACATTGAACGTAACCTTGTCGATGGCTTTTGTCTTTTGATGAAATCGATCGTGTTTTTATAATATTTTTGGTGATAATAATTCCTTACAATTATTGTCCTTACTTTTGATTAACATTATTAAAACTACCACATGGTGGAATTTTTAATTTAATGTTTTATCTTTGGCACTACAGATATTAATGATAGCTAAAGAGAGCTTAAATTGAATGAAACATTTTTGACTTTGACATTGACTATAACCTTGTCGAGGGCTTTTGTCTTTTGATAAAAACGATCGTGTTTTGATAATATTTTCGGTTGTAAATGTTGGTGATTTTAACTGAATTACTGTTCTTCTTGTTCTTCTTAGTTTTCATTCTTCATTTACTGCAGGTTGTGTCTAGTCTGACTAGCTCATTAATTCGACGTATTAGGATCAGAAATCTTCGTTATGGGCTGATCGAACGGCTTCCGTAATCGATAGAATTATTATAAGATATTTAAAAAATTAAGACAACAAACTTAAGTCAAAAAAAAATTAAGTCTTAATTCATTATACTCTAAATTCACAACAACAAAGATTTTAAATCAAATGCACCATAAATTAAACGTGCTAACGTTTAGTGAAATCAAGTCGTATATGTCTACATTAGTCTCAGACTTATCCGTGCATACGTTGCTAGAATAGATTTATTACATGCAGGCCTGTTTCTAAAACAAGCTAATATCAGGTACAGCATACAGCTACATAAAAACAAACTTTTCTAAAAGACATGTTTTCACTCTGCAACCGTGGTCCGCCGTTGTACCCGTTTGTTTTCTAAATAGACTCTGCATAAACCGTAATAACACGCCGCCGGTTTGAAACGACAAATATTTGTTCGCGTTGCCCGTACGCAAATAAAGATTAGAAAACCCTTGCCGCGTTGCTTTGACGACTTTTATAATGGGCGTCGCCGGAAGGAAGTGAGCGGGTGAACCGGCATACGGTTACTCGGTCACCGGTCACCGCCGTACGCCGCAATCAATATGGCGGTTGTTATGACGCGAGTCGCTATTTGCGAATGTCACTCGCACGATTCGATTACGCGTTGATTGCAGCACGGATTTCGATGTTATTAAGCGGAATGGCGTATTGTTTTCGGTTAATTGTGAAATCTTTGACATTACGGTAAAGCAATTCTATTAATTATTGTCAGAACTTATCTGTCGGGGTATATTAAAAGATAAATGCTGATTTGACTTTCGTAATTTGGTATTTCATTCAGCGCGTGACATTCCGTGTTTAGGATAAAAAAAAAAACGAACGATGCTCCCCAAGGCACGAAAGTCCTTGCGTTATGTCAATTTCAGACATCTGGTGGAGTTTTAGGAAACGTATTAGGGTGTGTCCCTGTGCCTAAATACGTAACAGTTTTTCGGTACGTGACAATCTTTCCTATTAATGCAACAGTTTAAAGTACCTAATTAGAGTAATAACAATTGTATTATTCGGCGTTTTTTGCTACACATAAACGTTTGTAAATTTGTAAACCCGGGCTTAAACATGAAATTGTCAATATAAATGTTTCTAGATTCTACTATTTCTATATAAGAGAGTAATAACATTTTACTTTCCTTCACAACATAAACTCTCTTTATTGCTTAGCTCTAGTTTTATCTGCAATCGTTTATGACATAAAATATTTGTACCAAACCATCATATTGTGTTATCCATATCTGTTTTTAACGCATACTACAAACATAAATATATATTTTAGTCCACGGTGACACCAAAAAGTATTTCTTAACATTTTCCCTTCCTATTCAGAGTTTCTCATTTGACTTGTCGGTTTCTGTACCATGATCCGACCATTGATACTTTTGTCGTTCGCACAATAGGGGAAACGTGACCGCTTTGACGATCCAGAGCGTTGATATGGGCCACCACTTGGCTTAAGATGAAGCTGTAGATGTGTTGCTCCGTGATGTTGCCACAAACATTATCAGATTAGAGATAATGTTGTATTGTTCACTGTTTGTTGGCTGAGCAGGTCGCTTCATGTTTTAAACAAAGGCTAAAGTAGTTAACGTAGTATACGTTGTCCTATTTTCGTAACGCTTTCGACTAGGTATTGCAACTCTACTAGAAAAAAAATCACCAATATAAGTTGCTACACGCCGCATATCTACATTAATATGTTTTTATCTTATGTTAAATTATTTATAGTAGTAATAGAACAAATTATTACAAGTAAAAAATAGCAGTATGTGAGTTTAGTTACATTAATAAAAGTATAGGATTACACAATTTAGTCTGAAAAGCTTAACTTTACCGGATAATATTCGAAAGCTCGAGTGAAACTTGTTACTTGTCGATGTTGCTAAATTGCGTCGACAAAATTTACAGCAGTTAAATGTAATAAATCTGCGCTTTCCCTCGTGGAAAACATTAAAGGAAAGATTTGTACCCACTTGCATACGAAACTTATTATTCTGAATGAACGAAAAACTATGTTTCCCCGCGTTAAGTGCGCCCTCGCATTTGTATGTAAATTACTTCATTAGTCTCACACAATGTTGGGCTTATGCGATTCGTGTTATAGTTTATATTACCCTTTTGTTACGGATTTATGAGAATGAAAGGTCAACGAAAACACGAAATGGGTTAATTGAACTGTTGTACAGCTGAATTACTATTGTGCTGCAGAATAATCAGCAACGGATTTAACTACTTTTACTTTCCATCTTGACTTCTATACAAATTTGGAATATTGAGGTGCCTATTTCTGCGGCAAAACAGTAGTGTGAAAATACTACCGTGTTCCGGTTATAAGGAGGCCGTAGCCAACGTATTTACTGGGTAAATGATGGATAACACTCACTGTAGGCCCCGCGTTAATATACCCACTTTTTTTAAACGAGTCTAGAAAATAATATAACGAGTTATCAAATCTTGAACGTTAAGTTTAAGATTCGTTGTTACGTTGATATGTAGGCGCGGGACTTTTAAGCTCAGAAATTTAATGCAGTGTAAGCAATAGATGTAGTGACTTAAAGGGTGCTTTGTAGTGTAGGTCATATGCATGCTTATTTATTTAATATGAAAGCATTACACTTTCTTATTGATTGTCAAGTAAAGGACTACCATTTTGTAAATGGAAGCCTGACCTGAGAAGAACCGGTGTAAGAAACCCAGCGGGACCCCATGGGGGGAATTTTACAAAATTTTTACAAAAACATCATATTTTAACAGTTTGAAAGAACCTGGAGTCAACAGTTTATTACCAGCATTAACACACAAACGTACCTTTACAATTTTTTGAATACGAAATAACGATCCCGTGTACAACCGTATTGCTTGTTACTAAGTATGGCATGGGAATTAAAGTGTATAAGTAATTGATTTAGGATTTTTATATAGTCTATTGTCTACTCACCTCGCTTCATTGTTACTAGAAAAGGCTTTTATATTCACTAATCGGAAAAGTTTACGATGTATCATAATTTGTGGACTCTAAAATTTATCGAGCTCCGGTGAGTCGACTTTTTCGAAACCCGTGCTAACTTTGTTAGGAAACACTCTAATATGCGCCGATAGCGACGGTTTGAGGACGCGTTACTTTAACTTTTCAGCACAACTACTGAAATATTCGTATACATTCTGTAATAGACAGCTATTTCAAAGGCCGATGAATTAATGAGCAATTTCGGTGCTTACGTTCAAGTGCCATTTAAGCTTAAAAGGTTTTGCGTCAGGATTCATGCCAATTTTAAATTGCGTGTAATTTGCATTTCTGACGGACGGCCCGCTTTCGCTTGGCGTCAGATTTAATAATGAGCTAATTGCTTTATTAAAATTGATTTCAATTAATTGTGTCACACCAGGATGATGAGCTTTTATCCTAAGTGTTTATTATTTTATAACTAACTAGTCTGTCCACGGCCCTACCTGTGTTATTTTTAGATTTTTAATAAACATCACCATCATTATCATCCCGTGTAATTCACTGCTAGACATAGGCCTTCCCATTAGGAGGTTTTTGCACCGTATCGCTGGTCTAATGAGGGCTGGTGGGTGGACCGACTTATTACATGCCCATCCGACGCATAGATCATCTTACTTTTCAGGCAATTGGGTGATCAGCCCAAAATGCCCTAACCAACTAGGAAACAACAATGAAAATTTATTGAATCCCCGTAGGATTCGAACCCACGACCTCCAGTTTCTAATGCACACGCTTTTACCACTAGGCTGCAGAGGCAGTTTAGCTAATATTTATTTATTTTTTAAATAACTGTATTAAACTAGACAAGGTTGACTCCTTTGAATAAATTACTTGCTAAATTTACACAAAATAATATTGTTAATTTCTGCCAGTGCTGTTTATTTTGTGAGTACTTAACATTGAAAATTATTTATTTTCTAAAGAAATGTCTATAAAATGCGGATAAAATTGTATCTTGCGTTTTATATTATAAAAAGGTGGGCGCTGTAAACAAAATTCTTTGTGTTTGTGCTCCGGAATGTTTAATATCGGCCCAAGCCACAGATTATATCCTGCCCAGTCTGGTCTTTGTCGTAGATGCCTTTGCACGCATGAACTATAGACACAATATTGTCTATCGCCTTTATGGTAATCTGCGAATAATTTGCATTGTGTAAACGGCTATGTATATGTAGGATAAACTTTAGTACAGGTAAAGTTGTATTAGAGCGTGGTATTATATTTTGGAATAATTTATACGTACGACGCCTCAAATCTGTTCAGCATCGTATTGAATGGGTCCATTAGAACATTTACTTGACTTTTTGCACGCATTTTTCACGCCCGGTACTTCTTTAAACATAATAAACAATAACCCTATTCTACTGGAAAGGTGACTCCGTAGTGAAACATCCCATCAAACTGTCAATTCATTTAGTATTTAGTCAAATATCTACATAGATACCTACATAAGGATATGAGTTAGCGGAAGAAGTTGATTATAGATGTAGATAATCGTTTATTATTATGAAAGATAGTTTTTGTTTTTTATTAATAGTAAATACTGACAGTCGAGACTCAATTCCTAGTATGCTCTGGTTGAGAATATAAACATTTGAGTGTTTGTGTTCATGACGTAACCGTGGTCGCGGTTTGTGATGAGTTAGTGAAACAAACTTATTGCAATAATGGCTTCGTTGAAATGAATCGTCGACGTGAGTGGCGGAAATGGTATTAAGAGTAAGTTGAGAGAGCCCATGTCGAAGTTACGATCACACTCGTGCTTATACTGTACCAAACCAAAGTGTTGTTATTGAGTTATAAACGTAACTTGTGTAGGTATCCGTTGATACCGGGAAAATACCGATTAATCTAATTTTAAGTAATAAAAATAAATGGGAATAATAATGAATATTCCGTAGCAAACAGAAATTTTTGAAGTCAATCATTCAAAACTGCGTTAATGGTGTGGTTTTAATTAGAAATACTAGAAAATTTGAATTAGGAAGTTGTGTTTCAGGTTTTGATTATTAGAGAAGCTAATTAACGTATATAATTGCGTTAATTTTATTAAAGCTCGCGCTGAGTGGGTTAATATTAACGCGATAAAATCACCAAAATAATCATTAGAAGTGTAGTGTTCGCGTTAAGCTATTTAATATAGGGATAAGCATAAACATATTTACAGTTCACCCCCGTCTATGGCGAGATTAAAATGTGGTGTGTAAACATATTGTTTAGACTACATACATTACAGACATTTTACATACGCACATACATACATTTATTACTTTGTTTACAAATGAACAATACAAATTGCCACATCCATAACCATTGTATTCCTTAAAGACGATTTGTTACTTCCTCGCGGCTGTTGTTTCAATCCTCGCCCGATGAAATCTAAAAAAAACACAAGCCAATAGCTAGCAGGCGGTCCGGGGCGACGTATGGAAAGAATCCGATGGGTTACATAAACGGTGCGCTGGAAATCGTGTCAACGGCCGACCATTTTTCCCACTCCATCACGCTTAGGGCTAGTCGGGGGAACGAATCCGGGATAACCCTACGATATGTTACATAGCAGTGTATGCACGTGACTTTACCCAATTATTTAAGAATTTTCTTTAAAAAAGACATAAAGGCAAATTAAGATACGTTAAGTTCGTAAGCTTTTTGAAGTTTTATTAAAATATCGTTTCGTAGTTTTTGTGTTAAAGAATAACAGATTCACTCATCCCTGCAAACATTTAAATTTATTAATATAGTTGGTTTTGTCTTTTAGCGCAAGTATTTAGTATTATAGCTAAGCACTAACATCTTGACTATTTCTCATTATATAATCAGGTCCAGAGGCTAATTTACACTGAAGTTAAAACACAACCCGTGTCTTAGTTTAAAAAAAAAGAGAACCAAAGTTACCAAATAGGGGCGGCCGACAGATGGCAGTATAACCATCTCCACTTTAAGATCCCAAGTGCTAGGGCTACCTTCAACGGGCAATAGCATTCGAGGGGCCTTCCCCCCTCCAAACCAAGTATATGAACTGTGACACTTACGGCTCATGAGCGAGGCTTATGTTCAGCAGTGGACTTTGTTAGGCTGATGATGATGAATGTTATTTATCACATAAAAGAGAACCGCACAAACAAAGCATGTGAAAACATGTGAACTAATGAAAGGCTCTCCCTCTTATTTTATGACATTGTTTGTCATCGATGAGGGACTTATGTCGCGTTATGTAAATGATACAACTCACGCCATAGTGTTATACTTTTATTGGTGGACGTCGCTAAGCTGACAGTCGCTTATAAATAATCCTCCAATGAGAACGCCTCGTTTAAGTGCGACGCCATGACGTTTCATTGTTTACTAATCCATAACTTATCTGAATTAGATATATCTAACATTTAGTTCAATTATAACAATTTTTTTAAAAGAAATATTATACCTCCCTATCATATCAATAGATTTCTGTATTATTTTGTTGTTATTCACTTTTACAATAAATTTCAAGGCTTATATCAAAAATATATATTATATGTAATGCATAATCAATTATAATAGATTTAGGGCATTGATTTTATAGCCGATACTTTAGCCGATAATAATAGCTTATCAAATTTTTACACCGACATTCTTTAAATAATTACCTATTTAAAGAAGGTATCCTAGGTTTGATATTCTATCTGTCTTTGATATTGATATTTGAATGATTAATTTATTCAGCGAATAGACGGTAGCAGTATTCATTCTCTTCAAAGGTATAGGATATGATAATGTTAAAGTTGATATGCAGTAGTTTCCGCGAATAAAACTTGCAAACGACCTTTACAATTTTTCTTTAATATAGACACTAAAAATCATAGTATCATTACCACATAGTATAAAACAAAGTCGCTTTTTTGTCCCTATATCCCTATGTATGCTTAAATCTTTAAAATTACGCAATAGATTTTGATGCGATTTCTTTATTATATTAGAGTGATTGAAGAGGAAGGTTTATATGGATATTTCATGCATAATATTCTAGGGAAACGCTGATAAATTTATTTTTTTATAGATTTTACAGATTGAACCCGTGCGGAGCCGGGGCTGGTCGCTAGTATGAATAATAAAATGAAATTACTTTTACAATTCGCGTCATTAGGAAACAATTCTTTCTTACTTTTGTGTTATATACACCGGTGGTAGGTCCCCCTTTTATACCGGTGGTAGGTCCCCTTTTTACAGGAGACCATCTGGGTCGGTACCACCGCGGTGCCTATTTCTGCCGCGAAACAGTAGTGTGAAAACACTGCTGTGTTCCGGTTTGAAGGGCACCGTAGGCAGCGTATTTACTGGGTAAACGAGACTTATCACCCTATGTCTCACGGTAGGTAGAGCGTTGGCGATACCACAGGTATTGCCAATGTCTATGGGCGTCGGTGACCACTTCCCATCAGGTGGCCCGACTGCTCGTCTGCCTGCGTATGGCATAAAAAAAATACACAATTTAGCCTAAACTTTAACAGTGATTATATCAAATTATCTGTTAAGTTGCATACGTAACAAAAAATTATTTGTAGTTGCGAACATTAAAAATAAAGGTAAGCAAATTGCGCAAGACATTATATGAAAGGTTTAAATAGCAAACAATAAACGTAGCTTAAATATAACAAAGGAAAATGTATCGCATTTGTTCTAATGCAGTTTCAGGAATTCTCTGAATAAGTTCCCCCACAACAAAGTTCTTAGTACCAGACAATAAAGTCTTATTTTTCTTTGTAGGAAAATTTTATTACCATTCTCCGGAACGTTTTACATTATTTCCTTTGTCCTGATTGCATATAATTGATAAAGTTAGGAAGTTACGAATATACTGTATCGAATAATAAATGGTTAACATTTTTAGAAGTATTTTTTTATTTTTAATATATGTAAAGTACAGACTAAAAAGATTTTAAAAGAAATAGTGTCTGTCGTTCATATTTGACTATTACAACCCCTTATAAAACTGCTTTGACTCAATAATAAAATTTTTACTTTAAAGTCCAATTTAATTTGTTACCAAACTTTAAAAGCATTAACTTTAAATTCAATGAAACTTGGCAAGTGACTAACTAGATTTGCCTAACTGCTGTATTTAGTGCTGTGCGTGGCTTCTGCTGGATTGGATCCCGAGGGTATAATTCGTCCACTACAACTGCCAGTGGAATTGGGAAACGCGTTTATATCACAAACTGTTTGCATTGGGGCTATGTGGACCATATTGTTGTTTATTTGCCTTTGCAGTACTCCCATTTATGCGCCCACGAGGCGTTTAATTGATACTGATAGCGCTCTTTTATATAATATTGATCGTACATGAACGATGAGGCAACTACTTGAACAGGTTTTAGGTACGAATAAAGAACTAACGAATTAAACGCAACGCTTCAGAGCAGATGGACTTTAAAACTTAAACTTGTTAAAGTTGCTATAGCCTGATGCTATTCAAGCTAAGCTTCCGTTTTGAAGTTTAAATTGCTTGTGTATTTTACATTTTTAAACATTGCTGTACTTTTACATTTTTAAACATTGTTGGTAAATTAGTCAACAATTTTTTTTGGTATATATTTCCGATTTCCTCATTGATGTATCGCTTTGTAATTGATTAATATAGAAAGTACACAGTATCACGTGACATAATATTATATAATCTTTGATATTATTAGTAGAAACAACAAAATATATCTAATATATATTACGGTTAGCCAAGAGTTAATAATAACGTACTAAGATTAATAATAAGACATTGTTTATAGAAACATGGTATAACATAGTACAATTGAGGTGTAATTACAAACATTTTTAGACCAACATGTTTTTTATTATGATTATGTTAAAAGCAAACATAATAGACATCGTCATATCGTCTATTTGTTCGTGTATTGTAAAAGTTGAATCCTCACGGCCTTAGTCCAGTCAGCGGAAATGCGGAAGCACGTTATCGAGGGGTGGCGTGATATATGGGCGCTTTCTTAGAGAAATATCGTCCGACGCATATACGTAACTTTTGGGGTACGTGTCCGCGTACTTTAGCGGGGGATGAAGCAGCCCATACTATCGATTCGTCCGTTTGTTCGAAATGTATTGAATTGTATTTTTGATGAGATCTCCCATCTCTCCTTGAATGGTACTAATGCTTCACTGTCTTACGCGCGTCCAAAGCAAATACACCATTAGTACGAAACTAATGGTTTATTTGTTTTGGGAGAGAATAATGTATATATGCCATGTTAAGCGGCGGATAGCGTATTTGGCATATTAAGCTTGTAATATAATTGATAAATTACTCGAAATTGTTACAAATTGTATCCAGGACGCCATTAAACTATCTCATGCTTATGCTGTTTTAGTGTAATTGCGTAAACGACATCTGTCCCGGACAAACTTGTGCATTTTAAATAGGATTAAGTTCAAAAATAATATACGTTAACCATAACTTATATCGAAGCCGTTACAAATGAATCAGTTATAAATCCGCGATTTAGTTTTTTCTATACCCATGTTTAATTGCTGCCTACCCACGACGTCGCGCACCGTTAAGCACGCAATAAAATATGAATTCTCACAATGGGAATGATACAATGCGACCATTTCGCATTCTAAAAATGAATTATGGCCCCGGTTCCGCAATGCGGTGCATGGGGTTGTGGAACGGTCGCCACTGCAACGGCGCTACGGCGGAAAGGGATGAAGGACTAAGCGGGCGCATTATAACGAAGCGAACTTAATGTTTATCCACTCGGTCTTCCTCAATATCTGTGCAGTTGTTTAATGTTCTCTGTTTCACTCTTGAAGACTTGAATTGACACTTTTTTCCGGTTGGTAAATTAACGTTTATTGTTGCAATTGTTACCTGTTCATTCCACGGTGTTACAGTCAAGAACAATTATTTGCAACTAAATGTTATTTTACACTAAACTATTTTACCTTTATCAAATAACTCCTGTGCATAAATTATACTAACAATTGTCTCTCAAAACATGATAAAAAAAAAACAAAATTTATACCACAATATTACGATAAAGCGACGCTCGATCATGAAAATTGCCCTAATTGTGTACCAGAGATTTATCTGATCACAAATTCGGTAGATTTGTTCGAGTAGATCAGTTCGGGGGAGACGGACGGATGTCGTCGATTTAGACGCTGCGGTGACACCGCCATTCGAATTGATTGTTCCAAACGCTAAAATCAATAAAGCCGTTTTTGTTGTGGCCACTGTTCATCGTTAACAGAAGCTAGCGCATTTAGAATAATGCGGCTGTGTTAATTGTAGATGTTTATATACCTACACAAATTGTCTGGCGTGTCTGTATTGGTATAACATATAAAAAAACTACATTTTTCAAAACATTTGTCTGTCTGTCATTATCTTTGGTTTGTTACTTACGTAATAACTTTAATTCATAATTGTTTTAAGCATTTACTATAGATACACATAAGTACGGTGAAATAAATAACAGGCGACCAAACAATGTCTATTGAGCTTTATACGCTCAAAATGTTTATATTATTGGCCTACTGATAAAAATACAGGTTTGTAAAAATTTTACGTTATATTAGCATTGTGTTTTATTCTCTTAGAGTGGTTATATAAATATGCAAATCAGTTTAATGTGAATCGATACTTAAATAATACGTAGAGATTCCTATAAACATATTCTCCCTCAGGGCAAAACACATGGGAGTTAATATTAAAACCTGTAACGAATATCATTTGTGCTTTTCAATATCCAAATAACTTATATAAAAGAGGTTTCCGTGTATGAATATCTAAAAATATAATATCAAAATGTATGAAAATGTATTCATTTTTGATTGCACCACGTTTGTACAATCGTAGTGGTGTATTCTGACGCCTCGCTTTATTTGCCGCCGTATACATACAGCCAACCTGTGTTCTGTATTGATTTTGACACTGATCAACTTGGTTGTTCAAATGTTGCTCGATTGTTGTGGTTTAAAGGATAACTGTTCGAAAAATGAAACTGATCAATTCGGTATTAATACGAAATTCCTTCATTAAGTTTTATGCAATAATTTAAAATTTTTAACTGATAGAATTCACAATATTTACATATTTTTTAAATTAAAACTAGTGGATAACCGTTTTTACCAGAGAACTGTTTAGGGCAGACACAACGAAGTGGTGTGAAAATATCTGCGTTCTGGTTTTAAGGGCATCGTTGCTTAGTTGTTGTTGTCGTTGTCGTTGTTTAATGGGTCAACAAACATACCTTAATTGGGACAGCTGACTCTGGGTGTTTAAGGCTGAGTTTTCTTAGACTTGCGCGTTTCTTTACATTTGATAATATTCTTTAATATACTATACATACAATTCTGTTCAACTCAAATATCTTTTATGCGTATATTCACTCATATGAAAGCGCGAGAGAAGGTGTGAAATGCAGATGCGTGGCGTTTTCTATTGATTCCTGTCGATAAACGAATCTGTGCAAGAAATTCCAGCAGCAGTTTTAATGTGGATCCGTTCATTGTTTTACTAGATTTAGAAAATTACCCAAAACATATATGTGTAGTACAATTATTGCAATATTCAATCTCAAAGTATTACCTACTAAGAGCACAAAAGAGTACCCTAGATGCTTTATTTTCAGTAACAAATTGCCATTTACTTTATATGACGGCAAAACCATTTCTTTGCAACGTACCGCGACCATAATTCTTTTCTCTTTGCTCTTTCCCGTTGTTCTAAAACGAAGTGTATTACATTCGCTTTGTCCCCGCTGTTCTTTGGGCCATGTAAAATCCTTTCCGGGTAAATTGCCATCATCTCAGATAATGTGGGTAAAACTCACTCGCCTTTTCATTCTTATTGTATGATATTACACACCAATTGTTGTATACCCTCTTGATTCCGTGTGTTTATTTAAATTAAACTAGCTGTGTGTTGGTTGCCTTACGTGCATTTTGTTACGGCTTCTTTATTGTTACATTAAGATGTGTGCTTGAGACTAAAATCACAACATAGTATAAAACAAAGTCGCTTTCTCTGTCCCTATATCCATATGTATGATTAAATCTTAAAAACTACTCAATGATTTTTAATAGATAGAGCGATTGAAGTGGAAGGTTTCGATACAATATTATGTGTAATTCATGCATAATATTGCAGAGTAACGCTGTTAAATTTATATAATTTTCCATAGATTTACAGGTATTGCCGTGCGAGAAGCCGGGGCGGGTCGCTAGTATTATTATAGTTTTGGCCTTAAATGCTTTATTTTATATCATAAATAATACAGGTAGATTTATGGATTTTTATATGTTTCTGTTTATAATGTCTTGAACTGTTTTATTTTCGCATGAGCAAAGGAAAATAAAATATTTTAGTGTAATCACAAATAATACTTAACATATCATTTAATCCCTTCCTTTGAGCCGAGAAATTTGTAAGCCTTTCACAAATTTTATTTCATATAACATAAAATTGCAAACAGTATTACCGTATAAATTCACAGTTCAATTGCATTGGGATCCTTTTGAGAAATTTCTATAAACAAACTGCACAACAGCAAAGTTATTTTAAAACTTCATCGTGTACCATTCGTTTTTATCGACGCAAGAATTCTCTTTGAGCGGATTAGACCATTCCCCGATTTTCTTTTAAAATTTCTTTGAAAATTGGTAGAGATCGCTAAAGAAGGGTTGAGTGACTTACCCCTCGGCGTCATTGCACACATTCACTGGCGCAAACACCCTTTTGAGACGTCTACAAGGGATGCGCTAGACGCCCCCAACCACGTAGAATGATACCTGCGAAATGCTATAGAACGTGATCAGACATGAGCTTAGTTCTTGTTTGACTTTCTTTAGCTTGTTAATTAGTTGCTGTTTTGAATCGAATTTTAATTAATGCTTATTACACTTTTGTCTTGAGTAACTTTATAATTAGTTATTGTAGAACGTCTCTATATTTCAACGCTGCATTTATTTATGTATGTGTTTATAGATATATGAAAAGTTTAGGGGATAGTTCTGTTCTTAGGTAAATTCATGCACTTATCCCAACCTCAACTTAAACGTAAGTTAAAACTTATTCTGAATAACGCTACATTTATTTGTAGGTAAAGTTGTGATTACAACGAGTCAAACTTCGAATTTATAAGTCCATGTCAAAAAAGAGTCCAATGTTAAAAAAGAGTTCGTAAACTTAATCTATGGCATAACTGTTTAGCCCAAATGGTAAGCATTAAAAAATATTGTTACACTGTAATAATATTTCTTACACATAAATATAAAGATAGGCAGAGATGTCATAAAGCAAAACTCCAAGGAGTAATGGCGAGTTATAGTGACGTATTCGTAGCTGCGGGTAGTTGGCGTCATATATATAAAAAGTTTTCGCACAAGAAAGGCCGGCGAGCGTGCTCGGGGCCCCAACTGATGAGTTTAGGAAGTTGCTTTTTCCTCGTGCGTTATTGGGGACATGTTATGTTCATGAATATGAAAAAGTAACTATAGCTATGGCACCCGAAATACTGATGATATTAAAAAGTAGTTTAGCGAAGATTTAATGCGGCAAACGTCACAGAATATTTTCGATATTTCGTCAAATGATTTAAATATATGGATGATAACATGTGTGCTTGTGACTAAGGCTATAACGGTCCATAAAAACCAATATACGTTTTACTTGCGCTGTAGATTTAAGTAAATAAAATATCGTAAACAACAAAGCGATACAAATTACAACGTTAGAAATATACGCTGATTTTTTTTGAATTGGTCAATAATAATTGAATAACGTTCGTAATAAATATTACAATTTGACAAAGCAACATTATTTGTAATATTAATTAATCATGCAATAAAAAATAAGATTTTATTTAAATCGCTATTGCGAAGGCATAAACGGGATTTAAACTGATATTGGAGAAAAAAACTGCATATTATGAAAAGCCACTAACTTAAAACGGCCATAATTTAAAATTGCCTCTAAATGGATCCATGTTTTATTCGACATAAGAGCTTGTTCGTAGTCGCGGGTGAGACGAAATTATCGATTTCAGGCCAGCAGTGTACTCGCAAACTTGAACGCCTCCCCCCTGCAGACGGATTCCTTATATTTGATTAGAAATATCTTTTCTTCGAATCCCGCAGTTAACTTTTGCTGACTGTGGATTCGAAAAAAGTTGGTTTTTTCATTTAATATTATCGTACGGGGCTTCGTACGATAATATTAAATGAAAAAACCAATGAAGTACCTGCGATTGATTTCTATTTGATTTACTGTACTTACTAGTAAGAAAATACTTATAAAAACATTTTTGGTTTGCTGAAATCTAGCTCTGCAAACTCAATTTTGGCTTAGAGACAGACTATAAAATTGCGAAAAAACATCGAGAAAATATTTCTATATGGAAGGAAATTAAAAAAAAAAATTATCCGTAATAATCCGTAAATGACAATTCTCGCACGCCTGCGGTGAGTATAATAAAAATCGTTGACAAACGCTAATACTCATTATCCTTAATGCTAGTATAAACGTGATAGTGCTTACGAGTTTGCATTATTAGTCTTGGTCCGTTTACCGTTTTAAGACCACCTCATTGATTATATATGTAAATTCATATTATAAAAATTGTGACATAACACTAGTAAAGCATAGATGAGATTTTTCACCGTTCAAAGGTCATGGTGCGCGCTCGTTGCGTGTTTTTTGTTTGTATCAGAACACGTGTGCAGCACGCATGGTGATGCAGAGGCGATGCGTTATAAATAAACCCGACCGGACATTGAACTGCGTAGCGGACAACGTCACGATTCAGTCTTGGCCTCGGCTTTTCGCGAAATCGATTTTCTGTATCGGAAGTGTCGTCGCCTTATTTCCGTTTTAATGTCAACGTGTTACGTTATATAAAAAAATATTTTATGAAGTAACATTATGTTCACAGAATTTTAAATTAAACAAACTCTTATAAGTCATTATTTTTGGTATAAAATTGCCTTTACCTGTAAATATAGTAAATTTGTCAAAGCTTCATTAATTTTAATCTAAATATTATAACTTTTCCATACATATTTAATAATTGGTAAGTTTTATTAACGTAAATAGTTTTTCCGTTATAAGGTAGCAAACCTTTATTAGTACAAAAAATTCGTTTATGTTATTAGTAGGATTACTATTTATTGTTTTTTGACGCCACATTATGAAACACTTTCTTAGTAATTTATTACACGGACGTTATCCGCTCTTACACTCGAGTGAATTCTTCGCGGCTCGCTAATTGATCGGTAATCTATCCATTGCTCGTTTAATAGATTCTATGCCATTACATTATTTATGTGATTACCATTATTTACATACTTTATTTTATTATCATCGAATATGAAAATAAGCGTATGCAAGGTTTTTCATCAACATAAAAATAAGCATATGCAAGTTTACGTTTTGTTAATTGACTTTGAAATCTTACCTTGCATATAAATACCAATTGATTTTTTATCCGTGGTTTTTCTCTTACTTATGTCTTAAATAAATTGATGGTATCGGCTTTTAATGCGACATTAAAAAGTGGTTGATACTTAACCGGCCGTAGCCGGCTCAAGTTGGCAGCGAGTAGCTAGGGATCGGCCGCCTTGGCGTTCATTGAGAAAGGCGTATGCCCAGCAGTGGACGGATAGGGGCTGCTAATGATGATGATGATAATGATACATAAAAGGATTCATTGTACCCGAAGTGCAGATTTAATGACAACGCATTTCGCCCTTACTAGATAACTAGACAATGTTATTAAAGTTCAATATTATCAAACCCTCGGTTTGAAAAGCGATTGTCTATACTAGGTAATATCTTCACAGCTTACAGAAAAAAACAACGCATATATTGATTAATGGAAAAGTGCGTTTGTAATGGTGCAAAAACACATTTTGCCGCGATAGTATACCATATATGATGGCAGTAATGTTTCTTTTGTTATCACGGGGTTCGGGCGCTGGAGTAAACATTTCCTCTAGTAGCATTGTTCGGCGAATAGTGCGTTGGATTAACCATTGTCTGTTATATTACTCTTTTATATCCTTCGATTTTGTATGGATGCGGAGGGACTGTATGATATTTTATGACTTATAAACTATTTGGCTTGAGAGCTTTGTACTACGTTGATGGATAAATGCATAGATCGTAACTCATTGAATTGTAGTAATACAAAGAGAGTCCGTATTTTTGGGATACTTTTAAAGCTTGGTATAAAAAAGCATCCATCATAATTTTTTCATAACACTGAAAGTCAGCATCGTAAGCTTTTCGAAGTTTCGTTTTACTTCTGAGAATTTATTCTACTTTTTCTATTTTATCTCGCTGTATATTTAATTAGTTAAACTCCTACATACTTTGCGCTAAATTACCTTAACTTTCAAACTTCTATTTTATTGTACAAAAGAGTTAAATTCTTTAAAGGCTAGCTCGATAATTATATTTGCAATTGTATTCTGGCTTGCGCGAAATAAATCCAATAAGTAAGATGCTTGTGCCTTGCCAATTCTTTATCCACTCAAGGATAAACTTATTTGAAATGTATTAAAAGACTTTATATTTACTTCATATGCCAACTGCCTGTAGTATGGGCTTGTGCTTTAGAAACCGGAGGTCGTGGGTCCGTATCCTGCGGGGATTCAACTACTGTTATTAGTTGTTCCTAGTTGGTTAGGGCGATGCGGGAAAGTAAGATGATACATGCGTTGGATGGGTATGTAAAAAGGCGCCTTATTTCTCTCCGGGCGTGTCGGTTATCCGTCCCATCGGGCTTTGAGGGTATAAAAGGAACAGGGAGGAGCACTATAATATCCCTGCGCAGTTGGCTGATCTCTAATATAGATCCGCCGTTGTCGTAATGGACTTGAAGGACATGATTATAATATCCAATTAATGGTATCAAAACATCTGATGCTCTGATTTTTAAAACATTGCGTGAAATTTATAACAGCGTATTCTCCCACGCCATGACTTGTAACTCCATGTGTTATTTGTCCCGGGTATAATCACCGAAGCCAAGCAAAGGCTGTAAAAGATATTGATCAGTTGCCTTTTTCAACTAACCCAATCTGTATTCCATACGGCTACGGTCTGTTACAAGGGAATTGCCCGGATTAGGTTGACGGCCATTTATGCATACATTTATAAGTGAGATTCCATTAAACGAGAATCCATTATTGGACCGTTTGACAGGCCCCTACTCCCGGGGCGTTCACGCCTCCGGTCCGCCACCGCATTATTTTCGACCGCCTTTGACTATCTGAACCGTCTCGCCTTCTAGTCTTTCGCAATAAATTCTCCCGCGATCTGGAACATTCCACGACAACACCGCTCACTATTTCCACTGAGAGGGAAACAATAAAGGAAATCTTAAAATCGTGAACCGTTTTCGCGGCGTGCACGTTTCGAATGAGATATTTTCTATCGAAACGCTCTGAGAATATATTTATGAAACGATTTGTGTCGTCTTAGCTACTGGCACGTAAACAATGATGGATTTATTCCACTGTAATGTATACTAATATATAAGATGTTGAGTTTGTTTGGTCGTAGCTGCTACGTATTATTGAATCGATAACGACTGCGACTCGATTGGCGTAAAAAGAACGCAATATATTGTTTGATAAATATAATGTTTTTTCTTTTTATCTGTATCTATTTAGTAGGCATTTTTTAAAAAGAAAAGGAAGACTATGTATTTTTCAGTCATTTATTTTTAATAGTAGTAGTAAACTTAGCTTGGTTTGAGACTTAATGGTGTTGTGTTATTCGTCCAAAATGATAAAGAAAAAACTAATTGAAAAATTTATATAATAATCAATTTATCTAGAGGTTTGTCCCGGCTTCGCATGGATGGTCTTTTTTAATTAAACAACAATTATAATATTTTTATACCTTGATTTGATTTTAGTGAAATGTTAGTTTTTTTTTATTTAAAGCGCTGAAAACATATATACTCAATGATAATGTAGTTTTGTTATATCAAACTGTTGTTGCAAATATGTTTGGAATCAGTGTGGTAGTGTTTGAGTTTATTCGTTACAAAAAATACAAATCACTATTCTTCATTATTTTTTCATAGATTTGATTAATATGTACATATATATCAATTAAATAATCTTTTAATTATGACCAATATCTGCGTCAGAGAAATTAAAAATGCATCTAATACAGAACATATTTTCATGCTACTGGCGCAGTTATGTAAGTCAGCTAGTGTTAAATAAATGTGTAATTATAAAACACTTCGATCAATGTGTGAATGAAATGTAATCGTGGGGCTTTCGTAGTGGGTTGGTCGAGTGGGCCCTGTCGTGACTAATGAAGCCCTGCATTGCTATTTTAATTGCCTTCATAGTACTAGCCCGTATTCCATACAGCCGCTGTCAAATGACCCGACAAATTGACCGCAACACGCGACGCTAGCTAGGTTCACGTATTTTCGTTGCTTTTTGTACGTAATAGCTTTCGCGTGACTCTGATTATTTTTTTTTTATAAAATTTCGACGAGCAACACTCAAATATCGTGCGCCGCGTCAAATAAAGCTTAGGCTTATGAAATTTATATTTTTCCTCCATTTAATCGTGTAGATCTTAACAAAAAGAATGAAGTGACAATTATGTGTCATTATAACGTAAATATATAAAATCAAAATTTGGTTAATGTCTGACAGCACAACCATATTAATTACCAGGAATTTATTTAAATAAAGGATAATTTCAACTTTTTTGGCGCCAAAACTATGGTTTCTATTGCCATATATACATAATATTGTATAATAATGTCGAACATTGCGAGAACTTCTCGTTTTGGTGACGTTAGTTTGACGTAAGACTTTGTTTTTATTAAATTCACAACGTTGTTTAAGTAAAATCTGTAAACAGGAAACATAGCATTTTTATTTTCAAAGACACTTAGTATCGACTGTCAAACACGCTACCACCGGTTCCTAAAAGGACGCCTCAGACCTGTAAAGAACATGCGAAAGAAAATTAAACTAAATGAATATGTTCATTGAAGCTCAATTGATATCTCAGTGGAATAGACTATACGATGCGCTAAACAACATTTTATTTATATGCTTATGTTTCAACAACCGGTAGTAGGTCCCCTTTATACGGGAGACCGTCTGGGTGGTACCACTGCGGTGCCTATTTCTGCCGCGAAGCAGTAGTGTGAAAATATTGCTGTGTTCCGGTTTGAAGGGCACTGTAGCCAGCGTATTTACTGGGTAAACGAGACAGAACACCTTATGCCTCACGGTAGGCAGCGCGTTGGCGATACCACTGGTATTGCCAATATCTATGGACGTCGGTGTCCACTTCCCATCAGGTGGCCCGACTGCTCGTCTGCCTGCGTAAGCCATAAAAAACCGTGATGTCACAGTAATCATATTAAAGGTTTAATTTTAATCAACACAAAGTACTTCTTGTATTGCTTGTTTATAGCATAGCATTTCTTCTGTTAAAGTTAATTTATTTATTGTATGTTGTTCTTATAATATTAAACATTTGCAATATATACAAACCAAAAATAAGGGCAGTATGTATTATCTTAAGTTGCCAAGGTACTACTTTTCCCTAACTCAGAACAAGATGGTTGTTAAAACGACCTGAAATATTAATTATTTACTCAGTTTAGGCAAGAGAAAATATAACCTACAAAGGTACTTTCATAATACATTTGTAGGTTCTATTTTCTCGTAATTTTAAATTATTTTCTTTTAATGTTATTAAATTTTCTGTCTTGAAAGTAATATCTCATTCTAGTTCTATTTTGGTAGGAATTAATAATATTTTATGTTTGTTTTTTGCGACTTTTAGTTTATTTGCGTGCGTATTATTCATTGATCTTTGTACCCCTATCCATTTTCACATTATAAAAGATAAAGTGCCCGTCGTAGATTTTTGACGATTGTGCAAATTTATCTCTAGCGATGTATAGAAAGTGCACATAGGGAGAGAAAGAATAATCCTTTGTTGGTTTAGATTGGAATTTTCTTTCAGATTCTATATAATGGAACAGAATAATATTTGAAGAATCGAACTGAGCCCGTAAAGAACGTAAAATTGTTTTTTCTATTAACTTAGTTTATACTGAATTTGTTACATATAGTTCATTTATTTTGTCTCTGGGTAATAATCTATCAGACTTAATTAGTGTTTGTGCCTATGGATATTATAATCTTGTATTAAAAGTGTATATAACTCTATTTTCACCAATAACGTAAGGAACTACCAACTGTGGGTCAAAATGTTATTTTTCTCGTCCGGTGAGCTTTTGGTTGCTTAATACTCACGCACTCTTTTTGAATGTTCCGTTTACACATAAACTTTCAACTTAAACATTCGTATTTATATTATTGGTACGTTTAGCATATTCTTCTGAGTTGCTAAAATTCCCATTTTTGTTACGATTTTAATAGGAAACATCGGTCACGCATGTTGTCCCATACCCTCATCTTAGTTACGTTATCCTTACTAAAATCTAGGGGCTCTTCAAATTACAAAAACGTGACCGGGATGACAATCAAATAGAGCTTGCGGCCAGGTACAGGGAAAATATCGTAAAAGCTGGGCTTCTGGCCTTTTTCGTCATTATTTCCCATATAGCCTTTCATTACGTTTCCGCAATCCGCCATAAAAGTGTACTTACTAAAATTACTGCAACGGCGCTATAAGCCGCGACGATCGGTCACGAAATTGCACATTGCACGGTCAACGAACTAATTACAAGTATTTTATTAATTTGATAGTTGACGTGCAATTACAAATACGGCATATGGTGTAGGTACTAGAGCAATGGACCATTTGCCGACGAAATTAGTGTCCCGGCAATGAGTCTAATTAATGTTTAGTCAACGCAACTGTGAATTTGCACGCGACACGGTTAATTTTGAATGTACGTTGTGTTACATTATCATTTATGCAGTATTTCTACGAATCGTACAAATCAAAGGGTGGTAAAAAGGATGTAAGATTTCCGTGTTAGTTATAATGGCTAATTAAAATACGTTAATATGCTTTTATTTTTATAAAGATAAATATAATATACAGTCCTTATCATTATAATATTATAAATTCGAAAGCTATTGTGTACGGATCATTATACTGTTATAGAAAAAAATGACGGAATTTTTGCAGTATCTTAAATACTAAACTAAATTATTTATTTTATTTACGTGATTATTATACATATGAAGTCCACTAATTTACGGTTTTGTCGCGTTACTTAGATATACTTTTGCCCGACGTTTCGGATTCTTTCCGGCATCCATGATCACCGGTAGGCTAAGTTGGTATGTTGTGATGTTCTATGTTTTAAATAACAAACCTGACAGTTATTTCAATACCCAACCTAGTTACTAACTAAGTCTGCTCATGTTAAGGCAATTTAATGTCTACATACGAGCGGAGCCGCTGCCATAAGCGAGTTTATTATAAAACTTGTCACATTACAATCCTTACTGATCAAAAAAAATGTTATCACCACTCTATTATAAACTAAGTTTGTACCTAATATTCTGGCCTTACCTTAAATAGTTGATGCCCAAGCAATCGATATAAATGTTTATCGATATAACTTTAGTTAAAATTGATTTAGATGTAGCATTTTTTGAATTTTTTGTATACCACGGCGACTAAAGCCTAACCGGTTAAAACATTGCTTTTTGGATCTACACGACAAATGCCGTGACCAAACATCGTCTCTTTCTCATACGATCTTATTATTTTTACATAGCGACTACAATTTATTTAGTATAAAGTTTGAATTTTGGACTTTTACAAATCCGTACGAAGCGAGAAGAAAGATTCTCGTTCTGCTTTTCAGGCGATCAGGTCATCATCCACCTTCCATAACCCAGTTAACATAACTCACTGTGAAACAACTACAAAGAGTTGTTAAATTCTAACATAAGTCGAACTAATAACTTACAGTTTCGGTAACTGAGATATGGAACAGATAAAATATTTTGTAATGTTCAGTACATCTTTAATTTGTGCTAGAAATGCGAAAATGCACTGATAACCTACAGTGAAACAAACCCCTGTAAAGTACAAGCGGATACTCATCATCATCATCAGCCTGTGTTAGTCCACTGCTGGACGTAGGCCTCCCCTAACGTACGACCGGATCCGACGACAAACGGATATTAAAATGATTTACTTAACAGATGTACATAATTCAGTATCTCTTTATAGAACTTATTTAGTTATTTTTTAATTCTTATTGTGTTTATTTTTTGTTACAGGTATGTCAAATGGAGTTGAGGATGAAACAAATGGTAACAAATAGTTGTAGAGAAATTGCCAAATAACGAGTATATGAGAGAGTATCCGTTAAAGTTTTTTATGTAATCTAATATAAGCAACTACTTAATATGCCATTTATATAATTTTAAATGAAAAAAAAAATAGTTTTGAATATACGTCGTACGTTGTTCGTTTATCGCATTTCTTTAATGTACTAAATTTTTTAAGTTTAATAATTTTTTGTTATTGTTATGACTTTTTTCTGAAAAAAAAAATTACTGAAAAACTTTTACTGGCTAATTCGATTAAGCGCGATTTTAAGAGAAGATATACGAGCAAGTTGCTCGTTAACGGTAAATTTTTACCGGTAAGACGGTAACAATTATTAAAATTTATAATTCTAGACTGATTACAATTTGGGTTTTCCTTTTTGAGGTGGTATACCGTACTGTTTTAAAAATTTAAATAAATTTTATGTGTAGATGTTTTTAAATATTTGTCTACAATAAGGCATAATATGTTTAATCATGGTAGTTCTAATGAGTAAAGGTTTGCTATCATATACCCTTTCACTACTGGAAAGACCATTTATCAATAATAGATTTGAAGCTTCATAGGCTATATAACCTCAACCTCATATAATTAAAAGCGAAGCATCACGAATTTTATATTTTCCGTAGATATAAAAATAAAAATACTCGATACTTTATTATATACATACATGTTTCAACTAAATTTAGGTCATGGTTTAATGGCACTTATATATTTTTAGTATTTAACGGTTTGTAGTGATTGCTCGCTCAATTTCGTTCCTTAGGCGTATTCGAACTAAGATAAATTGTCTCAAGGTATAATTTCGCTTTGATGAAACAAAACTCTTCCCCGATTTCGTCTATTCGAGCGCGCGAGGATTGATTAGCTAATTATGTACGATACTGTTGGGCCTGATCTGACATTTGGGTAGACGAGATTTATGGATTTTGAAATTGGAACAGCTTCCTTGGATAATAATGCCGTTTAAAATTAATGTTATACGCAATCGCGTAATTTGAAACCGTTTCTAGGGAAGTTTTGCCGCGTTCTTGAATTATTACCAGAGATTTAAGCGTTCGTTACCGTTGTATTATGTTTTTTACTTTAAATTATTTCCTTGCAATACTTTAGTTACATTGCGCGGTTTGTATTTTATAATTTTGTTTATCAATATATTATTATGAGCTTTTATTTACGATGAACCGACTGGAGATGTATGACTATATGTTCTTATTTAAGGGCTGCCTATTCAGCGTTATTATTAGGTAAACGGGACGTAACACCCCATATATTTATGTGTCATGCGAATTTTTGACGTCTTGCTGTGTTTATTAGGGTCAGGGAGTAGCACTTAACATAAGATTAACGTCCTACTCGCCTTCTCCCATTAAATACAAATATTAGAAACGATCACATAGAAATTTGAACGACAATTTAAACATCGATATATGTAGAACAAAAAGAAAGAGTTTGTATCAATGTAATTACCGACACTACATATTGATCACGCTGTATCATAATGATGGTGTCGGCTGTTACCTTACTAAGTTCCATCTAATGACTTGTCCGTTTAACAACGCTCTCTTGCCGCGGCCATTACGCCGGCGCACGGATAGGAGTTATTAAAGTTTCACAACCTCATTCTGGGGCGCTACGGATCGCGTTGAAAGCTCTGTGAGAAAACATCACTTCGTAACTACCTCTTGAATACGGTGGATGTACGAATAAAGGGGCTAGTTACATTGCCACTGCATTATGTATACGTGATCGACTGTTCCAACTAGGTTGAACATTTAATTAGCTAACACACTCCTGTCAGACTTATATATTGAACTATTGAAAGAACGACTGAAGAATGAGCCTCAGATGGTACTACAGATGCAATCTGTACAAATACACCACTGTCTACCCGTGACACGCCGCTGTAAAGTGTTCCAAACGTCGGAAATTAAAAATGTAAAATGAACGCTATAAAATCCGTTAAGTCATTTTATTTAATAATGTATAGTATTCGCGGAAACAAAAGAAATAATTATGATGCAATCAATTTCAGTGCGAATAATTTATTAAAGGACTTTACTGAATCTATAGTTAACAATCAATTAACCCATAGTCATCGCGTTAATACCTTTTACCTCGATGCTGCAAAGAATCTGAAAGTCGGTTGGTAAGTCGAGCGCGAAGAAATCCATATTGCTTTTATTGAACTAGTCTTGCGTTCGCGTCAACGCAAGACACTATAATACTCGCTGTCATTGCGATTTTCGTTTGTTACGCTAATCGTAGTAGTTTTTCCGAGTCAACATTCATTCGCCATGGCCGCCTCGTTGCCCACGAGGCGAGCCACGAGGCAGCGTACTACGCATGCGTACTACACGTCTGTACGTAGATAAACGGGATCAGAGCCGCCCATCCCTTACAACCACCCCCCATCTCCCGACATCACCCCCATCCACTGCACCGTACTCCGACCACCCACCGTCACTCACCTCTTCACACAACGATATTAAACCTGTCGTATTTCACGGCTACCGGCGACTGTCACTCGCGCCCCTGTTCACTTTGCAATCAAGGAGTAAAAATTAAATTTTCAACATTAATCACGTTTGATTGATTTCGGATTCGGTAACGTGGTATAATTGGACCATTTTATATAAATGGTGGATTTTATACTTTCATTTCTAAGTTGGTAGTAACCCAGGGAGGTTATATGGAGTGTTTACTGGGATCGTAAAAAAAAGTTATGTCATAAAAATACTGTTTTCATAACTTGTAGAAATTAATTTTGACATAATGTATTTTAATTAATAGCACATTAAAAAAACTCTGTTATTACGTAACGAGGTCGGTAATTTAACAGATATATATGAATATGCAACGAATTATACAATAATATTCTACAGTACGCAAATAAACCCAGCTGAAAATAATAAGTGATGTATTCCGGCAACTAAGTAGGTCAATGCATTCATACAACTACAAATCTACTTGTTAACATTTATTCATCTAATGATGGTATATAGGATTAAATTGTATCCTTAAGGCTATCCTATCAAGGACGAAAAATAGGTTTTTTTCAGAAAATATGTAAATGCTTTAAATTTCCACCCAGCAGTTACTAATAGTTCGTAGTACTATAAAGACCAAAGTTTAATCAGCTCTGCAGATTAGAATTCCACGTTTAAAAATACTGTTTGAATCTCATAAACTTTCATACTAAATTTATATTTTTAAATATTTCATAATTAAACGTAGAGATGAAAATTGTGTAATCGTAAACTATGAAACGAGTGATGTAAACGTTTTAATTTTAAACAGGCGGGGCGTTTCGTGTTCAAATGCAAGATCTCGAAAATTTCAAGTTGAACTTAAAGGAACTGGAGCGAGTTAGGGAGCTGCATCGGCTCCTAACATTCAGCCTTTTGGCACATCGCCAGCGCCATTGATAATATCTGCAACCGCCGGGATAAAAACAAGCTTCCTGCGGGAGGCGGTTATTGTAGACCAGAAATTGAAATGCTCCATTTTATTGGCATACAAATAACGGATTTTTTATTCGTGACAAAACTCAATAACTGTTGCGTAATGTACTTCACTTTTATTTTCGTAAAGTTATTAGCAAATGTGGATACAGATAAGCGATATTATAACGATTTATTGTAACTTACTCGTTATCATAACCTCACAATATCTTTATACAAAAAATATATTATTTTAATTAGCATAATGAACTAGCCATTTTTAGCAACCTATTTCTTTATTAATAGGTTTCTTCGTAAATATCTTTGCTAATATTTGTTCTAAGTCGAAATATTTTATAATAGAAAAGGCTTTAAATTGGACTTAATGAAAAAATTCTGGTGACCTACTTTACCGTTTCGGTTAATTTACAAATTCTCGATAGTGAATTACGAAAATCAAAATAAAACGATGTTACAAAATGGATGAAAAGAAAGTACATTGAAATTTAATTTAAATTTGACAATTGTTAGATGTATCCAGTTATCCTTTGTATTTGAAAAATACCATGATTTTTATTAGAGACCATGCAATGAATATGTAAAGCTTTTTTAGTAGCTAATGTAGTAAAACATTTTTTATATCAATAATGGCAAATAATTAATACAAATCGACTTAATGCAGGTATTGTTTTCCACTTTATATTAGCATTTATACTCGAGCTAAAATTGATCTGGAATATGCGTAATTAAATTAACTTATGTGCCAAATACTGAGTATGTTACTCATATTACAAATGTACTGCTATTGAACGTCAATAACCGCTCATGTTTCGTAAATTAGCGACTAACTTGTTATTTCGTAAATTAACACTAGATTATTTTGAAGTATAACAAAGGTGTGGGCATTAATAGAATTTTTGTCATAACGATACCCAACGTTTTAGATCCTTTCCAACATTATTTTCACGAGACGGACTTATGTTATTGAGCATCAAACCGACCATTAAGGTTCAATTTTAAATTATTTATTCCGATTTATGAATTAACTGAGAGTAAATTAAGCTCTTGCAGTTTTAGTGTGCTTCGTTTCGAATTTTAATGTAATATTTAAAATGATTGGATATTGAAAAGGACGTTTTCTCCATTGAGTTTCTGCCTCGCTCATTATCTATTAAGGATTCAGTGCCTTTTTACAAGGATTTTACTTTTGCTAAATCTGTTATAACGTATCATTTTACAATATTATGAATGTAATAAAATATATAATTGCTGACTCAAAATTCTTTCTCACTTTAATGTCTAAGAATTTAAAATCATTCATTCATTCAAAAATGTTTGCAACCGAGATAATCTTGCAGGTATATATAACGCATGTAACTAATATTAAATAAGATGTTACACGGTCAGATCGTTACGATACATACATATAATTTTAACACGATTATTATGATTTGTCAAAAATTCAGCGCTCTGCTTTACCGCCAGTCAATTTAGTCTATTATATTCGCCATCATCAGCCTGTGTTAATCCGCTGCTGGACATAGGCCTCCCCTAATGAATGCCTATAGTAGACCATGAACACCTTGCAACGCTTAGTAGAAATATAACAGATTATTAACTAAAGCAACAAAGCAAGCATTTAGTCGAGTGCTACTAGGTATGTTGTTGGCTAAGACTCATATTGAATTATTTTAATTGCAAAAACCCTTTAAAATCATTACAAATGCAAAAAGTAGATAAAAACCATACTTGAACCCAATTGCTTGCCGTGTCAATTTGAGCTAAATTGAGGCAATTTATTTTAACATACCCAACGAAATAACATTTATGTAAATAGGGATGTATCCTTTTACTTAAACAACGAATCAATGATTTTAAGCCACAATGATATGTCACGTAACGAGTTCGTACATTAATAATGAAGAAATCGATATCGCGGCGGTCTTCGTGTTCGTTTAAAATGTATGTATTGCCTTAAACTTAAATTTTAAAGCTCTACTTGTATGTGTAAACTCTCTGGTATTTTTGTCAAAATGCATATCATTTGAATTAAAGCACAGGAAAATAATTCCACAATGAGTTATTATAGCTTTTTTAATAAAAATTATTAATTGGTTAAGTGATTTTGTTATTGTTATGATAATGTAAAACAAATACTAATCAATACTTATTCAAGACTTAATAGAATATGCTACAAGTAAACATTAATTAAATACGAAATAAATAAGTATATGTATCAGGAACATCTAAATTGTTTCGTTCGAAAGTAAAGCTGAAATTTCTTTAATTAATTCACCAACGATTTCATTAAACCTTGAAATATAATGCTCTTCCGTTGTTTCATCCAATTTCGAATAAAAGCGATTTGCAGACTTTATGGCGATTAAATTCAATTTAAACTAGCTTTTACTCGTGAAACCGACATCTCCGTCTACAACTCTGAATTTATTATTATTTATAGAATAGACTTGTAAATGGTAACAAAATTTTAAAACGAACCAGAGAGAATGCAAAATTTTCCAACGTTTTTTATTACTACAAATAAACTGAAAAATTTTTATTATGCTGTTCCTTAAAATGTTTACTTAAGTGCAACAATTAAAAAACCCATTCAAATACTCTTTCATAGATGGTATGTCTTATCACATGGGACCGACTGTTGTGACTCACTACGGTGCCTATTTCTGACGCTAATCGATTATGTAACACTATTGTGTTCCGGTTTAAAGGGCGCCGAAGTCAATGTAATTGCTGGGTTAACAAGGTGTAAGATCTTTAGTCTCAGGGCGATAAGCGGATTTGTGATTTCTTACAATGCTTTTCTTATAAGCTACCATCAGGTTAACGTTCTTTTCGTCTCATCGCTTTAACCTAATTAAAACTATTGCCTTATGTATTGTATCAGTATTATAAAAATGTATTATTTCTGATCTAAAAACACATCATAAACTAGTACCAATACAAACAAAGCTTATACTATGGCAACTAGATGACAGATAACCTACTTACATACCTGCCTACAAGTACATGGACTTCTTTTGTAAATATATACACATTATATAGAAACATACATGTACAACAGTTTTCCTGTGGTGGGAACCGAACTGCGGGGAATTGATTGGCAGCCGGGGTCACTGACCATGCGTCCAATAATTAAGTAATGATTCAAAACATATGCTTATGACGATTTAGTTCAGGAGAGTTAAGTTCAACGAGAAATATTTATTTTTAAAATGCCACATTTCTATAACCGACACTCGTTCTATTTTCGTTTTAAGATGTTATTATTAGATATACCGCTCACGCATGATCAGTAAACGAATAGATTTGGCGACGCGACGGGATCTCAAAACAAATAGTCCCCACGTTTAATTCGAATGTATATTTGCAGAGTTTTGGCTCAAGTCCAGTTTCTGTAACCTCAATGCGAAACGGATTCGCCCATATTGTAGTCAGTCTGTATTACGTATGGAATTATATTTACCCAATTAGCGCGGCTGAATCTAATATGCGAAACTTTATATGTACTTACTTTTCATCATCATCATCATTCATTATCAGTCTGTTTTAGTCCACTGCTGGACATAGGCCTCCCCTAATACACCCCTATCCATTAGGGAGTTTGGACCGTATCCCACCACGCTGGTCCAATGCGGGTTGGTGGGTGGACCGACTTTTTACATGCCCATCCGACGCATGGATCATCTTACTTTTCAGACAATTGGGTGATCGGCCCAAATTGCCCTAACCAACTAGGAAACAACAATGAAAACTTGTTGCGTCCCCGCAGGATTAGAACCCACGACCTCCGGTTTGTAAAGCACACGCCCATACCACTAGGCTACGGAGGCAGTACTTACTTGGCTGATGAGACATAATTGTTCAGAATATTTTTGAGAATGTGCCGTAAGTTAGACTAACCTAATTCATTTAACAAAATAAGGTCATACTGATACATTGTTTTAAACAGTTAGTACTTCTAAACAGTTATATGCCACCGTGATGATGATGCATAACTTATTAATTAACTTTCATTGGTTTAGAAACAACAAAGGTTCTTACATAAATTATTCTTTATTGTAATCGTTAGAAAGTGTTTTAGGCATTCCTAAAAATAAGAAACAAGATTTATGACGTTACATTTCTTCGTAGTCATATTATTATTATTTATTACATCAAATTAATACCGGGACTAAAATCAATTTAGGTCCTTTATATAAAGATGTCAAATTGACGCACTCAAACGTAGCGGATTTACGAACTTTGTGTAGGCGGATACAATTACTTCATATTGCTGGCAATTTAAAAAGCTACACGACACGAGCAATGCGGGTGGCGTTCATCTAATGAATTATTACAATTTTTACTACTATTTGGCAATTTTTCTACGAAACATTAATATCTACACAGTAAATATTTACTAACATTCTTCTTTTCCATGCTTCCATTCCAGTGGCATTAAAATGTAAGTATGCAACCGAATTTATTTAAATATAATTTGTCTAATTTCTTAAGTAAATGTACTTATTAAGTGGTAGCTCACCATTTTAGAGTGCTGACTGGGGAAATACTACAAAGTACTTCCCCAGTCTGCATTGCACGTGTCTGCCACGACGTAGAAAAACACTATTGTGTTCCGGTTTGAGGGACTTATAAGCAAGTGATTTTCTGAGTAAAGAGAAAAAGTAACATCGACATCTTACACTACATGGGAAAAGCATTTAATTTACTATTAGGTGAACTTACAGCTCGTTTCGTCGCTTTATTCAATCATAATAAAATAAAACAGAATAAAAGAATGAGATAAACCGTTATATTTGATATCCCGGTAACAATAATTAATGAATAGTTATCTACAAGTACGGATGTACCATATTTATTCGCATATTATATTTTGTGTCGTGTAGTGCTCGAGGAATATGCTCGTTTCAACATTACCTGAAACTGTTTGAAACACGAACAGTACGTATGCCTTCGCTACAATGTAAAAAGTTAACTACGGCAGTTGCGCAACTTGTTCTAAATGCTGTGTGCATTCTATTCAGTGCGTATTCATATCAGTTTTGAATTAAATGCGAACGTTATCCTTTATTACGTGCGCTAACAACTGTAAATAATTTTACTAAACTTCTATTTACTGCTCTAATTTTGCTAAAATGGTAGGGCAGATGCATATTAAAAAGGTCGAACGAATAATAGTTTCGCTGATTATGTTTTCTTCGTTTTTAATTTAATATCATTAGGGTCTGTTAAATTATTCACAGACTAATATACCAACTGAATGTATCAGTAAGGTAATAATATTTATGTTCGATTATGTAAATATTTTCTCTAATAAAAGCGGTTTCTAGGTTTTATTATAAAACGATAGGACTAGAATAACTTTTTATTGAATACTCATATCATGTATTTCTTTCCAATATTCTAGACACGGACAATCAGCGTGTGATCATTCACGTGAAGGATGTAAACGACGAGCCGCCCTACTTCATCAATCGACCGCTACCGATGCAGACCGTGGTCCAGCTGAACGCTGCTCCGAATACTCCGGTCTTCACTCTCCAGGCGAGGGACCCTGACACAGACCATAACATCCATTACTTCATAGTACGCGATAGGACCGGCGGACGGTTCGAAGTGGACGAGAGGTCAGGTGTAGTCCGCACGAGGGGAACAGATCCATTTCAATTGGATATGGAGTACGTCCTGTATGTCAAGGCCGAGGATCAGGTGAGTCATGTCGCAATCAGTCCTATTTGTATGATGGCATAAGTTGCATGTCTGCATATATCCCTTTATGTCAATTTCTTAAAACCCTGATTAAATAAAATTACTTGTATAGTGTTACAATTGATTATAGTATGTGGTTATATGTATATTCTTCTAAACTATTACCAATGATAAATTTTTTCTGTACAAGTAATTTTTAACTTTGTAATGTAATAACTGCTAAAAAGATTTTTTAGAAATAGTTTACAGTTATCCTGAATAACTGTTAGGCATAAATTAATGTATTTAAATTCAGGAGATAAAAGTATTTGCAAAAACTATTTATAAGAGAAATTTAATTGTTAAAACTTACGCATTAGAATACAACATTATGATCAAATATTAGTACTGCAGTCTTTCTCACTGCACCTACTTCTTCTTACCTTCTTCTGCAAAATCTTGTTATTTTAAAAAATAATTTACAATCGAGTTACAAAGTTTAATATATTATTTCTATATTCAATACAACATTTTTTTGAGTTAAATGATTAGACATGTATATTCCAGATTGTGTATTAACATAATAAAGTAGTAATCTACACCAGTCAGTACATTTTACTTTAAACGGAAAAGTAAAAAATGAATGCAATTCCCAAATAGAATATAAAATGAAGGAATTGAGGTGCTATCTACAGAAAACACCTCCCAAATCGTAATTGGTTTAGCATAGGAGCTGTTTATTTTATTCTAAAGCAATGAAGATATCACTTGCCACTTATATACATGAATGAAATGTCTATTTTGGTTCTTTATTGTTTATTATTTTCAAAGTTAGCTTCTTTATGAGCGTCATAAATGTCGGCCGTAAACCTATATATGGTGAAGTGTATTTTTGCGGTCTTACATTTTTTTCATACTTTATGATTTTATGACTATATGAAGGTTGTTATTACACTTGTGTGTATGAATAAACCTATATTCAGGGATAGTAGTATTATTTATTTAATATTACAGAACAAATATTTTACTTGTACGTCGTTACAGATTTATTTTCAAACAATTCTTTTGAATTTTACAAATAGCGGCGTATATAAGTAGATTGATTGGCTACAGGCGTCTTTACCTTAATAACGGAAACGTCAACAAACATTTCATGAGTCTGTGGAAACGTTATCAAATTTCGTACCGCGTATCATTAGCCATTTTTAATATTTTTTCGGAATAAGGCTTTTCTGAAACTCACAAATGGCATGTTTTTTTTTAATATCTTTTGAGATAACGTGCAAAATGAAACTTTTCAGAGCGGCCGCGTCGACGAGCGCCGTTTCCAGTCGACGCCGGAAGAGAGGCTGAGCATTGTTGGCGGGAAACGAGCCCCGCAGTTTTATCTCCCCAACTACGAGGCCGAGATTGCCGAGAACCAGAAGAAAGATTCCGAGTAAGTGTTCACGCTTGCGTTATGTTAACGAGAAGAGATGATTTTAATTCGTCACTGTACTATAAGATGTTTTTTGTGGAATATTTTTTATGGGAAGAAGTTATTACGTTTATCTAATTTTATGCGAGCGAAAAGGTACTTTTGTTATGGAGATTTTGGAATGTCAGATTTCTGCTTGCTTTTATTGGCCAATTGTTTACCTATTTCCTTTTACTCCTAAGTATACTCGATACAATTGTTATAGGTGTAGTAGTGCAACTATTTGATAGTCGATCCAAATTATAATTTGCCAGTGCGTTGCAGAAAGTACAGTCTTTCTTCCGCTTTATAACAATGTCAAAAACATCCATTGTATGAGCTAATTAAAGATCACGAAAATAAGGATTACCTAAGGGATATAAAAAAGAGGCCTCTCATCTCGCAAACAGTTTTTTTTATTCTCTTTTATTTTGGATTCCATTTTGAGAGACCAAAAACAACATTTACATTATTTTCTAAAATCTTAACTCGACTACATTACACATTTGCTTACTAATTTCAAGAATGAAATATTCACAAAAAATTATTATCCACCAAATTATCCATTTCATTTAATTGAAAATTGGCCAGTAACATTTAAAAACATTCTCAATCAAAGCATTCGCAACACGAAATTGAAGTTTTATTTTCTTTTTACGCACGCACCTAGAGAAAGAAACCGAAGATTTTGGTCCAATTATCCTGTTCACTTTCTTTCACAGCATTATATCAGTCAAGGCGAAATCCTTCGCTGACCGAGAGATCCGTTACACGCTAAAGGCCCAGGGCCAGGGAGCTGGCACGTTTAACATCGGTCCCACTTCGGGAATCGTGAAATTGGCCAAAGAACTGGACTTCGAAGACCTACGCCAGCCGCACGTTTACTCATTGGTCGTCACGGCTACTGAGGACTCGGGCGGTTTCTCTACTTCAGTTGAGGTAAATAAATAATGTTTTGCTAGACTCATTACATCATCAGCCTGTGTTAGTACACTGCTGGACATAGGCTTCACCTAATACAACCCTATCCATTAGGGGGTTTGGACCGTATCCCACCACGCTGGTCCATATTTTTGTATTATTGTTATTTCGCAAAAAAGAGTGAAAAGATTTTCGAAGGCTTTTCGAGGGATTTTTATTTAAAATACTAAATTTCATTAAAAAAACTAACTTGAATGATAAAATTGTGAGAGAATAATAACCGACATCCATTAGACCCAGCAGGGATATTAAAGTGTGTTATTAAAACGAAAAGAGGAGTCGGACGTTGACCTGATGGTAAGTTGTCAATAGCACAACAGAACATAAAACAGCATAAGACTCCAAGAATCCGCTTGCCACACTGAGACGTGAATGTTACGTCTTGTTTACCCAATAAATACGTCGGCTTCGGTTTGTTTTTATATACTACTGCTTGCGGCAGTAATAAGTGACGCGTTGGTACTTTCCCAGACTGTCCTTTGTAGAAAGGGGGACTACAACTTTTCAAATAATAAGCTATATTCAAATATATTTATGTCACCAGGCATAAATTTATATTGACTAGGTAGTGTTTAATAACCGCGTTGTGGTATTCGTAACGCGGATCATGCAAATAAATAAAAAAGATAAATAACTACACATGTGCCTGGAAAAGGTCCAGGCGACTTAATAGTGGTCTAATGTTTAAACGATATTTGCTTATATTCTAGTTAACCATCCGCGTCACCGACGTAAACGACAACGCGCCCAAGTTCGAGCTTCCCGATTATCAAGCGCACAACGTCGACGAAGACATCGCTAAAGGCACCAGTATCCTGAAGGTGAAGGCCATGGACGCCGATTCTGGGAAAAACGCAGAAATAGAATATTTAGTTTCAGGTAAATGCCAAACTATAAACAGTATCTTTACCCATAATATTCAAAACACTATGACGGCTTCAAAATACTTGCTAGCTTTGGATTTTAATATTATTTAAAAGGAAGGAAGCATGTTATAATAGTAATTATAACGTTGATTTCTTTTATTTGCTATCCAAATATTTTACAAAGGTTAGGTATTGAAAAATTGCAAGTTGGCCGTATAGCATCAGTCGTGCTTAGTTAAACGTATTTAATAATTACGAATTTATATAGTCTTTTATTTGACTTATATGTTGTGTTTATGATTGAGTTCTAAATCAGAAATTTAGATGCAGTGAATTCTTATCATGTACATTTACATTGAAGTTATGAATCATCGAAATAGATGATATATGTCTAACGCGTCTAAATAAATTTTGTTATACATACGAGGATATCTAAAGCTATAAAAGTATATTTTAATTTAACACAATATCTTTGTAATTTCAGACGATCACTTCGCCGTGGACAACAACGGCATCATAACAAACAACAAACAACTCGACGCTGACAATAACAACGCGTACTACGAATTTGTCGTTACCGCAAAAGATAAGGGAGAGCCAGCTAAGACAGGGACCGCCACAGTACGAGTATACACTAAAAACAAGAATGACGAAGAGCCAAAATTCTCACAGCAAGTGTACACGCCGAACGTAGACGAAAACGCCGGTCCGAACACCTTAGTGACCACTGTAGTGGCGTCTGATAAGGATGGTGATAATGTTCGCTTCGGTTTCGTCGGTGGGGGGACCAGTTCGGACAGTTCGTCATCGAAGAGATAACCGGTGTCATCCGACTGCACAACAAACCGATTTCCCTCGACAGGGACAAGTACGAGCTCAATGTAACAGCGATGGACGACGGTGCCTGCTGCGTTAATGGAGATACAACTATTCACACTTCTACCGCAGTAGTTGTCGTATTCATAACGGACGTAAACGATAACAAGCCGATTTTCAAAGACTGTCCCACTTACTTCCCGAAAGTCGAGGAAGGCGCTCCGAACGGTAGCCCAGTAATAAAAGTACACGCGACGGACGAAGACAAGGGTGTAAACGGTCAAGTCAAATATTCTATAGTTCAGCAACCTAATCAAAAAGGTACTAAGTTCACGGTCGACGAGGAAACGGGCGAAGTATCTACGAATAAGGTATTTGACAGGGAGGGTGATGATGGTAAATTTGTGTCAGTTACCGTGAAAGCTACTGATCAGGGCGAGCCATCGCTAGAGGGCGTTTGCTCATTTACAGTGGAAATAACCGACGTGAACGACAACCCCCCATTGTTCGACCGACAAGTAAGTAGATAGATGTTAATCAAACGGTAAACTTTATCGCTAATCAAAGCACAAGTCCGCATGTTTGCACCTGCATAGGTACGCAGTCTTCCGTCAACATTTCTCATTATTTATTACAGAAATATGTGGAGAACGTTAAACAAGACGCCAGCATAGGCACTAATATATTGAGAGTTTCCGCATCCGACGAAGATGCGGACAACAACGGCGCAATAGTTTACACATTAAGCGCCCCTTACAATCCCGCCGACATAGATTATTTCGAGATCCAACCTGAATCAGGTTGGATCGTTCTAAAGAAGCCTTTGGACGTAAGTATGCATTGCCACCAATCGGTCAATAAGTGAAGTGTTAAGTGTGAAGTATGAATGCGTTCGACCTAACAACGAAGTTTGGTGGATGAGTGCTACCTACAGGCCCTAGGATTCAATTGGCACACACTTTATGTTGGTTTAATGTAAATAGTTCTAAATTGTCCGCCGCTGTAAATTGCTGTGAAGGGGTCAATCCTGGCCGTGAGGAGTAGTTGTCCATTGAACGGCGGCCCGCGGGCCGTCGCGCCGGGGGCTTGTTCTTCTTGCAGCACAATTAGTTTCAGTTGCCGCCAGCGTCGGCTCCGCACTAAATCTTCGTTGAGAATTATTTCCGCAGCACTATCTTGCATTCAACTATTATACTAACGATAATTGCGACCTGTGTAAAATATCCTATATATAAACAACAACAGTTAATACATGATACAGCTACTACTACTGTAAATATTTCTCACAGTTGAAACTTGTTTAGTTCTAAAACATGTACAGTTTCTGTAAGCGCACTATTGTATATTTCGCACAGAATATAGTTTTGAAATTTATTAATTATGATTATTTCGATCGATTGATTTGTGAGGCTTACGCTTTTCGACATACTTATCAGTATTGTATGTATGTACATGTTTTGTTACTAATCTGCTATTTTGTTTTTGTGTTTCGCGAGGGTGTATCTCGCCAGGGGCGGTTCGATTCCCGCCCCATCATCCGCCACCGCTGCGCTAGACGACAACTCATCTAGAACATCCTGTGTGTTCACTATATATATATATATTTATCTGAATTTAACAATCATGAATTTTTTACAGGGCACCAGTACTGTAATAATTTGTATTAATATTAGTATATAACCGAAATGGTCAGATTGCCTGTGCGGCAGTTTGGCCATTTAGCCAGTTGTGACATATTCCTTCTGTGAAAGGGGCTACGTTCTCGAAAAATAAAAATTTGTACAGTTAACCGTAACGTCCATCGTTTGTAATATATTCATTATATAATGAGTGTCGTTTTGTTGTAGTCATTACGAGGTCACTAAACATTATTATGACAACCTGACCTTTCCGCCATGTCTTGTATGCAGAGCTGCATGCATTTGCCTGCTTTTCGTTAAGTTTTTTTTCCCTTTAATTTTTTTAAAAGTTAGTTTAGTTTTTATTGTATAAAAGTATTATAATGTACAGTTTGTATTTTTCCTTATTGTACATACAAAAATGTATAATACAGTACATAATTTATTTTCCATTTTATTTCATTGCACCATCTGATATTGGCTAAATGAATATTCTTACTGTAAGTACGTACGAAAGGAGCTTGGAAATGGCAGCTGATGACGTGAGTGGTCTTAATTCTTATTGCGTAGTGAAATCTCTGCAATTATTCTCTTGTTTTAGTTTGGCTTAATGAATGTGTGGGTGACGTACGCGTGTTATTCTATTATTTTAATTTTTTATGACAATTGTCTTACAGCCAATAAAAAGGAACATTATGAGAGTGGATATTTTTCTTTTTAATTGTTTTGATTATTTCTTAGTCATGAGTAATTTATGTGTTTATATTTGAGTTGTGTTATTTTTGTTTTGTCCCCGCTGACCTCTGACCCGTGTATCTGTAGCGGGACAGGTATCGGCTGCGCGTGCGTGCCTCCGACAGAGGCGACCCGCCCTCCTCTGCAGACGTGGACGTTGAATTAGACGTGGTAGACAGGAACAATAAGCCCCCCATCTGGGACATGTCCACGTATGGCCCCGTTCACATCAAAGAGAATGTCACAGTGGGTACCGTAGTGACCAGTGTGAAAGCAAGGTTGGTATAAGGCGCAGCGGGCCTACGGGCCCGCCGCCCCTCCACTCCTTAACACTACTAACGACGTGGTTTTGTCTGTTTCCATCGACACTTTCTCCAATAGCGAGAAACGTACAAGTTGGAGGCTATGGCTCAAGACAAGGGCTTCCCACCCTTGTCCAGAACCGTGGAGGTCCAGATAGACGTAGTGGATCGCGCGAACAATCCCCCAGTGTGGGACCACACAGTATACGGCCCGATCTACATTCGAGAGAATTTACCCGTGGGTGCCAAAGTGGTATCTGTTAAAGCAAGGTGCGTTGCTAAATGTTCGGCACGGGCACCGCACGCAGCCCCGACACTTGCACGCAGTGTGGCGGGCGTCTGGCGCCGCGCCACCGCCGCCGCCGCCCGCGCCCTAACAGCCCCGACGCCGCCCCTCTCGTTGGCCGCCATTCGAAGCATCGAATACGGTCGGGGCTGATAGGGCTCCGGCCCAGGCGACCAGTGGTGATGCGCCACACGCCCCGACTGTCGTTATTATTTGCCTCTCACCTGGTGATGAGTAATGTTACGTAACTGTTCGTTATTAAAACGCATCGTCACGATCACATACGATCTAACCGTTTCACCGGCGTGCATTTAGACGGGCTCACTGCTTACATGGAACGGGATCACAATCTTTGTCGGCTGTTCAAAAACATCGTTTTGAAATGTATGACATATGGTGTTTTTGAGCATACCGTCTATTGTTTTGTGATGTTTAGGACTTAGGTAGGTATCGGAGTAACATGTATTTGCATGTAGGCTGTGATGTAAGTTAAATAATTGTCCATTTTTAATATAATGTTTTCGGATCAAAAATAGCATGTCAATCAAACAATGAATGTTTTATTTGTAGCAAAAATTAGGTCGTATTGTTTTTCATATCATTTAATTTTGTTCTGTTTTTTCATCATTTATGCTTTTAAATAAAAAGTTTAGTAGAAACTCGTCAAATGAAAAATTATTAAAGATATGTTTTAGCATACATATTAAATATTATTATTTCATTAATTATCTTGTCATAATTTTGAAGAAATACAAAGAAAGAGAAGTAAAAATATATTGATTGAGTATTTTCGTAACTCTTTTGGGAATTAGCCATAGCCTAGGATCATATTATTTATCCTAATTGAATGTGCATCTTTACAACAAGTTAATAATTATATATGTATCCTTTGTTTCTTTATAGCGAGTGCATCAATCACACTGAGTTTCGGATGTTGGCAAACCTGGTTATCACCTCTATTGTCTATCTGTTCGTCCTAAAATACACATTTCAAACTTACAATGTTGAAACGACGAAACCATACTAATTCACCATACTAATACATTATTTTATAAGCAGTATAAACCTATGATACGGGACTTTATTGATTAGTATTATAATTTTTACAACTGAAATTTTTTTTCTTAATAAGACAAACTCATAATAAATAGGAGGACGACGTAGAAAGTTAAACATGATTAAAATTCAAAACCATAGACGAAAAAATTAATTATTAAAAGTTTCTGTGCTATGTTATCAAAGTTTTCATCCATTGCTTATGAGTTCGCCTATAGCCCTTAGTAAATTTAATTTAGAAACCTATGGCAGCCATCAACATTAATGTTATTAACTGCTATTATATGTTATTTCTGGTGAAGATTTTATTTCTTCGGGTGTTATTTTATAGAAGCTTTAAAAAATATTACAACAGTAGGAACTACTGCAGAATACGCCCTCTTTTGTTTGCTCATTTTACTAAAAACATTCGTATTTTGTTTTCATATAAGCATAATAGTAATTCTCCTAACTTCTTGTACTCTGAATAAGTAGTGAGATTTAGTAAACCTGTTCCATCCCAGTCAAACTACATTAGAATTATTATTATTATTTTACCCGCATTCGATGTCGTCACGTGTCTTAAATAGAGTAAGTTAATATGTTTAAATTGTTAATATTATGTCACTTCAACGCCGTTTGACATTTTCAGTTCTGGGATTGAGAATAACCCGACTGTGTTCTATCGCCTGATGCCTGGCTCAACGGCCCAAACGAACAAATTTCACACGTTTTACCTGCAACAAAGATCTGACAACGGGTTCACATGGGCCGATATAAAAGTCAACCATCCCTTGGATTACGAGAGCATCAAAGAGTACAACCTGACCATTCGAGTTGAGGTAAGATATTAAATTTTTGTCTCGCAAAAAGATGGATTTGATTGACAGAGATTTTTTTGGGACCTATAAAAACGGCAAATACGACCTAGTTTACAGAATGTCTTTGATATCCATTATTCTTATTTTTTATTTATTTATTACACTTTTATCAAAAAATGTCGGTCACCTGATTCGTGGGGACGGTAGCTTCCCGCGAACTCTGTGTTAGATGAAAGTTACCAAAGACATAGTCATAGTCTGGAAACATAACATCGTTGGCAAAAACAAACGCTGAGATATGAGATGTTGTCTAGTTTACCCATAGTTCCTCCGGCTATTATACGCTATCCAGAAAATTAAATTATTATACGGGCACTTATATATTAAAGTAAATCAAAGAAACATTTAATAATACTTTGAGTTACCCTGTAATTAACATAAAAAGTACCTAAATAACATATTTGTTCATACTATCGCACCGCGGTGTCCTTTTCTAGTATTTGATATCAAAATAAATAAATTTAAATTATTTTCAATATGTTAATTTATTGTTCAAAAAATATATTTTTTATCTGTATAATTAAAAAGATCAAATTACATCTTACAAGATTTATCATAGTGAATTTTTTTGAATAAACACTACAAATTGAACGATCAATATCAAATAAAATCAATGTCATCTAAGCAAAAATAAAAGATGACGTTTCATAAAGATTAGTATCTTTGGTGGTGATAGATTAATAATTACTAGCAGTACTTTGCAAACATTACTGATAAACGTTAAATACCAAATGAAAAAGTATTACGCGTCACATATTTTTTTGTAAATTAAATTACTCGCAATGATTTTATTTTTAAACTATATAAAATCTAAGTGGAATAATAGTAAAGTGACCAACTGCTTTTCGTTTAAAAAGAGTACCTTTGCAATTAATTCATAGGTGTAAAAAAGAAGGAGAAACGATAAGACTTTCTGCTTTTATAAAAATGTTTTTCCCCGGAGTTGATTTTTTTTCTAAATAAGAATGTTAGTCTTATAATGTAGCCACATCCGAACAACTTTCAATTTGCATAATAAATTTGACTTTTAAGAGCACAAATAATGTTTTTATAGAAAGTTGCGACTTCTCATTGCTCCAATAGTTATTCCCTAGTGAAGATACCCTTTCAATAGCATCATTAGTGCCTGGGCACCCCATAAAATTTTCATGTAGGACATGTTTTACTTTAAAATGCCGAAAGATTTCATCCCATCGTTGGTCAAGTTTTATTTTCTCATCGTGTTATTCATGAAAATTTTTAAATTTAATTATAAATTCACTCTTCGAATTTCTTTAAAAAAGAAAATTGTTGTTCGTAATAATATTTTTAATTTCCTTCATTATAATAAAACAATAAAAAGTGTTTTAGAAATATGAATAAGCATAAATTATGATTAATTATTTTGTTTACGCGAATACTATACATAATTGAATAAAAGGACTTTCAGTCTACTCCGTGACCACGGTCGCTGGGAAGTGTTCGAAATGTCGGGAATTTAAAATGTAAAATAAACTCTAAAAATTCTTAAAAGTCATTTTATTCAACAATGAGAATAAATTATACATTCAGTCCCAGACTCCCAGCGTCAGGGACGCAAAAAAGAGTACAAAACTCAGTAAATGAGTACATCTGGTCATTTTAATAATAGCTACTTTTTTTTTAATAAATATGGACCTTGCTGGTGTAGCGCCATCTTGCGTTGAGCATTTTTAAATCATGTTCATAGGAGTATTGTAACTCTTTAACTTTATATAACTAGAGGGCACTGCTATTGTCTGTTTGAAATCAACGCCATCTAACGTAAAAGTACAGTCTGAATTACGTTTCTCACTAAAAGATATTAGTTTTTTGTTTTTCTTTTACAAGTGAGTAATGTTCTCAAACATCCCAACACAGTGTGTATATCGTTATCTAGCACTTTGATAGAATTTACCATTTCTCAAGGCGTCCTTATTATTGAACTACAATGAGTTTCGCTAATTATTAATTTATGGTAGAAATTTATGCTTTACTTTGAAGTTTATGTATACCATAGTCTTGCAAAAACGTTATGTTTGTAAACATGTTAATGTTGATAAAATCTACACAAATAAAAGTATGTTGAAAAAATACTCACAAATGCGTTTGTGTATGTTACATTAAAATTAATGTCCAATGTTATAAACTCTTACTCTAGATTGTAATTTTCAAGCAACTGTAAATGCGTAGATACATTTGTGATTTTAAAACTTTGTTTGCATAATGAAGAAAAGTTGAGGGATAGGTTATAATTTCGCTTGCCGGTCCGTAACTTGTCGTCTTAATTTTAATTTTGCCTAAGCTTTAAATATCACTACCTTTAGAACTCAGTAAGTTTATTATTATTCGGTCTCTTAGTTTATCACAAATTCTAAACAAGAAGGAGCATTACAAATAAACTTCACATCAGATAAAAAAAAAATGGTTCGTTTATGTTCAAAGAGTTGTACTTAACGTGAAAATATTGCTTTGCCCAAGTAATATCAAAGGTTCGAATTAGGGTATAGTGTGCTCTCATGTAGAAAAAGCAATCTTGATACTCGGTCAATATGCGAGTAAATAATATTCGGGAATAGTATTTGGAGAGGATATCGAGACGATTATGTACATAAATGTTGGTTCATGAAAATAGTACAAAACTCCCTTAACGTTTTATTTAAAACCGCCGTTATTTTATGTAAATAATGACGTAAAACTTTGATTAGATATTTAAACTGATAATTGGACTTCTTTAACACATACTGAGCTAATATTTTAAAAAGCAGAAGACCGCAAACATTGTGATACCGGTTTGAAGGGCATCGCTGTTATGTCAACAAGACTGTACATCACGGCCCTGGTTAGCGAACGTATTTGTGCTTACTACACCATTATTTCATAAAGGCAGGGGGTATCACACCATCACCATCAGGTGAAAGTTCACCCTCCGTCAAACTGTTTTTAAATTTAAAAAAACGTATGGGAATTTCTTACGTTATTGTGACGGTACATTCTAACCTTTTGTTTCTATAAAATTACAAACCTGTTGTTGTTTTTGCGTTTGTAAATAACAAACTCACATCATGAATCAAATTTTGTTATTAGATATCCGTAGCATAAATAAGTATATTGTCTTGAAGTTTGCAGAATCTATATGTTTTTTTGTATATCACAACAGAACAATGGAGCGCAACAACTTGCGTCAGAGTCGACGGTCTATATAATGCTGGAAGATGTAAACGACGAGATACCGCTCTTCACGGAGCGAGAACAGGAAACAGTCCTCGAGGGAGAGCCGATTGGCACCAAAGTGACACAAGTGAACGCCATCGACAAGGATGGAACATTCCCGAATAATCAAGTAATAAATTCAGTTTACTAACAATAATACCTAACACCTAATGTCTAATATCTTATTTAGTGCCTCAAATCCGTGTGTAGTTGTAATGTGATGTAACACGTAATGGCAAACATAAATTAATATATTATAGTTTTGTGAATTTACGCGAATATTTGCTCTTCTTAAAAATCTTTAGGTTGTTATCTGCAAAGTCTCTTATTGCTTTAAATGAATCTGATAAAATAGCAGTCTTTATATAAGTAGAACAATTATAATATTAGTGATTAGTCATTGATATCTGTAGGTCTTTTTTGATACGAAACAAAGCAGTATACGCGATTTGACCTTTTGCTATAACTAGAATAAATTCCTTGTATATACTGCTTTCGATAAATCTCTAAATTCAAAAGGTTAACCTGTTAAAAAACTAAAATCAGCTTCGCTTGTTTTCAATTTATTCAATTTTAGATTAGAAGAGATGATTATAAAATGACCTTTAATAGTAGCATTGCAGATTTGATCTAATGTTAATTAACATATGCACAGAATCACAAATAATTGAAATAAATATTAAAATAGAAAATTAAAGAACCATTTCAAACCATGTGATATGCACATTCAGGTTTCACAATTCTTTAGTAAATGCTCTTACATTGCTGAATTGTTTTTTAAATATTAGAGAACGACGCGTTGTAAATTAATCGCCTGGGGAAAAACTTACTTTTCTTCGTTTCTTCATAGATATTGTCGGGGCTATGTGAGTTATATCGTGTCATAAACAGGGAGTAGGAAATACAAGAGCCCATTCGTTTTATATCATCGTAATAAACGGTCTTGTTGTTTTTACACCATTCTTAATATATTCTTATAGTTACTTCATAAATGAGTAAAAATTGTTTCGTAATATTCCATTTCAAAAGAACATTATTGTTTTATTGTATTTATAAAATACATTAACATTATCGGATACGAGTTAATAATAATGCGTTATTTTTAATTTATTTATTTGTTCACGGGGATGCGTAATATATAAAGGAACAAAAATCATTAATTCCACGCACGTACAATGGTAATTATCATAATTGTTAAATGCGTACTAGCAAAGTGCAGTTGTGTTTTTGCTTTATTAAAATAATCGTTTTGCATAGTAAAAATAATTAATGTTAAAATTATTTCTTTCTTGCAAACGTATTATTGTTGTTCCTCGTATCACTTTAAAATAATTTAGCCACATCGTTTAGAAATTAACGTAACATTTTACTTTTACAGTAAACTTATATCACAAGAGCTATATTCAGTCACGTGCATAACACTCAACTTTATATTCAATAAAGCAGTGTGGTCTGCTATTTATAAAACTTTAAAAGACCGAACTCTCTGGATTAATAACTAGAAGTTTTTTATACATAAAGTTTAAAACTAGTTTATACTGCGGGGTAGTACGTAATAGAAGGTTGTTGCAATTTAAAGTACCGAACATACTTTACGCCCCTTGCAGAAAAATGCGTTTCTAAGAAGCGTTTATAATTCAGAGTTAAGTACGCTGAGGGTAAAAACAATTATTTTAAGTGGGCTTACTATATACATACGTATATCATTGAAAATTACTTATGTGGTTGCTACCCTGTTTGGAATTAATAAAGTTTTTTTTACCTATTGTAAAATCTTTGCAATCTACACGGAAGTTTTCAACCCTAGCATTATCAAAGGATCGGAAGGGTCGGAATAATATAATTGATATAAACAGCTTTTGAACGTTAGCAAGTGATATTATTTCCCTAGATCCCTGAGAAAACTAAGACATAGAATTTATCAGAAGCGAACGCATTTTGAACCGTTTTTTAACCACCGACCCGCATAAGACCAGCGTGGCGGGATACGGTCCAAAACCCCCTAAAGGATGGGAGGCCCATGTCCAGCGGTGGAATATCACAGGCTGATGATGATGATGATGATGATGAAGGCATTTTTATTGGTACCCTGCCGCCATGTTTAATCCCCACGCAATGTTAAACCAATACGAGTGCCCGTTGTTATAGCGCTAATTGAGTGTGACATTTTACTTCGTAAATGTAAATTCTGTCTGTTATTTGGCTGGGGTGTAAGGGTTTTGGCCCGCGGCGAATGTCTGTCTCGTGTTCTCTACAAGAGGCTGACTTTAGGGTCGACTACTTAGTCTTTTGGTAGAGCCTTTAAAGGGGGCAACGTTTTAAAACTATACATATTATATATATGGATTAATCTTTACTGCCATAAGCGACCATAAAAGTACAATTGTAAGTGTTCCAAGACTACCTATTCTCATGCAAATGTAGGCCATATAGGAGCAATACTCACATTCTAAGCTCAACAACATATGGAAATGTCATAACTCATAATGAAAATGAATAGCCATATGTTATTCGACCGTTATCAATCAATTGTCATCGACTCCTAAAGGTGTCGGCATTATTTTAAACATTTGCGTAAAAAATGGTTATGTTACATCTAACACTGCCTATTTGTGACTGTTTTCAACAGAACCATTAGATACATGATTTAAATCCTTTGAATTTGCATATCACTCAAATATATTTGATACCTACCTATGTTTTTCACGAAATAACTTTTCCCTAAAACTACGGTGATCGGCAATAGTTTTAGTGCGTATCGCGTTCAGGTTTAGCGTTTGTTTTCGTCGTGACAGGTGAGTATTGATTGGCTTTTAGTTCGCGCATATATTATCTTGATTTACCTTGTCGCATAAAACATGGACGATATTTTTGAATGTGAAATACTATGCTATATTTTTTTTCTCCCCTTTAGTTGGGTCTTAGCACTGCTGATGGATCAGAATTTTCTCTGAAATATAGTTTAACGTAAGCGCAAAGCGTAACATTTGAATTTATTTCTCTTAAGTTACGATTGTCTTTTAAAATACTTAGAAGTTAATTGAACGTAAAACTAAATATATATTTATTGAAGCAGACAAAGTAGCGTGGGTGGTTTAAACGGTGGTTACATGCTTTCGTCATTGTCAGAAAATGAAAAACCTCAATGCAATATAAATCTTAAATTTACATGCTCGAACACCGGGTTAAGTCCCTCTAACCCGTTAAGTTCGAGCTACTTTTATTCTTGGTTAAGTTTCATAATGTTATTACATAATGCAAGCAGGTCTTTAGAATTACATTTTGTTTGAACGTACTTACCATCAGGCAACGTTGTGCTATTCTTGTCGCTTAATTGAATAAAACGAAAATAGTTGCACAAAAAAGCGAACACAGTTACACAGTTTTATTGCTATTTGCTTTTAATTTGCAATCGGTAACAATAGCGTGTCATCCCGCGGATGCTATTAATTGCTAATTAAAATTAACTTTAGTAATTAACCGCATTTAATTTGCAGCGTTGTCCTCTGTTTAACATGTCCAATACAAAAAACTATTATTTCCTAAAAGACTTTAGATCTAAATTGGATTTTATACATTGAAGCGCTGCAATACAATTCCCCTTTTTTTTTCTATTTTGTGGAGTTCGTATTCGCGGTTGATTAGATTTTGATTAAAAAAGTTATAATAGTTTTTCCGCTTTTATTGTATTCCATTCTAAATAGGAAAGTCGAAACTTTTGATAGTTGCTCGAACTTTTATGATTTGTACGCTCTGTATGTTCGCATTGTTTTATACCGATCTTTATATTTTAAAAAAGCATAACATTCATCACTTTGCGGATTAAAAATACGAAATAAATAATTATTTCTTTTATTTACACGATTATTATACATATCAAATCCACTAATTTATGGATTTTTCGCGTTACTTATTTTTATTGATTTAATCCATCCAATTTTAATAAAGAAGATGGTTGGTCTTTGCCACCTTCCTGGGATCCAATAATTTCAAAAATTTAACGCAGAGTATAAAAAACTACAAAACCGAAGGACAACATAAATACTTTTTGTCAAACCAACATTAAAAATTAAGAAATCGAAAGATATGTCAATTTTTTTTCAAATAAAAACTGACGGTTATTCGAAAACATAGAGATACAGACATATACCAACTTAGTCTGCCCGTGATCATGGATGCTGTTTAAGTAACGTGAAAAATCCGTAAATTTGTGGATTTAATACGAAATAAAATAAAAAACATATGATCAACAGTATCAAAAGCTAGCGAAAATGAATTTAATAGTAATGTTTTGTTTTGTTACTCATACTTACTCACGTAAATGATTCTTTTGGCTTCTATTTGCTATTTGACTCCTTGTAGTTAAAGGATGTTAGTTTTGGATATTGTATCAAATAGCAAATTCCAGTTTATGTATCTTTATTGTGTAAAAAAAAATGTAAAATAGGCTAAAACAACGAAAAAAATGTGATATAGAACAAGAAACGTCTGCCGGAGGTAGTGTAGCCTCTGAGGGAAAAACAAAAAAAAAAGTTGCTTCCTTTGTAAACGTTATATAGAAGCCCCGATGTTATGTTGTATAGCCATCCTCGTTACTCAATCATCCAATACTTTTATAAAAAATATTTTTTTCTTGTAACCCCTGCTGGTTAGTTTGTTTTAGTAAATTGATTAATTTCTTTAGGTGGGTGTCGTATTATACTCAATACTCATTTATATTGTTATTTAACTAAATTTAAATAAGAAATTTCCCACAAAACGTGGTCTTAATATTAAATCACGTTTCGGGTTTCATTTAAATAAATTCGTGTTGCCTAATTACCCTGGCAATTATAAATTCAGTCCCCTCGGAAACGTTCCTGTTTACGTGCGTCATTTAGAAAAAAGAAGTAACAATTATTTTTTAATTAAGAAAGTAAACTAGATTTAATTAAAATTTTTATTTAAATAATAAAAAAATTAGTGTAAAAAACAAAACGTAAATTTATTATTACACATTTACATTTTCATTATACTTTCGAAAAGCATTTCTTACATAAATAAAGCAAACAATGTATTTTTTTTATTTTCTTCTATAAATTATAATGTAGCTAAGTAAATTGATTCAAGATATAACAGAGTTGTTAACTAAGGGCTATAATAAAAAAATACATTATTAACATTGACTATGGTACCAAAAAAACAAAAAAACGACAGCACGACACGACACTAGCTTATGAGTACAAAGGGTTGAAAAAAATGTCTATTAAATAAGTTTCGGACAATGTATGTTTTGTTTATAACATTGAACCCTTTTAATTTTTTTCTATTTTAATTTAAGTTTACTCTTAAGTTCAATTTATTTAATTTTTATTTTAAAAATATAACGCTTTTATCATCTGGTGTAATATTTGAGAGTGGCAACATTTATTTAGAATTTTATTTTGGTTGACTTATAAACTTAACAAACTTTTAAAGAAAAGGTGGCCGTAAGAATGTGCACTATTTATTAAGCTCGTTATTTTAGTTAGTATCCCTATTTTCACGTGGGAAGATGGAATTTTCGAGTAAATTTGGGGTAACTACGAGCAGAAGTTCACTTCCCGCTTATGTGTTTATTTATGGAATCGCAAAACTTGATTTTGTTAGTAACTTATTCTGCCATATAAGTTGTACTTTCGTGAGCTTTCATTAAGGTCGTTCTTGTAGTTTTTGCATTATAGAGCAACAAACAGGCAAGTATAATAAATTTTATCAATTAATATTTTAGTGGGATGCTTGTTAAAGCTTCTGTAATCGCGTGGTGATTTGTGCATTATAAAGAGAGAATCGTAGATCCTGCCTTGAATTTAATTTATAAAGAACATGATAAATAATCATTAATCTAGAATTATCATTGTTTTAAAAATAATTCTAGTTTTTAAAATTAAACTGTTAACCTTTACCGGTGGTAGGTCCCCTGATTACAGGACACCCTCTGGGTGGGTACCACCGCGGTCTCTATTTCTACCGCAAAGCAGTATTGTGAAAACACTACTGTGTTCCGGTTTGAAGGGCACCGTAGCCAGCTTATTTACTGGGTAAACGAGGCTTAACATCCTATGTCTCACGGTAGGCAGCGCGTTGGTGATACCTGTATTGCCAATGTCTATGGGCGTCGGTGACCACTTTCCATCAGGTGGCCCCGATTGCTCGTCTGCCTGCGTATGTAATAAAAAAAAAAAAAATAAAACTATCATGAGATATTGCACTTAAAATTTGTACTACAGACGGGGCTGAAGTCACGTGAAATCGGTATTGGTGCCGACTAGTTTCGGATCTATCGTAGGTCCTTTAACAGGACGAATGATATAACTTCACAGTCGCTTTCCGTCTCGAATCCTACATATTTCAATTCTAGTTTTCTTTCTTAATCTTACTTTGACTTATTTATTGTTTTAGCGTAACATTTTAGAAATATTGTTATTTTTTATTTTTTCCAAGAGTTATTGTAGCCTATGTTATTAAGTGTTGAAGCAGCTGTGTATTGTTAAAATTATTTTTAAAATACGCCGGGTTTAAAAGTACAAATATTTTCACTTCAATAATTATGTACATTGAGAACTGTGGCACGCGATTTAAATGTTGAAAGCAGAGCTAATAACAAAATTAAAAGTATCAGCGCATTTAATTATAAATAAATGAGCAAATAACTTTCTCGTTCAATAATGATACTTATGTGTAGATATTCAAAAAGTTATTTCGAATATTTCTAGAGGCGCGGGAAATTTATAAAGCCCCAATTACTGCGTTGTTAACTAGTATATGGGTTAATAAAAAAGCTTTTTAATCCCATTGGCAACAGTGTCAAAAAGCTATTTCCCTCCCCGTATCGAGTCATAAAATGAGCGTTTATTTTCGTTGTTTGCTTATCTGTTTTAAAATTTTCTAGCTGCTTATTTGTAAAATATTGCAGATCAAATATACCTTTTTCTATAATCATATTCATAGGAAAAGCTTATTTTTTTTATTAATTTAAGTATTTTTTATTTAATGTAAAGCGAAATGTCAGAGAATCATAAGTTCGATAAACTAACACTTAATTTTTTCTAACAAAAATTCTGTAAATATAAACCGCTTTATTCGAAGAAAATGTATATAGAAAATTAAAACTAAATTGTAATTAAATCTACAACTAATGAATATCAAATCAAAAAGTTAACACCCAATAAGCAGCAATTATTTTGTGATGAACTTCAATAAGCAAAAATAACGTTACAAAACAAAAAAGACTGGATTTTTATAGCTTCACAAACAACAAAGTGGAATATATTTTAAAATTCTGTAGCTCTTTAAATTTACCTTGCTCCAGCACGCGTCAGTAGTCTGGAAACATTTTGATTTCCGTAACAAAAACAATAATGTGCATTACGACTGCGTTATGAACAATAAATGATTAATTAATTCTGTACATGTGTAGTCAGTAAATATGCGCCGATGTTCAACACGGCTATAATTGGTAGCATCCATTATTACGCTACGATTATTTTAATTTATGCATATGAACTTTAATTTATTCATATGAAGAAAATAACAATTAATGAAATGTTTTGGGGCAATTTTTGTTGGCGTGCCACGTTAACGGATATATTTTTATTGCATTAAATGTCTTTTAATGCATTTTATATTATCATTTTAATAAGGGATGAAATGAAACAATCTGAAAAGCGAATTATACACGTTTATTATGAGAGTTATAATCATTAATAATGTTTAATAATAAACTATGTCAAAGAAAGATGTCAACAACGTACAACTACACTCCGTAGCCTAGTGGTATAGGCTGTGGCTTAGAAACCGGAGGTCGTGGTTCGAATCTGCAGGGACTCAACAAATTTTCATTGTTGTTTCCTAGTTGGATAGGCAATTGGGCGATCACATTGTCTGAAAAGTAAGATGATCCATCCGTCGGATGGGCATGTAAAGTCGGTCCACCCACCAACCGCATTGGACCAGCGTGGTGGGATACGGTCCAAAACCCTCTAATGGATAGGTTGTATTAGGGAGGCCTATGTCCAGCAGTGGACTATCACAGGCTGATGATGAAAGAAAGATGTGGAATTTTCGTGAACAATGTCTAACTCTAACGGCACTACACATATTACAATTTCATCAAGTATCGATTAGAATGTTTAACGATGCGGCGATTTGTTTTGTTTTCAATATCCCTAGATATTTTTCCTTCAGAATTACAAACAGTCGTATATTCACAATAATTTATTACACATAATTTCGTCATGCAGAAAGAGGCCGTAAAAAACTTGAAAAAAATTACACAAAAGAGCGATCCGTCCCGTCTGAAATTTATGGTATTACTTTGAATTATTCAACTCTGAAGAGTCTTTGCAACTTAGTGCTACTAGGTTACGTTATTTTAATTTATCGGAAAACAAAAGAGATCGTAACTTTTACGACGCTCTCTTTTATGGCGTTCGGATAGATGCGGGAAGGTTTTATTTAATGCATATATACATCGCACGGGGTTTATATACACCCTGCGGCATAAATCAGTCGGTCATTGGTGAATTCATTTCGTTAATGTAACGTTGCATTTATGGAGCGATAAAAATTTATTTATAGGGATGTTTAGGTAATTATAATAAATTTTTGGTAATGTAAATTGTATGTATTAATAAAAAAAATGTCTGTGATAATTTCTAAGATATTTTGCAAAAAAAAAAGAAGTTCCTACGCAATATTTTTACATATATTCTTCAGATGATGCTTGTATATTGTTTTTGCATATACATTTTTGATGTTTTGCAGATCTTTTTAATTTTCAAATATTTATGCTTTTAATTTTTACTAAGCGATATAGCTGTACTATATATACTTCATCGGATGTAATTAGGTTGGCCTCCAATCAGACTAGTATCACCTAATTAACGGTTTTACAACTTTCGGTCGCGTGATGTATTGCTCTTTTGTGTAATTTATGGATAACCGGGACCAAATGTTTACATTTCCGCCCAATGCACGCATCACTAAACTGTTTAGGCGATCAGTCGATCTGCATACTATGCTATAACTATCAACATTTTTGGTGTAGCGGTTAGTGAACCCGACTGGGACACCAATGGGTGTGGGTTTCATTCCCGTTTTTTATGCGCTCTTAAATTTTTCTCGCTCAGTAAAATTTTGCTTGATAAACATCGTGCTTTCCATTTATTTACAAAAGAAAATTAAATCTATGTATTTTTTAGTTAACTAGTTTTCATAACACTCTAATTTAGTTTGCGACGAGACGATGTTGCGTTATTCGTCCGGAAATATTATCATTATTATTATAGATAACATATATCCTAACATTAAATGATTTGTGAATTTGCACTTGTTGTGATTCAGTTGGTATTAAATTTCGATTATGGAAGACATTAGTGTAGTTAAAATGGAATTTAATGGATGCTGGTAATATGATGTGAATATTATATTTATTTTCAAGGGATATGTTTGAGCCAAAAGTCACCATGGTGCATTGCTTATATACGTATCGCAGGATACTGTAAATCCTCCAGTGTGGTGTTGCATATTTGATTAGAATTAAGTTCCTCGGCACGAGAGTTAATGCTACCGTTATTTTAGACCGAATATATTTAACTGCCATTTTAATTATTATGCTTTGAAGCTTAAAAGAATAACAAAACGTTTGGTGCTAGTAACGTTTGTTTTTAATAAAATCATTCACTAGGATTACGAGTTGTTTTGATTCTTGTTTTGTTTATTTGTGACGATAATCTTTTGGTCAGTTTTTTCGGGCAATTTCCGTGTACCTTGTCGGGTTACAGTGTAAATATGACATTAACGAGTAACACGATATTTCCTGGAAAGAATATTGCGAATTATAAAGGAGAGATATAAAAGGATTACTATCGGATCGGAGATAGAGCTAGGATGCTATCAAAGTATGTGTGATAAATCATTATTATACTTTATGTAGGAAACATTATTATTTATAAATTAATATAAATAATAATGTTTCCTACATAAAGTATAATAATGATTATTTATATATATATTTTACGAGAAAATTGTAAACTACATAAAAAAGAAGAAATTAGAAAAATTTTGGTCATCGGAGAAATGATTCGTCTTCCATTAAGTTATTATTTTATTTCGCATATTAATTTATACTTCGTTTATTACTGAAATGACGAGACGGCCACTTATTCAGCTGATCGTAAGAGACTGAATAATGTCATAAAAAATAAATGTAAGCAACCTTAAGATCTCGCGAGTGTGTTCAGATACTAAATATGGTTAAAACTGTGAGCGTAGAATTTAATAACTTGAATATATACCTATAAACTCAATAGTCTATTAAGACACATGTAGACACCCCAGTAAGAATTCCTTAATGTACGTTTAAAAGCCAACCTTGCATATCTTCCAAAGTGGAGATTACATCCATGAACTCTGAGTAATCAGACGCCTTTCCGCCATTGACGTTTATAGTTTAGTCAAATTAGAAAATTGAATTTACCGTAAGGAAGTTTTATATAAAACTCGTAAAATCACTTATAGGTTAAACATCACGTGAGGTTTAAAAGGTTTCGCGGTGCACCGATAAAAACGCGTTTTCTTTTCACGAGTTTGACATTTGATTTGTTTAAATTTGTACTGAGTATAAATTGACTATATTTACCAATGTGTTTGTCCTAGGTGTACTACTACATCGTGGACTCCCCTCGCAACGAAGGCAAGGACTTCTTCGAGATCAGCATGCAGACAGGCGAGATCTTCACCAAGGTGGTGTTCGACAGGGAGAAGCAGGGAGCGTACGCGCTTGAGGTGGAGGCCCGCGACGGCGCACCCTCCGCTCGGCCGAACTCCGACAACCAACCAAATTCAGGTATGTTTGATTTAGAATATTAGCGGACGAAAATAATAAGATAATGTCTCACGCTATATTTATTTTGGATACATAAAGAAAAAATATTCATAAAACGTTTTTAAACGTGACTATCAATTGTACTTTTTAAATATCAAGCTCCTAACAGGTTTTTTTTTATAAGTTTAAGGATAAAACTTCATTTTAAACGTCATTATTGACAATTTAAACGGACATTATTGTAGTAAGTAATTAAACTACCGCTTTTTTATAACTATGACAGATATGTGAATAAAATTTATATGAAAAAATGTATAAAACGTACGCACACATTTCAAATTAATCTACTCAAAACTATTCTATGTTCTTCTCCTGGTTTTGCAAATGTTGAATGGGATAGAGATCACAAAGTACCAGAGAAAGTCGCTAGCTAGTTGCCCTCTATATAAAACAAGCAATTAAGATAAGCAATGTAATCTCGTCGGATGTAAGGAAAAAGTTTTCTAGCCCCCGATTAGGAGTGGTGCAAAGTTGTTTGAACTTGCAAGGGACCGATATGGACAGCTGATTGTCGATTAACTCTAATTGGAGACGAACATTGATGGAAATAACTGAAAGTCGGACTCTCATGGTTTTGCGATTTTCAAGGTCGAGTTAAACAAGCGAAGGTATTTTTTGTTTAGAAGTCGCCTTTAACTGCAGTTTGCAGCTTTGCGTCTGGTTTTACACGCAAAAACATATCTAAATTATCCAAATCAAATTAATTTCAACCAGTACTTTTTGTTAAAAGAATAACAAGCAATTGTTCACAAAAGCCTTCGCATTTATAAAATTTGTAACAAGGGCGCTAAAAGTATATGTTTAAGAAAACTTTAACCTACTTCTTTTTTAACTCATCATGTGTTTTAGTAACACACAGGCAGATTTAAAAAAAAGGAATCAGGTAACGAGGAGTTTTTACGAAAAATTGTCACCATAATATAAGGCCTAGGATTTGTCACTGTTATTCCTACAAGGCATTAAAAACGTTGAATATTTTTTTCATATACACCATGCATGCATAAATTTTAACAGGCTTACTATTTTTATTTGCATGAATTTATGCCGATAGGCAATTGTCGGTTTTTGATGACGGATATTCGCCTCTTTGTCAAATAGCATTCTATTGTTATTCGTCGCGGCGTATTGATACATCATGCACGATGCGCTGTTAAACGGAAAATATGGCGATACGCTGCATTTGAAGCCACTTCGAGTGCTCAAATGAAAACTGCAGTTTTTAAATTGGTGCTTTTCGATGTGTTAGCTTGCAGATTTATAAGCATCACTTATTTTTTTATTTATTGGGTTGAAAAACATTCGAGCAATTAAAGCGGCTTTAAATTAAAAAAAAATAAAATACAGCTGCCATTAAACACTGAAAAATTCGAACAAAAATAATATTTGAGCTTGCATACGCTTTAATTTAATTCGAGTAAGTAAAGCCACCGTTTTATACTGCGTTGAACTATGAACCAACCTTTGGTAGAGATTAATTAAACGTGATTTTTATTTGTGCGTATTTTATTTTGTCGATATTTTTTTGTTAAATAGCTTGTTTCAAAAAGTTAGACAACTAGGGTCACAATAAATTGATAATAAATAACTTTATACATTTTCATGGAAGGGTTGTAAGTTAAAAAACCTCACACGATTTAGCATAAAAAAAAACTTGTGCAATCCCAAAATTTCTGAAGCTATCTTGTACGAAATCGGCTGGTATTTCCAAAACGTTATGCACGTAATGAAAGCGTACAACCCTCATCGATTGCGTACCCAGTAGGCTCTAATATTTCACTCGTGTCCACTTTACGAGCCTGATTATATCGAGTGTTTCGACACTATAAATTGTGCGTTTTCGCCTCCGCCGAGGGAGTTCCCGGCGCTCGGAACCGTGTCATCATAAATCAAGCGGTGGCATAATCAACCGCCTCGGGCTTAATCCGGTTGAGCTCTTCATCCTTGTATCGGTCTCACGTGCCCATAACGCCGTAGAGTTACATCGGACAAATGCGCACCTACGACGTAACTACCCGGGAAGTTTCGTACAACAAATACGCACGGAATCAATACGGCCCGATAAAACGTCCTAACTACTTCGCGCTCGTAAAATGCCTGCGTTATCTTTGTTTACGTGTTGCGAATGCGAACGTGCGAGCTTTCTTTCGATATCAGCCGTGAGTTCCTCTTATTTGGGTGTAATGCGTACGTAATCAGTGATTATTGGTACGGAAAGATTCCGAATTGGCAGAAAAGGTTTTATCGTGCTGAGCAATAAAAGAACGAATAATGTTCGTATTGAAACGGAGTTTTCTTCGAGGCAATAAGATGTTTCGATTACTCCTCGATCCGCTTAACGCTGGAAAAAAATAGGAATTGAACAAAGATTCGCTTCTAGTAAGATTATACATGCACATGTTTGTTGCTTACAAAATGCTCAGTGAAATCAATGTTTCATTGAACTACTTGTGGCTTTCCAAAAGTTTCTAGTTTATACTAAAATATTAGAATTGGTACAGTTAAAGCAATATCGATACCATAAAGCATTCTATCTTCGAGACCTTTATCAAATATGCAAGCCATTTCTCGTCTTTTTTATTAGTTATTGCTGTCACTATGCGTACAAGCCACGTAGCAATTTCTACATATTGCAGTACAGCGACGGGCCGACACACGCCGGCACCTACTGCGTGCGCGACTCGCATACTAAGCATTCTATTACACGCCTGCATGCCCCAAGTTATCGATCACCCCTGTTTAAGAGCCACCGGCTTACTTTAACGACATTCGTGCAACGACGATGTATGTACATGCAGAATGTACAGCGAATTTTCAATAAAACGATACGGAGAAGAGGGAAATTAAGCTGGAGCTTATGGAAATGTTCAATAACACTGTTTAACGGAATTCATCGCTCGTAATTAATTTATATACATTATACAAGCTAAGAGAAAGTAGCTTACTTGAATAAATAAATTCGGTGCACAAAAGAAGGTTTCGTTGGGTTGTGTTTGGTTGAAGGTCTCTAATTTACTAAAATTTTAGAAATTTCACGATATTTTTAAAGCTAAAATTTTGTTTTTCTGATTTAAATGTTTAAAATTTCTTTCTACATAAGTTCTACTGTTGTTATATTAATAATTTTTAAATTATAACAATAACTAAATTAAATCGCAAAAGGTATTTTATTTGTACTAAAGAAATGCATGAGATAATGCATGAATGTTTAAAAATAATTTCCACCACAAAGTTTAAGCAGCGAAATATATATTTTCGATTGAAATATTTCTCAACCCTTGTATACTCATATTTCAACATCTGAACACTGAAAGTATAAAACGTTATCTGATTATGGCATTTTATATTTACGACAGATAGCAAAATACATTTTTCGCGCTCTTTAAAATTGGGCGTAGGAGAATTTCTCACTGTATCGATTCCCCGGAGACAAAAAAATGTAAATCGGGTCACGTTTTGTCAATTACCGATAAATTTTATACATTATTCACTGAATTATTAAGGATCGGGGACCCCGATGGCTGACAAGCGCAAAACAATAAATTCAATAAAAATGAAGGCGAAAACTTTCTTGCGTTATTAGCTTCCAAGCTTCGAGCTTAGTTTTATGGGTTTTCTTTTGCAGTAGTTTACTTTTATTTTTTCTAATGCCTTTGTAACTTATTCCACAACAGATGACTCATTATTGTCTAGACTTAAGCTAGGTTGTTAATTTATAGAGTAAAATACCTTTTTTAATTGCATTTTCTCTTAACATTCGTAAAAACGGTAGGACCTTGCAAAAGTAACGTGTCACGGAGTTAATTTCATTCCGCGCAGGAACGATAAGTATGTTGAATTCCCGTTCAATAACATTAGTGACTCGAGAGCGGAACGATGCTACTTCGACTCGTCTATTTCAACTATTTCCAATTACTTGGGCTTAGGCGAGCTGCGAGACGTCGCCAAGTGACAAAGCAATATTCCAGTGGCGAACAGCCGGGGCTCGGTGGCCTACATTTGTTGGCCTCTGAGAATTCGCGAAGGGGGCGCACGCTTGCACTGCTTGTCTTGGATTACTGTCGCAAACTACCAACTGTTATTTGTTGAAACCGGAATCGATTAAGGATTATGAATAGTTTCAGCTGTTGTATGCAGTTGTTGTATTGTTCGGAATGTTGTCGCCGGAGTGGATTAGTTTTAGGACTTGAGTTGCGTCGCACGGCTCTGGTTGTTTGTTGGTGTTAGATTACAGTTGCGAGATTTAGGTCGATCTTTAAACAGCATTCCTTTATAAATAAATATTAAATGACGTATATGAATATCGATAATTTTATTATAATTGCACTTTTTCGTAGCTCTTAACTGTTTTCGTGAGAAATGGGTTTTAATTTAGTTAAGTATAGATGAATAATGCGGGTCCTAAGATATTAATATTAATAATGAAACAGAAGAAGGTAATTTCGGATGCCTTATTCTAGTTGTTGTAAACATAACTTAAGTAAATATGGTATATTTTCATTCATACCATACGTACTTAACCTTGTGTTATACTTTTTTGTATTTACGCGAATACCACTCATAAATTACAAACGGATAAAAGACTACGGATTTTATAGCGTTTTGTCAACAAACGGCAGTCTGCCTTTGACCATGGAACCTGCAAAGGATCTAAAACATCGTTAATGTTGTAACAATATTAAACGCGATATTATCTAAAAAATAAAGTAAAGCTTTTCATTAAATCAGGAATCTTCCAGTTTTTATATAATTTTTTTTAACTCTTTATGTTTTTGTTTTTCATTAATAAGAAATTATAAAATCGATACAGGAGTTAAATAAAAAAGTACAAAATCGTATTATTTAATGCAGAACTTTCGTTACTATTAATTAATTATGGTATGCAGTCTCCGTTCGCGGCTAATTCAAACATTGCACGAAGGCATAATCAAAGTGGTTTGTATACTTTACTGAACTTACTTTTTGTATTTACGCAATACCACTCATAAATTATTAACGGATAAAGACTACGGATTGTATAGCGTGTTGTCAACAAACGGCAGTCTGCCTTTGACCATGGAACCTGCAAAGGATCTAAAACTTCGTTAATGTTGTAACAAAATTAAACGCGATATAGTCTAAAAGTAAAGTAAAGCTTTTCATTAAATCAGGAATCTTATATCATTTTTTTTAACTCTTTCAGTTTTAGTTTTTCATTAATAAGATATTATAAAATCGATACAGGAGTTAAATAAAAAAGTACAAAATCGTATTATTTAATGCAGAACTTTCGTTAGTTACTAATAATTAATTATGGTATGCAGTCTCCGTTCGCGGCTAATTCAAACATTGCACGAAGGTATCATCAAAGTGGTTTGTATACTTTACTGAATACAAGTACATTAATTTTCATTATTAAAATATGTTGTATAAGTACTTCAGGTTTAAGTGCCTTTGGCAACGTTTTTTAATTTTGAAATGCCTGAAGTATTGAAAAAAATCAATTTATAACGTCTGCTAGTTTCGAGCCGCGGTTTCTAACGTTAGGTGATGACAATTTGTGGTAATGAAGATGACACATATTGTACTTGCAAGCCTTAAAGTTTTTCCGGTGCACACAATACTAGTTCGCAAAATAGATCTTTATTTACATATGGCATTTTTATTGTTCTGTTAGCATTCAAGCTATATGTATTGTAGCCTTTTACTGTTATATATGAGTTAAGTTATTTTAAAAATTGGTTATTTATTATTATCTTAAAATATAAACATTTACCTACTTAGAAACAAAATAGCAAAAAGAGATTTAGATCAATGCAACATCTGGGAATCGTAATCATAATGTTAGTTATCGAGAGCGCTACTGGGAAATTAAAGCATTAAATAACACTAATATTCCAAATTATATAACCCAACCATTCACTCGGCGTTTATTTCGATAAAAACGTTTTCGAGTTATGGCACAATGTTAATCATCGATAAAACGCCTAATATATTCTTTTCGTATCCCGTCCTCATTTTTAGGGGGGGACTATAAAATTGACTCTTGTAATGGTATTCCTTTTCAATTTTAACGCTTTTCGGCAAATGAATGGCAATTTGTAAGCATAGGGATGAGGGGGACGTTTTGAAAGGTTGTAAATAGCGACCCCTGGTGGGGCGGTCTTAAACTGCCAACCTGACAAAAGCATTTACAAGCGTCGTAAGTTTAAGGAAGAATTCGCCGAAGTCCCCTATAAAACCACTCAACGCCTAATGTTAGGATTAACGCCCCTCATTATTTTCTCTTGTAAATTTCACTCTTCCTATTAAGAAGCGTATGAAGTTAAATATCATTTGTCGCATATTTCTATATGAATTTCAATGCATTCTAAAGCGGTCAATATTAATTTCAATTGCGGCGTTCGATTTAAACTGCTATAATGAAAAGCGTACTATTTTATTTGTAATGTAGAATTCTAATCATCATCATCATCATCATCGCCATTCTGGGCATAGGCCTAATTCGGGCGTTCATTAGTCGCCCTCTCCAGGTTCAATTACTCGAACCTCGACCTCCGGTTTCTAAAGCACGCGCCCTTATCACTAGTACTTGTATAATTATTTCTTTTCATTACGCGAATACTATACATTATTAAATAATATGACTTTTTACGGATTTTATCGCGTTTATTTTACATAGTTAAATTCTCGACGTTTCGAACACTTTCTAGCGGCCGTGGTCACGGGGTAGACTAAACGCGATAAAATCCGTAAAAAGTCATTTTATTTAATAATACTTGTATTTCGGAAAGAGGTTATATTTTTCAAGTAGAAAAATTGTTATCATACAGACTATTCTAGCAGCGGTTTTTTTGTAAATTCGGTAATTTGCAGGAATACGCGGTATGCTACAATAATTTCTGGTCGTATTCCGCACGTCTGGACTTTGTCCAATTTTCCGTGCTTCTATTAGGCTTCTGTGTGCGGCCATTGTAGTTTTGTCCCGTAATGGTATCGCTTGCCTCATTTTAAATAAAAGTCCGTGTAAAAGGAGCGGCAGTGTTAATAAAAATGTAGATTGTTATGATCTCCGTGGAGTATTTCGTTGCGAAACTTTTTGTTTGCCGAGTAATCGTTCAGAAAAACAAATTGAATCAGAATCCTTTTCGTTAGATTGGTGACCATCAACTCATTTGATGGAGTTTGAGAATGCGTTTGTTGGATACGATACGTTAATTTTCTATAATAACTCAGTAATTCCAACCCGCATTGGACCGGTCGTGGTGGGATACGGTCCAAAATCCCCTAATGGATGGAGGTGTATTAGGGGAGGCCTATGTCCAGCAGTGGACTATCACAGGCTGATGATGACTCAGTAATTACGGACTAAATTGTGTAGATATTATCATCTCCTACCATATTTTTTGGTGTAGTTTCCGAAAATAATTAAGTAAATGAAGATTGTCATATAATGTTAACAACATTGTCATTATGACTAATTATGTAAATTTCAATAAGTTATGTAATGTATTTTATAAAATATGTAATGAAAATAAAATCAGAACACACTTGTATTAAATTACCGTAATAATTTAAAAACAAACTAATAAAATGAGAAAAGTTTATTGTTAACCATTGGAAAGCTAAAGATTCTAGTCGCAGGGTGAATGAAACAAAGAACAACTCCCTTTTTTAAAGCTCGTATTCATAATTCTTGGAAAGAGGCCACAGGCCGACATATATCCACAGACCTTGGAGAGGGTTTTCTAGTGGTTATGACATAATGTGAAGCGTTTAGGGCTCCATTCATCGTACGTGGACGTACTAATTAGCCAAACAAATGGTTTAACAGTTAATTATGTATTCAGAAACATTCTGTTTGCTCAGCGAGGGTTATTTACGTTAGTTACGGAACATTTAGTTTTTTACATGTAACGAATAACAAATCAATGGGAACTGTGGTAAAATACTCGGTTTATAACTATGGCCTGTTATGTTATTTTTTGTACCATCCAACATGTTCAAGTAATATTGTGAATAATAAAAAAAGGTATTAGGATATTTTAATATTAGTACGGTTAGCAGTTGAATGATACGGAAAGAATAAATACATTTTGACCTACTGTTTGGTAATATTACCCAAAAAAAGTTGTACAAAATGTCAACACACTGAAGAATTAATTAGTAAATAGATAAATGAACTAGTAATATACATCATAAATTAATACATTCACCAATCTCGCCTACTGTTGTTAGTAAAGAAAAGTGCTTTTTATCCTGTTCAAAGATATTTTCTCTTATTTTTGTGATTGAAAAAAATCGGTGCGGGACGTGCCGGAATTAGAATATAGTTGAAGAATTGTAGTTATTTAAATAAAATTAATTAAAAAGAAAAAAAAATGTGTCTGTGCTTAAATGTAATATTATAAACTTTTTACTGGGTGGTAAAATCTAATATTCACAAGCCATTCATTAGGTTGAAACTGTATAAATAATTTTTGATCTTGTTTTTGAGACAGACAAATAGCCTCTCTGGTTGACATACTATTCGTCACACATTTATGCCACTCGTGCTCAGTCCTGTCAGTAATAAGGATAACGTTATCCTATGCCACAGGGTTGCACATTAGATTGTTTAAATCAAACCCATTGTCACGCTTTGGGTTTTATTGTTACAGTTATTGCCCAAGTTTACCCACCTAAGGTGCGCAATACCGGACAGGGCAGGTAAATTTAACCGGCGATTAGTTTTAAATGTTTTGATTATTAATGGCAGGTTACCTCTTTAATGTTACACGGTTGTGTCGTACGGCGACGGCGCCATAGTTTTTAATGGTGGCAACTTTAACGCAAGGGGTTCGTGCTTTAAATATGAAAACTTACAAATTATAATCACATGGTAATGTTATTCAATTGCGCAACAAAACGAGCAAATTAGTTTTTTACGTTGGACGTAAGCATATCGATTAACTATTCAGTAGTGCTACGAGCTTTATGTTACTTTCTACCACGCATTTTTACAATGTTACGATTATAGCGATGCAACGTTTTACGTAGCTCTGATAACGTGTTGAATTCTCTCCTTTCATTTAGAAATAAAGACTATAGTTTTAGATATAACAATGAAAAGCCGTGGAAGCCTAAGCGTATCAACTCTCACGGCTTAAATACGGAAGGATACGGTATTTTAATACAACTATTTTATTCGAAGACTAATTTATTTGCAATTTTGTAACTATTATAATGTTATGCAACGAATTTGTGCGGTACATCTAGCGTTTGGTTGATGAATTGTCGTCGAGTAAATAACATAAATCCAACAAATATCCCACTGCCTCTGTGTCCTAGCGGTATTGGCATTTGCTTTATGAACCGGGGACGTGGGTTCGAATATCGTGGGGAAACCGAGTAGGAAATCCGAGTTTCATTTGGCTTTGATAATGAATGTCACAGTTTTTGATATAGAATTGATACGACGACGAGGTTTATACAGAATCGCACAGGATTAACGATTTGACGTTTGTTAAACGACTCTTTGTAGGACTGTTTCTTAAATTTTATTTATATTCGCTTAAACAAAACAACTAATATAGTCATACACATACTTGAAATATATATACAAGTTACCTTAACTCCGAATACTTACTTTTTCCTATCTTACTTCGACATTTTTATAAAGTAACGCGATTAATTAATTCTCTTATCGGAGTAATTACTTTTCTTCGAACGATGGGACCATTAATATAGATTGTTACGCTTTCAATACAAGACCCGTGCCGCGTGAAGATTTCAGTGAAAGCTGTCGTCCGGAGTACGTAAGTTTAATTAAAGCGGGACGTCCAGCGGAGCGGGTGGAGCCGTGCCTTCCTTCCGCCGTCGGACAGTTCAATAAGCGTCTCTAATTAAAACACTAATAATAATTAATTCGTTACAGAGACGTTAACGACTGCCGACGCGCCTTAAAGGTCTTGGCTATGGATTCACTAACAGCTAGTGGCGGGTTCGAATATTATGTGTTTTCGAATAGTTAATTATTCACTTAAATTGATTATTTAACGATGTTAATGGCAAGTAATAAGCCAGCCCCGATTGAGCGTTTTTTCCAATCGCGATCGGATAGATTTACTTTCTTTTCTTTGTGTCAGGTTATATGAAAACGATATGCTTGACTAATATGCTAATTGTAACTGATATTCAAAGACCTCGAAAGGGCTGCTTCGCCAGCTACTGCTGGTGGGGTCGTGAAAGACTGCGAAAGCGTTTTTTTGACCCCACCTTTTAGTCGCTCAGGAAGGAAAGGTTTGGTGGCTATAATCGACTCGAGTCTGACGCAAACTTGTCCATGAAAATATTGTCCTCATGTAAAAAAAAAGAAGCCTTTACCAGGAAAGTAAAAGGAGAAGAAGTATGCAACTGTCGCACATGTTTCTCTTGAATTTCGTTGCAAGATAAACGCCATCCTATTCCGGTGATTTATAAAATTCTCGAGAGCACTCCCACCGACATAATTTCACAATTACTCCTTCATTCCCTTGCCCCGTTTTGCCAATGATTTTGTAAGAGCTCAACAACAACAGATGGAGTCGATAATCAACGGGATTTAAACAGAGATTAAACGGGGAGCCGATTAGGTTCGCTGTCCAATTTCTTAAATAAATCCTCAGATGCACTCGAGCGTTCTTAATTAAAATTCTCGGCGCTTATGGTAATTACGGATCCGGCTGTTCCTGCCATTCTGACTGATTACGATATCGGGATACGAAAAGTTACAACATTGGAATACAAACCCGGTGTTGTCATATAGATCCTACTTCATTTTTACTGGTTTTATTGATAATTTGGCATCCAAAAACATGTGTTATGCTTCTACATTTGATGAACATTGAAGAAGAATCATAAGACTACTTCCCACAACTGCTCCTTGATAAGTTTTTATAAATAGATAGAATGCAGATCAAAATGCAGTCCTTTTAGTTTTGTTTAATTATGACATCTGTTATTGTACGGTTGTTTATTAATACATCGCACACCTTTGATCTCAATAAGTGCAAACAAGCATTTTGTAATGGGAAAATTCTATTAAAAAGATTCCAAAATTTATCAAAATTGCTTCACAATTCACTAATACATTTTTCATATTCAATGTGAATGCTGAAGAAAGTTTTTATACACGATTAAGTGAGCACACTCGCAGTAATAGAGTTTAACGTACATACGTAAGCATTGAAATTGTTAAATTCTTGTCTTGCAAATTCGCTGCGGTGTAAATCTCGTGTCTCTCCTTATTGTACGTATATACGGAAATCACAATATTCTTCCTTTCACTGAATCTGCGACGCGCATCAAAATCTGCTTAAGCCGGCCATAATCCTACCTTCTGCGTACTTCGGTTACCCTGTTATGAACACTAACAATAAGAAATAATAAATTTAATGCTGTTTTAACAATCAAAATCATGGGACTAATCTGTATGCTTCACTTATGCTGTTCGCCTTTGGATCACCAACACTTTAAGCTTATTTATTTAATCTGTGGAGAGTTATCATAAATATTGTAGATGTTAAATGTAATTTTGTATTTAAACCAGTGATTAAATTCTTTCGGCAGCCGATATAGATTCATAAGGTACCTAAGCCAAATATAAAAGATATTTCTTAGCAGCTGTTTACTAAACAATACAAAAAATTCTCGATGTTAATAGGCTTATCATTAATTTTTTTATAGAATACTTAAAGATATAACAAAATATAATATTTATGTGGCTTTTTGTTGTCTATTATATGACAATAATATAAACATAAAAAGTATAACAAAAACTCACTGATTATTAATAATAAACTTTTTGTTTACTGGCCGAAGTTTTGGACAAAGTAACGTGGTTGAAGTGCTAATACATCAGTTTATTTATTAGTACTTGTTTATGTAGTATTTGTGTGAACATTAATAATATTTGGGTCTTACGCTATATGACTATATATAACTGCCTCCGTAGCCTAGTGGTATAGGCGTGTGCTTTAGAAACCGGATGTCGTGGGTTCGAACCTGCGGGGACTCAACCAATTTTCATTTTTGTTTCCTAGTTGGTTGGGCATGTAAAAAGTCGGTCCACCCACCAACCCGCATTGGACCAGCGTGGTGGCGTACGGTCCAAAACCCCCTAATGGATAGGGGTGTATTAGGGGAGGCCTATGTCCAGCAGTGGACTATCACAGGCTGATGATGATAATGATAATCACGCTATATAAAAGTAAAGTTTACGGAGGAAACCTTCTGGGGAATGATTAGAAGTTTATAATTAGCTTGCGCGCTTATTTCTTTATATGTCGAGACATTTTTGAAGAGCGTAACCTGTCGCAAAAGTTGAATGAAAAGTTATATGTAATGAATAGCTTTTGTTATATTCATTCTTATATAGCTATAGCTTTCTTTATTTTAGATTCATTAGAATGAGCGAATTAATGAATTAATTTCGTTATAATTAAAAGGGGCAACTTTCACGTTGTTGGCATTTAGCTACTTTTAACGACGAAACTTTTGAATGAATACTTTTAGCGTTCAGTGTTCTCATGTAACATGAAAATTAATGAATTCCATTTACCACTTCAACGGTATTAATGCTGCAAATGCTTAAATGTAATGAGGTTTTATAACGTGGAATGCTATAAAGAGTTATCCGGGCCTATTATGATCAACTGTTTTACCTGAAAGTGGTTGGTCTACCGATTTAGGTAATTATCGAGTGATTTTAATGGTTGTAAATTAAATTATGGCTAAAACAAGACGCTATTTTTGTTTAAATTTTTAATTTCAAAAACGATTAGGCCGATTTGCCAAAGATTTTAGTAGATTGCTAATTTCTTTTTTATAAAATTAAAACTAAACGACTTGAATGATAACATGATGGTAAGAGACACAAATGCTCCGTAAAAAGTTTGCCCACCTGTACTGACACATTGGATGTGTTCTATTATCTACCTGAGAGTTAAATCAGCGGTTTTGTTTGTCCAAGTTGCCTTTTAAACAGGAACGGAACGGAATAGAAGAACTTCCATGGCTGGTATAATAAGAAAGGGTATTTAATTTTAAAAAAATATATAGTGTGTAAATTGTTAAAGTTAAAGCTATATAAAATGTATGTTCATTACTGTAAACATAATGGTATTTTTTGATTAGCAGAACAATGATAAATTAGACGCGAAATTCGTGTTTCATTAAATTTTGACAAATGCATAATCTGTTATAAAAAAACGTTTTCCCGTCAGTTTTAACGCTAAAGTTAATCACGTAATAATACGTTAATTTATATAGGGGATAGCGCTATTTATGTGTCTCATGGTAATAATATTAGGATGTAAAAAGGCGTCAGTAGGTTAATATCGAATTGACCGTCGGCCGCCAAGAATCAGTTTAGGGTGGGGTTGAGTAATGGAAGTTTCAGCTGGCGTGAGTTGGGTCCACTTATGTCACCTAGAGTGCTATGATTGATAATGTTCCCCGATATAAAAACACACGGTCAGGCAATGCATACAGATTGTTTATATTTAGTTTACAAATTATAACTTTGTTGTTAATAGTGTCAAACTATTCTACATGTGTTTATGGAATTTTATAACTATTTATAACTACAACTAGTTAATTGGAAAAGTTGTAATAAAGTTTCGTGATGAGTATAAAATGTTTTGTCATAAAATCATTAACTTTTGACGTTAGTTTTGTATAAATTTCATAAACGTTACAGTATTTAATGAATATTTTGAATTATTTTCATAATAATCTTTTTATGTTAATAATAAACAAGGGAAAATTGTTTATGATTTCACCATTAAAATCTTGTCTCAGTGTATTTTTCTAAGACAGTAGGTAAACAACCACACCACTCTAAAAAGATTGTAAACGGAAATATTATACGTTCACGTATTTTTCCGTGTTCAGAATGGAACCTTATCGAATCTTATTGTGATTAAAACATAAGCGGTGAACGAGATAAACAACGGTTTGAACAACCGTATACGAGTGATGAACGTACCAGCAATTTTCACGCATGTCTGCGTTCGGCATGGTCACTCCGAACCACTGAGGCAGATATACTCCCGGAATTATTATAAATATACATACGCCCGCTCTGACAAAGTGTTATGTGTTGTTATAATAAGTTTATTGTATATATGGGCGCTAACCGTATTTTAAAACCAAAATATATTTTTTTATTTTATGATGGTAAGTTATACGCCCTGTTAAAAAAAAACAACAAATCTGCTTACCGCTCTGAGACATGGCATGTAACGTCTTATTTACTATGTAATTACTCTGGCTACGATGCCATTCAAAGCAGAAGACAGTATTCTTTTTTACACTACTGATTTGGCATCGTGTGCTATCCCAGACGGCCCCCTGTGTGAAGGAGTCTTACCATCTTTAAACAATGTGTATCTGTTAGTATTTTTCAATAAAGCAGATCGTTTCGTCTCGTTCACTGTTTTTATTTTATGTCTAATTTTCTTAACGATACCTTCACAATAACTCACGCGCGTACTTTAAAAGATATTTATGATATTTAAGCAAAATATGTCGTTGAATTCCTCGTCATTTTTTTATGTCGTTTAGACCTTAATAAAAATGATTATAAAAACATTATTGGATATATCGTCCTGAATTCTGTCTTATGCTTTCATAAGTGTCGAACAATATTTATGTCAATTCACATGCAATTGCAAGTTGTAAAGTAACAATAAATTAGAAAAACTTAAAAGTTGTGACCTCATAACACGAGTTCACGTTTTCAGCTGTTATGCTCTGCCAACTTCCGTTTACCTTTTATTAGCTTTTTTTATTTGTTGGTAGTTACAAAGAATTCTACCGCATAGGTAAAATAGAAATTCAAATTGTGCTGCAGTTAGTCGAAATCTCTTGTTACACTTTAGAAACTTGAATCGTATTGTGCCGTCTTACTGACTTCGCAAAGGCAAGTCGTAATTTAACCCGAATACACAATAGTCCCACTAAAATATTTCTAGCTACTTTAAACTGTTTGTACACTAAGCAATAAAATGTACGCCCTATTGAATATTTAATTGGAGGCATGTTTACGAGTTGAAACAATCTTTTTTTCTTTTGTTCAAACAATCGCATAAAGTATTTATAGAGTACCTGTTTAATTAAATACAAAATGAGATTTAAATAGCTTTTTTTCCTTTCTCTTTTGTTCTATGTTCGCTCATGAAGTCGACACAATAATATCGTGAGCTAGTTTTTCCTCAGCTCTTAGCAGATATTAAATAATACGATAGTGCAACGACCGACTGGATAAGCATTGTTAATTCATAAAGATAAAAAGATTTTTATTACTTGTATGTTGTGTAATTCGCTTCAAATTGTTTTACACGACTGCATTAAGGTAATTTAAAAGCAACTTATTTTTGATACAGATTTTTAATAAAAGTTCGTCGGTTTGTAAAGTTGCAACTCATTTATATGCATCGAAGAGCTTTATTAGAGGAGATTCTCTTATTATTATTCTATTACTTTTCTACTAAAATGCTCTTTATAAATGTCAGTAAATCTAATAAAATTTTAATGGAGAGGGACTTGATAATAGCCTGTGCAATTAAAATATGGTGTGGTTACATCTTCAGATTTACAAACGATTTACGAGTTATTCTAGTAGAAAGCTAATAATTAGAAAATGCTTATAACTGTGACCAATAAAAAAGACAACTAGGATATGCAGAGTACGCCAACTCGAATTAATTTTGCGAGGTTCTCCCATATAACAAGTTGAATATTTTGATTTATTTCGTAAATTATCATTAGGTGCATGAATTTTTTAGTTGTATGACCATATTTCTTGTCAATTAGTTGGATGGTGCAGATATAACGATAATATTTTGGGACTTTTATTTGCGAATTTCTTTAGATGTTGAATATATATTTTATGGGACCATATTTAAAGGTAACTTGTGTTTACGTGGTCAAAACAAAAGAGTGCTTTAGCACTTAAAGACTAACATTGTGGGTCAATTATAACCACAGCTGATTCAACGGTGTTGTTATTATAGTAACTTTTAATAGATTTTAACACATGTCTTTTGTTTTGTTATAATATTGTTATAATATTTGTTATCATTGCCAGACAGCCTTTAACATGAGGAAATCACCGTCATTATATTGTACGTGTGAACAGATAAGTGTAAATGTTGTACAAGCGCCCCGAGGCTCACGATTAAACCTGTCACACGCATGATACCACGACCAAATAATTTCATAGCGCGCCACTTATCGCGCTGCAAAAAATATCACATACATATATTTTTAATTATTAAACGATATAAATTTGAAAAAAGCTCATTGTTCTAAATGTATCTTGACCAGTTTGAATTTAACGTATAAGTGGAACATGCACCGTATTTTTATTTTAGCCACAACCGCTTCCTCCGCGGAATTTAATATTTCTCCACGGCGTTTCTTTTCAATACCACATTCCCGTGATGTTTAGGATTTAGTAGACTGTAATTAAAGCTGTCACAAAAAAGTTAAAAAGAGAATCTAGCGGCGTTCTCGTTTCTGTGCCGTGATTATTCTTATTTAAAACAGTTTCACGATTTGGTGTTTATTTATAACTGCAAACCTTATTTTTTTGTTTTATAGGATTACCGCGAATTAGTTTTGAGATTAAATAATTGCGGCTGCTAAAAGCAATGAAGAATAAGTAACCGTGTGCATTTAAAGCTCACTTCTGCTCTAACATTAAGCTTTAACTACTTTCTTTAATGTTCTAACAGGTTCAGCAGCATTCATTTTTCTTCTTTAAATATAGCTCACATATTAATACAAAAAAGAATATTATTAAGGTGAAGTTAAATAATAAAATATCGTATTAAATAGTAGTTACTCAAATTAACTTAATGTTTTATTTGAAATGAACGCTGAAAAATCAATTAATTAGATTTATATAATATCTTTAAGAAAATGCTTAAATATGAACATGTAATGTGTATGCTGCACATGAAAATATCATATAAAAGATAGTTATGAACTAAATAACGCCTTTCAAAGCAAAACTTTATGCTTATTGACATAGGTTTCTCGACGCTTTAAATTTATTTCTTTTCGATGTAAAAACTTTCAGTAGTTGCTGGATAAATTGAAAAAGATTTCTCTACTGCACAACGATTACATTTATTTACGTGAATTATTGCAATTTTAACATCTGAACTGTATATTTGTTTTGATTCAATTACCTGAATATATTCCTGCATAATGTTGTGATAACGGGAAGTACGGATAGCTTTATTACATTATCGGTCGTAGGTCACGATATCGGGATATGAAAAGGTTACAATTGTTTGGAATAGAAAACACTTAGTGTTATAATTATCCTATTTAATTTTTTGCTGACTGTATTGATTATTTGACATTCGATAAGATAAGTGTGCTGTGTTTCTACATTGAAGGTGAAGAAGAGTATTTAGAAAAAAAGAAGTTTGATTTTAGATAGAGTATAGATGCATACTTTTAGTTTTAGTCTAGTTTTGTTTAGTATTAATTATGTCAAACCTTTTTGATCTCAATGAATTCTTACAACTATTTAAAAAAGTAAAAAGAAAATTCTATTAAAAAGATTCCGGTATTTATTGCAACTGCAAAAAGTGTTTACTAAATAATTTTTCATATTTAATGTGATTGTTGATGAAAGTTTTTGCACACGATAAAGTGAGCACACTCGCGGTAATAGAGTTTAACGTATGTAGGTAAGCGTTGAAATTGTTAAATTCCTGTCTTGCAAATTCGCTACGCTGTAAATCTCGTGTTTATTGTACGTATATGCGGAAATCTCAATATTCCTCCTCTCACTGAATCTGCGACGCGCATCAAAATCTACTTAAGCCGGCCATAATCCTACCTTCCTGTTAAGAATTAGAAATAATATATTTAATAATCAAAATTATGGGACTAATCTACATGTAGCAATCCGTTATGTTTTGAGCTTATTTATTTGATCTTTGGTGAGTTATCGAAAATATTGTAAATCTTAAATGTAATTTCATATTTAAACTGTTGATTAAATTCTTTCTGCAGCCGATAATAATATAGGAAACGTAAGTCAATCTTACGATTTATTAAACATAAAAAAATGGTATATGCCAAACATTTATATCTTACAATATCTAAAAACGTTATTCATTTAGCCTCCATGAATAAGAACAGTGCGTTTATTTTTCACGGATAATCATATTAAAAGTTTATTATCTATTTATAATTTTCGATATTAATATGCCTATAAACGAAAATTCTTTATAATAAACTAAAATAAAACAACTTATAATATGTATCTGGTTGAATGTTGTAGTACTCGTTTAAATAGTATTTGGGTGAATATTATTAATATTTGGGTCTTACTCTATATGAAAATAAAGTTTACGGAGGAAACCTTTTGGAGAATAATTGGAAGTTTATAATAAGCTTGCGTGACTATCCTTATTTCTTTATATGACGAGACAGTTTTGAAGAGCGTTCACTTTCGCAAATGTTTAATGAAAAGTTATATATAATGAATAGCTTTTGTTATATAAATATAGATGGAGTGCGGATTCATTAGAATAAGCGAATTAATATAATTTCGTTATGATTAAAAGGGGCAACTTTCACGTTGTCGGCATTTAGCTACTTTTAACGATGAAACTTTTGAATGAATACTTTTGGCGTTCAGTGTTCTCATGTAACACGAAAATTAATGAATTCCATTTACCACTTCAACGGTATTAATGCTGCAAATGTTTTGATATAATGAGGCTTTATAACGTGGAATGTTTAAAGAGTTAGCCGGGCTTATTACGATCAACTGTTTTATCCGAAAGCCCCACAGGTATTGGTCTACCGATTTGGATAATTATCGATTGATTTTAATGGTTATAAATCTAATAATGGCTAAAGCGAGACGGTAATTTGGATAAAATCTTGATTTCATAAACAATTAGGCCGGTTTAGCTAATTATTTTAGTACATTGTTATTTTTATTTAGTAAAAAAACGGATGAGACGAGTTGGAACTTAATATGATAGTAAGTAATACAAATGCATCGCAAAATGCTTGCTTATCGTACTGATACATTGATTTACGTATTTTATATTTAAGCGTAAAATCTGCGGTTTTTATTTTCATTGCCGTCCAAACCGGAACGAAGTAGGCAATATGGAAGAAATACCTTCGTTGTACAGGGTACCTGTGAAAGGAGTTTAAAAAATACCAAATTTAAAAAAATACATATTGTAAAGGATGAAGAATCAGTCTGTAAATTATGTGTAATGGTAGACATATAAGTATTTTTCCAGTGCTTTAATAACATATTAATATTAAAGTTAATCACGTATTATTACGTAAATTTGTATAGAGGATATTGCTATTTATGAGTCTCGGAGAAATAATATTAGGATGTAAAAAGGCTTCAGAAGTTAATATCAAATTGACCGTCGGCCGCCAAGAATCAGTTTAGGGTGGGGTTGAGTAATGGAACTTTCAGCTGGCGTGAGTAGGGTCCACTTATGTCACCTAGAGTGCTTTGGTTGATAATGTTCCCCGATGTAAAAACATACGGTCGGACAATGCATACAGGTTGTTCATGATTTGAGTGGGTTACCAGTTTATAGTGTGAAACTTTACTCAATGTTATTATAAAATTAGACAAGTCTATTTATAACTACTATTTAATTTGAAAAGCTGTAGTAAGGTTTTCTGATGTGTATAAAATATTTTGTGCGTGGGCTTTTCATATTCATTAAATTTTGACGTATTATCATTTCACAATCATCGTATTAAATGAATATTTATAATTATTTCCATAACAATCTTTTTATGTTAATAATACCCACCAACCCGCATTGGACCAGCGTGGTGGGATACGGTCCAAAACCCCCTGATGGATAGGGGTGTATTCGGGGAGGCCTATGTCCAGCAGTGGACTATTACAGGCTGATGAGATGAGATGAGATGATGTTAACAATAAACCAGAGGAGTTTGTTTATGATGTCACCATTAACATCTTGTCCCAGCTTATTCATCTAAGACGGTAGGTAAAGAAACACACCAATCTAAAAAGGTTGAATGACAGCAATCAGAAACATTATACCTTCACGTGTTTTTCCGTATTCAGAATCGAACGAGGCGTAATGTAATTAAAAAAAATAGTGGTAAACGAGATAAACAACGATTTGCACAGTCGTAATTCAATACGAGTGATCAACGTACCAGCAATTTTCACGCAAGCCTGCATTCGGCATGGTCACTCCGAACCACGATATACTCCCGGAATTAATATGAATATACATACATACGCCCCTGCTCTTACAAAGTGTTATGTGTTGTTATGATAAGTTTATTGTATATTTGGGCGCTAACCGTATTTTATAAGCTAAATATATTTTTTATTGGTTAAAGCGTTGAGCCCACCAGGATGAGCGCTATGGTGAGTTATACGCCCTGCTGAAAAAAATGCAGCTAAGTTGCTACAAAGCCGTTCACCGCTCTGAGACATGTCATGTAATGTCTTATTTACTAGATAATTACTCTGGCTACGATGCCATTCAAACCAGAAGACAGTAGTCTTTTACACTACTGATTTGGTATCGTGTGCTTAGCCCAGACGACCCCTTATGTGAAGGAGTTCTACCATCCTTAAACAATGTGTATTTGTTAGTAGTTTTTCAATAAAGCAGGTCGTTTCTTCTTGTTCATCGTTTTTAAGTCTTAATTCATGTCTTATAACGGGGTAACCGTTTAAACATAGTAGTCTATGAACAATCTGTTTTGGGACCAAAACTTCAAAAGCAACGTTTCGTTCATCATCACCTACGCATATATCAACAAAATGTGTCGTCCTTTTAAATTTGTTAATATACTTTAGGCCTTAATACAACAATTATTTTCATAACATTATTGAATATATCGCCCTCGATTCTGTCTGATGCTCTCATAAGCGTCAAACATTTTATGTTAGTTTACATGCAATTGCAGGTTGTAAAGCAACAATAAACTAGAAAAACATAAAACTTGTAACCTCATTACACGAGTTCATGTTTCCAGCTGTCATGCTCTGAAAACTTCCGTTTACCTTTTATTAGCTTTTTTATTTGTTGGTGGGTATAAAGGAGGCTACCGCATAGCTAAAATAGAAATTCAAATTGTGCTGCAGTTAGTCGAAATCTCTTGTTACACTTTAGAAACTTGAATCGTATTGTGCCGTCTTACTGACTTCGCAAAGCCAAGTCGTAATTTAACCCGAATACACTATAGTCCACTAAGATATTTCTAGCTATTTTTACCTGTTTGTAAAGTAATAAAATCTTCGGCATATTGAATATTTAATAGGAGGGATGTTTACTAGTAGAAACAATTTTCTTTTTCTTTGTCCAAACAATCGCATAAAGCATTTATAGAATACCTGTTTAATTAAATATAAAGTGAGATTTAAATTGCTTTTTTCCTTTCTCTTTTGTTTTATGTTCGCTCATGAAGTCGACACAATAATATCGTGAGCTAGTTTTCCCTCAGCTCTTAGCAGACATTAAATAATAGTATAGTGCGACGACCGACTGGATAAAGCGTTGTTTATTTATAAAGATAAAAAAGATTTTTATTACTTGAACGTTGTGTTATTCGCTTTCAGTTGTTTTATACGACTGGATTAAGGTAATTCAAAAGCAACTTATTTTTAAAGTGATTTATAACTAAACTTGGTCAGTTTGTAGAGTTGCAACAAATTTAAATGCATCGAAGAGCTTTGGAAGAGAAGTTTGTCCTAATGCTATTCTTCTACTTACTTAATAAAATACTGTATAATAAGCTAATATATAGCTTTATTTGCAAGTTTCTCTAGATATCAAATATGTATTTTGTACAAGAAAATTTAAAAGTTACTTGTAATAAAATACTACTTCGATACTTAAAAATTTGCAGTGTGTGGATGAATGATAACCACAGCTGCTTCAACGGTGTTGTTATTACAACAATTTTAAATAGATATTAACACAATCTTTGTTTTGTTATAATTGCTATTATCATTGCCAGACGGTCTTTAGACATGAGAATCACGGTCATTATATTGTACGTGTGGATAGATAATTGTAAATGTAGTACAAGTGCCCCGAGGCTCACGATTAAACCTGTCACTCGCATGATACCACCACCAAATAATTTTATAGTGCGCCATTTATCACGCTGCAAAAATATCATATACATTCGGACTAATTATAAAACGTATATATAAATAAATTTGAACAATAATAAGCTCAATGTTCTAAATTTATTTTGACCGTTTGTATTTAACGTATAAGTGGAACATGCACCGTATTTTTATTTTAGCCACATCCGCATGCTCCACGGAATTTAATATTTCTCCACGGCGTTTCTTTTCAATACCACATTCCCGTGATGTTTAGGATTTAGTAGACTGCAATTAAAGCTGTCACAAAAAAAGTTAAAAAGAGAATCTAGCGGCGTTCTCGTTTCTGTGCCGTGATTATTCTTATTTGAAACAGTTTTACGATGTTGAGTTTATTTATAACTGCAAACTTATTTTTTTTCTTTTATGGTATTACCGCGAATTAGTTTTGGAATAAAATAATTGCGGCTGCTAAAAGCAATGAAGAATAAGTACGGTTACTTATTCTGCATTGCTTTTAGCAGCTTCTTTTATTCTTTGTGCATTTAAAGGTCACTTTTGCACTACCATTAAGCTTTAACCACTTTCTGTAATGTTCTCTTCTAACAGGTTCAGCAGCATTCATTTTCTATGTATTATATAAATAAACATGTTTTATATGATATGAACGCTGAATAATTAACTGAAAAGAATTGTATAATACCTTTAAGCAAATAAATAAATAAATATAACGTGCGCAGTAATAGCTTTAAATTATATATAAAAAACAGTTACAAACTAAATACTGCGCTATAACTCCTCCCAAAGCAAAAGTTTACGCTTATTGACAGAGGTCTCTCGACGCTTTAAATTTATTTATTCTTGATGTAAAAACTCAGTAGTCGCTGGATTACTTGAAAAAGATTTCTCTTGTGCACGACGATTACATTTATTTATGTGAAATATTGCAACTATAACAAGTAAACTGTAAATTTGTTCTGATTCAATTACCTAAATACATCGCTGCATTAAATAAAGCGCACATTATGTTGTGATAACAGGATGTACGGATAGGATTATTTCATTATCGTTCATACGGTGTCATATCGGGATACGAAAAAGTTAGAATATTGGAATAGAGAATATTTAGTGTTCTATTTACCCTATTTAGTTTTTAGAGGACTTTATTGGTTAGTTGACATTCAATAAGAGTGTGCTATGTTTCTACATTGAAGGTAAAGAAGAATAATTAAAATATAAGAAATTTGTCCTTGTTAAATACCAACGAATATGTATAATGAAAATCACAATGAAGTACTTTTAGTTTAAGCATAGTTTTGTTCAATAATATCATCTGATATTTTATGTTTCTATACATATGTCACACCTTTTTGATCACATCTACTTGCAACTATTTTCAAGAAAAGATGACATAATTTATTACAACTTCTTAAGAAATTTACTAACAAATTATTCATATTTAATGTGAATGCTGAAGAAAGTTTTTATACGCGATTAAGTGAGAACACTCGCGGTAATAGAGTTTAACTTACGCACGTAAGCGTTGAAAATGTTGAAATTGTTAAATTACTGTCTTGCAAATTCGCTGCGCTGTAAATCTCGTGTCTCTCCTTATTGTATGTATATACGGAAATCACAACATTCTCCCTTTCACTGAATCTGCGACGCGCATCAAAATCTACTAAAGCTCGCCATAATCCTACATTCTGCGTATTTCGGTTACCCTGTTATGAAGACTAACAATGAGTAATAATAAATTTAATGCTGTTTTAATAATCAAAATTACGGGACTAATCTGTATGTAGCAACTGTTATGTTTTAATTATGCTGGATCCACCAACACTTTTCAGCTTATTTATTTGATCTTTGGGGATTTATCAAAATATTGAAAATCTTAAATGTAATTTTGTATTTAAACTGCTTATTAAATTCTTTCTGCAGCCGGTAATAATATAGGATATGTAAGTCAAATATTCGAATATTTTTAAAAGCTGTTGAAAGCTCTTAACGTTCACTGATTTATTAAACTTAAAAAAATGGTATCTGCCAAACTTTTACATCTTACAATATCTAAAAACGTTATACATAAAGTAGAACAGTGCGTTTATTTTTCAAGGTTAATCATATTAAAAGTTCTTATCTATTTATAATTCTCGATGTTACTAGGCCTATCTTTCTTCACAATAATCAAAAACAAAACAAGATGCAATACATACTAGGTTTTTGTTGTCTTGCTGTCTATTATAACAAAAAATCACCGACTATATAAATAAACTAAATTTTTTTTGCCCAAAGTTTTGGACTACGTATAAGAGGCGCTTATACATTTGTTTATTAGTAATCGTTTTTATAGTATTTGTGTGAATATTATTAATATTTGGGTTTTACTCTATATAAAAATAAAGTTTACGGAGGAAACCTTTTGGAGAATAATTTGAAGTTTATAAATAGCTTGCATGCATATTTCTTTATATGACGAGACATTTTTGAAGAGCGTAACTTGTTGCGAATTTTCAATGTAAAGTTATATATAATGAATAGCTTTTGTTATTTAAATAAAGATGGAGTGCAGATTCATTAGAATTTATATAATTTCGTTATAATTAAAAGGGGCAACTTTCACGTTGTTGGCATTTAGCTACTTTTAACGACGAAACTTTTGAATGAATACTTTTGGCGTTTAGTGTTCTCATGTACACGAAAATTAATAAATTCCATTTACCACTTCAACGGTATTAATGCTGCAAATGCTTTAATGTAATGAGGTTTTATAACGTGGGATGTTGTAAAGGGTCAGCCGGGCCTATTATGATCAACTGTTTTATCTGAAAGCCCCACAGTGGTTGGTCTACCGATTTAGGTAATTATCGAGTGATTTTAATGGTTATAAATGTAGTTATGGCTAAAACAAGACGCTATTTTTGTTTTAATTTTTAATTTCAAAAACGATTAGGCCGATTTGCCAAAGATTTTAGAAGATTGTTAATTTTTTTTTTAAATGAAAGGGAGAGATAAGTTGAATGTTAACATATTGGTAAGCGCACAAATGCACTGACATATTGGATGTTTTCTATTATCTATCTGAGAGTAAAATCAGCAGTTTTATTGACATAAAGGTATTTTTTCATTAACAGAGTAAGACAATAGACGATAAATAAGACGCGAAATTTGTGATTATCAAATTTTGACAAATGTATGCAAAAAAAAATCTTTCAGTTTTAACGTTAAAGTTAACGCAAACGTAACATTACGTAAATTTGTATAAAGGATATTGCTATTTATGAGTCTCGGAGTAATAATATTAGGATGTAAAAAGGCTTCAGTAGGTTAATATCGAATTGACCGTCGGCCGCAAATAGTCAGTTTAGGGTGGGGTTGAGTTACGGAACTTTCTGCTGACGTGAGTAGGGTCCACTTATGTCACCTAGAGTGCTATGATTGATAATGTTCCCCGATATAAAAACATACGGTCGGACAATGCATACAGATTGTTTATGTTAAGTTAATATTTTGTGTGGGTTGCCAGTTTACAGTGTGAAACAAATATTTTGTGCGTGGGCTTTGCAAAATCATTTACTTTTGATATTAGTTTTGCATTCATCTCACAAGCATCACAGTATTTAATGAATAGTCAAAATTATTTTTATTACAGTATTTTATGTTAATAATAAACAAGGCGAATTTTTTTATGATTTCACTATTAGCATCTTGTCCTAGTTTATTCATCTAAGACAGTAGTTGATTTAACAGCAAACGGAAATAATATACGTTCTTGTGTTTTTCCGTGTTCAAAATCGAACGAGGCTTACTGTAATTAAAACAAAGGCGGTTAACGAGATAAACAACGATTTGCACAACCGTATTACAATACGAGTGATCAACGTACAAGCAATTTTCATGCATGTCTGCATTCGGCATGGTCCGAACCACTGAGGCAGATATAGTCCCGGAATTAATAAGAATATACATACATACGCTCGCTCGTACAAAGTGTTTATGTATTGTTATGATAAGTATTTAAAACCAAAATGTATATTTTTATTGGTTTGTTAGCGATGAGCCCAGATGTATGTATGTATGGTGAATTATACGCCCTGCTAAAAGAACCGCAGCTAAGTTGCTACAAATCCGATCACTGATATCAGGCATGCCATGTAACGTCTTGTTTACTATGTAATTGCTCCGGGTACCGTACCATTCAAACCAGAAGACTGTAGTCTTTATACACTTCTGATTTGGCGACGAGTGCTTTCGCAGACGGTCTCTTGTAAGAAGGAGTCCTACCATCTTGTAACAATGTGTATTTGTCAGATATTTACAACTTACAATATATAATAACGTATCCAATGACGTAGAATAGGGGGTTTATTTTTAACGGACAATCATATTAAAGTTCTTCAGGTATAATTCTGGATGTTAATTGGCCTATCATCGAAAATTCTTCAGAATAAACAGAAATAAAACAAGATATAATAATATATGGTTGTTTGTGTCTTGTTGTCAATTATAACAAGAATTCACCGACTATATAAATTAACATATTTTTTTGGCCAAAATTTTTGACTACGTAGATGAAGCGCTTATACATTTGTTTCTTAGTACTCCTTTATGTAGTATTTGTTTGAATATTATATAGATTAGGTTCGGTTTCTATATGAAAATCAAGTAGAACTTTTCGAGAATAATTGTAAGTTCATAATTAGCTAGCGTGATTTTTTATGTGACGAGACATTTGGAAGAGTGTAACTTGTCGCGAATGTTCGATGTAAAGTTATATATAAATTAATAGCTTTTGTCATATTAATATAGATTGAGCGCGGATTTATTAGAATAAGCGAATTGATATAATTTCTTTACAATTAAAATGGGCAACTTTTACCTTGTTGGCGTTTAGCTACTTTTAACGATGAAACTTTCGAATGAATACCACTTCAACGGTATTAATGCCGCAAATGCTTTAATATAATGAGGTTTTATAACGTGGAATGTTGTAAAGAGTTAGCCAAGCTTATTATTATCAACTGTTTTATCCGAATGCCCTAAGGTATTGCTTTACCGATTTGAGTAATTATCGAGTGATTTTAATGGTTATAAATATAATAATGGATTAAGCAACATGGTATTTTGGTTCAAATTCTTGATTTAATAAACAATAAGCCGGTTTAGCAAAATATTTTGTGGATTTTATTTTATTTATAAATAAACGGATGAGACGAGTTGGATGTTAATATGATATTAAGTAATACAAATGCATCGCAAAACGTTTGCTTACCGTGCAGGGACATTGCTTGTTACGTATTTTCTATTTAAGTGCGAAATCTGCTGATTTTTATGCCGTTGCCCTTCAAAACGTAGAAATAGACGAAATGGAATAAATAGTACAAATAGAATAACGATGAATAAGACGCGAAATTTGTGTTTTTTTCATTAAATTTAGACATATGTATGCAACGTGTAAGAAAAATACGTTTTTCCGTCACTTTTAATGCTAAAGTTAATTACGTTATATTAAGTAAATTTTATTAATGATATTATAAGGGATATTGCTATTTATGAGTGTCGAAGTAATAATATTAGGATGTAAAAAGGCGTCAGTAGGTTAATATCGAATTGACCGTCGGCCGCCAAGAATCAGTTTAGGGTGGGGTTGAGTAATGGAACTTTCAACTGCCGTGAGTGGGTCCACTTATGTCACCTAGAGTGCCATGATTGATAATGTTCCCCGATATAAAAACATACGGTCGGACAATGCATACAGATTGTTCATATTTAGTTAATATTTGTTTGGGTTGCCAGTTTATAGTGTCAAACTATACTATATGTTATTATAAAATTAGGTGCGACTATTTATAACTACAACTAGGTAATTGGAAAAGCTGTAGTAAAGCTTTGTAATTAGTATAAAATATATTGTGCGTGGGGTTTGCAAAATCATTACCTTTTGACGTTAGTTTTGTATTCGTTTCACAAACTTCACAGTGTTTATTGAATATTTTAAATTATTTTCACAATAATATTTATATGTTAATAATAAACAAGGGGAATTTATTTATGAAATCTCTATTTACATCTTGACACAACACTCTAAAAGGTTAATAAAATAGCAAACAGAAATATTATACCTTCACGTGTTTTTACGTATTCAGAATCGAGGCGAGGCGTACTGTAATTAAAACATAAGCGGTGAACGAGATAAACAACGATTTGCACAACCGTATTACAATACGAGTGATCAACGTACCAGCAATTTTCACGCATGTCTGCATTCGGCATGGTCACTCCGAACCACTGAGGCAGATGTACTCCCGGAATTAATATGAATATACATACATACGCCTGCTCCTACAAAGTGTTGTTATGATAAGTTTATTGTATGCGTGTTTTAAAAGCAAAATGTATTTTTTTTTGGTTAGAGCAATGAGCCGAACAGGATGGGGCACAATCAGGTATGGTAATTTATGTACCCTGCTGGAAGAAAGCAGCTAAGTTACTGCTAATCCGCGCACCGCTCTGAGACATGGCACGTAACGTCTTGTTTACGGTGTAATTACTCTGGGTTCGGTGCCATTCAAAACAAAAGACAGTAGTCTTCAAACACTACTGATTTGGCATCGATTGCTACCCTAGACGGTCCCTTGAGGTAAGGAGTCCCATCATCTATAACAATGTGTATTTCACACAACTGCAAGTTTGCATTGTAAAGTAACAATAAACTAGAAATACTTAGAACTTGTGACCTCATTTCACGAGTTCACTTTTGCAGCTGTTATGCTCTGCCAACTTCCGTTTACCTTTTATTAGCTTTTTTTATTTGTTGGTGGGTATATAGAAGGCTACCGCATAGCTAAAATAGAAATTCAAATTGTGCTGCAGTTAGTCGAAATCTCTTGTTACACTTTAGAAACTTGAATCGTATTGTGCCGTCTTACTGACTTCGCAAAGCCAAGTCGTAATTTAACCCGAATACTCTATAGTCGCACTTAAATATTTCTATCTACTTTTACCTGTTTTTACACTAAATAATGAAATCTTCGGCCTATTGAATATTTAATAGGAGGGATGTTTACGAGTTGAAACAATTTTCTTTTTCTTTGTTCAAATAATCGCAAAAACCATTTATAGAGTACCTGTTTAATTAAATACAAAGTGAGATTTAAATAGCTTTTGTTCTATATTCGCTCATGAAGCGATCGGCACAATAATCTTCTTACTTTACTTCACTCTTAGCAGACATTAAATAATAAGATAGTGCAACGACCGACTGGATATAGCTTTGTTTATTTATGAAGATAAAAAAAAAGTTTTCGTGTACATTGTCTGATTCGCTTTAAGTTGTTTTACACGACTGCATTAAGGTAATTCAAAAGCACCATATTTTTAGAGTAATTCATAACAAAACTTGGTCAGTTTGCAGAGTTGCAACAAATTTATATGCATCGAAGAGCTTTGGTAGAGAAAGTTTGTTCTAATGCTATTCTGTAGCTATTCTACTAGAATAGCATTGGACAAACTTCTTCTTACTTAATAAAATTATACATAATAAGCTTATGTATAGCTTTATTTGCAAGTTTCTCTAGATATCAAATATGTATTTTATACAAGTAAATTTAAAAGTAACTTGTACAAAGTAAAAGACTTCTATACTTAAAAATTAGCACTGTGTGGATGAATGATAACCACAGCTGCTTCAACGGTGTTGTTATTACAACAATTTTAAATAGATATTAACACACAATCTTTGTTTTGTTATAATTGCTGTTATCATTGCCGCGCAGTCTTTAACACGAGAAAATAACGGTCATTATATTGTACGTGTGGATAGATAAGTGTAAACGTTGTACAAGTGCCCCGAGGCTCACGATTAAACCTGTCACACGCATGATACCACGACCAAATAATTTCATAGTGCGCCATTTATCACGCTGCAAAAATATCGCATACATTCACATTAATTATGAAACGATATAAATTTGAGAAAAGCTCATTGTTCTAAATTTATTTTGACCAACTTATATTTAACTATAAGTGGAACATGCACCATATTTTTATTCTAGCCGCAACTGCTTGCTTCACGTAATTTAATGTTTCTCCACGGTGTTTCTTTTCAATACCACATTCCCTTGATGTTTAGGATTTCGTAGACTGCAATTAAAGCTTTCACAAAAAAGTGAAAAAGAGAATCTAACAGCGTTCTCGTTTTTGTGCCGTGATTATTCTTATTAGAAACAGTTTCACGATGTGGAGTATACTTATAACTGCAAACTTAATTTTTTATATTTTATGGGATTGCCGCGAATTAGTTTTAAGATTGAATAATTGCGGCTGCTAAAAGCAATGAAGAATAAGTAACCGTGTGCATTTAAAGCTCACTTCTGCACAACCATTAAGCTTTAACTACTTTCTTTAATGTTCTGTTCTAACAGGTTCAGCAGCATTCATTTTACTTTTAATTTAGCTTACGTATTAACTAAAATAAAATAATGTTATAAAGAGTTCGTAAAATATGATGTCGTATTAAATAATAGTTACTCAAATACACTTAATGTTTTATATGATATAAACATTTAAAAGATTTACGTAAACATATAAGAAAATATTTAAATATAAACATGTAATGTATGAACTGCACAGTAATTGCTTTAAAATATTATAAAAGAGATAGTTACAAACTAAATACTATGCTATAACGCCTTCCAAAGTTTTCGCTTATTGACTGAGGTTTCTCGAAGCTTTAAATTTATTTCTTTTTGATGTTAAAACTTTCAGTAGTTTCTGGATAACTTGAAAAAGATTTATCCACTGCACAATGATTACATTCATCGCCGTGAAATATTGCAATTTTAACAAGTAAACTGTGCATTTGTTTTGTTTCAATTACCTGAATATATCATTTTCATAAAATGAAGTGAACATCCGTAGTTCGTGTTATCATAACATAATGTTGTGATACAAGGAACTATGTGTAAGAATATTTCATTATCTATCGTCTTAATTATTTATCATATATAGCTTATTTGCAATGGAGCATATATGCTCTAACTTTGTGAAATAATAGTACTTTTAGGGATTTCAAACCGTTACACATTAAGGAGTAAAATGTCGTACAGCAATACGTTTTAAAATTCATAATGTTAATATTAGTGTAAACAGAAAAACTATGCATTGCTTTTATTTCGAAAAACAATGGAGAAATATTAATTTTTACTTTGGAATTATGATTAATACATTAAATAACTAAGGAGATATAACCGTTTAAAATTATTATGTTAATATTACTAATTATGGTTAGGCGTATTTATTGTTACCGCTAAGCGGTAGTGCGCAAACACTGCTGTATGTCTCATTAGAAGGTAACGTAGTGTGTAAGCAGTTATACAAGAATCGACATATTTAATAACGTTTCATTATATATATACATATTTTATAACGTAAAAAAGTTACCTTTAATAAGCTTATTGAAAATCGATTTTTCAAGCACATTTCATTATCTAGTACAACACGACACCTGTAACGTTTCTAAGTAAGCAGGTGTTTTCCAATAATGTCTTCCCTATCCCGCTTACGTCGCACAGGAATGTAACAGGACGTTCTTCGCTTATTTGAAATAATTTTTTGATGGTCTAACTATTCCTTTTATTTACGCGATTTTATACATACCTATCAAATCCACTTTTTTGATTATGATTCAGCTTGTCCTTGATCATAGATGCTGGAAAGAATCCGAAACGACGGCAATAAATAATATGTGGATCTATATATTTAAATGTTTTGTTGATATCCTTAACGTTTAAGTATTCTTTTTTAATCTTTTTTAATTTACGCTCCATCGAGCTCTTATACTACCGGTTCGTAAACTTTGACCTGTCCAGAGAAGAACCGATAAGATACTCTGCGATCGTAATTTTTTTTATTTTTTTTTTCGTTCCTGTGATTAACGCTAACAAGTTACATGTTAAATAACTGCGAATATTAGCTACTGCAAATCGATATCAGTAATATTATTTTAGGTTTTAGTTGATAGCACGTTTATCAACAAGAGTTGTGTTGTATTAAATTATTAAACTGTGTAATAGTGATTTAAGATTATTTTTCTATGCATATAGCTATATCTATATTTAATATATATATCATATTATTACCATACGGACGAAGTCGCGGTCCACAGCTAGTCCGAAATAAAACCGTCGCGTGCGTCTCGTCATATGCGCTTACTTAACCCGCAAAAAACTTTTACTACGGCACTACGCAACTATACAGCGGGGCTTAGGGAGACGTGCTCGGATTTATAAAGGCTGAACGAATTTAATAAAAGCTCGCCTAAAAGGGTGACTATTGAAAACAATATGAGAAGAATAAAAAACCTCCGCGCTTAATCCCGTGAGTACGCCATTCACTATCACGGCAAAAGATATTAAAAACGGTTTAATTATACATGACTAACACTTAGAGCTTGCTAAGTTAACAGTTTTTATTCATTCAGTAGGTGCCGCGGCTGACATACTCCGCCTTCGTTTTTCAAAACCCGCGAAGAACTAGTTCACTGTGTTATTCCGTCTGCGAATGGGAATTTAGAGGAAGCGACATTTTTATTTATCCACTTTTTAAATTTTCCTTTCATTTAGTAGGCCTTGATACGGTATCTTTAAAGCGTTAATGTTGAATAAATGAATAAAGTTCTGAATAATTGTGAACGCAAAATATCATTAAGCACTTGGTATACGGTTAAGGACAACATCTTGAATTGTTCTTTGCTAATAAAAATGTAACTATCTTTTGTAAATAGGTTAGGGAGAAATCTTTTTATGATTCCATACAACAAACACAATAAAAATGACACAAACTATGTTGCTAGAATGATAGTATTCTTTAACAACATTTCTACAACATACAAATTGCGTCAAAAACTGCATTGAGTTGATTTTAACCCCGACCACGTACGAAATACAATGGTTAGTTTCTTCTTCAACTATTTCCTCTTATGTTGTTGTTTGGATTTAGAATTTCTTAAGGTCATTCTGAAATTTGAAATGCAAGCGTTTCGTGGCATACAGACTACTTTTATATATTTGTAGAGAATTTATCGTTGTTTATGTTAGAATACCGATTGGCGGAATCGATATTCTATATCTGTAAAAGAATTATTTCGTAGCATTGAAAATCACCAAAGATATATTAAACTAATTCTAGCAAAGAATTGTACTACTCCATGCTACATTGAAAAAAATTAGGGCAATTCATAATTTTTTGACTAATCATTCTTTAAAAAAATAGCAGTTTTAAAAATATATTATTTATTAGAATGAACACATAATCAGGCATTAGGTTTTAATATGACTAGACATCACCTTTATAAGTATTTTTTAACGCAGAGCGTCTGGCAGAGCCTTATAACCTGAAAGTGTACCATGTATTCGTTATAAAGATAAGATTTCGTTTTATTTATATGCACTCAAGTCCCATAACACTAAATATATTGGTCCACTTGCAATGTTGATATAATGCAATTATGTTCTACATAGAACATTTCTTTGCGCGATTTCTATCTGCACAATACCGATAACTATGTTGTAAAGCATCATACTTTCTTTGTTCTTGTAAAAAACGGCTTCCCATTAAATAAATAATTTTTCTTGTGTCCAAAGGCACTTTCGATTACGATAAGTATTCCATCGTCTTTTATAAAAACAGCTCTCGGCCTTAATACTGTAATAGACTATAGAAGTTATTCCACCGCAGAACCTTTGAAGTATTACATCGGACGCTGTTATTTATTTTCAACCGTTCTTTATTTAAGACCCGTAAGGTTTCTTGTTTTCTATAAAGGTATCCTATTATATTTTATTTCTTTAAAGTTTTTTTTCTTTAATCTCTTATCCTTTTATATTGTTGCAAAAAAGCTGTTTAGTTTCAATGTTTATGTAGTAAATTAAATTATACTTGGTAATGGCATGCAATTTGATTTTTATTTCTGTAATTTACGCACTTAATTGAAATGTTTTTAATGTAAATGTGCTAGTATCGCAGGGGCTCTTTATACCAAATCATCGGTCCTTAAGAGTCTCTTCAATAACTTAGTATTTCTTTGTTAACTTGTTTATTATGACTTTACCGGAAAAACTGGTCGATGTTAATAATTATTTTAATATGAGATACTTTATTTATATCGGTAGGTTATAAATAGTAAAACTAAAAGTCAAGTTTAGCAATGCTTTATTTTTCTTATCAGATGAAAAATGTTTTCACCTTCTATCTATTCGAACGCGGGTTAAAGTTACAATTTTAGACGGCCGAGTAAATTTTTCATATAGTAAATTAGTATCATAAATTCTTAAAATATATTTTTATCTTTTATACTTGCGACTAACATTCCGTCCACGGTTCTGGTCGTGTCATTTTTAGATTTTTGAAATTTTTGGAGAAAAAAGTAGCATATATCAAGGTAAATGTAGCTTTCCAATGGTAAAAAAACCTTTTGAATCGTTGCATAATTTTTGAGCTTATTCGTTACAAACATACACACAAAAATACAGACCTTTCCACTTTATAATATTGTATTTGAAATAAATACATAACGCGTATAAGCTTAGGATAGTATTTATTTATGGACAATTCAGTTCAATAGATGTAAACAGATATGTAATAAAAATTCAATTGTAGCCTCTGTTATTGACAGATGTTTCTCGGTCGTAGTCTTTATTTTCCCCACGGACGAGATAAAATGATAAAAACTTTGCAGCTGTAAAAGTAATAGTTTGTTGCAAACTCTCCTGTGGCCCATGATATAATCAATAGGTGAGTCTAGTAGGGCTTTTACTTGGCTCCTAAACTAACATTGGGTATTTCAATATAAATTTTTCAATTTCTTGATATAATGCAACGTTTATTAAATTTTATTGGGATTTGCTCATTTTTAATCTGTTTATTTTATTTACTTAACACGTTTATGTAACTAATAACATAATAAAGATTAATTCTAACCGTGACTATAAAATAACATCCAAAAGTATTACAATACATTTATTTTTTCAAATTAAATACATATATACATTTTTTATTATTTATTTAAATTATTGAATATAATTGGTTTACTTAAGGATCTTTGTATTAATAGTAACATTTTAGTTTTTTAATGACTGTATTAGTAACTTATAAATATATTTACCGGAAAGAAGAAACAAACTAATAAGTTGAAAACACCAACCTGTAGGGAATATAAATCATCTTCTGATCGTTGTATTTATTCATCAAGTTTTTGCGTACTTAGGTGAGGAGGGAAAATAAACAGGAAATATTCATTACCCAAGGAAAGCTTGAGGGGACAAATATCAGAATAGATTGAGGAAAACTCACACCTGTACCTATCAAGACGTATTCGCACGCAAATATGAAATATTTAATCTTACACATATATCATTTAATTAATGAATTCCTCTAGATTAACTTGTAATAATTTTTATTAACATATTTCTTCTTTTTAGCCGCTTTTAGCAGTTATTATTGAATCGGCTTTAAATTCACCTACTTTTGCTTCAAAATTAAGTTTTACACAAAATGCGTGGCATTACACTTATTATTTGGAAGGGACTCGCGTTCTGTATCTAGGAGATTCTGACAGCCGGAACTGTTTATTTGGCCATCCGATACATAAATATAATATTTCAGGTAATCAATCAATAGTATGCACATAAATGCAACTGATCACTAATAAGGATCGATTCGTATCTGTCAGGTTTATGAAAGCAAAAGGTTGTAACACTAGCCTTTGCGTTTAACATTTTAAGTTTTGTTGCCTCTCTAAATTATTATTTTAATCAACACGTAATGTCCAAGAAAATTTAACTATATTGTTAATTAAATATAAATAAATGTGAATGCTAGATGAGCTGACAGCTGTTGCGTGCTGATGGAATGATTTCGAATGCGTCAATATTTATATTGCAATTTAGAGGGCATAAATAATAAATAGTTTAATTACATATGATTGTTGTTATATATCAGGGCGTTACTCCAGTTATGTATTCGATTGTAACACGACGCGTCATTGATATGGAAATTGGGAAGTCCTTCCTTTAATTAGATTTCGAACAGAGAATTGCGATTTTAATAGTAATTAACATAAAAATTTACTATCACTTCGCTAAATTACTATATAAAGATACTTCCTTCAATGACCAATTAAAAAATTACTTTTTCTTTTAAAAATAACGCTGTAATACTTTCGGCTGCTTACGCTACATACACCACATACCAAAAACAATTTCATCATCATCATCATCAGCCTGTTATAGTCCACTGCTGGACACAGGCCTCCCGTAATACACCATTAGAGGGTTTTGGACCGTATCCCATCACGCTGGTCCAGTGCGGGTTGGTGGGTAGACCGACTTTTTACATGCCATCCGACGCATGGATCATCTTACTTTTCAGATAATTGGGTGATCGGTCCGAATTGCCCTAACCAACAAGGAAACAACAATGAAAAGTTGTTGAGTCCTCGCAGGATTCAACCCACGACCTCCGGTTTCTAAAGCACACACCTATGCCACTAGGCTACGGAGGCAGTTAAAAAACAATTTATGTTAAATAATATGTTTCTACAGTGGGTATTGAACCCCTTTCCCTAAAGTGAATGTGTCACCGTCGCTAACTACCACGCTTACGTGATGTTGTATCTATTCATTAGTAATTGACATTTTTATATTAAACTACCTTATTTCAGTCTGCGTGATTTGTTTCTCGCGGCACGCATTGGGGAATTTGTACTTGCTTTTATTACGCCATATTTCTAGCGAGTGTTGACTGGACGTAATAACATATGGGAGTATTCCGTATATTATAACAGATATATAAATGTTTGTTTGTTAAAATTGATTTTATTTTATACTTTCTGTACCATGCAAGATGGTTTTTGTTATGCATGCCTACATTTAAAATTGTGCTTTTTGCGTGTGAATATATGTTGGTTGTAACCTGTACATTGTGTGCTAATTTCGTTTTAATAATTATATTATTAAAAATAATATGTTTATGAAGAATTGCAGGGTATATAAAGAAATTTAACACTGCTCTTCTAACATTGTATTACTTCTACCAATTAATTAAAAAGTGCATTACATTTAATTATATTGAAGCATAAAATGTGAGCTTAGGCATTATATATTTTATTGATACAACATCGTATATAAAGATCGAAACAAGAAAGTAATTTTTTTCACGCAAACATTTTATATTTCTTTCGCCTGTCAAAAAATCACAAATGCTAGAAAACTCAAGCAACATAAACTGGTCATAATTTACGTAATGTTACTCTCGGACTCTAGTGACAATTTTTTTTACGAGAAAAGTATTTTCTGTACCTGTGAACAGTCTAGACAAAATGTCTAGACATTTTATACCTAATGGAAATAAATCGGTGTGTTTTAGTTTCACGTTATACTATTACACCATTAGAGCGCAACTGGTAAGATTTCCCTGAAGAGTTAGGAGTGCATTAACTTGTTCAACTTTGTTTACATTTAGTTGAAACTAATAATACATGAATATAGATAACGCGTAATGTTGGAGTTGTTTGCGACGGATCCTATTCTAAAGTTTGTTTAGGACGCGATAAATATTCCTAAGATTTAATGCTTCCACCGCGAGTGTAACGAAATCAGTCATTTGTATTTATTTTTGCATGATTTCATTATGGAATAACTGCGGTAAAGTTTGTATTATATACGTGATTGTGTGAGGAATACATGTAGTTGATAGTGTATGGTGATTAGAGTTCTATTCTAGGCTTTCAGTCTTGACTGCCTTATTACAGGCAGCATTCAAACTAGAAAATCTTGTAAATAAATATTTTTTTGCATGTACACTATCTTCGAGATCGTGAATGAATCCGTAATGGGATCATTTCTTTTGATTCGTTTTATAAAGAGATATCCGGATTGCCTGCATGAAATTATGTAATTAAAAGTCGGTCCATCCTACTTTTGAATGTTTGTTGAATTTGATTTGAGTTATAAAAGACACTGACATTAAAATATCTTTAGAATTTTCCATTCTATCCATAGATTGTAGTAAGTAATTGAATTCCAAAAACTTAATTATCTGTACAAATGAATTAATTTGAACTGTTTGCAACACCAAAATTACCGCTTTTAAAACGTGACATTGTGAATGACTTCGCCGATTCTCGCGTGACTTTCACTGAAAAATAGCTAATGTAACTAGAATTACCTTAGTCAACTTTTTTATTCAAAATAAATTTATAATCTTATATAATCCATATTTTAAGTTCATTATATTTTTCTACTCGAGAAACAAATTTATGCTACTCAACGTTTCTTGTTGACTTTAGTGTTTTGACAAAATTTTTCGCGCAACAAAGATATTGGGGGTGTGTTTTTTCGACGAGAAAAAATTAAGTTGCGCACTGCCGTGGAAACACAAAGCAACAGTTTGAAAGGCACACTCCCGTTGTACTTTTTGTCAATTCCATTGACATAAATAAAAGAGATAGAGTGTGATTGGACAGAAGAGAGGAAAAGAGTAAATGAATCAATTGTAAAGAAATTGATGTAAAAAATAAATACGTAGATTTCATAATCTGAGTAAAGTCTTATAAATTGTATTATTTTGATTCAATTTTAATTTTATTTGTGACAAAGAAGATTACTCACAATATAATAATGCATCGCTCGCCGGAATAGCTCGCAATGACAGATTTTTACAATAAACTACTATTATATATATATATATATAATACATAATTTACACACGATTCTTTCAAACTTCAACCTTAAGGTTATCTGTATATATAAGCTATGTTACTATATTTATAGTTACATCAAAAACTATCAAGAAGTTTTGCCGTGATAGCGTAAACAATGTAATTGCATTCTTAGAAACTATCGCATTTATAATGGAGTTTAAAAATACTTATACGCAATTTCGTGTGACAATAAGGCGAACGAAGCTGCAAGTTCAAAGACAGCAAAAATCAGAAACAACACTGTGCATTGGTTTAATTAAACTTAACGTGATCAATGTGCAATCTAGTGTAAATAATCTTTTTTAGTAGCTGGTATTCATAGAGTTTAATTGTATTTTAAAAAAGTTCCCTCGCTACTATTCGATACAAATTTTAAAAGTATGCTACTGGCCAACAGTATTTAAAAATTAATAATTAGTAGTAATTTAGGAAAATTGTGTAAGAAATAGCCTGCTAAAGAGATTTTAAGTGTTTTAAGTGGGCCGACAGCGATATTTTTCTACGTAGCAATCGGTTCTGTAAGAAACTAAACCAAAAGGCATCGTCGCTAATGAATTAACTATACTATTAAGTTGTTTATTGATAAGTTGCTTTATGCATAGAAATAAACTTAAATGTATTAAGTACTATATGATGAGAAATAAAAAAAAAAGAATTTGCATATCGCACATCTAACAAAACGGCTGAAACAAACTACATCTTTCAGTATTACAAATGCAAAAGGAACACGAAGTTTTTTATTGCTTCTTACGCTATCAGTCAGGCCTAAATCGCGGAAGCGATTTAAATGAATTTATGTATTACGATGGGACCCCGAAGACGTTTAAAGCCCACTTTTTTCTGCGTAATGGAACCTCAAGCGGGCAGAGGAATGTGTTTTTTTCGGGAAACGTTTTTATTATGTCTCCCGATTGGGTTTAAAGTTTATTTTGTTTCTAAGATCATATAATCCTTATATTTTTAACATTAAAATAACGAAATAATAAGTAAAACAAATTCGATTAAATAATCAATCAAATTGAATCAGGAATCTTTTAAAAATCGACATTACCAATGTTACGTTTTTAAACCGGATATTTCGAGAATATAATGAAAAGGGGCTGTTCTTCTAAATGGTCATTTTTAACATTTAAATAACGAAATGATAAGTCAAACAAACTCGATCAAATTGAATCAGGAATCTTTTAAAAATCGACATTACCAATGTTACGTTTTTAAACCGGATATTTTGAGAATATAATGAAAAGGGGCTGTTCTTCTAAATGATCGTAGATTCGGTTTCAGCGAAGCACGATGAGTAATGAAGGTTGACACTCGCATGAAGAGGGTATTGCCATGTCACATAAAATATAATGACGAATGCCGCTGAAAAATTGTACATAAATTTACGGTTTTCATGTTTAAAATAATAGCGTAAAATATGTATTTCCTTCACCCACTATCGCTTATATTTAGTCATTTAAATTTCATTACTATTTTGCACCGGACTTCCTGTACAAATGCAAATTATTTTATAAAACTCTATTTTTACGACTTTTTAAAACTATTACAATAAACCATTATTTATTTTTTGTTTCAATTCGTTAGTAATTAGTAAAGTTGCACAGCTTAGTTGCTGATATGAATGCTAATGAGACTTTTAAGTTGTTCAAGTTCGGTCTAGGTCCACCTCAAGAATCTACGATAGAGTTTTGAAAATGAACGGTTTACCATAATTGCTTTTAGTTTGTTAAGTCTCTAGTAATTTAAGTTAAATTTAAAGCATTGCTTATTAATTTAACTTTAATATTAATTAAATTACTCAATAAGGCCGGAATAATTTAATTTTATAAGGAAAGCTGTGAGATTTATACATTAAAAACTTTTTTAAATCAGGTCGTATTTTTATGATTGAATTAGAAAAAGTTATATTTGCGACAACTTTATATACTATATATTTATACTTTGAACTCGAAGTTTAATACATATTAGCTTAGTAACAAATTAAATAAAAGAAAGTTTAACATATTTTATATATTTTTTTCCCCACAGACCTCGCAAGCGTAAATTTATTAAAACTCAAAATCTGCATTCATGAATTTATGCTTTCTATCGTACATTGTTTAAATAATTCATGCATGGTTAACACACTTGAAAACCTCCTAAATGAAGAAGGCGTACTTAAGGGGAGGCCAACAGTGGATTGACACAGGGTGATGATGATGATGATAATGATTCGTGATTAACATATACACAAACTTTTGCGATTTTGTAAAATACGTATTTCTACTGCCTCCGTAGCCTAGTGGTGTAGGCGTGTGCTTTAGAATCCAGAGGTCGTGGGTTCGAATCCTGCGGGGACTCAACAAATTTTCATTGTTGTTTCCTAGTTGGTTAGGGCAATTTGGGCCGATCACCCAATTGTCTGAAAAGTAAGATGATCCATGCGTCGGATGGGCATGTAAAAAGTCGGTCCACCCACCAACCCGCAATGGACCAGCGTGGTGGGATACGGTCCAAAAACCCCCTAATGGATAGGGGTGTATTAGGAGAGGCCTATGTCCAGCAGTGGACTATCAAAGGCTGATGATGATGATGATGATGACGTATTTCTAAACGAAAAACTTCTTCACATTAAACATTGTTTTATTTAAATTCACAATTATTTCACTATCCTAACTATATTTTTCCATTCTCCATATTCATTGGGCGAGTAAAAGCATGAATGATTTCTGCCCTTTAAATCAGTTTATTTCCCGGGCAATACCCATCGTAACACATTTCGCCCGTCATAATGTAGGCTACTCAGTTGATGAACTGGGAAAAAATGCACTCTCCAGAGATATGGCGCAGTCAGATGCAAATTATAAGCATCAAGAGTTCTATTTTAGCGAAGTGCTTCTTCTATCAGCACTGACTTTATATTATTAAAAAATAATAAATGTATTATGTCAGTTTACGTGTTAAATAATTTTTCTGAAAGTACAAAAACAGTTAAACATTTCAAAAATACATAAATATAAGTGCAGTACCAAACGAATGGAGGTAAAGTGTATGTAATGCGTTTGTAAGTGCACAGCAGTTTTTCATTTGCACACGAGCTGAAGAAATTAGCGTATTTTTTTGCTTACATTATAAACGGAGTAGATTTGAACCGCTTCTTCGGGCATTTTTATATATAAATAAAAGCTGATAAGCAAGTTTCTTCTTTCACGTGAAGAGTTTGACTTACAGACGTGACTCTCCATTTTACTTAATGAGATACTAAGTGTTATTACTGAAAATGTTATAATGTAACTAGTTTTTTTTATTACATAATATGTCTTTATTATTACGATGATTCGATTAGAGCCAGATAGTCCATTCATTTAAATTCTCTTTGGTTATCATTTATTATTAATCAGGTTATCATTAATTTGAAACATTTCTAAAAATAGTAAAAAATACAACGTTGATCAAAGAATGACCGTTTTGCTTTATTTCCATTGTTTATATCGTACAAGCTACTGATTTTAAATATAAAAATAAGCTTTTTATTCAGTTAATATTTGCCCTTGAATAAGTTGTACACGGTAGCGCTTATAGTAGCAATTCTCCTATTTACACGAAATCGTTGTTTTCAGTACTACGGAATCGATTTCCCAGAGCGAAACCAATCCATTAGTTCTTTTGTTGTATTTATTTGTACAATATTTTTAAATAGTTTTTTTTATTTTAATCAACTCCAGAGTTTTATTGAACAATACATAAATAAAATTACTTTACAAACGTGCTTCGATAAATTTATTATAAATACAGCATACAAAGTTAGCTTAGCACAATTTCACCGCTAGATTTTATTATTTTTAAAAAAGAAAGTTGTAAAAGCCTTTGTATATAGAAATGCTATGTCGTTATTTTGTGTATTTATTATGTTTATTTAAAAAATATTAATACTCTTTATAATATTTGGTCTTTGCTACGACTTATTGTAATAAAAAGCAAACCTGTTATTACAAAACCATGCCCGGCCAAAGGTAAAGTACAAGGTCTGAAGTACTGTTTAATAGTATGAATAAAATAGTACTTTAGCCTGCGTTTTCTCACCACCCTCAGGCATAGTAAATTAGTTAAAGCAATATTCTGTTTAAAATACTTTAACCACGCAATGTTACTGTTACTTATATTTTATGAAATGTTACCAGAACATATTTTATTTTTAACATTAATTACGTTTTGACGGTTTTAAATTATGCGACTCCAATGTGGAATTTCGAAACGATTTACGTAATTTGACAACTTTCTGGTGAAAAGCTTTATTAATTTATGCTTGCAATTTTATCTAATTAAATCGCAATATGGTAATTCATTTATGTTTTAATCGCCTAGCGAGCGTCAATGGTATAGTTGTATACACAAAAAAAGTATGGAAGCAAATTTAACTTTTCCGCTTTAATCTGTTTTATTCAGAACGGAAAATCATCAAATTCTGTTTAGAGACTTGTTTTCAATAATTTTTCCGTTTTCCTCGCTCAAAAAATTTGTATGGAAGGCAAAAATATTTTTTTGTGAAAGAGTTCCCCCGTTAAAGATATGCTAATTAATCAAGTCGCACCCGCCGCTCTCAGTAGAATACTAATGACTTATAGTCCATCCGTAAAGGATTTACACTCAAGAACTCCCGAGTTCTATAAGCAAATAATATTTCATTACGTTGTTCTGAAAGTCAATTCCTTTTTCTTTAATGGAAAAAGGAAAAGATATTTTTGTGTATTTGATAAACATTTTATTGAGTAGTATATTTTCTTTTTAAATGCAATACATTTAGTTGTGTTTTTCTTTTATCGGTCTTACTGTTTGCGTTCCATTAGTTTTTATGATTATTTTTATTGGATTAACAAAACCTCCGTGGCCTAGCGTTATTGGCCCTTGTTTTAAAAACCGGAGGTCGTTGGTTCGAATCCCGCGGGGAAATAACTTTGTATTATCGTTGTTTTCTGATTGGTTAGGACAATTTGGACCGATCACCCAAAAGTAAGATGATCCATGCGTCGGATGGGCATGTAAAAATCCGGTCCACCCACCATCCCGCTTGGGACTAGCGTTGTGGGATACGATCCAAACACTAATCGTGAAAGCTTGCATTAGGCGAGGCCTATCCAGCAGTGGACTAATACAGGCTGAAAATTAATGATGATTAAAAACATTGTTTAACAAAATTAATTTAGCTAAAAATTAAATGAAAAGTAAAACTAGATAATAAAATAAGAAATAGATACATAGTAAGAGGAAAGGAATGAGAAGGAAACTATATCGAGTTTTAATTGACAAAATTAGAATTTCAATTATTTTTTTCTATATAAGGCATAGTATTGCAATGCAACCTTTATTAATTATTAATTTGGCAAAAGGAAAAATATTTTTAACTTATCGTTTATTGCATAACATGTTTTCTCGTTATTATTCTTGACGCTACGTGAAGATGTATGTCTGTATATTAATAAATACTTTTTGCACATTTTTAATATTCACATTTATGGTACTTAACGTATCAAAGGTTCCAGTAGAAGACATTTAAATCGACTGGAAGCTGTAATAGTCTGCGATTTTCTTTCGAGCATATTCCATTAAGCAATTTTCAATTCCTGGCAGATAAAAACAATCCCTTGTAACGGAGCGAGATTACAAAATACACATTTTGTTTTATCGTTTAAAGCTATTTAAATTTTTTTAAGACCGTATTATTGTTACGATATTTCTTTATATAATTATTAGTATTATACACAGGTTTAGGGATTATGATCCTGATTAGATTGTCCTGAAACAGTAAAATCCCATCACCTTCCATGTTGGTGTCAGTTCTCTTTTTATAGTCTTGTTTTCTTTCATCTTGTAAGAAAGATATGATGGATATAGTAAGGTCAAATCTAAGTAAGTTTAAAGTTCAATAATGAATTTGCTTTTTATAGAGTCCGACCGAAACTGTTTTTCCGGCTGAAACCGAAACCGAAACCGAAAGTTGGTCCGGCTTCAGTTTCGGCCGAAACCGAAACCGAAACCGAAACTCACGTAATCAAGTATAGAAATACTTATTATACTAAAATATCGAGCTTTTATGCCTATTATTTTCTTTATTTTAGTCATGGAATGGAGACAGTATATTAAACGTGTGTAATCGTTGCTAATAATATTTTTATCTAACAAATATGTTAAAAATATATTTTTTTAAATAAACTTCTTATAGCAATATGAGTTATTAATAAATAAATAAATAATTGTGACTGTTGCATTAAAGACTAAGTATTGGTATTTTGAAATCTTACTAATTAATACTTTGGTTTGTATTTGTAGTTCAAAAATCAAGAAGTAGGGATCAAAAAGTAAAAATGAGATAGAATATAATGACTATGATAGCTTAATTATTTGTTTTACTACATAATCTCCGAGTCCACCTACACACCAAGTCCAGCGTTCAAGTTTCCAATGCTTCAATTTCTTTAAAAAGTTATCTTGGTCCTGCAAAAGGTCATCACGGCATCGTTTACTTGTTAGATATAGTTTTAACACATGTTTCTCTTAAGTATTGTATCAATTTCGAGAGAAGACGAAAAAGAGACTAGGCGCCAGATCTGGTGAATAGGGGATGCTCAACCAATTGTACGCCAGCATGCTGAAAGGTGGCCATCGCTAATGCTAACCATGTGCCTATGTTCCAAAGTTTGCTCTTTTTATTATTGACGGCATTTCTAACCTCGGTATTAAAGCTGCATAATCTGTAATGATAGTTCCATGCTCAAGGTAATCAAACAACAATATCACTTGAGTCCAAAAATATAGAGACCATACCCTAGCCAGGCCATATACCAGACATGAAGATCCTTCGGATAAACCCGTGTTTCGTCCACTGCCGGTAAAACTAGATTTAAAGTTTTAGAATCTTCTTAAAACTTGTCAAACGATATCTTCGAAGTCGATTTTGTTTCTGATTCTCGGCACCCATCTTGCGGAGACTTTTCCTATTCAAAATTTTTGTCAATATGCGTTGAGTACCTCTATGAAATGCTCGTTTCTTGGATTAGGTATCAGATGGTAATTCTTTAATCACTAAAACAGTTTTTCTGAATATGGCAGCATATTTTAATTGTTTCTTGTTGTTTCTTGTTGATCGAAGCCAGTCTTCGATGGACGTCTCAACCACGTTCGTCTTCCGTGTACGTTCTCCTACTGAAATTAAGAAGCCCACTTTGCCCAATTGATTATGACAGAGCAGTCTCTTCATGTATGCCTTAAGCCGCAGTAAACTCTTGTGTTGTTAACTTTTATAACAGTGGTTTTAATGACAAGGTCGCACTTGGGTTTCTCTTTTTCGAGAACATTTCGCCACATAGCAAATTTATTTTTGGTTATCAAGGAGACATATTTTATTCTCACTACTATTCTTCCTCGTCTTTCTAGAAGAATCATCAATTTCTTTTGTCAAACTTGGAATGTTTGTCTGAACTAAAATCGACTGATCTGAGCTCGATTGTAGCAATGATACATTTAACTTTCGCTACTATTTTGAAATTGAAAACACTTGAAACCAGTTTCGGTTTCGGCAAGTTCGCCAAATTGGCCGAAACCGAAACTGCAGCCGAAACTTGATTTTTGGCCGAAACTTGGCTGAAACTGAAACCGAAACCGAAAGTTCGGTCGGACACTACTTTTATTATATGTTTGTTCTTACTACATAGTATATATGTATGCGTCACTATTAAATAGATAAGGGCAATTTTATGATGGGAGACATACCCGAAATTTTGAGACGATATAAAGTTTAGGACGAAATTAATGATGAATTAATTAATGTCATTTCATGCCGTAACGTCTAAAGATCACTCTTTTAAATAGATATGATTGGAAGATATAAGAAACAGACGAAAAATTAGTAACAGACGTAATCTCCAAACACTAATCGTGAAAGCAGCATTAGGCGAGGCCTATCCAGCAGTGGACTAACACAGGCTGATAATGAATGATGATTAAAAATACTTGGTCAACAAAATTAATTTAGCTAAAATTAAATGAAAATAAAACAAGATAATAAAATAAGAAAATAGATGACATAGTAAAAAGGAAAGGAATGAGAGGAAACTATATCGAGTTTTAATTGACAAAATTAGAATTTCAATTATTTTTTTCTATATAAGGCATAGTAATGCAATGCAACCTTTATTTATTATTATATTTGGCAAAAGGAAAAATATTTTTAACTTATCGTTTATTGATAACATGTTTCTCATTATTATTCTTGACCTTACGTGAAGATGTATGTCTGTATATTAATAAATACTTTTGCACATTTTAATATTCAAATTTATGGTACTTAACGTATCAAAGGTTCCAGTAGAAGACATTTAAATCGACTGGAAGCTGTAATAGTCTGCGATTTTCTTTCGAGCATATTCCATTAAGCAATTTTCAATTCCTGGCAGATAAAAACAATCCCTTGTAACGGAGCGAGTATACAAAATACACATTTTGTTTTATCGTTTAAAGCTATTTAACTTTTTTTAAGACAATATTATTGTTACGATATTTCTTTATATAATTATTAGTATTATTCACATGTTTAGGGATTAAGATCCTGATTAGATTGTCCTGAAACAGTAAAATCCCATCACCTTCCATGTTGGTGTCAGTTCTCTTTTTATAGTCTTGTTTTCTTTCATCTTGTAAGAAAGATATGATGGATATAGTAAGGTCAAATCTAAGTAAGTTTAAAGTTCAATAATGAATTTGCTTTTATAGAGTCCGGACCGAAACTGTTTTTCCGGCATGAAACCGAAACCGAAACCAAGTTGGTGCGGCTTCAGTTTCGGCCGAAACCGAAACGAAACCGAAACTCACGTAATCAAGTATAGAAATACTTATTATACTAAAATATCGAGCTTTTATGCCTATTATTTTACTTTATTTTAGTCATGGAATGAGACAGTATATTAAACGTGTGTAATCTTGCTAATAATATTTTTATCTAACAAAATGTTAAAAATATATTTTTTTTAAATAAACTTCTTATAGCAATATGAGTTATTAATAAATAAATTAATAATTGTGACTGTTGCATTAAAAGACTAAGTATTGGTATTTTGAAATCTTACTAATTAATACTTTGGTTTGTATTTGTAGTTCGAGGGGGATCAAAAAGTAAAAATGAGATAGAATAGTAATGACTATGATAGCTTAATTATTTATTTTACTACATAATCTCGAGTCCACCTACACACCAAGTCCAGCGTTCCAAGTTTCCAATGCTTCAATTTCTTTAAAAAGGATTATCTTGGTCCTGCAAAAGGTCATCACAGCATCGTTTACTTGTTAGATATAGTTTTAACACATGTTTCCTCTTAAGTATTGTATCAATTTCGAGAGAAGACGAAAAGAGAGACTAGGCGCCAGATCTGGTGAATAGGGGATGCTCAACCAATTGTAGCCAAGCATGCTGAAAGGTGGCCATCGCTAATGCTAACCTATGTGCCTATGTTCAAAGTTTGCCTCTTTTTTATTATTGACGGCATTTCTTAACCTCAGTATTAAAGCTGCATAATCTGTAATGATAGTTCCATGCTCAGGTAATCAAACAACAATATCACTTCTGAGTCCAAAATATAGAGACCATACCCTAGCCAGGCCATATACCAGACATGAAGATCCTTCGGGATAAACCCGTGTTTCGTCCACTGCCGGTAAAACTAGATTTAAAGTTTTTAGAATCTTCTTAAAACTTGTCAAACGATATCTTCGAAGTCGATTTTGTTTCTGATTCTCGGCACCCATCTTGCGGAGACTTTTCTCATATTCAAAATTTTGTCAATATGCGTTGAGTACCTCTATGAAATGCTCGTTTCTTGGATTAGGTATCAGATGGTAATTCTTTAATCGCTAAAACAGTTTTTCGAATATGGCAGCATATTTTAATTGTTTCTTGTTGTTTCTTGTTGATCGAAGCCAGTCTTCGATGGACGTCTCAACCACGTTCGTCTTCCGTGTACGTTCTCCTACTCGAAATTAAGAAGCCCCTTTTGCCCAATTGATTATGACAGAGCAGTCTCTTCTCATGTTGCCTTTAAGCCGCAGTAAATCTCTGTGTTGTTAACTTTTTTATAACAGTGGTTTTAATGACAAGGTCGCACTTGGGTTTTCTCTTTTTCGAGAACATTTCGCCACACATAGCAAATTTATTTTTGGTTATCAAGAGTACATATTTTATTCTCACTACTATTCTTCCTCGTCTTTCTAGAAGAATCATCAATTTCTTTTGTCAAACTTGGAATGTTTGTCTGAACTAAAATCGACTGATCTGAGCTCGATTGTAGCAATGATACATTTAACTTTCGCTACTATTTTGAAATTGAAAACACTTTGAAACCAGTTTCGGTTTCGGAAAGTTTCGCCAAATTTGGCCGAAACCGAAACTGCAGCCGAAACTTGATTTTGGCGAAACTTGGCCGAAACCGAAACCGAAACCGAAAGTTCGGTCGGACACTACTTTTATTAATATGTTTGTGTCTTACCTACATATGTATATATGTATGTACGTCACTATTAAATAGATAAGGGCAATTTTATATGATGGAAGACATACCCGTAAATTTATGAGACGATATAAAGTTTAGGCGACAGAAATTAATGATGAATTAATTAATGATCATTTCATGAAAACAAAGCGTAACGTCTAAAGATCACTCGTTTAAATAGATATGATTGGAAGATATAAGAAACAGACGAAAAATTAGTAACAGACGTAAAGCTAAAAATAAAATAAATACAGAAAAAGCAAAGCTTAGTCGGCAGAAGTCATTTTTATCAGAGAAAGATGATAAAGGCTAGTGAAAGCATACTACACCATAAAATTTATTTACTTATTATTCATTATTTATAACTGTCGTGTATGCTCAGTACATTTTATGAAATTTTATCGTTAAGTTGGATAATTTATTATTGCAGGCTCCTTAATTGTTTGCTTTTATCATCATAAAACTTGAAGGGCATTGAATACCCGAAGATAATAAAGATACACGGCTAGTTGCTCAGAAAATCTTTACTTCTATCACTTTAATCATTACGATGCGAATAGCCGACCTTACGATAACATGGTAAAACAGCGAGAAGAAAAAAAGTTGTTAATCAAAGTCATTTTTTTGGTATATAGTAGTAAGTAATATAATTATAATTATTTTATTCACGCGATGACTTTACGTCTTTCTTTTCACGTTTTACGTTGTTTCAATGAAAAAATATAAAAAAATTCCAAAAATAGTGTAAAAAGCGTATTTAATATGTAATTCAATAACTTGTTTGTATTATTAAACACATATAAAGCTGTGATGTTGAATATGATAAATTTTTTAAGTGACATCATAAAAGCATAAGGCATTCGGTCAGACCATATGTGTGTATATATTTCGTTAATATATACCAAAAAAACCTCTTACACGTCGCTTTTATGTTCAATATTCACGAGGATTAAATAAATATAAGAGTTTTGCATATGAGCCCCGAGTATTAAGTTTCAGAACGACTTCCAAGGAACCCTTTTCAGCTATTTCTTAAATAAGAACTTAAATTAAGTTACGTGTGGGCTGCTGTAATGTGGGGCGGTCGTGTGTTAGTAGGTTTAAGTACGTCATATGCGCAAAAGTTAGGACGCAGGACAGTACCGTAGAATGGTATTGCTCAATACCAGTAATACCGGATGTCGGATTAACTCTATGCGCGAGCTTGGACAATTTTTAAATAACTTTATGGTTGACACGCGTTTATTTAAACCACCTATTTTTTATACGCTATGCGATATATTAAGGAACAAAGTTAATAATAATTATTTTTTATTTGTTTCAGGTAAGATACACCGAGAATAATTAGATCATTTGAAGCTTTATCGTCGATTTCAAGACCTGAAGGTAAGGCAAGTTTAGTGTATACAAACACAGAAAATAGATTTGGTTATTTATGTTATTTTGTATTTTTTTAAAGCGGCTCTTTTTTTCAACAGAAGCAAATTAAAACAACACTACTTTCTCTGCCGTCATACGAAAGGTGATAAATCAGTTTCGGCAAGTTACTTCTTTATTAAGTGTACTGTAACTTGATGTTGCAGCCTTACAGTACTAACAATTTCAATTGACAATACTATAAACTTGAGATAATAATTGTCGCCGGTTCGCGAACAATTCAATCAGAGATGGAATATATTATGCGCTTTGTCAATAGCGATCATTTCCGCTGGAGTATTGCACCAATGACTAGGTTCATTTATATAGTTCAAATGATCCAAACTAATTGCCTCCCCGATTATGAACCTAAATTATTTGTATGTAGGCTTACGATAATTTGCTACTCTTGTTTTAAAATATAAATCTTTATGTATATGTTTAAGGATACTTTGAATATTCAATAAGATTTTCATCAAAAATTTTATACACAGTTGATAATCGGTTTTAAAGTTTTGTTTTGTTTTTGTGGCAAATTTAAAAATCTGATATCGACTCAATATTACCACTTATTGAGATTTAATAATATATCTTTGTTAGTTATATTTGCCACAGCTAATACTTGTGTTAACAACTAATATATATATATATATATATATATAAATTTGTACTAACCTTCCGTTTACGTAAAATATGACTTGTGAGTTTGCTTTACTAACATCATAAATACAATCCCTGAATGTTCATAACTATCAACTTATATTACAGTAGTAGAAATCTATCGTACTAGTTAATAATAATTTTGTAATCACTTAATTTATCTATGAATCTATTCCTGTTAGAATTGTTATTACAACGTAAATATTATGACGTTTAAAAACTAAATAACTTTTTATTCATCATAAACTATGTTAGTGAAATTAAATAAGACTATTTTATTACTTACATTCGCTCCCATAACGACATTGAATTTGATTACCCTCATAAAGCTCGAAAACGGTTTAAAACTTCCTAATATATAAATTATTTTTAAAAGCAGCAGAAATATTCCAATGATCGATTAATTTATTTTCAGAGTACCTAGCCCAGAATAATTGCCCAGAGTGCACTTTGTTGGAAAGGAAATTTTATTGGGAGCACGTTTTGCGTTTTTTTTTTGTAATTGCTAAACTAAGAGCATTTTACGCATAACGAGATTAAATTAAAAATGGTTCCCTCTTATACGACATCGCTTCTATAAAACTAATTTCATAAATTAAGTATCCTTGCATAACAATATTGTTCCTTAAGCCTTTAAGCCGTATATTGTTACTCAAAATGAGAAAAGTTTCGCTTAAAGGGCTATAATTAGTTAAATTTTCTCAAGTCATTGTTTGACGAACTTAATTAGCCGTCTTTAAGAATCCGAACAATCATTCAGTTGAAAAACAGTATCTGCTATTCAATTTTTGATTAATTGAATCGTCACTGTTCATAATGATATCTATTGAATATATTATAATTAACTATGGCATTTTTTAACTATCTTTTTAAAAAGTGATTTGACATTTGAGCATTAAAAACTGATAATATTCTATTATTTCTAAATATTGTTGACAAACTCTATCAAACGGTTACCAGTTATCAAATATATTAAGTAAAAAATTTTTCTTAAGTTATTTATCGTTTATAATAATCGATAATTTCGTTTATTACATTTCATACCCATATATTACTTTATGCGTCAAAATCTGTGAAATTTCTTATATTCAATGATGTATACTGTTCGCGGCAACAAAAAAATAAAAAACTTATATTTTTTTCTTCCATACAAAAAGGCTTAATTCCAAAATGGTTTTACGAATACATTTAACATATCCTACGGGTTTGAACGCAGCTGCATCTAACGTAGCATGAAAACGGGTGCTTCAATAAACGCCTACTTTCTGTTTATACTTTAATATTGCCTTGTCTTGTCCACTTTTTGTTTTATACCAAACCACCTAAATTCTATTTAATGGTATCTCATTTAGGCAAAAATATTACAAGACTATTACGATTACGCGAAAGTCCATCACAAATTTTTATACTGTTTTAGTAATGCTTCCAAGCATTTTAAGTTAATAAATTCGAAACAATTATTCGGTGAATGTTCTAGGAGTCTGTTAAGTTTTGATATTTTAACAATTGTGTTCGAAAACATGACAAACTTTTTGCAGGCTTTGGTAACCGATGTAACAACGTTCAAGTTTTGTTCCTTCTCAACTCTAGGGAAATATAAAATAAAGGAAAGACACCGCAAAATGAAAACAAAGTTGAACAATCGAGCTTAAAGTTACAAGCCGTAAAACGAGAAAGTTCTATTGTTTAAGGTTTTAAAATGTATCTATAAATATATTGAATGCTTTATTTGTACTATCGATAATGAAAGATAGATGATTTTTTGCTGAACCGAGTGCAACTCTCACATGATATTAACGTATACACCTCGTATACAAAAGTATACATTTTATTTAGATCTTACAAAATAAGATCACGCTTTTCAAATCGTAGGACATGGGATCAAAACTTTGATCTGGATACATTTTCCGAAATTGACAAGAATTTTTGTTATGCAGTTTGACCTGAGCACAATATTACTGTAATCTCTTATCACTTATATTGATATATTTAAGTTGTAGATTACTTGTAATAACAATCTAGAAGTTAAACAATATCTTATAATTGCATCAAATTCTAATTGTCTTAATCAACGTTCTTTGTTGGAAATGAGACAGGGTAAACTTTTGCCTTGTTAAAGTTAAATAAAATAAATCCCTTACAAGTTCAGACAAGATTAAGTCCTCTAATTGAAAAGCTTTAAATAGATTTTATAAATCCTTTAAAATATTTGACAATCTCATTATTTGTAATCGATTGAAACACATAGTGCTCGTTATCGGGCTTGGCTTATTCAATAACAGAAGTTAGCGTTTGAACTTGCGGTACCAACTTTAGTTCTGATTGTTTCAAATAAACGTCAAAACAACCGATTCAACACACGAATACAAGACACACGTATTGAGACTTTATGCAGCGAAATTCCGAATGCATTTGCCACTCATAATGTTTGATATATTCGTGTACTATTTGCGCTAAGTTATTGCTACAAATTGATTATTTGGTTTATACATTAAAGTATTAAAGAATAAAAAATACATTTAAGTTAATTATTTGTCATTACTCTAATCTTTAACTTTACCTTGACAAAGTAAAAGATTTTTATTATTTTCAACCTTTTTCTACAATACGTTCCTCGTTCACCTTTAAACTTTTTTCTTTCATAGCTATCCGCATCGTACGTTAGTACAGTAATCTAAAGAAGTTGGGACAAAATTTAGAGGTCGTGTGTCGCAATGTTAACAGGTCGAATATGGAGGCCCATCAAGTACGTACGGGTAGCATTGGAGCATACCGAAGTGCTTACGCCATTATGGATCGGTTGACGTATTGAGATTGCCAAACTCGATTCGACCTTTCATTAAAATCATTCCAATAGACATATATTTTATGACCGAGTATAAAAAGAGTTTTGAAACAATTTTCAGTCATCCATTCCGAAGTTATTTTACATGACAACATGTCCCAAACATTACTTCAAGTTATATTAAGGCATGGAATATCAGTGACAAGGGTCTCGTAATATGTATTGAATTGCCGTCATATTGCTCGTGGACGTGAGTTTACTAAAAATGTACTATTTCTTGAATATTCAGCGTTATTATTGTATATAAAATTTCTACTAGCGTTATACCATTTCATGCGATAACCGTATGAAATAATATTAAACAATAACTCGCTTCAATAATACCCTTAACATAATGAGAAACTTTCATAATTAAGCGTGTGAAATTTTCGCTGTGAACTTTTCTTATTATTTAGAATGTAATAACATATGTTATATTCTATACCGGGGAAAGCTTCTCACTGTTTTCAATTTTGTTTCATAAGTACATCAAATTCATTTTTAGATGATTCTATTGAAATATTTTTCATAACGCGCACAAATTTTAAAAGAAATGTATCGTTCCAGGTTTTATTCGCTTTGCTTGCTCTAGATAGATCTCGCTCTTATAAATTGACGTTTCACTATCTCATTATGAAAATTCACATTGCGAGATGACGTCGAAGAAATTAATTCGATAAGTGAGATTGTCTCATTAAAATAAGAAATTTGAAATGGCTTATTGCTTGCGTGTAAAACAATTCAATGCTTACGTTACTAATTGGAGTGAAGGCTCCGCACGTACAATAGTCTTCGATGGGCATGAAATTGCTCCTATCGATTTGTGCAGATGTTTCATTAAATGCCGTTTCCACGAATTCAATCGCACGCCACTACACAATTCACGTGATATAGCCCTGCTTTAATTTTTAATATTGAGTTAGGCATTTCACATCATATTATGGTTTTTATAACATTGTCAAATGTAGATTTATTTTTCCTCAAATGACAGTTTCTAAGTAATGAATGGCGGTAACATGACGCCTGTCAACAAATTAATCAAACCTGTACTTCATCTAGGTAATCGATAGCTACTTAAACTCAATATTTTAACTGCCTCCGTAGCCTAGTGGTATGGGCTGCCGCTTTAGAAATCAAAGGTCGTGGGTTCAAATCCCGCGCGGAGTAAACTACTTTTCTAACTTGTTACCTAGTTGGTTAGGGCAATGCGCTCTGATCACCCGATTGCCTCTAACGTAAGATGATCTATGCGTCGGATGGGCTTGTAAAAATCAGTCCTGCCCCTGATCTCTCCGGTCGTGTCAGTTATTCGTTCCACCGGGCTCTGAGAATATAAAGGAATAGGAGTGCACCTGTGTTTGCGCGTTTAATAGTACGCGCAAACACTTGTGCACTATGATATCTCTTGCGCATTTGGTATCTATTACAGATCGGCCGCCGTAGTTGAAATTGACCAGGAGGACATTATTATTCATTATTAAAAATTATTTTAATTTAAAATAAGGGCATTTTACAAGTTTACAAACAATCAGACCAAAACATTTTGGTCATTAAAACTTCGCCATCTTAGTAAGCTTTAGTTGCCTTAATTATGTCGTAAATCATAGATTTCTGACTGCTGCAATAACGTAATTTCAACATGGAATTTGAGAATTAATTTATTAATATCTTTAGACTGCGTTGTAACTGCAGGTAATCCGAAACGATAGAATGATTTGTGTGCGACTATTCGGCGCTAAAGATAAAATGAAAACCTTGAGGTATTCTTAGAAATAGTCTGAAAAGTAAAAGCACGAAATTACAATCCAATTTCTTTGTTCCACTTCTTGTTCCCATTTTACAAATGCATTTATAAAAGAGATGCAATGCTGAAAACTAAGAAGAAACTCTTTTAACATTTTATTGCTTAGCATTGTGCATGTATTTTGAGAATTTTCTACGTTTATTTTAATATCTAGGTTTACATAACTGTGATAATGTATTGTATCAATTTATATGTTTTACTGTATGATAATATCATCAACACCGGTGAAAACTTGTAGTTGTTTTCATTTCGATGTATTTTATCTGATGAATTGTATACATTTTTTTTATGGCATACGCAGGCAGACGAGCCGTCGGGCCTGATGGGATGTGGTCACAGACGCCCATAGACATTGGCAATACCAGTGGTATCGCCATAGCGCTGCCTACCGTGAGACATAGGGTGTTAAGTCTCGTTTACCCAGTCAATACCCTGACTACGGTGTCCTTCAAACCGGAACACGGCAGTGTTTTCATACTACTGCTCCGCGACAGAAATAGGCACCGCGTGGTACCCACCCAGACAGTCTCCTGTATAAAGGGGACCTACCACCTGTATACATGATCGACGTGTTTTTAATAAGTTTATGTAAATATTATAGTACGACTTAAAACTCAGTAACAAATTTTCAATTAATGCAAAATATTTGCAACATGTTTTATGATTTTATAAAGGCGATGTTCGTTTAATACTATTCCATAAAAATATGTTGATTTCGTTTAAGATAATGAGTTCAGTTTGGCAACTCATTGTTCGTCGGAAATAATTAACCGTCTGACTCGACAAAAGCTCAAGCACCCGAAACTTAGAAGTTTCCAAAATCTTTTACAAACAAAACTTGCTGAAGCCTTTAATGTTATCAAAATTACAAGCCTTATACTATTTTCTGTTTCCTTAACCAAATTTCGTCGTTATTTGTTTAAATTTTGAACGTTTTATCATAACAACGAACACATTCGCAATTATTTTTTTACCTGCAATAATTTTATTTGTGAAAAGTGTAACAGTGCTGTGTACTTCTTGATTTGCAAAACAGTACGAAGTGCCTAAAGAATAATTGGTAGCTAGAATAATCAAGTAATGTAACGAAACTTTAATTATATTAAATCCAAACGTTCTTTGCTCTTGTATTATAAAACTGGTGTTTCATATTTATTTTTTTAAACTTTGTTTAGATGGAATTAAGTGAATCTCTTAATTCATTATCAGCCTGTTAGTCCACTGCTGGACATAGGTTATGCACACCTTCTCCATTAGGGGTTTTTGGCCCGTATCCTACCACGCAGGTCCGATGAGAATTGTTGGGTGGACCGACTTTTTACATGCCCATCCGAAGCATGGATCATCTTTCTTTTCGGACCATTAGGTGACAAGTATATCTTAATTATTTAGTTACAAATAAAACATCTTTAAACAATATCTATTGTAACAATAAATCTAATTCATTGTACAAATACATGAAAAGGCCAACGTATAAGGTACGCAAATGTATATTAATAAATTGAACACAGTTTACTCACCGTGTGTACTTCAAAGAACAGCCATGTACATTTGAGAGCATAATATAATTCATGGTATTAGTGCGGAGCACGCTCTCTGTTTAAAGGACGCAATTTATATTGTGCTGTTGAAATTAGCGTGCCAGCAACCTATCCAGGTACTATAGCATTCGATACCACAGAGCGTGGCGTGTCGTTAACACGAAATCTGTTGTAATAGTACTATCAATTACGTTTTAACGGCTATATCTAACTGAGGGAAGAACAATTTTGTTTTTATGTCGTATACTATATTTATAACCTATTTGATATACATGATGGTTAGGGAGCTTATTTTTAATATTCATAATGTATTTTATAAACGGCTAAGCTGACATGAAATCGGTTTTGGTAGCTTCGTACCTACCAGAAGTTCTTCTCGTCCCGCCGTGAATTTATTCCCTCCCACTTCTCCCGATGAGGGACCTCCGGTAGGTCCTATAGCTATATAGAAATCATTATTAGTGCAATGTCACACAAGAGTTTTAATTTTTTGAGATTTATTTTTAAATATTCGTCTTTGAATGCTATAAAAAAAACTACAATCATAAAAGTACATCGAGTAGTTTTTGTTAAAGGTTACACACGTTTCAACATACAGCTTGTTATTTTATTCATTTAACAGTAGTCTTATCTAGAAAGAATAAAAAAGCTGTTTTATTTAACTTTTTTCTATTTTAGACAGGTTTTCACGAATTGTCGCACAAGAGAAAACGATTGCCTATTTTTCCTTCCCTCTAATCGTTTAAGAAAACTTTGACCCCCAGGTTGAACCGCAAAGTAAAATAGTTACCAGCCATCTTGTATGTAACTATTTTGTTACGGTCTAGTAATTGAAATATCAAACGATTTTATCGTACGGTATACTGTAAGTAAACGAAAGCGTGGACTTTTGTGTGAAACAAGGACAATAGTGTTCGCATTAAGTAATGTGTACACGTCCACTCAGACAATAAAGTTTACGGGCGGAATTAATTCGGCATGAGAAATTACGTAGGCATTCGAGATGGGTGAGATGTATTTAAATATATCTATACTACTTTAATAAGTATTTTTAGGGCTGTAATCGATTGTTTCATGTTACTTCACAACTCGGACTTAATTTTAGATGATGGGTTTTATGTAGGCAAATAAATTTATCGTTATTAAAACCGACTTCGTATCAGTTATATTTCACACAGTTACTCCGTGGTGGTCCCACTGTGTTGCAGTAAATAGAGATTATGATTAAAACTATATAATTGTTTTGACATGGAACATTTGGTTATCTTGCGTAGAAATTGACAGTTACAATTGATTTGATAGATGGCAATATATGTATATTATGTGATATGTTTCTTTAGGTTGTAAGTCTTTATTGCAACCGTCTTGGGTAGAACTGCCGCAGTGCCTATATTTGCCGTAGAACAGTAGTGTGTAAAAACCAATGTGTTCCTGTTTGAAGGGCACCGTAAGCAGCGTAACTACTGGGTAAATATTACGTAACGTCTTATTCTCAGTGCGGTTTAGCGGATAAGTAGCGTTTATCATTGCTTTTCTCATGGGCAGGACGTGTCACTTGCCATCTGATGAACGTTCTTCTCGTGTCATCACTTAAACCATTAAAAAAGTTAAAAATGTCTTTAACAACAACGTTTAATTTTATATGCTTATAAAAATATTAGATTTCTAATTCAAATGTAATTTTATATGGTTGTTTTTTATACTTTCGCGTAAGAAGTCTCCATATTTAAAAAGGTCATAACGTTAAAATCATATTTCTACGGAATATTAAACGTCTGTAGAAGTTCACGAGCAAGAGAGCTTAAAAACTAACCGCTCTTGTGCAATCTACATCGGCATAAGGACACCCGAGAAGTTGCTGCCGATTAACTTTGTAGAAAATGGCGTTTGACTATAAAACGTTCACCAAACGTGGTTTGAGAAATGATACTTTGTTAGACAAAATGCATGATTAACCCGTAACCATATGTAAACCTTGCTAGGTTTATACAAAAGTTGAATATATAATTTCATTAAATAGTGCTAATATCAGACTAAATTAAAATTACTGCATGCTTTTATTCAAATTCCATTATGTTATATTTGTTTGTCTTCATGAGAATTTTATCTTATAAGCTGTCTTATTACGAGTACTAATTTAGTAGTTATATTTTTTTATCTAATTTATTTCAATAATATTTAAAATTTATTTGTAAGATCATAAAATAATCCCGCACCAAGTTTAAATGAGTAACTGATGTTGTAGTAAAAGCTTATTAAATTTCATAGCTAAAAGCACATGTGTAAAGTCGACTGTCGCGTATGGAAGACTCGATTTGATGCTTCTGCACACTAAAGTGCACTTAGAACAGCCTTCTATCGATATTCTTTTAACTTGACACGTTAACAGAATATTAGAAATCTCGACTTCAATTGTGCTTTCCGAATTGCTAGGTTATGTTTTCTTAATAAATTATTTTAATCTAATGGATAGGGGTGCATGAGGGGAAGCCTATGTCCAGCAGTGGATTATCACAGGCTGATGATGTATGTATGTTTGTATGTATGTTTTTCATTTTGTTGTTAACTGTCGTTATTTATCACTTTTGACTGTGTAAGAGCAGTGGAATGAATGCCAAGTAATACATTCTTGTAACATTTTTAATGTATTTTGTTAATAGCTTAGGCATTCTGCCAAAAACGTTGAAGAATGATGCCATACACTTATTCTACCCACTTAAGCTGAAACTTCCTTTAAAATCAGGAACTAAGAGCTTCGCAAAGTTTGTGACGTGCTTTTAGCTTATTATTACTCCAAAATGAATTTTCGTAATTGTAGTTTCCTAAATTTGTTGATTGTTCACGTTGATGTTATAATGTATTGACGTTGACATATTTATAATATGCTATATAATAGTTTAAGAAATGATTTTAAACATTTCATGGATTTGGTGTTGATGTTCAGTTTGATAATGAGAAGTAATTATCTTGGCTAGAACATAGCAAATATTAAATATTTTCTATTTCACATATAACAATGAACGGTTTTCTGGGAAAGGTTAAAAGTTATACAAACAGTATACTATAAAATTTAATAAAACTTATTATAATATTGAGTGTTGAATAAAATCTCATTATATAATTGTCTGTCGCTTAGACTGCATTTACCTAATATTATGGGTTATGTACGTACGTGTTTTATTATAATTTAAATAAAAAGTAACAAAATGGTGGATAATCAGTCAAAAATGTTGAAAAGAAAACTGGGTTATGAGTTTAAGAAAAAAAATGAAAATTTCAGTGCTAATTTTGTTACAAGTCCGATACAAAAAAGATATCCTTACTAAAATGACCTATGGTATTAGGATAAGGAATTAATAATCTTATTGTTTAGTATCACTTACATTTTTAATAAATTCATACATGATATAAACCTTATGTATAATAAATTAAACATAATTACATGAGCCAGCGCAAAGTTTGATGAAAAAAGCTCGTGCAAAACTTTTATTTTTTGCAAAAAGTAATTACGCGATGTTTCCTTTACGTTACGTTCTGTAAAATACAAAAGGAAAAAAAAAAATAAAACGCTTGAAATGTGCCCGCTCGTTTTGCGGCAATCGTGACAGGTTTGCAACTCTTCCACAGAATCATTTGTAACGTGTTTAAATCGCGACAAGTAATTAGTTATATGACTTGTCATGTTTCCTTTCGTCTCGAAGAGATTCAAAAGAGAAGCGACTACGTTCGTGTGAGTATATTAATATTCACCGCTTCCTTTGTACACTAGTCGTGCGTATTTTAATTTTTAATGTCATCTTCAGTCTTCATTTGTCTTAATTGTAAAGGATATTTATATTATAAAAATTTGAGTCTACAAATTAAGTGACGAGTGCAAAGGAGACTTTTTGAATTTAGTAGCATTCTTTTATGATTCGTGTTCTTTATGTTTTGAAATATGTCCTTATTTTTACTTTCGTCGCAGTATTATTATTTGTACTGTACATTTTGACGAATCAAGATTGCGACTAGGGGGCGCTGAGTTGAAATAATAACCTATATATCGAAATGGTTCACGACAAAGTCGGTGGATTCGAGACACGGGATTAACCTCCCCGGCGACGTCGCGAGCAATTTACTCTTCGATTTTCAATTGCGCCTCTTTATCAAATTTGCCAGTTCATTCCCGACTCCCCCTGTAAACTGTCATGGCCGAATGACGCGCAGGCAATGTTCCATTTTCTATAAAACTCATTATCGTGCCAGTAAATACGAGATCGAAATATATGTGATGTTTTTAACGGGGTAATATATAACCTTATGATTTGGTTATTACGAATTCTGTGTTAAAGCAAAACGAATTGTTTATGTCATTGTATGACACAATTTTGAAGCGATAATTTCCGTAAAAGAAGTTGGTCCCGAAGAACTTCTTGCATACATCTATCATGTCAAGGTGTACTTTGTAATGGCCCTGTAAACGAATAATAAATGCATGACTGAGTTTCAAACAAATCACGTGTTTTGGTCCAAAATTACTGTTATTTACGATCTTACCTTTTTTATTATGCAAGTGTTTGTTAAATTGAAGGTGCCTATAAGTATAGGCCCTAAAACGAAATGTCGACAAGGGCTATCTAAGTGATAATTCCATAATTTTTTCTGAGTTCTCTGTTTACTTTGCAACGACCCTGCGATGACTTTACCCTAAAATCCAAAATCAAAACGTTTATGGTATTTTCAAATACAAGATGGATAAACAAATCTATTCACTCACCTTGGTTATTGCGCAGTCTTTGGGAAAGTCGAGAACAAATTGTAAGTCGGACATATTTTGTTTATTCTCCAAGCGAATATTTCCGCAATCAGTATGTCTGACTCCTTTGCAAGTTTCAAATTTATCCCAATGGACGGTGTACGGACCCTTTGCATAAAATATGTTATTATTCTATTGTATTAATTGCATTCGATTCTTTTTTCCATTACTTACATATTTATCTAGTTCCAATGCTTTCGATTTATTGAAACATAATATTATCATAATTATATTCTTAACTTTCATGATTTCTTACTGCAATGAAATTTATAGTAAACTTATGTTATTGAATGATTCAAAATGCGATACTATTACTATTTATGTGAAACGTAATAATTTATTAAATTTCATAATGCGATACTATCTATAATTATATTTCATTGTAGTGTACGGATTCATTTCCTTTGCTTTTTGATAATAATTGACTTTAATGATTGGATCTAATTATTGTGTTCATCTAAAGTGAAACATTAATTTTGAAATTCAATTACTAGATTTTAATACTTGCGAGTTTGTTCCGTACATTGTCGGTGTTATGCAAAAGCTGATGAATAAATATACGAGCATACGCGAACAGGAATAATTTATGCAAACATATGCATACATCTATTGCCGCTCCGATTTTCGTAATTTGTTAGTGAAAAATAAATTCTCATGCGTATATCCTCATACTACTTAAATTGGTCGTAAAATTATTGATTGTGGTCTAGTGATTCCGTCCGCGATACAAAATAATATTTATTAATCGGTTATTGAAAATGTAACATAACTTTGTATTCGTAACGGCGTGTGCTCTAGAAACCGGTGTTTGTGGGTTCGAATCCAACGTCCCTGTAGGGACTCAACAAATATTCATTGTGTTTCCTAGTTGTCTAGGGCAATGCAGGCTGGTAAACCGAATGTCTGTAAAGTAAGACCCATGCGTCGAGTTGGCATGAAAAAAGTAGGTCCTTTCTCCGGTCCTTGCGGGGTAACCGACCCATCGGACTATGAGAGTGAGGGAAGAGAGAGTGCACCTGTATTTGCGCGTACATTTGTGCACTACAATATAGCAGTTAGTTGATATCTTATATAGATTGTCCGCTGTAGTCGGATTCCAGTAGCAGAACACTATACTTCGTATTAGTATTAGACTATATAGGTAACATATAGCCGAAAGCTTACATCGATATACGCTACATAATTAAATATATATTTTAACCTTAATAACTTTATAGTTAAGAATATTGTTATAAACAAAATATACGATGTTTGTTACGTAAAAAATTGTTAACGGGTCAATAATAGCATCTTTTTATAAACTGGTCTCGTTTCTTTCAATTTTATACATTTTCTCAATACATTAATATTGCATCGTTTGGCAAAACGCTTATATTTGAACGGTCCATTCTTACGCGACAGCTATTTATAGCCTTATAGCATTTGTATTGCAATAAATTTGAAGCATCAGTCGTATTCAATTCAGTTCGTGCGAAATACGTAAAGCTTATCATATTCTCTCCGGACGTATTGAGCCAAAGCCCCGTATTGTGGTTTGTGACCGTTCTATACAGTTAAATGCTATGAAACTTATCCATGTATTTTCTAGTGCACTCGGTCAGCTGGCTCGGTCGGGTGTATCCGAATTTATCCGCAGACCTTCAACCTATCTGCTTGCCGGCTTATGCGGCGATCACTGGCTTAGGCGAAATTGCAATTAAAACGAACTAAAGCGCTTTCTTCTTTGAAATTTTATTCTCTACCGTAGTGTGCATTCGAGTTAAGCTGAATGTGAATTCGTTTTGGTATATCTCACGTTTCATATACCACATCGATTTTGGCTTAGTTGCGTTATATATCACCAGCATTCTGATGCACATGTTGGTGAATCCTTGCCCAATCTGTTGATACTGCGAGGGGTGAATTTATACCCGGTCGTAAAACTCACAAAGTTAATGTAATGAGTTAGTTTGCCTTTATATTTGATAGCTGGATGTCAAAATGAAATGGCAACGGATAGAATAATATGAATCATACTTACTGTTTGTTCTTCATTTAAGTTTCCATTGTAATGCTGATGGATTTCATTAGCGGCAGAATATTTCGTTATTTTTAAATAGATAATTCTTTTTAAAACGGGTATATTTTAACATTAATTTATAGCGATTTGAAAACGTAACCAAATATTTCGATTTCAAGTCAATTTTAGCGTTGCTTCATAATCGTTATTGCCAATAACAATTATTAAGAGGTAATGCATATGTAATAATTGTAGAACAGTTGCATTTTAATTATTATTCAGTGAAAAAGTAATATTCTCTTTTTGCGGCTACTGTGTTTGGTAAATTATTAACATATTTATTTATGCCATTTTTTATTCATGACTTCAAACAAAATCTACATAATAAATAAAAACAAACGGACACATAAAACCTCTCCGTTGTGTGCTATGTCACAAGTAATGCATAAATTTGCCAAAGAAATTTGCATCACCATACTTCATTTCATTAAAACAAGACCGATATCAGACGGGTAACGTGATAAGATTACTAATATTTCTTCAAGAAACCTGAGGGATTAATTTTTAGATTAAACGCTATTTGAATTTTGAATCGCTTTTTGTAATGACCCAATCAAAGTCGGAAACTTTAATCACCCTAAAGGAGGTTTAAAAGATATTGTATTGTGGCCAAATAAAACCTAAAAATTATTAAAAAATGTAACACATAGCAACGAAGCGGGGTCATTTGTTTAGCGCTCTTAATTATGAACGGTCCTAAAGATATCAGCGCTTTGGGCTAAAATTTACTACGAACAACGCTTTTTTTGTTGTATTCTTATCATGTTTTTCTATTTAGCCTTTGTAATAATATTTGTGCGTTTTTTATATACATTCGACACGTACTCGCTTTGCAAAGGTAGTAGTTTTATTTTATATGGTATGAATAAATAAATTTAAATAAGATTAAAAACATTTTGTAACTAAACACTTGACTCGGTTTTAATTCAGATATATATGTTTTTTTTTAATAAATGTAGGCTCTATAGTATTATTTCATCTGCTGGCCCTTTACAGGGCACCCACCAACCCGCATTAGACCAGCGTGGTGGGATACGGTCCAAAAACGGGGCAATATCCCCTAATGCCCCGTATAATGCTATAGTAGTATTTAGTGCCTAGCTTATGACAACAGTATTATTTGCCGAGAAGTACTTAAGTTTTTTTTATTATTAACAAAATTTCAGATCATGAATCATTATAATATACGTGTAGATAGATTGCTTTTAAAACTCTGACGAGCTATTTAATAGTATCCTGCAAGTGTAAATCACTCCGACGTCGCAGGGTTCTGATAGGAAGCCCAAGTCAAGTGTGACGGGTTTAGCGGCGACAAAATGCTTCCTCCCGACTAACTTTCACGTCGCCCCTGTCACTTTGCTGTTGCTTGAAATTTGATCTCTGTTCGATCGTGCGTACTATGTTACCGTGTAGATAATAAATATCTTTTAAGATTATAGGTTTCGTATGGAAGCGCTATAAAATAAATCGGCGGTAACTTTTGTGTAATCATATAGAAGAATAACAAAGATTATATAAAAATCTGTAATTTAGTAATTTGTTTTCTAAAATCGACATCGCTGAAGCTAGTTACAGGCTAAAGACAATTTAAAGTTTTTAATTTTTGTCATCATAGTTTATTATATTGTTATTTGTTGTTTTGTTTATGTACCGAATAAATATTTATCTTTCTTTCTTTCTAAAATTATCTCGATGCATTTTCATTTATCTAGTTAATGGGAAGTACCTTGGTGTCTCATTCAGCCCCATAGCAGTTGTGTGATTATATGTCTGCGTTTCTGTGTAACGGATACCACAGATAGTGTTATTAGTGGATTGACGAGACGCATCACGTCATAATCGAGCGACAGCGAGTGGGATTATTATTAAAGGCAGGCCGGATTGCTTACTATTAGGTAAACTCGGAGTTTAAATATGCCCCAAACAATCAACTTTGATTTATTTGTTAATATTTGATGACTTTATGTACTCATTCCTATTTTATCTGCATTATGTTGCCTGAAAATTCGTTCTCCACTTTCATAAAATTGCTTTGATGAATTCCCTGGAACTACATGCCAAAGTTTCTTAATGATGTCAATTCGCAATATACGAAGTTTGTATACCGTCTGAAGATGGTTGTCTATGATATTAAATTCCTGATCATAAAGAGAGTCGGTAATTGCATTTCGTACCATTACTCAACTAATAAGCTTAAATAAATACATGTTTCAATGGGACACTTTTTGACGCAGGAAATTAATTATGACTATTGCATATAACATTATAATTTCACAAGCGGTCCATCCGGCATCGCAAGGGTTTTCAGAACATTCTTAAGTAAATAAATTTATATTTCTGACATTAAAGTTTTCTGACATTTTTTATACCTTAAGTTAATTTCAGCGTACATTTCTGAGGTATTTTAATTTTTTCTCGTAATCAATCTAGCCTATGATAACTAAACATTTATTTGAGATTTGAGTCCAGTAGTAATGTACAAATCATTCATCTTCACTATATAAGTATAGATTGAATATTCCAAATACTTTGGCGCTCGACATACCTGGAAAGCTTAGTAGGAGTCAACCTTTTTCGGCTTAACGGACGATTACCGTCATATTATTTTGAGACATCGCTCACTTTACTTCCTGGATTAAATGTACTTATGTAAATTTTCGTTAAAATTAGATTCTTCATTTTTTTTCATGACAATCTTTCTAATAGGTTATTTGTTGTATAATATACTTATTAGTAAAAAGCGTACTTTTCCTGTCTCAACGAAAAATATCGTCACCAACACGTACACGTATATGTTCCTTATTCATTTTTCAATCCGCCTTCGCGCCGACTGTGCGCTTTATCTGTAGCATCCACGGTCGGTGTAATCAATTTGTGAACGGCTGCTTGTGTATAATATATAAGGAGGTCGAATCTGGCTTCAGGCAGCACTAAAGCACTTAGGAACGCTCGAAGTGTGATGAATGAGTGTGTCGCTAGGAGCGGCAGTGGCACGGAACGCCGCGCTCAAACTCCCGCCCTCCCGCGTTCGCATGATTGATCGCGTTTCATGTCGGATCGAATTAGCGAAAGAATATTGCAACCTTGTCCACTGCGACTTTTAAAATCCAAAGACGGAACGCTGCCTTCTTATACTGCATACTATGCTAGAACCAAGTATGTTTTGGAGTAGGTGGACATTGTAAATTATGTCAACCACATTGTGTCACTCGATTCGTCGTTCTGAATATTATAAAACTAGTTACAAATTGGTAAAAGTTAGTTTCCGTATTTTGTTAGTAATTCACTCACTGATCGATCGATCTCGTCTTGGGACATTTTAAACAAATACAGAAGCTAAAAATTTACATTACAAGTAGTGTATTCTTAATTTTTACCTTCAGTATAATATTGTTATGGCTTTATAAGAAACATATTATACTATATATCCATATATAAATTAACGGTATTGGTATTTGTTGCATATCACGACATTATCCGGTTAAAGAGTAAACTAGGGAGACAGTTCTTTTAGGGGTTTATTTTAACACGTAATTTTTTTGATGATGTACAATAGACAGTATTCAAGAAAAGAGTTTGATTCTTAATCGTAAAAAAATACTTTTTAGCTATAATTTTCTAAAATACCCTTTTAAGAAAAAATAAACGTTTTAAATCGATGGCTATTGATACGTAATTATGTTTTCTTTTCTGCCTATAGTTGTATTTGTGTTTAAATAAATGAGTTTTTGGCAATTTAAAATACTGAATGTACGTCGTTGTTTATAAACTTTGATAAATATGTTTCGTAATTTACTACAGATGAATGTAGATTTTGTTTAAGCTATTGTCGTCGTGAATATAAAAGGAACGCCATTAAAACGTTGATGTCTGGCCGAAATTGTTAGCGTGGTCTTTAAAAATATGGCTTCACTGTATTTCTCATTGTACATTTACCAGAAAAAAAATATTAAATAAAGTGCTTTTCATAATTTTTTTATATAACCTCCGGCGCTTCATTTCCGTAAATGTTCAATTAAACTTTATTTCGTTGGCGTCTGAAAAGTGCTGCATTTTGGCATTGTTTTTATCATATATGTTTATCATTGAAAAACTTTTAAATACGTTTATACATGAGTTAATTTTTTATGTTAGTACATATATATGTACATTGATAATACTTTCTGTTGCTTATGCGCTTTCTCATGTATGGAAATGATCCGCGTAGCGTAGTGGTTAATGGCCCTGACACTTGCGCTTGGATGTGGGTTCGACTGCCATGAAAAATGTATTGGGTGACAATATTTTCCTACCATCTAGGTCTGGTATAATATAATAGTGATTTGTATTTCTTAACGAAAGAAATAAGAATATTAATGAGTTATCTAAATATTTTACTTAGGTCGTGAGTAAATATGTATATGTCCATAATATATCGATTGATTGCAATACGATTATGCACCAAAAAATACAGATTTTTTATGCAAAAGACACACAAAGACTGCAAGACAGACGAGTGATTTTAGTTCGATTTAATTATGTGTAGTATTCATGTAAAATACAAGAAATTATTGCAATGAGATTATTTAATTTGATAAGAGAAATTTTCACAAACATTAATTAGTTCCTAGAACTTGATTGGTCACCTTAATTTAGTGGGTTCCGGAATTCCGGGTGTTAACCTCTGGAATGTTGGAATGGCCCTCATTCCAGTTCCTACGTAGTTGGGAGTTATTATTCCCTAAGCGATATAGAATAGTATATAATCGAAGGATATATGTATACACTACATATACATATCTATCTCACGTTAAATAGATGTAATTACGTATGCAATAATACATGTTATTTGTCACGCCGGCGACTTGCAGTAATTGACAAGGATTTCCGTCGGATTATGGTTAATCTATTGGTAATAATTGTATGTACAATAGCGTAAATTAAACATCCACCTGAGATATAGGAGACAGTGAATAAGTTTTATAAATGGTTTACTATATGCTAGGATTTAAGATAGGTACTAACATAGTTAACTAAATCGTAATAATCGTATTTATTTATTACACACTTTTGATTTTGATTTTTTTCAACTTTTACCAACATATTTGAAATTTGTTTATGTATTGTTTTTCTTAAGTATACGTTCAGAATAATGGGAAAAGGCTGTTAATGTTGTCATAGTGTTGTTTAGATATTTTGATACAATATTATACTGTCAAGTCGAGTTATTTGTAAAACCTACCATTTTCCTTCAACATCGGCTTCCGAGAGAAAAGTGCCGGCGTACATAATTATTATTATCTCCGTCGGAACACTTCGCCATCTTAGATTAAGCGTTACGACAACACAAAATCTCTCAAGTGTAATCCTTAATAAAAAAAGTTAACGCGGGCAACTTTACCGTCGCCATTAAGGGCGGGAAGTTAAATCTGAATTTTTAACTTACACGATAATGCTGGATTATAACAAGAGATAAATTTGGCGTAAGTAACTTAGTGAGCATTTTTACTTTATTGCTTTTCCGAAGTAGATGTTTATTGAGTTTTATAACCATCCTTTGTGCGTCTTTATTAGGGGATAGGCTCTCACATGTTATGAGATATTTATTACTTAGTTTATGGACGTCTTATGAGTTAAGTATTCATGGGTACAATGTGAGTACCCGTTTTGATGCTTAAATTTCATTTTAACTTACATTTATCATGTCAGTTCAAACGGAAAATCATAGTGTATTTTTATGGTATTTTTCAAGTTTATTTTGATTTTATTTGCCGTTTACGGTCATGAACAGACTGCATTTACCGCGCGCACGAATGCTGTAAAGGGTAAAAAATTTACTATTAATATTGCGTCTACTTTTGATAAATCTTTATTTTAGTATTGTAATAAACTAACAATTATTTCGAAGTCGATAAAATATGATCTTTACTAGTTCATACTCACAAAACTTAAAAATGTTTTAATACTACTAATTGAAGTAGTTGCTTAATCATAATCAATCGCATTAGTGTCAGCAAAGACATATTTTAACACCATGTCATTATTTTTCGATACTTTTACATGAAAGAATAATTGGACTGTAACGATTATTTTCATCACTATAGTTACTCGATTCCGAAAACTTAATTAAAAATGATTTTATAAATTATTCAAAAAGAAAAAATTATTCCACTATGGTGATAAAATAATTGTGTTTATGGTACATAGGAACGTTATTTAAAGCTATTAAATGAATCACAGCTGGCGATAATGGACTTGAAATTAATTGTAAGCTTATTGAAACTGGAATGAACTCACAAATGGTCGGAGCGGAGCTAGCAGGCGTTTTGTAAGCGATCCGTCTACTATCGGCAGTTGCAGGCCCCTACTAAATTTACATAATTAATCTGCGTCCGACGGTAACAACGGTGCGTAGACGAGTTACCATTAATTAGGGACAACTTGCCAACTCTCCACTTACTTTCCGTACAATTTAACATAGTCCCTGTAACTCCACGGGCGTTTCTGAAATAAATAATCATCCTGATTGCTATTCGTATTCTGTATCAAAGTGAATTATAATTAGTAAGCTTTGATTTTAGATATTTTGTACGTACATAACTTTACTGAACAGACGGAAAAGATTGACTCGGGCGTTAATTAAAAATCAGAGGTTCAATTGAATCTTAAGAGACACACACTTTGTATTTTAGCGGTTTTGTTCTTGGCAATATAATATCGTTAAAAATTAAAAATTGGATGCCACAACCTAAAATACAATTTATTACAGTATCTGATTCAGCCATCGAAAATAGTGCTCCTTTTTGGCTTTTGTTCAGGTGATACAAAATGGATTTGACACCGACACGTAGGAAAAGAATAACCTAAAGAGATAGGTCTTCGGTGGAAGTCGTGGAATGTACTTACCTATCACAGATGTTAATAGACCAACTGACGTGGTAGTAGCGTGTCCTTTGAACCACTTTACTTTGTAACCATAAAAGTTTTTATATTCATTATAACAAGTTATTGTACAACGAATATTCCTGAGAGAAATATTATTTATGCAACGTATTTTCTATGTTTGAAGGCGTCAATGTAATTAATTTAATCTAATTTAGTTAATGGAAAACGCATGGTTTAGACAGTTTTGTTCTGGTATTCTAACATAGTCGGTCCTTTGGTACGAAGGTGCTTTTATTAGCACTGTAAAGTTTGGTCTCTCGAAAGCTAGACAGTTCGCATAGTCAAGCTCATATAGACAAGTGAACAAACAAATATCATCTTTGTACAATGAAGACATCAACGTAGTTTCTATGTTATACTCAATTATTAACAATGTCTTCTTAATTTCAGTACTGGCTATGTTTTTATTTGTTACTCTGTTTTAGATCGTAATTTTGTGTATTTTGTCTATGCCCCGCAAAATACATGAGTTACATAGGAAATTGTCAAATTATCCGTAATTACATTTAAAAGTATTGCCGTGTAATGAATTTAGGAAAACTTCTAGACTGGAAGACATATTGCTTATTTAATATCAAACAAATTCCCTAAAAGATATTCGTAAGTAAGCTATACAGAAAGCTTTTAGGAAATTTATTATTTCTTTCTACATTTCATTGGAAATTACTCAGCATTGAAAAGGCACATGTTAATGTCGGGAATTCGAATATATTTGCATAAGCCTTAATAGTCCTCGTACTTAATGGTTCGACTTCTTATGAACGAGGGGCAGGGAAAGTTAAGGGGCACTGAGGGTTGGTTTCATTGTAAGTTAGAAATCGTTTACCCGGACGGGCTCAGGTAGTGTCACGGCTCATTACTTAAAGTTAACATTCGCCGAATCACTCCGCATACGACGTAGCGGAATGTTAGTTCGCTTTTATTTGAATGCGGACTACAGGCGGAGGAGATTGGATTTACGTTTCACCGCCCATTCGATTTTCAAGTTTTAACTCGTTTTAAAGGTTTTGTGTTCACATTCATGTGTTTTAAGACAACATTGAATGTTGTTGTTTTCCGCCACCATCGATTACATGCCGAAAGAATTATTAGGTTCGTATTTGGTTATGGTTAGTGTGATAGTTCTTAGACGATTAAATGAACTTAGTGCTCAAGTGATCGATAATGCATTTGCACTCGTAGTCTGCCATACATTGGACTGTTGATCCGTATTTATTATCATGCCATACATAGTGACGCAAAGAGAGTGCACGTTATAATACATATCACATCATCATTTTACCCGTACTTAATTGCACGTATTACTGCGCAAAAGATGGTAATTGATATTTGTGCTTCATACTTTAAATTTAATGTTCAAAGATATATTTTGTATTATTCGTTCTGCGTGACAAGTTATTCATACGCTACATATGGACTTGATAATAGACCATTTTGTTATTATTAGGTATATATAGTACAAATCGGCTCATGTTTCTTTATTGCACTTTAATTCCGCCTTATGTCTGCATCAGTGGCTATTATTAATATTTATATCCTCTTTAAGCAGGTACTTCTAGTTTTGGCTGTCGTCGACTCATTTTGGCAACCTCTTTGTTTACAGACTTATGTCTTGAGTTAATACGATGTATAGTAAAGAGTGCATTTAAAATTGTTAATGCTTCCGTAGCCATGTGATTATGGGCTTAAGCTTTAAAAATCGAAGGTCACGAGTTCTAATCCTGCAGGAACTTTACAACTTTTCTTTGCTGTTTGGATTGTCTGTACAGTATGACAATTCTTGCGTCAAAAATGCATTTAAAATACATTCTATTGGCAGATCATTCTCTAGCCATGTAGTTTAACCATCTCATCGAACATTGAGAGTGAATTCTTTTCCTTCGGAATGGATCTGTGTTTATACGTAAACATGTGCACTATTATATATTCTGCGTAAATGGCTGATTTCTGATATAGATCCGCCATCGTAGACTTAATTGGCTCGGAGACCGTTATATTAAAGCTATAAAAAGAATTCTTTCATTATTTTTATTAAGCCCTTTGGCGGATTTTGCTCGAAAGGAATCGGACTGTAACGACGTTCTAACAGCACATTTTTAGTTAAAAGCCATAATCCCCTTAAGACATCGCAAGGATTCTTGCAAATGTATATCCATATTTAATCAAATGTTGCTTTAATAAAAACGTTGGCGAAAAATGGCTAGCGTAATTTAAAAGGCGATAGAAGAAAATCCTTTAGCCACAAAGAGTTGTACTTAAATAACTTTTGAGCTGATTGTGATTTTCATTGCAGAGTCATTAAAAGGACTCTATTTCTCAACGGCCGATTGTTATTCACTTTGATTGTCACTTTTTTGACGATTGGCGATGGGACAGTCGGTCGTCTCGCTCGTCGTAGCTGCGGGGCGATGGCTCCGAATGATTTATAGTTGCGTTGAATATGCATGTCCAGATGAAAAATGATGAGTTATGCGCGAGTCGTTGACGTGGGGGTGGAATATGGTAGAGACTGCGTTGTGAGCACGGGGAAAATACACATATCGCGGTTTTTAAGATGAAGGTTTGCGTTTTAGTACCGGTTTGTGAACGGACTTTATAACAACTTATCGAAAGGAGCGATATATCTATAATATATATATATATATATACATGGAAAAAAAAGCCGTAAACTATGATTGAAATCTTTTCAAGTTAATGACTATTAAATGTGATGACCCCCTGAATTATTTTAAAGTGAACTAAAGTACATACCGGCAATAAGGCCAATTGACAGAATCTTAATAACCTTTTAATTTGTTAAGAGTTGTCACGAAACTAACTTTTTTTACAAGGTAAGTTTTAGGTGAGGAAATAACTTAAGATCACGGCCGTATTATTAAATTCGTTCTAAGATTTATGGGTAATATTTCTATTTATTGGTAGAAGAAATGTATCTCTAATAACGCATGGTATTTGAAATTAACAAATAAATGGTATATTTTGTACATTGAAGTAATTATTCAATTAATCATTCAGAGTTAGTATTGTTCGAATTAGATTTAGCATGCGTAAGTGCAATCAAACGGCCCTCAATAAATGACGGTATTGTTTTGCTGGTTATTGCGATTCCGTTGCCGGGTCACGTTCGGAATAAATTAAAGTGCAATTTGGGCGTTTAATATGTAGTGTTGTTGGCGTTATTGGCGTGACGTGGCGCGTGTAGGCGGTGATACGAGCGGCATCCGAATAAGCACACAGGTCGGCGGCTGTGACGGCCATCGTTGATGCAGCCGGGCGCATGATTGCACCCGCGTACTCTAGAGGACCCTCCGACGTGCTCTTTGTTACGCAACTATCATAAAAGCTATTTCGGAATTCGCACTGATATTTTATGATGGTATGCATTTTATAAAGAATTTCACGTATCGGAACCGTTGTACAAAACTATATTTTATGTATAGTTTAGCTCCGTATTTAAAATGTATACAATTAAGAAAAAAATATTTGGTATTTATCGTCTTATCTACATAACTCAGTATTTATGTGTGCTAGCTAGTTTTTACTGGGACCTTTAAAAAATATGTAATTACGAAATCGTCTCTGTGCTTTTGATATAATGTTATAATTTTTTATTTAGTTCTCATTCAGTAGGAACAGTCATGGTTCGTCAGCAGCTTAGAAAGCCTAAAGGTACTTAAATATATACATTTAATTATACAACTATATAACGATATCTTTAAATAATTTGGAAGTTGAAAAAGTTAATTCAGAATTTATTTGTTTTACTCTTTTATGTATAGAGAGATGAAAATGATGAACGCAATCCAATTAAGCTAATGGATAACGCGAGTTTTAGACATCTGTGTCCGGTAACCTGAAACAGTAGTTCCTTAAGCGCAAAGGTGCTTTCATTAGCACTGCAAAGTTCGCTAGATGGTTCACGTTTGTTTGTCGGTTATTTTAGTATATAGTACAAAATAATATGCTCTGTATATAATCATGACGTCACTATTATTCCGTTGTTAAATAGTTTTTTGTTCTCATATCATCTTTACTGCTATTAACTTGTGTTGCCTTGATCAATCAGGATTTAGGACTTTTATTACGACTGCTGTAACGTGTAAGAAAATAAAAGTACTGAGCATAGCACAATACTGTTTAAAGCTATGTGAAAAGAACGTAGCAGCATTAAGAAGCTTGGAAATTTGTAAAAGTTAACGATGTATGTATTGATTATAATAAGCATGCTACAGAAATATTAATAGAAATTTATTATAATAATACTGTCGACAGTCTAATAGGATTGAATAATCGAGAAAAAGGCACATATTAATGTCGGGAATTCGAATATATTTGCATAAGCCTTAATACTCCTCGTACATAATGGTTCGACTTCTTACGAACGAGGGGCAAGGAAAGTAAACGGCACTGAGGGTTTACCCGGAATAGTTTACCCGGACTAGGTAGTGTCACGGCTCATTACTTAGAGTTAACATTCGCCGAATCACTCCGCATGCGACGTAGCGGAATGTTAGTTCGCTTTTATTTGAATGCGGACTACAAGCGGAAGAGATTAGGTTACGTTTCGGCGCTCATTCGATTTTAAAGTTTTGACTCTTATTATTGGATTTGCAGTTCTTTGCTTTCGTGAAATGAAAATTCAGTCAACGAATCAATAATACTATTTTCCATGAAAAAAAAAGAAAAACTCGTAAAGTGCTTTCAAATAAGTCTATAGATCATCCTGAATTTATTAAAATATCCGAATTTTAACGTGTCAACATTAGTCATAAAATCGTTCTCGATGTCCGTTACAGTTTAACGTTAAGCTGGCATTGTTTATTGGTATGAATCTAATTATTACCTGGTGAACATTAATTTATACTAAAATAACATTGCATCTGTAATTTTAACCTGATATAACATGAAATGTTAAACCATAACACGAAGTCAGAATTAAAACATTAGTGACTTATCAATTACACTGCACATTATTTTAAGCTTAAAAAGACTACACACATCTGTGTTCAAAACCATATATTCTATATATATATATATATATATATATAAAAGATATTCCCACCTATATATTTACTCACCACGATATTTTTGGAACAATAAGGCGTAGCGACTTGAAATTTGTTAGGAATATTCCTTTCGCCAAGTAGAGGTCAGCTAAGAACGGATTTTACGAAATTCCACCCACAAGGGGTGGGGGATTGCTAGTACTTATTATAAAATAGTTCCCGGTTACAATGTCACTTTGAAACCTACTTACAAAATACATGCCGATGCGTCGCCTTACTTAGTAGTGCGAAAAAGGACGTGAACCTTAAATAGAGCGCTCTCAAGCATTCGCACATAAGAGCATCGACCTGGTTATTATCAACCAATATGACGCAAAGGTAATATGTGCATGTTTTAATAAGTTGCATTATTCACGGTAATTATCATTTACGCTCAGTATATTTGAGAATGGAGTGTATTTTGTATTACTCGTCACTTTCTGCAAATTTTCAGCATATAATTCTAATTATAGATCTGGATTATAGGTTATGTTATGTTTTACTTCGTATAGCTCGAATCGGCCTACGTTTGTTTAGTGTGATTATTGAGCACTGATGCGCATGGCGTTTAACGTGATATGGTATTTCTTGCTCCAACGAATCCGTCAAGAATGAATTCGTAACAGTACATTTTTACTTAAAAGACATAATCCCTTCCGACTTCTCAAGGATTCATGCAAATATCCATCAGTACTTAACGAAATGTTCGATTTTGTATCAAAAGACGGACAGCGCATAATTTAAAGTGCGGAAGGAGAAAAATCTCTGTTCATAAATATTATTCTTGCTTCTATTTATATAAATAAAAGGAGGGGTGTAATTTTTCACTGCATTCTGATAATAGGAAGAGGCTATTTATCAACAGCTTTATGGGGTAGGTAATTAATGCGATATTTCGGGAAAAGTTTTTTCGTTTTTCCTGTTTTATTTGTATGATATTGTTGACGGGTGACATTGGGACAGTCGGTCGTTTCGTTCGGCGTTGGTTTGAATGATTTATAGTTGCGTTGAATATGCATGTCCAGATGAAAAATGATGAGTGCGTGACGTTCATGTGTGAGGGAATATGGTAGAGAATGCGTTGTGAGCTCCGCGATCATATTCAAACCTAAGTATTCAAGACGTTGTTTAGAATTATACAATATTTAGAGTTACATTTAATGTAGACATTTTAACTAATAATTTATTTGTTAACAAAATAAACTATTACACTTTTCAGGATAGTTGCTCAAAATATAAGGCAGTAGCATCAGTTTCTATTATTAACAATTGAATTCAAAGCTATGCATTAGTTAACTTGGATTATATTGGACATAAGAGTACATTATAAGTCACTTACGCATAAAATTTGCATTAATTTAAGCAAAAATTTTCCTACCACTCCTAATGCTACGCGCATTTTAATAAAAGACAACAGATTTTATTGATTAAAATTAAGTTTACAACCTTCTCTAAGTTTTCGTCTTTTCTGCGTCACTTCGCTATACATGTTGCAAAGAACAAAAGAGGATTCTAAATCTAATAAGATGAAACATCACTTCTTCACAAAATCAAATATTAAATGTTTCCGTGAAGAACCATTTTACCATCTTCCTAAGCAATTCTGACACTGACATAGTTACAAAATTGGACTATAGTACGTTGAAAAAACAATAACGGATTAGTTCAAGCATTTAAAGGGTCCCTGTTTTACGTGGCAATTCCGTTTGCCTATATATATAGATATAAAAATTTTAAAAAGAAAAATGTATATCTTTATTTTCAATTACAACTGGTTCTTAAATGTCACGAAATAGATGGTGTTAAAAATACTAAGATTTCGCTATAAAATCTATTTTTATGCTCGTGAAAGTAAATATAAATCTACGACATTAATTACAACAGATTGAAAGTGCGAATTATTTGCCATGATTCGTGTTCAAAGCGTTTTTGTTGTATTAATTATTAAATGAGTTATTTCCTCCTGGATTATGTTTGTGTGAGTTACTCTTGGCTGTTACGAAATTTGCAAATTAATGAATTGCAAAGGACTTTGTAATTAGGCCAGTTGACAGAAGCTTAATAACCTTTTATCCCAGTTGGAAGCTTTCACAAAATGAGCTTTGTCGTCAGAGCGAACTAATGTTTTGACGGGAAAATAACTTAAGAGCATGGGCATAGTATTATTGCACTTGCATGCATTGTTTTGAAATTATTGCTATTTTGAGTATAACATTAGTGGGTATATATTCTTTAAAAATTATTGGATATGCTTACAGTTACTATAGTTTACAGGAACGCTGAAAATAATCATTCAGTGTTCGTAATGTTGGAATTAGATTTAGCATGCGTAATTGCAATCAAACGGCCCTCAATAAATGACGGTATTGTTTTGCTGGTTATTGCGATTCCGTTGTCGAGTCACGTTCGGAATAAATTAAAGTACAATTTGGGCGTCTAATATGGAGTGTTGTTGGCGTTATTGACGTGACGTGGCGCGTGTAGGCGGCGATATGAGCGGCTACCGATAGAGTGCACAGTGGGCAGACGTTGTGACGATCAATGCCATCGATGATGCAGCCGGGCGCATGATTGCAACCGCGTACCCGGGGGATGTGCACTTTGTTACGCATCTCACGTTAAAGCCATTCTCTAAATGCACATCGATATTTTATGTTGCGTAACATTTTCGCATTTTATAACGTAATAAATATCTTTTATTGTAAAGGAAGTAATCTGTGCCAGCATCGTATCACGTTAGAAACAATTTTTTCACTTAAGTAGTTCTTACTATTAGGGTCCTTGAGTTGTTATATAAGTGTATGTTTTGACGATAGTAGCGAAATATACGTACTATTTTATCGATGAATGTCAGGATTTAAACACGTCCAAAGGCATTTGTTTTAATTATCACCACGCAATTCATAGGTCCAAACCGAAGTTAAATAATGAACCTTTTATCTTTTTTATATTCTTAGTATAAGGTACTTAGGGTCCCTTATTAAATATAAGGTCTGGGGGTCTAAGGGTCTGTAATAATTTAAAAAGTCTTCCGCAGTTTCTAACCCTCTTCTCAACGTGTAATCAAGATGGCATTAGTGCGACGGCGTTTATTTTTATCAATATATAGTAAACACTCATATTTTTAAATGAATTACCGTTTCTAATATACACACAGAAAATGAATCGGTAATTCAATTGAACGGTTGTTATATTTTAAAAGGTTAAAGTATTGTAACAGCCTTCAATATAGAACTTTTTATTGGGGAATATTGAGTTAACGTATCGCTTCTAATGTAAACACGTATTAAGTGGTTGGGCTTACTTTAGTGTGTTTTCAGACAAATAAACTGAAATGCCTAAACATAAATTCTGGAAATATACGTTTTGAGTATTTTTATTTTAGAAGTCTTGCATCTTTAATCAAGAAATCTAGTACCACATGTAAATTATAAAAACATATGAAATTATAAAAGTAATTTATACGTTTATGAACACACTTTTTAATTACAGGTGTTTAATTACTTTTGTTAGTCTAGTTACTGTTAAATAATTCAGGGCGATTTAGACTCTTTTGTGAACGAAACAATTATCGCGGGAACAACTAAAAAGTCGATAAAATCTGTAATACTATCCTATTAGCTCATTTTTAATTCAAAATCTCGTAAAGCATTAACATTTAATAGTGTGTATGTCATATATTCTGCCTCCTAGCCTAGCCTAGTGGTATGGGCGTGTGCTTTAGAAACCGGAGGTCGTGGGTTCGAATCCTGCGGGGACGCAACAAATTTTCATTGTTGTTTCCTAGTTGGTTAGGGCAATTTGGGCCGATCACCCAATTGTCTGAAAAGTAAGATGATCCATGCGTCGGATGGGCATGTAAAAAAGTCGGTCCACCCACCAACCCGCATTGGACCAGCGTGGTGGGTTACGGTCCAAACCCCCTAATGGATAGGGGTGTATTAGGGGAGACCTATGTCCAGCAGTGGACTAACAAAGGCTGATGATGTGATGTCATATATTCATATATTGGGCTCCCAATCTTCGTAAATATGTAATTACATTTCGTGCCAATTACTTTAATATCATACATACTGCAATTTGACATTTAATTTAGTTTGATCTTTGTTTTAATTATATATAGCAAGTACATTAAGTATTCCAATAAGGAAACTAATTAATTGAAATGTAAAGCCCGTTAATGAAAGCTGCCTTCGAAAGAATGATTAATTTAATTAAGGGAACATTTTCCGAGAACGACATCTATTTGATAACCGCGTAAATAAGATACGCCGATGCGTCGCCTGATGACACATATCACCTTTGTTCGCTGAATACACTATATGGAGCAAAGCTTGTAGTCTGTCACGTAATAAACACAACTAGAGTTATTATCACCTTAAATGTTGTGACGTAAAGACTGCACTTTTTATATGATACTAATATCTGTAGTGCAGCTAGGTGTTTTTATAACTTTTTGTGTTTTTACTATTTGTAGGTAATAAGTTAATATACAAGTTTTAACCTATTCGACCTTAAAGGGAAATCGACTGCCTATGAAGACACATATCAACGGAACGAAGCAGAAACGTCGATCTGACAAAAATGAAATTGTTCACCAGAGCCGTAAAAAAATTCAATTTTAATCGTAACTTTTATTATGTTTCATTTTATTATAAATATTAGGATATATAGACTAAAATAAATTTTATTATACATAATAAGTTATAATTTTTTTTAATTGTTTGCTGGTAAAAAATTTCATATTGTCAGTTACGTTTCTGTTTTCTCCTTCGATATAACAAATACATACCCTCTTCTGTCATTCTCGTAAATAAATGGATCAAATTATTACAAGCCCATTCGTCATATAACGTCATACTTGATGTGTATTTTGTTTATCAGCCTATATTGCTGTAACCATAGTTTGAAAACCAAAATTCATAGCCTAGGTACGCAGTTCAATGTCGGATCATTATGAGGATGCAGGGCTATTTCTATTACCCTTTCAATATAGGTTATATTAGTGCTAAAGCAAGGGATACTAAAATATTCTTATTTTTTCTTCTTTTTATCAATCCCTGTAGGAGTTCTCGCTTCAAAGAATCAGTCCATAACGATGTCGTTACAGTATATTTGTAGTTAAAAGCTATAATTCCCCTTAGACTGCGCAAGGATTCTTGCAAATATCCATTCATCTTTGATGAAAACTTCGATATCTTAGTAAAAAACGGCCAGCGCATAATTTAAAAGGGTGAAAAATCTCAAGCTCATGAATATAATTCCCGCTAGTTTGCATCTGAATAAATATTCAGTGTAATGTTTCAGTGCACTGTTAAAATTAGTGATTCTATTATTTAATAAATAAATAACTGGAATTTATTTGGTATTTGGGAAGAGTTCTACGATATGTTTATATGTTAATAGCCGTATGTCGACAGCTTTGCCCGTGTTTTTTTTATATTTTGGGATGGATTTTCTTGGGGCCAAAAGTACTCGAGTATAGTTTTCCGAGGATAATATAGGTTTCTCGTAGTCAACGAATATTTCAAATCGGTTAAGTAACTTTTGTGCCTATTCAAAACAAACTAATCTTTCCTCTTAATAATATTGGTATAGATTACCGAAAGTCGAATTCGATTTTTTCATTGTTTCGTGAGGCTCTAGGGCTATTGCTCCCAATGATTAATACTTGCGTTCAATATGCATGACCAAATGACAAATGATGAGTAAGGTGTAATGGTTAGTGCACGGTATCCAGCTACTAGGATATTTTCATCGAAGTTTAAATGTGTATTGAATTGCTTTGTGTTTAATATTATATATTTCTAAATATCTGGACTATTAGGTAAAAGTGCTTAACTATTGATATTTGTTACTATTTTACGATTAACTTGTTTGATGTTTAAAAATATAGTTTGGGACTTTGACAATTTTATGAAATATATGTAGTTTTGCCTTTCCTTTTTACTTGATATACCGACTATTATAATATTTATTCATAATTGTTTGAGATCTATTACGTTATCACTATATAGTATAAAACAAAGTCGCTTTCTCTGCCCCTATATCCCATGTATCATAAATCTTTAAAAGTACGTAACGGATTTTGATGCGGTTTTTTTTAACAGATAGAGTCTTTAAAGAGGAAGGTTTATATGTATACATACATACACAGTAAATTAAGATAAAAGAGAAGTTAATAAAAATAAACACATCCTAATCTTTAATGTAACTAAGTAGCTTGGCAAGATATTACAAAGAATGGACGTCTGAAATTTCACAAGTAGATTAATGCTCATGGATAACCTTTAAGTTTTTCGATCGACAAATGTACGAGGCCTTTTTATTGTTCACAATTCAAAAAAGTATGTTAATTATAAGATATATATATGAAAGATATTACAAAATACAGTCACACTAAATAAACATTTAGAATTGTTTAGAAAAAATGGAAAAACTATTTTTTACACATCACGTACATATTTATTATGCCTACCTCTTAATTAACACTATGTTTTTTATAATTGAATCCAAGTTACCGACCAAGTTTTGACTTCACCCGTGGGTTATATATATATTGCGGAGAAAATAACTTTATTCTTGTTTGTCAAGACAAAAGTAACTGATTTCAAAATTGTATAAAACAAATATTAAATTATGAATTAAAAATTAAAAAGCAAAATGATAAATATTAAAATATGGTTCCATTTCTAATGCACTTTTTGCTCTTTCATACATGAATATACGCGTACAATCATAGTTTCATATGTATTAACTTTAAAATAATTAGGAAATTAAGTTGGACCCTTTAGAATGTAGTCAAATAGTCGTTCAATGTTTTCAACTTCTATTTTGTTTGTACTGGTTTGAATAGCGGAAGACCTAAGGATTACTAGTAAAAGGCATATTAAAGAGATTTGGTAAAGAAAATAAATAAAGAAGAAGTAGTAAATTCCTGATGTACTCAACCAAGCTAATTACAGATTTGGTAATAAGTAGTGCCTTTTAAGCAAATAATAAAGAAGTTTATTCCCTCAGTGATCGTCTCAAGTTGGTAATATGTAATCCTGTCTGGAAAACTTCCAAACTTCGTAAATAATACTCCAATTCTTATATATTATAATTAGTGCAAATATCTCTGTGATGAGTGGTGTTGTTAAATTCATTTTTGTATGATTCATTACTGAATAAGTTAATTTCTCCTAATTATATTTGCGTATGTCACTTTTCGCTGCAGAATCATTGGTATACTAGGAGTTTGTAATTTGGCTAGTTCCTGAAGCTTAATAACCTGTTATCCTAGTTAAAAGCTTTTACGAAATGAGCTTTGTAGACACGGCAAGCTGCTGTTTTGACTGAATAATAGCTTAAAACTACAGCCTAAAGTTTAGGATTGAGATAGATGCAGATTGTTAACGATTAACACGTTTTTAAGCTGAAAACACTTATAAGATAAATCTCTTATAAAACACAGTACCATCAAATAAAATCTCTCTTTGCAATTTACTCATATCGATTTTTTGATCGATTTGTATTTAACATAAACTCGGTACTAAAATTCAGCTTAAAATCATAATTCAGCGATCTTATTGTTTTAATTAGGTTTATTTATTTATTTATTTTAAGTTTTTGTAAAATTAAAGTGTACACAGGCGGGTTTAATGCCTCAGGAATTTTCTGACACCCACCATAGGGAGGTAACTGAAATTCAGCGTAGGTGCACTAGAAAATATTAAATTAACATATAACATTTGTTCCACTTAATCCACTTTTTGTTAAATACAATTATTATTGTATAACAACTAATTACAAATTTAATAAAACTTAACATAATATAACTAATAAAACGAACATAAAATGTACATCCATAAGTAAAGATATAATTACATACACTCATACATACATGTATATATATAAATGTATATATATATATATATACATAAATAAATATTCGAATTAGTCAATAATCCACCTTATTAAATATTGCATTGCTTAAACTGAAAATAATTTGAAGATTTGAGATTTAGAATGAGTAAGTAGAATCAAACGTTTATCAATTAATGACGGTATTGTTTTGCTGCTTATTGCGATTCCGCAGCCGGAACACGTTCTGAATAAATTGAAGTGCTATTTGGACGTTTAATATGGAGTGTTGTTGGCGTTTTTGGCGTGACATGGCGAGAGGTGGTGGCGATATGAGCGGAGCGTGATCCGAATGAGCACGCCGTGTCGGGCATCGATGATGCAGCCGGGCACATGATTGCACCCGCATACCCTGGGGGCCATCCGACGTGCACTTAGTTACGCAACTATGATGAAAGCTATTTCGGAATTCGCATTGATATTTCTTGTTGGTAGCCGTTTTGAATTTCACAACTTTCTGCGTATTGGACACTGATACAGAATATTTTCTGAGATCTTTAGTAAAAATAATAAAAAAAGGTTTGACCACATCAGCTAATATTAAAAAACTATCGAAGTCCTGTTACATAAACTAATAATTCAGGATTTAAAAAAAAATCCAATGCTTTTTAATTAAGAGCCGTAAAACATTAGTATAATTATAATGGTTCATTCCCCAAGATTTACTGCCGATAAGTATGCAAATAGGGTACACTGATGCGTTGCTAGATGACACGTATCACCTTTGTATATTAAAAATAAACGACGTGGAGTTCGTTATGAGCGTAAGTAGTTAGTCAATTAATGGACAAACAAGAGTTGTTATTTCCTTGTACAATACGATGCTAAGAAAAAGCGTATCATATAACGCTTACTGTTATGTATATAATTAAATTAAATAAATTGTAATATGTCACTATTATCAACATTTACAACTGTTATATTCACACGTGACGCTGATTTAAATGTAGCCTAAAATATGAAAACATTAAAGCGAATCTTCTTTGTTGTTACTTTATTGTTAGTCGACTCGATTTTTAACAACTATCTAAAGTTCCCGCAGTCAAGCACTTCTCTATCTACTGAGACTCACGTACGACTTTCTAAGTTATATTATGAAAACATTCATAACGGACAAAACTTGGACTTTTGTAGGTTGGTATTAGAATACAGAATAAATTCAATACTCTGTACGTCTTTATTCTATTTTTAAAAATTTTTACTTTTTAAATGTTTTCTTTACTTTCTTTTATGGTTTTTTTTGGGACTTCACACTTATTGCATTGATTTGTTGATAAAACCAATTAATTAAAAAAAATATATGTTTCGACTATATTATAAAAAATAACTATTTTTTAATAGTTGAAGTTACAATTATAACATCATTAACTATAAAGAATATTAATATTAAGCATTTACAATTTTTGATAAGTCTACAGGTTAATTGAGCCAATATTTAGATATAGTTTGAATATCAGAACAGCGTAATCATTATTCAGCATTCGGCGTGCTGAAATTAGATTTAGCATGCGTAAGTGCAATCAAACGCCCTCAATAAATGACGGTATTGTTTTACTGGTTATTGGGATTCCGTTGTCGGATCACGTTCGGAATAAATTAAAGTGCAATTTGGGCGTTTACTGTGGAGTGTTGCTGGCGTTATTGGCGTGACGTGGCGCGTGGAGGCGGCGATATGAGCAGCATCCGAATGAGCACACAGGTCGGACGCTGTGACGGCAATGATGCAGCCAGGCGCATGATTGCACCCGCGTGCTCGGGGGACCCTCAAACGCACACGTTACGAACGTGTTAGGCTTCTCCCATACAGCGAATTCGAAATCACGTCAAGTTTCATGATGAGAGCTATTTCGTTTTCCATAGTTTCTTAGTATAATTTAGGTAGCATCAAAACTGTATACATTTACAAATACTCGAACATTATTTTTTTACGCTCGAAGTCAGGTGTGTCTTGCTAGCAGCTTAAATGTTATATGAACAAAGTATTTTCTACTTCTATTTAAGTTGAATTTATACGTAACTGAAAGGGAATATAAAAAGTTAATCCCTCGACTTTAAAAAATTCTACTTTAAAAATCATTGATTATCTGAGGCCATAACAAAATGTATTTGTTCCTTTATTCAGGCGAATACTTCAAAATCTTAAATGAAATTACTATGGTAGATATTCATCGCGTTTATTTACATATTCATTTTTTTTAAATAATTCGCGCCGGTTCCAGCACTTTTAGCGGTCGTGGTCACGTGGCAGTCTGTCACCGCTGTGTCGATTAAGTAAAGACAAAAAATCCGTTAAAGTATTTTTAAGAAAAATTTTATTTTTATTTTATGTGTAGATATGTGATATATGAAGTCTTAAAATATTCCGTCGATGATTTCTTTAAATATCTTTGATGGCATCGGTTGCTTATCATAAACGCACAGTGCATGTGTTTAAAGAACGAAAGGAGACATATCATAAAGCCCATAGTTATGATTCTCACGGGGTTGTGATTCCTATAAATATATAGCACATAACAAGACGAGTACTCGATATATATAATGAATGTGATTTTCCGGTATAATTCTTCCTGTGTCCTCGTTATAATTGTCTAATGTTGTTGACGGTTGGCGCTTGGACAGTCGGTCGTCTCGTTCGGCTGCAGGGCGATGGCTCCGAATGATTTATAGTGGCTCTAAATATGCATGTCCAGATGAAAAATGATGAGTTACGCGCGAACGGTTGACGTGCGGACACAATGTGTAGAGATATTGCCAGTATTTATACACGTAACGCTAATTTTAATGTAGCTTAAGATAGCAAAACTATAATATTCTATTATTGAGAATATTCTATGTATTAAAACTTTATTGTTAGTCGTCTCGACTTTAAACAACCATCAAAGCTCGCGGTCAAGCACTTTGAAATCCACTTGTATGATTACGAAAACTTTAATATAACGGCCAAAACTTCGACTTTTATATGTTGACATAAGAATAACATAGATATCGCTTCTATAATCAATAATATAACTAACTTTTAATTTTCACTTCCATATTTTAACCTTTACAATTATTTCGTGAAAGTTATTAAGGAACTTTTAGTTTGTGTTGAAGTTCTTGTTATTAATACAATGAGATAATATAACTAACTTTAATTTTACTTATATTTTAACCTTTACAATTATTTCGTGAAAGTTATTAAGGAACTTTTAGTTTGTGTTGAAGTTCTTTATTAATTACAAATAAAAAAATAAGCAAAAACACTAAAATCTTCAAAACTTGTAATTTTAAGCACGGACGTAAATAAGTTGGTTGGTTGTGTTATGCGTTTTTTAAGAAGCGTTTATTGCTTCAGTAATCTTCAAAAATGTTAGTATTGATTAATTGCAACATTTATTATGGAATATATAAATCTTATGTAATTTTCTATGTTATTAATTTTTAAATAAATTATTTTCTCGTGGATTATATTTGTTTGAGCCACTTTTGGCTGTTACGAAATTTGCAAATTAATGAATTGCAAAGGACTTTGTAATTAGGCCAGTTGACAGAAGCTTAATAACCTTTTATCTCAGTTGAAAGCTTTCACGAAATGAGCTTTGTCGTAACTACTGTTATGACAGGAAAATAACTTAAGACCACGGCTTTTGGATTAATGCAGTCCCGCTGTGCCAGTGATTTTTAAAATTTACTATTGTATTAAAAATATTTCGTGCAAGTATTTATGTAGAAGTAAAGTAACGTAAGTAAACGTCCAGAATAGTTTAATGGATTGGTCGAATCATTATTCGGCATTCGGCTAGCTCAAATTAGATTTAGCATGCGTAAGTGGAATCAAACGGTCATCAATAAATGACGGTATTGTTTTACTGGTTATTGGGATTCCGTTGCCGGGACACGTTCGGAATAAATTAAAGTGCAATTTGGGCGTTTAATGTGGAGTGTTGTTGGCGTTATTGGCGTGACGGGGCGCGTGGAGGCGGCGATACGAGCGGCATCCGAATGAGCACACAGAGTTCGGACGCTGTGTCAGGCATCTATGATGCAGCCGGGCGCATGATTGCACCCGCATACTCTAGGGGACCTGCGACCTGCACTTTGTCAGCAACTCTCATAACCGCCATTCTCCAAATTCACATCCATGTTATATGTTTCTGGCCGTGTCGAATTTCGTAACACTCACTATTTTATTCATATCGAACATCGATATTGTTCACATTCCGTTACGGAATTTTGTATGTGCTGAGATGAAAGTATTCAATTAGTGCCGTACCCTTTTTTCGTAGGAGGGGACATTTTTGCGAGTGTCCTGTCCAAATGTACGTCATAACCCCTAGCTATCATTGAAACATTCCGGACCGTACAAGTATTACGTATATAACGGCGAAAGTACAATGGCCGCCTTGTTTGTGCTCTCAGATTCCTGATTCAGAACGAACATAGTGAACTATAGATGTATACAAAGTATCCATTACACTCAAGTCTTTGAAGAGTACCCTTACACTTCTACACTGTACTCTATGAGTCAGGACGCCCTAGTTTTGATAATATATGCCTGTTTATTTTGTCATATAAAATAAATATTAGTAATCGTGTTTTTTATAAAGTATTTATATCGTGTTATTCTTGACTTGATTGCTTTTAAAAGAATCTTATCCTAAATATTATTTTACTCTGGGCATAATTTATTATATAATAACATAATTATAAGAATTAAGATTTTGAACTAATCAAAACAAAATATAGTTCAAAGGGATTTGATAACCAATAATGTCTATCATTTGTAATCAAATCCTCTTAGACGTCTCGTTTTTTCTAAATCGTTCTTTTCGTTTCTATCCCGATTAATGTTTTTCTCCCTCGATATTTCAATTCAATACTTCGGAATATGTGAATTGAAAAATATGCTTACTTTTAAATTTTAAATCACATTACGGTTGGCTTGTTAGATGTGTTCATACGTGACGTTTTTTATTACTTTTTTTTGTCTTTCTGGCAATATATGAAGCGTATATTATTTCCGTTTACATTTTTGTCATGTTCAATATTCATTCCGATTTTCACTGAAGGCACATTAAAATTCATCGGTCGCCTATTTCACTTGTCAACAGCTGGCGCCGCTCGATGGTTACCGTCTCGAATTGTGAAAATTTAATTATTAATTTTAATACTTTATACACACATATGTTTTTTTGATGTTTTGAAATACCAATTTAGTGAAAGTATATTTTTAATAAATAGATAAATAATTGTAATTATAACGCATGTTGTATACATTTCTTTTATTAATGCATAAATATTTTTTTGGAATTTAGACTCGTAGTTAGTATATACTTTTATGTGATATTCTTATGTGTAAACTTAAATATATACATAAAAATTGTACACTACATAGTATAAAACAAAGTCGCTTTCTCTGTCCCTATATCCCTGTATGTTTAAATCTTTAAAACTACGCAACGGACTTTGATGCTGTTTTTTTACGGACTAGATAGATTGATTGAAGAGGAAGGTTTATATCTATAACTCATGCAAAATATTGTTTTTTTTTAAGCGCTGGTAAATTTATATATTTTTTTTATAGATTTCATCTGATCAATATTGCACCCGTGCGGAACCGGGCGGGTCGCTAGTTTATTATAAATAAGAACTTAGTCTACATCTAAATATTCTTTAAATAAAGATTATAAATTTTAACAAAAACTCATAATTCATTCAAAGTTTATAACAATCTAAATACTTGGCCGTTGCCCTCAAAAACGCAAGTGATCACCTCTAAAGAAAGTTATAAAATCGAACGTATTATGGGGCGAAATCCTTAAACGCGGGAAGGTTACCTCCAAGTGCCTATTCATGTTGGAAAAACATCCTGTTTATCGCAGATCCTCTGACATCCCTTCGCGTTACACAAAATGTGAAAAGATTTGTCGCGTCTCAAAAGTTGCACGTTTAGCTGTTCGTTGTGCCAATTTAATTCTGGGATCTTGAATCCTGGACGAATGCTCGCAACCCACTATGTGCTGAGTTGTATTTAAACTAATATTGCAATAGATCGAGTTCATGATACGTCTAAAAAATAACTCTAAGTGGTTACTATTGATACTTTAAGGTAAAAGACGTTTGTTTCGTGCGTCATTTATATGTTACAGATAAAAAATGTGTATCGAAAATGTCTCATTGGTTCATCATCATGAGCAATAAATGCTAGGCACTAAATGATCGAATAAAACATTTTCCTTTGTAAATAAATGATCGCAATTCCAAATCGAAGATAGACCGAGTGGCATGTGGTGCAAACACATAAACCTAAATTGGATTTCATTGCTCGAACGTTCTAGAAACGGCTGTCTTGGTCTCCTACGCCACGTCCGTATTCCTATCCTGTGCGGGCGTTTGCGATAAATTGGGTCCGCGTTTATGCCCATAAGCATCGCCAACTCGTAAACATCTGACGGCGGAGGCCGAGCCGACACCACTCGTAAATAAAATGCTCCGCTGCACCAACTTAATATATACTGTTAAGCGTTCACAATAACCCATTTGTCGCTCATACGAATGGATATCGCTCTTTTTGCCAGCGTTTCGCTTGCGGGAATGTTTATGTTTATTGTTTCATTGTCATTTTACGCTCACACGGGATAACTGTTTATGTCGGTTATAAATTTAGTTTTATATATTTGTATTAATTTTCACGTTTCTTTTATTGTTTTTATTATATTCGTTCACGTTTGTAACGTTCGTTTATGTAATTATATTACATAAATAGTGTAAATCCTAATCGAAATAAATTCAGAAAATTATTTTAAAGTACGTACATAAAGTTAATATCTCCCCTCTTCACAATATTCGCTGGGGTAAGACTAATGTCTGTCGGCATTTGACATCAATTATTGAAATTTGTGCCCTCGCAAGGGTAAGTGAACTGAACTGTCTTTGGCTTAACTGCTTATCGCCAAATGTTTTTTATAAATACATATTTTTCTTGCGTATTTTTTGTTATTAAAATAATAACATTTATAATATTGCTGTTCTTTCTTAGTCTTATTTATGTCATCCGATATTGATACAAATCGATACTTCACATGACATTTCTTAGGGTAAAGTTAACAGACAGCCTCGCTAACAAGCGTTAATGGTTACAATTTTAAAGTACATTGGTTGTTAAAGAATAATTAGTAAGTACTATAGTGCGCATGAATAGTTATCCTAGCTTACACAGGAAAACACAAAGTACATTGAAAACAAATTTGTTCACAATTTATATTTTATTCCTATTACGTACATATCTAGCAAATTGGTAGCGAATAGAAGTACGCGGGCGAGTAAATTTAATTCGCCAAAGGCGGCCCCCGCCTTAACTGCATCCATTTCCGAACCAACTACTCGATTCACCTGTAACCGCTTAAATGAAACGGACTGTATTTTATTCAGACATACTGTGTGTCTTACAAATTTAAAACAACTCAAAATAAACTCCAATCGTGTATGAAAAATGATACAATTTAACGGGTTTTGTAGCGGTTGAACTCTACAATTATTTTTAAACCATTCCCGACGTTTCAGACACTTTACAGCGTTTACGGTTGCGGGACAAACTGAAATTGCGTAGCTTATTTGTAGATACGCTCTGTCACTTTTAGTAGAGAATTTGTACCTTAGTCTGAGTTAAAATAGTTACGAATTATATGCAACTAACATAAGCTTAGTATATTTTTATTAGAATTATCGTATGAGGAGTTTTATATATATATAGTTTAGCGAATTAATACTCATAATGACGTCATAAGCGGAAGCGATGTTAAGGGTGCCTGACTTTGTTAACCTTTATACAATCTCTAAACTTGCTCAAATAAAGTACTTAGATTTTTCCATATTTTTGGATGGATCGCTATCTTTGTTGTTTGACTTGTGTTTTAAAATACTTGTATAATTTAGTATATAATTTGATAGTAGCCAAATCTTACTATAAATAGTCCAAAAGAAAACTTGACGTAAAACGCAAATGCATTGTCGTGGATTAATTATTGTTACTAATGATCCATATTATTTGGCCTAGGTACAAAAGTTGAGAGTCACCTAATGATACTTGCACGATTAACTGCAAGCCTGTACCGATCGTAAAGACCAACACTAATGTACTGTACGAAGTGGAACAGTTCCAAGAATCAAAAATATAGATATAGTAGAACTAGTAGGGGGCAACACTAATCACGCAAGACCGACCCCCGCACTTGATTGGTTTTTTTCGCCGGCGCTTCTCCTGAGATATACTTTACATTTTTATTTCACTCAATTTGTTCTAATTTAATATGCAGCTTTAAAGAAGGAACAGAGAGAAGATAGTTGGAAATTTTATTAACTTTGCTACGAATAGTTGCCTATGTACTATTGTATTTTTCTAGTGGCGATATATATCTATCGTATTTAATATACGTTGATTATCATATAGTAAAGTTTTAATAATAAACAGATGATTGATTCCGTCGATTAATAAAATCAGCGATATAAGAACCACAGAAAGGTTCGTCTGAAAGGAAATTTTCATTAAATCTTTCTTCAGTAAAAGAGGCAGATGAAATCGCCTTATCTTGGAATTTAGACAACCCTCTATTGAGAAGGTTTTTAATTAAAGCTGCTTTGACCATGGGATTGGAATGTCTCTCCAGTAAAATAATTAAACCTACAATAAAACAGTGGTTATCTTAATCTTGTCTAATTGTCTTCAATTAATTCGGTTTTATTGTTGCCATCACCACTGAATATTAAGCTCTGTGAATATTTATCATAAACGTTAAATTATCCATAATGGCAATTCCTCTCGTGTATTATTTTGCAAAGTAGTATATTTCTATAATAATATTTCTTATCAATAAGAGAAGTAAAGCGATTACTTTGTCTTTAGCAATAAAAACGATTCGTTTCGTATAAAATTTCATAAGAAGAGGTAATAACAAAATCGCTAACTTTTACAATAATATACATTACTAATGATAGGTACGTACGCTGTATACTATATTTTATAAAATAGAAACAATACATGGAACGTGATCGTTCTAAGTTCGATATTGTTGTAAATGCAACGAATTCCATAACAATACTGACGACGATTGCTCCTTTGTAACAGCAATATCAACTAAGGACGAACATAAATATTATATAGTAGAAAAATTACATATGCAGGTGACCGTCTGGGGAAGGACTATCACGATTTTTCTATTGCAAAGCAGTTATGTATAAAGACACCGTAGATAGACAGATGTCCAGCGCAACTAATGGGTAAACGGAACGTTACATCCTATGTCTCAATGTGGTAAGTGGACAGGGCTTATCAGTTACCATCAGGTGAATGTACCACTCGTTTTGTCCCTTTAATTAATACAAAAAGTATAGTAAAATGCTTCTAGATTCGATAGTTTCAGCATTCACGGCGTGCGCCATATCGAAATTGTAACGAGTGCGTCTTCGTTAAAGCAATATCAATTAAGGTCGCGCTACGTGTCGCCGATAAACGGTGGGAGCGTGACCGTACCCAACGCCCACCGGTACCCCACACCAAAACTGTGGCCGCAAACCCACCCAACGAACTTAAACTGCAATTTGCAAAATATGAAACGTGCTATTGCCTAAATAGACGCTTACGCGAACTAAGCGCCGACTTGATTCGAACGCCCGTTGTTTACCCCCTCGCTAATTCTAATATTTCGCCGTGGACCCACTTAATGGATTTCCTTTCGCTTTAATACCTCTCGGTGGTTTAATGAAGAGTTTCTGTGTAGAGGAAAATATCTCGGAGGTTTTTCAACGATTGTAAGATGTTGATTGAAGATTTTTTTTCGTCGGGTATACTTTTCTTGGCAGTACTAAAATTGATGAAGGTTAATTAAGATTTTACTAAATTGTTATTAGGCTACTATACTTTGCTTCACGTAATTGTTATTAGTCATCATTTTAGATAAAAATTAATAAATAATTGAGTATTATTAAGCAATCACGTTATTTTACAATTTGCTTTCGCTGTTAATTAGACGCAATTTTAAACTCTATATTAAAGCTCACATAAGTAACCTTTAAATGTTATTTTAACATAGTTTGTTCTAAAACCGACGTCATTAAGGTCACGCGTATTAAGCTACACGATGACTGAGCAAATATTATTGTAACTATTCAAACCGTAATTACTTCTAAACCTAATACGGACTAGTTACACTTTTTTAATTAACTAATAGTTCCTCACGGCGCGGGTGAGCGTATTTCGAAATTTATATAGCACGGTAAATATTTAAAAAAGAGCTTTAAACATTTGGACAATCCAGCTGACGCACAGTGAATATAAAAAAATGTAAAATATTTTTCCAACTTTTCCCCGTGAGTTTTAGACACACCTTTTTTTCACCAAATTTCATGTAAGCTTTTATTCACGGCTCAATGACCGTGGCGCGAACTCGCAGATATAAACTTCGTACGTTACGTTTTATATATACGAAAAATCTACCTACAGTTTGTTAGTATAATTAATAAACTAAATTATAATGTGAGCGAATTTATTACTCTGTTATTAGGATATCAGATATTTTATGGCTTCACATCACTAATTAGTGATATGGCTTTCACATAATTCAATGATTAATTATTAGTTTTGTTAATAAATAATTACCTTCTTTAATTTACACTGATAACTTATAAAGGGTTTAAATATGAGGAACTTAAAATTAAAAAAATCTTGTTGAAATGCGTAAAATTAGTCTCATACATTAGTTTTAATTGTTATGTAATTTTTTTCTCCATATAATTATTTAAATTTTGTTATAATAGAGAGTTGTTACAGAGCAAGATCTGTGTACCCAACCAAAATAAAAACAAGCTTGCCTTATACTTATCCATTTATATCACAATCACATTTCAAACTAGCACACAAATAGAACATTTTTCTTTCATCATCATCATCATCATCATCAGCCTGTGATAGTCCACTGCTGGACATAGGCATCCCCTCACTTTTATCCATTAGGGGGTTTTAGACCGTACCCCACCATGCTGGTCCAATGCGGATTGGTGGTGGACGCCTTAAATGCCATCCGACCTGGATCTCATCTCTACTTCAGACAATTGTGATCGGTCACATTGCTCTACCAAGGTAAACAATGAAATTTGTTGGTCCCGCAGGATTCGAACCCACGACCTCCGGTTTCGAAAGCATACGGCCACAGGCAGTTCATTTTTCTTTAGCTTCTAGAATTTTTTCGTTAATACTAAATTCCCTTTCTCTGCGCTCCGATTATATTTACTTGCAAATTATTTTCGATTTGGTTACGGTTAAAATTAGAGAAGAATGAAATTTACATAACATACATATTTAATGCCCCGACCATATTTCCCTAGTTCGCAAAGTAAAATCCCTATGGTTTTCTTTAAATATTTATGAAGGCGCCGACATCCATTGACTGTTAATGCTTCGGCGATTTTATCAAGTTTTTCTAAACATTTTAATATGTAATGGCCATGTTTTTTAGATAAGACCTCTCGTTACTTAAAATCTTGCTTTTACATAACACTTTTTATAGCAGTTTTTATGCATTTTGTTTGCGTATAAATATTACTTTTTTAGTAGTTAGTGTTAGGTGCAGTTAAATATAATAATAGCCTTTATTTAGTCATATAATTGTATTCTTATTTTTTTATTTGTATAACAGATACATAAGTATATATATGTTATATTACTTAAAATATAATTAGATTGGATCGTTCGAAAGAAGTGGGGTAATGCGTTAAAGGAGTAGACGACATTTCGGTAAAATGTGAAATTATTTTAAATGTCATGATTTATCAGAGCTCGCGCTTCGGGGCGGGCAAAGGCGTCATCATCTTCGGTCCCCTCCTAAAAGACATATCTTGATAAATTACAAGTATCTGCAGAAAAAGTAAATACTGAAATAAAACAAACTGTCGTCGGGGAAAATAAAGCTCTTGAAATGCTTTTAGGCTTGTAAACGTTATTTATATAGATAGACATATCAACACATACGTAAAAATCCAGATCTCCTTTTATTATTTTTTCATCTATTTCATTGTTTGTAAAAGATGAAAATATATATTAAAACTAAACGGGTATAGCTACCAAAAAAATTAAGCTCGTTCTGAATGGTATTTAATAATTTTGGTAACCGAATTCAAAAAACCTCAGTAATCTTAAATATAGCGCTGATAATCTCTTTCATATACCGACCTGGTCAGTAAACGTGTTTTCCTACAGTATAAAAAATCCTGTTAAATAAACCTCGAAACGTCGCGGCGTTTTTATTTTATCCGTACGATTATTTTGTGCGATGACAGCGTCACGTCAGACATCGCCGGGCGACGGCTGTCGATGACGCCCTTTCGCCTGTTTCCCCTTTTTTATTTATGATCAAGTTGAGTGCTCCTCGCCGCTGCGGGTGGGACATGTTTCATATGCTGCTCTTACTTGAGACGTAATTGTCACTCGGGAATAATCAATATAAATTCTAGCTTAACTCAGATCAAGCGCTTTAGACTAGTACTAAGGTTATTTAGTACAGCTTCATCTAGTATTTAAGGGTAACGCATATGACGGGTTTTGACAAACAAAGCCGTGTTAAAAATTAATTTTTTTTATATAGCTCCATACATCTCGTGTTCAGATACCATTTATTCACTATAAAGCTTTAAGGAATAAGCTGAAATAAGAACTACATATTATGTGTGCATCTAAGAGAAAACACTGTTTTTAATACAAATCTTACCAAGTTACATTGTAATTCGTGAATGAGAAGAGATGTTGCAATAACGTGATCGTATATTTGGACCCTTCCGTCTTAACTGGCGTCAACTTTTTCCATGCTACCTCATTGGCTCGCTATTTCTAGAAAACTTTGATCGTTCATGTCTCGTCGGATCGCTGCAAGAATAACGAAGTCAGCACCCTATCGGCGATGCGTATAAAATGAGTTTACGATTCCCATAATTTTCAACATGTGCGCGTCTCTGTTAAAACTCTAGCGCGTCTTGATTAAGTAAATGTTAATTTAGTAAAAATTAGCTTTCTTACACTCGAACAGCCCTGTTATTAAACTTTGTGAGCTGCAAATAATTGTATTTAAATTTTCATAGGAATTAAGACGTATTTTTTTCAGTTTACGTATGTTTTATGTTCTGATTTTAGAGGCCGATTGTAGGTTGCAAAGTAAAAATCTTTTTGTGTTAAAATATTGGATTATAAATTGCGCAAGAAGCTTTTAAAAAAAATCATTGAATTTATCTTATTGTCATTTTATGTACAATAATAAAAAAGAGAGAATTATATTTGCTAGGTAATTTATAACATAGATCTAACATAGTAATGTGCGCCATCGCTTTTATTTCACAAAAATGATTTTGATAAACAAAACTAAAAACCTAAATCGAAGTTTTCAAATTTGTGATAAATTGAAATATCTTGTACTGTAACTGTTAAATTTGTTTTAACTTAAATGTCATCCGACATCGACAGGAAGTAACCGCCTGCAGCCCAGTTAACAAGGTTAATATCGCCTAATTGAGAGCCTTGCATAGGTCGTATTATATTATGTATAATAAAGCGGCACCGCGTCGTGTCCTTTTCACTGCAAAATTAAAGTATTGACGTTGCAGTCTACACTTAATTGGTATAACGTCTCGCCTGAAACTTCACATTCTTAAATAATTTGACTCTCAACACATAATTTCTTAATATAAATTAGTGGAGTAGATCACACTTTTAGGGGGTTTTTGGACCGTATCCCACCACGCTGGTCCAATGCGTGCTTTTATATAGTGCATACTTTTATAATGACTTCAATATTATAAGCAAATCCGTAAAACTTTGTTACCTTATTTGACATCTATCGATTGTTGCTTTGCTTGATTTGATAAGAGGGTGATAGGTAAAGGCAGTGTAAGCCTGCCTTTTGTCCTCCAATAATGTTTTCTGTGAACCAATGAAAAAACAAAATGAAAAACGGTAATCTCTAAGATCAACTCGTTGATCAAATACACAAACAAACCCTCAGCTTAACATACATGGCTTTAACGAAAAACGATGATAGTATAATAAGATAGCATAAACAATTTCTCGTGTAAGATAAAAAACCATTCGTATAATATTTGGCATAGTTTCATTGCTTTAGAAACGTTGCTTAGTTCGAGTGTAAGTAAAATGATTTGGCTTAGTTCCGGACTACATGAATAAAATTGTAGTTCCGGAAACTGATAAAGGCCACCGAATCTTCTCCACTTGGCCTTACAAATAACAAGAATTGTTTTAAGTCTTCGTGACATTTTTTAATCAATTTTTCGTTAACTAAAATCGATTATTGAGAATAAAAACCAAATAATTTTCAACACATTTTAAAATATAAGATATATATTACGGACGTAAATGATTCAGCTTTACCGTTTTAAAAATATAACTCGACTAGAAAGACTCAAAGAACGTAGAGTTTTACCAAACTTAAAGCGTTGTACACATATATAATAGTAATTTTCCTTTCTCCGCATTCGAAACGAATTATTCGTTCGCCATTCGCCGTTCTTATCCTGGCCAGATTCAAACTAGGTCATTTTCGAAGCTCGCCTTAATTGTTTTAACATCTAGAGCATCCAGCGGGTTGAATTATGGCAGTTTTGGGGTATCAGTGTACGCTCCGGGCGTGCGGCCAGTGCGCCTCGCATCCGACCTGCCTTTCTTCGTGGCTCGTTAACGAAACAATAAATAATGATTTGGACGTCGCCACCGTAGCCCGCCATTGTTCGACCAGCACATTTCACTTGACGGTTTGTGACACTCGCCATTACTGACCGAGGAGATAACGCTGTGTATTATCGTGACGTCACAACTTCTGTTAAACTACACATTTGCTCAAGTTAAATTCGGATCATACTTGTTAAAGTTTCCCGAGTAGTAGCTTATTTGATCACTATCTACTAGACTGATTGACGGTTCTATTAAAAGTTGTTATCTTGCAACTGTTCGTCGTATGTTGCTTCCATTTGGATTTACTGTATAGAGATCATTGGAACGGATAGTTAAAAGAAATACTATTGGACACTGCACAACCATTTTCGGATTAGAGTCATCTGATACGCTTACCGCTTAAGCCAGTAGACGGTATATATGTATGTATATGAAATCCATTCTCGGTAAACGTTTTGGCTTTGTAGTCAAAGCTATTGTGCAGATATTTTATGACAATAGGCTATGATTTTTGGAAATTAGCTTATATTTGTGTTTAAAAAATATCACTGATATATAACATTAATCCTCATTATCTTTATACATTTCTATTTGATAATACAAATTAATATCTAGATATTTTACATCTACCATTACGTTTAGGCAGAGTTATTGAAGATTGATCAGTTTACTTTTAAGAACAGTTTAAGAAGATTGAACAGATAAGTTTGCAACGTTCGATAAACTTTAAAATATATACTAAAGAATAACTAATTTATTTTTCTTGTAATCTTTGTCCGTTTGTTGCTTGTAAAAAGTCCCTCTGTGTACAATGGAGCGGCAATGCTTGATATGCTCAATATATAATCTCTGCGTCATAAAGTGTGTAGTACAGACGAGCATGAGGAAATATAACTTTTATGGGCATAGCCCGCGGTATTAGTTATCTCACGTTGAAATAGGCCATAGCTCCTTTAACCGTTAACCAAGTGGCAACCTTATACTGGGCAGCATAGTGTTAAAATACCCCTTATAAAATTTATATGACGGCTCGTGAAGTTAAAGAAGAATGGAAAGGAGAGCAGATGAATTAGGATCTTACTTCTTTGCATTACTCTGTCTTTAGAGCATTTGTGTTTTCATTGCGTTTGCAAAGTATCACTAGACATTATTAAATCATAGCGAGTATATATATAATATTTTGATATCACTATTCAACTGTTATTTACTGAACAGTTAGTTCTCATTTCCAAGGGACCGTTTGTCTGTCAAACGTATTTACAGATTTTATGACGATGAATTTGTTTACGGTTATTATATATAGAAATTATTCCCGATACACACCGTTCCCGGAGTCTGCGATCACAAGACTGCCAAAACATTTTTAATGTGTATAATTTGATTGACGTTAAATTTTATGTTAAAAATATATTTTTGTTCTAGGTACGTACCTAATGCGATGAGATTTGCCAAACTGCAATTTAAAGTAAGTACATTTGGTTCCGATCAAGTGTTGCGGTCACAAGTAATGAAGACTTGGCTTACGATTAAGACAAATTGACTTAAGTTATAACTGAGATTAGAATAGAGATTGGTTCAAAGTATTTAAGTTGATGAACGTGGTAACATTTACAAAATTATAATATCTACCTATTTCGCCATTATTTTTAGTCAACGTCTCATTTTAATCAGTGCTAATTAAAAAGTAAACCAGCCGAATTAGAGAGAAAATGCGAGGTGAAATCTTCGAAAACTATTTATCCAATAATAGATAGTTCAGTGTTACAGAATCGTTTCGAAGTTAAACTTTCGCCGTCCGCGTTCCGATTTATACTTGGATAAAATAATTAAATTAAAAACTTTGCAAAACGTGTCGAGACGTCTGGGCGCTAAGGAACGCTTTGAAAAGTAAATATACCTAAGATATACATTGTGACGTCATAGATAAATGCTTCACAGCTCTTTCACGTCATAGATTCTCATTATCAAAATGGTACCGTTGTTAGACGTCAATGCGTGTCGCTCCTCCATAAAAAGCCGTAGCAAGAAGTGTCCGGCGTCATAAAAAGCGTAGAGAGCTTTGTTTCCACTCTCGCAGAGGAAACGTCCGTCTCTGACAAGCTATCGCTGGCTCTAATGGAGCGTTATTTACACTGGAACGTGGGCTTTCACGTTGAGAATATCACGGGGCTTGCAGCAGATAAAATCCCCGGGAAGGAGGAAGGTATTTGGTGAGCAAACACTTTGGGTCGCCGGTGTTGATTAACTCCGTGGAAATAGATGTTTTTATGGTCCCCATGTATTATTCCAGCGGCAGCATTCAGTAAGCACTATCCAAACGCATCGAAGATATTTTTATAAACTTATTTCCGAAAAACGTTAATGTTTAGATTAACACGTTCAAAATTAAAGACCCAACATAGCGATGGTATGTAATTTCTTACTTCTCCACAAGTCTTTGAATCGTTTCTCATTATTCATTCACTAACAACGAGCCTGTTACATTAGGCCTCGTTAGAAAGAATAACAAAGCAAAGGTTAATGCGTACACTCATTTAAATAATAAGGCACTAAGAGCGACTCGTGTAACACAAAACAATAGTTCACAAATTGGATTAACTTATTCACCATTACGTCATAGTACACGTTTACCGGACTCAATTGTAATATGCATGGATCACATCACAATCACGGCCGACGTAAATCTGCCCACCTAATCCACAGTGTCTCTTAATCCCAGTGTTAATTAAGCGCTGTCATAATGTTATGTTACGGCGAATAAAGTATTTATGTTTTGTCCGGACGACACATCGAGTGTACGTGATATTTTTATGCGTCGTAAATGTTGATAAACGTATATATAGAACAAATTTCAAGTTAATGCTTTGTAAGACATAATGTAGGCGAGGAATACATGGACTGATAAGACAGTATTTCTGAAAGTACCATGGTTATTAATTTATACTATACTTCATTTATATATAAATTATATCAACATCAACAGCCTATGCTTTTAGCCCACTGCTGAACATAGGCCTCCCCTAATGCACGCGATCTTCGTTAGGGGGTTTCTGGGCCGTATCCCACCATGCTGGTCCAATGCGGTGGTTGGTGGGTGGACCAACTTTTAACATATAATATATACATTAATGTATGTGACGCTTAATAGTAAGTAAATGGAACATTTAGCGTTTAAAAGTTCTGCAGGTAATTTCTATAAAAATAATCAATTTATTAAATATTTTCCATCGTTCTGGTGGTATTTTCAGGAGTTCAAATAATATTAATTGTAATTAACAAACCAAAACAAACCAAACGGAATATCAATATCGAAACGTAATACAAGTTAGGACTGAGTAATTTTTGTATTAAATTGAATAAAACGACAACGCCGCCGCTTCAAGACGTACATAAATGTATGTGTTCGACATGTCTGCTAAATGTTAAACTAAAACGTATTAGGTATCTAGGGAAAGCCAAGTGGCTGACTAGATATTTGATCTACGTCTCGCGAAATAGCGTTGAATAAATCCAGGGAATGCAAGAAATTCGTGATTATTGGAACAGTTTTATCGTTTCTCATAAAATTTAATACAATCCAAGCTTATATTTTAGACGTAAAGTTTGAGTTGGGACTGATTTCTGCGACGTATTCAAATTGTGCATACAGCTCGTCTCAGTCCTTGCTTGGCTGATGATGTTAAAGCTATTACATTGCTTTTGTTAGTTATTCTATAAATTATTTTAAAAGATATTAGGTTGGTGAGGTATATTGTGGTAGCGTTGTTGCGCGTATGGGCGGGCGGGGTGCGCCGGCCAGTTACGCGCGAGCTTGCGGGCCGAGCGCGTGTCCCGATCGAGGGCTGCGTGTCACAATTTCCACAGCCGCGAGTTTTGAATTTGAAAAATATACCAAAAAAAGTGATTAGTGACCTTTAGTGTTATTAAATCCGTGTATATTATTTATTTCGTGTGTATTCGATTGAAGTGGATTACTTGATACATTTTTAAGAAGTTTGTGAAAGTTTGTTTTAGTAGTACCAATTATAGTAACTATGGATTCTTAAGTTATCCCAGTCAGTAATAATAGAGTTAAAAATCTTTTCCACGGAAAGTGACGCTAGTAATCGCCGAGGGCTGTTAAACATCTTAAACTCCCTCGTTAACCCCATGGAAAGAAAAAATATATTTTTTAAATTCTCCGACTTAATTATTTATACACTTATAAGAACGAAAGAAATACTAAAAAGCATGCGTACTCGTTATGTTTAGAGTTGAGAGATAGTACATCTTGAACATATCTTTATTTAAGCAGTCGCAATGCTATATTTATTATATTCAAATTCTGAAGACGTTAAAACTGTTGCGGACTAAAAAGTTCTTATGACAATTAGACTCTCTGCTTAGCTTAATGGTTTATTACATTTAAAAAACTACTTCGAAATTTTAATGCATTTATAAAGCTATATACGTTCTTTGTTATATTATGTATCGTAATTTAAATAAGTATTAATTTTTTATGCAATACCACATATGATTTTAAGAAAACAATTTAGAAGATTTTATCGGATTTATTTAATTTTTTACTGCCGATATTTCGAATCCTTTTTCAACTTTCGCGCACGAGGGACAGACTAATCAAGCTCGGATAAAAAATATTACCCTCTTCGTTAAATATCCAAGATATCATCTTAACTCTAGTGTCGATTTATCGCACGCACTCGATGTACACTTCCACGGCTGTTGCTCTAAGCGTCGGTTATTGATGTGGGTCGTAAAAGGTTGATTAGTTGTTAGCCAGACTAAGAAACCAGCTGGGCCGCTACTAAATTGTCGGTACGCGCCCACAATTCAAGTACACCGCCCAAGTTGATTGAATCCGCCGGGACGTTAATAGCTACGTGTCGTATGACGATCAATTGTCATCCGATGAGTGATATATGATTACTTAATTACTCGAATCGTTAACATGCCAAGTTCGAATATTCGGCAGTCGTTTTTGTACGAGGGCCCTGCTGGCGGATTTAATATTAATGAAGATTTAATGTTTCATATTCTCCGAGATCTCGTTATAGACTGAAGTAACGTCAATATTAATATTGTACAACAATGTCGACGTTTTATTTAATTTTTTTGCGTAGGATTCGTTTGATGTTTTGTTGATTGAGAGTTGTTATTTCGTTGTGTGTTTGATTTTTTTATTTCGTTTTTTATGTAGCAAACTTAATTAATATCCTCAGATTTAAACAGTAATTTTAGCAGATAAACATAAGATTAGTTTCCTCAAAGTTTAGGTTCATCTTTCATGTTGCTCTTCCGCGAAGTTTGTTAAAAAGATTATGAAACTTCCGCTTTCATGCTCATCTATTCCAATATATTTCAATAAGGTTACATTGTTATTTTACAACACTTAACACGAATACATTATTCATAAAATTTCCATGAAAAGTTTTAGCTGATGAATTTCGATCATAGTGTTCACGTGAAACCATCAATTGTCGTTAGTTATAAAACTGTAACACGAGCATAAGCTACGTAAGCCATGCATGAATAATATTTGCACCATAAATTTCCGCTATAGATTAAAAACTGGTCGGGATCATCGGGTTTTTATGCGAGATGGATATTTTGCTTGGCTTACATTTAAAAGTAGTGTTAAAGATTCAACTATGTCTTATTTATATTACAAAATGTATGATAACTGATGTTATGTTTCAAGGCATTGTGGGAAAATGTATAGGACTATATGTGAGCGATTGATTTACTGTCCACAAGGGTAGTTCTAACATGGTGCCCATAAGTGCCACAAGACTAGAATTTACATTATTATAACTTAGGCTGTGTGGAAACCGTACTTATATTATAAATTGAAATGTTCATAAGCATAAATGTTTGATAATGACGCAGAAAGTAATAAATACTATATGATAATAGTTTACAGTTTTATGCACAATTATGGCATTCAGTTTATAATTGACAAGAATTTGTGATATATATATGCGCAGATGAAGGGTGACATAAGCTAGTTGAAGGTAAACTAGCTAGTTTTAGGTATTTCACTATATTTTATGTGCCATATGGCTCACTATCTATTCTTGGTAAATATCCTGGTTCGGCTGCAACTTAATGCGTTAGAAGAAGAAAGTATTTGCTCTGCAGTTTTCTGTGCAATTCAAATTTAAATGATGGGTGGACTTTTCGTTTTCAGATCTTTGACAGTCTGGCCATCGTTTCCCTTAAAATATAAGTTAAAGTCAGCAAAACTTGAAATTCTCATATCTAATAGATTAAAAACGTGCTTACCGCACGTTTTTGGGACCGCACGATGGGTATTAAAATGGTGATGGTTTTTTATAGAGAATGTTTGAAGAACACAGTAAATTTACTGTCAAATTCATACGTGACAAGTTTGTCTCTTGAAAATGTTTGCAGTGTAAACATCCTTTTGTCCGTCCGTGATCACTGGTCTGTTTTCTAAGACAATTTATATAATAGCAACGCTGAATTACTAGTCAAAGGAAACAAAGGGCATTGTTGTCCACACAAATGTGAAATCGCGTTACAGAATGGAGGATTTTGACATAAAAGGGTCCCCTTATCGGTTTTATGTGACCCCGTAAGCAGAGAAGTGAAAAGCCGATTTTCGATTACATGTACTTTAAAATCATCCCCGAAATTTAAATCACTTATGGTCAGTCTGAAAAAGGTTGGGACAATCCGTTCATTAATCGATAGTCGAACAAACGGTGCTTTATTGCGCTAACAAAATATTTTCCTGGCAAGACGTTGACTTTCTAGCTTGCGACAGACAAAGAAATAAAAAAGCAGAACCAAGCTTACCTTTGATCCGGAATAAATTGCAGCGACTAAAATGCAGTTGCTCCGTTAATTTCAAATGGCTCGAGTTGACTTTTAAATCTTAATGCAATACATTTTTATCAACATTTGCAGACTTTGGAATTTTTATTGGTATCGGTTTTCGTTTAAATAAATTATTGAATTCTAATTGCGTATCAATTTAAACTTTAAGTCGCCTATCAATGTTAATATTATAAACTGTACAGTACAAATAGTAAGGTTTTCGTAGCAAGGAGAACCGACAAGGGAAAAACAATATTGTGTCCTGGTTTAAATAGCGTCATGTGTACTTACAGGGTAAAATAATACCACTCGACATCTTACAGTGGCCAGCTTAAGTTTATTGTCATAGCCTACATTACCTTTCGGGGAGAGCTTATTTCTTTTAACCATTACTTCAAAATGTTATCTGTCTCGTCACTTAATATAGTACATTCTTTAATTAGTAAATAGAGTATAGCAAAGATTCTGTAACGTTCGCATGAAAGAGATGACTATTAGAAACGTCCGAAATATATATAGCAGAGGACGGAGGAAAATACCGGCTAAAGATACGGGACGTGACATAAAACTAACACTGTCCACTGAATGAATGATTATGACCCGAGCTACGTGTTTGAATGTGATTGCATGATCTGGGAAATGGAGCGACGCGGCTGTACAATAATATTTGCCGGATTAGAATTGCTGTTACACTCTATATCTTAAAGTATTAAAATTTTAAATGGTGTCATGAAATATATTTTTTGCAAATATCATAAAGCTTTTATAGATTTTTTTTTATTTAACTCGCTAAACTGCCTCCGTAGCCTAGTGGTATGAGCGTGTGCCTTAGAAACCGGAGGTCGAGGGTTCGAATCCTGCGGGGACTCAACAAATTTTCATTGTTGTTTCCTAGTTGGTTAGGGCAATTTGGGCCGATCACCCAACTGTCTGAAAAGTAAGATGAACCATGCGTCGGATGGGCATGTAAAGTCGTCCACCACCAACCCGCATTGGACCAGCGTAGTGGGATACGGTCCAAAAACCGCCTAATGGATAGGGGTGTATTAGGGGAGGCCTATGTCCAGCTGTGGACTATCACAGGCTGATGATGATGATGATGAATGAAACGATAAGCTTTAAAGATTTTTTCAATGTAATTATATAGCAGATTAGCAATACAATATTGACCACAAATTGTCACGCTAAGCATAGAGCATCATCATCATCAGCCTATGATAGTCCACTGCTAGACATAGGCCTCCCCTAATACACCTCTATCGATTAGGGGGCTTTGTACCATTGCGACCACGCTGGTCCTATGCGGTTTGGTGGGTGGACCGACTTTTTTACATGACTATCCGACGCATTGATCATCTTACTTTTCAGACAATTGAGTGATCAATTGAATCTAGAATCAATCCAAATTTGTTATGTCCCCGCAGGATTCAAACCCGTGATCTCCGGTTTCTAAAGCACACGACCATACCACTAGGCTCGAATGGCAGTTAAGCATAGTGTGGAACGCAAATAAAAAATTGAGTTTTGTTGTAGGTAAAAGTAACTATTTGTATACAGAACAACAACTAACTTCCAACAACTGGAAAAGTAGGATTCTAATTTTAATATATTTCTTATATTGGTTTGAAAATAACAAAGTTTTAGAATAATTTGTGACAGTACCCTCATCTCTATTATTAGCATATTTCTGAGTTTTATAATATTTAACGGGAAGTGCAGAATCAGGTCAACGCAATACCTACGTAAGCTAGAACTAGTTATAGCTTACGATAGTTCACTAGGTAATCACTTCTGTTTTTAATATAACCACATAAATCGTAAAAAAGCGGGAAAAATATTAATCCCTGTGCGTATCTCGTATTAAACATGTTAATGATCCTTTGCTTTACTGCTAAATTCAAATTCTTCTGCATATGCATGTGAAACGCAAACGCTCTCGGAGTTGTGGATTTCTTTCTTATTTTACGAATTAAGAAATAAGACCTTTAGCTCCGTGTCTTATCAACAAGATAACAATGATTAATATATGTGGTGAGGTCGTTATAGTCTGTCAGTCTTACTCAATCGTGACATACATCAATAGAATTAAGAAATAAATTAAACGACTGATCCACATAACGATCGCAAGAAACCATTAAGCAAGAATTTGTCGGCCGTCTACGGTATGTTTTACACTATCAGGCCGCACCTGATACTCTCTCTGATGTGCGAACGTCGATGCGTAGCGGTTGCCATCTACTAATAGATATAAAATATAGATATATTATAAAGGTCTTAATACATCTGTCACAATCCACACAACATCGTGACAAGTTACAATTCAAATAGAAAAAACGGGAAGATTAAATAAAATATATAAACTGACTGCATCCTACATATCACCAGATAGCGACGAAGCAATATTTTCATTAAAGCAATCTACGTTATATTTTTGTGACGCGCTCGTCTACGGCTAAGCTATTTATCAGCTATCCAGGTTTCCTGGCATTTTTCCGGAATACCGCTCATTTTGCATTCGCAACGCGATGTTATGCTTTACAAATTTAGAGAGAAAATTTATTTGTATTTTCGTTATAAATATGTTTACATTGATCTCAAAGTTCTAAGTCCAATTCGACATTTGGATCTCGTTCAAGCATCGTTGTGAATAGCCAAAGGTGTGGTGGAAATAGTAATACGTGGCTTGAAAATAGAGCATAAGTAATTCGATATGCCATCGCTCAACAAACGACAGTAATGCGAATGTGTTGTGGCTCTTAAATCCAAGATTTAAGCTTGATATATGTTTGAATGCATACATAGACTACGTTATATTGGCAATATGACTATTCTCGAAATTTGTAGGAGCGCTTTATTAAGACCCTCTGTGTTTGAGATATATGTTACTTTGAGACTATTTTATGAGGTTTATAGGTATTATTAAAACTAATAAAATATACGATAATATCACTTATTTATTTTCCTATATATTCATCGTGACAACTCATAAACATATGTTTTTTATGTACATATTTTTTTGGATTAATCTAACGTTTACTAAGCTTATTATTTTTTTATTTTAACAAGGGATTCTATAATCGTCGCACAGAAACGTGAATGCATACGAAATGACTTTTAATTTGCATATTAGCTATCGAGGTTGAGTGACGTCGCGTTTGATAATCCTTAAACCTTCTCTGCTATTATTAAAGAAAAATTTTATAACTATCTGTCTGTAAAATTTATAGTATTATTTACTTTTGACGTTTAGCTGTTACTGTAACTAACGGCCAAAAGATTAAGCTCCAGTTATTTAGTGTTGAGTTTCAGATATATTGTGAAATTAGTTTTGCTTTTTTATTGTTATGAATACAGCAAAATTTTCAGACAGAAAGTTTACTAAAGTGATATAAAAATTAAATTAATTTAAAACATATTACAGAGATTTTATAAAACAAGTTTAGGAAACTCTTTACCCAGTGGTTTGTTTATTGTTTTTTCTTATTATAATTCTACTTCCTAACTTCTAATATTAACGATAGATAAAACAGTCGATTTGTCTTGTTCGCTTATCCTTCATTTTAATATACTAAGTATTACTGCCCTAACAGTTGTAACTTTGTTTTAAATAATTGTAAAACTTATATGATCGTAGACTAAGTCTGTCTCACATGCTATGCCTCCAGCCTATTAAGATTTAATGTAACATCATAGAAAATGTTTCACGTGTTATTGTAACATCTGACTGAAACTCCGCTATTCCTGCTTATCTGATTATATGAGCTCTAAGTTGGTTTTCCAATCTGTGCGAATTATCCTAATTTACCGCTACAAGTCAATTGTGTAACTAATGTCTCTACTATCTGCTAACAATAACATTTTTTGTTTGTGATCGTAACTATGAGCCCTATGCTTTAGGAAGAATATTTTTATTTGTGTTTGGCTTTCTATGTTTTTCAGTTTAAACTATATTGAGGCATATAAGAATTTATAAAAACAAATCTCATGTCAAAGACTAATTTGTGCTGCAGCAAATTTTTTCTTATTGGTGGACCAACGCCTTATGCGGTCCTAATGTTATATTTAATCAGTAATAGAATTTTTTGAATAAGTTTTGTGGTATTTTTGGCCATTCAGAAAATATCGTGATAGTAATAATAGTGCCTATGGATGGTTATCAAGATATAATTAACGATTTTTTTCCTTGTCCTGAGCGTTATAACATAAATAATCTTAGTGGTTATACTATTATTTATAAAATCGCCTGCACTTTTGACTTTTGATGATATTAAGTTCTAAACATGATAATATAACTGGACTGTACAGTGCAGCGGAAATGTAAATGTCTCGTTTCCCATAGTGACCCGTTGAAATGCGCTAAGTTTTAGGCTTTCAGACCCGTGTAACTTTCGCATGATATCGCTGTAACGTCTTTAGAGAGCTGTCGGTCGCATACGCCTATCGCATGTCCACGAAATCTAATTAAGCATGGGATGGCAACTATCACGGAGGATAGCGTGCGAAGGACAAACGCTACGGACGTGATTGCTTTAGTTTCCACCTTGATCAAAAGCCTAAAATGTACATACATCCTATCTAACATTATTTTATACACTTGTGTTAAGGGATAATATGTATCATACTAGCCGTAGCTCGCGAATTCGTACGCGTTGTAATGTATAAAAAAAGCCAAGATTTCTTCCTCCGAAAGTCTAAGTCTAAGTTACACCCAGTTACGTTAGCTATCTTTTAGTCGAAGTCATCTTAAAATCGGATAAGTTATTCCAGAGATAGGCAAACAGACAGACGGACGATAATTATAACAAATATTGTTTTGTTACATATGACGATGTATTTAAAAACGGTCACTTTAATGCTACAAACAGTCAGACTATATTTATTTACATATATTATTTTACATAATTAGTCTAGATACACTACGTACCGTTTTAAAGAGTAGCGAGTGAGGAAAATAAACGACCTCGTTTTTTTTTTGAGTATTCAAAGGAGCTCCCAATTACTTTTAAAATTGTCAATTCGTTACACAGAGTATTGCGTTTAATGATCGAAATCTTTATTCGAGTTGACTGGTTGCAGGATTACGAAATAAATTTAAATGGGTATTTTCTTCGATAGTTAAAAAAAAATATTTATTGATTATAAAAAAATAAATAGCAATGTATATGTGTCAATAGCCAATTAATAAAACTGTGAACAAAAGTAATAAGTAAAATATTTAGGCTAAAATAAACTATTTCAGTCACTTTACAACATCACCAAGACGAGACTAATGTAAAATAATGATAGTTTCATTATTTTACATAGTCTCGTCTATATAAAATCCCTTAAATATTTTAAATATTTAACAAGTAACGTTTTCGCATACACAACAAAAAGTACGTGTAGTAAGAAGCTTAACACACGTTTAATGTGAAACCGCATATTAATATTGAAAATACTGGTAACTTATTAAAATATAAAGGCATAACATGCTTCAATTTTATTTGATAGAGACACATTTTATGTGATGTAAAATGATAAATTATTTTCATATTCATTATTATTATACCGGCTTCAGAAAAGAGGTTCACAGCAAATTTGTTTATACGCTAAATGATTTCATTTAGTATAAATTATTTTTATAAATAAACGTTTTCACTGAGTGCTTTTGCTTCTTTTATAAATAATTCGTAAAATTGAGTTGTATGGATTATAATGCTTTTAAGGCAAATTAGTTTAGAAGAAATAAATCATCTTTATACTCTACATAAAAGTATTTATTTTTGTAGCAGAATTCTAGGGACAAAATTATAACAAGTACACATAATATTTAACGTGTCCCTATAGAACTAGGAGATATAGTTACATATATTTAGTTATACGTCGATCCTTTATATAAAAAGTACAACAAAATGATTATCTCATCTTGAAGGTAATATAAGACAAGTTATTTTTTTTATTTATCTATGTTGTTTGTTCACTTAATTTAGGATCTACTTTAACAATACTAAATTGGGTTATGTTGTAAGATACAAACATATCTGCCGAAAACAAATGAAGCGAAATTATTGAGAACTAGTTACGAAACGTATATCTATGACTTGACTGCGATTACACATATTTATGGTTGTTACCACCGGCTATATATAGTCGAGGTTAGTAAGCTAAGTCAGTGTAAACTTGACTTAGCAGATTATATAACGACTTTGGAGTCTAACATTGTTAATTCATTAATATTATTAGCAAGGAATATAGCAAAACAGATCATAACTAGGAGACATAAAAAACATGGTTAATTTACGTTAAAATGTGGTTAAATAGATTTTGCTACTGATATTGTATGTTTTAGTTTTATTTTATCAGTAATTGCCTTAGCGCATTGGATTAAAGATATTTATTGGCTAATGTTTTACACTTTGCGTTAGTTTTTGTAGGTATTTTCAACAATTTCTAGTAATAATTAAAGCCTATCTTATTCAGTGATAATGTGGCTTTCTGTTTAATCGTTACATACAAATATTTTCTCTTCTATTCATTAGTGCACGTTGTTAATTTTTATAATTATTTCATATTTGATAAATATATAATATTAACATTCTTTTCTCAATCAAATTAACGCATAATGCATACACATTTTAATTAGACACGTGTTTATCTTTATGGTCAAAGAAATAATATTACATTCATAATTAACATTTTTTTTTTAAATAAAAAATTTATATATTTTTTAACAATTGAGAACCAATAATACCGCGTATATATTTTATTGAGATTTCATATAATCGCTGTTATGTGAAAATTCGACTCTGAAACAATAGTTTTCATACTGAAAATGTGTCAGTGACATTAATACCTTTTAAGACCTATAAATGTCACGGGTTATTGAGTAGAACTCTATCAATGCAATGCTATCAAACAAAGGGATTAATATTATATGGTTTTATCAACTTCGCTTTTTAATGGTGTTACATAACTTGAATTTGTAAAAACTGTGACCTGTTATTAGTGGATATAGTCTTAAAAAATATTGTTTTCTTCCTTATTTTAATATTCTACTAATAAAGAAAAATTAAGTTTAATATGCTGTGTAATAATAAATAATCACTGCTTTCATAGTGTAATTTTTGTGGCATAAACATTAAAAAGTTTTATTAAATTACGAAGGGCTTGAATAACTTCTTTATACTTACCAGCACCTGTGTCAGTTAAACCTCGGAATTTGTGTGAAGAAAGTGTAATGTCTATTTTACGTAGAAACGTCTTATATCCGGTCATAATATGTCTGGTCAGGTGGTGATTTTTGACGTTGATAAGTGCTTAGTACAGCCTAACCTAAACATTATTATTATTTTAACTGTGATATATGACATCGCACTTTTTATTTTAGCACATTGAATTTGTTTATCTAATTTCCAGATCTAACTGGCTCTAGTATAGCTGATATAGACATAAAGTATTATTTCTGCAAATCAATTACGTAAAATGCATGCATGCTATAGAAAAACACAATGCTTATCACTTAATACAATTTTTAAGGTGGAAGAAAATTTTATGTCGGTTCTTTAGGAAGAAAAAATACCAATTTTTTTTGCATAATTAACGCAAAATCTTCTACCCATCTCACTTCCACGAAGTTATGCATAAACAACATGTTAACTAAATTGTTACAATTGGAATCGTAAAGTATTCCCATATATCTTTCCATGAGCCAATAGCGTATTGCAAGGTAAAAGTTTAAATTAAATGAGAGCGATTTAAGTTTCCGTTCACATGCAGGTAATTCAGTGTTAATAGCTACGAAGGTGTCTTATTACGATTTATGCTTCGAAAACAGCGTATTTAAAAGTGCCTTATCCTCTCATACTGTTATTTTATATTAGTATAGCTTTATTCGATAAAAGCTTAATAAAGAGTTTACTTTGTCCACTAATTTTAGATCGTTTAGAACTAAATTGAACAGTCAAACAACATTAGAGCACTCAAGTATGATAAGAACTAAATCTTCATACATGACTGGTCTTATGTTGTTTTATTAATGTCCGCATGTTATTGAATAATAATATATCTTTATTAAGAAACTGTAGAGTTATAGAATTCTATTATTTCTCACTTGTTTATTTTTCTAACACCGAGGTCCCAAATTTCGATTAAACTTCTTCAAAATAAAATGCTTAAAATAATTACACTCTTCTTCATAATTAAGGGACAAACAAATCTAATTACATATATTAAAATGCTTACTGTTATGTATTATAATAATATTGAAGACAATGAAAAACTGGTCTCAGTCTTGAAATCATTATTGTTATTAACTTAATCCGCCAGTTAGTTTTTTAATATTTAAATAATTCAAGTCCTTATAAAATTCAATTAGGTCATCACGAACCATATAATACTAGAAAATAGCCTAGATTACTAGAACCGAATCTTGATTTATACTTAATGGCTTTGTATTTATAATAATGTATTCTAAGCAAAGTTGTTGACTAATATCGGAGGGCGTTAATTCCGGTGCCAGCAAAAGAAATGTTTTGTCCATTAAAGCATTTATTTTTGATGGGATTATATTCAGGATCCGTTACTGAATAAAAATGTTTTTCCAGTTTGCTTTGTGTTTTGTTTCATTTACAATACCTTACGGTGGTAGGTCCTTTACTGGAGACCGTGTGAGTACATTTCACCGTTGTTTTCTTTTCTTGATCCGCAAGCAGTAGTTTGAAAACACTACTGTGTTCCGTTTGACAGGGCACCGTGGTCCAGCGTTATACTGCAAACGAGAATTAAATCCTATGACTGCACGGTAGAAGGCAGCCGTTGGTGATACCTGTATTGCCAATGTCTATGGGCGTTGGTGACCACTTTCCACCAGGTGGCCCCGACTGCTCGTTTGCCTGCATATGCAATAAAAAAACAGAACAACTTTTTTAGTTAACTTTTAAACTAATACGAATTCTGTTTACACTAAAAGAAAGAAGCAAGATCGAATGCTAAAGGATTAGCTACAAAGATTATTCGTCTGATTTCGTAAAATCATTCCACCCTACTTCCAAATGTTGAATTTATTCATATGCCTTTGTTTTGTTTACATACTGTACTTTCGTATATCTGTGTTAAACATGTTTGTGAGGAATGTTGTTTACTTCAGTTATTGCCTTACAACCTGGCAATATTTACGCTCTATTTTCTAAGAGATGCATAGTATTAGCGATCTTGCATATAAAGTATCGTTTATTCTCCCGTCGATCTTTTAAATTGGGCAATTAACTGAGTTAACTCGAATATTTGCATTTGTCCCAAGCAAAATCGAGAATTTCGGGAAAAGTTAAATTCAATTGTAACTGACAGACAGCACCCAGAAAGCGTTATTGGCACATCGATTTTATGAAATAATAAAGCCTTTTCTCTCGATAATTCTGCATCGCTTGTTCGAGTTTCCAATGTGTTATTTTAAATACAGTTTTTGCAAATAAGTTGCTATGTGCCCAGATCTACAAAAAATAACAATATACAAGAAAACGACATTAGAATGTTTGTCGTGATATTACAATTACATGCTCGTAAAATAAAATTCGGTCAAAAAATAACATTTTAATGATAAAATGAGATTTTGCATTAACTTTTAATTGAAGGAATAACGTGGGGAAATAATAAAAGAGTTCCTGAAAAAATTGTGACGTTGTTACGGCATTCACTATACTCGTTTACCCAACGTATACATGCAATATTCATTTAATATCTTTCAAAAAATGTCTACCCATCGAATTAATTCCGTTCATGCACCAAAACTGTGATTGAGTTATCAATTCAATTTATCGGACCGTACTCGTTAAAAACCTTGCTGAAAAACAATTATTTGCAGTTCACTATGCCTATGTATGTACATTAAATTCATATTTGTTTGACATTTGATGCTGGAATTGTATTATATCCGTGCCTATACGCTCAAGCGAGCAAGGAATACAGGCCTTTGTCGTAAATAACGTACGCAGAATAAATACATTCAAATCCGTAGCGTCTGAGACATGACTGTGTATCAAATGGAGATTTCACTTTTATGTGGGGTAAGGATATTCGGTGCACGTAACTATTCGCTGCCAGTTTTTCGCCAATAGCCGCCCGACTATGGCAGTCTATTTAGCACACTCCTTTATATACTTTTCCCCGCTTGAATTTTCACACCCAATACGAACATGGATTAAAAGTAACGGTTTTGTATTGGTAAAGTCTGCCATTTTATGTTTTGTTTCTTCGCGTAAAGAATTAAATTGCCGAGCTGGTATCAGTGTCAGATTGGTGGTTTACTTAAAATGGAACTGGAAATTATTTATAATGGTGAAGTTACTGTATTTTTTAGATGATTGAAAAAGCTCTCGGAGGGTTGTATATATTTTTGATGCCACTCAAACTTTGTGTCCCTTCGAAAACTTTTGATTTTAAATTAAAAATTTACTGTTTCTCTCTATAGATTGCTATCGCCACAAGTCATCGCTTCCGAAATCCTAAGACTAAAAGGTATAAAATGCCATTGCGTTTTGGCTATAGTTATAATAACTTCAGACGAAATAAGGTCGTCAACGACTGCCGAATCTTAAATAACCCTTACGGATTTCAGGAGAATGGGGACTATTCATTCGATTTCACGTTTTCACCAAGCTGCAATAGATACGAGGTTTTGAAAGTTTGCCGAGTTGGCGACGAGTTAGCGCCTGAGAAGGCATAAATGCGCGAAAGTTCCTGTACCGTGAAGTTCCTTTGATAAATACGCCTCGGCGAAGTGCTTGAACTTGCGCACCGACAATAAATTTGACTAATTGCTGTGTATGAATCTCTTAAAGAATGCATTAGCGCCTTACTTTACTCAGATTACAGTATATTTGGAATAGTTTGATATTGCTGAATGTTTTATCTATATATATAAAATTGATTCCCACCTATATGTTGACTCATCACGATATGTCTGGAACCATAAGTCGTAGCGACTTGAAATTTGGTAGTAATATTACTTTCGCCGAGTAGAGGTCAGCTTTGAACGGATTTTACGAAATTCCACGCACAAGGGGGGTTGAAGGGTTGCTAGTACAATATAATGGATATTGGTATAGACCAAACATATTTAGTCACAAACAAAGCATGGACGTCTGTCCTATGATACATTCATTTACAGATTGTAAAAATATGTATATTAAATAGATATGTTTGGTTAATGTTGAATAAAATGAGTTTTATTTTTTTATTGAAGCGCAGAAATTGCGTATTAAAACAATTAGCAGTGGTTTACTTCGCAGCAACTTACTCTTCTTGATAGTTTAAAAAGCTAAAATTAAACTTTTGTGTGTTCATAACCTTGGTTTAATTCGAGACTAAGAATATGCTGTAATAAAATTAATGAGATACAAACTGTTTTCGACTAAAAGAGCAGATCATTTTAATTTTATTATTTTGTCATACTAAAGGAAATCGATTTTCTATGGTTGCATTTTCAGCATAACGATTTCCGCGATTTAACGAGCATTTAGAAGTCTTTAGATCTTGCTAAAAATAAAATATTTTTCTACTTTGATAAATGCCTCATTAATATTGTATCGATTTTTATAGCAACAATATAGAACAAAGTACAAAGTTATTTGTTCATTCAAAATCAGCCTGTGTTAGTCCACTGCTGGACAATAGCCTTCCTTTTTTATGAGGTTTTTAAAGCATATAGCACCACACTGGTCTAATGCGGGTTGTTGGGTTGACCGACTTTCACATGCCCATCCGACGCATGGATCATCTTACTTTTCAGACAATTGGGTGATCAGCCCAGAACTAACTAAACAGAAAACAACGATAATGCAAAGTCGTTTTTCCGCGGGATTCGTATTCATTACCTTCAGTATATAAAGCAAGGGCCAATACCGCTAGGCCATGGAAGCGTTTATTTATTATCAAAACAAATATGTGAAATGAGTTCAGATTGCTTTAATTTTAACTGATACCGACACAAAATTTATTCAGGTCCTTTTTAAAAAAAAAGCGGTAAATATGTGAGTATGCAGGTCAAGGCCTCGTTTTTATTATTCTGTTTGTGATAAAAAAAATCACCAATACTTTAACGTTATGTACCACTATTAGACAATTTGTTTTTATCAATACATTCTACATTAAATTTTACCCATTTCTTTATCCACTGGAGGTTAACGTTGTAAAATTGAAACATTATGGTTTGTTCTATGTTCAAACGGATGTGTAGACAAAGTTTCTTTTATGTATATTAAAAATAATTATAAAAACACAAGTTAAACGACGCCTCCAAATAGTATTTATTATTGTGTTTCTTTTGTGATTACCGTTATAGTCAACAATTACGTAATTGATTCAATTGTTTTTCCTGAATTAGACGACGTTTATTGTTACCCTGCGACTGTCATTTGTCATTTTACATTATTACAAGCTTCAAGTGTACTCCGTAATTAAATAATTCAACCTAACAGGGTATCCTTTAACTTTTTATATAAATAACTGGCTTCGCCTAGCGGTTTTCCACGCGTATTGGTGGTAATTTCTTACAGTGAAGATGACGCATAAAATACTTGTAAGCTTTTTAAGTTTTCCAGTACACGCAGGAATAGCTGGTAGATGTCATTTGTTTTAAATGCTACTACTTCGTAATGAATAATTGACTCTACGTTATTATTAATTATAGTGTGTAAGTTATCCTGTTATAATATATCTTGTAGTTTTATTAAAAACGATCTATAGTTTTTAGGTAAAAAAGTAACAAATATATATTCATGCTTACAAACTTTCACGTTTATAATATTAATAGGATTTTATATTCAGCACCCATTTTCTTGCATTATTAAACCTTTATCGTAGTAAAAGTACAGGAACTTTTAAAAATTATTTTCTTTTTATATACAATAAACATTTGACTTTACGAAATGTTTTACTGGTGTAGGTCCCTGTTTACAGGAGACCGTCTGGTGGTAATCCACCGCGGTGCCTATTTCTGCCGCGAAGCAGTAGTGTGAAAACATTACTGCGTTCCGGTTTGAAGGGCACCGTAGCCAGCGTATTTACTGGGTAAACAAGACTTAACACCCTATGTCTCACGGTAGGCAGCGCGTCGGCGATACCACTGGTATTGTCAACGTCTATGGGTGTCGGTGACCACTTCCCATCAGGTGGCCCGACTGCTCGTCTGCCTGCGTATGCCATAAAAAAAAAAAAAAACATGTAAGTATGCATTGCGCCCTGTTTATGATTCAGTAGTTAGATAAAGTAAATGTAAAAATATTAAAGATCCCGATAGGTAACTGCAACATCGTCAAACAAGATATTTGTTAATAATAATATTTTTTTCTTTAAATGATTTACTTTAAAAATAAAATTATCTGAACGTGCATTAAACTGCTCGCTGGAAACAATAGAACCTAACAATGATTCAATAACTTTAATACCGTGTCTCAAATCTTCGCATTGTTTCGAGGAATTTCAAAAGTTTTGTATTCAAAATATTAATTAGCGCCAGAGATCGTGTTACAGAATTATATGCCAGTCGAGTTTGTAATAACTAAAAAAATTGTCTAAATCGCAAAAGTATTAAAACATATTTTAGTTTCGTTTTAACTAAAATTATGTATACATATACATAGATTTTTTTCTGAATATGCCTTAAAAGGTTTTACTTAGGCGCTTCACTAACTCCGTAATTTTAACATTAGTAACTCCTTGCCTCTCCCATCCTCAATAATTGTTTTAGAAAGATTTCTCTAATTATAATAGCTCTTGAAACTAACTTTCTAAATTTATTTCCCTACAGTGACTTTAATCACCGTTCAATTAAATACCCTATTTGTCATAGTTTAAAAGGAAGAAAATTTATTGCTTATAGTTTTTTCAAAAATATATGAAAAGAGCGATCGAATCTTTAGTAATTTATGTACTATTACGTTTTCATATTTTACACTTTTTAGATTTTATTTTAAGTCAAGGTTTCGGTAATTAAAACTGTTAAAACGCTTTTTTCAATATTATTTTTTTAAACTTGAAACAACTTATAATATGTTTTTTAACCTAAAAACACGGATATGTTAGCATACTGTAAGCGTAACATAATACCTTTACTGCTAGATTAAAAACAAGTTAATTTCACCGACGATATATATATATATGTGTGTGTGTATATTATTGTTTTCGTTATTCTGTTTTCATAAAACTGGTAATGAAATATTAAGTAGAACCAACATTTTTCATTATTATACATTAATTAATACACGTGCCATCATAATTATGGCTACAATGCGCTAAAGCGACAGAATGAATTAAAAAAAATCGACTCGCGCGGAAAACGTGCGTTGAAAATATCTCTCCGCAGCACTTTGTCCGCGGCTGACAATTGCAAAATAATATATTTGTTTTCACCGTTCCACCACGGTACTCTTTTATAATAATTTATTCTTTTATAACATTGTAATTTACTATGCAATAAAATGTTAATAAGGCTATAAAATGATTAAATGCGGTGTCCCTTTCCACTGTTATAAAAGTTTTTTTTTTATATTATTTTAAGTAGTCGATTGTTCCGCCAAGGGTTATGTGCTGTAGTATATGTTATATAATTTAATATATTCTCTTTCATAAAGTTATTTCGTAAAACTAAGCATTTTTACAGATTAAAAATACTAGATATTCAAAAATTTTATGATAACTCTTGTGTTTACGCGTTCCCGAGATAAATGTTTAAAATTCTTGACGGACAAAAAACATAACATACCAGAGCAACACTTCTCGATAATAAAATAAATTTTGTCGCGTATTAAAAATATTGACGCCAACGTTACTACGTTTTTGCATCAAATGGTGAATATAAATACGCTCTCAATAAACATAAACAAGCGACAGATAGACCCCATTGCTAGACAGCGTGTGATTTCCCTATTGAATTTGTTATTTTAACTAGTGAAAATTCTGTTATTTTATTAAAGTACCTATTTTTTCTCTTGTAGCGGATTAACATTTTCGTCGTTTCCAAGTAAATATTACACGAATGTCGTTTCGCATTTCACGGTACAGAGATACAAATAAAAGTAAACAGAAGAGTTTCACTTCTAAAGCATAAAAATCTGCGGCTGTTTGCATAAAAACTGACAGCATAATTAGCAGATAGGTCCTACGAAAGCAAAGGACGGATCTGAATTTTAAGCTTATTTTGCGAAAATTCACAGCACATTAATTCGCAATTTTGTAGGAATAATTTTGATTAGTTAAAGAACAAATCAATTTTTAATCATCTATTCTTACTAATATATTTTAAAGGTATAGTGTATATATATATATATTTTATAGGTGATAATTGGTTTACAAGTTTTACCAATTTAGTTTTTTAATTGTTTTAAGCTAATATAAACTGAAAATACACTGAAAACATGATATGAAACTCTAGCGCTAGCACTCTTTTGCTTCTTGGTGTTTTTATATTTACACTTGGAGAAAAGAAAATTTTTCTTGAATTTAATTGCGTCCACGATACATTACAAAAATCCTTCATTTGTTCATTTCAAAACCCTTATCCCTTTCTAAACAATGTCAAAAATAAAGTGATTCTAAAACAATTTTTTATAACACTCGCCAAATATTAACTGGAGGCTTTAAACGCTATTGTCTCGCGTTAATTCCGCAATCAAGGTAAATGGGAGACAATTCTCTCATTTTAGTTGTGTTGTTACGAAGATACTATCGAATTTATTGTTCAGCCATAGCATAAAGAAAGAAGCAACGTAGAAAAAAGTTGACACTTCACAAAGTCACTTCCGGAATAAGGAAATTGCTTCCCTCTAAATATACTTGATTCTTTTAAGATATTAAGAGGATTAAGTATAAATCGCATCAATTTTTGAGGTTATCAATTTAATATTACGTGAAAATAAAATTTTTGTAAAACGTAATTATTGATTGAAAATTGAAAATATGCAATAATTTTTATTTTTCATATAATTCAAAATTGTTTTGATCAACTCTTGCAATATGTCCATTATAGTTATTTGGGGTATCGGTATTACTTAAGTTTCTATTCTAATTGTTGAACATGGAGTTCTTTTCCTTAATTTTGATTATATTTCCATTTAATGTAACATTATTTTTAGTATATGAAACAGATAATAATGATATGAAGCGTTTCACAACAAGAAATGAAATTTAATAAGGTAATTTTAAATAATATACCGTACCGTACTTGACCGAAAACAAAGTGGCTTATGAATTATTTCGATTATGAGCGGTTCGACTAATGTGCCTTGTTGCTGGCAGTTCGATATTGAAGTGCTGTCGTCTATCAAGAATTTCCAATCCGAGATGTATTGAGCCGACGACGGGGCGAGCTCGTCTCGAATGGAGTTCTAAGCGGTGCCTTAATCTGTTGGGTTCGTTTCAACAACACGGGACCGACGTCAATCGGTTGACCTCACACATTTCTCCGATTCGCATTCGCTCGTTACATTTGTGTACAGTTACCCCATTTATCATTTTGTCAACCGGCTGGACCCTCTTTTTCTATTCAACATTTTCTTATAATGATGCACCTTCAGGTTGTATACGGGGATTTTACCTATTCACTCAATATTTTAGATTTTCCTTTCATGTATACATTTTTTGTAAGGCTAGCGTAATGGTATTTCATTCGAAGGTGGTGGGTCCCTTTTTTTTCATTCGTTAATCATCACCCTGTTTTAGTCCACGGCTGGACAAAAGTCTCCCCTAATGCACGCCTTCTCCATAAGGGGCTTTTTGGACCGTATCCACCACGCTGGTTTAGTGTGGGTTGTAGGATGGACTGACTTTTTATATACCCACCCGACGCATGGATCATCTTACTTTTAATACGATTTTTTTAGAACGATGACACGTGAAGGTTTTTACCTTCACGTGTAGGCGAACCAGACATGAAGGCAAAATGGACCTTGGCGACATAATACCAAACTAATATCTCCACACCGGATCCACCCTCTAGCTGATTTATAAAATAAAGGAGAGCAATAGAAACAACGTATGTCTTCTTCATATTCGTTAGATGAGTCTTTTTTTGTGTTATTGTAGATTTTATCTTTTTGTCTATTCGTTTGCTTACCTTTCCTATTCTTTCCAGTAAAAAAATAGATCTAGTCCGTTTTTGAGTTCATACCTAGGCATGATATCGTTTGGAGCATTAGTAAATGATAATCTACAAGTTTGTCTTTTACTATATATATTTATTTGGTTCATTTTGCCCTGTCCGTTTTACCTTTTCGGTAGGCATGTAAACAATAAAATATTTTGAGGTTAATATTGAAGATAATCTTGCCTATTTATCGTTAAAACTAAGTAATATAAACAATATCCTAAACGAAATTACAAAATCCCCGATATCTTTAACGTAATATAACTGTAGGCGATTTAAAATTTGCTGTGTTTCAAAACTTGCAAAAATAAACTTTCCTTGACAAAAACGTGTGCCGCTGCATGACCGTTTCAAGGACGTTGACCAACTCCGAGTGGAAGGCGACTGTCAAGTTGAAGCAAGTTGGTAATAGATAGCACTAACAGTATTAAAGTTATTAGTCGAGTCCGTTTTACCTTCAGGGTCCGTCATACCTTCCTTTCTCCTACTACTTGTTACCTCAGCTTTTTTTCCAGTGCAAGTACCGTCGAAATCGGACCAACCATTCCATAGATTAGCCAGAACAAACAGTCAGATAGAGAGACAAAATTATGAAAAATTAAAAAATTATGTGTATAAATAGTAATCATTTAAGATTTGTTATTTTTTATTGTCAAAAAAAATCTTCCAATCAATAATGAAATATTTTTATTTCTTTTTGTAAAATAGTTTTTCAATGAACTGAATTGTATAAATGTGCTTTGGACCTCTCGTAGGAGGCAATTGAACCCAACATTGTTTGATTCAGTCACTTTGATTCTTATACCGTTTTTTCGAATTGTGCCTCGGAAACTTGAAAGATCGGTATTTCAAACTATTACTTGACATAGACCGATTTGTCTCGGAATTTTCTATCATTATTTAATGAAAACTAAAGTATGACTAATCATCTAAAAATCTTTAAGTTACCTTTCCTCTTAATTTTTGATTGCTTATAAAAACATCATGATTATGTAGGTTACATTTGATGTTTTCTAAATTTTACCCGTCTGTACTTAATATTTTACAAAAGCACTTTAGCAAATCTGGACTTTCAACATTAAGAAATCCCGGCCATTCCCGTTTTAATGATTATTGTTACAAAGATTTCTCTAATTATAATAGCTTGGGAAATAAACTTTTTTAATTTATAACTGGATAAAGTATCTTTCATTTCATTTTAGTTAAATAATTTTTTACAACACTTCTAAAAGAATAAGTAAATTGTTAGTGGAATTTCATACATTATGTAAATAGACCGATCTTGTATTTTTTACGATATGTTGGGAATGCGCTTGTTTTATATGTATCTTATTTAAAAATCGTTGCTTTAATCTAGAACTTGAATAATTAAATCAAACCAAAGCTTGAAATAGATAATGAGCACTTTTGATCAATAATATTCATAGTTTTGTGACAAATTGTTAACTACTTTTTAAATTTGATTTGTTGTATTAAGGACATGTGTTTGTTGATCTTTATGAATGTGTTGTATATATATTCCTTTAAATATTAGGACATTTTAATTATAACAGATTTTCGCACAATGAATTGTATATCTAATAAATGGGTTATATTTATACTGACCTTCTACTGCGAAGTTATTTCAACTCTTTTTTTTTCGCTTTATCCTTGGGCTGTAGTAATATATTAAAAACATACATGTACGAATATGTGTAGATTACTTTTTATGCTTTAATATTTTCATAAATCTAGTAGGGAATATTAAGCAGAACCTACAATTTTTCATTATTATATAATAATTAATACACGTGCCATCATAATTATGGCTACAACGTGCTAGAACGAGGGAACGAATTAAAAAAAATCGAGAGTAGCACGAAAAACGTGCGTTGAAAATATCTCTCCGCAGTACTTTGTCCGCGGCTGACAACAGCAAAATAATATATTTGTTTTCACCGTTCCAGCCATTGTTTCCGTTAAAATAATTTATTCTTTTATAAAATTGTGATATACTGTGCAATAAAATGATAATTAGGCTATTATTAGAGAGAAATGATTAAGTGTAGTGTCGATTTCCGTATTTTCAATTATTTTTCGTTATCAATTTTTATTTTAGCAGACGGACGTTCTCACCATGGGTTCCGTGCTAATTTTATATTATTATTTTGTTCACAAGTATTTATGAAAAACCGTCTTGGAATTCAACAATGGTTTTACTAGCAAAATCACATGGTTCCTAATCACAGAAAAACTTAATAAATTTTATAAAGAATGTTGTAAAGTTTCCGATGCATAAAATTATATATTTATGTATTTTTTTATTGATTATGAGTAAAAATTTTCCACACACGATTATGTCTATATCTTGATGCTTCCACTAAGAGATTTTTGTCAGAATAACGAACAGATATCAAAGTGATGAACTTGTCGATATTAATGTCATAGTTTATCATCGAAGTTTAAATTTCATTTTACGATGGAGTATGACACAAGTTACCATTATCTGATAACTACTCAAAATGTTCATGGGAAAAAGACTTATTCGTGTCTCTTTCCGACGTACTTGTGAGCAGGCAAGCTTCACATCACGTCAGAATAGTCATCTTAAACCTGTAATTTGTGTTTCATATTATATTTGAGATATCAACCTCAACATTACGGAACTCTCAATAAAAATAAACAAGTGACAGACCGCCACTGTTGCTACACAGAGCGATATTTTCCCTTTGAATTTATGTTACTTTAACGAGTGAAAAATTTTGTTACTTTAATAGATGAAATTTTCTCCTTTTCCGAATAAATATTTCATGAATGTTGTTTCGCATTTAACGGTACAGACATGCAAATAAAAGTAAATAGAAGAGTTTCACTTCTGAATCATAAAAACCTGCGGCCGTTTGCATAAAAACTGAGTGCAAAATTAGCAGAAAGGTCCTCGCAAAGCAAAGGATGGATTTGAATTTTTAAGCTTAGTCTGTGAAATTTCGCAGGACATTAATTCATAATTTTGTCGGAATAATTTTGCCAAGTTAAAGAATTGAGCTTTTTTAGATACCATTTATTTTTATATCTGTTAATGTTAAATTCTATCGTAGGATACCAGTGGATTTGAAAACTGTTTAATTTCAAACTTACAAAATGTTGTGATTTCCTGGGGACGAGATATTTGAGGGCACAAGTGCAAACGCAATTCACATGTTTTTCTTATGAAATAGGGAGGTTACAAACTTAATAAAATCAAAATCGAAAATAAAGAATTATAGATGACTATATTTGCGCAAAGAACACATAACTAAAATGGGAGATTTTAAATGAAAACGATATTTTTCTGACTTACAGACTGAAAGTCAATTTTCCTATTTTAGCCACGTTGTTACAAAGATACCATCGTATTTATCGTACAATCGTGGTATCAAGATGTAGTAAAAAGTTGACACCTTTCAAAGTAACTTCCGGCAAAAGGAAATTGCTTACCTCCAAGTAAACATGATTCTTGTAAGATCTTAAGAGGATCAAGTATAAGTCACAACAATTTTGAAGTTATCAATCTATTTTGGCACAACCAGATATTTGTTGATACAATTTTTGTAATAAAATAGGTGCTTTTTGCAATTCAAATATTGATCGTAACGAAAAAAATATATTTTTCATTATCCTTTTATTTAGATAACAAAAGTATGGTTTAGATTGAGATATTTTTCATTTTCTTTCTTTTTAAATCATTATCCTTGTAAACTTAATTATAACTAGAGTATTGTGAATTTTTCTATATTATTTTTATAATATATTTTATTATTGTATTAATTAGACAGATAACAATGATGTTTTATGTTTCACCGAACATTTCACTGAATTACCAAATTTGAGACCAAATCTTTAGCCGGGACTTTATTTGAAAAGAACAAGTTGGTTTAAATTATTTCACTGAGGGGTTCGTCTAATGCGCGCCGTCGACGGGCGGCGTCTCGTCCGAATGAATTTAATTGCCTTGGTCACCGCCATCGTCCGAACCCCCAACGCGGCGTCCGTGGTGAACGCGGTCCACAGTTGCAACCGGGCGCCCAGGACCGCGTGTGGTTGACATATCAATGTCGTTTAGACTGGTAATTTTCGAATAGTTTGTTTACAATCAGTAATAGTGTTATTTGACAACCCTATTTTTTTATTCCATATTTTATAATATGTTTATTTAGCTTTTTTAAACGATTTGTTCCTTCATGTTTAATTTTTTGATTTACATTCCGGAAGTAAAGGATAAAAAGGTAGATTGTTCCAAAACCCATATTATTTTCAAAAATATATTAATACTTAAGACTTTTAATGTGTAAAAAAAAAAACCCAAAGTCTGACATGAAATAATTTTATGATATAAAGAAAAAACATTTTTACAAATAAAAGAAAACTTAGGGAAATAGGCAATGAAATCAATTTAGCAATTTTGTTTTAGATTTTTTACATGCTACTTTCCCAAATGACCTGATGTATTAAAAAGGGAATTTTCCCGCATTTTAAAAATGTTACGTCACCAAAAAATGATTTATGCTTAAATGGAATAGTAAGGGTTTTTATTGCCGGTTCATATTCTGAATTAATAAATTTCACGTCATCAATATTAATCCGTTATAAATATCAAAAAAGTTTTATTTTCTATCATTCGCAAGGCAATTTATAGGTGTCACTGAAAAAACTAATGGAGAATTTAATTGTCGATAGGTTTTTTGTTAAATCACAGTTTGACATTATGTTGAGAATTTAAAACGTAAGATTTTTCTTATTTAAATTGAATAATTGTTTTTAATACCAAGGAAATTCCAATTAATTAATCCCATGAATTTTTTTCGGAATAGTTCAATTTTATTAAATTTTTCAAATATCTTAGTACTTTAAATTCTATTTATAGAATGACAAATGTTGACATTTGATACCAACAAAGTTTCATAGAACGGATAGAAACGAATTCATTAAAATGATTTCATTACAGTTCAGATGACAAATCCACTTATTTATGGGATTTTTACGTTATTTAAAATATTTTTCCTGAAGCCTGGACTTTTCAGAACCTGGGATCACGGGAAGATTGTTGGTCTATGTCTGGTATTCTGTTGCTTTTTCAATAACCGTCGGTTTTAATTTTAAAATTTGGAATATCTTTCGATTTTTTAATTTTAATGGGTTTGACAAAAAAAGATTTATGTTGTTCTTCGTTTTGTAGTTTTTATACCCAGTTTAATTTTTGAAATTATTATCCCGGTGAAAGGGTGGCAAAGACCAACCATCTTCTTTAAAAATTTGATATTTTTAATTTCTATTGCTTCCCGAATCATCCTTTAAAATGGGATGTTCATTAGCCAGTATTTTTGGTTCACCAAATTTAAATAATGATTTGGGTTTCAGAAAATGGTCGCAAAATTGGAGATTTTTAGCTCGCTTTAAGGGTGAACATCAGCTATATGTTTTTTACCGGTTTTTATTGATTTTGGTCTGTCCAATGTAAGAGAGTTCCCACATTGGACAGACAAAGACTGCTCGGGGCGATAGAAATTAAAAAAAAATATATAAATTTTAATAGAGAAAGATGGTTGGTCTTTGCCACCTTCCGGGATCCAATAATTTCAAAAATTAAAACCGGTTAAAAAACTACAAAACCGAAGAACAACATAAATACTTTTTTGTCAAAAACCAACATTAAATTAAAATGAAAGAAGGCAATTTTAAATAAAACTGAGATTATTCGAAAATCATAAGAGATACAGACATAGACCAACTTTTTGCCCGTGATCAAGGGATGGAAAAGAACTAAAACGTTGGGAATAAATATTTTAAATAACGTGGAAAAATCCAAAATAAGTGGATTTGGTAATGTATAACGCATTAAAAAAGAAATAATTAGCCCAGATGATACCATTTTGATAAAAGATCCGAGTTTTCCACGAGGAAAAAAATTCTCTTTCTACATCCGTAATTCTAAATGAATCAAAACAAATTAATTACCATTTAAAAGCATAAAAAGAAAGTTACTGAGTCGCCCCCATTTTTGTCAGCCGTCATTACGTGCATGCATTATAGCATGTTCGTGATGCGACGACTATAAAATATTAGAACTAAAGCAAAAAATGCGATCGATAAGGCTTTATGTCAATTTTTTTATGAAATATCATCTGTTAAAACCACACGCCATACAGGCGATTTGCATTTGCATTTTGTTAAACAATTAAGACCCAACGCAATCTCGGGTGGGGTAAAAATCTAGTCATTTGCCATTTAACCAGCGCCTAAGTACCTTTTCCTTTCAGTTCATTAGCTATATAATAATGCCTTTATTCGCCCTGTTCACTGTAGAACTGTCGTCCGGGAAGCACTTGCACTATCAAATGCACTGTCATTACCGTTTATGACAAACATTTACGCGCCAATGTTGTACATGAATACGTAGTTAAGACCTGTGACAGTATATATTATGATTTAATTATTGCTTTAATTATGATCTAGGGTCAGTTGTTACAACCTAATTGTATTGACTTATCGGCTAAGTATCATTTTACTGGACTAGGCTTATTAGCTGTTTATTAGATGTGTTACTATGTATAAATAACAATATCAGCATTTTTTTTTTTAGTTGGATTTGAAAAGAATGTTAACGCTGATTTATAATTAGTATTGATAAAACCTTTTCAAATGTGCAGCCTTTAATGAGATCTTTAATACTAAAAAAGATTATATATCATACTGAATGTTAGAAATATTTAAATAAGTATTGAATTGCAAAATAAAAGCTTGACTAAGAGTCTGTTCGTTTCATTCAATTGAACTGAAGTTGGTTATGTAACACGCACACTCATGTTCAGCAAAATTATTAATTAAGCACATAGATTTATCTCATCTCCCATCGAATAGCGGCATTTGGACTTCATTAATTGATAAAGTAGTAATTGAACAATAACATATTGGCTGTATCGATAACGATGGAGAATAAGTAACTTGATACGTAGCTTGGGAATATGTTATTGAATATAAGTTATTTTGGAGTATTTTTTTTTAATTAGAAAGCTAATGAGGTTATAGTCGTTTCGACGTTCTGTAATGCTTATAAGGTGCGTACACGCTATGCGAACGTTTGTCACAAATTAATAGGTTTTATGTAGATACGCGAATTTCAGACGTATTCGCCAACAAAGAATGAATGCCGCATAAATTGCTACGCCGTACACTCGTTAAATTTTTTGCTTTTTAAAAAAGTTTGCATCCTCTTCGCAGTTTTTTTCTGTGCCTATTATGTGTGGCCTGCAAACATTGATGTGTTCCGTTTTGAAAGGCCAATATCTAATGTCTAAAAGAATTTGTGGCTTTTAAGACGCATCTCTAATGTCAGGTAAACATTCCGCTTGTCTCGTGGTCTAATTTAAATAACAATAAATGATCGATTCGCTAGCGTACCCGCACTCTAAGCGGTAAGGTCTTTGAGCGGCTGAAATAATGAGCGTAAGAGAGTGGGGCCTTGATTGGTGTCTTTAATATGCAAAGGCAAGCGATAGCGTTTGTAGAGCGATAACGATCACTTCGCCGAAACTACTTTCCTTTATAGATGCCATCTACCGATCCCTTAAGTAACTCATTGTTACTGCCGTTTTCCCATTCAATTCCCTAAACTTTATTGGGTAAAAGGGATGAAGGAAATTTGTAATACTTAATATGAATATAATGTTGTGATTTTTATTTGAGACTGATATCTTCTTCCTTCCATTTCGTAGACCCTTTTCGAAATATTTCAGTTAACATAATATTTAGTTTGGATAATTGCTTGAATACGGATTTGACCTTAATCAAATGTTAGATGACGTATAGTCGGTTACTTTTAAATAAATATTTGGGCTTTCGGTTCAAATGACATTTTTTTTTAATTTGACGTAACTGACGACTGTAGAAGGTGTTCTGACATCTTATCGCGTCCCTTACCGACGCGTGGATCATCTTTATCTTCAGGCAATTGCTTTAATTACTTAATAAAGCCACGGTAAAAAATTGTCTCATTGGGAACGTTTAAACCGTAGTCGTGGAAGAAGTCAAAGATACGAAATTAGTAGTAGGTCAATGTTTTTTAATCGTTTCATTATGAAATAATCTGAAACAGTCGTTTGCTTGTTTAAAAGAAAAATAAAAGAAGTCGGAAAATACAAACTAATCAACACCTTTTTAGGTTAAATATTTTACTTACAGAAAAAAGTATGGACATTTTTAAATAACTAAAAGTAAGCAAATTATTGATTTTATACTTGCTTTTGTAACCGGCTTAGCGGCATATTTGTTGACTTGTACTTTAAAGTTGCGGCTTAAAAATTTAGAGCCGTTCAGTAATAAGCGTATTTTTAATAGACTTATTCCCGTTTTTATTAATTTATTATTAAAATTCTAAAAACGCTATAACTACCACTATTATTTTATTGTGTTATTGGTTGGGAAAAGACCAATACAGTAATTTGCTTTTTCCAAGATTATAATATTTGTGACCAGTTAAATACGGTATACAGATACGCTTTTGCTTACAATCTTCTATTATGCTCTTTTGATGCGTTTAGGTTTTGTGGGCTGTTATTAAAATTCGCACTTTTTCATTCCGCAATTTCTGTCTATCAACACCATGCTTACCTTTCTTTAAATTCATGTATATTGGACAGGTTATTTTTTTTTGTAAAGAAGCAATTATTTTCGTAACAGGTACAGAAATAATTGGGATGTTATTGTTCTGCTGTTGTTTTTGGTACATATATGTATCAATTAAGAGCAGTGAAGGTAATAAGAAACGTATTCATTATTCACAATAGCTCTTTATGTTCGCGTTCAGTGTCAAATAATATTTGGATTTAAGTTAGTTTTGATTCGCTCTGTAAATATAACAAATTTAGGTTGAAAAATATTTCTGATTAAGTGCAGTGTTCTGGTTTGAAGGACAGCTAGTGTAATTACTAAACAAAATTTTTAATTGACTGACTTTGAATGTGATCGCAAAGAAATCTGTGGGTTTACACCACAATATTGTCCCTTGTTTTAAATACAATCCGGTCATAACTTGTTCTACTTTAAAAACCAAAGAAGTGTTATCTCAAACTCTACTTTTACCTTAACCTAAAGCGATGATATATTTAACGCGGTAGTCAACCGTATTGTTTTTTTTTTAATTCCAGGCCTTATTAGATCCGAATATATTGTGTTGAAATGTCCTGCTACTTGTGACACTTCACTAAATAAAAACGGAGCATCATATTTTCACAAGCCATTGCTTTTTTAAAAGCCAGTGACCTGCATTTGCAAAGAGAAATAATTATCACTCACACATAAATACACCGCCCAGTGGATATTTCGCCAAACGGGGCTTTATTTCGCTCTGCTGGCTAAGTTTGAGGCGGCACAATAGATTATTGTTGTTATTAATATCTGGTATTCGCGTGAACGGAACAAGAGTAACAATGGAATAAAAAAAACGCCATAGATTTCCATTCAACGATAACGGTTCTATATTTCGTGATATAATGTCACATTTTTCTGTATAATTTTATAAATTGCACGAACTCAAAACTGTGAGGTTTATTTGCTTGTTTTAACGTATTCGAATAAATCGATTAGGTTCGATGGGAATTCGTAGCAAACTTAACCATAAAAATTAATAGTTCACATAGAAATGCTTTGACCCGGTAGTTCGAGCTAAATTTGCGTATAACTTAACGTTTAGAATCGAAGCAGCGTTTTATGTAGAATATTGCTTATTTGCTTCAGAATATTCGCATATTTGGAATGTAACGTCAAAGAGAGAGGGAAATACAAAGAAGCGCTTCGCCTTCTACGCGGTAAGACTGTGTTACAGCTTATAATATTATAGTTCTCGTTTTTTGTCACAGTGGAATAGTGCAATGCACATTTCCTCGTGGTCTTAAGATAAATTTATGCAGTTAATTTTATAAAAGCTCATATGTTAAAAGCATTTTCTCTTTACTCCAAGAGTAAAAAGTATGACAAGCTAAGCCAGACTAAGCTTAAAGATAATAAATAACAATATGTACATTGACTGACACGCGCAACTTTTTTTTTTTTTTTTTTTTTTTTTATTGCATACGCAGGCAGACGAGCAGTCGGGGCCACCTGATGGAAAGTGGTCACCGACACCCATAGACATTGGCCTTACAGGTATCACCAACGCGCTGGCTACGGTGGCCTTCAACCGGAACACAGTAGTGTTTTCACACTACTGCTTTGCGTAGAAATAGGCACGTGGTGGTACTCACCAGACGGTCCCTTGTAAAGGGGACCTACCACCGTGGTTTTATATAGAATTAATTTTGCAACGTTCTAGTTGATCTTAACCAGATGTTATTAAAGCTTAAGCTTTGCTTTTAAATGTATTTTAACTAAAACCTGAAAATTTAAATAAATTAAGTCTATTTTAATTAATTTCAAATTCAAATATTTTTTTCGGATTATTTAAATATACATTTACAAGATAGAGTCAAGAATGCTACCATTATCAATCATCATCATAAGCCTGTGATAGTCCACTGCTGGACACAAGCCTCCCCTAATACACCTACCATTAATGGGTTTTGGACCGTATCCCATCACAGTGGTCCAATGAGGGTTAATGGGTGGACCGACTTTTTACATGCCACAACATACACAATAATCATTCCAATTCAAATAACAATTTTGGTATAGAGTTTACCTAACAACTGGTCCTTACGTATCGAACCGAGGGTCAATTTTAGGAAGAAATCGCTTAGGGTCATAGACATATTTTCTTTTTGATTTAGATAATATGGGCTAACTACTCAATCGCGTAGAAAGAAAAAAAAAATAACCAAGCATCATCAAAAGTCTGTCTCAGTTTTAAACAAAATTTTTAGATAATCGTTAGAGGACATTAGTGTCTTAAAATTTTCCGTCTAATCCATCTCTCTAATGCAGTTTACCTCTATAAATTGTTAAAGTCGAATGCAATTCGCTCTACGTAGTGACTATTATTAAGTGATGCTAAAGAAGAAGCAAATTCAATTATAAATAGGAAAATGGCTATTAAGAATATGTTACGTAGCAATATTTAACTATTTTATCTTAAATAAAATCAATCATTAAAAACAGTCTATAGAACTGCAATACATTCTTTGTACTAAGCAGTAAAAAGTATAAAATTTTCTAGCACTTTATTAAGCTTTCAGATAATGTTAAGTAGATCCGTGCTCATGGGACATACAAGCTTCATACGAAAGAAGAAAAAACGTATGTGCTTGAAAAGCCGAGACAATTTAACGCTTCCTCGTCTGCGATGATCCCAAGTGACTGATGGTGGGTCTGTCTGTGTGTTCATTATCAATTTCACCGAATCCTTCTGAGAGTTTAGTCTTATTACTCAGTCTTACATCCATGTATGTCAAATATGTGTTTATATACATATTTGTTTCTTCGTACCTTTAGATACGAATAGGTATTGTGTTTTCTATATTATCGTTTCTTTAATTTTGTAGATTTATTGCGTGTCTCTCAAGCAATAAATCTTGCTTCATTTTAGAAGTACTAAATCACGTTTCCTATTTCCGAAGCAAAGTAGTGACATGTCTAATATGTTCGCGTTGTAGGGGCACCTTACCTAGTGCTATTAGTTAACTATGCAAACGGACTTATGTCGATTTTTAATACTTCTAATATTAGGGTTTTTAAATACATAGTTATAATTAATGACTATTAACATAGATTAATCAAATTTAACATTTGAAAGTCAGATTTACTAACGTCTTACCTTCATGTCAAACGATTACTAAATAATTAATTCCAATTCTAATGACTTTAATCGTCTTTAAAAGGTGCGTTGATCATGACTTAAAAGCTGATTATAGATTTAGATTTCAATATCCCAATAACGATGTATACTAATTATTGTTTAATTCCACATATCTTCATGATTATGTTTGTTTAATATGTTAAACAAATCTATAGAAATTGATTATAATTTGACATCTCCAACTATATCAATAGATGGTAACTATACGAATTATTCTCACAACGACATACGTATCGATGTTCTGTATGTAGTTTCAGATTATAACTATTATGAGCTAACATATCGCTCTTACGTCATATTATCCATAACGTGATCTCCTATGATGAACAACATATTTCAATCTTACAGTAATACAGATGTAACTCGCGCAACATTCCTGTTGTTCTTGCTTCCGTGCAACTACTCGTATCGTACGTGGAACTGCGTCGAAAATAGGTATCGCCTGTCGAGACGCAGTTTCCATCTTGTACTCGACTAAGAGATATAAACCGGCGGCGAAACCTTTGTTTTGCCGCCTGCATTGCCTATCCCGTGTTATGTTGCGATTTCTGTCGTAGAAGAAAAGTCCGCTGTCTGCTGATTAAGATACTATTGTACTGCACTGGATCATTATAACAAGTTTGTAAACATATTTTATTTTATTTCCTCTCTGTTGTTATATGATACATATGGAATGTAACTTTTAATTTATGGTATGAAAAGTCATTTCTTACAACTGATTAAAGATACAGGATAAAGAATTATTAAATGTACTACAATGTTTTAAAATATTATGGTGTTTATTAATTAAAAGCTTCTCTACTGTTTTTTATATATGATAGACATAATGGAATGTAACATTATCTGAAGAAACAAGACAGGTTTATTCGATAAGGCGTATTACATTTTCAACATATAAAATTAAAAAAAGGAATTCATTAAAATTCGGCGTGCATAAGGCAGACACCCTGTGATAATTTATATTTTCTAATCAGAAGTTTGCACACAAAGTATCAAAAACAAAGCGTATAGCTTACTGAATACTCTGCTGGTATCGCTAATTTCCATAATAAATTGAAAAAAAACAGGTTCTGCGTTGCAGTCAAAATAGACAATGCATTAATAATTCCCTAGTCGCTTCCCTGTAATCAGGAAACCTAACTCATTTAGTACGGTTAGGTTAGATATATGATTCATTCGAATTTAGTCTACAATTTCAATTTTAATTTACGTAACTTCAGTATGTAATATAAAATGTCTGTGTGTATTTTCATAATGTAAATATTATAAAAAATGCTGTAAAATACTTCAAATCCCAAAAATACGTTAAAATTATTATTTTACTGCGTATAGCATTCCGGTAAACGAAGGAAAGTTTTGTAGTGTCTAAATTTGGATTGGTATACATTAGATTGTTTGGTAACTCCACGATTAGTTTCGGTAGCGCAAAGTACAATAACATATTTTAAAAGATTTAAGCCGAGGCGCGAACCGCGCTGTCTTGTAATCCACACCTGACCTATTTCCAAGCGGCTTGAATAAAATAGCTATTGCGTTAAGTTTTCATCCTTCGTTTTAATTCTTTTATCCTCCGTCATTAGTTATGTGTAGAGGGTTCTATGGTGTTTGCTTAGTTTCACAGTTTTATAAGAGCATAATAGCTGTCGACCGAAGCTTCGTTGTCGTATTTTAACTTGGGTAGAACTTTTACGTTTAGTTCGTAGTTTTCTTACGTTTGTTTCTTTCATGATAGGGCTACAAACGTCCGTATAAACTTTGTATTTATAGTATTGGTACAAAAAATACGAGTAAAGTAACTCTGAGTGCGTGTGTTTTGGGTTCCCTAATAGAATAACCATTGTGACTTATTCTCAAGTCCTGTTCTACTGTCCGACTGTCTAATAATCGTTGTAAAGGTGTGAACATCTTAAACTATTTAAAACATTGTGCTTACTATTACATCGTATCGTAAAGAAAAACATGTTATGAAACAATTAATGCTAGAATACGACAAGCACGTCGTCGGTTTGTTTAAGAGAAGCAAGAGTCATTCTTTGGAGTGCGCTGGCCGTGCCACTACACAAATCACGCGAGCGACCCCTTTAAAAGACTTTTTTAACAGTGATTTATTCACAAGACAATCTCTCCCAACTTTAACTTAATTGCAATGTCTTTTAAAACGAATTGGCGCCGCCAACGATTCGTTAGGCTTTGATTATTAATTACGCAACGACACGCGTAGAACATCACTTCGTTAAAATTATAATTGGTGTTATCTTCTGCCGTTACAAGGCGCTCGTGGAAGTTAATTAAGTGCGATGTTTACATTAGTCTAATATCGCGCAGACTACGTTATATCGAGTGTAGAACTTGTTATCACACAAAAACTGATGAATCGATATTAATCTCTTATTTTACCCGGTGAATATTCGCTTGAAAAACCAATGCCCATAACAAACAGAAAGGGTCCAGAGGTCACGTAATGCTTGGTATAAACTGAAAATTCCAGTAATCGTAAGGCTGCCGCCACACGGAGCTCGCTTTGTTCGGACCCTTTGCGCTGCGCCACTTCACGCGTTCCCCGGCCTATTTGTATTTTGTTCACGAACTCCCTGAATATATTATTTTGTAGGGTTACGTACAGATGTAGGAGGAACTGATTTAAGAGTGCCCATTGAATGGGCCTCTGAAGTGCTTCAATAAAATACCCCGTCGTGTATGCGTATGGAGCCTTAATGTCAAATTCGCCCCCCCCAAGATCTATTATGCTTTAAGCAGTTAAGAAAATTTTGCTCTACTCCTTTATTACCTTTTTTATTGGCTGAATGACTTTTCTTCATATTCTTTTTATTGAATTACCCTGCCTAATCGTAAATGTTCAGCTGAAAGATAATAATATTTTGGTAATAAATCATCATCATCTTCGAATTGATGAGTGATCTTTAACAAAATTTTGCGTGAGTCGGTGATAATCATGTGACCTTACGATGCTCGTTGGCATTGCACGCAAAGTACAACTATATACTATTTCTTTATTCATAATTTGTAACCACTAATCCATCAGAGTTTTTACACAGCCGGAGCGTTCATATAAACTTTTGTTTGTTTAAACCTTCAGACGGATAAATACGTCATAGCAGTTTAATAACTTATTCTTTTTCCTAATAACTAGTTTATTTAACTATAAACATAGCGCATATAACACTGGCACCGTACCGACCTATACTATTCCAGTTCGAACGGCAGAATAATTATATTATTACTGGATACAAGTAATACACTTGTATAATCCCTTGTCTCAGTGCGTGAATACGTTTGTAGCCTTTTAAGCAGTATTTCTTATGGTGTGGCTTAACAGCAATACGCTCTGTTTTACCATCAAGCTTATGGCCTGCTCGTATCGTCGTTTCATTCAATGAAAAAGTCTTTCCAATTTTTCGTCACAGCGTTCTAACGAGCCGATAGTCATTTATTTCCAATGGCTCGACCGGCTTTAACTACTTTTCGAGAGCCGTCACTAGCGAATATGCTAACGACGAGAGGGATGTATGTCAGTTTCGCTTACAAATGTCTATTTAGCATTTTTGCCGTCCGAGCGAAGCCGCTCGACGTCCACGCGAGCGCAAACAAAACAAAACAGTACAATTTGCATTTTAACTAACTGATAACCGGTGCGGCTTTACGTCGCAGCCTCTAATCCCCCGCACTCCATGGGGACATTTATTTCTCTTTAATTGGGATTACGAATAAAAGAAGCATGCTAATTTTGCCGTTTTTTCCCTTTTAAATGTTAAAAAAAATGTACTAATTTGCAACAATAGAATTTTTTTTTAGGGAAATTGATATTATACTATTTTTAATACAATGCAGACTAATAATTGCTAAAGGTTATTTTATAGCAATAACGTCAAAGTAATTTGAATTTCCATACAGAAACAGGTTTACGATCTAAAGTTGGAGTTAAGCGTTTTTAAATTAGAATATATTTGCCCGTTTTAAACAAGAGGCTACTTAAAATTAGAATGCATTGATATTATATCTTATTACGTTATAAAAATATACTATTTTTAGAAATCTAAAAGAGAAATCCAAATAGTAAAAATTATGTCAATAACTAACATCTCTTACACTAAAAATCATTGAAATGGCTCACGTGACCCCGACAACAGCCACGATGTCTCGTACGAACGATTCGATGCATAACACCTCTCAGCTCACTATCACAGATGCACAACACTTATCACACACGAGGAGAGCTCAGTTCCGTAGCGGCTTACAAAGATCTCCCTTTTCTATACTTCAGACCCGTCTTTTATACACGATGTCGGACAGACATAATGTCAATATCGAGACATCTTTTCTCTAAGTCCCCGCAATAGAAGTGGTATTCTGACTCTATGTATATTAATTAAAGGATTGATATGTTTTTTCATGTGTAACGTTTCAAAAATTACCCAAATAATTGTTGAATTTATAAGCACTCTAGAAATGTAATCGTTTTTTTTTAAATATACACGTCTAATCAATGTTAAAACACTAACGTTTAGGGCTTTTAAATGATTCATTCTTTATATCGGTGATTTCTTTGAGTTAAATAAAAATAGAACAAATTCACGAATTCAAAATGGCCGACGAAATTTGCCCAGTTTTAAATAATCACTATCGCAAATCGTCGTTGGCATGATCGCCGGAACGATGTCTGGCTCAGGCACGAACAAAAGCTTTAGGTAATAAATTGCATGGAGCAATGGATCTGATTTTTTTAAACCGAAATTTGCGGCCCTGTGACGTTTTCTTTTTAAATGTCCCGTCACTTTTAAACTGAATTTAAAGAGTTACTGCAATACGTAATTTGTTAAAAAAAATGAAAGACTTGGTTTATTATTTCACGACAATTTTGTTTATAAAATTCGTTGAATTTATGAAACAAAGCTCTGAAGGAAAGTTAGAAAAATTCACTTTCACAAAGAAATAAAAACATTTCAGGGAGAGAATCATAATTAAAGCTCACTTCTCGAACCCACTTTTTTAACTATATCATAATAAGCGTAATCTCGAATAAATCACGTACAAATCCTACATATAGTACATTTCGAGGCGTTAAATTAAAAAAGTTACACCAATTTCGAATGAGTTATGTTGCTGCTCTGTCGCTCCCCAATGAATAAACCGTTCGTATGCAGCACCTGTCGACGATAATTGTATTTTTTATGTTTTTCCCTTTTTGTATGTACTTGAAATAAACACAACGCGCGTGTACTGTTTAAATTAGTAAATGGGGTACTTTTGACGTGGTTTACCGTGCACTGTGATGGCCGCTGATGTTATCCGCTATGGACCTGGGACTGTGATCCATGGCTAACTCTCCAGATCTGGGACTTCTTGCTGCCAGCCTTCTGCGGCTTATTATCGGTGAGTGTACACTTTAATTGCCTTGAAAGAATAACCGTTTTTAATCAAGCAGAATTAGGTAATCTCATAAGGAAGATGGGATCAACAGTTTTTAAAGATTAAAGGAATATTATATGTAAAGTAATTTACCTAGATATATAACTAAACAAAAAGTGAAAACGGGTAAATTAAATTCAAATAGATACAGTTATAATAATTATTTGAATACAGTTAAAGTCAATAATTAATTTGATTTTTTAGAGATCAACAGTTCTAAATCAAAGTACACATGTGAAAATATTTATCAGAATCTTTAGGACTAGCAATGTTTCTTTAAAGATTCTAAAATTTCATTTTATTCTGATATGATATTTATTCATATGTTACCTACTCATTGTTTTCTGAAAAGTGGCTTAAAGTTACTGGACCCATAGAACAGAAATATATACGTTTATAAAAGCTAATGCATAAATATGAATTTTACTGGAAAAGATATCTTTATCTAGGACCAAAGAGTAGTGTGCTGACAATTACACTTTTTTGCTCCACTTTGAAGGGCATATTAAAAACTCACATTTATTGTCCTCATAGTGGCACTTATCTCCAAGTGGAAATTTCAACACATTTCAAACAATAAAAAAAGAAGTAGGATTCATCGTGAAAATATATGTTATATACCACAATGACATAAGAACGAATCGCGGCATTTTATGATTGTATAACATTGATTGCAGATATTACAGATTTTCTTGTAAATCCCCCGACCGTTATAGCTTGACATTTACATTGTCATTTGTTGATATTGCTCATGGAGATTTTATGGGATAATATTTAATTGTACGAACGAAGTACTCGCCTTTTTATTCTCGGATTTTTATTACAATTTGTATCTTAAAAGCATATATGGGCGATAAAGTTCTGATACTTTTTCGAGTTTTGTTCTTAAATTTTGTTAAAATATAAAATATGCTATTAAACTTGTAAATAAAATATTTTTTTAATTTGCTAAAAAAAACTCTTTTTACTATGTTTTGTAATGATTTACAATATTAAGATATAAACGGTTTCTGGTAACATATTCATTATCATAACAATTATTCGCGAAGTTCCTAAAACACATTTTTCTAGTTTAAACCAGTATTTTTCGTTCTGTTCTGTTTTTAAAGAATATGTTACTATTTAAGTCACAGTCACATAAAAATATGTGTTATTTGGTTTTCGTTACTCTGTTTCTCGTATGTATATTGAGAATATTCAATACATTTGCCTTATAACTACAAGACACGTTTCCTCATTTACTAGCGCTATCAGTCTTTAAAATAACAAATCATGTTTGATAGATTTATAATCCTCAATATTTGTACATATAAACACGTTTAGGAAGTCCACTTAAACAAATGTCATAGTCATATTTAAGCCTGGAATTTCATTAACTAAGTCTAATGTCAAGACTTAAGATTGTAACGTGAAGAACGCCCTATTGGTTTAATCAGCGTCAATCACCGCGTGATATGAGACCAATCAGTACACTTTTTTTACTACTAGTATTTTGGCGCCATCATCTATAAAAATAATAATTTGAGTGTGTTTTTATAACGCCAAAATATGCGTTTTTAAATGAAAACATTGTGGCATATAACCGACATATAACGAAAAAATATATTTTTTCAAATGTCTGTCTGTGTGTTTGTTCAAGCTAATCTCTGGAATGGCTGGTCAGATTTTGACACGATTTCACTGGAGATGTGTAACTAGGATGTAACTGCTTTTATTGATAAATATATTTTTTTAACATATTGCCGCGCGGAAGAATACAGCTAGTAATATAATAAGTCTTTGGCTGTCAAAATTCCTGATCTTATTTGGCCGTAGTACAGTCGCATCCATTCCATCTCGCAACCGCCACTCGGCTTACACCACTGACGCAGCGAAAACCGGAGCTTCTTCGCATTCACAGGCTTTAATCTTGCTAATGCGTTCTCTTTTGCGCGCACTTCACAAATGTCTGACGTTCACGCTCCGGCTGAATGTTTATATTAAACTAGCTGACCTGTCCAACTTTATCTACGTCACATAACGTCAAATTATACAAAATTTTAATTCAAAACGATAAAACGCACACACTCAGTTGATGTTACAGCTTCTTATTATCGAATGGATCTATTAACACACAGATATTTTAAATTCGAATCTTGTTTCTGAGATAAGCGCGTGAAATCAAACAAATAATAATTAAATCTATTTATGAGTACTAATGTGAATTGACTTGTAAGATTTTTGGTGATGACGCTGCAAAAAGGTGGTATGGTTTATTTTCTGTCGATGGTGAAAGCGTCCCTTTTGTCTGCAGATAACAAACAGAGTAAAATACACATAATTCAGGTTGAAAATGTTGGCACCATTTTATGTCAAGTCTGTTTTGCTAAATTGTACTAAATAAAAAATGTTTCTAACAATAAAACGTTAAACTAAACAAATAATCATTAATTCTATTGCTGAACGTAGATTTGATTTGGCTATTAAGATTCATCGTGATGGCTTTGTCAGAAAAGATGAAATGGTTTTATTCTTCGTGAACTGTGGAAATGTCTTTTTTGTGTTGGCATTATGAACAGGGTAAAATGTGCGCTATTAAGGTTGTATATGCCAGTTTAGTTTTACTTTAAGTCTGTTTATTAAAAAAAATTTAAATGTAAAAGTGAATTGTAGTTTCTAAAATTAAAGTATTAAACAAAACAATTAAACGTTGCCTTTATTTATGAGCACTGATTTGATTTGACTTTCAATATTTTTTGCGATGACGCTGCGATAAAAGATGGGATGGTTTATTTTCCGTGGACGGTGGAAATGCCCCCTTTGTCCGCGCATTATGAACAGGATAAAATGCCCGTAATTCTGGTTGCAAATGTTAGTTCAATTTTATTTAAAGTCTGCTTTGCTAAGTCGTCGTCTCTGTGAGTCAACTACCCGTATATTTATCCTTTTATTTCTTTCCTTTTCCTTTTCTTTTATATTTAAAGCATAAAGAATTATAAACGAATTTCAATATAAAGCTTCATTAATTGTAGTGTTGTAAGGCCATAATTAGTTCTAAATCTTTGTTTTAACATTTTTGTTTGCTTTTCAAGAACCACACCGTAAAAACTCTAAACTAACTGTGTGATAAACTAATGTGATACGAGAAAAGGTGATTGTCGAAAAAACGACTAATATTTGGTACTAAAATCTTGCCATACGTAAGATTACGCAGCTGATTGACGAGGCAACTGCAAAACTAGTTTATTACGCGGACTTTCACAGCCTTATGTCCTATAGACTATTATTATGGGATCTGCAGCCGGTCTGAACGCATTATTTATACTACAAAACATGCTGTTGGGGCAATCTACAATTTGGGTTCACGAGCATCGTTACGTAATATTTTTAATAATACTAAAATTGCTAAAAAATATGTTAGGCCGCGCAGGGTCGAAATGAGCCCCTAGAGTTACCCAGATTTAGACTGACCATATCCAAAAATCGTTCTTGTATAACAGTATAAGAATGTACAATAAATTAAGTGACGGCCAAATGCAACTAAATGATTCAAGATTTCGTAAAGTTGCTAATGCATCGCTTATAGTAAAAGCCTATTATTTTGTTATAAATCATATTGAGGACCAAGATGCGTGAAAGTAGTTTTTATTTGCACTCGCAGATCCTGGTAACTTAAAAAATTGTACTGGAAAAATTTGTATGCTATTATTTAAAAATATATATATCCATATACTGCCTCCGTAGCCTAGTGGTAAGAAAGTGAGCTTTAGAAACCGGAGGTCGTGGGTTCGAATCCTGAATCCTCCAAATTTTCTATGTTGTTTCAGGCTTTTTTTAGTTGGTTAGGGCAATTTAGGTCGATCACCCAAATGTCTGAAAAGTAAGATGACCCATGCATCGGATGGCATGTAAAAATTCGGTCCACTAACCAACCCGCAATGGACCAGTGTGGGGATACGGTCCAAACCCCCTAAATTATCATTAGAAGAGGCCTTTGTCCAGCAGTGGACTAAAACAGGCTGATGATGATGATGATGATGATAATTATATTCTCATTTGTATAAAAAAAACCGCAGAGTTTCTTGCCGGTTTCGTGGAAATTGGTAAATTATCTGGTCGTTGTAAATTTTTGACGTTCATAAGTGTGAATAAATAATTTTGACTTTGACTTCGAAAAGATAATGTAATAACAAGTAATACGCAGCTTTTAAAATAAAAATAAAATCTTTCAACGGTTTCAATGTCGAATAAAATGCAATATAAAAATTGATATTGCTCTACAACGCCATTTTTTCACACACATGTCTTGTTGCTTTTTTATATTATATCAAGGTCCGATAATGTGTTCGTATTCGAATAGGCTAAATCTTTGATATCAATAACCTTTTTAAAAAAGGTTAGTGAATAATATAAATTTGTGAAATTCTATTTGACAAAGTAACTACGCCCTAATATTTATATTACAGGGGATAGCAGAGAAATTATTTTACGAAAATCTTGTCCGGTCAGGTCTCGTCATGAAAGCGAACCTTTAATATGAAATTGTTTATCATCTTATTAGTTATAAACAGTTATAATGTAATTTACAATAAATTTGGTTAAATAAGTGTGTTTTAGCCGTCCTTGCCACAAAGGATAAAGGAAGAACCATTACAAAATCGCTAGCTTGTCCATCTGTTTATCTGTCTGTCCGTGTGACACTAGCAAATTAATATTATAACAAAAATTTACATCTAGAGCCCCTTTGAGTTATGTATAGGAATGAAGGTCGAAAATTAATACGTTTCAAATATATGGAATGGATTCTTCATGTAATTGTATAATTTACGGTATTTTTTGGAAAAACTTTGCTTCAGACTAAAATTGACAATTCTAGATCCTCTGAAAGTATCAAACACATAGGTTTTAGCTCGGATATGTACAATAAACTTTTGTTTGATCTAAAATTTATACAAATTCGGCATAAAGCAATGTTTCATTTATGTTTCATTTATGCTGTGTGCATAAATTAAAGAAAACAAAAATAAAACTTAAAATCAATGGGTGTGTAAACTCCACAGAAATGTTCGAATCGCACTTATTCAGGATTCTTTATTAAAAAAAATGACTTAGTATTATTTAAGTCAACAAACAAGAATGTTGCTCATATTAAATACAATTAATCAAATGTTTACCTAGGGTTCCAGGGTTTCATTACCGATTAAAATTTCTTTGTTAAATTTCGCTAAAAATATAATCTTAATTATTTTACGCGGGCACTGCATCATTACCAAATTCTATATAACAGTATTTGTAGTCCAGCCAGTGTCAGTTTTAAGCCGTTATTTCATTACTGTTGGCAGTTTTACAACCGGCATCATGGTATAACAAAAATATTTATAAATGCAATATTCCGATATTTCATCCAATATTGTAAAAGCTTTGCGAATAGCAACATTCAATCTATATTCCTTGATGTTTGTTTTACATTTGATATCATTTCTGCAAAAAAAAAATGAGATTGAAATGAATAGTAAACATTTTATAAAATACAATGTTTTGATATTTATTGAAAAACAGCGCTTTAAAGCTTTTAACTACTTTTTTTTAATCACGTTCGCTTTTGTCTTTACAAACACGTGTTCTTGCTTAAAATTACAATACGGGAAAGTTACTTAAAACACTTAAACTTAGTTTTAGGTTTAAGGCGGGTTGTAATTGCAAAATGCAACATGGAGCCCGCTCTAAAACGAGCAAAATAATCAAGTTGTACATTTTTGGCATACACGAGATTAATAAGTTAACTGACGGGGAAAGAGCCAATATAAACTCTATTCCACAGTTAATAACTTATTACACTCTCTGTATTTATTTTGCATCTGTATTACGATGTACGTAATGTGACATAACGATATCGACATAATTAACATTTTTAAATTGTTAAGTTTCAGTTACTTAATGCTTTGTGTACAAGGACATTATTGCTGTAATGACTACTTGATTGATAACAAATAAAGGGCTAGTAATGAACGTTAGCTCCAGGCTATTTCAAAATGTAAAAATGTGATTGTCTATGTATAATTCCGTAAATTAATTGAAAAAAGGAAAAAATAAGTCCTGCTGAGTTTCTTCCATATCCAAACCAGTGATAGTTTATTTGATAATCAATAAGAATGTGTAATGCTTCTGTTTGGAAAGATATTAGACTTGATTCTTATGGGTAACCAACTTAGAATCCTAATCCGGGAACCATTGCTTAGTCGAAAGTTACATAACATAACGTAGTACGATCTGTTTTTCAGAGAGACTACCAATTTATTGCATCTTTACTCACATATCTTAAAAAAAAGGTAAACGCTAACCCCGTTCCTTAACTAAATTAGAGATAAAATATACGAAAACATAGTCTTCTGTCAAATCCTTAAAATTTACTGACAACTAAATCATCCTTAAATTTATTAAACCCGTTCCGTGTGAAATTCTGGAGGTCAGATGCCAGTCGCTCTGTGCGTTATTTAACTGTTATTCGAATAAATCTGGATTAAAAGCCGACCCTATGACAACTTGAGTAAAAGGCTGGGTGAAAGATGTATTATGTCAAACACTGATGGCGGAAGAAGCGAACGCATTCCTGTTGGTAAACCGCTGCCATGTTTAATCCTCACGCGATGCCAACCAATAAGAGACCTCGACATTGAGTTTTTCATATCGCTTTATTTACGTAAATTCCATCTTTTAAATGTAAAGAAGCTTGTTGAACTTTATATATTTTTTACAAAGCACTTGAGTTGACATTCTAGCTCGAGCGTCAGATATTATAAATATCTATCCTTGTTAACAGAAATAACTCAATAGTAACGAGGGAACGTCAAGGTATCGAGTCTTTACCCTTTATAAATAAAAACCAAGACAAATTGCATAAACACATAACATATAAACATTAAAATTTATTGAGGACGAAAAAAGTATTGATCGAAACTGATTTTTAATACTACTTTAAATGAAAAAATTGGGAAATGCAGCTTAAAATGTCACAAGTTCGCTAACAGCCCTGAACCAAGGGATTACGTCTCGTCTCCTTTGCCTAATAATAAAGCTAGCTACGCAACCCTTTAGACCAATACATTAACCTTTTCATATTATAACTTTATGGCACAAATTAATTAATTAAAAAAAAATCAGACATAAATAAAAAAAATGTGTGTGTGTACTAGCGTGCACTCGTAAGTAGTGAAGTGAAACTTCTTTATGACGTTATTTTTCAAAAAATAATTTACTATATGCAACTTTACAGAAATTGGTTAAATAAAGTTAAATTAGATAAGGTTTAATAAAAGGCTTTTATTATCATAGACATAAATACAAATTCTACAATTATTTCATTTTTATCTTATTACTACAAAGATTATTATTGAATTTCATTAATTGTTATAGAATTATTACTACCATTGATGTCGTTATTATATATTTGTGTTAGTAATGACTTATTAATAACAATTTCGACAACGCTCTATAGTGACGCGATAAATATAAGATGGCGCGTAACGGAAAAATGTTACACTAAATTTTTTTTCCAACCCCGAATATTCACATCAACAATGTATTTGACGATGGTTCTAGTTGAATTAAACATAAAATATTTAATTAATAAAACAGGCTGAATTACATATTAAAATTAAATATTCAATTATTCAAACACAGTAGGCTTAGTTAAAAGTGAGCCTTATGTTGTAACTCATAATATTTTGTAAACAAACAGATTTGTTTATTGTTCATTAAAGAATCTATTGTAATTAATAAGTTCTGTGATCCACAAGTGTCGATACTAAGGAAGTCGTCATTAAATTAAAAATGTTATATAAATATAAATTAATATACACTTTCAAACTATTATAACAAAATTACTGATACATAGTTAAAGCATGATTTTAGTCTAGAACACAAATTTTGTTAGTCTTAAAAAGTAGTCTCATGAAAAGTTCACTATAACTAAACTTTAAAAGCTATGAGCACATATGCACAAATAAATTGATCAATTATTGATAGACACGAGTATGTTTTTTAATATTAATGACAACCATTGATCCGGTATAGAATCACATCAAGTATACCTGAGATGTATTTTTATTCAATGGATGTTAACGAAGACATGATTTTCACTTGAATGCTATACGGAATAATTTGAATAGCCTTTGATGAGTGCTTCTAGCAACCAATGAAAACCCTCGTCACTGTTATCGGATGCCGTTCGAAACAATATTGTGAACAAGAATACATGCGTGTTATATACAAACACGTTTCAGTTCATCGGTGTATCTGTTTCGAATTCTAACGCGTGTCTATTGTTTTGCTTGGCGCGTCAGTGTATTTTGTTACTGAAAGCTTATTTCTCGACTTTTTCGTACTTATTTTTTTGCTGTATAATTGTACTCATCGGCTAGGGGAATTATAATTAATAATTAATTAAACTAAGACAACAGCGACGACGTCTTTCGATCTATATTAGAGTTCAACGAACTGCATTTTTTTATTAAAGGTGTACTCTGTCATCGCTTTCATGACCCTGTTATACGAATAAACCATGGTATAAAGAGAGTTCAGTCGCATTAACTCTTTACCACCGGTTTCCTAACCTTGCACCTTCACAACTGACATATGGTGACGGTGACGGTGGTAGGTCCCTCTTTACAGGCAGACCGTCTGGTGGGTACCACCGCGGTGCCTATTTCTGCCGCGAAGCAGTAGTGTGAAAACACTGCTGCGTTCCGGTTGAAGGCACCGTAGCCAGCTTTACTGGGTAAACAAGACTTAACACCCTATGTCTCACGGTAGGCAGCGCGTCGGCGATACCACTAGTATTGTCAACGTCTATGGGTGTCGGTGACCACTTCCCATCAGGTGGCCCAACTGCTCGACTGCCTGCGTATGCCATAAAAAAAAAAATGGACGTTGTCATTTATATTAATAAACATATGCATTCTTGCATATGATAATTGTTTGGCTTTTCTTTTAACATTACCATATATGTAGATAGATTGCTATTACAATTAACACGTAATTAAGAAGTAAACGTTGTTCTACTAAAGCTTAATACGTGCGGCGCTACTGAAATGAAATTGTTTAAAGCAATTAAAAGTTGAAACGTAATATTGACATTATCATACACGGCGCTGTGCAAAGCTGGTCTGATAAGATGCCAAATTTATAGCGCGTACATATATAGAACTAAGTGGCAAAATAGGCACGCCTCGAAGTTAGAACTTAATAATTAAGTTAGAATGATAATTAATACGTGCGCCGTTGGTTGCCAAGCTAGTAACAGCCTCCCATCTGACCTAGATATTTATCATTCTTTTGTTATGTATGCATAAAATTAACTTTGTGCCCATCTTTAATGTGACGTCAGTTTCACTCGGAAGCCAAACGAAAAATCTAACATCAAAATTGTCGACGCCATCGCAATGGACGGGTTCAGTAATTATGTTAATCCGGCGAATTTACACTGAGCCTGAAATTAATTCAAACTACACAAGTCTGCTACACCGACCGTAAATTATAACATAAAATTAATTAAAAGGCCCCTCTATAAACTTAGACATAATCACGTTTGAACCGAACATGTGTAACGTTAGATATCGTACTAAATACACGACCATTTCACAGATTGTAAAGGGCAGTTTGCTGTTTATAATCTGTGAAAGTTGCTTATGACATCTTGACGTAGTAAAGCCGCGTTTTCTTTGACAAGTTTGGCGCGCAAACAGGGCCGACTCGGCGGTTCCCCGTTTAGTGTTTCTTATAGCTATTTTAAAAGAGTTAAAACAGCAACAGGGTGGAGTGAGCTGCGAGTGGTGGCTCGTAGGACTGCGCGACGCCCTGGCGGCAGGTCAAGAGGCTATGACGCGCACTCGACCTGCACCGCCGCCCCATGACGGGTTTTTAAACATTTCTAAATACCATAGGGGCTTTCATTAAGCCACGGACTTACTCCGGAGTCTTGCGTCTTACGTCTTTCCTTTTTTTTTAATGGCGACTTCTTGTTAGGCTCTATTCAAGTTTTCGGTACGGAGTTCCCCTTAAAGAGGGTGGGTATTTTCAACTCTTTTGTTGTCTACGAGGTTTTAGCGGTGGATTATTACTGCTTGACTATAGAAGAAAACACTATTGCCGACGTTTTGCATAAATACTTGTTGAAAGTCACAATAGGCTTTAAAAGTTACTATTACTATTTAAACACTATTCATTGCATAGAACTTTTAATTGTCCAGGGTAGGTAAAATTTCTTAAACCGACTTCTGCTCATATAAAATTTACCTATGTAACCTTAAAAATAGTTCTTAATGACTTAAACGGAGGTAAATTATTCTCCGTTAGCATGCAATATTTTTCTATACAATATTTAAAATTAATTAACCAAGAATTTAATTAGTCGCTATTTACTCAGGAATGTTACCATATGTCTTATTAAATAGCCATTTCGAGGATTATACACTCGTGGACCTATTGTTCAACAAAAAGTAACTGATTGCAAAAGTGTAACAACCGTTCTAAAGCCTAGAACCACTTGAGTCACTCAGTAACGACTGTCACATAGCGAACATACGCTAGATAGAAAAAAAGAAAAATCTGTTACAAATGTAGACTTACTTCGTGCATCTCTCAAACATCTCACAAAACTGATGTAATTTGACCAAACAAAAATGTTACAGCCTACTGTTGAAAAATATCTCTCGTTCATTATTTAGCCATCCACTAATCAAATCAAATATAAAGTATTTTTTGAATCGTTTTGAAAAAGCGAGTTTCAAAATCTGACGCAAAAGTCATTTGCCACGATGTGCTTTGAAATCTAGTGAACCAAGAGCTTATTAGGGACGATCATAAGTCAAAAGTCGAAACGAAACTTGTATCCGTGGTTCAATCTATATCGAACTAAAAGTGACATGGAGTTTTAGTTAGCAAAGTCACGGTACTATGGACCTTAAAAAGTGTGTGAAACGTCGTATATAATTTTATATAATTATAAAGTAATTAGCCGCGATAAAATTCGTAAAGATTTAAGACTATTATTTCTATAGTAGTCGTGTGAGCAACATAAAGTATTACAAACACAACTACAATAACAACTTTTCGTTATTAACTTAAATTGTCCCTTGATAATTGGCGCTAATGCACAATTCAACGTTTTATTTGGCGTACTTTAGTATATGTAATAAATGATAACCGATCAAAGACATGATCTTATCGGAATCCATCTTTAGGTCGAAACTTCTTAGGTTGAATATCGGACTTCATAACATTGTCTAACTTTGCTATCAAAGGCAACGCGCCTAAAGTATAGTCCGCATAACTTATCCCTTACATGAATTTATTACCTCCCGTTTCTCTTAGCCGGCGGGCATTTGGATGTAGATGGGTATAATTTTAGAGCATTTTTTTCCCTGGAACAAAGCTTCCTTGTCCGGTACTTGATAAATCGCCAATAGTTTCTCCCTGTTACGGTTGTCTTGTAATGAATCTGGACCTACGTACCTATCGGCGAAATGCTTGTGTTTAATATACTTATATAATTTACGAGCTTGTTACGACCGATACAATATTTGGTTGAAATAAATTTTACTAAAATATGTTTTTTGTAACATTTTTTAGATTGATACCGAATATCACTTCGATCATACGAAAAAATATTTTGATGTAAAAACTTCCACGAATTTTGCGCCAAAAATCATTTGTTTCATTAAAAATTTTGTAGTTTATTCATGGCATATTATTTTTAGCGTTCATAAAGGCAACTCTTTTTTGGCAGAATATTTTTTGAAATCGGTCATCTAATTTATAAGTCTATTCGTTACATCTAAATTACGAATCTTTTACCATTGTTATATTACTTTAAATGAAATATGGCGAAGGAATAGAAAATTATATGTTTGAAGTGTTTATAGAAATGCTGCTAGAATAATTTTTTTCTTTGTCAAGCGATTTAAATCCGTCACTACAACATTTTATATAATTAGCATTACACGTTGTTAGACGAACATAGATTCGCACAACAATGTATTTCACAGGTTAACACATGACTGGTCTAATTAGGGGTCTAATTAACTAAAACAGTGGAATTTTATGCGACCACATTGTACACAGTCCTTGTTATTATACACCACACGTTTGAACAACATTCAACGTTGCCGTCGGCGTTGTTTCGGAATATTTCCAAATTGAATTTTGGCTTCCGAGATGAGACCGCAGTGCCGCGTGAAGCTGCGGTTGCGGCCACGTCGTGTACCTGTCTCAGTCAGACTTAAAGCTTAACGCGATTATTATCATTCCCCTGGCTGGCCCTGACGTTCAAAACAGACCGCCGCTCCGCTGCGAAATGTTTCGACGGGAAAGAAATTCGTAATTCATTTATTCGAATCACCCGACAGGTCCGCCCGTTAGCTGTGATAACGTTATGTATAAATTTATATATAAATTTTTACTGAACTGTGAATTAAATCTCGGATGTGGCTGACGAGTTGCAACGGTTGGTCGATTTTACTCCCATTTTGTGTTAACTGTTAAATACTACTTATTATTACTGCTCAACAGTTATTGATTACACTATATTTTGGTTCGTTGGATTTATTTTTTATTTTAATGTAGATATATACAAAATTAATTTTAAGCGCCATCTATGTGCTACATGTAAAAGCTAATTTGTGCTGCCATCTATTTCAGCGAAACGTAAAACGCCATCTTGCGATTTAGTGTTTATTTCTACAACCCCTCTTGGTAGATGGCGCTTGCTAACATTTAAAAGGACAAATTCACAATTTAGTTTCGTAGTTCTGCATAGATGGCGTTAGAAGTGAAAATTATATCATGAACAAATAATGTTTAACGCAGTTTTGTGGCATAACGTTCGTATTCCGAATTTTGTTACTGAGGCGTCAAGAATATCTTATAGTTTTTTCGTATTTGTATTATATTGTAAAATTCGCATCATAATACCATTTAAAATATCCATATTCTTGTGGTGGCACCCATTTTAAATATGCACATGAAGGTAAATCTTCGCGCCTACTTAGTTTGATATTGACTTGGTTACGTCATTTTCATATCTTTTTTGGTTAAGTTCTAGTGATTTACTTCGTCTCATATCAATACTTAATCAAAATCAGTAATCGTTGAACGTAAATTGTTTACATAAATATTTTGTAATAAATTTAAACACCCAAACATAAAAAGAGAACTGTGCGCTTATCACATGTTAATTAATAAGAACTTTAGTTTTCATCAACTGTGCAAGGAATAAAATTATTGTTTTATGTGTTTTATAATAAATGTTTGCCACGAAAATGTAATTTTCTATAAATAATTGATTATGTTTTCACAAAGTGTCTTGAGAAAAGATTTTACCTTGTTAAATACGAAACCTTAGACGGTCTTGTTTCATTCAATTAACGTCACAAACGATGGTAAACAATTTTAAAAGGGGAAACCTTTCCTTCTTATTGTATAGTCGTAATGGCGAAGAATTAAAAGTATTGTATAAATAATAAACAAATTTTATACAATACTTTGCATTGATATATTACACAAAGAATTGGAAATATTGTTGTACCGCTCTTTACCTTTATATTTGAAAAAAAAATGTTTGTTTTGGCATCAAGATATCGTTAATTTGAAGGTTTTTTTTTATAAAATTTATTATCAATGTATGAAGAACATTAAAAATACAATTACGCTCAATAAAATTGCATCATTTTCCAATGAAAGCATCTAATATTAGTACATTCACTAACAAAAAGCTACTATGTAATTCACGTATAAATATGGAAATTAATTATGTTGTCATTTTGTTTGCAGGTAAGGGAATTCGTGAAGCAAACTTTGGCCTTTGCTAAAAAAGTATCTGCTTTGGGAACTGCCAAGAAGTTCTAAAGTGAGTAAATATTGATACTATGGTAATAGTAGTGAAGTGTTGGTCGACCCCCGACCAGGTGGGATGGCGATCTCCGTGCAGTAGCCGGTTTAAGTTGGCAGCGAGAAGCAGGGGATCGGGCGTCTTGGAGTTCATTTAAAAAGGCCTATGTCCAGCATTGGACTGATAAAGGCTGATTATGATGATGATGATGATGATGATGGTAATAGTAAAGGATGAATTTATTAAAAAAATAGTTGTAAGCGGTTGCAGCAAGGTTTTCGATCTGCAAGCATTTGTTAATACGATTTGCTGTCGATACATTTTTAAATTAGTTATTTTTCGCTTGTTCTATTATTTATCAAAAAATTATCTGGCTTATATTTCTGTAAATAAAGACAATATCGTGCGAAAAATATTAAAACATACTGATATTAAAATGATTTAACAGAAAACATAGAACTTTAATAAAATTATTTGCACACAAGTAACAAAATTATTTATTAATACATGTCACATCACACACATCATCAGCCTTTGTTAGTCCACTGCTGGACATAGGCCTCCCTAACACACCTATCCATTAGGGGGTTTGGACCGTATCCCACCACGCTGGTCCAATGCGGGTTGGTGGGTGGACCGACTTTTTCATGCCCATCCGACGCATGGATCATCTTACTTTTCAGACAATTGGGTGATCGGCCCAAATTGCCCTAACCAACTAGGAAACAACAATGAAAATTTGTTGCGTCCCCGCAGGATTCGAACCCACGACCTCCGGTTTCTAAAGCTCACGCCCATACCACTAGGCTACGGAGGCAGTTTAATACATGTATTTGGCCATGATTCAACAGAATTTAGATGTTGAATAAAATTAATAAAATTTAAATTGCGATATTTAAGGTACTATTAACTTTTACTTCGCAAACTAGAGGGCTCAGAATCAACTTCTAATAACATAGGGAACAAATTTATATCATTGTTGTTGAATTAATGTACATTAGCTGATAACGAGATGTTCCAAAAAAATATTACGCTTCAAGAATAAAATAAAATTTCGACAGATTCATTAGTCGTTATGAACTTTTGTTAGTATTTAAATGTCGACACATCTAATTCATGTAATTGATAATTAATTCACTTAATCTCTTTGAGTCATAGAGATCAGATGCCAGTCCCCTTGCGGAAATACTTAATCGTATATTATCTGCTTGGATTAGCGGATTTCCCTGAGTTATTTCATTGGACGTAGCAACGTACAAACGAATGCTGCAGTTTTAAATGCTACAAGTCCCGCAACGTTGTCTACACAATTTCAATTCCACTCGCTACTGCACCGTTGAAACCGGAAGACAGTACTGAATTCATACTACTGTTATGCGCGTGAAAGTGGTACCGTTTTAGATCTTACCTGGTTGGTCCTGTGTAAATAGAGGACCTTCCAGGATATAACCGACAGTATAGGACCGACTTTCTATAGCCTCTTAACCAGAATAAGCTATTTATCTCAATAATATAGTTTCTTCTATGGTTATATCATCAACAATTGTATTCGTAAAAAGCTCTAGCGTGCTTCCAAAATAGAAATAATTCAGCAGGCGAATACGCATTTCTTTTTTAATTAAGCCGTGCCAAAAAACAAAATGTACGACCGAAGTTTTTAGCGCGCTTTTTTGGCGCAACTAATTTTCAGCGAATAACGGATGATAATGTTCTCAAGTTTGTTTTTGTTACGCGACGCAGGTAGTTCTCTTATTAGTGGGAATTATTTACAGTTCTATTGTTTTTGATAAAGTAAAATGTATTTTTCCGCCTTTTTTAAGAATGGCTTTAGTTACATTGTCACGTGGTACTTGTTTAAATAAAAGGTCATTTGATTGATATTGACTGTTAATAATGAACAGATATATTTAAAAAACTTGATGCAGAAAACTGACATATACACGTAAGTGATACGATCGTGCTTAATGGCGCCTTTAACTCCCGTTGGTCCTCTCTAATGAAAATATTAATCGATCCCGGATATTTTTTAATAGTATTCTGCGTAATAATGAAGAGATTATATATTTTAATATAAAACGTTGTATTCTTTAGTCTACATTAATACAAGCGAATTTTTATGAGAAATGGATGTTGTAAAATTTCGATGGGTTAATGAGCAAGTTCTTGTTATACTAATTTAGCTTCCGTTTTGTTAATCTTCATGATAAGGCTAAATGTAACAGTTATATATGGGGTCTCTACCACGTTTGGTATCGCAGATTCGCAAGTAACATAAACTTATTCAAATAAAAACTTAAATTCATCACAGCTGAATACTAAATACGGTAGAAAAGTGATATCAAATAATACGTTTGCTTTGATACTTAATTACAAGCCTTTATGAAAAAGATATGATTAGGTTTTTATAGACAAAGGCTTATTAGAATACCCTTTAAGCTAGTAACAAAATGCGATACTAGTATTACCAAGTGCTCCAAGGATTATACACCAAATTTGAATCCATCGAGACACGCGTTCTGCTACAACAAGGCATAAATCATGTGTCAGACCAATTTCGCCTGCGGATCTTAGTTAATAACTTGCTCCTTCTACTCGTAATAGATTTTACGCCGAGCAACGCCAGATTGGATTACACGTTGTAGGTGTTCGCCGCGCTTGTTATGGCCCACTATCGTAACAATATGTAACAAGTGAAGGTCATTGAAACATCGTAGTTCGAGATAACAGCGCGGATTTAACTATTTTTGTTTATCATTACCATTTGTGTAAGGTTGAGAAAAATATATCCAAATCTATAATATTAATATTTAATAGAGATTATAAGCAATGAAATACGTTTTAGGTTAAAGGGCAGTAAAAGTTCAAACTATTCAAATACAAAAGTTTAATGTAAAAATAAAATGTTTATTTAAATATCAATAGAGTACTCTTTTCATTACAATTTAGTACAGAAAAGAATTTTGAATTGAAATTTCACATTATCTATGGATATATTATCCATACTTACACAGAAAACAGCTAAACACGAGATGTACGTATGCTTGATTGTTAAATAATTCGTATAAATGTTTCTTATCTTATAATATTTTGCTTTACTTATATCTTTTTTTTTCTATTTTCTTATTTAATTTAAACGTCTAACTTGTCTTTTTAAATTTAAATTGAATTGTTCATAAGATAAGGGCGTTCAACCAAACTAGCTTATGTTATAGTTCATATAAGTGTTCGTATATGACTTTATAATACAAGGGCGATAAAAGCGACTGCGCTAAGAAAGTTCGCTTAATTCTGTGCATAGTTTAAACCCGTTTATCTTGTCCCAGACGCATTGCCTGCAGGAGTTTTTGGACATATAAAGGATTAACAGTTCTGATAAATGGTAAAGCCCTTTGAAGCTAGCTATAAAGGAAGACTTAATTAGGGAATTAAGCGTTTATGGCACATTTTCATTACTCATAGTTGAAATACTTTAGTGATCTTATACAATAAGTTAAAAATAGGATGTTAGGTCTTCTTTTTACATGGCATTGACTGGGGTTTCATATCGACCGGAAAGAAGTAGGGTACAAGGATTAGTACCTGGAACTTAGAAGTATGTACACTATTGGGTTCCAGTTTAATTGGTACCGTAGAGAGAGTAATAATTGGGTTAATATGACGTGACACTCCACGTCTGAGAGTGGCTTAGCGTTTCTCATAGAGGGAGGTATCACTTTCATCGAATGAAAGTCCCGCTCGTTTCGTCGCGCGTTTAAAGAAATGCTGTTGTGTTTCAAGGAACATACATATATAAACCACTTGACTGTTCAAACGATCAACAGTTTAGCCAACCGAATCTGTTCTAAACTTTCGATAAATGTAGTTCTGTTGGGGCCCCCGGTGGTGCTCTCCACTTTGATTGTGCCGGTAGCTATTGCCCAATTTCGGAGCTCGCGGCCTTTCTCTGATAATTACGGAAGTGCATTGTGCAATGCCGTCGCAGAATACGCGTCAGTAATTTTAATTTGTGCGAGGGCACGAGCGCGAGTTGCGCCGGATGGAGCTTTGGAAAGCTTTTATCCCAATTTAGACGACATCGCTGCGAGTTTTTTTGTTACAAAACAACGAATGTGGGACAATTGCTGGTTATATCGTATTGACGGACGCTTTGATATACAGAGTGCAGATTTTTATGACATATACGTTGTTTCATGAGTTTCGTTAATCTAGGAAATTACTAAGATTTGTAAATGTATGGAAATGTTCATTAAAATTCTGTCATTATAAAAATTATAATTGAAGTAAAAGAAAGCTAAATAAGGGTTATAATTTTGCTTAAATTCCTATTCCGTAAGTTCGGGATCAATGGAAAAAAGCACATTTATTTGTATGGTAGGAAAAGTGTAGGTTTGAGAGGTTCGATTCTCGCATTCTCGTGGTAAAAATAATAATTTTATTGCCAGTATTGTTTGAATATTATATAATATTTAGTTCCAGAGACATGGCATAAGAGGTTTATTTTAACCTAAAGTTTAAAATATTTTATAGCCTGTATTTATCACGTGGTATTGTTTTATTACTAACTACGATTTTAAAAAACGGACACATTTTAATGTTTTTAATAAAAATACTGCTATCTAAACGTTTCACCAACATGTAATTGAACTCGAAAAATGCCTTTGTGATGAAATAACGTTCTAATATTGAATTTATAGAAGTTCGTGTAACAGCTTTATTGTAGGTTTATTGTTTTAATTTTGTTTTTGCTTTCAACTCATTTTGTACAATGGCTTTCGTTTAATACCTATAATACAAAAAGAGAAAAATTATATTGTTTTTAAATGTGATTATATTATATGTTATGATATGAATTATGACAACATATTTTATTATTCAATTCGATGTTATAGGTTTAATAAGTAAAATAATGGGTGACATATACGACTCTTAACATTTTCCAGATATATTTTCACGTATATGTTTATAAAATTAATATTTATTGTATAAAGTATGTGTGTAGTATAAATGTGAATAAATGGATCTAAAGTAATGAGAAAAATAACAATTTGTAACATTTTTCTTACATGTTTACGATTAATGAGCTAATATTTTTAACTGGACTAACTTACAGCTAGGCTAGAATAAATCATCGCTTGTACTAACCAAAATATCACTGTTGAATTAATCGTAAAATTGTTCCGAGGTGAAGAAACAAAGTACTCAAATCTTGCAATTATCGTAACGGCAATTCTCGGTTGAGCACTCAGCGTTTATGTACATTTTAATACCATTCAGCGAGTTGTGTTTACGTTTGGAACAGCTGATGAGCCTATAGATAGTCGTCCATGATGCTTTTTTGTATTATCAATGACTTATTTAAGCGTTATCGTCTGTAATTTTTAATTTGTTAAATACAATCTAAAGTCAATCTTCTAGTGTTTATTCTGTAAGTAAATTGAATTTCTTTTGGCTGTTCTGGTAATTATTTTCGGCAAACTAAGTGAATGAAGAAAGGAGAAGTGCTGATCTTACGTCCACATCGGCTGTACAGTTACTAAATCAGCTTTGAGAACAATATTATTAAATATATTCTCCAGTCGATTACGACTACGGCAGCCTATAGTAGAGTTCAGCCAACTACGCAGGAGATATTATAGTGCACAAGGGATTCTTACGTGGCTACGGAGGCAGTTAACAATATTATTATTTGATATTCGTCATTGACGTAGTTACTGTCTAGAATAAAATGTTAAACGAATTTATTTACATTGATAATTGTTATGTTACGTTTTAGTTCAGTACATTGCTATTAAAACTCTGCAAAACATTAATGATTGACTATCTCGACTTCTAAAGTCCTGGCTTTAATTAACCCATTAGAAGATGAGAAACAATAGAGTTGAATGCGGCAGGTCGCGTAATGTTCTAGTGGGTTTAAGCACACAGCTCCTCAATAATTACCGAAATGCATTGTGCACCGCCGCATGTGTGCCACTAATTTTAATCCGTGTGAACCAGACGTGACTGGTGACCTGCACGTAGCTTTTGTTTGAACTTTGCGACACTCGTGTGTATTTGAATCATGGCCCCTGTTAGTTAATTAAACGATAACACTCACCCGGTAATGGAATGGAACCTCATTGTTTTGCTTTTAAATTATATCTATGCTTATAATAGTTTGGTTAATTATTTCAAACAATGACATACAAAAAGCTCGCTGAGTTTGTTCCGACGGTTCTTCTTAGGTCAAAGGCCTCCTATTTAAAATTGGTGGTGGCGTTTTTGTACAATTTTTAAGTGCGAAACTTCTTTTTAGAATAAAAATATTTAAATTTGAAGAAAAATGTGTTTATGTAGCTGAAAATATTGCTTTTGCGCTTTCTATTCATTGTAATTATGTTACGTTGCAATGAAAATGGCGGTTGCATATTTATTTAAGTACGTTTTTGTGTTTTTTTTTGCCGTTTACTGCCACCTTATGCCATTAGAAACTGTACTGCAAAAAATATTTGTAGCGGAGAAAATGTATCACTTCCATACTTTTGTCGTTTTACAAACAAAATGTCCCTTAATGATATTGATATAAATTATACGCTTTTTTGCTTCCAAACTATAACAATAATACGATCACAAAATAAACGCCGCATCATTAGATACTATCAAATACTGGCTAGTTATTACTTTGTGCACCGATTTGCAACTGTTCACGAGAACTGTCCATTGGGCGCCATTCGGGAAATTTAGAATTACGATAAACGATATAACATTGCATTTCCCGGAAACAGATCAGCGTATCTGTGACACTCCATGTCAACAAAGAACTATCCCCGATATTGCAGATACATATTTAATTCATAATATATTTATGTTGTTCAATTTTCCTTCGTTCTAAATTATGTCATGATTTCGCGTTATAATATTATATTTATACATATATTTACACTTAGGCATGTATATCAAATGAATTTGCTCGAATGCAGTGACGAACAATGAGATTGCTTTGAATATAATTTTTAAAACGTTAGGATTACGGAAAAAGTTTGAAGTAAAAACTATGTTGAGTCCTTCAAGAACGTAGTTCGTTAGAATATTTAGTTCCAACGTGTCTGAGGGGCGGAATTTGTTTACTTTCCTAGTTTCTTGACGTAACCTAAACAAGGTACTTCACTGCTTTTTACTCATTCTGAGTTATGAGTGTTACACAAACTAATGCTGTTTATTTCGTTTAACTTGACATTTGAAAACCTGTGCGCTTTTAACACTGCGTACTTTTGAATTAAATAAGAGTTAATTAAGATATTTTGAGTAGTATAATGTTTTTTTAACAACTACGTTATGACAAAACAATTTCTAGGATTCGATTTCATTGTAACTGTCTTGTAATTTATAGTCAAAACAGTTTGTTTGTATTATTTCTTTTCAATATCGTGGAATGAATATGTTTTTATAGTTAAGAGTGTCTTTTGTCGAGTGGTTTTTTATTAAGTCGTTTGATTATTTGGTTGTAATGTTATTTGTTTAAAAGAAATGATACAAAAAATAACGCTGTTTTATACCTTTTAACATGACATTTGATAATATTTACTGGTTTTATATTTTGGAAGACTAAAGCATCGGTTATTTTGTATTTATATTACATTAATTAAGGTAAACCTGATGATTGTTTGAATACAAATTTGTATAAGATTGTGTAAAGGTAGAGTTTTTTTTAGGGTCATGATCATTCGATTTTAAAGGACTTCCGCGACGTAGTACTACATCGTAAATAGCGTAGTAACTGAATAAACTTGACGCAATATGCTATGTCTCAGAGTGGCTATTGAAGTTTCAATTTACGTTTCTTAAGGACAGGACGTGTCTCTTATCATCGAATGAAAGTCCGATTCTATCCTGTCGCGGGTAACCAAGCTATTACTTTGTGTTCGAAAGAACATATAAACATTGGAAGGATCTTAACGATTAACGGTTTTAGTCAACCGAATCCATTTACAAACTTTCGATTCAGTAGTTTTCTAAACTACAGGTCATGGTGGCCATCTTGATACTTTGATTATGTTATCGGTAACTAGTACCCAATTTCGAAGTTCCTTTCTCTGATAATTACATAAGAGCATAGTGCAATGCCGCCGCAGAACGCTGCCATAATTTAAATTGTGCGAGGCACGAGCGAGTAAGTCCGGATGGAGCTTGAAAGCTTTCTCAAATTGACGACATCGATGAGCTTTTGTGACAAAACAACGAATGTGGGACAGTTGTTTGTTATATCATATTGACGGACGCTTTGATATACAGGGTGCAGATTTTAGTGACATTCGTTAATCTAGGAACTTTCTACTATTTGGAAATTTAAAAAGAAATTTTGATTAAAATTGTGTTATTGTAAAAATTGTAATTGAAATAGTCTTTGTAGCATTTTCATTGATTGTATAAATAATACAGTACAGTACTAACTACGCTTTACATAAAAGAGACACATTTAATTTTTTATAAATAACATTGTAAACTAAACCTTCGTCAACATTTAATGAAATTCAAAATATGCCTTTGTGACAAAATAACGTTCTGATATAGAATTTAAAGAAGTTCTTGAAACAGTTTGAATTATTGCAGCTTATATATTCTTTATTCTTTTATTTTTGTTTTTCCTTTTAACTCATTCAGTACAATGCCTTTAATTTAATATCTACAAAAATACAAACGAATTGCGTGTCTCACGAGCTGCAGACTGAAAAAATGACTTGTTTTTACAAGTGATTATTCTATTGTGATGTAAAATATCGCAATATACTTGAATTATAAATAAGGTGTTATGAGTTTAATGAAAAAGACATTGTGATGAACTTGAATCTTTTACAGCTTAGATTTTACGTACATATTTATAATATTAAGCTTCTTCATTTCAGTAGGTTAATTGTAGAATTAAAGTTTTTTATTTATTGAGATTTTATTTATTATATTACCTCATTATAAATATAATGTCTATATTACTAAATTATATTACACATTTATTATAAGTAGCATAAATTATTACTACAGATAAATGAAACCAGGCATAACCACTAGTTAAAAGTACTGTTTGATAAAACTTACAATTAATCGTAAGCAACTAGCTCTAAAGTAATCTAAGTAAGAATAATAGACCATTTTAAATATTTTTTGTGCGTGCTTTCGATAAATGAGTTGATTCCGTTTTTATTTAAAATCCTGTCTTATATATCTGAGCTATTATAAATAATCGGTTACGCTTAACAAAATGTCGCCGTTGAATTAATATAAAAAATGTCCCGAGTTAAAGAAACAATATACTCCGATCTTGCAATTATCGTTACGGAACTCTCGGTTGAGCACTCAGCGTTTATGTACGTTTTAATACCATTCTGCCAGTTGTGTTTACGCTCGGAACAGCTGATGAATCTATAGATAGTCGTCCATGATGCTTTTATTTATATATTCAAGAACTTATTTAATCTATTTATAAAACATGATATTAAATGAATAAATTAAAAATCAACACACAAATCAGGTTTACAGTAAAAACAATACAAAGAGACTTAATACCAGAAAAAAAAAATCAGATAATTATTGTAAACCCAGCAAAGTTGGTCACAAATAAAAAAAATAAGTAGTTTTTTATGTTCTGTGATGATCAATAATATATACAACTTTATACTTCGGATGGTATTTAAGCTTAAATATTTTTTACGCAATAATTTCATTGAGTATACAGAAAAGAAAATACATAGAAAGTTTAAAAAGGAAATTCTAGAATACTTTTAACAAAAATAATATAAAAAATAATATAACTTCAAATTTCAGTTACAATTTTTATAGTCTTAATAATTTTAAGACTAAAATTTTCTATAAAATGTCAATCTTAGTGTCTGTTAAGCGATGTGTCCAGTCCGTATCACTTTTCGATTTATTTTGGAAAGAGAAGGGCTGTACATTTATTAAATCAGCTTTGAGAACAATATTATTATTTGTTATTCGTCATTGACGTAGTTACTGTCTAGAATAAAATGTTTAACGAATTATTTATTCATTGAAATTGTTATGTTACGTTTCGTTCAGACATCATCAGCTGTATAGTAACTTGCAGACATTAGATCTCTATCCGACCCTATCCTAGGTTTGACTATCCCACACTGGTCAATGGCAATGGAGTTGAATGCGGTGAACGTATGTTCTATGGTTGACAGCCCAGTCCACCAATAATTACTGAATGCTTTCAGACATGCGATCGTGCCATAATTCTCTAATCCGTGAACAGAACAACGATGAATGCACAAGCTTGTTGAACCACGACCTCCGGTTTCTGAATTATAGTCCATTCTACATAAGATACTACGGAGGAGCGTTGTTCGTTTAAATAAATCTGCTAATTAAAAGCTTCTGAAAAACAAACCTGATTCGATTGATTTTGGATTTAACATGAAAAACCTGCGAGTTTTTCTGTCGATATTCTCGATCATTTTGAATCGATGAGTCAAACAATAGGTTTGACGAGCAGGCTTATGTATTATTATACACCTTATGAATAAGTCTTCCATAATTACGAAAATGTCATTGTGACCGCAAATTTGCTAATTTAATCCGTAGGAACCATGTACTGACGTTGACCTGCACGAAGCTTTTGTTTGAACTTTGCGACACTCGTATGGATTTGAATTATAGTCCATTCCACTTAATTAAACGATAACACTACCGAGTAGTGGACTGCTTGCTCGAAGTTTTTAACTAAAAATCTGTAATATGACAAGTTCTAAAAAACAAAACCTGTGCTGCGATTGTTTGTTGGATTTTAAAACATGACAAATGAACAATTCGCTGAGTTTTTTCTGTCGGTATTTCTCAGGTCTATTTTGAATCGGTGGTTCAAACTAGGTTTTGACCTGAGTCAAAGCTATATATATATATACATACAAACACTTCTTCATTGAATAAAGATATTTGATATAAAGAAAAATGTGTTTTTGTAGCTAAAAATATTGTCGTAATTAAGATGACGGCTCGTCAGGGCAGCGCATTGCCACGTCGCAGTTTCTATTCATTGAAATCATGTTACGTTGCAATGCAAATATCGGTTGCATCTCTATTTAATTACGTTTTTTGTATGCTTTTCAGTGTTATACTGTTTCGGGCTTCCTATCCTTGCCTCATTCTCTATAAAAAAATTCTAATGGGAAAATGTACCGCTTACATACTTTTTTCGTTTCATAATACAACATATCGTTTGAGTATTATTTTTAATTAAGCAAATACATTAAAACAAACCCCGTACGTTTTTTAATTACCCCCCGGTAATTACTTTAAATGTTCTTTGCTTTATCGGAGTTACTTATTTTATTGTATAAAATCCCAAATGTCATCACAAATTGTGAATTTATATATGTTTCGATTATAATTCAGATACAATAATGGTCTATTATTAAATTTATCTATGTATTTATTATTCTGTTACCGACGTCTATGATATCGATATTGTTAAATAATTTATATTTTATTATACATTGTACAGCACGTGTAACGCCTCAATCTGTTACAATAATAGAATCCAATAAACACCGCAATTAGATACTATCAAATACTGGATAGTTATTACTTTGTACACCGATTTGCAACTGTTCACGAGAACTGTCGATTGGCCGCCATTCGGGAAATGTAGAATTGCGATAAACGATATAACATTGCAATTCCCGGAATCAGACCAGCGTATCTGTGACACGCCATGTCAACAAAGAACTATCCCCGATATTGCAGACTACATTACACATATCGAATTCATGACACGAATATCTTTACGCTGTTAAATAGCCTTTGTGCAAAATTATGTCATGTTTCAAGCATACATTTTACAATTAGTCACATATTTCAAATCTATTTGTTCGGATGCAGTAACGAACAAGGAGATTCCTTCGAACATAATTTTTAAAACGTTACGATTATGGAAAAGTTTAAAAATAAAAACCATTTTTAGTCCTTTAAAGACGTAGTTCGTTAGAAGATTTTGTACTTACGAGTTTGAGGGGCGGAATTTGTTTGCTTTTCTAGTCTCTTGTCATAATCTAAACAAGGTACTTCACTGCTTTTTACTCATTCTAAGTTATGAGTGTTACGCAAACTAATGCTGTTTATTCCGTTTAACTTGACATTTGAGAACTGTTTTGCTTTTATATTTTAAAGAAGTTTTAAAGCACTCAGTACTTTTTAATTGTATTACACTAATTTAAGAAAACTTTATTAGTTGAGTACAAAATTACGATGTTTTAGGGAAAACATTAGAACGAAAGAAGTTTCTTGCTTTCAATTATAACTGCCTTGTAGATTATAGGCAATCCAATCTGGTCATATTATATCTTCAATGTATGTGAAAAAAATTTTCCAACAGCTAAGATCTTTGTTTTTGTTGTGACAACTGCCTTATTGACGTAATTTAAAAAACAAATCCCCGGTGATCTCTGGTAACGTCTAATTTTCGTTTAATTAAACAGTTATGAGTTCTTCTCATGTGTTTTAAAATATAAACTTGAAATACTTAGTAACTTAATGAAAAACAATCAAGCAAATGCTCTTATTAGTAACAGATAGTGTTTTATTTATTTGATTCTACGTATAGAGTATGCAAAAAAGTATAGTTCATTCATGTACATAACTTATATAATGCTTCTAACGTTCCAATTCTAATAAATTTATAACGTCAAATAAAGTTCAGAACGATACTGCAAGACTAATACAAAAGTGTACCATTGCAACCGCAATAGACCCATTATTATGAACTAGCGAGTTTATCTCTGACAGTTTTAATTTCAGTTGCATCCGACTTTTGCGCTATCTGATGATGCTACATCAAAGTGTCCGCTTTTTGTGCTCGACTTTTAGATCTTGTTTTGATGCGGTTTCCGTTACATTGCTTCTAAAATTATTTGCAAAGCCATTTTTATGGGCCAACAACTGCCTTTTCTTGACTATTTTTTATCCTTAAAAATTAACTCGTATTTCGTAGCCTTTAAAATTAACTAATAAAAAATGTTGTCAAGCAAGTTTTAAGTTTCATATACTTAAGGGAAAGTTTTTGACAAGTTTTTGATCTTTTCTTATTTATTTAACATGATTATCAACTTAAGTGAACACGTTACTAAAAATTGGACAAAATTTTATGCAAATAAAATGAAAACTATCGATCGAACTTAGACTTCGGAACACGATAATTAATTCATAAATCACTAATATAGATTGAATACTATAACCTCGCATATTAATAAAACAGTATAGAAAAACAGCTCCAATCGTCGTTTTACCAACAAACAATTGTCCTGTAATATATGTATAAATAACTTTTAACATGTTAACATAAAAATCCTAAGTAAACCTTCAAATAAAAATAGAATCCACGATTACGTTAAAATAAAAAGCTTTATTGTTCCCGATTGCTATTTCTGTTTTATTTTGTAGGAATTTGGCTATTTCAATAGCACGATCCTTTGCTGCACACGACTGTTAGTCATGATGTAATTGGCTGCCGCTGCACAGTCGAAAGCGCAAAAATCTTTGGCGCGCCGTCCGCGCTGCCGACTTTCCACCGTTTCAATAAAAATGAGGAACTATCAAAAGAACAGTTGCGAGAATTTTTTTTACGTTCGCAACTGGCCGACGTATATATTGACCTTTCATTTTAAAGCTTTGTAATATAGTCCGTCTAGGGAGTCTATTGTGTACTTTAATTAAATGTTACGTTTCATTGATATTTAAATTACAGTAATGGTAAATGTGTACTTTATAAACGGCTAAACTCACGAGTTTCGGATCTATCGCAGGTCGTTAATTAGGACGAGTGGGTATATATATATTTTAATCCCAGCATCATAATATCAAGGAACTTTTAATTGCGTCCCGTCGTTGAAATTGTCACTTTAATGAATTTTGGTTACAAATATTAAATATTTACACATACGTAATACAGGAAGTCGTTTATCCAGTTTTCCTTTGTATTGAACGATATTACGGAATTAATAGATGAGTATAACTACTTATATCTGCCATAATTGTGTAATTTGTTTTAACGTTAACATAGAGTATAATAATATGAGTGCTTGACATTGACATGAGCAATCGAATGGTCGCTGTATTTTTTTATTTTGATCAAGAAAGAATACATTATTTACGCTTCTATATGAAGCCTGAATAAAATAAAGTATTTTTGACAAGTTTATATTTTAACTGTTGTACGGTTGTTGTGCATTTTTCAATTCAATCCGCAATCTTCTTAAAGCTTTAAGTTTGAGATACCAAATAAAGAGCAGTTTTAAAGGTCGGCTATACATAATAATGAAAAGACCTGAAATCAAGTTGTGGAAACTAAAATTTTATGAAAGTGACACAACATGTAAAGTGGTTTCATATGGCTTATTAATTTTGTTTAAACTGATAATGATTTGATTCATTCTGATCGACTTCGTACCCAATGTCACACTAATATAATAATACAAGAATTTTTCTTTGCGGTGTAGTGTAATATCATGCATCATCAGCCTTTGATAGTCCATTGCTGGACATAGGCCTCCCCTAATACACCCCTCTCCATTGGGTGGTTTGGACCGTATCCCACCACGCTGGTCCAATGCGGGTTGGTGGGTAGACCGACTTTTTACATGCCCATCCGACGCATGGATCATCTTACTTTTCAGACAACTGGGTGATCGGCCCAAATTGCCCTAACCAACTAGGAAACAACAATGAAAATTTGTTGTGTCCCCGCAGGATTCGAACCCACGACCTCCGGTTTCTAAAGCACACGCCCATACCACTAGGCTACGGAGGCAGTTCAGTGTTTGTAGTGTAGTGTTAGCCGTTAATTGAATATACATTTTTAGTGCAATGTCTCTCAAAAGTTTGAATCTTTTATTAGTATATCCACAATGATTGAGAAATATTTCGATTAGCTATCACTATAAACGGAGATAAAGTATTTCTTAAATGTTATATAAATGTTAGTTATTTTTTTGGTCAATTATTTTTGCATGTCATAGTTTATAGAGTGTTTTTATGGACCTCTTATACTAAGGCGCAATTTTAAGAATCATATAGGGTTCGATTTTCCGACAATCATTTCAATTTCCTGGCATAGTCGTGCAATTTCCTCGTGTTTGTCCCACGACTTCTCGGCCGAGCGGTGTTATGTCAAAGGCAACTTGTAGTATCATGACGATTGGTATTATTTTTTTCTATGGAACTGTGAACTAATGTACTTCACATTCCAAATTAATTTACTTTAGATTAATTATCTATTTTATGTTGTTTTCTTTTCTTGCCAAAGGAATAGCGAATATAAAACTATTCGATTGGACATTGTTAAAACAACAGAAAAAAGCGATATGAAAATAATATAAGAGGTATAAATTACAGTTTTATGTAAGACTAATTGTTGTAATTTTTACGGATTTTATCGCGTTTAATTATTTTGCAATTATTCAAAATTGTACTCGACCTTTCAAACGCATCCAGGGTCCATCTATGGTCACGGGACCAACGAATTCTATCATTTATCATGTATTGTATTAGAACAGAAATTATGAGACTTCTTTTATAGAAATAAGGTTTTATTTGTGCGCGTATTTGAAACTTCTTGAAAATTGCTAGTAATAACACCGAAATGAATCAATTTTTATTGCATTTTTGACAAGTTTGAAACGTGGCGTTATTTGATTGTGGCAACATTTTCAAGTTGTTAATTGCAATTGCTCCGCAACGGAATTTTCGCACAGACTTGCATCTCAATTAGTGACTAAGCAACAACAGCTGTCGATAACCTCGGCTTTGAGCGTAAATAGGTAATGGTTGTGTTCGGATTTTAGATTAATTATTGATGCTTAATAAATTTACTTTGGAAAAGTGACGGCCATTTAAGAGCATGCCTGAATTTTAATAATAATTGAAAAAGCATTTCCAAATATAATAAGTGAGATAAGGACAAAAGTTATTCGAGTCATGACTAATATATTAGTAGAAGGTTTTTTTAAGGAAAAATAACTTTACAGTAACGTGCAAAGTACATGTAATAACTTAATGATTTAAGCCTTTTTCAAGCCGTTTAAGGATCGAAGTTTTTGCGAAATAGAATATGAAAATATAGGTTAGTTATGAGTTTTTCCATTGTGCCGCTTAATTTATGACTGAGTTTTATGCTCAGCTTTATTTATTGTATAAAAAAGATTACTACAGGAGCTACGATTTCCTTCACAAAAAAATTAACATACGCAATAAATTTCTTCATTACATAAAACCCCAATTACCAATGATGAAACCTTAATTATAAAAAATACTGTAACTCTTTAACCAATAAAAGAGCTCTAAATGAGAAAATAAAAACAACATCCTAAAAGAATAAAACTAGGACTCAATGTTGCCTATTATGGTTAGTAATAAAAATAAGCTGGAGAAAAGAGAAACCGCCAAGCTTTTCATTTCTTTCTAACATTGACTCTTTTCCAAAAGAGATTTTACGCCGCTTTAGAAGTTATTTTACTGGTCCCGCATTAAAATTTGTTTTATAACAGCAATGCGTAAATTAAATTAATTTATTTAATTATGTTAAATAGATCATTATTGCATTTCATTTTCTTCTTTAGTATTTATAATATTGTAAAAGTTTTAAGGATGTTTTGTAGAAAAGATTTTAATCCTTTATACAAAGCTCTACAATGCGTATAAACAATAAGGAACATAAAACATTACTTCGATTAAAATTATATAAATATATATATATAATTGAAGACTATGCATTAACGAGTTCTCGTCTGTTTGTCCTCATTCCAATCTAGTTCCGTTCACAACTTACTAACTTTAAAGTAAATGCTGAAACCATTACTTGAAACGTCAGTCAGATGCTCTCTTACAAGGTTTCTAGTTTACGACTACAAAACTTATTCTGTAAGATAAGACTATCAACTTTATAAGAGTTTGGTAAAACAGAGATTTTTAGTGTTGTTGAATACAATTGCATACAATACAAATGAATGCATTCAGTTTTCTTTAGGAAATATCTATTAATGGAATTTGAGCGTAATGCGAGGCGAGTTAAACATTTAACTGATGACAATTCATACGTTGTTCGAGAGAACTGGGACCTTGTGACGTATGGTCTGCATGCATCTTTTTAGGTTACAAAAAAGTGTCCATGACAAATATAGCATACGACGATATTGCCTTGAACCACCTCATCTTCACCTCAAAATCTATACTAAGTAATTACACTAGTTAAGATGGCCTTAGAGAGTAGAGTTAGCACTATTAATAATTGCTGTGAAAATAAGCACCACGATGATAATCGTGTTATTAATTTACTGTAAATATGAAAACTCACTGAAATATAAATATATATATATTTCATTATTATTAATTTCAGTTCTAGTAACAGGTCATTCAACTCAAGTGTAATAAAAACACTATTTACTTGCTACTACATTTAGTTTTAGAGCTAGCACCATAAGCCAAAGTAAATATATAAAATGATATCTGACCATCGCCCGCATGAACTAGACCGCAATGCGTGTACAAACCGTTTTAACTTTTGCAGCCATACCCTATAATGACATAGTGCACTGTTTAAGAGCCGGCGTTGCGCGCCGCTTCTATAATTTGCACACACGAACGTAAAATTGGTGTAAATTGTCCATTTATTTGGAATTACGAATCGCTCTACAATAGTTTACAGTGTGTCGAAATCATTGTACTATTTATTGTATGCGAATTCCGATAATTTTACGACGTCTATAACCAATATAGTTTTATTGTTGATGTCATAAGCTAATTGATTTTAGTAGGCGTCGTCTCTTTGTTGTCTTAAGTAAAAATATTTGAAATAAAAAGCTAATAGCTATTATAAATATATTTTTATCTGATTACAAAATACGAAAATCTCTTTTTATTTATAATGCTCCATTAGTTTACTTTTATACACCAATTTATTTTCAGTTATTAAACTTGCATTTTTTATGAGCGCGGACGTATGAATGATTGTTATCCCATGTTATAAGATGGCACTTTGGGGACCGCTTACTCACGCTGTGAAAGCAATAAAAGTAAATAACTTTTATTTCCTTAAAAGCTTCTTAAGGGATAAGTAACGAAATGTGCTGGTTGGCCTACAACAGACTTACTTTGGTCATGTTCTACAGCAGTAAAAATATGTTAATTTTTTATAAAAAACAATGAAAGGTAAAGACATTTACTAAGTTTATCAGTAATTCTATTCAAAGCTCTCGTAGTCTGTTAGTCTTAAAAAAAAACTGGTTAATTAAAAAAAAAAATTGTACAAACGGACTGATTTCGATTTTTTTTTGGTTTAAAATCAGTTTAAGATTAAATATAGCGTAGGAACTTAATCGATAAGAGGTATATTTTTATCAAATTATATGTCAGTGGTTTCACAAAACCTTGTGTTACGGAGTAACATATGTTAAAAAAATTGTATGTTATATAAAGCGAAATAAAAAAATATGTTTCTCCATAAAATATTATGTAAATATCTATGTTTTTTAAGAATGTTATATAATCAATTTAGAAATTGTTCCATCAGTAATGGGAAAAGAAACTAAAAATTCTAGATGCTAATTCATAGGCAAATATTTGGGATTGTTAACCTTTTATATTATACTTTCGTCCCACCCCATCTGTATTTAGATATAGTAGATAAAATAAAATATAATGCGAGCACTAAAACAAGATATAAATATATTTTATGCTGCTTTTAGAACGTGGCAGTTTAGACCAAAAAGAGCAGCTACTCTCCAAACTTAGAGCCATTATTATGAGTTAATGCGCTTATCAGTGACAGTTTAAAATTCAGTTACGAGTCATCTCTCAGCGTATCTGATTACAGTACGTCAAAACGGAATATGTTTAATGCAATTTATTAGCGTGATACGTTCCAAACTTAATTAAAGCACGTAAGTCCGCGTTGGTCGTGCCCATTATTTATGAAAGTCACGCATTTTTTAATGAATGTAATTTTTTTTCGGACTACGTAGGAAAACGAACTTTGTTTACTGTTGTAATGAGTGAAATTTTAATTTTGACCTTTTTTTGTTTCAGGTAATAATTTAAGTTCAAAACAGTCTCTACAATATGGTCACTGAGTAAGTTATTTAATTATTGTAGGTTGACCAATACAGAAGCAATTATTTCATTAAAGACAATTATTTAGTTTTAATCGGGTTTAATTTGAAAAAAAATATTGAATCTAAATTATTCTCTATCCAATCGAAACGCTGTTATGGTGAATAACTTAAATATTTTATGGTTCTGTCACGATAATTACTTAGACAGGCGACTGGCAATAAAATGGACCGTTTTATTTCTAAGCAACATTAATCAACAAAGTAGACGTAAAACTTTATAACCAATCACCTTTAAAATGTAATTGGTTTATTGACGATATCCTTGTATCGATTAAATCAGTGTTATTATTATTACAAATTTTTGATAAAAATTATAAAATTTCGGTCGGTTTTAGTAAATTACATACATTCACTTAGGTGTTTTTTTTCTACACTATTCTATATGTTAACATAGTTATGGCACTATTTAACACCACTTAGGTTTTAGTCAACAATCGCATAAGTAGTTAATTGCACCCGTTCTTTGCAAGAGCTTTTAGTTTGAAAACAGACGCGTCTGTACCTGAATAACAATAAATAGCATAAAGTGGTATAAACCTTGATATATTTTTGAGGTATGAATTCCTTTTGAGGTCACTTGATATTTGAAAATTATGCTAATAAGCTAATACGTATAGTTAGCAAATAGAAATTCTTAAAGATTGAGAGAAAAGGTAAATAACCTAAGTTAAGTACCGAAAACTTGGTTTGTGATAAGAAAAGGCGATAGCATACATGAGTTTGCGTTAACGTGATTATCCTTTAGAAATAGGTGCGTGACTAAAATTTCTCTATTATAGACGAACATAGAATTATTTTATTTTATGTACAGAAAACTTTCGAAAATTGTTACCAGTAAAACACTATGTGGTATTCGTTTTTTTATTGGCTACGCTGGCAGACAGCAATCGGTCCACCTGATGGAAAGTGGTCACCTACGCTTCATAGACTTTGGCAATACCAGTGGTATCACCAACGCATTGCCTACCGTGAGACTTAGGATGTTACGTCTCGTTTACCCAGTAAATACGCTGGCTACGGTGCCCTTCAAACTGGAAAACAGTAGTGTTTTCACACACTTTCGAACTTCAGTGGTACCGCCCCATGCAAAAAATAATTGTACAAGAAATATTACACTTTACTATACATTTTTTGCCTCTAAATATAAAGTTTAAATAATTTATAAACAATTACAACTTAATATGATTTCAAAAACATTTTTAATAGGTTTTGTTCTAAAACATTATCTTAGTACATTAACGCTGAAATACATTTGTTTAACGATGAACTGTGCGGACTTAAAAATGAATGAAAAAGGGTCAGTGTTAAGCATAACAAAGCCCTGATAACAAATGCATGCACTGTCCTGCGAGGGAGCAATCTAATTAAATTTAAATTACCATATTAAGTTAAAATTACGTGAACAACTTGGACTTATTTCTTTTATTAGAAAGGTGACTCGAAATTTAAAACGTGAGTAGTGTTTAAAAGTAACACCTCGCAGACATTGATCGGAATAATTGAATTTCAGACCACGTGGCATAGATACTGCGAAGGTGACACAAGACACGACAGTAGGTTGTCTAAATATATATTATGTTAGAAAACAAATAAAGTAAATTTCAAACTGTCAAAAAGATGAAACCTGTAAGAATTCTTTGACTGGGAAGACAGTTAAATTTGATCTATTGATCCTTTTCTAAAAGTCGTCTAGGTTGATGATATTTACCAAAGTGTGTCTCAATATTTTTTTTGTAATTTGTAGTGGGTAATAACTTCTTGACTACTTGGCCACAATTTTTGCATTTTAGCTTGTGAAATTCATGCTAGGCCTCTCAACTATTGTAGCATGTTTAACATGTTTAGATATAGGGATTAGTCAATTAAAATTCATTTGAAAATTAATATGATAGTCTAGAAATTATTTTAACTCTACGATGATGATGATTATTATTTATAATTATTTCTATTGCTTACGCGAATATTATACATTATTAAATAAAATTACTTTACGGATTTTATCGTGTTTATTTTACATTTTAAATTCCCGACGTTTCGAACACTTTCCAGCGGTCGTGTCACGGGTAGACTGAGATGTCATGCGTCTTCTTGCCAGTGCTGAAGCGGGTTTCCAGATCTTAATTTTATGAATTATTTTTAATTTGTGCATAGGTCGGAGCTATGCAAAATGAACTGATTTTATCTGTACAGCCGGCAGTGGTATTATGCTTGGGTTTAAATTTTAATTTATTAATTATGGGATCCCAAGCAGGTGGTAGAACCCAACCATCTTCTCTATTGTATATAATTTAAAATGTAAAATAAACGCGATAAAATCCGTAAAGTAATTTTATTTAATAATGATTATTATTTATATTTAATACTTTACCGATCTGTTTGATGTCATAATTAAATGTAGGTAACGTTTTTAATTTTACAACTGCGGTGAACGGTCTTGTTGTGATTCGGGCTGTCATTGTTATCCACTGTAAACGGCATTGTTTCCAAATATATTAAACTTCTAATGTAAATATATTTGGGAAGTTATCTATGTCCTAATTAAAATTAAACTAAAAGGTTTTATGTGTTTACGTAAGTTTTTACTTCATTTGTACACTGTCTACTCTTTAAAAGCGTAATTTAAAATGTTCTACAAGTTATTGATCTTACTTACATTAATATCGTGGGAACAAGTAAGAAAGTCAAGAAAAAGAACAATTGTAACAATAATTGTATTGGCACTTAAAGCACAAAACACACAACACATCAAGTATTAATGAATTGAAAGTTTCAATGATAGAAATATTTAGTAACGGTGTGCAGGCGTTCGAAGATTGATGATCGTAATTGGAAACGTGACAGGGAACCTTCTGGAAATCCCTTTATTTAAAGTTCAAATAGTTTGAAAGCCCTTCAACTTCGTGAGCAAAACTTGTGTACTGTGATGTATCTATTATTTGTTCGCACACATTTGTTAACGACAGAACTTGCAGTTAATATTGTTTAAGATGTCTAGTGTCAATTTAACATGAGACAGTACGAATTGTATACCGTTCAATGTAACAGTAAAATCTTTGACAAATTGACACAATACACTTGACTAAAAATGCTACATTTGATCTGAAATATTGGTAATATTTGTAAATAAAAAGCCACGTCAAAAGTCCTCAATATCCACGAGTATCAATACATATTGTTTTTATATTTTCGTTAAAAATGTAAATTAAATATTCATCTGTAAAGTTTTTTTCATTTAAACGGTAGTTTTAAAAACTGTTTTACTTATCAAATAATCATGCTTCTTGTTTAGTAGTCTACACAAAGATACAAAAGATTACTTTATTTAACTTTTCAGGTGTATCATATGTAACACACCTGAAAAGTCATATTTCAATAAATTAAGAAATATAACTGGTGCATTAATATGAAGTTATTAAATGAAACGCTACTCATCCGGAAGCCATAGCGGTACTTTTCAAAGCTTTATCTCGTAATTACAGGAATGCATTGTACGTAGTCGCTTCAATACGTTGCCCGTTTATAGTAATTTTCGCAAATGATCATGTGAACTGGAGCGAATGCAACAGTTTCTAAATACATTTTTATATTTACTTATTTGCAACGAGAAAATGTAACGTCTTTCCTCAGGACTTGGAATTCACGGACAACGTTATTATTAATATAATTGTATTAGCTTTTTGTTATAATAATACCGGTGGTAGGTCCCTGTTTACGGAGACCGTCTGGTGGTACCACTCGCGGTGCCTATTTCTGCCTGCGAAGCAGTAGTGTGAAAACACTGATGTGTTCCGGTTTGAAGGCACCGTGCCAGCGTATTTACTGGTAAACGAGACTTAACACATTATATCTCAGGGTAGGCAGCGCTTGGCGATACCAGTGGTATTGTCAATGTCTTGGGTGTCGGTGACCACTTTCCATCAGGTGGCCTGACTGCTCGTCTGCTCTGCGTAGCATCAAAAAAAATACAGCATAGTAACAGATTTTACAGATTGTTTTCGGGCAAAACTCATTTAATTGAATTAACTGAGGTTGTAAAGTATGCTATTTAATGTGTAGTATTGGCCTTATGCTAAAGTAAATTTGAATATAAAGGTAAATGCGGTGATTATAGTATGGCAATAGATTTTGTTATATGTACAGAATTTAAGGTCGTTTATCTTCGAACAAATGCTTTACATGCGAGTTTAGTATCGGGCGTATATCGCTTTAAATGCAGCAAAGCCATTTAGTATCTTTATAGGAATATAGTAGGGAATAAACAAGGAATTTCGGTAGCCGGTGAGAAATATTTTACAAAAATAGTAGACAATCTCTATTGGCGAATTTCTCGATATTGGGTTAAATTAGATTTCTTAGTAAAGTATCATTTTGGACAGTAAATGGTAGATTATTAACTAACCCGTAGCCTGAATAAAGTTCTTTTTAAAGTAATAATCTTATGTCTTCAAAATGAAAAATAAATATTTTTGTATTATTCTCCAGAAACACAAAGTATAATTTAATATTTAAGTGATTGATAATTATGAGTTTAAGAAATTATTTTAAATTAAATTTACATATCAATTACATATTGTATTATATATTAAATGTCGCAGTTAAATTAATTTAACAGCGAAGAAACTAAAATAAGTTTTATATTATTATCATTTGTTATTTTACATTGATAAACAGATTCAATTGTGAAAAATTGCAAAAGCGCATTCCATTTTTGGTCAGTTAACTGCGCATTGGCTGTTACTAGGTCGTTAAATCTAGAGTTATGGCTTCATGTCGAGGTGACCTTATTCAAAGTTTATCGTACGTTGAGTTATTGAGAAAGATTTTCGTAATGAATTGGATTTTTTAACAATGGCAACTTTTGTATTCGAAATTTAAAGTATTTTAAATGTATAATCAAAAGTATTGATGCAAGGATTATTTGTATACGTACTTTAAATGGTCAATTACTTTTCTTAGTATCTTGCTAAAGAAATATTATCTGTTTTTGATTTATTGTGGCTGTTTCTTGTATACAAATATAAGCTGGACCTATTAGAAGGCTTTCCAGGTTTTTTGTATAAAGTAAATATAATTCCTCTTTTAAAATCTGTCGCTATATTTAGATTGATTGATGATGTGAATTTTGCTATTATTGAAGATAACGTTTTTAAGTATAGTTAGATGTGTCATAAATTTATTTTTGGGTGTGAAAATTTTATGTTAATTTTTGGTTGAATATCTTTAAATCAATTTGCATTTAAATTTCAACAATTTGTGAAAAATTAAATAATATACCTAGTCTTTATGATCAGCGCAACTGTTCTGTTGTGGATTATTATTTTTACATAATAACACACATTTATTTTACAATCAAAAATATTAAATTAACTCAAGTTTTTAAAATTATTAGTTATTACAAAAAAAGTTTCCATTACGTTATTTTGTTATAAGTGAATTGTAATCTGTATTTGAAATATTGCCACTATTTTTTTATCCCTTTTACCCGTTATTGAATGTACCGGGCTAGCGGTATGCGTAGATAGCGTTTTGTCTCAATTTATATTTCAAAACAAACCTGCTCATACAGTCAAACGTTATTTTATGCGTTGCCATCACTGACGTTTTTATTCATATAACTTTGTTATGCTCTACCTTTGATATAATTCAGTAGGGATTGTACATTCAAGCGCTTAAGATCTTTTGTTTAAAAGTGAATCTGCTATGTGATAAAAACAACAAAAGCTATTGCTGATTTTTCCTTTGTCTCAACGATTTTCACTTTCGTTATGTTGGACGTCAAAGCGTTTATTCCTTATCACACATACCCTTTCCCTAGCCAGCGTTCTATAAAAATTCGAATGTATCACTATTGTGATTTTTCTCTTACATTGAATAATTTTTGTAATATTGCTTTTTTCAGGAAACGGGAAAAATGCTAATGCATTATGACTTATTTATACTGTTTGTTTTTTGTGATATATCTACATTTGTAACTGTTGTGATGCCGTTTCGTAAAAGGTCTTAATAACGAAAAAGGTCTAACCTTTTTCATATTAAAGGTACAATTATTTGAACGGTACCTTAATGTTTTCACTTAATTGGTTTCAATAGGCCTTTATCAAAGCTGTGGGTACATTAGAGAGCTTTAATGGAAATATATGTGAAATGCCTTTTCATTTCTTCATTAATTCAGTTTAATGAGTCGTGATTTAGCGAAATAATCTCCGTAATTTACGTTTACACACGGCTCAGAATCTTAATTACGTTGTTACGTAGTATTTTATGAAATATACCGGTTTTACTCCGATAATCCCAATTTTTTTTTAAAGAATACTATAACTTGGCCGGGTCTGACCATATTAATGGACATTTAACTGGCTTCAATATGCACTTGTTAGTGTCAAAATATAAGAAAACTTTTACGGCATGCCGAGAATAATTAAAAGAAATTACACAAATATTAGACAGATTCTTGAATAATTAAAAATCCACCCACCAACCTGAATGGACCAGCGTGGGATACGGTCCAAAAACCCCCTAATGGAGAAGGCGTGCATTAGGGGAGGCGTATGTCCATCAGTGGACTAATACGGATGATGATGATGAACTTAAAATCACAGGTACAGCGAAGGGAGGTTTTACGAAAGCATGGACGCAAATAGCTAAAAAACGAAAATGGCCTAACAATAAAATAAAACTTTATTCCTATTTTTTAATTAGTCAACCTACGAAATCACGCTAAATGATAAAGTTTTCATTGCGGCAAGTAGTGTCTGAGAAGATGATTACTACTTACAGGCAAATTTGCAATCGAACTTTGTTAATATGAGGTGTCTTTTTAGAACTTGCGGTATCCTTGTTTAAAGTCGTCGATTTTCTACGTTACTTGAGGAAGTATAGCTTAATTTTCTTCAGGCATTAGTAGTATACAAAGGTGTTTCACCTTTCACATTAACTTTAAAGAATTTTTTATTTATTAATAAAAAAAAATCAGAACTTAGATCTCATGTCAATGCAACATTTTACTGGAACCTTTTATTAACATTGTTTTTTTATACAGTTGACACAGATAAGCTTTTATAGCTTTAGTTGGATACGATTATATTTCTTAGTTTTTTAAGATATTATTTCAACATAACATAAAAATCGAATCTGTTTCTGAAAAATTGATGTATCTTTTCCTATTTTTGTTATGCTACTATATCATTGATATCCGCATTCTATCAATTAGTGAAATTAACTAAATGTGAATAAACTAGCGAACTTGTTTGATGTTGTTGATATCGTTTGTTAAACATTTTACTATTAAAATATAGTATATCTCAAAATAAGATCACCACAACAGAGCTTTTACGTGGTAATTTGTAAAATAAAAAAGTTCTTATTACTTTCTTTATAAAAAGTGCTCTTTATACATCCCCGTGGGAAAGCGACACTACTTTTAAATATAAGCGGGGGCGCAAGATTGCAACTTAAAAAAGGTGACGGAGTTGCGCATTTTGTACGGTTGAAAATTGGCTCGGGAGCAAGTAGTCCTTTTTAATATCGCTACTCCGATGGGGTCGAATCATAAAGTTGGCTGTCAAATAATGCCTTTTGTGGTATTTACTGTTTAAATAATGTAACCCTTTAAATGTATAAAGGTTTTATACTAAATCCTCGCGATATAGTCACAAATATTTTAAAGTATAAGCTTAAATAATAAATTATTACAATAACATATACGTGAAAGGCTGTTTAATATAACTTATTTTTTTTAATAATACTAAAAGAAATACGAACAATACCGCTACAAGTTTGCAGGAAATACTTAGCCGTTTTTGGCCACATACTGTTGAGGGTATAAAAGATAGCATTAACATTAATGTTATAAGAAAAAAGAGGACAGCTGGTGTATGGCATCACGTTTTATCCGTCGCCCGGCTAAAAGAAAACAAGACTAATGGCTACTATTTTGAGGATTCACTCCGCGGGCGTTGTCAACATATCTTTAACGTTTTTGTTCGCACTGCTATCACATCTTTTGATATTATCAGAGTTTGTTCCGATTTTATCACTCCTCGTGAATATTAAATCTCATATTTTATCAAGACATTCACCTTCAACGTACGAAGATTAATATGTTTCGATTAACGTTAATGACTGGCAGCCTGCGCGTTGCCTCACGCTACCTACAGCTGCGTTTCGTACCATAGCACCATTAGTCTTATCATGTGATGTGAAATAATTGTAACAATTTCCTACTTTAATATAATTTAAGTAGGACGGATGAGTTTCGAAGTCGGTGCCGGTCGTCTAGAGCATCTTTGACAGACATTTTAGTACGTCAGCGCTTTATATAAATTGACGTTTCAATCGATTCACCGAATTTAGATTTAGGTTCTGGTTACGGCGGTCGGATATAAATTCCCCTATGTTTAACTGTGATTATGGTAAAACTAATTGATTTAGAATTCTTGACAACTACAATATCGAATTGCTAAGAAAAAAGAAAGTTTTCAAATTATACCAATAGAGTTTAAGCCTGACCTAGTTTTATTAAAAACTATTTATATTAAAATTCTTCTCGTGGCAATATAAAAAAAATTATAGACTAAAATAATGACAAAATGACATGTGGGATATAATTAACAAAGATTTTGGTTGATTTAAAAACTCGTAGTCTTCACGGAGTAAGTCACAGGAAAAAGCTTGTTATATTATCACCACAATATAATCAGAAGAGTTAAACAAAAAAAGCAACTGCACCTGTAAATATAACAATAGAAGTCATTTGACAATTTCTTATTTCGTAATACACCTAATACCACAATGGAGTAGAACCGACATTGTGACCCAAATATTTTTTGTTACTAATTTTGTATATTTTAAAATATTTTTTGTCAACGCAATAAAGTACTTTGTATGTAACAAGATTTTTTTTCCTTCTTTGGGTCTTGCTCTGCTAAGTTGTAAACATCCTTTCGGGACTAATTTCCTGATTTCTTTTTGTACAATTAATTGGAAAACTTTCTAATTGCTTTTCAGTACAATGTTTCTTGTTTATAAATAATTTTGTGTTAGCAGCGTTAATGAAGTCAGAATTGGTCCTGAAGGAATATACTTTTCTGAGAATTATTTACAAAAATCAAATACCTAACTTATTCCTTCATTTATGTAATCATAAAAAGAGTAGAATATAATAATTCTTGAATACATATTAATACAAATATATTATATATACTGTAAAGCGTTGTAGAAAGTTTTTGGCAGTAATGTAAGAAGTTAAAATACAGTTTACGAGGGATATAGCAAAATACGATAACAGTTTCATAAACGTTAGCCTAGGACATACTTATTCGGATCGAAAAGGATAATATTAGACTTTGGTTCGCCGCAGGTTATGAAATCGCTATTACATTTTAATAGAATCAGCCACCGATGTCACTTGAATCTCTACTCTTACCGTGTTTATGAAAACGGTTAACGCAGATAATATTAGGTTCTTGGATATGCTAATTTAAGGATATAGTGAAACGAATGTAGTTATTTTTAAATATAAAGTTGATTTCAATAAAGTGAAAATGCAGTTAAGCGGTTAGGGTAAAATTTTATATTTTGGGTTATTTCTAATACTTATAATATTTGTCTGTGAATATATTATGAATTGTTTTTTTCTATTTATTACTTCAGCTTACTTAATTATATAAGATTTTGAAATATTCATCAAGAAGACCCATGTTTTTCTTTTGTTTTTAGTGCTTAATGTCTGAAATTGTGAATGTAGTTGAATGGAAATTGATACAGAACAAATTTTCTTTGCTTTATTAATTGATGGTTCGTCCGTGCCAGTAAATGTGGGTGGTTGTACCTTTATGGCGGCTATAAAATTGCCATTTATCGTAATTTCAATGCAAAGCTATTAAATCGAGAACGCCCAACGGGCACTTTTCCTCAATAATTCGTGTCACAAGAAAGTGTAAATCATTTTGGAAACTAATTCAGAGATATGGCTTTTCTTAGGCTTTCTTAACTTAAATGTAATGAAATTCACAATTTTGTAATCCATACAAATTTGTCAATGACCTTAGCTTAATATAGCTTACAACTGATCTAATAATTAGATATTTGGCATTGTATTTTTTTATCTGAATCGAATAATTTGTTTAAATGACAAACAAATTATTTAGTTTAAACTAATAGTGAAAATATTGTTATTGGTTTATTTAGTTTAAATAAATAATATATCCGTTTTATAGAATTCGAAGTTACCCTAATTCTTGTATTAAATTAAATAAATTCGTCTCTTGTTCTGGTAAAGGAAAAAAATCTGTTCTAAGTTAGGTAGACTTGTGATTACATCATCAGCCTTTGATAGTCCACTGTTAGACATAGTCCTCCCCTAATACACCCCTATCCATTAGGGGGTTTTGGACCGTATCCCACCACGCTGGTCCAATGCGGGTTGGAGGGTGGACCGACTTTTTACATGTCCATCCGACGCATGGATCATCTTACTCTTCAGACAATTGGGTGATCGGCCTAAGTTGCCCTAACCAACTAGGAAACAACAATGAAAATTTGTTGAGTCCCTGCAGGATTCGAACCCACCACCTCCGGTTTCTAAAGTACACGCCTAGGCTACGGAAACAGTCATGTGATTCCAACCAGAAAATTAATATACTAAAATTCAAACAGTTAATTTTTTAATTGTACTGCTATTTATTGCCATGTATCTACTTTGTTTACATATTTTGATAGTCCCTTCTCTCTACGCTTATTAAAAGTTTATTCATACGTCTTATGAAAGAGTAATAATTTTATTACAAGCACTGTCAAATTAAATTTTATTACCAAAGTCGGGCCATTTATTCCTTACGATGTGATTTTGCGGAATTAGTCAAAAAGCTATCACTTGTATAGACACTTTGAATTGTGTAAGTTTTGGATTTATTGGTTTATTTCTTCAAGTAAAGTTAAGATTTTATTTTGGGTTTAAATTGTAATAATATAATAAATACGTAAATTTAAAAAAATTGTATGAATGTTTGTTCTCTTTTCTTTTTAAGAGAATAGTATAACATACTATTCTAATAAAATATTATCTTATAAAAGACAGTAAAATATAGACTCCCGTCTTTAAAATAAGTATAAATTATTTCAAATGTTAAGAGTTATGTATGTAAAAACAACTTCCATTTCACTTTCATTGCAAGCTATTTCGACATGCAATAATGTATGTAATAATTGTCGGTCGTAGATCGTATACCATATAAAGTTTGTTATCACCACGCCAGTGAAACCGCGGGCCAAAGCTAGTTTATTAATAAAATTGTGATATCTCTTCATTAAGTATTAGCTATGAATTATTCGCTTCATACCAAATTACTTTTCATACAAAACCACTGTTTTTCACGTGGTCGTGGCAGTTTGGCCTTTACAGCTGATTACTCTTACGACTGGAAATATAGATAAAGTATCACCATATAATATCATAAACAATGTAATTAACCATATTAATTTTCAATTATGCATTTGTAACATAAACTAAACTCGCAAATTTCATAATCAACTTCACGATAACATAAAACTTTGCGAAAATATGGCACAAAAACTGTTGTATGTTCGTCGTAACTGCTAAAATAAGTTAATATTTCAATACGTTAACACATGTTATTTAGGGTCACATATTCCAACTGGCAATATAAGCGACGGGAATAAATTAGAACATCGAAAACAAACTTTTTCTCTTTACAGAATTCCTCTTGGTAATTTGAATTTTTTCTCATAAGTGTCTCGTTAGGCTGTACCCAGTGACACTAGGCTCGCAATATCCGCTATGTACGGCGGCATGTCGCGTCCTTTTATCCCACATATTAAATGTGCCGCCAAATGTTTCATTCCTAATTTATTCCCACTCGGAATCGGGATAAAAACTCACCCTTTGTTCAGCTATCCGGTTCATATACGTATCCGTAATACGTTTGCTGGAGTTTTCGATCTCTTTACAAAAACCTTTCTAATGAAAAAATTCCTATACATCATAAAAATACGAATGAATATAATGTTTCGTTTTTGGTTCACTGTTTTGGATTTAAGTTCATTTTTACTTTAATTAACATTATCGTATCATTAATAAAATGAAAAAAGTTAAAAGGACAAGTAATAAAATGATTGTGCATTAAAATAACGACGAATTGCCAAGTCACGTACATATTATATTAATAGTAGGAATAAACATAAATTAGTTCATCCCGCAACGAGACTGTGCAGCGCGCTAAACAGCCAACGCTCTCACGACGAAATTCCAGAATACGCTTAGCTCATATTAGCAAATAAACTGAGAAACAAACATATTGGTAACTAAGCTAATAATTAAAAATAAGACATAAAAATTTTATAAACAAAGTTTAAATGACTAATGTCACTAATGGAGCAAAATCTTGACGGATTCTTATTGACGGACTGTTTCACGTGATGTTCAACCATTTAGAGCTGCGACATTTTATCGTCATTTCAGGTTTTATTTGGACTTTTATAGGATTAGACACATAAGGGTTTGGCCTTAAATAGTCCCGCTAGATTTCTTGCTAGGTATCTTTTCGCCTTTAACCTAATCAATATAAAACAAAACAGAACACGCGAGAAAAGTGCAAATACCTTATATTAGTTTAGGCTGGTTTATTTATTTGATATTTTTATTTAATCGGTAATACTAGTATCTCTTCATTAAGATTTTGACTATTAATTCTAATGACATGAAGGTGAGGTCATACACATAAATTCTAAATTTATATGACAGTAAAATTCTCAAATAAATTTGCTAATTTTCTTGTTTTTCTATTAAAAGTGAAGGGTGAGATCTAAGACATGAATTCTAAGCCTAAGTGGGTACAAAAAAATCTCAAAGAGATTCCTAATTATCTTTTTTCTTACAAATTTTTATCTTGAAAATTTTCGGTACTACTGCAAAGCAAGAATTTATTACTTTTTCAAATAAAGTAGTCAGCGGTGACCTGTAATAGTTGCGAAGGAACGAACAAAATGTTCTGAATAAAAGATGAAGTGTCCAAACTAATTACTACTGCTTTTTTGCGGTGGAATATTGACGCCAAGGGATAGGAAACAAGAATTCCCAGTAACTTTTATTAACAAAGTTTTCGTTTTTATTAACACCATTGGGGAGATGCTAATGTGCAATTTTCTTCGTAGTTAAGAATAAATTGATTTAATAAACTTGTAATGGAAGGCATAAATAACTTGTGCTGTTAAAAGTTATATACGTTTTTTATTCAGGACATTTTATTCATTATTACGCCTCTTAAGCTCCATTTACATATGCTCATAGTTATGTTTTAAAATATTCAATATTACAAGTTCTCCACGGTGTGTATATGAAATCTGTTCTACATGTCGATTTACTTTATATATAACGCAACTAAAAGGATTAAAATGTCAATAAAATTCTATAGATTTGCTTAAATAAATCGCATTACCTTAATCGTTAACAGGTTATAGCCATGTATGTAAAATATACTTGTAAACGAGTAAAAAATGCTTATAGATAAACCGTTACGTACTCTTTTAAATTACATAAAACTATTTAGAGTACCTTAAAAATGTTATCAAACGATAATTTTTAAAAACTTACTCTGCAATTTTTTTTTCATAACTTTCATATTACGACAAAGCGTTATTGAAGAACAATGGAAACAGACTTGCAATATCCGCTGCGTTCCTGGCGTATTGCCGCCTTTTATTTCCATATATTAAATTATTACCGAATGGCGCTTTCACGAACCGCTGCTTTAGTATTAATATGTGTTATATTTTTCCACTATATATTTTAGAACGGTAGACTCTGGACCTTTAAGTATTTATTCATCCTTTTAAAAGTCTTAGAGTAATGCCCTTAATGTCTTTTGAGAATGTTACGTAAGGAATGGTCACAATTGAAAAAAAAAGGAGAAAAAGCCTAAGTAAGCAACTCGAGTTCCATTTATATTGTGGGATCCAGTAGGAAAGAATTTATGTAATAGGTACATGTTTTTGCCGCGGCTCATTTAGGTAATTTTACATCGTTCTGCGCGACTTTATTAAGAAAACGAATGGACAAACTTGTTTTCACTTTAATTAGAAAGCATTATGAGAAAGAGATATTTTAAGAATGAGGTCAACTTATTTGCATCTCTGTAATAGTAAATAGTAATAAAGTCAGGGTTTTTGTTTATAAACGTAATTATTAGTAAAAGTTATGCTTAACGGGACTGAGAAAGTTTTGTTATTTTTATTATATGGTTTATTTAAAGATATTATTATATAACGACTAAAAAAATCTTGGTTGTCCAAACCAAGACTTCTTAGAATGCCTATCCGACTCACAGATTATCTTACTTTTGAGACATTTGTATTACCCTAATAATTACATAACGTAGTTATTTTTCCCAGAAATCTTTGAAGTTTAATACGTTAAGTAAATCGCTAATTTCCGTAAGAGAGACAAGAGCTTTGAGAAAAATATTTTTGAATGTAAGGATTAACGTCGACCCTTAAAATTTCTAATTTCTTTATTATTGTATATATGATAGTGAGGGTTTTGGTAACCAACGAAATTTGCAACTGTATTTAATAGTCGCAAAATTCTATACAATTCAGAAATGAGTTGTTAGTGGAGCAGTGACGCGGCGCTCGCAATATTTCGCTAGCGGTCGTACGCGGCGTTATTATCTCATATTAAATTATAGCCAAAGGTTTCGTTCCCCGTTTGCTCTCGTATACATATCCAGAGAATTTCAATATTAAATTTGATACGCTCTTTTGACTAACACGTGTAAGATATTTCGCTGTTAAAAGTCAAAAATGTTTTCAAGGTTTTTCCGATAAACATACACAAATTAAAGCAATGTTTTATTCAAAGTTACAATAGAAAGCTCCATGTCATAGTTTTGATAACAATATGTTTAAAAGTTTTTGAGGCTTATGCTTTAGAAACTACAGATCATGGATTCGAATCCTACAGGGACTTCACAACAAAGTATGTTGGTCTATGTGCAAGATGGGCAAGTGAAAAGTCGGTTGCGCCTGTTATCTCTTCGGACATGTCGATTATCCGTCCCATTGTACTATGAAATTGAACGAATAGGGAGTAAACGAATAGTTTAAAAATATTGTATGCCGTATTGCAAATAATAATAATAATAATTTCTCCAGTCCATTATGACTACGGCGGCCGATCTATATTAGAGATCAGCTAACTACGCTGGAGATATTATAGAGAACATGTGTACGCGCAAACACAGGCGCACTCCCTCTTCCTATATACTCTCTAAGCCCGATGGGATGGATAACCGACACGACCGGAGAGAGTAAGGCGCAGGACAGCCTTTTTGCATGCCCATCCGATGCATGGATCATCTTACTTTTCAGTCAATTGGGTGATCAGCCCAAATAGCCCTAACCAACTAAGAAACAACAATAAAAATTTGTTAAGTTCCCACAGGATTCGTACCCACGACCTCCGGTTTCGAAAGCACACGCTCTTACCACTAGGCTACGGAGGCAGTCAAATTGCAAATAGTGTCATTATGAATTGACGCGATTGCTATTGTAGCTATTATTGTATTAAATTAGATTACATTTATTCAAAGTGTTAGATTCGCATTATAAAAAATAGTAAACTTGCGACATACCTACCATTATTATTTGTGTCAAAAGTGACAGCGTTATTGAAAAAGAATAATATATCTGTTTAAGACTTCGGAACAGCTTGGGAGAGAATTTGTTACGTTTGACGGCCTCTGTGGAGTATGATTGATTGAAAATGTTTTAGTTATTGTAACACTTGTTCAGGTACATTTTGCTGGAGTTTTATTTTGTTGGTAAACTTAAATAAGTGAAGTATTATATAGGGTTTTTAGCAAAATTTTTATTTTAACTTTAACTTGGATTTGCAAGTGATTAGTTTTAGCTTTCGTTAGGGTTTATATGATTATTTGTTTGACTGTATCACTCTATATATATAATATAGGAGCAAATGTAAAAGATTAGACAACTGGTACTATTAAGTTATTTAACTTTAGTAGAATGTACGAATCTTTCAAAAATATTTTTCTGACTCTTTGTCATGTCAAAGAATTATATGTTAGCTCTATCATATCATCCTAATCAAGTAATAATTTCATCTTTAGTAATATATTTCTTTATTTTCCTTTTACATATAGAATAATTAACTAACTTATGTACAGTGTCCCAGAGTCCGTAAAATTAAAAAGTTAGTTATGATAATGTCCTAAGATCCGCATAAAGTCTCCCGGAAGGTCATAGTGTCGGATTAAGCGTAGTCGGCGCCTGGGCAATCACATTGTCGGCGCCTCCTCCTCATTGTTGAATCTTTTACCTAATTCTTTTTCTAAATTGTCACTCCTATCATCACTATGTTACAACAAATTTAGAAAAAGTTGTGTTGAAAACTAAAAATTGTCTTAATAATTTGATTATTTAATAACGCGTGACCGCCAAAGTTTCCTATAACAACACAATTTTAGGAGCTTTCCGATTAAATCTTTAATTTTATAACCATTTTTTACAGCAAATAATATCGACCTGATAAACATAAACAAAAGTTCAATCTCTTATTATTTTTGTATATGAAATTATTTTTAATGAAATTAATTATCTAATTTTGTATGTTTGTTTTAAACAGACGAATCTACTTAAACAATTTTAAAAGTCTTTTACTTCTAGAAAGCAATATTGACAGGCTAATATAGATAAATCTTCGCATTTATTACAATATAGGATAATTTTTACTTCAGGCAAATCTATTCCGAAAATCTCATATTAATACAGGCAGAGCAGTAGACTGCTAGCTTTATATATAATCCAGTTGAAATATATATTCCAAGTGGGAGAAATTTTCACTAAACACGAAAAGTGTAAAAGTTTCGCCTACGAGTCCGGCGCTCCACTTATTTCGTGCGGTGTCCAGTAAGACGATTTTATTTCGAAAGTTGAACTGCGGTCTGGGTAGTTGTCTGCGAACTTATACAAAGTCACAAGCTGGTGGCAACGAGTAACCGATGAAAGTAGAAAACTGGCATTTTTTTCAGATGCCAATTTTATAATTGAAAATTAAGCTAGTCTTACTAAATAGTTAGGGCGCGTACATACTGCCATGTGTAACCTAATCAGTGCTGCCTATACGTGTTCTTTTCTAACTTCATGGTTTATATTTGCGTATATTGAAAATTTTATTAGACAAGCTTCCATTGTTTTGTATGTTTAATCGTTTAAGTAAAATGTTATGTGTTTAAATATAAGTTTTTGTACTATGTTCCTGTTAAACTTATTTTGATAATTTTAATTTAAAAATTGGTGCTGTGTTGCATAAGCAAAAACTAGACACGGCATGAGAGCACGCTAGCGAAGTATTAAAATTATCCTATCAATCAACTTAATTTATGCAAATAATAGCCTTAAATGCGGACCGACGTAACTTTTCATTACTTACACTAGTACGTAGTTATTCTAGAATATTCGTGCTGTATTACGGATTGCATTAAAATATAATTTTAGTAGAATAGCTATTTAATATTGTGCTATCCTCGCGTGCGTATTTTATTTCGTGGAACACGAATGTATTCAACACGAACCGTCCTTTTCAATCTTTATCTAGGCTTTCTTTAAGCCATAAACAATGACTGCGTAAAAAATGTGCTAAACACACATAATAACAAAACTTATTTCGAAATACTCCTATGATGTAATTTGTAAATAACATTAAAAGTCATATAAAAAGATTGTGGAACTGAGTAAAGAGTTAATCTACTGATTTAATAAATTTCTATACAGATTTTGTAGCTTCATAACTAAAATATTAACTCAACGAATATTTGTAAATAATCAAACATTTAAGAGACCTATATATATATTATATAGAATTTAATGTAAATTAAACTCTTCGTAACCTAGTGGTAGGTGGTTTAAAAACCGAAAGTCGTGGGTGCGATTTTTCATTGTTGTTTCCTAGTTGGTTAGTGAAATTTGAGCCGATCACCCAATTGTTTGTAAAGTAAGATGATCCTTGCGTCGTATGGGCATGTAAAATGTCGGTCCACCCGCCAACCCGCAATGGACCAGCATGGTAAGATACGAAACAAAAACCCTCTAGTGGGGAGGGCGGGCATTAGGGAGGCCTATGTCCAGCAGTCGACTAACATGGTGATGAAATATAAATTCACCTTATATGCCAGAATAAGATATTTTATGAATAAACCCGATCAAAGTCGGAGAGTGAGAGCTAGTAATAACATATATTTATTACTCCCTCGTAACTAACATTTGTCTAATCAGTTCCAAATTATGACCGTGACGTCAGGTGGCCGTCGACACGTCTCACCCTAATTATACCGCAATTGAATATCGATATGATCATTTGCTATTAATATTATCGTTAATATCGATATCGAATACGTAAATATAATATAAAACTTTTACTTTGCTTTGACATTAATATCGGGTGATTAATAGCATCCTCGGTTTTAGACTGTGAAGAATAGAATTTAAAAAAGAAACACATTATATACATATACACAATTTTAATTTAGTATATTTCCGTTTTATAAAAATGATACTTTGAAATATGTTATTAACTAAAAAACTAAAATGGACTTCTTATTATAAAAGAGAAAGTTTGCCGTATTGGTCTATTTTAAAGATGTCATGTCTTGGGTTATTTTAAGACTTTGTTACATCAATAAGGTAAAAAGAAACAGATGCGCAATAACGTATCTGTTTCTTAAAAGTAGCAGTCTGACCACGGTTCTGCCCGCGTTATTTAAATTTTTGTTTCTTTATAGCATACGTAGGCAGACAAGCAATCGGGGCCACCTGATTGAAAGTGGTCACCGATGCCCGTAGACATTGGCAATACTGGTATCACTAACGCGCTGCCTACCGTGAGACATAGGATGTTAAGTCTCGTTTACCCAATAATACGCTGGCTACGGCGCCCCTCAAACCGGAACACAGTAGTGTCTTCACACTACTGCTTTGCGGTAGAAATAGGCACCGCGATGGTACCCACCCAGACGGTCTCCTGTAAACAGGGGACTTACCACTGATAACAGGGGACCTACCATCGGTTTTAGGGTAAAAAGTAGCCTACTGAAGGTAAATGTAACTTTCTAATGGTAAAATATTTTTTTAGATCGGCATCGTAGTTTTTGAGTTTATTTACTACAGACATTTGCATTAAAATAAAAATCTTTCCTCTTTATAATATTACTAACGACCCGCCCCTGCTTCGCACAGGAGCTATGCTGATAGAAAATATACCTATAATATTAAGCATGAGACATATAAACCTACCTCTTTAATCACTTTATCGATTTAAAAAAAAACGGCATCGATATCCGTCCTAGTTTTAAAGATTTACGATTTACGGGATATAGGGACAGAGAAAGCGACTTTGTTTTATACTATGTAGTGATGTAGTGAAGTATAAGTGAAGCAGAATTATAAATTAACAATCTTACGTATGTCGGGTCACTAATGAAACCACACATCGTTAAGTTGCATCGATTCGTAAGACATGGAGCCGTTTATAACGTCAACACAGATTAATGCCTCTCTATTAGCGTTAATGAGGCACAGGCTGCGCGTTCTCGAGACACAATTTCCGTCTAATTTCGCGTATCAAATCTTCTTGCATTCTAAAACTTCGGCCGTAATGTAACACTAAGTTTTGTTTAATTGTTTCGGGATTAGCCCCGTTTCGCGTTGTTTGTGACAATTCTGAATGTTTTCGCATTTAAAATGTTGATCAGTTTAATTACTTTACTTTTAATACCGTAATCAACAACTGATTATTTAATTTATTTATTTTAAAGCTCAATGCACAAGTTAGTAATTTATAAGTATATAAATAAGTAAGCAGACTTGATGTCAAAAGGTATTGTATTCTATCAGTTACCCTTTGGGTGGTACAGAGAACTAGTACAAATATATATTTTAAATATTCTTAATAATATAGGATAGCAAGTTCTTTTGTCATTACAAAAAACTATCTAAAAGATGTCTTACATATCTTGGTACTATTTGTAGTGAAAAATAATAATATGGAAACACATTTGAACCAAACAGTAATCGATGCGTGTCAACCAAAACGTTGTGCCTTAAAATATCCTTAATGATTTTTCTTCTTTTAGTACCTTAGTGTAAATTTACTTATGTTAGAAGCAATATATGTAACGGTTCTTATTACTTCATATGTTTGAACAGTTTTACTTTTAAAAAGAGTGAAATTGTCGTTAAGTAAATGAATATAATTAGAGAAATGTCCAAAAAGTAGGACGATGCGGTTAACGACACTTTCACGTTACACATGTTAACGAAAATAGATTAAAATGATAGATGTTTCTAGAGTAAACACTAATAAATGAGTGTGCTGCATTCTGTGGATGAAATTATAGGTATTTCTAAGGTGATGATTTCACAAGGGATCGTTTTGGGCAGTAAGAAAGCGGTACCATTTCCCACCACAAATCAATAGTGTTTATTAAATAATAATAGCTTATCTTGTTAGATTATCTTGTTTTTCTTTTTCAATATTTTACTCAAATTCTGTTTTTAAAAGATATTTAGTGTCAATGATAAATAGTATATTGTGCACTAACACCTCCTGAAGGAACAACATAAATGACTATTTTTAACTTTTGAACTTATTGCACCCTACCTACGTTCTATCTACGTTCGTGGTAATGGATGCCCTATTTATCTATTTTATTCATCCTGTTCATAAATTAATCATATCACAAGTGTTAACAGAATAAGCAGAAACATTAAAAAAAAACGTGAGATGCTCTCGATGTTTTATACAACGCAAAGGTATTTAACTAAATTGATACCGTTAAGCCCGGCATTATTCTGGGGAGGGCTGCTGACACAATTAAGTACTTTGCGCCGGCCGCCTAGACTGCTGCAAACCACATGCCATCGCCTGGCCAATGCTCCTAGTGCATTCAAACTATTGTCTCTAAAGCTGATACGTTACAATCCAATTTCGGGCTGAAACCAAAGGGTTGTTCCGACTGATTTGCTCAGTGCGGCCGATACCTATGAGATCTCGGCTTTTGCTGTTACTGTAAGCTTGGTATAAATTTCTCGAACGTAAATGACGTCTTTAGGTAACATGTTAATTGTTGAAATTATTCGTTTAGTATTTATTTGGTGATATGTTATCAAATCTGTACAGAGTATTCTTAAATTATTTATAGTATTAGCAGGAGTATAAGAAGCCATGATCTATAATAGTCATTGATTAGTTAAATAAGAGTTACTTCATTTAAAACGTATAAATTTTATTTCCACCACTCAAACAATGTTTCATCTGTTTAGGTTAAATGAGGAATTTGTTTATTCATATTGACTTTAAAGACTTTAATAGGAAACCTCACCTTAGTTCGCTTACTATGAAACGTAATATGATCCACTTTATATTCTTTTTCGTAATCGTAATAATATAAAAATCAATGTGAATTAATGTAATCTCGTAAAAGCCCGATGGCTTGTTCGACCATCCAAGATAGTTTTCCAATATCGATTATATCGTTTTCCGATACTGATTAATATATAACACAAACTGTCTATCGGATGGACAGTGCATGTATAATAATTTTTCACCTTATTGTTTCCATTATTGTTATGGAACTTGCAAGCTCTCGGGTGTTCTGATGCGAAGCGGCTATTGATCACGTTTTATGTGTGACAAATGGTCTCATGTTATACGAAATTGCTTTCCGATCCGGTCTCGAATAATGTGAGGTCTCTGACGCGTGACCTTCGTCGTTTCCGTGACAATAACAATTTGCTTCTGCCATGTCCTAGATTTGGGGGCAAAACGCTTTTTGTCTACTCCCCTAAGTTATCGTCTTCATTTAGTTTTGTCAGTTCAGCTATGTATGTACCCTTAAGCTAGGTGTCTCGTGTATTTAGATATTAATTACTATCGTATTTTGAGTTAATGATTAATTCACGTGTATTTGTTTTGTTTTTCCATATATTGTATGTGCATTAAACGTAAATAAAAAAGATCTAGTGCGCAACTTTACTTCTGAGCAATTACGCAATTGTCGTTACTGTGTTGCTCAATTAAAAAGAATCACTTTTATATGACGTTTCATATGTCTGTTATACGTATATGGTGTTTGCAACAATGACACAAACAAATAATAAGTAAATGACGCAAAGCTGTCGATAATTTAAATGATTGGCATGAATAATTTTGGCTATCGTGTAAGCTAAAGTTAGAAAGTTAAGTTTGAACTTAACTTAAAAAACCTAAAAATTTAATGGAATATAGCGACGAAAAAGACTCTTTTATTTGTTTTCATTACTTAAGTATTACGTTAATATATAACCACATAACTTGAGTCTTCACAGCGTGTTTAAGTAATACGGAGTTTAGACGAATTTCGTCTAAAATTAGAACGTCTAACTTAGTCTAAGTAATGAAATCTGGTCTCCAGGCCGCTGACTGAATTACAGTGGATGCGTTGTCATTGTTCTATTATACTCAGAGCGGGTCCCGGATAATACACGTATCTTTTATTCAAGTGCCTTGGACCCCGAACGGTACAAGAAAATAATACAAAGGTGGAGTCAACATTCATTGTGCCAATCTCAATAGCATTTTGACCCAAACCCAACAGAATCGCTGTTAAAATTTGTAAATTGTAAACTGTTTACAATTTAAAAAAATATATCATAAATATACAAAGTATAGGTAAAAATCCTTGGTAAAGCTAGTCTGATATGTTGTTTCTCATTTTCCTTTCGAACATCGATGATGGAGTTCGACCAATTGTTTTTGTTTTCTTGATCAACATTTATTGCCTTATTCGTATGCGGGCCTACAACAGAAAGGTCCCGGGGTATTGTATAAAATTTTATTTATCCGCAAGAGGTCACTGCCTGCTACTTCGTATTCATGCATCCCTCGAGTCTTATTAATTAAAAACGTTTGTGCAGTTATCCTGTGTACATAACTTTTCATTACGAGGTGTTGATATATTTAATCTGTGCACCTTCGCGACGTAATTTGCATTTTCAGCTTAAAGACATTGAATTATGACTTAATGTTTCGTTATTTATCATTCTATAGTGTATTATACAATGCGTATATTCATCCGTTTATATTTTCAGGGAGAATGGCGTACTCCCTTTGTTGTTCCTATCTTTCCGCGTCTTGTAGCTATTGGAAGGAAGTGGGTTAAGCGACTCGAAAAGGTTCCGCGATAAAGCAGGAGTGTCGCCGACGTTCACGGGAAACTCACGATTGTGGACGTATGCAAATGTGCGCTGCGAAAGCTTGATAGCTTCGGTTCTTTATATTTCCAATTTATAAAAGTAACTTTTAGTATACGAGTGTACCTATTTTAATATATCTATGTCTATATATTCGTCCTTTCTGTTTGTAGATGTCAGATGCAAGTCGCTTTAACGTCTGGATTAGTTTGTACTTGCAGCTTTATTTGACGGGAAGAAATAGTTTTATGAGAGAACGCTGAGAAAGCTTTTGCTGCTAAATAGCATGAAGTTAGTAAAATATTAAATAACTTTTCGGGGTATTTATAAAAGTAAATATGTATGCATATGTATAATATAATGTATAATGTAAACTATAAGATAAAAATTTTCTAAACCAATATTTGTACGTAATATTGTATAGCAATCATACTGAAATAAGTAACTTTATTCGTTGGACCTTGTTTTTACCTGAATCCAAATTTATATAAATCTACCACAAAATATCCTAAGGATGCATGCCAAGTTTTTAGGCACAACGTTAATATTTAGATTGTTTATTTATACGTTTTCATTGAAATAGGTGTACTAACGGTATATAATATATATGAATTTTTAGATGTAATGTTTTTATGCTGCAGCTTGATTTATATATACTTATGCTAATGATAGGTAAACACAACATTGATAACATTAGTTAAAGAAAACAGAAAAGCAGGAACAAACCGAATATAAATATATAACAGTTTTTTTTATCTATTAGCATTCTTAAATACAATTGAATCTATATTACCCTTTAAATTTGCCATAACATAGAATGGAAAATCCATACTAATATTAATATTATAAATGCGAAAGTACCTCTGTCTATCCATTCTTACCGTCTTAACTGCTCGAGAAAGAACATAGGCTATTATTGTAATGGAGTATAAAACTTTGTATGGAAATTCGTCAACATTTGATATAAAACCGTGAAACTTTGTGTCTAATTATTGTTATAAACATTTAAGACACTTTATTTATGTATGCACTATGCAGTACAATTGAATAAACCCCGCTATTTCACGAAGACAAAGTTACGGGTACCAACTAGTGTGTATATAAAGCTTCTCATAATGTTAAGTGGCATTGTAACATGCATGCTTCCGTAATATGTAAGTTGGAGTTACTGGACTTGCGGAAAAGCAAGTACATCATATGCCAGAATAAACATAAGTAAGTTAAAGGCGGTCAACTGGCATACGTCCTAAGTTGCGTCGCCGTTTGCACTTGCAAAAATTCTGTATGGTTTTGTACTCAATGAACGTAATGGTACAGCACGTACGATCGTGCCGATGAAAGGTTTGTGGTTACTTACTGCGAGCAAGAAAATGTTACTTTCCTCCTTTTATTTTCCACTAAGTCGCACTGGTGCAGTAACGAGATTATTAAGGCATTTATATCGTGAACCATTTACATTATATTACACGCTATAAGATTTCCCGGAACGTTATAAGTTACAGCAAGGATTTGGAGCCGAAAATTGTATACTACAAGTCTGAGCATTTTTGTAATAGCATTTACTCAGAGCAAATATTCTTCCTGGATTTCGGAAATTGTTTTGAAGTTGGGTGTAAAGCCGATGTAGATAATGATCATAGTGCAACATATGTTTACTTTTCCGCTACTCAAGTAAAAACGTAGAGTTTCGAAGTGCAAAAAAGAACTCTTTTCTTTTTTAACAATATTAGTTTATATTAAAAAGTTACTCAAGCTATTTTAACAAAAAATATTATTATATAACAGTATTTAATACTAAAGGAAGAAAATTATGAGAGAAAATATACAGTCTTAATATTTACCGGGGGGATATCACGAAAGTCAATTTTAAAATTCAATTTAATGCCACGAATCCTATTAGCCCGTTTGTTTGCACAGGCATTGTGGCCGAGTGATGCGCAGCGCCGCTGCCTGTGGATCTACTAACACGGCTTATTATATTGTAATGAAATTATTATTCATATCACGTCGCCACAATTATCCAGCGCTTGTGCCCGTCTAAGGCGTGTACTAGTGTTCATAACAACGTATTGACCTTTACTAACGTTGTTACCACGCTGAAACTATTACGTCTAGTGCAATAGAGATTTCATACACTTGTATGCACTATGCTGTTTTTGCTTATTCACCGCCACAATGTGCTTGTCGAACGGGACGCAAAGTGTTGTAAGCTTGTTTTTCACGCTGTGCTGCCGTTATTTGTTCCAAGTTTATTGCGTGAACACATGTGGATGTATGTAGATTATAGTATTGTGTGTAGTATACACGGCTTGTGAACGTTATATTGTATGACTATTTAATTGACATTTTTTTTATTTTTACATTCATAATGTTCGTTATCATACTAATTTTATACATGTAAAAGTTTGTGTGTTTGAATGTTTGTTGTCATATCATGCTTAAACTGTCTTACGGATTTTTTGTCTCAGTAGCATGTATGCCAGATTATATGGGCTTTGATTAATTAAGCGGCTGAGCATAAGTATGCGAAACTGGGGAGAGAAAGCTTGTATTTCGATAAATATGTTGCTCTCAGGATTTAATTATTAAAAAAGAAGCCCATTCTTATAATTTACCATCAGATGAGCTACTTGAACGTCGCCTCCTCCCGTATAAGAAATATAAAACAAAATATTGCCAGTACTTAAACGAAATAATCGTGTTACGATTCGTCCGAGATGAAATTAAACCAGCAATGTGTGGGTGGCGGCAAAGGCAAACTTCAATTACCGGAGAGACGGTACAAATAAATACTTACCGTTAACACGGAGGTCGCATAATGGGGGAGAGCGATGCTTGCAAGCACTAGAGCCAAGTCAAGTGCGGGCCGCAGGCGACTCAGAACAACCTGCACTTTACGCTTGGCGCCCGAGACTGTGATTTGTTTCTTTGACAAGATAAATGGCAACATCCTTCGTGGCCGCGGTACAAGGCGATCAGCTTGTGCATAAAGGAACCTAGAAGCTAGACTATACTAGAGCTAGCTACCTAGCTGCAATGCTCTCGGAATGCTTCCCGTTTTGAAGACAATTTTTCCAAATCAAACCCGCGTCTTTAGCGAATAAGAAGATATTTCACTGGCATGATAACGCTTTTGTTGTGGATCAGGTTTCTTTTTAATAAGGCTCTTTTCATTTAATTTTTTGAAATTTAAGCTCTCCTCAGCTGATCTTACATTAAAATCCGAATTCGGTAAATATTTCTCTAGTTAAGAGGCAATAAACGGTAATGAATTTAAAAGTGATTTTTATCTTTTTTGGAATTAGCTTAGAACTAATCGTTTTATTACTTTAGGAAAATTTTCATACTTTTACAATATTTTCTATATAATATTATAAGAGTTACGTAATCATTTATAAAAACGTAGAAGTTCGTTCGATATATTAGGGCATGTTGCCTAATAGTCCTGTCCGAAAGTTGGAATTATCGATAAATACACTGTAACTTTTCCTAATAATAGATAACACCGTGTTTTATAATTGTATATTAAAAACAATTGACAAAATGTATACAAAATCTTTGGTAAATAAACAAATTAATAGCTAAAAAATTTTATTTATGACACAGAACCGTTGAGTTTCATTAAACAGGATTGTTGTATGGTTAATTGCTGACTGATAGATACTTGTGCTTACTTTTCTTACGTATATTATATCACATCTAAACATACATGTGATATAAACTAATTAACGTTATGTTCATAAAAATATAAAATAAATAATATAATAGCCGTGGTGGGCTAAAACTTACTTAATTAGAAGAAAGATTAGGGGTCCCAGACCACTATAGAAAAGTATTAAAAATATCCCTCTCGTATTAATTTTTTTGTGGTTACAAAATAAATCGGTTACTGTAGTTACTTTATCAAGATGCTCAACGGCTTTTAATAAAATAAAAGTTTAAACGACTTGTTTTGCCAGTTTAGATCGCTTTATACAAAATATATGCACATATTTCGAAAAGGTCCCATTTCCGAAAAGGATTCATCTTTTTAAAAGGTCGCTTCGCAACTTGCCTCAACTCTAACACAGTTCGCCTTTGTAGTTTCGAGTTGATTATTTTGAAATATAAAGGACATTCAATGGAAAGGTCGGAAGAGATTTACCGCGCGAAAGTTTTAAAACTTGGGATTTATTTGTTGATCTCTTCGCTGCTTTGAATCTTTGCAATAATTTTATGGAGAATTCCAAATAACCTTATTCCTTCATGATTTATTGTCTCAAACTATGCGTAATAGAAATTTCAAGGTGCCGTGGTTAGCGTTTGCCTTAATTAGACGTAGTACATATCATAATATAGGTACCTAATACAAACTAAATTTTGCATAGGGTTTCATGTATTAAGTCAAGCAATGTTTGTTCCATTTGACATTTGTTACGCATAATTGCGCACGTTATATTTTATCTGTTTAAATCTCGATTGAAAAAAAATTATCAGTAATGATTGGCGTTGGACCAACTAAGCTTTTTCGTTGACACTCCAGCTACTGATCCGTAATAAATTTAATATACCGACCGTTCGTTTCATAAATGTAGTGCGTACCCCTCTAAGCCTACAAATCAATATTGGCAGAAATACGAATGATACAAAAAAGGTATAAGCGCAAAAGTGAAGTTATGAAAACTTATCTTATGTTACTTATTGTGAGTGTCACATATTTTATTGCAAGAGTCGAAAATAGATATCTGTGAAGAGATATTGCCGTAACAAACTTCCGTAACCGATTTATTAGTTGTATAAGCTATTTAATAACGTGTAAAAGAGTTTATGATAATCGTAATTTAATAAAATTTAAGTAGGTAAGTCTATTTAAAAATAATATAATATTTCTAATTCAATCTCTGCCGGATTACTGTAAATGGTAATTTAATTTATTTCTACATATAAATAACGTTTTAAAATATACATTGAAAGTTTTTTCAGTTAATATACGTTTATTATCTATTCCTTAAAATCTTCGGTATAATGTTTAAAGCAAATAGTGATTAGAAAACTATCTTACTTTTTGTACTCCATAGCACGTAAATCTTATTTATTCCCAGCTTAATATCATTTATGCATATAATGCTCCTTAGAAATTTCACATTAATAGCTATCCATTATACAGATAAAATTACAGCTAGCTGGCAACCAAACATGCATTAAGCTATCCGACTCGTTCGGCCAAATCTTTCGCTTAACAATTAAATATTATGAACGACTTCAGATTCAGCCATATCCCATGTTGTTTTTAAACCGCCACGGCTTATTTATATTACACGCGGTTAGATAATGTTGTTGGTCTTGTTAATTAATCGTTTTATATGCAGACGGGTCGCGTCTTTGTCCTTGGCGCGTTGTTTTTATTATGTGCGTCGTTTTTTTTTGTTGTTTTTATCCCCAAATTAAACGCTTTGCCGCAGCATAGTTGAGTGTAATAGCATATTAAAGCGGAGGCGTCAAGGGGATAATTGAAAGCGGCACGGCCATAGCGCTCACGGTAACCGCACAATGCTCCGGCTATGAGGGTTTAAGTTTGGATTTTACATATACGTGTAAAATCCGGTGTTGACGCATACCTTACCCGGGGTCTAATTCATGACCGTGCCCTTGATGAAAGTTGAAGGTTTATATTATGTACTGTTATTGAGGTGACGCGTGTTTATAGAAAACTTTGTTTTTTTAAATTAATTAACGGTCCCTTTGAGCCGACTTAACTTTAATACCAGAATCGTAAACAGCTATTATTTAAACATTAACGATTTTTATATGTTCAACTACTATATATTCAAGTTTTAAAATTATGTCTGTAAATATGACCGTCATCGGTACATACAAATTTCATCTAATGGTGGTTTTCATGATTCGCAATGTGCAAAATAGTTTTAAACAAAAAAATATTATGTCCAATGTAAATCACATTTTTTGTGATATTATATATTTTTTAAATTAAACTCTTACAGTAAGATTCCATTAAATTTTTTTGCGACCTTCGTTGCTTTATCTTCTAATTTCACTAGCTGCGTTTTCATTATATATCCATCCAATCAATTAAGATAAAATTTCAGTTCCTACTTATTTTAATAGTTTATTAGCGTTATCCTTCAAACTAGAACTATGTCCATGTAATATTAGCATTGCCCTACCCTTAATACCTATGATAAATTAAAAACTACTATATTCTAAACGAAAAAAATCACGATTGCAATAAACGCTTTAATTAGCCGTCGATTGCGCGCACTTATTCACCAATTACGAGTGAAATAATAACACGATCGGCTGCCAACCTTCACCTGAGATACGCTTGCACAATATTCCGATAAATTATTAATTGGTTAATACTGTATTTTTGTATGGCACACTGTGCGTTCGCTACAGCGGCGGCTAGGCGGGGTTGTAAGGGGCGGATTCGGTGAGGCGGCAGTTTGCATCGGGCTACGGGCCGACCGCCCGCCTCGCGCAACGCGCTTACGTACCACGGCGATAATTCGCACGGCCGCGTATGTATAATGAACACGCCGAGTGATCAAGTGTGCTAAGTTCACGACGTGTGTGTGTGTCGAGTGTGTGTTTATCGAAGCCGTGTTTTAGCGAAATGCGGTGAAGTGCCGACGGTGCTCGTCACCCGCTGATATGGTGGACCCACTGAAAATCTTCTGGGTCCTGACTAACAGCACATATTTGGGTATTTTATATTTGCTGAATATTATTAGTTTTACGTAGAATCGCGAGCGCGTAGCTATTATGGAGAATTGGTAATTTATGTTAATTGTGTTGCTCTTTCGCCGACGCGAAGGCAACTTTTTTTTTGCTTTGAATATTTTGTGATACACCAGTTGTTCTATTTTAAATCGTTAATGGTTATTCAAATGAGTGTTAATTTATTTTTTCGGTCTTTATATATTTTTTTAGTACAAAAGTGATAAGAAAAACTCCTTCATATTACTAACGAAGAGAAATTACCGTCATGCGTCTTACGTTTTCCATTTCAATTTACGTATTTCGTAATGTGACTGTACATTCTTTACGTCAGCTTTTACGAGGCATTCCAAATTCGACGCGAAAGAAGCTTTACCTCCAACGTTGCTCTTTTATTTTTGGAGCGACCAAACTGGCCAACGCAATAAATCAATCTTTATTAACTATCCTTCTTGTTACTACGGATAAGGGCAGAACTTTTTTAAAGGAATGTTAGATTTCTTTTAAGAAAATTAAATTCACCACACTTAAAGACAGTTATGATAAGATGTATTTCGTATCTAGGTTCAGAATAAGGAATTTACGACTGAACAACAGTTTTGACGACATTTTAATAATGATATTATATGGAGGTATATGACGAAGCGAGCTTTTTAACGATCGGTTGTTTCATCTACATTCGTTTGTGTCTCGTTGACAATGTACTGAAAAAAGTTTGCGTATACTGAATTGCTAGTCAGCCATCATATAACTTCATTTTTATAATAATTGCTTCTGCGTTTATTTGTACATATGAACATTTGCTTGTTATGTTCATATAGTTCTCTGTTGGATGCTTTAAAGGTAAAAATAAAATAAGATTTTGTGTCTTGATAAAATATTACATTATAATAAGCAAGAATAGATTTACATAAAAGTTTATTGTTTTTATTAGCAAAATGCTACAGACGTTAAATATATATTATAATAAAGAATTTGTTTTGTAATTCTACGGACTAATTTATTTTTAGGAATAATATAATTAACAAAGCTTAGCATTAACTAGGGAATTTTTATTAATTTGTATAAAACCTATTGAGGTAATTAAATTTGAACATAAGCGCTACTACACTATTTTAATAAAACTATGAAATATATATGGATGAAACATCAACAAGAAGAATACGCAAAGAGTAAATATTGGATAAAGTCACACTACATTATCTTTGTTCTGTGATCAGCTAATAAAAAAACTTTGTCACTATGATGTAGGTAATGATTGGATGTTAGAATGATTAAATGAGACAAACCTCTGGCTGGATATTAAGCAACTACTCATTTCCATTAACGATAAAGGTAAAATAACTGTTCATTTATTAAGATCATCACAAATAATACTTAAATATATTGTTATGCTGCAATTATCCGAAACTACTTGAAACTCTGCCAAGTATTACTTGTTATAATACCGAGTGGTATAATTTTTATACTTGTTTGTTGTTTGATTAAAAAAAAGGTTGTGGCGCTAGCCAAGGTCATAATTTTTTTTGGAAATCTGCCTAAATATTCAACGGGTTAGAGTGAAATATAAGTTATGTGAAGCATAAATGATGATTGATCCTTTTCTACCATTTGCATTCCCAAGTACATATCATATATTCCAAGAATTACTATATCGCGTACCCTATTCTCCGTCAAAGGTAATTATTGCGGTTTTTTTGAAACAATTTTCCTGTGCCGTTTAGTTAGTTAGCTAAGTTTATAAAACTGATAAAAATGCGGACCCTCATACCTTATATATTCCGCAAATATGAATTTTTCAAACGATATTTATTTTTACAAAAGTAACAATAATGTTTTTGGAATAGTATGAGCCCTTATTATGTCCAAAGTTTCAAGGCAGGAATACATTCTGTTTATTGCTATGAATAAATAAATACTAATGAAATATTGTCCGTTTAAAAATTTCTCACTCCACCTAACATGTTTCATATCATTTGTATATGAATGTACACATACGAACTCTATATTAAGACCCTACGGTTTATAATGTTCAACATAATTTTATGTAAGCTTAAACCGACCCGGTGCGTATTAAATTTATTCGTTTGGAAATATATTTAACTGAGTCTCAGCTAAAAGCAGCTTGAAACTTTTCGACATGTTGGTAACGTAGGATACTTGTTGGCGTCAAAACTTCACTAATGTCGGATTACATGTTAGGGGTTTAAGTTAACGTACATTTGAGCGATTAGTGTTTTCGAAATTAATGGAACTGTAAAGAAAATTTCGAACTCCTCTTTGCAGTTACATTGAATAGGCGTCTTCGTTCGACTAAGATAATTAAGTAACCCTTTCTTTTCTTACTTTTTTCTTTTGTTTCTTACTATAAGATACGTGTGTTGCCTTTTGACGAGTTACCTGATGTACGTAATTAGTTAGGCAAGTTCAAAGTTCGGAGAGCTATCACGAATATCAATATGAATGGGTTACTTAGACTAGTTTTGTATGTAGCCTCGAAATTGTATGCTATTATTAGTGATATATATGATGGTACTGATATCTCTTAAGAACTATGTTTATTTTTTCTTTTGATCTTTGTACCTCACTTTGATCTCTTGGATCATCTTAAAATTTTACTATGCCCTTTATTACGTGTACATGAAGTTAAAATACATAAATATGTGTACTTCGTAATTATTAATTTTTATATTATATGCACACATTTTATAAACTATTGCAATTCTCGTCTCATTAAGTTATACAGTCTATTTGTGTCGCTAAAACGTGGCAAGTGTTTAATTGGTTAAAGCCATGAGACGAGCACGTCATTCCCTCGGTGGTAAGTGATACCTGCCCCGCCCAAAACAAAAGCAGCGTAAGACGGCACGAATTTGCTAACCGCCCTGACACATAAGATGTTATTTCTGGTTGACCCAATAAATACGCTGGCATTGGTGCCCTTCAAACCGGAAGAAAGTTGTGTGGGAACACTACTGATTTCTGAAGGAAATAGAAACATAGGATTAGAAACTTAGAATTAAATACTTATTATATTAGATGATATACTTATTACAATGGGAAGCCTTTATAGAAGTATGAAAGTTATATTCCATAACACTTTGCGAAGCGTTAATGGACATGTTTTAAAAATAGGGAAAGTAATTTAATTATGACACAGACTAAAAAAGAATTGAAAACGGTGTACTATTAATAATGTTACTCGGTTATATTAGTCTATTTATTGATATAACTTTTTTATTTCTTTTTCTAAAATATTTTTAAACAAATCCTAAACCAGTTAATGGACCGATCGTAGACAATACGGATGCTTGGACTATGTTCCCTGCGAAATTGTGAAGTTACTGACCCAGTTGTGATTTCACGAGAAATATTACTGATTCGAAACGATGAACTTTGCTTAACTTGTTATGAAATTTTCGGCTCATTAGTAAGAATTGCTTCCGCGTTGCAAGCCGTTACGTACCTGAAAATATTTACGCGATAATTCATGATTAATTTGCTGGTTTATGTTTGTGAGATAAAGTTTTAACGAAATAATATTGAATTATTTACTCTTGAACGACAGAAATATACACCTATGATTCTATTAATCGTTATTCGTGTCGTATACATTACGAAAAAATAATATCTTTAACGGCAGATGTATCTTTATATCTTTACACAATACTATATTTCTTTACACAATATGTCAAATAAAAACATAAAAGATATCACGAATACAACACAAGGAGTACCTACGGGTACGGGTTTTCTGTACACAAAGTCAGTGTAGTTGAAATATAGCTGTGTGTTGAAGAAAGTAATCTCTACGGCGATTGTCTCAACAGACGGCCAGTCCATGCTCCGTCGAACTTTTATATTAATGCTTCGTATCGAAGACGATCCAAGCGCATTTCTCACTGGGGGAGAATAATTTACAACGTCTGCCCGCGATAATACCGTTTAACTAAGTTCTCTTACAGTTTTATCGGAACTTGAGGCGAGATTAAAAAAAATATGTATGTGTATAGATGAATAGCCGAAAATTAAGTACGACTTTTAATTAATTTTAATTAAAGAAGCGATAAGAGGTTCGGCCAAGTAATGCTTACGTTAATAAAAATTTAAATCAATGCACCAAATCTGCTTTCGAAATTGTGGTAAATGCACCAAATCTGCTTTCGAAATTGTGGTAAAATATGCTTCGCTGACAGAGCCCTTCAAATCGGAACGCACTACAATCACAATGCTTGGACATTTATGTTTGAAAATTTGAAATCATCAGCTTTTTAGTGGTACTACTATAATTATTATAATTTGTACCTAAATAATTACAGAAAGCAATTTATTAAATGAGTTATAAAAAATAAGTTATTAATCATTTGGTCATTAGTACCCGTCGTAATTAACACACATATGAAGCGCTGATATTCTACGCAATACGAAATATACCGCATGGTTTATTTGTCAGCTTGCCACCCACTTGGCAAACACCAAAAATTAGTTTGCTTCCACTACATTCACGTGGGAATAGAAATTCTTGTTACCTAGGCCACGTTCGTACATAACCTCTTTTCCACTATGTATTTCTAAACACGAGAATAATATATACGCATTAAATATATACAAAGAACGTCAAGCGCTGTTTATTCATACGTCTGTGCGTGTAATTAAAGTTTTAATGAGAAATTATAGACGTCTTTCTTCCATTGTTCACGAAGTCAATGTAATTGTGGCATTGACTCGTGGTACAATTAATTCATACAAATGTAACTAATGCAGCCATCTAGTGAATCATTATGGAAACGTGTCAAGGGGCCGACCGTAGCACGGGAGCATACTGGAATTTTTTTTTATGTGGTCGAGTCGACGTGGGAGCGTGTGTCGTCTTGTTTATTTAATTTTCCACATGGACAGATACTGTTTGCGACTGCAACTAGTCTTCGGAAGTTAATTGAACGTTTTTTATTTGTTCGGATATCTCAGTTTACGTGATGCTTTATAAAAGGAACTCAAGAAAATTTTAACGTATCAATGGTTTTGGTAGATTTGTCGTTTATCTAGTACTGAGTTTGAACACGGACTTCATTTAAAAAATAATTTTACATATACAGTACAATTTAGCACCTTTATTGCATAGTTCTATTAAACCCTAATAGAACGTAGTGTTGCTATTACAAACGATGCCTAAAACATGTGTTATGTTGTAAACTAAATAGAAATAAAATACGCGGGACATATATTCAATAAATATTAGTACTAGTTGTGCGTCTCTTTGTTTTGAATAAAACCGTCACAGAATCAAATGCATGTCACAGTAGAATCAAGCCAAGATCGTCCATAGTCTATTGATGATGAAAAAAAATTTATAACAAACATAATAATATCCTTACGACAGTTTTACTTAGCATTTGTTATATTTGCGTTAACAACTGATATGTATTATTGTAGTAAAACAAGACATAATAAAGTATTGTAAAAGAAAACAACGAAGTTTTGTACTATTAGTAACAAGGGCTATCAATTTCCATATAACTATTGACAAAATTTAATGTAACAACGTTGAGAATGAGAGACAGCACTTCAGCCAAGTTAAGCTTCACTAGAACGCCCGAATTGCCAAAATAATTTCGGAGACATGTGTACGTTAAGCTGTCGTTGGAAACAGTGTCGCGAACTATGCCACGAAACCTCTTAGACTGGATGGAGTATGCTTATGCAGGCGGTTGGAGCGAGATGTTATTATTTAATATTGTCGTTATTGTACTCAGCCTCATACCACACGTACGTTTACCTTGCATATAACTGAATAATGTATACTTCAAACGTTATTAATTTCAGTAAAGGATAAATTTTGCTTGACATATTAATCCGACCTACAAGATCAATTATTGCGCGCATAAAGTTTCTTATATTCATCAACGTTATAAATAAACAGTATTAACACATCAATATTAGTTTCAAAGACTTAACATAGCGTGAGCCTAAACCCACTTGTAGTGTGTAGATATTATAATAATTTTATGACCGATCGATTATTTATTAATACATAGCCTATATATGTATATCCAGATACGAGTAATAGAATGACTAAATTAATTATTATTTGTAAGTAGGAAATCAAACACATCTCAACCCAACAGACGAAAGTCAATAGCTGGGGTACCATTTAGGTATTCTTTAATACTTATTTTGTTTTACTGGTTAACCATAAAATTAGATTTTCGTGTATAGAGCAAAGCTGTTTGAATAATATTCACAAGGTAGAGAGAGTAAAACAAAGTACTCCCTTCTTTAGAATCCCGTTGGAATAGAGCCAAGTCCCATTGCTTATAAACAAGTTCTCAATTCCCGAATTTAGAAAATGCTAATTCAAGACTACATTTACCCATGATTACTTGGTCGACAAAATTTTGTATGAAAAAGTTTTTTATAATAAACAGTCGTTTTATTGCGACAAATAAATCTTTTAAAATTGGATATAATAAAGGAAATGAAAATACAATTTCATAATGTTCTGTTATCATAATTTACTTATCGAACTGTTTTTATTTGCCACCGTGTATGGACAAAAATTATGAGTATGTATTTAATTTTTTACTCTATAAATATTGTTATTAGTATTTTTTGCATTTTTTTACATTTATCAAATTATTAATACGAGTCGAACAGGTTTTTAAGAACGATGTTAGTGCTTACTTTTAATAGCTATTTTCTTAAATGCTAATCCAGCGTCACTAAAACAACAATCTTGGCACGGAGCGATTGGCAATCCTACATTCGATGATCGGATTAGATGTCGGAAAATTTGAAGGCACGGACTACCAATTACGACTGAACAAAGATGCTGTTGATCCGTGTGACAAAATTTTACATGCTCCGACCATGTTGCTATTAAAACCCTTTTTTACCTTTTCGTTTTGCCAATGTGTTAGTTATAGTATTTGGGGTATAATAATTGTAAGATATACGTTTTAATTTAATATAAGACAGTGTGAGTAAAAGTTAAAGAAGAAGGTAAATTTCCAAAAGGAAGTTTTTTTTTTTATATACTGCTTGAGTTTTTTTAAAAGTATGAGGGGTTTATACGAGCAAACTCTGATCGGATAGTTAGTGAATATACCTATCCTCTGTCTTGTTGACGAAGTTATTACGCTGGCTACGGTGCCCTTTTTAAGCTGGAACACGGTAGCGTTATCATTCTACTGCATTGTGACAGAATAGACAAGGCGTCGGTACTGCTGGTCCCTGGGACCCTTTTAAAAAGAGTACTGATCTGTTTAAAATGTCATAACTTTTATTCAAAACGAATTACTAGACATTGTCACAATATGTCACAATATACACAATATATCATCAACAAAGTTGAGCACTAAGGTATTTAATAACACTTGTTTTTCTTTGCATTTGCAAGTCTTAATTATAACTGCGTATTTAATATTTATAAAATGGTTTTTGACCAGTTCTTCTACGGACAGGTCAGATACTATAAACGATGATAGATCCGGCGATCTCGAGCTTTAAAGGGAGTAGATAAAATAACTTTTAATTTTACTTTACCTGCCATTTCACAATAAAAGACCGGAATACCTACCAATAAGTAAGCAAAAGATAGAATTATAAAGCTAACGTAGGTACGAGTGAAATTATTTTAATAACATCGGATGAAGCTTTTAGTAGCAAAGTTTTAAGTACACTCTATCATATATGGGAGCTGTATGAAAATAGAAATGCGAAATCTGCGAGAAGAAATTGTTAAAACGTATATGGATGTGAATTATATGTAATTACCTTTAACTTTGGTGGGTTATTAATTTTAATTGAATATCTACCCTGCTTTAAGATTTTCATCTTCCCTCGGAATCGAGAGGGTACGTATTTATTTCCGACGTTGTGATAAATTCGGGGTACCGAGGGAAATTTACAAAATGAGTTCTCTATTTAAATGTCTCGAGATATATGACATAAATTTAAGCCCTGCGATGACTAAAGCTCTGTCTTACTAAGTTTGACTCGCACGGGCCTGCAAAAATACGAACGAGTATTTTACTTATTTTTTATATGTTAATTTATGATTATATTTCTGGATGACAATATACGTTGATATCGTCATCTATATTTACCTCGCTTTACTATTGAGTTTACTATTGTTTTTTGCTCCCTTGGCCATAGCGTCATGTTTTATTGTTTGATAGCATATCTAACGATAAAATAATTTTTATGTAATATATTCGAACTGGTCACGCCCTTCAAGACGAATATGACCACGGAGTTCGATCTTCTTTAGAGATAGGCGTAGAATAAATCATGTCAAGTTGCCGTGAGGGGTCCCTGTTTACAGAGACCTGTCATGCAGATACCACCGACGGACTGCTATTTTCATGCCGCGAAGCAGTAGTGTAGAAAACACTACTGTGTTCCGATTGCAAGGCAACTGCCATTCGTATTCTACTGTAAATCACCGACTTCAACATCCTACTAGATTCTCACGTAGGCAGCGCTGTTGGCATACAACTGGTATTGCTAACTGTCTATGGCGTCGGTGACACTTCCCATCAGGTGGCCGACTGCTCGTCTGCCTGCGTATGCTAAAAAAAGTTCAATAGTATGCGCGTAGACGAGCGGTTCCTCTTTCTTTGCGCTCCTTGTCAGACCAAACGATACCACCGGAAAGGACTGATATTTTACAAGCCTTTAATATACATGCATCTTCTAATTTACCGACAATTAGCACTCGTATCAGTTTGAAATGCTCTATCAAAGGCAACTGCAAAAAAAATTCGTATTCCCTGCATTTTTGAACTCACCACCCTTACTTTCAAAGCGCACGCTCATACCAATATGCTAAAGATATTTCAATATAAGGATTATACGTACATTGATATTCTGTAACAATGACAAACCTAAGTTTTTTTTATCAACCTAATTATAGAACCCTCGAGGGCAATGAGTTCCGGGCAAATAACCCTCATGAATTCGTCTCGGTCGAGCGGAGGCAGTTACCGCTTCTATGCCAACCAGATGTGAAGTGCCCTGGCACATCGGAAACGACCGCTCATACAAATACCCACTGTGGTCCTCGGGGAAATTTCATTGATATGTAATCGCCGTTGCTTTTGTCCCATTTATACCGCCATTAAAACTGACCGACGGAGTTTCTGCTGCATTATTATTCTGTATTACTATATCGCGCTGTTTTGTTTCAATGTATATGACATGAACATAAGATAACTTATTTTTTTGAAAAGTGGTCACCGACGCCCATAGACATTGGCAATATAGGTATCACCAACGCGCTGCCTAACGTGAGACATAGGATGTTAAGTCTCGTTTACCAAGTAAATACGCTGGCTACGGTGCCCTTCGAACCGGAACATAATAGTGTTTTCACACTACTGCTTTGTGATAGAAATAGGCACCATGGTGGTACCCACCCAGACGGTCCCCTGTAAAGGGACCTACCACCGGTAACCGGTTAATAATTTAAATACTATTCCTCACTTATACATAAAACCAGTATGATGACCTTCTTGCATGTTTACTTCATTATTTTGTTGAGTTTTCACCTTTTGAATACTAAAAGATCTCTATATCTGCATTTACATATAAATAATATTACTTTATACTACAAAGATAAGTAAAAATTTATAAATTTTACTTATGTTATTAATAGTTTTTTAACTATTTACCTGTAAAAGGCGCTAAAAAAATTAAATATAATTTTTACAAAGAAAACTTAAGGTTCCGTAAGACAACAGAAGTGATTGATGTATTGTGTGTATTTTGTTTGGTTAACAATTGTAACGGAATCAAAGTTAAAAGTAATGTAGGTTTAGCCTTTTCATTGGCTTATTATTAATTTAATTTCCAAGAGAAAAAAGACAGAGCTTTGTTTTATTTTCATTAGTTTTAGTATAAGTTAGTCATTCGTAGTATGCCGAAATGTGAAACAACTTTTATGACATCTTCGAAGAAAAAACCTAAAAAAGTAGTTCAGTATCCATTTGGATGTTTGTTACTCTACTCTTTTATTCTGAATATTTATGAATTCATAATAAATTTTAGCGACACTGTTATCCAGATTAAATTAAAGTTATAGAATTTAAAAAAATATCTATCCCTAAAATTAGGAAATTCCATAAATAATCTATTTACCTTTTATGACATTGGCTTATAAACTTATTTCAATTCTTAAAATTTTAAATTAATATATTATTATTGTTTTTATTCAAATCATGAGATATATTTATCTCTACATTTTTCTGCTGTTAATAAACATCAAAAAGTTTTTAAAAAATGTAATAAACTTGAAAAACATACAAATACCCATTTTTTATTATATCAATTACGACAATCTATATAAAACTTAAAATCTTAACTGTCACCAAAGTGTACCATTATTATTGCATACATTACATTATATCTACCTGGATAAAATGAAAATTCCTTACATTTTACTTGATCTACTAACTATGTTAATCAATTAATCTAATGTACACCGCTCCAGGTTGTTTTTAATTTCACTTTCAATTTGCAGGAAGTGAATGTACTACGGCAAGCAATCTGTGCTTAACTCCATTCTTCGGTATGGGAATACTAGGTTAACAGCTCAGTCTATTGAATAACGGGATCTGATAAGTGGATCGAGAGTGCTGTTACGTAATCAAGTATAAATCCACGATGTAAACAAAACTCGGTCCGAAGTTATACTTTAAATACCATTTGTAAATAGTTAAACAACTGGTTGTTTACGCTAAATAATCGAGAGAGTAATGTGTGGAAGTAATTGTTTTTGTTTGTTTTGAGTGTTTGTTTTAAGTTTAAAAATAAGGATAATTTTAGATATTTACTGTCTTTTACTATCGGGTGTATCTGTGATCTACTTAACAAAAAGAAGCATGTAATTTAATACAACTTACATATTAGATGATCCTAAGTTATAGACTTTAGAAGCATGTATGTAATCTCTAAAATAAGTGGAATTTGTTGAAATATTTTTAGCAAAAGTGTAAAAAAATAGAATGTTTTGTTGACCTTTCTAATAATTTTTATAAAGAGATTCAGTTAATACACATTAAACCGTTTAGTATATTAGCCGTAAAACGATGCAAGTTCGGTACAAAGGAAAAATGCTGTAAAAAAGTTTACATTTATTGCTATTTGTTAGATCTTTAGCTATTAAAATTACACGGGAACAAGGTATTGCGTCGTACTAGTTGTGTTCTCGCAAAAACATAATAGAATCTTATTTAAAGCCGTATAACTTTTCTAATTGAAAAATATAGATTTATCAAAGTACTCAATATATTTTTTGTCTCAATATATAACTCATATGAACACACACTTTGGTTAACTCATACTTTGGTTTTAAATATAGAACATCAAACAATTTTAACCTTAAATCAATTACATATTGTTTCTATTTATTATGCTTTGAAAGTTTAATAAAAAAATTGTCGCTAATAAAATCCAAAGTTGCCCTCCGTTACTTTGAAAGTTTCTCGTGGCATCGTTAACCCGCTCTTTTAGCGCGCTGATTAGTTTTTCGCGGCATTTCTGTTGGAATCATAAAATTCAAATAAGAGAAAAGGATTTTATTAATAAACCTCTTATATTTATTTATTAAATATTTCTTTATACTATTTTGTGTTCGAATTTTAATATTTTCTGAAAGCATGGATTTGCACAACATCAATGTGTTCGTCAGCTCGTTTAGTAATTGTTTGTCTGTGGGTACTATTTTAGGAGATATTTCGCTGTTTGTCCGAAACGTGAACTCGGCATTCAATAGTTTGGCAATTGTTTCTAAGTTAGTACGTGCGTACTCGACCACAGCGGGCTTTATGTCATCGACACATGTACCGAATCACCGTAACACGCGGTGTGTCCGTGTATTTTGTAATAAAGCCATTGGACATTTCGCCCAAGGGGGCCCCCGATTTATCATTGTTAAAGTTACCCTGAAACGAAAGCAATTTCCTTGCAGATAACTCTTTTCATGTTGCCCTTTCGAATGATTCCGGATTACAGTTCGTTGTTTATCTTCTTATACGTGTTCTGATACTATGCAACATTGCTCTAAATAAAAGATTATTTTAAATTTTAGCAGATGAAACGCGTTTATTATGTCAATATATTAATATATGCGAGATTTTAGTAAGCTCGTTCAAATAAAGTAACAATAACTTAGAGTTGGGTTTAAGCTGTTAGTATATTTAAACTAGCTAACAAATGTTTAAAAGTTTACTTAAGCAAATAACTAAAGCTTAAAGCCTATGTAAAGTTAAATATAAATATAAGGTGACATAGCCCAATGCTATACATACAAACATACATACATACATGACATCTACATCATCAATCAGCCTTTGATAGTCCACTGCTGGACATAGGCCTCCCCTAATACACCCCTATCCATTAGGGGGTTTTTTGGACCGTATCCCACCACGCTGGTCCAATGCGGGTTGTTGGGGGCTACAATGCTATACATATACATATTCGAACATGCATGAACTGAATCAAATATCAACTAAAGAGCAATTATTTATTATCCTTTTATTCAAAGTTAATTAAAACTCCACAGTTATTGGAAGTATTTCGATTCAATATTTATCTCAATACATTCGGTTTCAATTCTCATAACCGAAGTCCATAGCTGCTTAATCACGCGTATTATTCGAAATTATTTGTATTGTACCGCAACATTGTTAACGCATATTGACATGAACAAGTTATGTACAAACCAACGTAATAATTAATATTATTCTCTCTTTGCAGTGACGAAGTTCATTCGTATCGGCATTGCGGATAAAAATGACAACCCGCCTTACTTCGACAAGGAGCTCTACGAAGCGGAAGTGGACGAGAATGAAGACATACAGCACACCGTTCTCACCGTCACCGCCAAAGATCACGACGAATGTGAGTCAATTATTTACTTTCTACACGTTATTGTTATTTATTAAACCACTGTTTAGAAAAGCAATGTCCTAGCATTCAATTCTTATTACGGAGGTTGATCTTTGTCAGAGTACAGCCAACTTAGTAGTACATGCTCGTAAGCAACGACGGTCACGGGGCCGACTGTAAAACAAGTGAAAAAAATAAAAAGGAACCAAATAAAGTTGTTATAAATTAATAATGATAGAGTATTCCGTATATGCAAAGATGATTTTTAAAACTGCTGTTCCACCACAAAATTTAAAAAGAATGTTCAACAAAGTTGTGAAAAAATAATAATAGTTAATTTAGAGAATTTTTTGACCAAGTTGACGTTTCTTAACTGGTAGTAGATTCTCCATACTTTGAATGTAAATTATTATTTTGCCTACAGATACAAGTTTTTCAATACGTAAATAAAACTGATCAAGTTATGGAAGAAGTAAACTGTAACCTTTTACTTGATTTATTTTTATCATTAATAAAGATATAGACATTGATTATCACAATACACAAGTTATTAATACGACGATCTGGGAAAATTTGTATAACTTTTAATTAAACACATGTAGTGTTTACATAAACGAGAATCTGCATTATTCTTTTTGACAAATATTTCATTTAATTCATGCACGCATTATCCTTTATTTCGGAAGTCAAAATCTATAATCTAGCTAATAAATTTCCCGATTCAATCATCGCATATTTTATTAGCTCATGGATATACTAATATTATACAACCGCAGTTAATGTTATTAAATCTAAATATGATGATCAAACTAAAGTGGAATACTGTGTAACATTCGGAATAGGATAACTTTGGTGTTTGAACAAGATCTCTGTAGGTGGTAAATTCACCTACAGTGGGTAGTAACCGAGATATCGATCGCTCTTCACAAATCATATCCGATGTTATCGCATCGAGCGAAAACTTACCGACTAGCGTACTCGAGTGTCGTAAAGCGCTATTAAATTGGAGTAAACAGTCCATAAATCGTAAAACTAATCGAAATAGCAGTTGAATAAACGTTTCGTCGTATGCATAGCTTTTATCTGCTTCAGCACCATTTCCTATGTAATATAGTAATAGTAACAAATGGTAAAAAGTCTATTGTCGTAACGCTCTGAAAACATATGAAGCATTTCTTTCTTTATCCTATACATATTCCGTTGTCATGGTGTCGGCTTCTCATCCGTCCAGATTTTCGTGAAAAACCGGCATTACACACAGAGACTAGTATCAAACTCCACAACCCAGAGGGTTACCTCCGTTCGATGGATGATTTAGTAGTTAGACATATTGAAGACACGTATATCATATAACGACTGCCTATAATGGTCTTGCTACCACCGGGACCGACTTTATGACCAAGTTATTAAGGACTTGAGGTTAAAAGTTTAAAACAAAACAATCAAATTAATGTTTAAATTTTCTGATATGGCTTTAACTATTTGTTTCGATTGAAAGATATAATGCATTAATATGTATGCAAATAAATTGTTAGTTAACAAAAAAGAAATAAATATAAACCATTTTTTTGCTTCATATTTGCTTAAACGGAAACGATAAAAGTTATATTTATATTTTTTTTTCATTAAATGACAGCCTATAAAATTTGAATTACTGTTTACACAGAATTTAGCGAATATTTAAACATTTAGCTAAGACTCTCTAAATTTATAAAATCGGTAAATGAATTGAACTTAGACGGGAAAATTTCTAAACAAAATTAATGTCGTATTAATTTTAAATCACTTTCATTGAATATACTTCTGTTTGACTCAATGCTTTGTTCAGATAAGACTTTGTATAGAATAACATTCTATTATGACATCTAATTTAAGCTAATATTTCAAAAAGTGAAAATACCTTTTGTACTTCTTACCTAATAGAAATTTAAATTAATTACCCAAGGTCTTATTGTTTGTTAAGAGAAAATTTTAGCCAGTGATAAATAAAATAATCAAGGAACTTTTGTCGTGACGCTTAATGTAATTTCTTTTAATTTTTTAGAAAGAATAAAGACACTTAATGTTATTACATTATCACGATATACTCTTGATATATAACAAAGTATTGTGCTATATATATATATATAGCACTATTATCTTTGTGTGTGTGATAATTAAATAACACATGTACGCGTAAGTATTACATTGAATAACACGCCTAATCGGCTAACTTTACACGTGTTACGTCACAAATGTCATCTCTCAGTACAGCAGCCAATATGGCGCGTGAAATGGCTGGAAACTTTCTCACGGTTAACTGCCACGTATATATTACATAACTTACAAATACAATAACTGAGTACGTCCCAACGTGCTCGGAGCTTGATCGATGAACGGGAACAGTTGCCACGAAACATTATATCAGGGAACCTTCACACGAAGCCTTAGCGGGGTGCTTCGTTCAAAATCACCGTGACGAACTAGCAGTCACGATTTCGCTAAGAGACGAAGATTGTTCCGGTAATCAACTAAGATTACACTTCGAATTAACTTCTCGCCGTTTGACAATTTGCAAGAGAGATGAATGAATTTGATTTAACTCGGCCCGAACTTCATTCGAGTTGGGGCTCAATAATATTTTTCCCTGAGGACTTTTTGGCGGGATCGGGGAAATTGAAGGTGTAATAAAATTTCCTCCTGTAACGTCGTAAATTTTGGACGCTGGTTTTTTTTGTATACACAGTTGCATACGAACGGAGTGTGGTTTGCACGGTAAATAATAATAAATAATTTAATTGCTTGACAATGATTACTTTCTTTACTTTGAACTATTTGCTTAATTGAGCGTCTATTTTTTAAGTTTTCTGTTTTTATAATTTTTACGTCACAGTATATCTTAACTTATATGTATATATAAAAGTTTACTTCCTTTTGCTAGTCTCGTTAAAACTCGAGAATGGCTAAACCGACTAGGCTAATATTAGTCTGGAATAATTAGTGAGCCCAGACCGGGTTTAAAAGGTGAATAAATATGTTTTTCCTATGATGTGTCCCCCGTGGTTCAGAATTCAAATAGAAATAGTTTAAAATGAATAATTAAGAATTTTCATGTCTTGTTAAATACATATTTATTTAGTTACTGAACAAAATCGTGATATTAATCGAAAGAAATGAAACTTTCATACTAAGAAGTTTTATTAATTTCGTAATCCATTTGTATATTTTATACAAACCGATTTATCGATTACACATCACATCATCAGCCTGTTTTAGTCCACTGCTGGACATAGGCCTCCCCTAATACACCCTATCCATTAGGAGTTTGGACCGTATCCCACCACGCTGGTCCAATGCGGGTTGGTGGGTGGACCGACTTTTACATGCCCATCCGACGCATGGATCATCTTACTTTCAGACAATTGGTGATCGGCCCAAATTGCCCTAACTCAACAGGAAACAACAATGAAAAATTGTTGCGTCCCGTAGATTCGAACCCACGACCTCCGGTTTCTAAAGCACAGCCCATACCACTGGGCTACGGAGGCAGTTATCGATTAAGGCAGCACGAAATGGGTCGGGTCAACTAGTCTTTAATATTTAGATTATAAATAATATTAATTTTTATTGATATCGAGTTTGTAATGCTTATTTTCTTAATTTTTCGTTGTAATTATGAAAACATTTCAGTAATAAGCTTTTTTTATTTCCCCACTGGGAACAGTAAAGCGAACCATTCAATGTAATTTTGATTTAAGTTAAAATTTTTTAGGAACACTTATTAAAAGAATTTGGTTTGATTATTATTTCGAAAATTATTATATTGTATTTTTATAGAAAAGAGAAATATAAAAAAAATATATAAGTTACTTTAATATGTCACTATGATAAGTGGTTTTTATTTTAAAATTGGAGTGCTTTCGTAAAATTGACGAATTTTATTCATTCAAGTTTCCATAAGCGTTGAAGGACACTTCTGTAACGCCCTTCTTGAAATAATTTTCCCAAACTTCTATTATTTTCGGTCGCTTTGATCGATATCTTCAAATATTCCCTCAGAATTGTTAGCACTCTGTCACATCTCGTCCAAACTTTTATTCGAGTTGTATTTACTTTTATTATTAGGCACTGAATATTTTTGTTATTCCGAGTGCTGCGTGAATAATATTTTCTTTCTATTTTGACAGTGATTTGTATGTAAAACTAACAGCATCGCAACTAGTATTCAAAGAAGTTAGGTAAAAAACAGTGTCTGCTTTCGCAATATACATTTGGACACGTTGATTAAAAAGCTTATTGGTTCATAAATCAGTATATTAAGGACTAATATGTTTCATCATTATCAGCCTGTGATAGTCCACTGCTGGACATAGGCCTCTCCTAATACACCCCTATCCATTAGGGGGTTTTTCGGACCGTATCCCACGCTGGTCCAATGCGGGTTGGTGAATATGTTGGTATGGCTAATATGTTTGAAAAAATTAAAATTCCATTAAGAATTATCGAATTTAACTATAATTCTTGATATATTAAAAAAAGTGACTTAAGAGTTCCTTGCTTATTATTCTTAGGACAAATTGAAGTCTTGTAAGAGCTTCACAGAGCATAAATTAAATCAAATATTTTTTACATATCAATTTTCTCGACGTTTCTTTTATCCCATCTTATTTTTCCCGTGATCATGAATGCTGGAAAGAGTCCGAAATGTCGGCAATAAATTTAAATAATTATTGCAAAAAATCCGTAATAAGTGGATTTGATATCTATAATAATCGCGTAAACAAAGGTAATAGTTATGTCCAATATTTTTTTATAATGGTTGAACTTTAACTTGTTTGCTCAAGTATTAACACCTATTAAGAACAACATATGTCCTTCATTAAAACTCTATGGTACAATAATGGTAGTATATTTAATGAATAATAATGGACTTGGCAAAAAGTAAGACTTTTCTCAAAAGTATTTTCTTAAAATCATATCATTGTTATTGTAAAAATCATGTTTAAGCATTTCATAATCTCTGCTGATTAAGTTATATCACTTTACATTTACGTTTACCTTTTTGTGCTACTTCATAATATTTATTACACATAATTTTAATTAAAACCCATTTCGAAAAGGAGTTCACATTGAATTTCCGTTTTCAAAGAGGTCTTACAAACGTTGTTTGAGTTCGTACGGGAGCTAAGAAATATTAAACTGCGGTCTTCAAATTGAATTTAATTTTCACGTTATTATTATTACAAAGTTTGTTTGCCTCTTTATATTTCATTATAACCTTTGATCTTGTATATGTATGGAGGTTGACATTGATACATGAGTTCGACATTGAGTAACAAGACGGTTGAATAATATAAATCTCTGCATATTCCTTGAATTTAATTGGCTTAGATGTGAATGAGAACAATTTTCCTTTGTTCTCGAGTTTTATTCAGCCCGATGTTTGGACAGTAGTTCTTTCCGTTTTATTGTCCACATTAAAGAAGGAAGGAAAGCTAAAAATATCCGATCTGCTAAATTCGTAATTGGATTTCATAAAAAAGTGTACTAAAATATATTTTTGTACAGTAAATTGGTGATATTTGAACTACGATTGGTAAATACAGATAAACTTTAAGTTTTTGCATATATACACATATGAATAACCATAGACAACTTACTTATTTTACAGTGTTTTTCTCAAAGTATGAATCGAGTACAAAACCAATCGGGATCCACTCTTTTGAATTCGGTTATTCGGCCAAAGTAGTAAATGGGGTTTCTTGTTCAATTTAACACTAAGGGGCTGGGCTTCAGCGTGTTTGACTTTCTACCGCTACCAATTAACCTTTTCAGCGTTATTGAAAGTACCTTCTTACTAATTTGTAGAATCCGTTTTGTTAAGGGAATACCTGAACTTATAGGTAAATAGAATTACTGTAAAGTGAGAGTCAAATTATCATTCTCTAGTTTAGTAGGAATTTTTTATTGAAGCTATATCTTATCCCAGACATATTTTTTCTGTTTTCATAGACCTCAAAAGCACGTCTATTTTTCTAGTTTTATAATTTACTTGCTATAATAAGAGTAAAACTCAATTTTTTTTGATAAACTTAACTATATATCAAGTAATACATAACGAGAACGGTTTTCGTAATGGTAAGGTGTAGGTTAAATGAATATCATATTTAAATCCTATGTTAATATTACAATCAGATTCTATCCGTATCTGAAGATCCAATTAATAATGACAACAATTCGAACGAGAGCTTATCTCAGTGAACTTGTTAAACTAGCAAATTGTTCTTGTTAAGTTGGGTTTGTATTAAGTAGAGATAGTCGCCGTTTAACCACACTGTATACGGTCGAAGAGTAAATTCTCAGTTGAAATTTGTGTAGTTTTCTGGTTATTCAGTCCCCGCCCCACCGCAACTGAAAATTGTTAGATAAATTCAACTGAAGAGTGAAACTTGCCTCGGTTTAAACAGAGTCCGTTTGACTAACTCTTCCAGTTCTTGTACAAAGTTTTAATTTCATCCGAAAACAGTTAGCACAGTTGCCGGTTTGTGAATTTGTCCTGAATTGCAATATCAAAGGGAGACTGATTTCGAATGATTCTAATTTTCACTTCATAAAAGATGGTTACGTTTTCAATAAAGAATATTGTAATTGTAGAATTTCAATTAGAACTATCTAATAACATGATTTCTAAAAGGTAACATTATCAATGAGATGAATTTGTATTTGTCTTTTGTAAATTTTATGCTGCTGATGTAAATTGGTATCTCTTCAAAATATTCAGATTGAAGTTTGAATATTTTAAAAGGTTACCGTTTTACGGGTTTTGTCGTGTTTCATTCGGTTTATTTCCTGACGTTTCGAAAGCCTCGGTGGTCACGTCACTGGCTAGGATGGACGCGCGGCACATGCGAGATGAGGTTATTTAGCGCATACACATTTTATTTTTACATAGAGTTACGTAATCGCTTTAAAACACAAAACCAATATTTACTCTTTTGCTACGTTCCGTTTTACATATTGCTAAAATTTTTATACATATGAATGTAAATGTTTTAAAAGCTTTTTAAGTATATACGGCATGCAAAGACCGAATAGGAACGTACAGACATTTTTTAATAGCTTTGTATGCGTGGCGATTTAACAAAATTCTTCCCGTTGCTTTTTTGTTATTGCCCTTTGTGATCAAAGCTCGTTAAATGCAGCCTTCTGTTTGTTCTTAAATGTTTGCCCTAATAAGTCTCGTTTCCGTGTCGGTGTTGTATGGTAGGTGATTTATTATCAAAGCCAGTTTCTCAACACCGGTTTCGAAAACGTTGCTGTGTGAGCTGGAGCTTATTTCTCTTTGAAAACAGCATTCCTTATGCAAACGAGCTGTTCTTTTCTTAATAATCAAATTACGTTCTTTTTACAAAAGCCGTACGCTTGTTAGCAATATATCTTAAAAAATTAAAGCCAAAAGGATTGGGCTGACGATTTTTTACAACTGTTTTCCTTTTTTGTGTACCGAATGGGGAATCATTTTCGTTATTTTATTAAATGGTTCAATCTATTTCTCTGGCATGGATTTTAGGAATTGAATTATATGTAACTTTTTTTAAAAACGTATAAATTTTTAGAAATCAAGCTTTACATTGTTATTTTAAAAAATATTTGAAATTTTCTCTCTTTCCTTATTTCTTATGTGTACCTAGAGAATCAAACTTGTAAGGGTTGAGGATTGCTTATTAAATTATAGCATATATGTTTCTTATTTAACAAGAAACATTTATCTTGAATCTTAGTTTGTGCACTGCAAAAGTAAGCGCTTTAATGAAAAGAATAATGTACTCGTCATAAGTTTGATGAACTTGAAAATGTCCTGTCGATACCTTAATTAGTCTGTCCGTAATAAAGTCTGTGCCTAACTTGAGTTTTTTATGTAGTTTGCTCAAAAAGAAATCGCATAACGTCTTGAGTATTTCGTGATAGATGATTGGACTACCCTTTCATCTAGACTAAGACTGATGTGTTTGCAGTGATATCAAGGAATTTTGTTCTATTGACTGGTAGGTTAGGCTGTATAAGTGACGAAGTTACCAATGATTCTCTGTTCAAAAATTGGACTGCCATGACAAGGCAACTGATTAATTAACTTAAAGAAACATTTGATATATATTAATTATTTATCTATGAGTTATTGCTTAGGCTCCTACATTCAGTGACGTGAAAATGAGATTATAATGATTGTTCAAAGTTCTTTAAATAAAAAGTACCACTAAAAAGACATCGGTATATTGAATCGCCATTTGGTTCAATGTCGTTATTTTTTATATACTCATTCATGATTGCTTGAACGAGTCATAAACTTTAGTTAAAGCAACAGATGCCCTACAAATTATGGCCATTCTTCCTCTGAACTTAACAGTTACTTACTCCATTTAACAGAGGACTGGGAATAAGTACCGGTGTCTATTCCAAAACAGTTCTCCACGATCATTACACGACCGTCGTTAGTCTAATGAGTATTGAGGTATTGAGTTTGACATAGGCTAGATTTCGTATGTTATAAAATTATACGACGCTGTATAGTATCCCTGTAGGCTTAAAATGTCACCTTTCGAGTTGGTCCCCGGGACGTCTCGTGTCAAAGCCTACTGAATAATTGCCTGATTTTAATCGGAGAATAGTTTATTTAGAAAGGGAATATAAAGGAATATCTTTTTTATTTATTTTTTTAAATTTATTTTTAAGGCTGTAACTTTATTATTGAGTCTCTATTAAACAACATTCACCCTTATTACTAGTGTTTATACACATAGAAGTTAGTGGTTTTTTCCGTGTCGATTGATACCAGTTTAAGAAAATAGTATTTATTTTCTATATATATATATACATTTCCCTGCTTTGATGAAAATTTATCCAAAATAAACACGCGCACGTCTCAACATGGACCACATGCCTTTTATTTAATTTTTTACCGAAACACCTACATTAACATATATTTTTTTAATTTATCAATGCATTGCAATTTTGTAGTCAAACCGACGATAAACATGTACGTAACGTCGAATCGAGACAGCCATTTACTTTTACAAGACGAATAATTGGTCAGAGACACAATGGGAACGGCCTTACTCGATATTGGTTTTATGAATAAACCCTGATAAAGTTATTGATGGCCCTCTGTCGGCGGTCGTAGCCCTTGAGCCCCGAGGCGCGCATTCAAAATTCCGATTGTGACGTGCGGATTTTCTAGTCGGTCATACCGTTCTGTTTGAAAGGCGTATTAGTCATCGTAGATCGCAATATTAGGCACCAGTGCCCGTAAAGCCTCGATTTGATGTATTGCGATTTTTTATTGGACCGGTATTGAATGAAAATTGAGCATTCAATTACAAAAGGGCGTTTTTTATATAAGTGTGCCCCCTCCATGTACCCCCAAAGTGACTTATTATGCCGCGAATAGTGGTGTATTCCTTCCTCCATTTCGGACTTCGCTTTCACGGTGTTTGGTTTTGGTGTTTATTCCAACACAGTGGAAGTTATAAGAATCGAATGTAACTATAACATTTGAAAATAACTATGCCAGGGAAACAATCCACGTATGTAAACATCATACCGCATTTTAAAGGCTTAATAATTAAGACGTCATATTAACAAAGGTTTGTGTTGTTAAAAGTATTTTACTGCCATCTCGTACGGAAGCGATTATATACAGCGACTACCTGTTATTAATGGACGACGCAACCGGCTTCTAACAATATAAGTTACGTATACGTACGCATCTTTAAAGGAATATGTTTAATTCCCGGCCTCTTCCCTTAATTACTGGTATTGTCTGCTTAATTTCGATCTATTATTCAGTATACGTAATTAATCTATACGTTAGGATATCAACTAGCATGCATGCATTCGGGTCAGCTAATTCGGACTCGAGATCACTCTTGGAGAATAGTTCTCCATTAATTGCGGCCATAGGGCGGCTACGGTTTGACCATAGTGTCACGCTGAGTGATTGTCTTACTAATTTGATCTGGTGTAGGCGGTATCTGTTTATATCGACATATTCATTACTTAACCTTTTATTTTATTAGACACTTACAGTAATATTACTTGAGATTATCTACAACGGAGTTTAAAATTTCGTAAAATACATTATTTATTAAATTTATTGGACATTACCTTCGTCGAGCGGTAGCACACTCCTGGTATAGTACGAAACTCGTAGTAATAAATGATAATAATGAGCACATATAACATACTTCTCCGTCCAAAGATTTTTGCGCTGGAATAACTCGCCGATAACAGATTTTTCCTATAAGCATAACACTTTTTATTATATTTTAATTAATTCATACTACATATTTTTTAAATGATATCCAATATTTTATTTTCATAGGCAATGTACGTTATTGTTAAGATTTAATTTAACTCGTTAAGCTGTTTTCGCGTAAAAGAGCATACGAACAACCATACTCACAAACTCGCATTTTGTAAATTCGTACCAAGTTCATTTATACGCTTTAAAACAGTAAATGTTATGCACGTGTCGTGAAGCAATATGGCGCATGATAAGTAAACTGTGACTGATTTGCTGTAGACGTTAGGATGATATATAATATGCAACACGACCTTACCACTAGGCTACGGAGGCGTGTGATTTAGAAACCGGAGGTCGTGGATTCGAATTCTGCGGGGACTCAACAAATTTCCATTGTTGCTTTCTAGTTAGTTGGTCGATCATCCAATTGTCTGAAAAAAAATATGATCTATGGGTCCGATGGGCATGTTAAAAAATCGGTCCACCCACCGAGCCGCTTTGGACCAGCGTGGTTGGATACGGTCTAGAACCCCCTAATAGAGAAGGCGTGCAGTAGAGGAGTCCTATTTCCAGCAGTGGACTAACGCAAACTGATGATGATGAATATTGCATAATCATCATTAGTCGATAACAGATTACTGTTAAAAAATACATTTATTGTAACCCTACAAAAAAACTAAAAGTGACTCACTGAAAATGTTATACAGTGCGTTGAGATATTTTAGCGCACGCGTAAAACAAAATGCTGATAAACACGTTTCCTGTAAATAATAAAATATCACTACCTCTACGCCACTACACCTGTACGAATCGTCTTTCTATCACATTACACGTAGAACGTGTTCGGAATTCACTAACGTGTAGATCTGTATTGACTGCGCAATACTAAATTTTGTCGACACACAAATCAGAAAAGTAAGAATTTTCAACGTTTACTGTAATAAAAAAAATATTTGACTCGATAGACTTTCTTTAAATTGAGTTGAACATTGTTTCAAAATAAGCTAACGCAACATTATGAGAGCAATCAAGTGAATATAAATTTAAATACCCTTTGTGTGGGTGATTATTTAGAAATAACATCTAACAAATGGAATAATTTAAGTATTAATAAGAATAAACGATAAAAGTTTTAACAGAGCGAGACAATCCTTATAAATAAAGCGCGCAGAAATTCTAAGGTCAGCAACATTGAATTCCAAATGACTTATGAATGTTGTTTGGCACTTTATAAATGTTCTCATCGTTTTGTTACACGAATTAAATTGGAATTTGTGAAAAGTTTAAAGTTACTTTATTCACATCAAGTAAACGATAAATTAAAACCAAATATCGTAGAATACTTTTACTATTCTTACTCCGTCTTCCATCCATTTATTTTTAAAATTAGTCTTGGAAATGTGCTAGAAGAAGTTTCAAGTTCGAAAAAATATATTAAAGTAACGTCAAATTACCGTGTCTGTATATGTTTGCTTATAAATATTTTTGTTTGTTCAGGAGATTTCTGCGTCAAGTTTATTTTTCGACAGTTGACAAATTGCGTTATGATTTTGGTGTATAACGCTCGAAACAGTTTCCAAGTTTATTTCTGTACGTATATGCGTGTAGTACTAAGCGATAAAGTTTTGTTTACCCTCTGCATACTTTAGCTTACGGCCTGCTCCTCCTAATGGATTAACTTAATTGTCAGATTTCGGGTTCGGGAAATGGTTAGAGATATTATTTGATTTTTGTTCCTCAGGTTTCTGTTTAGTTTTTCTAGATATATATTTAACAGACAATTAGGAATAAGCGCGTACTTGAATGTTGACTCAAATTTATATACGAAAATAGTTGAAACAAGCATAAATATTTTATGTCCGCTATCAAATGTATTAAATACACTATAGTAAACAAACATATAAAGGTTTAAAATCATCATTGGTGTTAATTATATATTGTACAAATTCTAACCTATTATACAAGATCTAACCTTCATCATCGCAACATTTACAAACTTAGCAAATAAATACGTAATGATGTATAATAATTAATTATTACTTTTCTTTTCATCAATATCTATTATTTTGTTTTTATCTTATACTTGTACACGATACATATAATTTGTATCATAAGTCCATTCTTATTTTTAAAATATCGTTGTCACAATGAAATGTAATTTATAACAAATTGTCCACTGTAGCTACTTCTTTTCTTTATACAAGAGTTCTGAAATGATAAAGAACCTTTGTCCGGGCTTATAAGAGCTCCAGTTTATCTGAAAAGGAGTATCCTTAATAATTATTTTGATGAATACAACCATTGTATTTTCAAGCTATTTCGTTTTTAAATATTTTTATTTTCCTTTCTTCTTGACTTTCGTTGCTCGGCTTCGATTAATGTTATTCTTTAATCTGTAGCATCTCAGCTGTCTGTCTTTATTCACACTCTTTCGTTTATAAAAATGCGTATAAATGTATTGCAGACATCGTTTACTGAACATTATTAATTTCAAATTACGCAGCATAAATAGCAGATGAAAATGTATGTTTCCTATTTACTTGTAATCTGGATTATCTGCAAACCAATCATATATATGACAAACTAAATTATTAATAGCGCCTAAGCTCGCTTCGGTAGTACGTCCGATCTTAAGATATTGGTATACGGAATTAATCAATATCGCAATAATATAGGTACGTCATGTAGTTGTTTAGTTTTTACATTGAAAATAAATAAATAAAATGTTGTATTATCTTTGCGGTGCTAACAAAAAGTTGCGGATTGTTAAACCAATATGTATAGGACTAAACGGTAATAATTTATGAGGGTTACATTTATGTCGGACGAATCGCAAGCCACAGTAACATGTTTTTACTAAAATTTTAATTATTTAATACAAAAATACACATCGGGGTAGAGCGTGAATCGTATTAAGTATGAATAAAACTCTATTACAAATAGAATGGTATTAAAATTATCATCATCATCATCAGCCTTAAATAGTCCACTGCTGGACATAGGCCTCCCCTAATACACCCCTATCCATTAGGAGGTTTTTGGACCGTAACCCACCACGCTGGTCCAATGCGGGTTGGTGGGTGGACCGCCTTTTTACATGCCCATCCGACGCATGGATCATCTTACTTTTCAGATGATTGGGTGATCGACCCAAACTGTCCTAACCAACTAGGAAACAACAATGAAAATTTGTTGAGTCCCCGCAGGATTCGAACCCACGACCTCCGGTTTCTAAAGCACACGCCTATACCACTAGGCAACGGAGGCAGTCATTATAATTATACCGTTTAAATATTATACTTCAGTCCAGTAACATTTTGTACGTCCTACGATGATGTAACTAAATACACATTTAGTAACGGTGTACGTTTAAGTCTTTCGTCTAGTTTAAAATTCAACAAAAGACGAAGCAAGACTAGGATCGCATACGAGACGGTGCAGAGCGAAAAGCCGCTTATGGGACTCGTGCAATGCTATAATTAGTACTCTCAATACGCTCACGTATTCGCTTACGACAAGTTATTTGAATTCCCACACGCCCGAAGTTTGCGGTGTCCATGTTAGCTCTATACCATTCGAATAGAGTTTTACTCATGTCCGAAATAATAACGATATGTTACTCGGCTGAGCGCGTCCGACAGGATTACTGACGTGGCGCTGAATTAATAACTCACTTACATTCCGTCCGTTCCGCCCGTCACGATGTGGGTTTTCGTATTTTAAATTCGCGAGGGTAATGTGGCCCGCGTGGAATGTTACGGTTTAGAGGTTTGATGGCTCGTTGAGCACGACGAGTGTTAGCTACTGGTTAAACTTTTTAACAATGTACATAAATACTGTTGGTGACAGCTGTGATGTTATCTCCCTGCAGTAGCCGGTTAAAGTTGGCAGCGATCGGCCGTCTTTGCGTTCATTAGGCCTATGTCTAGCAGTACTGGACGGATAGAAGCCGCTAATGATGATCATGATGATATGAGGTTAACTGCTTTACGTTTTAAACGTTTTGTAAGAAGAAATATCGATATTGCTCACTTAGCTTAAAACTTGTAAAAAATAAGCGATAGTGTAAATCGAGTCGTAATCAAAATACAATTTTTACAAATCCGTATAGAGAATACGCTCCAACATCAGTGAGACATAATACCGCTTTCAATATGCTGGTGCTTAAAAGGAGCTTTCGCGAAATACGTACTAAAACGGCAGCGTATCAGTATTCCGTGATTCTATGAAAAATACGTAATAAAAGAGCGAATATAGTGAACGAGAAGTGAGAAAGGCAACATTGTCGTATCGTACGATTACGAGTTCACGTCACTTCCACCGCGTCTCTGCTGGAAGATTTATGTCGTTGCAATAAAATCTCCTCGTTTGAATAAACATCTCGAGTTTGGAGGCTGTGACAAATTACCGGAGCTCCTCGCCAAAAGCCAAGAGGGGTATTAGCGGGAATAATTCTTTATAACGACATCGGCTGCTTTCGACTTAGGGCTAATCGTTCATGTACATTTTTGAGTTGGGAATTATTTATGATCTTGCGATGTTGTTTTCTTTTTTCCGTTGTAAATATTGCCAACTCGTTCGCTTTTCGTATTTTTTTTAAGATAAATTGTGTAGAAAAGACTATTTCATATGACTTGTTTTTTGAGGTTTACATTAAAAAAAATATGAAGTTGACTAAGCTTTAATATAGGCATTTATAAATTTATTTTGTATGATTTCAGTTAAAAAAGATAGACTTGCTATTGACTAGACACGGAATTTCCTAAAACGAGACTGCAGAGAAATCTTATAAACAGTCTTTCCCCCGCAAAACGGCTTTTCACGTTATCTTATTTAATGAGATATAAATTATTTATGAATTTCCGGTTCTATCCGTTTCCGCCCGCCTCGAGTTATTATATCTATCTTAAAAATGTTTGTTTTCTTAAAAAAAAAGAGCTACTTACATTATGCTGTTTCTTGCGTGCTCATAAAATATTAATGAACTTTGTATCTAATCTTGAAATAAATGTTAAATTGAATCTGAATAAAATCAAAGAATTTAACACATACCATACTATGTGTTCAGTACTCCGATTTTATTTCTTCTCAATATAAAACCGCAATTCAAGCTGTAAAAAGCGCCCTCGAAGAACATAATTAAAGCCTAGTTTCAACTTAGTACCATTCCAATATTGAAGCAAGGAGATCGTAGATCCTCTAACAAAAACTAATTAAACCGAACATCGGCATGTGTAGCCTCCAGGAGTAATGAATAGTAGAGGGCCCAGGACTAGCCTCCGTCCCCTGGGTTACTCGCAAAAAACAATTTTAATTAAACTGCACTGTGATATTTAAACGTAGTTCAAATTGGAATTCTTCGAAATATTTTAGCTATAGGATTATTGTGTTTACTTATGGACATACAACACGCTCACACTTTTTCACAATGGGTACGGCGTAGCGGCGAACTTCCTTAGTCTCGTCAGAGTAATGAATGGGACAGGCTACAACAAAACAACTACACCTGTAGTGCTCCCACGGTCGAGCTCGTGAGGAACGCGAGAATGCGAATTAATGACTGCTTATATCATATGCTACGTATAGCTCTATAGAGCTATGTATAGCTATTTAGAGCTACTTATAGCAACATACAGTTACGTATAGCTACATAGAGCTACGTATAGCTACATATAGCTTGTTCGACTCTGGGGTGGCGAAAGGGGGTCGCTGACAAGCGCTCCGGCGTACTTCGTTTCGCGACTCGTGCAGTCTCAGCCCCGTCCTTGCTTCCAATGAAAATTCCACGCGACCCCGATTAAGTAGCGGAGTACGAACTTATTTTAATTTAAATCTAGTTATCAATATGGATCCAACGCGGTTTACACTTCGAATAGTTCCACGACGAGGTCGGAGTTTTCGTTTGCGCATGAATGAATTCGTTGCTAATGTGATTGGCTTATAACTCGAACTCTAGTTATATTTTAATATTAAAATGCATTCAATAATTTTCTGCTTACGAAGTAATACTTTTTTTATTGATTATCAGTTTAAATTGAATATTGAAACGATGATGTTTAAAATAATATGGTTATACCTAAATCACAAGTTATGATCATATTTATATATATATAGCTACCTATTCCATGGTATTTCTTATTAATTTTAATTAAATGTTAATTTAACTCGACATCCGCTGGATAAAACTAACGAATAAAGTGAAATAAATTTTCAGAAACTTTATTGTGCAGTATTGACAGATCGCATAATTTTGCTATTTATATTTTAAATACTTGCTTCCAATCACAGCTTCGCTCGAGTCACTTAATCAGAATCTTAAAACCTTCATTAATAGAAATAGTTAAGTGTTATTAAATTAAAGATATAGTTATAGTTGATATAGTTAATATTATTTCAAATAAAATTATAAAATAAGGTGAATTAGCTGTACTTTTTTCAATTTATTAAAGCGATGAGACGAACAGAAAGTTTACCTCATGGCAAATGATGCTATGTCAGACGACGCAAATCTGTTTTCCGCCCAGAAACATAAAATGTTACGTTTCTTTACGCAGTAATTAAATTGTTTAAGTAGCCCATCGAACCGGAATATGACAGAAATAGATACCGCGACGGTATTTCCCCAGTCAGTCCTCTGTAAAAATGGGAACTACCACCATAAAACAGTTTTAACAGATTCTGTCTAATAGTTTTTATATCATTGAGTAACAAATATCCAAACCGACTTACGCACATACAATATTATTGGGATGCACGCAAACAATTCACGTCGCTTCAGGATATCCGGAATATACGTGATATACGCACCAAACAAAAGAGCACCGATTCGTGTCGAAGAGAATGTCGCGTTAGATGGCGCAGTTCGAATGTATTCGGTTCTGGCGGACATGCATATTCATGTGTCCGAACCGAGGGCGCGTATTAATTTGCATCTTGATCCGACAGCGGTCGTACTCGTTTCTTTGCAATAACCGCACATAACGGAAGTGGCGTTCTACGCGGGCGTTTCAATTCGAAACGTTTGCTTGTAGCAGCACTTCACATTTCAATGGAATTTTGTTCCAGAAATGTATCTATCGATGGTTTTTTACCGTTACCGTGCTCTTTCCGTGCGTTTTGTTTTTGAATGCACTGCGTATAAAAGGCACCAACTTTTTAATTCACGGCCCGAGATAAATTTCTATCGCTAAATAGAGGCTTTGATGCTAACATTCTATGTATATTTTTTTCCGAACGTCAGCATCGCTCACACAGCTATTGCTGCAAAATATTGAGATCACATTAGTATGAAAAAAGTAACTTCTTTTTACTTGATAATTCCGAGTACGCGACGGATTATTGTGTATATTTCGTGTAATAATCCGACGAAATATCGGTACAGTACGTTTTAAAACACTCAAGTAAGAGGGACATTGGTCTAAGTGGTCCATAAATCATGGAGCCCAGTGGTTTATGTGAGATTACAACAGCGCGCGCCTCCAAACTGCCGTTGTGTACCGCCTAAGTATTAAAACCATTTTATGCTCGCAACAAAACAAGGGAATATTGCCTTGGCGAAAAATAAAATTTCGCGTTTATAATATGCGGATATCCCTCCGTTATTTTATAACCTACTCTGCGTGCTGTTTTCTGTTTTGTTAACGATTTGGAGCGGTATCGATTTATGCAACCCAATAATTTTTAACGTGTACTTTTTCAAATTATTGGCCCGTGAGGCACTATTGCGAGATATGACGTTAATTTTTAATGTTGCATATTTTTATGCATATCGTTTTTTTAACACGAAAAATAATATAGCTATACAATTTTGTAGCGATTAATTACTTTAAAATTATACTTTGACGTTTCAGAAACTTTCCGGTATACTTTATATGGATTATTGTAACAATAAAAATAGTTTAATTAACAACGTCTGCGGCACGTGATTAGATATTAATAATACCTACTATTATGCTCCGTTTAGTAACCTATATTGAAATTTCGCATACTTTAAACATCAACATAGATTCGGGACGTTGAGAGCCAATGTTCAATTTTCAATGTATTATTAAATGGAGCACCCAATTATACATACGTTTGCATACATACATGAATTTAAGTCCCGACCATTTCTACGGCGAGCTTTAACCAGACAAGGGATATTGCTATTCTTATTAAAACGTTAATTCCTGGGCAGAGAACAGTGATGATTAAAAAAAATATGTATTGTTAGATTTTTATATTTTCATAAAATTTCTTCAACTTGATTCAAATATCTGGTGAAGATGTATGACACTTTCTTATTTATTGTCGGACAATCTACCTTCGGTTTGGAAAAGCCTGTAGTCTTGAGAAGAACCAGCGTAATAAAATCGGCATGGCTTCTGCTTAATAAATAAATGCAAATACATAACAATGTTACTTGCCAGGGCTTACGCGGTGGATACATCGTGATTAATTTAAGGCAAAACGTACAAAATAAATATTTTCACTTCCATTTAAAATTTTATCTACTAATCTTAAGTTTATGGTTTGAAAAAGTTCATATTATTTAACATTTAATCTTCTTTAAGGCGCCAATTAAGTTAAATTATAAGCCTGTGGATTGTACAAATTATTGAAAATTTAAAATATGATTATTACCGAGAGAATTAAAAATATTGTGACAGTAACTTATTTTACTAATAAAAACTTAATTATTAATTTTTAAAGGATATGGAAGTAAGTCGTACGAGAATTTAGATAGTATTGCGTTGTTTGTTTTTGTTACAATAACACCCAGTGTGTGACATCATAGCTAATAAAGTAACTTGGTAAACGAGACAACATTTTTGTCTCTATGTAGTGTGCGAAGACACTACGTTACATACAACATTATTTAACAGATGAGATATATCCTTGACCAAACGCTATGTTTGTCGCATCGTGAATAAGAAATTTGTACGTATTTTCTTTCATTATAACTTGTCTTTATTATTGTCAAAATCGCTACCAATGGTTCGGAATATAATAAAACCACAGATTTGATTAAAACTGGCATTGAAGCTGATTCTATCTTTTAATTATTTCAATCAATTTGAAAGAGACGTGTCATAGCCAGAATGTGTTAAAATTGAATCGAAAAATGCATACATTTTTATTGCATTAAAATGTTTTAGTGGTCATTTAAAGTCATTGGAAAAAAGAAAAAAAAATGGCTCTATACGAAATTCGAATTCAAAATAAAATTGCAAATATCACATTTTACCGGCGCACTAAGTAGCTGCTAGCGTTTGCTACTTGATAGTCAGGTAGTGCTAACGCTGAGTCACGTTCCCTGACAAGTTTCAGTATAAGCTGAAAATGGTGTTTGTATAAAATGTTCGGACCGTCAAGGCAGAAAATCTTATTTTACTCCAGCGACTAACTGCGCTTGGAGATGGCAGTTTTGTAAGATATCCACATACATAAAGTGCTTTTAGATGTACCTCAATCCTAAATAGATTTTATTCGATTACATATCAAACTATATTCTACATTTTCTTCACTCATTCATACATTGAAACCATCTATTAAGTTCTTAATAAAAACGGATATGAAAAATATCGTTACGGCTAATAATAACAGCGATCGATTAAAGTGTGTCATGGTGAACTCAAACCCGCATTGCAGATTTAATTGATTTTATCACAGTAATATACCTGCGTTGCTATTTTAACTAGAATCAAATCAGCGAGCATTACGAACGTGAAAGCAATACTTATCCTTTAAACGTCGGATTCCAGCAAATTCATTGTATCAAAAGCTCTATAAATCGTTCCCAACCATATGACATCCCTATCTAGGATTTAATTAAACGGCAGAATCGTATATTTGCCTTATACGAATTGCCTATCAGTTGCGCGATTTATCAATTATTAAATTTTGATTTATACGTGCATTGAATGTGGTACACCGATTGCGTTATATTTATCGGCTCGTATTGATTTACATCCTCGCTTCTTTTTGGTCATATAAACATAATTTTAAATTGTATATTGAATGTGATTAGTATTAGGTTATCCTATGGTCGCTTTTATCTGGAAATAACCTGTACGTATAATATGAACTGTAACCAAAGCGTAGCGTCCACAATAATCGAACGTTTATGCTTATAACTAAATCACACTTCGGTTTTTCAGCAAAAATAACTACTGCGGCGGGACTTTGTCTGTTTGTGTTTAACTGACAAACAGTTAAATTTTCTACCAATAAACCTATTTACTTATTGTAAAACAAAATAAGCATAAGAGGATTCAATAACATCGTTTTAGCGTATAGCGTTCTTATTTAGATCAATTATATAACAGCATATATATAACTGTGAATGTATGTAATCTACCAAAAATAACGCAATACATACGGCTTCATAGCATAGCTATAAGTAGCCTCTATATACCATGAGCATCCATTTATAATGATTAACGAATGGAGTTCAAACCAAAATGCTTAATATTTTCATCAGTTTCTAGAATATCTTTAGTTGCAGCTTGTTTTATATTAAACTCTTTAAAACGAAACTCTTAAACTACTCTATAAAATAATAATTGATAAACTTGAACTTTACTTCTAGTGTACTTTCTATTATCAAGTGATATTAATAAGTCTATTATTTAAGATTATCGTATTATGATATAAAACTAAGCATTTTCAGTTTAATTAAATCCATTATAGTTTCACTTTTTGTTAACACGACAAATATCCTAAGCTATAAGATACTTCGTTGATACAACTAGTGAAGTAAAGGTTATATATCTATTAAAGTAAATTGAATCCTTACAGGCAGTTCAAACCAAATAAGTGCTAATTACGATATTTCATCGTTTCAAAAGTCTTTAAGTAAGCCTTTGGGTATTAAACAACCCCTTGTCGAAGATAGCCGGCAACCTCTTTAGAAACTGAGCTCTACTGTAAATATAATTATCATTGATAAACATTGCACAACTAGCTGTACCGCGTGTACTTTTGTTGTCAACGTGATATTAAATAAAATCTTCATTACTTAAAAAGTATTTCATATTATGATATTAAAATCTATGTTATCGTCAAGTTCTATTAAAATCCATTGTAGACTTTTTTGTTCAGAAGCAACAAATATCCTTACAGCTTATAAGGATACTCGCTGCGTTTATAAAATCAGTGAAGATATAAAGGTAGTATATCTATTTTAAGTAGATAAATTTAAGGTCCCTTTACAGGCACACAAGTTAAAAGTGTGAATGCTGCTAATCACTGAAAAAAAGGTCATATTAAAACATACTTCAAAGATATAAGCCTTTGAGGGGTATAAGAAACTTTATTTACTCGTAAATTTTATACACACGTTCAGACTTATGAGGAGTAGGTTATTTTAAAAAATGTGCAGAAAATACTGGAGACAAAACGGTAAAACTCGTCTTTTAAACGGCGCCGTTTACTTTCAAAACCTTATTATTTTATGTACGTGACTCGACTTTGCCGTAAATGCTGTTCACTTTAACAATTATAATCGAAAACTTACGTGCAACGTTAAACCAATAATCGGTTAAAGTTTCCAACAAAAAAAAAAGATGAATATTGGAATAAAGCCAATCGTGATTCATTCTGAAACGATGCATTAATTCCGGTTTCCTGTAAGTGCTCGATGTTTGTTTTGTTTTACACGTTTATGTGATACTTGCAGTTTATAGTAAAAAGGTTGCAATTACATTTTATTGTTCTATACATACATATTACACAAGGTGACATTTTAAACTTTATTGACATAATATGAATCATATTCTTATTAGTAACTTTTTATTAATGGATCGTACAGTATGTAGCGCAATAAAAAAACGTAAAGCCTTTTTTGATAAAAAGGTGATTGGTATTATCTATGTACTAAGTAACTTAATTAAAATGTTAGATTAATTCTTGCGTAGTGATATGGGCGTGTGCTTTAGAAACCGGAGGTCGTCGGTACGAATCCAGCGGGGACTCAACAAATTTTCATTGTTATTTCCTAGTTGTTTCCGGCAATTTGGGCCGATCACCCAATTTTCTGAAAAGTATGATGATGCGTCGGATAGGCATGTAAAAAGTCGGTCCACCAACCAACCCGCACAGGTCCAGCGTGGTCACCACGCTGGGATAAGGTCCAAAAACCCCCTAACGGAGAAGGCGTGCATTAATGGGAGGCCTATGTCCAGCAGTGGACTAACACAGGCTGATGATGATAATGATGATGAGTAAAAACGCTTTGCCCACAAGAAATGCAGCGTAAGATGCCAAAGGCCGCTCGCCGGCTTGAGGTTTTGAATATTCCATCTCATACTAATCATGTGTCCATTTGCCTCCATTCATGCGTTCACATAAACCTCCCAGCTACAGATGTTAAAAAATTTGCTAAGAGTTAAATTTCATATAAAATAAAGGTGCATGTATAAAATGGTTTTATATTTTTATTGGTTTAATACTTTTTTAGTGGTACTCGTAATTAACACAATTTATATACCTATGAAAAATATATTTTAGGCGTCAGTAAAAGTATTCCGCCAAATCTTAGCTTAAATACAAAAAATGTATAATTAAATTTTTGAGTATCATTTTCATGCTTTACGTGTTAAGTGATATTTTCGATCATCGATTTTACGATCGAAAATATCACCAATACCGTCAGAGCTAATAAAAAAAAAACATTTGTTTAAACCTACAATATTTGATTGATACATAAATTGTGTTTTTGACAAGCGAACGATCGTCAATAGCACACCGCGGAAAAATATAATAAAGATAACCTAAAATCATTCCGATCACACAGAAGACTCGAAGCGAGTTAAAACGTGAACAAACAAATATAAATACTAAATTCATGCGAAATTTACCAATTCCGTTCTTTTGTCGACTTACCATTTCACTGCACACATTGAAGGAGAAAAACGATAACGCGTACAATACCGTCTGGGGAATACTGAACCGTTATACCTATATAAGTGATGTATATATAAAACGGTGGAACACATTTCAACTTCGACAACTTACCACAATATTTATTCCTTTTAAAAGTGTCATGATTTACAATGAGACCGAATACAATATATTTTAAAAATAAATCGTATGGTTTTTGTTATTTATGAAATTTTCTTTTAACTTCTGTTAACTTGAATTGTACTTAGTACGGTTGACTTGATTTTACGTAAAAGTTATTCTCGTATCATTATTGCTTTTTTGTTTATAAAGTAGGGAACATTTATTCAATAAACTATTTTTTCTTTCATCTTTCTTTTTATAAATAACATACAGTTACTGACTCTTTCAATCCATTATTTTATTCATATGCGAAATGAAGCGAATGAAATCTTATCTACAAAAAGACGAACGTATATTTTCAGTTTCACGTTTAAGCATTTACGTGCGTAGGTACGTATGTCCAGAATAACCTTTACACTTTTGTTAGGAAAATATACGCAACGAATAGCGAGAGATTTACCGTGCCGAAAAATTTCCGTAGAAAACTCTTTGCCGGCCCTTTTCGGCGTTTGCTTTTACTCCTCTATTAACATTACGTGAACCACAAATCTGTGTTTCTCTCTCTTAATGATAAATCAGGTTAAGGAAGAAGTACAAAATACCTACAGATTCCACACAAAAGATTCATCATAAAGCCTATATAAATATCAACGTAGTTTTACTAGTGTTATATAATGTTTAATTGTGCGTATCGTTTTCTTAATGAAAAAACAAGCATATTTTTATGGCATCTAAAAGGAGACTAGCCGAACAATTTACCTTATAACATTGAATACGCCTTGTCCTTATAAAATCTACAATGGTTTTATTAAAAATAAAGACACGCGATGTACTGTATCATATATTCAGTAATTCACCGACTTCGATGTGCTTTTGATTAGAACAAAATGGTTATTTTTTATTTCAGGCAGAAATTTTTCACTAAAACATGAGCCAATACTTTTTTACATTGTAACATAACCTTGTAAAACCTTATAAAATATACTGTTTCCGTTTTGTATCTATAAATGTTGTATATAATTTTATTAGCAATTTGCCTGACGAAAGGATCCCAATCGTGCCATTCTCGGTCAGAGAAACCCAGTTATGTAACGTGCATTGTTTCAAAAGCCCTTTGCGTTCCCTCCTTACGAATTCATTTCATTCTCTATAGTTCTGATAGCTTTTGTTTTGGGTCTTTTATTCGCTCGTTTTTCTCTTTATTTGATTTCTATGTATCTTTGATGTTCAATCGTTTGTGTTCGCCATAGTTACCTCTGCAATAATCCAGTAATACAAGAACTTACTAATATTTTACATCTTCCGTTTACGTAAGGCATAATAAAATATTACATTTTTATAATACTCTATTGAGAGCGCGATCGTGATTCCGTTTTATATTGTTGATTCGAAATTCGAATGCCGTAAAATTTTATGTCAGTCACTAAAGTAATTCGTGAATGGGGACACAATGATAGTTTCCACAATGGATTAAAGATCGATAGGCGGGTTAAAACGCCGTAACTGTTTTATCACGCGCGCATTGTTTAGAATGCAAATATTGTCTGTTGCGTGTTTCATTTATTAAATGCTTGTATTGAAGTATAATTTATAGTTACTACGTAAATAAGACATAGTCGTGTATGTCTATAATTAGACGCAAAGTGGTTTTATCTTCAATAATGACGAATTTAAATATCTATCCTTTTATCCACTTTTTTAGCAATAATAAGTAGCCTCTGCCCTTTCATGGTATATATTCCACGTATGAACTTCCAAATCGGTTTAGTGGTTTACTGTAAAAACAGACATACAGTTACATTAGCATAGATTGTCGTGCCTATATACTATTTTTAAATTAACTTGAGAAATATCTTATTATTTTAAGAGTAATAAATCTTTACTTGTATCTTGGTTTAAAAATTGTCACTTTTTTATTTAAGCTTATACTTTAATCTTTCTTTTGTTTTGAGCATCTATATTAAACATTTTAGTGCAAAGTAGGCAAACTATGACGTTCCGTAATAAATAAGTTTCGTCAAAGTTTGGGCGCCCTAACAAACCTTTAATTCTTTTACTTTATTTCAACTTCTGGTTAGCACTTGGTAAAAGATGCCATCCAATGCGCCCAGATAATAGCTGAATTCAGCTGAATTTTTTTCTTAATATTATTTTGCAATACCAATATTTCAAGTGAATTTCATATCAGACATTGACTTTCGTTATCTTTCTTTATTTATAATCTATTCTAATATCATAAGCAAAATCTAGGGTACGGATAAAGCGATTTTTTTATTTGTCTCGAAAATTACTAGTGTGTAACCACTGTTGAGGTTTAAAAAGCGCCTCACCTGACCTCTGAATCATCCCTTGTCTTATGGCAGCGCCCGAGTTTGTGGCGATTACGTTGTGTCCTATGTGTAGCGCGCTTACAATTTGGTAAATTCGTTTGCTTGTAATTTATTCAATCGCAACTGTAGCGTATATTTAATATTTAGATTTAGCTGCAAACGTGTAAAGCGTAATAGTGTTAAAAGATTTTACCAAATAAAAATATTATAAAGCTGAATAAGATTTGAATAACTATGTCAAGTAATTAGCCCGAAATAAAAAATTTCGCGTAAGATATTATAATCAAATGTATTTATTTGTTAAATATAAGTGAAAGGATGTTTTTGGTTTTCTTAAGAGACATTCTTACAATATTTTAATACTACACAATGTCTTATATTTAGTCTACCATTGACTAAAATGATGAAACAAAATCTGCGAAACGTTGAATAACCCTAAAATTGTTACCGTTAATGAGAAATATAACAAGGGTGTGTATTCATGAATATTACATGCCGCATACGTATGTATATTTAACTATTGTCTTGCGAAAATTATGTTTGTTTCTTCCAGAGGATATTTCGCTCGCATTTTGTATAATGCAAGACTACCTATTAAGCATGAGTGTAATCAACAGAATGCGTCCTCGTTGAGACACGGCTGTTTACCGCCATCCCCTACCTACAATTTCCACCTCGCCGGATTGTTTTTGCTCAAAATAATATAAATATTAAACGAATATTACAATGTTTGCGCGAATTCCTTAACACTTCGGAACTGTTGAATAATTCAGCTGGGTGAGATTTCGAGACTTGCGCTTATCGTTGCCTTTGGGGATGGGGGCAAGCGGGTGACGCTTCCCCGTCGGAGTCCATTAATTGAATGGAATAATTGTGACGTATATCTTTTGGAATAATGGATTATCGGTTTCGATATACCTTTACATTTAGGTTTGTTTATATATCTTTCTTTTTTTCTTTCACATAGCTATTTTCCTAAGTTATCATGGGGTCGGCTTCTAATCCATCAAGATTTACCTGAATAACAGTTTATGCGCAAAGCGACTGGCATCTGACCTCCGCAACCCAAAGGGTAAACTGCATTCGAACGATGAATTAGTTGTCAGTAAATTTAAAGGCTTTGACATCCTATATCGACTGCCAAAAATGGTTTTGATGACCGGGACCAACTTTTGACATGCCCATCCGACGCATGAATCATCTTAGTTTTCAGACAATTGGGTGAACGGCCCACTTTGTCTTAACCAACCAGAAAACAACGATAACATAAAGTTCTTTTCGCGCAGAATTTGAACCCACAACCTACGATTTGTAAAGCAATGGCCAATACCGCTAGGCCATAGAGGTGGCTAGTTTAAATATGGGCTAGTTAATATTTAAACAGTTATTTTTTTAATTTTATCTTTAGGACAGTTCCCCTAATGATTGTATTGTTTTGTTAAAGCAGCATTTTACATTAAGTATAGTTGTTGTCATATCCGCAGGTAATATAAAACATATTTTTGTTTTTAGAAATTTTTTGTTCCACAATTCATCAGTTGTATATGAAGCTTAATTGAAATGCAACTAAAAATATGTAGTTCTAATATAAAATGAAATATAAGAAAAATTTCATGTAAAATTTTACTTATAAATAACTTTTACTTTCGTTAATATATGTAAAAGTAATACTTGTAATGTACACCTATTTTATCAATTTTATTGAATCTTTCACGTAGAATCAATTAAGCAAATATCTAGAACGATGTTAATTAAGGATAGGTGGCATTCGTGAGCAGACCAAAAAGCTATAATGGAGTCTGTATCTAATGAAATTAATGGCCCTTTCTTATAGATATTAGGTAAAACGTTAGACGCCATATTGTCATACCTTAATAAAGTTGCGGTATTGGATTAATTATATCCCTTGTCAGCGTAATAAATTTAATAATATTAGTTAATAGAAGTAGAGAACATGTTTATTACAGTATATATCTATTTCATTGAATAATACATTAAAACTGTAATTGAAGCCGATTTAAATAAAGAAAGCAAAGCTGTTATACAAAAATTACCGTGACTGTACAATTATATTGTGTTTACGATTATTTTGTCGGCATCGTCATCAGCCTGTGTAAGTTCACTGCTGGGCATAGGCCTTCTCGTCTCTATTAGGGGTTTACGATCATTTATATAAAGCTATTTATAATTGCTTAACTTGTGCTTTATCAATAATTGTAACTTGTAACTGAAAACTTCTTTCACATTTAACAATTAGTATTTGTCATTCCTTTTTAAAGCTATTTACCCAAGAGAGTATTTTTAGCGTTCAATTTAACAATAGAGTAAAAATATAAATCATATTCGAGAAAACAGGTCTCAAAATAACAAATGGAATATCATCGCGTAAATTCCATTGTGCGAGAAAAATTATTTTGAAAGCATCAAAATTTTACCTATAGTGTTTTGTTAAGCGAAACTTTTTTACTCATCTTTTGTGGAGTATCGGTTGCGGAGTTTACTTTTTTCTTCACACTCAAGTTGCCCGCGGCGATTTTCTGCCCCGGGATGCAAAATGAATTATTCTACATCACGGCTCTTTAAAAAGATATTTACAATGCCGAACATTTAGTTTTTTTTTTCCACAGAACGCTTCACTTTTGTTTTGAAGTCTATTCATTGGATTGACGTCTCAGTTTATGATGATGAAACATAAAACATCAAAGATAACATGAAACAATTTAATTAAATTTTATATTGAGTTGTATTGCGCCACAAGATTTTTTATAGTTAGTATGAGTAAGTCTTAAGGTACATAAAGATTAAAGTACTAAAAACTTTTTAAACTTTATTTATAATGCGGGCTGTGATGGTTGCTGCCTTCAAAATTTCCCTTAAACCTTCATGTAACTTTATAATCCCTGTAATGACAAAGGTCTGTGTTTATAAACCTTTTGGTCCAGGCTCGTCCCAAATGTGTACAGCATAACTCATTTCCATTGTATAGGACAGCTTTCATTTACTTTAAACCCGATCATTAAATTTACCAGCCTATTATTATCAGTTTTAATACAGTCTAAAAACGCGTAATGAGTTTCGTATGGGTTAGGTTAAAGGCTACTTGGTAGTAAAAGATTCTGAGTACGATTTTTAAAATCTTTTGTCTTCAACATCGTCAAGTTATAAAAGGTCAATACATATTTATTGTATATTATATTTTGTACTCTCGTATTTATAATATTGTCGGGTTATTCAAATCGTTTTATGCGTCTAACTTCCGTTGCAAAACTCTGAATTTCCGTGTGTCCGTCTGTAAAGTCACATTAAGTCTAATGTTATCTGCGAAGAAGTCTAGGATCGCGTTTGTAGCGACTCGTAAAGACCAAAAGGTAGCTTAATGCATTATGTATGGAGTGGCTTTGGCAACGCCATCTGATAGGCCGATAGTACGACCCATGTTTACACGACACTCGCTAATCCTGTCGGCGGGTTCAGACAAGATTTGTGCGATGTTTGGGAGATAACTTTTGATAAGTCTCACAGAGTCCTAGTTACGAAATGCCTTGTACATTTCAATGACTTTTATTATTCTACGAACTTTGAATACAGGATTTGTCGGCTATTACTTACTCAAACTTATATGGTTTTTTGATTGTAATTTTAGTTCCTTAACATAGTATATGTGAGTTACTATTTAGTGTAATACTGTACTTAGTGTTACTTAATTAATTGTTGAGTAAAAACTGTCTATGTTATAATCTGCTCAACTATAGTAGGCAACTGAAGCTTGAAAACATTATGAATTAATTTATATTAAAAGAAGTTAATTAGTTCAATTTATGTACGGTTGAAATCATATTTTAAAAGCTTCTTTTTATAACATTTTATGATCGCACATTTTCTGACCCTCGGGTATAATATATTAATTTCCGTTATCTACTTTCATAAAGTTATCTATTTTATTTATGTTTCGTATTTCGTTTTAGTGACTCAAAATTTTTATTAGTACTGAATTCACAACTTATATATTATTTTTTTAGTTTAAATATATTATGTACGAGTATCACAAAACACGAAAAACAAAAATTACATGTAAATTTGTTATTCCAGATATTAATTAAATTTTGTAGATACGTATATTCTGAAATTTTTAAACTCGCTCTCTTTAATGTATCAAATATTCTAACCACATCCCTCACAGGTCATATACTGCAAGTGACAACATGTTTAGTTTATTTACGCTTGAAATGTTCTTGCGAACGCTCCATATTTGCATTTAAAATAAAAGAGCATACATTTATTACTGTGGCTATAAATAGGTCAGTTGAAATTCGCTCTGATTTTTCGTCTTTATAATTGATATGATAAAACCTGAACTGAAGCTATATACCGGGTTTTATGATGGGAACAGTTGATAGTAACAAGTCAATAGGGAGCTTTAAAATTATGTAATTTTCAACTTACTAAAGTACGGTTGACATCACTTTACTGTATAAAATTATTAAAATAAATTACTTAATAAATAGTGCTCCGGTATATAAAATGCTAATGAAAAGGAGCCTATAATATGAAATAAAAACTATTAATTAATTACTGCAATTTAAGTAGAAAAAATGTTACTAGGTGAACAAAACTATGAAAATATTTTTAATTTTGTTAGAAAACATTTCTTGCCTATGTTCAGTATTTTTATTTACATAAAAAGGCAGCAGCCCTATGTGGGGCCCATTTACGGTTCTGGCGTTTTATTCAGCAACTACTAAAAGGTTTTGATGAGGTGAGGTCTATACAAATATCTGTATAACAAAGCAAATATTTGTAATTATATAGGGTGGAGCGCTGTTTTATAATTATCTGACATGTTTTAGAAATTTCCCTCGAAGCGAACCCAAAGGTCGATGTGTTGTGTAATTAAATGAACTCGTGTGTAATATAAACACGAACTTATTTAATTACCTAATGCGTCCTAATAATATTTTCCCTTCCCTAGTTTTTTGAAGTTAAAAACTAACCTACTAATTTTTATATATTATCTAGAATATTTTCGTTAATACCGAAAGAAGCACCAAGAACGGTACACTTCTAACATTATTGATATTGTCTTTTTTAGGCACGCGGGAAAGTTGAACGCGTAGAGACATTTTAGTCGAAACTATTCGTTCCACTAAAACTTACCTTGCCGTTTCGCGGCACTTTATCTTCCTGAAAGCCCGAATTCGTTTGACTGCGCCGAGACATGTACACTCGTTAAGTGAACGTATTTTTGTTTCGCCGAAAACTACATATGATAAGTTGCTTTAATATTTGTTGCTCATGAAATCCAGTCCGAACACGTGGCGTGCGTTTTAGAGTCACCATTGGCTAGAGTCCAACATATTATAAAATGGTTTCAACTTTGCTTTACGCGAATTTTTAAGTTTTTGTTTTTGAAATTGTGAAAATATTTCACATGCGTATTGTTATTAATTGATCTGTCGCCTGAGATCATGTGTGAACATTATTATACCGTTAAATAGTTTTATTTATTTTCAAATTATGTACAGCTAAACGTTTTGTGTCTGGCAAAACGCACTAAATTTATGAAGTACTTGTGAGATATGAGAGCACAGTTGCGGACAAAATACTTAATATTATAGTCACCATTAAAATCAAGTATACTTCTTGGTCAAAATTGGTGCTAAGGTTTTTGCTCTTATATAAAAAAACGAGTTTAATAACCAAAATTGTCTACAATTAGGTTTATGTAGGAAAATATTACTAATGATCGATTCTGAAGCTTTTAATATTCTCTGACATATTTTGTCCAATTTACATATTTCGTATAATTTCTTCAACTCATTACTTATTAATGTATAAAGACGTCCATATTTTAGCATGAAATCCTCACTGTGAGTATAATAGACGTTTTTAGACTGAGATTTTATACGGAGGCAAAAAAAATGAGTCGCTCGTTTCCCGTATTCATTTCCCGACCTAATGAAATGCGCGTACAGACTCACATACTGCAACTTTTTATGTAAGATTTTTGTTGAAAAGGAGTTTTCGAGGATAAGTCACGCTTATTAAAATTACAAGTTATTTTTTCACAATGTTTTCGCTCAGTAACGTGTAGTTTTTGTTTGTACTAAAAATGTGTTTTTGAAATGCAAGTATATCTTCATAATGACGTTCCGTCTAACAATTTGGTATAGAATTATGGTTGCATACATAATACTAATTTAATTTCCTGATAGTATTAAACATTACTACAAGCGTCATTTAGCTCAGTTACGGCTTTTTCTATTTTTTTATTTTACTTTCAAAATGGAGCGTATTAGGCATTATCGAATATTCTGATCAAAGTTAAGATATATCTCAATGATGCCTTTTTTTATATGAATGAAGGGGATAATGAACGACCACCACTTTGCAATATTTGGCGGTAGATTTTTTTCGAGCGGAGCTTACCACACACAGAGCTCCGCCCATCTGTCTGCAATTTCCGCTCTCAAAATGACTCCCTTGATTCCGCGTTTCCCGTGAAAATATACCAGGAAATACCGACGTTTTACTTTTTTTTATCCCCTCCTTATTCCATAATAATAATGATGCGAAATGTTCGCATTTGTAACGTTTCCTTAGTTCGAATTGTCTCTGTAGAAAAAAGATAAAAATGTTAATACGAGCATAATTTACATTATGGGTACGTATATTGTGTTAATTTGTTAAAAGTTAACATTCATTCTTACTGCCTACGGCAATGGAACTCTGTCATAAGCAGTTCCATTAAAGCGGTATTAGTATGTGTCACAAATACGACCACAAGTTTTATGTCTTTGATAATATTAATATTCTCCTCATTGGTTTTATTCTGGGCGAGCTATCTATTATATTCTATTTAAGGATTCAGTCATATGCACCTTGAATGCACAAGTACACATGCTTAGACTCTTTTATTCACTCGCAAAGTCTAACGGGGCAGTACGACCGATCGAAGGACACGGGCTGAGTACGCAAAATGGAATATTTTATATGGGTGACAAAACAACAACGATAAGATTTTTAGTTCCCCCAGGTCGACCTCAGATTTTTGAAAAGTAAACCAATACCACTGAGTAATTCTATCAGTTACCTCCGCAACCTCGTTGCAAATTCACTTCTAAATATAAATACTACCGATATGTCCGTTCCTAATTTCACTTCCTAATTTTAGTTTTATTAGAATTCGTTATAGTATAAAGATAAAGAAGACCGTGGAGTTACTCAGAGGCTATTTTGTTCTCTAAATAAAAGGTCCGGATAAGAGTAATTTATAACAAAGAGTTCGCAGTAAGCGATCATTCGATTGACAGTTCACGTAAGCTACGTTAGCGCATCATTTGTGATAAGTGATGTTAGATGCTGACAAACATTATTGTTGACGTTCTAATCTATGAAAAAAGTATGCTGTTTACGCGATTACTACACATAGAAAAAATTTTAATGTAACTTAATTCAGTTGGTCACGTTAATGTGGATAAATTCCATTAAACCGTTTTATTTCTTTTATCATACCCTAACGGCAGAAGGTATGGAGTGATTGTTTTGTTCATTGCCGACGTTCTAAACCCTTTACGGCATCCTTACAGTGGTCAAGAATAAGACAGACAAACAGGTAAGTTCTGGAAAGGGAGTAAAATGTTTAACAATGTATTTAGGTTGGTTTTCGTGATTAATATGTTTTATCTGACTAAAACCGGTTACGTAAGCTAGTCGTCAATAAACGATTAATATCGTCAAATATTAATAAATTTAAATAATGGTATGTAAAGCGTTATTTATTATTGATACGAGCAATGTAATTAAGCATTAACCGGCTAACGTAAACGCCCAAACGGTCACATTACAACAATTGAAATATAATTTGGCCGTTTGTTATGCAAACGTGCCTTGTTATGAGCTTTTTAGCATCAAAATGTCATAATTCATTGTTGCGAACGGTTTTGTATATCCCGAAAACCGCAGTACCTCTTCCTTTCTAAAATATTCGTATTGTATATCGGTGGGACAATAAATAAAGGGATTTCAACTTTATTTTGTTGTATCATGCTATATTGTTATTAGAATGTGTTAATAATATAACTTACATACAAATTAATGGCAGATTTAAAATTGTTATACTTTAAAATATTGGAAAGGTACGGTTTATAAAATATTGGATAACTAATTTTGTTAGAAAAGCTTTTGTTGGTCTATTGTTTGATCAAACTTATTCTTCAAGAATGTACCCGATATGAAATAAATTTAATATCACTCTATGCTTTTTCATACGAGGATAAATCTTTTTAATGGAATTACTAAAGCGGGACATACATTTTGAGTCTCAAAGAGGGTACTGAGAAGTGGCGATCCGAATAGAGGGAAAGTCGGTGATTTACCGTGCGGTCGGCCGCCGTTTCTTGCATTATTGAATACTCTGTTCAATGAGAGAAAAATCGTAGATTTGACGTGTCTGCAGTGAAATTTATGACTTCCATTTATTCCCTGTCACAACTGGCAATTTAATTATGTGCGCAATTTTTATGATACTCCCTTAAAGAGTCGAAGTGAAATTTCATGCTCGATACAAATAACTCACAATGTTAGTGATGATACGGTGATCAGAAATCTTAAATAATTGACTTTATGTCCTTTGCCAAGTAAGATTTGAATCTTTGTGAGCATTGCAACAAAATGTCTTCAACACGTAAGCTATTTTTATCGGTGGACCGCCGCCAAGCGTCAATCTCTACACGATGTGCTAGGAAGAATATAAGTTTTGGGGTCATTGGCGTAAGTTACGTTCTTCACGAAGATATCTATATATTTTAGATATATTATTATATACCTCATATACTATTTAGATATTGATAACCTCCGATCCTAAATAGTATATTCTCTTGCTTAGGATCGGATAGTAGTAGATTGGAATCCCGTGAGGAAACTTTTTGTGTGATCTGTGTCTGATTTGTGTAATCCATACAGTGGATGGAAATATTAGAAGTTAGTCCCGTTTGTCCAAACCATTATCCAGCCGTTATATGACAATGCCATGAAATTTTGTGGAGTTCAGATACCATTCGTGGTGCGTAAAAAATTTTTAGTAAAGCCAGGTTGATTTGAAATGGACGTAATGTTAACTTAAGACAGATGGCGAGCAAAAATAATATACTGTCGATATTTAATGACGACATCATAAACCATAAACAACGCGCAACACACACAAGTATCGTTTAGCGGAACTGCAAGCCATTGGCGTCGATCGATAGCAAAAGAGGCCCGTAGACCATTAGCTGGGTCGTTCAGTCTGTCCCGATTCGTAGAGTGCACCCACTCAATGCCAGATTTCTTACAAAGACATTACGCCGCTTTCACGTAAAACGAGTGCATGCAAACACGTCTCAGACAATTGGAGTGGATTCTATTTGAAATAACTGGAACAGAAAACTAATCGCTTATGCGCTCTATCGCAAATGAATATGCATATTCATACGCTTAAACTTTTTACTAGGCCAACAGCCTGAGCGGTAAGTTTTTGGTCGATATCGTTACCAGGATCGGAAGGTGTTTAATATTCATTTAAGAATGGTTTTCAATTCATTTAATAAGGTTTTTAGGTAAGAAATTTTCACTGGTATGTGCTTAGTTTTAAAAGGGGCTTAAATTATATATAAAGATGAAATAATAAATCAGATAGGTCATAAACTTGTACAACCCTTTTAGCATAGTGATGGTCGGTTGAAGTTGCTTACTCATATAAAAAAAAGACTAAGAAAACGCATTTCTTTATTAAATTGTTTGTTTTCATTGAATATGAAAAGGGATAAGATTTTTTACGTTATTGATTAAGTTTGAAGTCACAAGCATTATTAAATATTTAGTTTATTATTAAATACTGTGTCAGTGCCATTTCGACTAGTATTACATAAAATAGGGTTTTTTCATAAATACAACCTTCACTGCAGCCTGTAAAAGGAAAGTCGTCTTTGGCTTCCTTTCAATCCTTGAAAGCGAGTGATAAGCCTTTTGACAGAGAGTGTATAATTTTGAATAACATTGCATTGAAAAAAATGTTAAAAGAATTTTGTCCACGGGTTTTTTTCGATGAAAACTCAATCTAGATGTAAAAAAAAATGTATAATGTATATAACAAAATGGCCAAAAGAAATATTGTATGCATTTACAAGGGAAATATTTTATCAAAGGATATCAACGCAATAAATAATCGTTAGTCGTTGAATTTGCAACGGAGTAAAAAATCAAGAAACGTAATTTTAAAAAATCGAGTATTGTAAGAACGCCACTTTTTATTGCTGGAATCGAAAGTATGATGCAAAAAAATAAAGGATGTCCGACCATTCGACCGTGAACAGCTGCATACTAACAACGCTCATGCCGTATTTAAAATGCATTTCATTTCCACATAATGCTTTCTTTAATTTTTTCGTCTTCGGACAAATTATTCATAATTTAGTCAACGAAATAAGTTTAAAGAAAACAATTCGTGTCATAACACATATTTACCAATAATAATTGACCTTAACTATTAAGTTACATGTGCATAATTGTTTAAAAACACATAACTGGTTTGTATTATTTTTTGAATCACAAGTTTTGTATCTCTCACAGTCTTCAATCTTTTATATTGAGTAACTTTCAAAGCATTTGTTAAATATTTAATCTCTCTTAAGCACGGACTTGTGATACTTTTCGCACGAATAAAAAAAATTATTAGCAAAACATCGTCAAATAAATTGAAACATTGGCTGAATTTATATAATGCTTAAATTGAAATTCTTTTAACGTACATTCAAGAAACGATTGCATTGCGGACAAAGGCGGTTCCCAAGCAAGCTTTTACTTGCAATCACAGTGACCGTGTTCTGCTAAATGAAATCCCGACGCGAATGGAAGGTAGGCAAGCTTTCTTTATAAGCCAATTAGTCGTGAGTATACGAAATGCCTTCATAACGGGCCATGTACTAAATACCAGTGCCTTATGTCTGCTCGCTAATCTTACCGGCGTCTAATGTTGCCTAGTTAATTATATCAAGTTAATTACGCATCATTCCAGCGTTAGCTTTGTTATCTTGCAGATATGAATTCCCCCCTTCCTGTAGATCGGTGGGGAAGAGTTAATGGCCGAACAATGAACGAAATGAAATGTTCAGAACAATCTTGTATCTGATTTCGTCATTATTTGCGGGCCTCATTGATTTTTGTATATTACTGAAAACATTATGAAAGGAAATATTTCATTTATAAAACATTAGATATTGTTTGTAGTTCTTATTATTAGGATTTAAATGTAATACATACAATATTTCGAAGATTTGATTAGTTTGAAAAATAATAAAGATTCTCTCGTGACTGCTAGTTCGAATTTATTTTCAAGTCTGTAATGTCTATTAAAAGAAGCGAATAACCTTTATTATTTGCTTGCAGCGAATTAATTAGCGCTGTCACATATCAAAAGCCTTTTTGTGTTAGCAAAAAATGTTAAATACTATTTTAATGAGGAATCATTTTTAAATAAGGATCCATTCAATAATTATTAAAACTGTTAAGAAGCATCTTCTATATGCTTCTTTGACAAAACCGTGTTTAATATCCTTAAATTTTAGTAGTTATCATTAATGATATGTACATAAATACTACTTCACACCTGTACTGTGATAATCGACGTCTCGAAAGATCTAGGACATAATTAAATAACTTAAATAATAATTGAGAATATGAGGCGTCCAACAAATCATGCCGTTTTTTCATTTTGGCCAAGTTTTACTCGTTCTCCATTGTGACTATGGTCAGATAACATGCCTTTACCGACTATCCCTAACTTAGCCCCAACAAAATTTCCCCCGGAGATTACGGCCACTGGCAAAACGAAAGTAATCTGCCGACGATCGAAGGCAGGGTTGCGGTGCCCCTTATCTACAAACCCTGACCATTACTCGTAATGGAATTCCAATTACTATTTAAGTAAGAGAAACGTTAAACGTGCCGATCGTCGGAGCGAGTCCCGAAACCTCCTCTAGTTATACACGAAAGTTTCAACTTGTTACTCGGGTACACACTCGTATTTTATTCAAGCAAAACTTGTACTTCACATTTTGCAGGTGGTTAAAACTTAAACATCGTCTCAGAAGCAGCTTTACAATGCGTATCAATATTTGAGAGGTATTCGATTTGTGCGGAGTTGAAATTAAATTGAGAAAACAATTATTTGAACGGGCTAAGTAATGTTTTTCTTTTGAACAACGCACCGGGCACGTTCAGATATTTTCTTAGTACCGACATTTTTAAGTAATTGTCGTGGCTTAAATGTTTGAATAGCTTTACTGTCAGATTTAATATATTTTCTAATGCCGGTAACAATACGTAACATTACATTATAGTAACTAATACTAAAGTAGTAATTCCGCTTAAAAAACACAACTTTAATCATTTTTTTTTTATCCCAACCAAAAGATTGGTTATAAGGCGAGTGAGTCGGTTACTTATTATGCAGCCTTTTTATGTCACGGCATGAAAGCTAGTACGCTTTTATTATAAACAGGGATAATTTTTACCACAACCTCCTTTTATGTTTATTAACCATAAAATTAAAGTTTACGTAAGAAAATCATAAAAGTCTTTTAGTAATATAACCTAGTATAAGAATTTACATACCTAAAGCTCATGGCTATCGTCTACGTGGCTTAGCGGTATTGGCCCTAGCCTTTTAAACCGGAGGTTGGTTAGGACAATTTGGGCCGATCATTTGTATTGTCTGAGAAATAAGATGATCCGTGCGTTGGTCCACCCACTAGTCCTCATTTGACCAGCGTGGTGGTGGATACGTCCGAAACTCCCTCTATCGAGAAGGCGTGCATTAGGGGAAGCATATGTCCCGCAGTAGACGAACACAGGCAGATCTTTTAGTTAAAAAAAATTTACACATGATGCTTTAATGTGCATTGCTTGCATTTTTGAAACAAGAACAATAACAGTTTTATTTCAAAAGTTGTTACGTCATATGTTAAAGTTTTTTCTTGTTCGTTGACAATGTCCGTTTTGCAATATACTTTGAAGTTGTTAACTTCATATGTACGACGTCAAAAATTCTAATCGCTCGAACCACTGGAAGCTTTTGTGAAGCGTTGGAAACAAACAAAATGAAAATGGATGCCCCGCATCGAGCTCTAGGGACACATCGCGACGACATCTTTTTTAAAATTAATTTTTAACTGTTCTAATTATACGTATCCATTTTTTTGGGAATGTAATGGGGTGGTTATAATAAACGTACGTATTTATACTACAAATTATAAATGTGTTCTAGTTTGAAGGCCACCGTAGCGTAATGTACTTTTAACAAAAAATCCCGATAGCCGATTTAGGCAACAGCGTCTGATATTTATTAGAAACTAGCCGTTGTCCGCGATTATGTATGCGGTAATAAGAATGAAAATAATTCTGTTAGTTTTTCTTGCAAGAAAGAAGTATAGGTTACTTCTTTAGGTCAGTTACTTTCAGTAATACCAGCTATCTGCCAGTTAAAATCCCGTCAAAATAGGTCCAGCCGTGCAAGAGTTAGGCAGGATACGGACAACAGTAAGACAGACAGACAAAAATATTAAAACATCGTGTTTTGTTTAATTAAGTAATCTTACAGGCTCATAAAGGTGCACTCCCACTACCTTTGCTCGCATAGTTAAATGGGGTAGATAATCGCTTCGAACCCATAGAGATCAAGCGCTTGACTGATTTTTTATGCCCATCCATCGCACGGATCATCTACTTTGCAAGGAATCGTTAGATCCACTGGAGAAACAATAACACAAAAATATAGTAATGCTCGCAGATTTCAAACCTATGGTTTACAATTACAAATGCCAATACACATTTGCAGCGAGCAACTATATAATAAATGTAATTGTTATGCAGATTGGACCTAATATATAACTTTATAAGTCCTTAAGTAGTTAAGATAATTGTGTCCACTTTTTTTCTAACTTCAGATATCTCACTCAATATTAGGTGAAACTCGCATTGGGCATTTCGTTCATGCAACATTCCAGAACTACGTATGGCCACTGTTAAACGATTTATGGAATACTAATTTTAAGTATTACATAAATAGTTCATTGCATTTGCACTATACATATAATTTGATAAGATTATACGAAAGAGAGCTTTCTTAACAGACTGTCCCATTGCCGTGATTGTTGCAAAATACCTAAAAATTCGGGAACATTGTAAACCGTTTTATTCTATTAATAAAACATATTTACTGTGAATGAGAATGGTTATACATTTTCTCTTATTCATTGCAGCGTCGCGTATTCGATACGAGATTACGAGCGGGAACATAGGAGGCGCGTTCGCTGTCAAAAACATGACCGGCGCCATATACGTGGCCGGCGCGCTCGACTACGAAACTAGGAAACGGGTAAGTTATGACTCACTCTTCCTACGTATGCTCAAATACTGTTACATATACTCATAGATATAGATTGATATTATACATGTAGATATATACGTGTCAGTAGATTAACTATCACAGTCGCTGACACGTCCAATGATGTTTAATGGTGGTCATATGTGTAACAATTGAGTATTTTTATTACGATGAAACTTTTATTAGATAAATAGTGAATAACCAGTTTTTAATTATTAATCTAATAAAGTTTATTGCGACTACTGGTAACAATTTATAATAAAAAGTATATATCTGCTATAACTTTATTTTTCAATTTAAAATGTTACGAAAATATGCGGTATAGTTGCAATAAAATTTTAATAACTGACATAAATAAATCACACCGTACATTCTAAATTGCCACAATTTTCCAAAAGGCTTTACAACCAAAGATCGCGTCTGCCATTATTTCAACAGAATTAAACATACCGGATGGCGACCTTACAAATGACTTCCGTCATACTAAACCGAACGCCCTGGTGGCAAGACAAAGCGTAGTCATATATTGACTACTTCCTTCACACGTTAAAATTATTCCAACTTTGTTTGCAAAACTAAAGCTGCAAACAACTGAATGTTAAACATATAATTTAGCATTTCATTTATAAAATACCGTTAAAGTTGCAGATTTAAAAATAAACTGCTATGAAGAGTTCAAATTGTAAAACAAAATTTTATCATCCCATTTTGTAAAGCGCGACGATGTCAAAAGTTTTCAGTTTTATTTTGTTGTTTATTCAACAAATAGGTGCAGTACAGTAAAGAGGATTAATTGTTCTTTTATTTGAAACTCTAGGTTGAATTAAACGGCTTAAAACTAAGGGGCAAAGTGTTATAATTTCGTTCGCTCGCAAGCAAGGAACCCTCGAAGCGAGCGCTGCTGCTTAGAGCTCTCACTATCTTCATTGTTACCATCGCAAAAGTTTCGCCTAACTTTCCGCGAGATAAATTATTTTATCTTTAATATCCATTTAAACAGACCAGCGTGCTAGCATCGGACGTTTCCGCTAACAGGGAATTCACGCCGAGCACTAATGGAATAAACTCGTTTGTGTCTATCTCTTGCTTGCTTTTTGATGAGATTTGTAGTCTTTTGTTTTATTAATTGGACCTATCGACAACATCATTTAATAAAATGGTAATAAATGACGATTTTGATGTAATAACGATGGACATTATTCTTTATCTCATTTTTGCAGATAATTACCATTCATATTCAATCAATTGTTAAGATAGTTTAATGTTAAGCCAGCTGATTTTTTAAAGCTGTGGATATTTTTTGTCACCGTAATTATCTCACATATTTGTTTATTTATTAGCATTATTAATAAATTGTTTGATTCTTGTTGATAAATAAAATAATGGCAAATCCAAAAAAAATCTATGTGCAGAATAAATCGAGGCACAGAAATATATTCTTAAGTCTACCATAATTATTAGGTAAATAAGATCAAAATTCCTTTCAAATACAAATGGAAATTGGAAATCTTAAAGTTTCGTAACGCGTAAGTTGACTTTATGAATAATCATTACCCTATTCAACTGAGGAAATTACAAAGTGACATTGATGAACGACTACAATAACTTGGTGGGGTCACTTTGTGTACAGAAGTAATAAATAAGACGTAGTAAATTTAACAAAACTTTGGTGAGCCATATGAAAGGTCCAATAAAGTGCGCAAGCATTCGCTAACTCTTTTTAAGCTAATACTCTATTTATTACGTAAACAAACTTTGCTGTAATGGATAACTTACGGAAAGTCGAGAAAGGTAATTTATATTCAACTCTTTCTTAACTCAATTTAATGTTAGTGTCGACACAAACTGCTGATGTTAGCCTGGATTTACGTTACAGAGTGTGTCATAATATTTCTTTTCAAGTTGTGAGAGAATTTAGTTATCCCTTACTGATGGATGTGTTTGCGATACAGTATGAACTAAAATTGGCCGCATCGGACAATCTCAAAGAGAACTATACAACGGTGGTGATTCACGTAAAGGATGTGAACGACAACCCACCCGTATTCGAAAGGCCCACCTACCGTACGCAGATCACCGAAGAAGTGGACCGTAACCTTCCTAAACGTGTTCTTCAGGTCCGCTCGTTAAGGAGAACCTTATTTGATTTTTTATTGAACTCGTCTTAGTTGGAGCTTCCTACGCTAGAATCGCATGAATGTTTTTTTTTTTGAGTTGACCTTTTTCGTTGTTTTGTCGTGTCTGCATGGCATGGGTTTTTCTGGTTTAGATTGTAGTTTTTTTGCTATATTCTAATTTTTTTTGCGAGATCGCAATTTGTACTGGTTCGTTTAATTTTGATTTTGCCGCCAGTTATTGCTATTGAGTTATTTTGTCACTTTATTGTGTGCAAATTTAATTCTACGTATGTATCTGTCTATAAACAAACCATTTTGATCCGTAGTAACAAAAAAGCTAGTTCAGAATTATTAAAATGGCAAATATTGAGGTTTTAGATAAGACGATTAGGAATTCTTATTTCGAAATTCGCTTCTATTGAATGTTTGCCAAATTTTCGATCTCCGCTATTTTACGCTATCGAACAAAAAGCCAATAAACTCCACGAATTACGATAACCCTTGCCGCGCACTTACTCAGGCACAGTTTTAAAGTGGAGTCTACTAAAATCCATCGAGCCGCGTAATACCCTGCGCGTTATGACAAAGCTTTTTAAACAATCGCCAAGCGTTTTTGACGTTTATTTACTACCAGTCTGGATTCGTTGTATAAAAAGAAAAGTCGATGTTTTCATTCTCGTTTCCACGATCGCGGCGTTTTTGTGTTTTTCCAATTTGGACTCACTTTTTAAATATTCGTAAAGCAAATAATACGCGAAGAGCTCGGTAATAGCAATTTCTTCGTATCTTTTCACTGAAAATATATTTGATCGGTAATTAATGTTTTATAACATTTTTTTATATTATGCATTTTACTTATATTATCGACGTTGACCAATTTGCTGATAAACATCATCAAGTATGTAATATGTATAAAATTATTAAATAGTTAGCAGATATTTTGATAAACGATTATTTTATACAATTTTGCTAAAAAATTAAAACAATTCTTCTGAGTACTAGCTGCAATTTATTTATTTTAATTAACCATAATTTTGAATGACCAAAATAATCACTACTTCCAATCAAATTAGGATTAATATTATTTGCTTATTTTCCATCTATCGTACACGAAAACATTTAAAAAAAGAACACAGGCAGAAGTTAATTTCGCCTTTGTTTAGTGTAAATTTCATATTTTGTACTCTAGAATTATGATATATAACGCAAAAAAGATGATTCTTTTTGTAATAATTGTGTATTGAAGTCATAATATTTTTTCTGCAGGGGAATTGAGTCTACTTGAACCAAGTCGTTTAAAAGTTTTATTAAACCCATCGTAATCTTCTATACATGAAGCATTGCATTTTTTTAAATTGTAACCTACCAAATAGGCACGCTAATATGCTATAAACTACTTTAGTGGAATATCATTCAAGTAAGTTTACCTGTCATCGACGCAGTTAGGCTCGTTTACGGATATTTCTTTTGCCGAGAAATATTTGATGGGGCTGGTAATATTGACCGTGGTCCGGTGAACGATCTGCATGCGCATGGTGTGCTAACGCGTGAGTGTGCGCAGTACGAGCTGACGCTGGTAGCGTCCGACGGCCGCAACGAGAACTCCACAAAGGTCGTGGTGCGTGTGATCGACATCAATGATATGCCGCCGCGGTTCGCGAGGAGCGCGTACGTTACACAAGCGTTGGAAGAGACCGGACCTTTCCCACGTTCCCTGTTACAGGTTTTTTTTGTTTTCTTTTTTATTTATTTAACTTGTACACATTATTAAATAAAAGTACTTTTATCGAGTTTTAATGCATTTATTTACTTATGTAATTATATTTTAACTCCCGAGGTTTCATACGCTTTTCAGGGCCTGCTGATTACGGAACAGACTAGTCGGTCAGTGTAAAAGTAGATCGTCCCGTCAGTTAAAATATAATGCAACACGTAAATAGACCCGATAAAATCCCTAAAATGTTTTTTTTTTTAAATTTGATATTTTTTGGTAAAAATTTCTCATGTTTTTATTATTATACTTTAATTTTTTTGTTTTTTTTTATTTGAAAACTTTACTATTTTTATTTTAATTCCGGTTCTAGTTTAAGTCCAAGTTGGCGCGGTTAAATGTCAATTCATAAAATGTAGGTCTTTGATGAAAAATGAGTTTGTACTAATTATGTAAGTTATTTATGTGGGTTAAGTAGTAGTTGAAAGTAACATGTTTTTGCGGGTGGTATGCATGAATTTTCTTGTAGGTGTTCCAGCTGCAAACGTAGCTTAGCTTATATTTGGCAAGTAAAAAAGTAAAATACGATGTTTACTTTTCCTTTATGCAGCATGTACTCTGTAGAAGCTTGCTTGGCTTTCATACATTTTAATCTTAGTCCGCGATTAAGATAAGTAGGTGCTTTAATTTCTGAAGCGCTTTTATACTTAATTCTATAGGCCTATGGAAACTTGGTCTTTGTTCGTGTTTATTTTATTTAATTAGATTTGACTAGAGTGTAATAATTCATGCAACCTTTAAAGTTATGCAACTAAGAGTTTTTACAAAAGTCTTTTGTTGTTCCTTTTCTTCATTTTGCATATAAAAACTTTAATAAGTTTAGAATTATAGTCAATGACTTTAAGTCTCTCCAATTTTGTGCCTATTTGAACATAACGTGTTGGTTGAAGTTTTTGTTTTACTTTCTTATTTGCTTTGAGCATCAATAATTTCTTATGGTAGTGTTGAAATTCTTCCGGTGTAAATTGTATTCAAAATTCACAAGCCATTTTTTTTAATTAACACGATCATGAAAGGTCCGTTTGGAAAGACAATTAAACCTACGTCCCCAGTCGCTTAACGGCAAGCATTTTTTTTTTCTTTTTATATAATTGGGACGAGATTTGCAAATGATCCGAGCAATTATGCCAACGTCGACCCTCTTCATGTTTTTGACTCTAAACTGGAAGTTATAATAAAACGTCCATATATTTTTATTTTCTGGATCCTTAGATCGTTGTAATATAAAAATATTATATTGTTTCCTTGTATCTACATCGAGTTAATAAAAAACATTGCAAGCTTGCAAGCTGATTAATTTCGTAAACTGTATAAGCTCACAAAATAGAACGTAACATTTTAATTCTCCTTGTTGGATTTTCAAAAAGTAGAAATTATGCAATACTTCCGTTGAAGTACACAACCTTCTACCGCTGTTAGGGGCAAACAATCTAGGGAGTTAGTGGGTTTTATAACTTATCTAAACTTTAAAACGGAAACTGGACTAGTAAATGAAGTTAGAATCATATTATAAGACTCGGAATATTGTAAATAGGCAATATGTTTAGCTTAGACCATTCATTCGTCTATTGAAATAATATTAAAATGATAAAATATGTAAAACGAACAGAGACCATTTTTCTTTTTTTTATAATATAAGGTGAGAAATCTTAATAATTATATAGCTTACATAAATCTATTTTATATTGTAAAACATAAATTAATAAATGTTTAATTTGTGTTTTATGCGCACAGGTAACTAGCAACGGATGGCGATAAAGATAGACAACAAAATATTGTGTACTTTCTTACTGGCCAGGGAATCGATGCGGATAATCCTGCAAACAGTAAATTTGACATCAATCGCACAACAGGCGAAATCTTCGTGCTTCGGGTAAAAGACGAATAATTTTACAGAGCTTTCAATATGTAATATAACGTTGTTATTAATTTTAATTCTTTTGCAGCCACTGGATCGTGATCAGCCTAATGGAAGACCACAATGGAGGTTCACTGTGTTTGCTCAAGATGAAGGTGGTGAAGGTCTTGTTGGTTACGCTGATGTCCAAGTGAATCTGAAAGATATCAATGATAATGCACCTATATTTCCACAAGGTGTTTATTTTGGAAACGTAACAGAAAATGGTACTGCAGGCATGGTTGTTATGACCATGACTGCGCTCGATTACGATGATCCCGCAGAAAGCAACAATGCAAAATTGTGGTACTCTATAGAAAAGAACGTCATTGAAGAAGAAACAGGCTCCCCTATTTTTGAAATCGAACCTGAAACAGGTGTGATTAAAACAGCCGTATGTTGCTTGGATCGTGAAAGAACTCCTGATTATTCAATACAAATAGTCGCATCTGATGGAGGGGGGTTAAAGGGGACCGGTACAGCTTCTATACGAGTTAAAGATATTAACGATATGCCTCCTCAATTTACAAAAGATGAATGGTTCACAGAAGTTGATGAAACTGATGGAACTAATTTGCCTGAAATGCCTATCCTTACTGTAACCGTCCACGATGAAGATGAAACTAATAAGTTTCAGTACAAAGTTATTGAAAATAGCGGTTACGGTGCAGATAAATTCACTATGGTGCGAAATAATGATGGAGACTGGTTCATTAAAAATTGTTCAACCGTTAGATTATGAAGACCAATTACAAAGTAATGGTTTTCGATTTAGAATACAAGTTAATGACAAAGGTGAAGATAACGATAATGACAAATATCATGTAGCCTATTCTTGGGTTGTTGTAAAATTAAGAGATATCAATGACAATAAACCTCAGTTTGAACGAGCCAACATTGAAGTATCGGTTTATGAAAACGCTGAAGTTGGTAAAAGTCTCGAAACATTTAAGGCAACAGATCCGGATCAAGGCGGTAAAAGTAAGGTATCCTATGCAATCGATCGATCTTCTGACAGAAAACGACAATTCTCGATTAATCAAGAAGGTACTGTTAGTATTCAACGATCGTTAGACAGAGAAGACACACCACGTCATCAAGTAAAAATTTTAGCTATTGACGATGGGGTGCCACCAAGAACTGCGACCGCAACCTTAACAGTAATTGTTCAGGATATTAATGATAACGCACCTACCTTTTTAAAAGATTATAGACCAGTTTTGACGGAACATATTACACCTAAAAAAGTGGCTGAGATCTTAGCTACAGATGATGATGATCGGTCAAAAAGCAATGGACCTCCCTTTCAGTTTCGACTTGACCCTGGTGCTGACGATATTATAAGGGCTTCATTCAAAGTAGAACAAGATCAAAAGGGAGCTAATGGCGATGGAATGGCTATTGTTTCTTCCTTGCGATCTTTTGACCGGGAACAACAAAAAGAATATCTTATTCCTATTATCATTAAAGACCACGGAAACCCAGCAATGACTGGAACGAGTACTTTAACAGTTGTGATTGGAGATGTAAATGACAATAAAATGCAGCCTGGTTCGAAGGAAATACTTGTTTATAATTACCAAGGACAAGCGCCCGATACAGAAATAGGCAGAGTATATGTATATGATTTAGATGACTGGGATTTGCCAGACAAAAAGTTTTATTGGGAGAGTTCCGAACATCCCAACTTTACTTTAAATGAAGAAACTGGTATGGTTCAAATGAAACATAAAACAAGAGAAGGTAGATATCATTTAAAATTCAAAGTCTATGATAGAAAACACACGCAAACTGATGTCCCGGCCAATGTTACCGTGTATGTCAAAGAAATAACTCACGAAGCAATCATAAATTCTGGTTCTATACGGATATCAGGCATATCTGATGAAGATTTTGTTCGCGTCTGGAATTATAAAACTCTCAGCGTATCGAGAAGCAAACTTGACATTTTTAAGGATAAATTAGCTGATTTACTAAACACGGAAAGGGATAACATTGATATTTTCAGCGTGCAGTTACGGAAAAACATCCACCCGTTACAGATATTCGATTTTCTGCACATGGTGCTCATTTTTATAAACCAATCAGACTAAACGGTATTGTTCTTATGCATCGTGAAGAAATCGAAAAAACTGTAGGAATTAACATTACTATGGTCGGTATTGATGAATGCATTTATGAGAATCAAATGTGCGAAGGGTCCTGCACCAACGTTTTGGACATCAGTAACTTACCATACATGGTAAATGCAAATAAGACTGCTCTTGTTGGTGTTCGCGTTGATGTAATTGCTGAATGCACCTGTGGGGCAAGAAACTTCACTCAAGCTGAAACATGTCGAAATTCTCCATGCTATAATGGCGGAAGGTGTATTGAAGGAAAATATGGTTTGACATGTTCATGTCCGCCAGGATATACGGGCCCTAGGTGTCAACAAACATCACGAAGTTTTAGAGGCACTGGGTGGGCTTGGTATCCGGCTTTAGAAATGTGTGATCATTCTCACTTAAGCTTTGAATTTATAACAAGAAAATCTGAAGGTGTATTACTTTATAATGGACCAATTGTACCACCAGAGCCAGAAGAAATAATGGTATCGGATTTTATATCCGTCGAACTGGATAGAGGAAATCCGCGATTGCTTATTGATTTCGGTTCTGGTACTTTGGAACTGAGGGTTAAAACTAAGAAATCATTAGATGACGGTGAATGGCATCGAATTGATATATTCTGGGATACAGAAAATGTAAGAATGGTAGTTGATTTCTGTAAATCAGCGGACATTCAAGAAATGGAAGATGGGACTCCACCTGAATTTGACGACTCATCTTGTCAAGCATCTGGGACTATTCCGCCATTTAATGAATACTTGAATGTAAACGCACCATTGCAAATTGGAGGTCTGTATATCGATCACTTCGACCCAACTCACTATCACTGGCAATTTATGCCGATCGGGAAAGGTTTTGACGGATGTATTCGTAATTTAATCCATAACAGTAAGTTATATGATTTGGCGCATCCTGGTCTTTCTAGAAATTCTGTAGCGGGATGTCCCCAAACGGAAGAAATGTGTAATCAAGCCGATACCACCTCGAGATGTTGGGAACATGGTACCTGTGTTGGAAGCTTTTCTGAAGCCCGTTGTCAATGTCAGCCTGGTTGGACCGGGCCTTCTTGTAATCTACCTACTACGCCCACCAGTTTTCGACCACAGAGTTATGTTAAATTTGCGTTAAGCTTCGAGCCGGATAGGTTCAGCACCCAAATACAGTTGCGGTTTAGGACCCGAGAGCCTCATGGAGAATTGTTCAGAGTAAGTGACCAACATAATAGAGAATATGGAATCCTAGAAGTTAAAGATGCAAGACTTCACTTTAGGTATAATCTAAACTCATTACGTACTGAAGAACGAGACGTTTGGCTCAATTCTGTAGCTGTCGATGATGGGCAATGGCATATTGCACGAGTAAGCAGATATGGCAGTGCCGCGACGCTTGAAATTGATGGAGGTGAAGGGAGGAGATACAACGAATCGTTTACTTTTGATGGCCACCAATGGTTATTAGTTGACAAACAGGAAGGTGTTTACGCTGGCGGAAAAGCTGAATATACTGGCGTCCGCACGTTTGAGGTATACGCTGATTTCCAAAAGGGATGTTTAGATGATATAAGACTTGAAGGTAAACATTTACCACTACCTCCCGCGATGAATGGTACTCAATGGGGTCAAGCTACTATGGCTAGAAATCTTGACCGCAATTGTCCATCAAATAGCCCATGCATAAATGTCCACTGCACGGAGCCCTTCGTATGCGTTGATCTATGGAACGAATATGAGTGCACGTAAGTTTAATTTTTTATTTTTGAAAGAATATTACAAAATATAAAATATATTAAAATTCTAATAGTTTTTAAACTTTTTTTAGTAAATCAATTGGTTATTACTTATTCTAAGTTGTCCAAAAATATAAGACCGTTTTTAATTTTAAACACTATTTAATTTTTGTATAAACGCGCACTGGGTTTCGTTTTTGACTTTATTATACTTTATTTATCCTTATTTATTAGTCTATTTCAATTAAGGAAACAGTACTTATAATTTCTTATTATTCACGTAATATAATTTTATATAAACATAATGTTATAGTTAAAAGCTTTATTAACTTATCTATAAGTATATCTATATTTACTTCCTTATGCATTTATTATGTACAACTGAAATATATCTTGTGCTTACAATGTGTATCTATTAAAATATTGCGATGGTGTCTAGTTGCGGTGAGGGTTTGGTTTTGTCGCCGGACGGAAAAGGTTGCGTAGACAAGAACGAGTGTCTCTACTACCCATGCCGCAACGGGGGCTCGTGTGTGAACCGTGAGCCTGGCTACCGCTGCCACTGTCCGGAGGGTTTTTGGGGCGAGAATTGCGAGCTCGTGCAAGAAGGGCGCACACTTAAACTGAGCATGGGCGCGTTGGCTGCCATCCTCGTCTGCCTACTAATAATTATGAGTGAGCATAGTTTACACGCGCGTCCCTCGTGTTCTTCCTTAGATGGCTACTACATCACACACTCACGTTCGCACAAATCATACCATCATCCTATATCTATCCTAGTTATCTATGTATGTTTAGTCGTATTAGATGTTTAGTGCATGCGTCATATGGGGGCTCAGTGCGCGGTGATGGGGTGTTGCGGTGGGGTACAGTACGCGCTGTGTAGGTGTCCGGGTGGTTCGATGCGAGCTGGTGGAACGTGTGTCAACGTAAACGAGTGCGTGGGGAGGCCATGCCTGAACGGAGGCACTTGCGTGGACCGACAACCGGCGCGACGCTACGACTGCATTTGTTCGTTCGGCTACGCGGGCCACGACTGCGAACTGGAGCTACTCGCCTCCGGGATCATCACGCCCTCAAGGGATTTCATAATAGCTATCATTGTCTGTTTGTTTTTGCTTTTAGGTGAGCACATTCACTTTAATCGTTTGCCTCGATTCGGTCAAATAATTTTGTCATACATTCATCTCATTACATTGATGTGCCATAATTGTCACGATTTTAAAGCGGCTCAAAAATTTTGTTATTTATTTTCAATTAATTTTGATGTTTCACTCTGAATATAACTTGTAGTTGTAGTTCTGTACACCTAAAATATAGTAAACCATTTTCTATAGCGTAGGTATCATTTAATTTTAGGGAAATCATCTAGTACACACTGTTTAAAAAATTTAGCGAAATAACAAATAAATCTACAATGAAACAATTAAAACTTTCGTGAGTTCTTACTTATAACAATTAATTATTTATTAGTAGAATGAAACAGCTGGCGTTAATACGTGTAGCTTCCCTTCAAATAATGAAAGTTTTAGTAGAACCTACCTTTTAGAAACTCATATTTATTAATCTGTAAACTATTATTTGTCACACACAAAGTAATGTCATATGTCGGCTTATAAACATTAACATTTTTTTTACTACAACAGTCCTAGTACTGGTGTTCGTCGTGTATAACCGACGTCGCGAGGCGCACATCAAATATCCCGGTCCGGACGACGACGTTCGCGAGAACATAATAAACTACGACGACGAAGGTGGTGGTGAGGATGATATGACTGCCTTCGACATCACGCCGCTTCAGATACCCATCGGAGGACCCCTACCTGATCATGCCCCTGCTAAATTGCCATGTAAGTGTTTTTCTATTTGTGCTACATATTAAAAGGATGATTGATGATAAATAATTCAGTTTAACAATTTTTTGCGTTTAATTACTTTTTAAATGTTTTAAAATCTTACCTGACGTTTAAGAACCTTTCACGGTACAGATCGGCGCTGGAAAGGGAGGGTAAAATACTAAAGCTTTAGACTACCCACGAGACCTACTCCGGTATAGCTTTTGATTCATTTACGAATACGTATATTCATATTTATGGTATGAGTTCGACTATAGTTATTAGCGAAAAGATAGATGGAACGTGTCATAGCGAGTACGTTGTACAATTGGTGATGATCGTTATGACCCACCAATAAACATGTGATATGGTAAAGACGTACCTGCACGCAATTTCGAAAAATAGGATACTGTTTCTATATAATGAGAAAAGACATTCCTTGGCAGTTTTTTGGAAAATTTCAAATTTATCGTGATTCAAATAGATTCAGTACCTATATTATACTATGACCTTATTCATTTTGGCATTTGACACTAAACAATAAAGTTTCATATTTATAGATAACAAAATGTCACTCAATTTAATACGATCATTCATCAGACAGTTCGGGTGTCATTATATGTCGACAAAGATTCGAGTTTTTCCGAAGGAGAATAATTCTCACTACATCTATAATTGCTTGCTGAACACTGTTGTCACATTACTTCTTTGCTAGACGGATAGGTACCACCTTGGTACTTTACAAGTCAGCGTCTATTCAAAAAGAAAGCTTTATAAATCCTTACATCTTTTACAGACATCTATCATCGCTAATGTTATTGAGATATACACATTTTCTTTGACGTATATTTTATTATAGAAGTTCCATTTTGAATAGGGACGATTTATTCAAAATGGTAACACTTGTGTCTGACTCGTTTGTATAATTACTCACCTGTCATCTTGTCACTAAAGCGTGAAGACAAGAAAAAATAACAAAAAAAGGTTTCGTCATTCAAACTGTTGATTAAACTTATTACTTGAATCACTTTTATGTTAAATAATTTTCATGTCCCGGGAGGCTCGCTTTCGAGACGAATTTTAATTTATAATACTTTAGCAATCTGAGCTCCAATTGCGACGAAAATATTAGTCAAAGTTTTAAAGCCAAGACATTTCCAAATGAAAATAACATTATTTTTTTAATTTGCAGGCAAATAATTTGCACAGTGATTATCCAAATCTAGTCTAATAACTCAATGCTGACATTGTTTTAATATATACATAGAAATTATAAAATAGCATAAATTAATGCTATTAATAGTGAGAATGATGATATGTTTGTCTTAAATAATTACATTGCTTATATGAAGCAAAATCTCTTTTTGTAACTGATCAAAATTTTGTACATACGGCAGACAATTAACTTTCTATGTTACACGAGACCTTCATTATGTATTCAAAATATATGAAACGTCGATTGTAGATACTGATCGTTATACATTAACATATAATATATCTAAAGGTATGTCTTGGCTAATGAGAGTATACATTTCGATTAATGAGGCTTGGGTAAATCATAATATCGGCACTGTGTTCCATCTGTTTAAACATTGCTGGAAATTATTGGAAAATTATGGTCGTGGGAAGATGAATACTGATTAATCTGTTTTACATTGTCTTCCCTTTTAATATGTGGTTATTTTATGAGGAACATTTACAGCGAACACAGTAATTGGTTAATGTTTTAAATAAGCGAAAATTAAGTTCTTAAGTTGTAAACGTTCAACATTATTTGAAAATATTTCTTCTAAAATGTGTACCTAATTATATATTAAAAAAAAAAAGATGCGTAGACACTTTACTTCGTCGAGGTCAATTAACAGAGTTCATACTTTTAGCGTTCTTATTGGTGTGAGAAATCCCCGGGATGTCAAGCTCTAAGTCTAAGTGAAAATAAACTAATATTACCATACGTATGTCGCTGCTTCACTATGGTTTATTCCGAATCTAATTTGAATAAACTATACTATGAAACTCAATCTAAAGTCGGTTTAAACAAAGCGACACCGACCGACATGTAGTTAGCATATCTTAAAGTCAACAATATCAACACCGAAAAATTACTTGTGAATATCATATAGTACTCTTTCATTTCAGTATCCTCTATCCCCGTATCTGAGATTCTATCACTATTTCTCGACAGCACTGATAAACTATTCTGATACACTCCATACAAAGACTACTACCCACGTGAACAAAGAATAACACGCACGATCACCACTAATCCTCATCCACCGTCACTAACACATTATCCTTTGCCTCCCTTCATTTAACATAAAGAAAAAAATATTGATTTAAGGTTAAAATGTTACCAATTTATAACAGACTAATATTGCCTAGGGGGATAGGATTAGTTACTTGTAAGTCTCACGTGAACCTATTTCAAGATCTCTTTACTTCTGACATCATCTATATTGTACGAATTTTATGATACTTTGTAAATCTCGAGAGAAAATAATAGATATTATTAGTATTATTATAACATAATGATGTTTCCTTAGATCCATTGATGGGAGTGGGGTTAGGCGTGGGACCGATGGGCGTGGCGATTGGAGTACCCCCTGGTGTCGGAATGCCCCTACCCGGTGAGACGAATGTCGGTATGTTCATCGAGGACCACAAGCGCCGTGCGGACAGCGACCCCAATGCACCGCCGTTTGACGACCTCCGCAACTACGCTTACGAGGGTGGCGGCAGCACCGCCGGCTCACTCTCGTCCCTGGCTTCTGGTAAACATTGTTTTTAGTGTAATGTATTAAATTATTATTATAGAAACGTACAGAAAGAACAAACAAACAGTTAGTCGTTTGCCTGTACTACCGCTAATAAATAATTTTTATGTTATATTTCAATATAAAACTAGCCCATAACCACGTGGTTATGGACTATTTAAATTTTACTAGCAAGAAAGTAATTTGTAACTTTTAATTATAAAGCAATTTTTAGACACACGTTTGTTATACTATGTATTTATATTGATTTCTGCTGTTCTCAACACCTTAGACGTTTAACGTTTAACATCATCAGCCTGTATTAGTCCACTGCCGGACATTGACTCCCCTAATGCACGCCTCCACCATTAGGGAGTTTTTGGACCGTATCCCACCAAGCTGGGATAATAAGGGTTGGTGGATGAACCGACTTTTCACATGTCCATCCAACGCTTGGATCATCTTTCTTTTCAGGGAAACAACAATGAAAATTTGTTGAGTCCCCAGGATTCGAACCCACGACCTCTAGCATCATATAAGGCATTTTTATGTTATTATTGGCAAACATAGTCCCTTCAATTTCAACTTTTCTTAATGTAAATATCATATAATTAAGCTACATTTAACCCAACCAAGAATATTTTATGAAAAATTCAATTTGCTTAGAAGCAGCGAATGGGAGAACTTAAAAGTTGGCTAGCAAATAAGTTACTTAGTGCTTAAATAAAGTAGGTCGGAATAAGCCTCAAAGTTTCGACCTAACAAGCCACCTAACGAACTGGCAAACGGAGCTCACAATTCGCATGAAACTTTGGTTATTTTCAACTCACTTTGATCGCACAATAAACGCTTTTATTATTCATCGCATATTATATTTTGATCCGTGGTAGCTGAGCACGTAGTTACGTGTTCAGACGCAAAAGAAAACATCGTAGCTTGAATATGTTACAAGTATCAATTATTCCGAAGACGTCGAGCTCAATAATCTGTGGAAGTGCCGCTTTGTGGTGTTTTTTCTTAATCACTGTTTCGTAGGACAGTTCTGCCTATTGTTGCCTTTTATAACCAAGTATTAATTGACATGCTTAACCTTTTTTTCGACTTATTTTCAACAAAGAGTCATAGCAAACACTATTTCTTAGAATAGAGTAAATAGTGCTCGACATATTTAAATAAAATTAATTGTTCATCATTAGATTTAATAAAAAAATGGTTAATGAAGGATAGTTTTAAATATATAATACAAGCGTAATCATTAAAATATATTTTCTTAATTTGACAAATGAGTTTTTTAAATGATTGACAGATATTTTTTACTATGAATATTTGCATTTTTTTTATGTTCTTAGGTACCGATGACGAAACGCATGAGTACGACTACTTGGGCGCCTGGGGCCCGCGATTCGACAAGCTGGCTGACCTCTACGGGCCGGACCTTGACGAACAGCTGTAGATCACTGATGGTAACTCTACCACGCCTGCACAACGGCGCATTTAGTCAATTCTCTCCCACTCTATTTATAAACGACATAAACTTCTAGCCGCTGCGGATGTATCGTGACGCGTTTACTTAAGTTAGATTATTTCGATCATATCGAACATTGGGGATACGTGAATTCCGATATTCGTATCGATTTTGTATTTTATTTATAAGCAAACACTTTTCAAGCTTTCTATAGTTTATCGTAAAGATTTTAATTGCGACTTTTCCAAACGTTTAAACTAAAACGTTATACTCACCAAATATTCGATATAAGTTCGTCGACTTAGCCATATTATGAGTCAGTATTTTATTCGGAGTTAACGAGATGAGAGTGATTACTGCTGGAGGGCCAGACTTGAATCTGATTCGTGGGTGTTTGTAGATAGTGTGCTATAATGTGAATAATTTATACGAGTATTTTGTAAGTTCACAGCTTTACGTGATGTCACTTTGATACGGCCCTTCTGCATTGAATCAGTCGAACCTAATATAGAAAGAATATGTTATATTTTATATTAATAATGACATTAGCATAAATGGTCCGTTTGGCCGCCGCGTGTATTGTGCTCAGTGGAAACGGGAACTACACTCTGAAGTACACCGGGGGTTGTATATACGATGGATATTAAAACACTTACTTACTTAGCTAAATGTATAACGTAACATTCATTCGAAATCTCAATGTAAGTCAACTGTACAGTAACAGGTGTTCCTCTCCAAATGTCTCCATGTAGTGTTTAGTTGGTAATTAGCGTATTGGGGAGTGGCTACGGTCTGCTCGTAGCGTAGGTGACTAATTAATCATTGATTGTGGGGGGATTAGTGCTGGCATTTATCACGAGTATTATGAGAATGAGATTTGGTTCGCGCATGAGCGATGGTGCGACACTAGAGATGGGCTGCTTAGTGCGACACTCGCACTCTGTTGCTTGGTTAGAAACTTGCATCAGGTTACTTAGTGCAACGCTCGCACATAGTGACTTAGTGCGACACGCGCCCTAAATGAGCTAGTGCGATACTCGCGCTAAGCCGCTTAGTAACATATGCATTAGGTTTCTTAGTGTGACACTCACTCTATTAACATAGAGAGAGTGTCACTCAGTGCTCAGTGCGACACTCGCACTATGTTGGTAAATGTGACACTCGCACTAGGTTACTTAATGCGACATATACTATGTGAGCTAATGCGACACTCGTGCTAAGCCGCTTAGTAACAAACGCACTAGGTTTCTTAGCGTGACACCCACACTATGTTACTTAGTGCGACACTCGCAATATGTTGGTAAATGTGACACACGCACTAAGTTACTTAGTGTGACATCTGCACTAGGTTGCTTAGTGCGGTTATATCACTAGGCTGCTTAGTGCGACTTTTGCGCTAGGTTGCTTAGTGCGAGCGGAGTTGTAAAGTCGATGGCGCACGTTATGAATGGGACTGTGCCAATTTTAGCGCTATCGAAGCAGCTAATGACGGTAGTTTTAAGTGTTTGCACTTTATTTATTCGTATATTTACATATAAATTTAGTCGCACCTAGAAAAATATCAATAACTTAATAAGAGTGTTGTGCTAGATTATTATACAATCGATTTTGACGTGAGATAGTTGTTGAAACCATTAGAAAGTCACTAATTTAAATATTTATTTTTAAGAATTATAGTAAAATAAAATAATTAATCGGAGGTTTATAAGAAAACTGTCTCACTTCGACATCGAATTAGTATCTGTGTAAATTTTAGACTATACTTAATTGTGTTAAAATGACTGATTTTTATTATGCGTTTGAAAGCCTAAGATTTTTGTAGATTCGGTTGTTTAAACTTTAATACCTTACTGTAAGAACACCCCCCTAGTTTGCACTCAAAAAAAATACTCGAGTTATCAATGATAAAGCAATTCTCGTTAATTACTAATCGTGTAAGTAGACGTATAGTTAGGCCCAAAACAACATACAGACTTTTGATTTTTATGATTACTTTTTTTATTATCATTGTCTCATTACACTGCCAATAATCGTACATATTATAGACGAATTATTATAGAGTTTGTCCGATTTTATATTTCAGTCTTATACAACAGTATTTTATAAGTTTTGGAACTGTTTACGAAAAAACATTTACTTCATCCCGTTTTAAATGTACCCACCCCCGTTTATTATAATTGATTTCCCTCCGTAAGCTCTGCTATGTCTTTAAAATACTCAATAATTGTAATCAGTTATATGTTAATGTACCATCTATGATTGGTAAGAGCAGTGGTAATGATTTATATTAGTGATATGATATCCGTAAGCACACTTGCTTATATACGGCATTTCAGAGTTAAATAAAAATATTCTGTATTAAATTCGCACTATAAATTGTTAAAATGAATCTGTTAGAACTAAATGTAACTTGTACACTATAATACAGACAGCAGAGCACACAAACCCAGTACAAAAAAGATAAACAGGCGACATTGTTCGCCCACACGATGCACCTAATTTTATTTAAGATATTAATTATTGTACACCTTAATAGTTTTGTTTTGTTTCAACTGTGATTATTAAGTTATAACTCTGACAATTACATAAAAGGAATAATAAAATGTGAAAAAAAAACAATGTTTTATTTCATATACCTCCTAACTTATAAATAATTATTTTAAGCTACCATGCTGTAATTGGAAGCATAAACATATAGGTTATTAAAATGTTTATAAACCTTACTTCTTAAATCATGCGCAAGGACGATCTCACATGAGTGTGGGTGGCTCTGGTTTGTACTTCTTTATAACTTATGGAAGAGGCCTATACTCAGCGGTGCTTTAATAGACTGATAAAATGTTGTTAATAATACCTGAAAAACAGTTTTCAAAATTCTTTAAACAAAATCAGCTTTGGTTGTCAACGAAAGGATGTTAATATACAAAAACGATAAATATTAGTTAAAACAAATGTAAAAGCACCGCTGTATATATAAAGACTTTAGATACTGACACGTTTTTGAAGGTGATTTTCCCTTTTGCACGTGATCTGCTGACAAAGGGCCACAGCGCCTATTTCTACAGCAAATCAAACCATTATGTGTTTATGGTTGAGTGATTCCAATTTCTTGAGTAAACGTCTTGTGCCAGGACGGTATCTGGATTTCCGGCATCATGACTCTGGTTAAAGTTTCTGCTCTTGTTGACGATTTGTTAAATAAAAACAATTGGTCTGAGGATAAGAAAAGATGGCGGCTTAACCCTAATCTGTGTCTGTGAGTTCGTTGGCTAAATTGTATAGAATAATTAAATAAGTATTTAATGGAATTCTTATCCAAAAAAAAAATGAATAGTTTTCTAAGTAGAATTCTATAGAACATTTAATATAATTAAACAAAAATTTAAACTTGCGAATGGAAAACATTCGACCAGCTAAATGTTTGCAAGAACTTTCACCATGCCATATGATTATAAAGTAGTCTATATATGTAGTATACTAGTTATATTAAAATGACTATTTGCTAGAAATAATGACTGAACTGCCTCCTAGCCTAGTGGTATAGGCATGTGCCTTAGAAACCGGAGTGTGGGTTCGAATCCAGGGACTCAAAAATTTCATTGTTGTTTCTAGTTGGTTAGGGCAATTTGCATCACCCAATTGTCTGAAAGTAAGTTGATCCATGCGTCGGATGGGCATGTAAAAGTCGGTCACCCTCCACCCGCATTGGACCAGCGTGGTGGATACGGTCCAAAGTCCCTAATGGATGGAGGTGTATTAGGAGGCCTATGTCCAGCAGTGGACTATCACAGGCTGATGATGATGAATGACTGAATATTAGAGCCTAAAAAACTGGAGGTCGTAGGTTCGAATCCTGTGGAGAAACAATTTTGTGACATCGTTCTTTTCTGGTTGGTTAGAATAATATTGACTGATCACCCGATAGCCTGAAAACGTTAAAAGTCTGCACAAAAAAAAGAGTTTATATATTTATTTAATTCAAAACATATCGCTAGAGACAATCTTAGCAAATAAAGTTATAATGACTGCATAATATTGCTCATTTCTTTATCTTTTACTTATTATATTGATAAATGAAATACCAAGTCATAATCTAATATCTTTTCAACATAAAACAACTTTCTTATTTATTGTCAATTATTCTTCCATCATTTTGCAAATGTAGTTCTCTGAACTGATAACCGGCACAGCGGCACTTTTTTTCTTTAAAATAATTCTTTACAAAGTTTCGAAATAGTACGGTATATTTTTATTAGTTTGTATTGGCTTGAAGCGAACAGTTCATTACCAGGGTGTGTCATTTACATAGTTATTACAGCAACAATATTAAATAGGCCTAAAAATGGTTGGAAAGATTTATCAATAATGAAATTTATATTAAAACACTTAAGACATAAGGGACCAAAACAGTTACCGATTATATAAGCAACTTCTAATAGATGATACCAAAAAATTGTAATATTTTTAACATTAAAAAGCCACAATCATTTGGCTATCCATCATGTCAAAGCAGTTAATCATAAAATACTTTGTTACTTAAAAAATTGATAAATGTACACAGATTTAGAACGTTATTTTTAATTACATTTTTGTTTGAGAAGACTAAGTCTATAATCTAAGAAGTTTACGTTCAGATACTACAAAATTAATGGTACGACAGCAGCGGAATATTTATTTTATGGTGTTACTCCATGGGAAGGCTAATTCATTATGTTTTTATTCATTTAAAATTTCCAGATGGGTTTCAAAAGGCACCTTTCAATCTCCATCGAATTAATTAGCAGGAAGGATTATAAAAAGTAAGTGCTTACGAACTAAGGTAATAAAGACCGCCGCTTCGTTGAAGTATAAAATAATTTTAAAGGAGAAACTTTTATATACAAATATTCATTAAAGAAATGCAGTTAATTATTTACAATCATCTGTTTTATCTATAGAAACGTAGCAGCGGAAGATGTAATATGTATATAGGTACAAATAAATGTAAATTATATTCTCTTTATTACTATAACAAGCATTGCGTTGCGATTTTGTTTGTTTATATCAATATAAAGTGATTAAGTTAGTTCTATTTCAAATAGTCATGAGAAGTTGTACGTCTAAAGTAGATGTTATTATTATATTTTATTATATTCAATACTCAGAATAGTTAAGTCGATGGAAAGTAAAATTTATACTAAGCCAAACACTTTTATTACAGATAAATGTGTTTCTGTTAGTATGCGTTTGATTGTTTGATATAATATGAAAACAGCTTTCAGTTGTTATCAATACTTTAAAGAGGCTGCCGTCTTTATTTCATTACTTTATGAGTACTTTCTTAATAAATCCTTACTGGCACAATAATTAATTATTGCAAGGTCAGGTTTAAAACCTATTAGGAGTTTACAATACATAAAACTGTAATAAATTAGTAATATATATAACTGTTGCTATGCCATGAAGGTCTGATAAAAGTTTAATGTTATTTTAACCCTAAGACTTAGTTTATATTTTCTACCTAATTTGATAATGGTAACGTCTATCTAACATTATTCTTACATTTTATGGTAAATTAAAAGTAAAGTTATGTACATCATATGATATTGTGTTGCGTATGATCTATGATACATAATACAATATCGTATAATATACATACTAATAAGATGGGGGAAAATAATAAAATGATAAGTCAAAGTTTAAGATGTTAGAACGAGAAAAAGTTAGAACTTCCAATGTGTTTAAAATTTTGAGTATACTTTGACTCAGTTAAAATTAAATTTCTTTATGTATATTTATTTAACTTTGGTTATCAAGGCTTATTTCGAATAGTTAACTATACCGTACGTGAATAAATTAATTTAACATCGATCGACATTAATTTTTAACTGGTTGATGTTGTTAAATTAATGTATTAATACTCTCAGAAATACATTAATATAATTATGACAATTCTCATTTATCTTATAGTAATAAATAGTTTAATTAGCTTAATGGTTTTTTAAAAATGCTATCACCGGTTCCGAAATGGATAGCCCCGGACCTGAAAATAACCAGTGAATAAATCTGCAGACTCTTCTGAGTCGTCTTTTGTAAAACGCTAGAACTGGAAATGACAGCAATGTGAATCTTAATAAATTAAGTGTATGAAATCTTTTGACAAATTTTAAAGCGTAGTAGTATATAATTTCTTTATTGGGCGACTGTTTTTAATAAGATTAATCTACAGCTAATAATATTTAGCGTTATATAAATGAAATATTTTTATCCATAACACTGATTTTGTATCAGTTAATTGTTAATTACTACTGATAAAATTACTTTATTTTATTGCAATTACAATTTTGTAGCTGAAATAAACTCTTAATATTACTCCGTAGCCTAGTGGTATGGGTTTGTGTGCTTTAGAAACCGGAGGTCGTGGGTTTGAATCCTACGGTGACTCAACAAATTTTAATTGTTGTTTCCTAGTTGGTTAGGGCAATTTGGACCGATCACCCCCGAAAAGTAAGTTGATCCACGCAGCAGACGGTATGTAAAAAGTTGGTCCACCAACCCGCATTGGACCAGTGTGGTGGAATACGGTCCAAAACCCCCTAGTGTATAGATGCGTATTAGAGGAGGCCTGTGGCCAGCTGTGGACTATCACAGGCTGATGATGATGAAATAAGACTTTGATATGGGCCTAATAAAATAATAATAATAATATATATTATATTTTTATTTATTATTTTTTAAACGGTACGTCTAGAAATCTAGATAAATTTTAATTTACACCATGGTAAATAAACGAACGTACATTAACTTACATTCATTGTAACTTAATGGACTTAATGAACCTTATCTTCTCGACCCGTACTCCATTTAGAAAAAGTACATGGTTGAATTCAAAAGTTTATGAAAGAGCATCGGTAGCTTTAGCTTTTAAGGTTTACTGATGGCTGGTTTCTTTTGGAGCCCTCATTCTTAACAAGAAATAACGAAATTTGTAAAAGCAATATTATTCATTATTTATTTATTCTTTTTGCACAATTAAAAAAAACATGTACATAGGCGGGCTTAATGCCATAAGGCATTTTCTGACAGCCAACCTTAGGGAGGGTAGTAAATTGAAGAGTAGGTGCACAAGTAAAAATAAAACAAGCAGATGAACTACACGTGAAGTAGAACAAGAATTAATGAAGAATTACGGACTTCTAAACATATATATAGGTATATATTACTTATCTATATATATATATATAGCTACATAGCTACATAAACATACATAATATATACAGGTATGTAATAATATATATATATGTATTAAATATATGGAATGTATAAAGTAGTTACTCTGAATTTCATGTGAGAATTACTCTGCTGACGCCTCTTTCAAAAAATAATTGCGTAATTTACCTTTAAAATGAGAGTAACTTCTAGCCATCCTGATCTCATGAGGCAGTGCATTCCACAGAAGAATAGATTGGATATTAAAGGATTTGTGAATAAATTCAGTTCGATGAGCGGGACAAAAGAGAAGACGGTTATTTGTCTAACGAAGATCTTTAAGGTATCACATAGATAGTGAAAATGTGACGACAAATAAGTCAGACAAAAAGGAGAATTAAGAATAGTAAAGAGAGTAGTAAGAGCCCTGAGCGATCGTCTTTGACGAATAGGCAGCCATTTGATTTGTGCACGATATGGCGACACATGATCATATTTTCGAATATTGAATACAAATCGAATGCAGTTATTTAGAAGCCGGTCTAGTTTATTGACTAGATCATTCAGGTCGAAGTAACACACATAAATTCAGGACTGCACGAGCGTTACTTTCGTTTTTATAGGAAACAAATTTTTAAATCGATAGAGTGATATGAGTGCACCTGTGACTCTTTGATAAACAAAAGCAAGTTGTTGTTTCCAACTCAGCGTAGAATCAAATATCAGACCAAGATTTTTTACACGTTCATTGAAGGGTATAGTATATCCGTTAAATTTTATTGTTGGAAGACTAGGTATGCAACTTATTTATGATACGATTGCTACCAACAATCAATGCCTGACACTTTATTGGGTTCACTGTAAGACCAAACTTAAGAGACGACATTTTAACGGCATCTAGATCATCGTTTAGTTTGGATTTTGTTTTTTGTACCCTATCTACAGTATCGTGATAATATAATTGTAAGTCATCGGCGTAAAGATGATACGAACATCGAAGTTCAGGGGTAATGAAATTAATAAAAACAGAAAATAAAATAGGAGAGAGTATACCGCCTTGAGGTACGCCACAAGCCAAATTAAGCCAGTTTGAGAACAGTTCACTGGAGGTTACAGACTGTTGACGACCTCAAGGATAGGATGCAAACCAAACCAGTGCTTCTTCCGAAACCCTAAATGAGAAAGGATAGCTAAAAGGATATCATGACTGACGGCATTAAACGCATTGGAAAAGTCTATTAGAACCAAAACAGTGACTTTTGTTATTAAATAAAATAACTTTACGGATTTTATCGCGTTTATTTTACATTTTAAATTCCCGACGTTTCGAACACTTTCCAGCGGCCGTGGTCATGGGGTAGACTAAAATAAACGCGATTAAATCCGTAAAGTCATTTTATTTAATAATGTATAATATTCGCGCAAGCAATAGAAATAATTAAGTTATTTTGTGTTTTCCATTGCAGCTCGCATATCGCCAGTCACTTTAAGAGGGGCAGTAGAGGTGCTGTGGCCTGGCCTAAATCCAGATTGAAGTGGGGTAATTAAGTTGTTACATAACACGAAGTGGGAAAACTGCTTTAGAACACAAGACTCGAGCACCTTGGAAAGAAAAGTAGGATAGAAATAGGTCGATAATGGGATGGCATAGAAGGATTTGGCCACTTTGGTAAATGACGAACATATGCCTTATGCCATAATGCAGGGAAACTTCCAGTGGTAATGGAGAAATTGATAATGTGGGTCATTGCAGGAGGTAAGTATACTAAAATAGTCCCTATTTTATCATACGGCGGCCTATGTTATCACATCCTACTGCATTTGATTTAATAGAAAGGATTGATTTTTAGGTTTCATCAAAAGACATTGGTGTGATTTGAAGTAAATTAATATTTGGGCGCGTCAAACCACTAAATTGGAAAAAGTGTCGGAAATAGTTTCAGAATCCATTGACGAGGAAGTGACAAAGTGATGATTTAAATCATCTAAAGAAATTGAATTTGGAAGGCTTGACAAACGCGACTTGCCAATACCTAAAGTTCCAAGGAACTTCCAGATATCGACAGAAGATGAGGTAGAAACATTATCAAGAATGTGGCGGCGTTTAGCGTTACGTACCATCTGATTACACCGATTCCAGGCTAACTTGGAAAGAGCCTAATTTTCATCTGAGCGATTGCGCTTAAATTTCCGGAATGCCTGGTCCCGACGTCTCATAGCGATCCGTATTCCTCTGTTCAATCATGGTGCTGGAGAATATTTGATCTTTACCGATTTTATGGGTGCATGAATGTCATAGATTTTTGTAATTTCATCATTGAGTATGTCGACCATTCGGTCAATCGTGTCTGCATTTAACAAAGACTCCCAGTTGATTTTTTCAGCATCCCGACAAAGCTCCTTAACATTTAACGTTCAACTGTAAGGCATGACATACATATAGTTCCTAGAGGTTTAGTTTTAACTGTAAACACGGACAAATTAGGCTGTGTCAAACTGGAAGACGAGTTATATATAGCTATAGAGATTCTCTAGATTGAGTCCTAGTAAGACTATCGCTACTTTCTTCATTGAAAGAGATAGTATCATATCTAGTTCATCCCAGGTAAGAAATTGAAACAAATGACTTATTTCTTTAGGAATATATCAATTCGAAATCAGATACAAGGAGTTGTGTATAAAATCCTGATGACATTAAGTTCGACTAAGATTCAGACTGATTCAAAATCGTGATAATTAAAAGGCGCAAACACTAACCTAAACTATCTGGCACTAGTAACAGTACTTCAGATAAAGATACACGGATGTGACCAGGGCTGAGGAGCAAATCATATGAAGATCGTCTCCACAGTAAATAGTAACCCTCCCTTTCTTTAGGTCTTACGTACCAAGACAAACCAGGGAGCAAACAAAGAAATGAAGATGTGGTTTGAGTCAACTCTCAGAGATCAGAATGGCGTGAACATTACATTTTGAGAAGACGTCGTAGAAATCATCGTAATGACTAGGTAAACTTTGTGCATTAATGTGAATAACATTGAACAGTTTATGAATACTCGTATTAAATTTTGAAGTTAAAACATCACCAAGTGAATTAGACAGAGTAGAATTATTATCACTTTCTAAAGATGAGATCGATTCGTTAGCAGGGTAAAAGTTATCATCGTCTGATACTGATGACATACAGCAGAGTATAAGATATAATATAAATATAAATATATACAAATATAAATATAATGTATTAAATGATAAAACACAAAATTAAAAACCTACATTAATCAATGCACCTCCCGCCAGCTTATAAAATAAAAGTAATTTTTTTTCTGTAGACAATACACTAAATAAAAGCAAATAAAATTGGACTCAAGCTCAAAAATAAAATATTGAAAAAGAAACAAAATATTTCATCCTTGTCTAATATTTAAGTAAGAAAAAAGAAAAAAAAAAGCAACAGAAAAGAAAAATCGATTCACATTTCTTATGTAAAATAGTTGATTGTAGTAACACTGAACACCAAACAAATGTCAATTATGTCAGATTACATCTGACTAATGACAACAAGTCAATGTGACAGAAATTAAAATATTCTAATATAATTAAAACAAAATATTAATGTTTACAAATATACAAATCAACAGTTTCATACAAAAGAATACTTACTACTGCACTGCTAGTCAAAGTGCTATATCATAATAGTGTTGGAAGATTATTTTAATCACTAAAGGTAAGCATTATACTGTTTAATCAGTTAAAACAATGTATTGTTAAATGTAAACTTATCTAAACTTTATGTTGAACAAAATATGTATGTAGAAAATAAGAAGTAATATAGAAATTTTATATAGAATAATGAAGTTATATAAAAAAATGTATATGACAGTAAGATTATTATAAAATAATGTACATGGAAATTTTTACTGCTTACGGTCACCTTTTGCCGATGGCTTTGGAAACTTCTTTATCAAGCTGGTCAACTCATCTTCCGTTGTGATCTTATTAATAGTATCAGATGTCCAGATGACAATAACTCAATTAACAGTCCAAACAGAGCGCATTCCAAAGTGCAGGCGGGATTTCAAGAAGATTGATGTTTTCTTCCAACTTCTGCTGTATTGACATAACTTTTTGAGACATAGCATTTTGAGTGATATTGTAAATATAAGTGAAGTGTATCGTAACTGTTAAGTTATCAGGTGGTAGCAATATATCACAAAAACAAGTTACGTTAAAGATTAAAAAGGTAAATTATGATTTCTCAAACTATTTGCACTAAAATTTTACATGTAATAAATAAAAAAAATAACGATAAAGTAATGATAATAAAGTAATTCATTAAAATAAAAATTCTAAGAGCTATTTATTAAGACGTCTATATTTTTCTACCACCTACCTACGAAAAAAAACTCATATTGTGTGTTAATATTAACACATATTGCGAAATTACTTGTATTTACCAAGGGCTGAATGGTTTACAGGAATGAAGCTCTGATAAACTATGCATCATTTTGTCACCATTTAAATAATTTTATTCCTTTTATTATTAATAAATTCACCAGGACGTTCACTTGGTAAATGACATGACCATGCAATGGTCCTGAGACAGGATATTAAGTTTCGTTAACTCAGTAATAACACTGACTACAGTGCCCTTCAAACCGGAAGATATCAGTTTTTATATTGCTTTTCATAAGTTCTCAGATGGTCCCCGGAAAACCCTCACGCTTACCTTCCTCGTCTGATGAAATGATATCATATCTAGCCTTAATCCCATGACGAAATTAAATGGAATGTTTTTCTTCTAGAATATACAAATATAAATTCCCAAAGGATTTTATACAAATTATATAATTGATATAAGCTAATGGAAAAATTTATAAACCTAAAATGAAACCTTAACTGATGTACAGATAACTACTTAGTTAAAATAATGTAGGTACGTGCAAATATTGTAGATGTAATACCACAGAAATGAACATTTCACGTCTCATTAGTAAAAGAAACAAAGAATATGCAAAGCTCACCTAAAATAACTCATGAATAATTTTACCTCTACCTATTTCGAAAAGAATAGCCTTTTAGGAGCTTAAAAGAAAACGATCCCTAGTCTGTGACTATGGCAACAAGTCGCGTTGAAATAAAACAAAAAAATGTTTCGGTTTTTGCCCAACTTTGCTTAGCTTATTCTGGAAATTTAACTTATTTTTAAAATGTGTTTTATGTAAACACGGTAGTTACTACTTTAGCCTGGCTAATTTTGAGACAGAATGAACGATAACTTAAACTCAGTTTATGCTACAATGTCAAGCACTTTTGTTGTTTAGACATGACGTAGAGATTCAATATGGCCGCGGGTCACTAATAAAAAAGCGTTAGTTTCTGGCACCGTTAATGTTTAACGTGATACTGTTTATCCTATCCTCTTTATTATATCCAGTCCTTTATTAAATTGGTAAAAATGTAGTTATAAATATTTTTATAAACATAAAAACGTTCATAACTATTTTCTTTTCCTTAATGATTCGAGGTTTTCGATTCGAATTTGGTTGGCGAGCAACTTACGTTTTAAAGATGGGTTTTTGTGGACCTTTTTTTTGCGATTAGCTTATTGGGTTCTAAATAACATGATCTACACATAGTAAGAGCTCGTGTATAATTGGCTCCGATTAGCTAAACTATCTACTGCAGTCTGTTTAGGATGATAGTGCCTAATATTTACTGTCATTAACTTTATCTCTTTCTGTATCCCTTTGAGTTATGTTAACTTTCGGCGTTATTCCTTTTATACTGAAAACATTAAGGAACAGAGTAAAAGATTTGTCTTTTGCGTACTTATGCAAATGTTTAATATTTGAATTACTAGTACTTATTATGTACGTAATAAACATTTTTTCTTTCTATCTAATTAAAGAAGTGAAGATGAATTACCGACTTTTTACATGCCCATACGACGCATGGATCATCTTACGTTTCAGACAATTGGCTGATCAGCCCATATTGCCCTAACCAACTAGGAAACAGCAATGCAAAATTTGTTGAGTACTCGCAGGATTCGAACCCACGACCTCCGGTTTCTAAAGCACACGCACACTAGGCTACAGAGGCAGCAACTGGGGTACGGTCCAAAACCCCCTAATGGATAGGGGTGTCTTAGGGAAGACCTATGTCCAGCAGTAGACTATCACAGGCTGATGATGACGATGATGATGATGATATTGAGATTAATTAATTTTAAATAAGTATTGTCTCTAGAACTAGATGAACTAATCTTTATCTGACAAGCTTAGTTTAATTAAAAAACCTAATACAATGATTGTTTTTATATGTTGACCTATTTTATCTCAGCGACGACAAAGCGTGTTACTTGATATGTTTACGCCGTTTATTATTACTTTCGGAGTAACGTTCAGGGTTTAATTAGGTTTCCCCTTATTAATTAATTCAATGTTAAATATTTTTTTCTTAAAGTAAAATAGTTTTAAAAACTTATTATACAAGAGTATAAGTTATCACTGCCTCCGTAGCCTAGTGGCATAGGCGTTTGCTTTAGAAACCGGAGGTCGTGGTTTCGAATCCTGCGGGGACTCAACAAATTTTCATTGTTGTTTTCTAGTTGGTAAGGGCAATTTGGGCAGATCATCCAATTGTCTAAAAAGTAAGATGATACATGCGTCGGATGGGCATGTAAAAAGTCGGTCCACCCACCAACCCGCATTGGACCAGCGTGGTAGGATACGGTCTGAAAACCCCCTAATGTATAGTGGTATGTTAGGGGAGGCCTATGTCCAGCAGTGGACTATCACAGGCTGATAATGATGAAAATTGATTAATAGTTATCAATTTAAAATATTTATTGCTATGAAAATATTTTGGTTTTGCTTGCTTTAATATATGTATTGCTTTAATGGGCTTTTATGCTAAAGAGAAAAGACTTAAAGAAGGAAATATTTTAAAAACCTTTTACTTGTAACTGAGCCATAGCCATAACAATTAAGGCATCAAGGCAATAAGATTGAAACCTGTAAATTTATATAATAGACCTAACATATTTTTCTTAGTTTCCTAATTTAGAAATCATCAAAAAGCATAGGTATAATTCAATTGTCAACATATATCAATCATTAAGTTATAATACCAATGAGCATATAAATTTAATAATACCATAAACAAAGATGTTATTTACATATATTAGAGTAGATATCTTTAATATTTAAGTATCTTTCGTAAATTTCATAGTATTGTAATATTATTTCGTCATTAACAAGAGACGTAACATCTGGTGAAATAGGTTTTGGGTCGCGACATGCCGCTAACGGGCTAATATTGCCAGCTTTGAAGATTTAGATCGAGTCTTGTGTTACGAAAATGGTTTCATAAATTGTGTGATAATTTTATCAGATATTAAAAATAGATGTATAGAAAATATACAGTTTTTATATTACCTATATATCATATTATTAAATTTAAAATATGATTAATTTTTTTAAATTAATCATATTTTGACATCTCAGTCTACCCTGTGACCACGGCCGCTGGAAAGTGTTCGAAACGTCGGGAATTTAAAATGTAAATAAACGCGATAAAATCCGTAAAGTAATTTTATTTGATAATTTATAAATTTCGCGTAAACAATAGAAATACTTATATTATTTATATATAATTTATTTACTTACGTATACAGTATATTAATAATCATCAACCTGTAATAGTCCACTGCTTGACACAGGCCTCCCTTGATACACCCCTATCCATTATGGGGTTTTATACCGTATCCCTCCACGCCGGTCCAATGCGGGTTGGCGGGTGGACCGACTTTTTGCATGCCCATCCGACGCATGGATCATCTTACTTTTCAGACAAATGGGTGATCGGCCCAAATTGCCATAACCAAGTAGGAAACAACAATGAAAATTTGTTGTTTCCTACTTGGTTTCCCACGACCTCCAAGGAGGCAGTTAATTATATGTTATGTAATATTTATCTATTCATATTAAAAAACAAGCCTCCGGCTGCGTCTGTATGTATGTATGATCTGTCTGTACAATAAACGTAAATACTAGAGCACTGTCGTCACGCGGCCATCACTAATCGGTAGTATGACTCTCCCGGAAGGTTTAGGTATATAATTGTAAAGTTTTGAGTAATTTAAGGAAAATATATTAATATTTGTCAGAGATGTCGGAAATAAATTAAGCCACCTGAGAGCTTTCAACGAAAACGCTATGAGATATAACAAAACAATGTATGGTGGAAATTTGCTTCTTTTGTAAATCTATAAAAAAGTTCCGCGGTAGTATAAGATTGGGCCGATTTTGACGGGAATATCTCTTAAAGATAGCTGATATAATTGATAGTAATATAGGCTATTGCATTTTGGAAAAAGTTTTTTTACATGTTACCACTCGGACGAATTGCAGAAATAGTATATGATATTTGAGTATTATTATTATATAATAATTATTATAAGTAAGATAATTGTAGTATGTATTCTTTGAAAACTTAATTTTTCTTTTAGATCGTCAAGACTTTAGAAAAAGGTTTTTTATATACGCATTTCCATTGTTAGGATAATTTGTTTTGATTAAGAATACGTAATAGGCATTCTAAGTACACTGTACTTTCAAATTCAGCTTTTATCCAATTTATTTGTAGAGAACTTTTGGATTGGTTTGATTATTGGGATTATTTACTAAGTTCATAAAATGCTTAATGGGAAAAACTTAAATTAGTTTCACATTCATAGCGTATGTGGTTGAACGTAGTAAATAATGATTAGTTATTTTATTTTTGTGTTTGGAAAACTTGTTTGTGTAAATATTTAAGTGTGAACTTTTTTGATTATCAAACTAAAGTAAAAAAAAATTATAAGAATGCAGTAAGGAAAAAAAATAGTTCCTTTGAATAGTCACTGTATTATGTTTCTTATTTTAATTCTTGCCCTACTAAATATTAATTCTGGTTGTCGCAAAATCATTTTTGTAAATATTTTAGAAATTATTTGAATTTATTAATTTTTTTTTATAATATACATATGTTGATTTTTTTTGATTGATAAATTTTAAAACAAACTTAAGGGCACACTTTAATGTTATCTACATATTTTGGTCTGCTAGATAAATAGCTAACGTAACTTATCAAGTATAATGTTTCTCACCTTTTCGTGATGTTATATGTTTTAGAACATGTTAACGCCCATAATTAAACTTTAATAGAATTTTATAGATTGGATAAAAAATTAAATGTATGCAAATAAAATAAAAATGACAGAACTGTGGGTCATAGAATTATATAAATTATGTAATTATATGACCTAGATATTATAGAATTGAATATATATATATTTCGGTAAATTGCAATACAAAAAGGTCAGAAATCTTCCTCTCCCTAGCATTCCACGGTTTATGCCAACTTTCTTTTCTACATTGAATATTGTTTTATTAATTTTCTTAATGTAGTGACTTCAAATTTAATGACTTTTTTCAATTGTAAATTGAGTCAAACACTGTTAAAACTTACGTTCCAATTGGTAAAAACAATATATCTATCGATAACTACTCATATGATATAAAATTTGAGTAATTTTAATGAAATTAGGAAATAGGAAAGCTTAATTTAATGTTATCAAGAATATTCATTAATGAAGCAGAATAAGTAATGTTTGTATTCGCCAATATGGGTTATGTCTTTATGTATACATTTGAAGAATTGTTCATTGCCGTTTATACTACGCCATAGTCGGATATTCTCAGTAAGTATTTCTTTTAGTATCTATTTTGTAATAGCTAGACTTAGGTGCTATTAAATATTTCAATAATTAACACAGCGTGTTGACCTGCCTTAGACGTACAGTGGAGGGTCTAGAGGAAAGAGTATTGTATTCTTCGGCAAGAGAAAAATATTGCTACTGCGTAGATTCCCCATACAGAAATACGTCATGTACACGAACTTCAGACCACGACGGCGTGACCACACAGCAACTGTAACAAAGGTACAACCGTAAAAGTTTAACGACAATTACCAACATGGCGGGGGCAATAGAAATGAAAGAATAATCAAAAACATTCGTTGGAGGAAGGGAACTGTTGGTTCTAAAATGCCTGATTCAGTACCCGTTATTATAACGTATGAAACAACCGAGGGTCAAAGTCAAAGACAGAACTATATATTTTCATAGTTTGAAATAGCCTGGAGCGAACAGTTCATTAGGCACCAGGGTGTGTTATTATTTAACTAGTCGTCACAGAAATAGTTCCCTTCAACACGCAAACGTTCTTTCACATTTTTTTTAAATACTAAACAGATAATAGTTGAACTCTTTCTGGAATATTTGTCCTTGTCCCATAAAAAAAATTGAACAAGTTTGCGCTTATTCTTAGATCATTTTCATTCACATAATATAGCTAATTTTATGTGAATGAAAATGATTCACTTTTTATATTATCTTTTTATCATCATTATCTATACTGCCATAGAACCCGAACAAGCTCAGATGCAAGTCTCGGGGACTGTCCCATGACCCGAATACCAACGCAGGAGGTATTCCGTCATCTCAGGCCATTGGCTAACTGTGACTCTTGAAATGGCTAGCACTAGCCCATCCTATGGAATGACCGGTTATGACCTTTCAATGTGGCGCTTAAAACTTCTCGTTTTAAGACAAGCATACCTGCAAAATGACGTCTTTAGAGACAATTTTGAAGTTACTCAAAAAAAAGAAAAATCAATAAAGTTAAAGATAGGGGAGCGGGGGGCACGTTATTACAGGGGTAAGAAGTTACCCGCATTTTTTATCAGGATTTTGAACTCTTTATTAGACATAAGTTGACTATTTGTTTCCTTATAACATCGCGCGTTGCATAAAAACAATTAATGACCAGCCAAGCGGCAAGATGTTAGGTTTCGTGCACGTGTCTCTATTTCGATCAAATAAGTAACAAAATCCTTTACGAAATTTTTGATTCCTGGAGTCTATATTTGTTAATCTCTAATTTTTTTTTACCTCTAACGTTCATAATGTATCTTATTTTAATAAGCACTAGCGTTTTATTCTGCTTTTGATATCCACTAATGGCGATTTTCATTTTAATCAAAAAACATACCATGGGACAGGTTTTTACAATTTTTTGGGGTAAGTTGTTACATGTAACAACTTACCTCAGATCTTGTATTTCCGTTCATCTCATTGATTATCATTTATAAATTAACTTGTTGTGCTTAAAAAATCAAATAAAAGGCGGTAGTTAAAATTAAGCTTTCGTTCCGACTGGTGCATCCTTGCTTCAGTTCATTGCTTTGCGCGTTTGGAACGTTGACAAAGTAGGTGTCCCAACGGTACAGAAGCCTAGAAAAATAGTTTCTGCTCGTGGTGAAAAACAGGTCGGTGCGATCACATCTGCCGAAAGAGGAGTACTTGTAACGCTTCTATGTGCCATAAATGCTCCTGGAAATTTAGTCGCGCCGATGGTCGTTCTCCCTATAATAAGATACACTGATCAATTTTTTCGTGCTGGAACCTCAGATGCGATAGGAAAAAGCCAAAGTAAACAACATTATTCTGTTATTATTTCCCTTGCACTGCTCTCACAATTAACCATTATAGTAGCAACACATCCCTACATATTTTTTCTATACATAGATTAGGAACATATTACAAAGGTATAATCTAAACAAGTAATATAATAATAAATGTATATTATCTTTATATTTAAAATTCACAAATAAACAGCACGCCACGTGATGTTACAAGTAACTTCTAAAGATATCCTTCGCATCCAATATTTCCAATTATTGTACCAACCAGCTGTTCGTAATATCTAGTATCGTTTAAATAAAAGATGCATAAATATTACCTTTAAATTATTAATCTTTATAAAATATATCATTCAAATGGCACCAGCACAGCCAAAGTAAAATTCATTTTCTATTTTCAAATCTATATTAAATAAGTAATATATACAGACATGTAAAATCTGTCGTCTCGTATAATCATATTTTTTGTATAAGGTTTAAAAATGAAATTGAAGGATTTTCTTGAAAGAGTCAGTGAAGCGACGAACCATGTATGAATCACCACGGCTCAATGCTGACGTACTAATGAAAATTTAATTACAGATATGAGCCCGCCCCAGTAAAGGGAGAGCTTTTTATACTTTTGCAGAGTGCTTGATATATAATAGATGTATTTTTCTTAAATAAATTCGAATATTAGGCACTATTCTTTTATGTAGTCTCCCATCTTGCTAATAACTAAGTGGTTTTTTTAAATTTAATGAATAAATGACTTTATTGACTAATTAATCAAGCCCACGACTTTGCCCGCGTCATATAAATAAAAAAAATCTAAAACTAAAAGCTTCCGACACTAATACGATCTTGCTTGTTTGCTGTTTTGTGTTAAGACAAAAATGTTTTTTAGATTATTACAATTTATAAATCTCAAAACTTACCTTTACCTTTTACTTTTATTGGCAGACGAGCAGTCACGTCACCGGATGGAAAGTGGTCACTAGACATTGGCAATAATAGTGGTATCACCAACGCGTTGTCTGCTATGAGACAGGTATTTGGTCTCGTTTACCGTTTTATATACATTGTATCATAAATTAACTTGTAACCATTGATTAGTTTCAATCGTCATTTGAGTTGTACTTATCTAACGTGTTTTGTAAAAATGTAACATTTGTAAAAATTTTATAAAACTAAAAACTCATAAAAATCATTAGTCTGGTCGTTCTATTTGTTGTCGTTGACTTGTGACTTTTTTAATTATTTCATATTATTTTTACCAAATTTACTTTTGCATTCAAAAACAATTTGGGATAATTTCTTCAGTATCGGTAAGCCAAATTTGAATTTGCGGTCTCAATGCACATTCACTGCAAATATTTTACAGGTTATAGCAATATTTGTAAATCAAAGAATATTTTTTAGTCTAGTTATTACAAGTAAAAGGAGGGCGTAAACTAAGGCTGCAAAATTATTATTATCAATCTCCTCAGTTTTTTAGGTTATTTTTCATTATATATATTTAAATATTATTATTAATAAAATCTCTCTGCAGGAAATATACGTTTATTTAAGCTTATTTTCGGTAAATTGCGTTTACAATCAAATTTATATAGTAATCAATGAACTTTATCCTATTTTTAGAAAGTTAACTATGACCATGAATATACTGCCCGTAATAATTTCACTTACCTATTCATTATTACATATAATGCTTTGAATTATTATACGTATTCTAGTCAGTTCATATTTATTAAACTCCTGTGTTAAATTTATGAATGTTTGAAATTTTATACATATTTCAAATTAAACGAATTCTCTTGAAAATATGTAGGGTGATACGGAAGTTTTGAATGCCATTACAAAATTTTATCAGATGCCCTTTACTTGGTTTTACGCAGCGTAAACATATAATTATTAAGGAATTAGAATATTGTCAAATGACACAAAAAGGTAAGATGATTAAGGCCGATCACCTAACTGTCTGAAAAGTAAGATGATCCATGCGTCGGATGAGTATGTATATCGGTCCACCCATCAACCCTTATTGGACCAACGTGGTGGGATCGACGATCATAAGGGCAGGCCTATATCCAGCAGTGGACTGACACAGGCTGATGATGGTAATGATGGAACATAAAAATTTACCGTGGTTTTTAATACTATAGAGGTAGTCCATGTACGGTATATAAATTTATTAACGTGTTTTAAATCTCTTGTTGTTGATGTTTTATATATATTCTATACTTTATTTCATAAGTTTATTGAAGGTTGCGTTTTTTGTACTTTTTAATCTCGAAGCCATAAAAAACTGATTAAACATGATTAAGTAGCAAAGCCAGTATGCTGAATAATTACGGTGATTTAAAATAATGTAACTGATAAAATATATTAATATTGATACAACTATTATGCATCAAAAATAAAATTTCATGAAAATGAACCAGATAATTCCGTAATATATTTCGTGCGCATTTCATGTACATTTGCCTAATTTCGTTTAACATCTACATCAGCGAATTACGCACGCCAATTGAAATCTCCATTTGTGCGGTTAGGTTCTAATTGATAGCGTAACCACGCCGTTTACTTAAATAGTTTACTATATTTTGACAAATAATAAAATTTAGTATGGTATACTTTTAGTTACCACTTGGTAATGTCTGTACAAAAAAAATACCATATTTAAAAGGATATATTTGACCTATCAATAAATGCAGAATTTTTTATTAAGCAAATTATCCATCACCGAACGAAAAAAAGAAGCAATTAGTAAAAAGGGTAAATTGTTATTAAAAGAAGAACAATGTTGACGGAAACATATTTGGTCGCAACATTTGATGTCAATTTAATATGTCGGAATAAAAGATCGAGTAACGTCACAAACAAACCACATACGGCGTTTATGTGAAACAAAATTAAATCAGTTTTTATAAAATATTTTTGAGTTATTTCTTTAATCTATCGTAGTTTTTATATATTTGATCAAACATGACATAAAATTGCTTTTTAGGTTGTTTTAATGCGGCTCAAAAGCATTTAAATTACCGTGGCTAAGTACTAATAGAAAATAAAAGAAGTTTATCTAATATCTTAAAGTATTTAGGTTTATTTAGTAAGACCTAGGAATGACCAGAAAATCTTTTAATTATTCATTATTTCTACCAATTTTGAATGAATGCATTAAATTTAAAATAAAAATAATAAATATTTCGATAACTTTTGACCTATATGGTTTTATATCAATTGATAACACATCATAGAGAAATACACCAATTCTCTGAAATTTAAAAATAAGTACCAAATGATTTTGAGAGTTAAGCTCCTAATTTTATTGTTTAAAATCTTAAAAATAATTTGTAAAAGATGTAAATTCGAGACCAAGCTTTATGAGTTTGTTTGTAACTAATTTTATTTACATAATACGAATTATTCACACAAAAATAAAATATGCATGAAATGATTCCTATTACTCTACTTAATTACATATGCTCGTTGGACAACAACTAATATCCTGTTATTAACGTGATTTTATTAATGTAGATTACTGGTATGTCATTAGGCTTATAATCAACTATAATTTAACAAATGGATATAACGTTATATCACATATATTATGCTTCACATCTATTATGCTTCATGCCTGTATCGTTTTATAAAAAAATTCTTCGTTCTATGTATATAAAACGTTTTATAAACATTTTGATAAAATTAATATCTTAAGAGTTATCAGAGATTCTAAATGTGGTAGCAAAAAACGCGACGCAATTTCGCATCTATTATTCTTCAAACCTGTATGGTTTTATAATCAATATATTCTAGTATAAACGTATGATGCGATATCATATATTAAAGCAAAGATCCTTTTGCAAATTGTTTATGTTAAAAGAATACTAAGTCACGTTATTATTATTTCCAAAATTTAAATAAATGAGTTACATTTTCTCAAATAAAAACTAAAATATATATAATAAATATAATATTATTTATATTGAACACAAATCGAAAAAAGGCAAAAAATAATCAAGTGAACAATATTCTTACGCTAAAAATTAAGTTAATAAACTGTAGTTTTCAGTAAATTTATAAAATAACAACTCCCGAAAGTATATAAGTAAAGAGCAAAGTGGCTCCATCTGTATATTAAATGTATTTTTATGGAACTTTATGTATTATGATTTTAGGATGAGAAGAGAATTAAGAATCTTTGTGTGTGTTTTTGAATTATCTTGAATGCAGTTGCAAACTATGAACTTTATAATAGTACACACATAATTGTGCACATGAAATGGGGATTAGGCATAATATCTAAAATTACGTCAATAATTGTACGTAAAAAGCGGGCAATTTTTTGTGACAAATAGGGTCAATTGTTTATAGAAAGAATTTATGTTGAAGAAAGTTGAGATTTATGTTGAATCAGAAATGCACTTTATGAAAGCCGAAATGCCTCGAAGTGATATGTTGAATCATTTATCAAGAAGTAGTAGGGAATGATTGAAAAATTTCTAAGCCATGCATTACTATAGAATTGCTCGTGAAATAATAGAGGAGAATTTTTCTACGGGTTTCGAATATTTCTTCTTATATAAGCTATTATTATTTTAGGGTGTTACTATGTAAAAGTAACGATATACCAAAAACAAACCTTGACACATAAATAAAAATTATATTTTGATTTTTTCAGGATGGACTCTTTTTTACGTCAGCCTTACTTAATGGTGGAACATCGCGTGACTATTAAAGCTTTACAGTGGTGTGGGAACGAGATATAACGTAAAGCTGGGGGCAATTGTAACTTTGTTAAAATATATTCAAAAGCTATCTATATATAAAAGAGGAAATAGGTACAGTGCAGATATGATGAGAAGCAATATGCTTCTCATTGTATCTTACCGCCAATTTATGTTGTTAAAGTCCTTTTCTGAATCAAATAAAAACAAATTGTTTACTTGTGTAGTATGAATACACAATTTTAAATACGTCAAACATTATATATGTAAATTTACTTTGCTAGACTTAAATAGTTAACCAAGTTGCTTGTTTAAATTTAAACACAGTGCTGTAACAAGGCTTTTATATTTTATTGGCAGTTATAATATTTATTAGTATCAATATTTACGAAAGTACAAAAAGGGTAATAATAATAATTTTGTCTTAAAATTTTAAATTCAGGTATTTATTTTAGTGCATTATCAATTTAGGTTAGATTAAAAAAACTATAAAAAATTTCAAATAGTTTAAATTCAGGATTCTCCAAGGTGTTCGACTGCAGTTGTGTTAATGTTGTTTTTTCGGTTAATAACAGTAGGATGAGATTAGTAAGAGAACTGGGTAAACCACCTTACCGTCTGAAGAACAATATCACTCATGCGTCTGATGAAAATGTACAAAGTGCTTCTCATTGTCAATATATTCACTCGCTAGCCTCGCTAGTTGGCGGACCTCACTCTGCGCTCCCACGCAAAAGCTTTGTAAACCCCGTGTTTACTATCACGCGTTTGAATAATCGTTATCTTTATTTCGTTTCTCGTTAATCGTTAGTTCGTCTGTGCCCATGTTTCGGTGCCGCCGCGTTAGAAACAAATGCCTAAACAAAGTAGTTCTTTGAAACGTGACACAGACATACTAGTTAGTCTAGTGTAGTAAGTGCTTACAGGTTTCGGATTCGAATATGTTTTGTGCTTGCTGCAATAGGCAGCATCCAGGTGCTCAACCTCCCTCAACCTAGCGCTCCTAAAGCTCTTTCACAAGTTATATTTAGGCACCCCCCCCCCTCGTAGGTGGGGTGGGTTTCCTACCCATATATGTGGGATTTAGGCGGAAACACTGTATTGTTGTATAATTAGCATTTATTTTACACACTCGTCTTATTGCGTCGTACATCTTTTTCTTTCTGTCAAACGTCACTTGTTCATACCATAGATAATAAATGAAAAGAAAGTAAAGATAAGAAATGAATGTAAACTAAATACTTATTAATTAAATTATAACCACCTCCATTTCCCATACGGCCATCCTACTCACTCATCTGCCTCAGATGAGTCTGTAGTAGTGACCCACGGCTTCATCATATCAGCTGAGCTTGAAGTATTTATCGGTCCTTCGCCTTGACCAACTTTCAAGAGGTCATACCGGTCATTTCTCTTCTTCTTTATCACCTGATAGGGGCCTAAGAATTTTGGGTAAAGCTTGTAACCTTGAACAAATTGGGTCCTCTTAATGGCAACCAAGTCACCAACACTGTACTCAAGAGCCTTCTTTCTCTTCTTATTATAGTTCTTTCTGTTCTCTTCTTGGATCTTTTGTATACTCTCTTTTGCTTTTACTCTTAATTCGTTTCTTTTATTATTAAATTGCAGTATTTCTTCATCTTCAATTATTTTTATTATATCATCATTCAAATCTTTAAGTCTAGTCCCAGTCAGTAATTCGAAAGGTGTCATACCAATGCTCCTTTGGTATGTCCCATTAATACTTCTTTGAAGTGAACCTATCTTTCGGTACCACTTAGTAGGATCTTCAGCAGTCAGCTTAGCAAGTACACTAACTATAACTTGGTGTATAGACTCGACTTGTCCAATGCCTTTTGGTTGACCCGTCGTGATAGTATGATGTATGATCCCTTCTGCTTCACAGAACTCTTTGAAAGCATGGACGTAAATGAGGCATTACGATCACTTATAATTACCTGTGGCGAACCAAATGTTTGCTGTTGGAGTTTCAGCTTCTCCAGAACCTCTTCTGTTGACATAGTCTTTGTAGGATAGATCCAGGTGAATTTAGTAAATCCATCAATTACAGTGAAGATGTACCTATAGTTTTTATTCGTAGACATAAGGGGTCTAAGATGGTCTTTGTGGTACACGGCGAGTGGAGTATCTCCTTTAGGTAGAGGATGCAAATAGCCATCTTACTTACATCTCTTATGAGACACAAGAATGCATTCAACGTAATTATCAATCACAGATTTAATCTTCTCCTTCAGATTGTCAATATGATATTCTCGTACCATCTCTTTAGTCTTAACAATTCCAAAATGTCCCTTTTCGTGACTTCTTCTGATGACTTTATTCTGCATTCTTTTTAGAACCACAATTAGCTTCGCACCGTCTTTGACTTTCCACAATATACCATTCTCCAAAAATAATCTTAGTAAGGTTCTTTCTCCAAAACCTTTTTAATTAGTTCTATCTTTGTATCATCTTCTTGAGCTCTTTTTAAGCATGTTATAATGTCTGTAAGTAGGACAACGTTTAGTGGATATCTGCTTAAAGCATCAGCATGTTTCATATTATTTCCAGAACGATGTTCAATAGTGTAGTCATATTCTTCGAGTAAGAGTGCCCAACGTGCAACTCTTGGAGGTAAATCTTTCTTCTTTAGTGTCATAGTCAAGGCAGAACAGTCTGTTACAATTTTAAACTTTATGCCCAGTAAATAAACTCTAAACTTCTTAACTGCTTCAGCAATAGCTAGTATTTCTAAGTAATAGCTATGGTATCTTTTTTCTGTAGGTAAAGTCTTTTTACTCATGTAGTATGTAGGATGTAATTTGTTATCTTTAAGGTTTCTTTAGAGTAGGACTGCACCATAACCTCCTGTACTCGCGTCTGTATGAACTTCTGTTTCCAATTCAGGATCATAAATATTCAATACAGGGTATTGACATAACACCTATTTAATTTACTCAAACGCTCTCTCACACGCTGAGTCAAAGTTGAAAATAACACCTTTCTTAAGTAAGTTTGTAAGAGGATCAGTAATAAGAGAATAATTCTTGATAAACTTACTGAAATAACCTGTTAGTCCCAGAAAAGATTGCAGCGATTTCAAGTCTTTGGGTTGGAGGAAGTGAGCTACAGCTGAAATCTTATCTTCAGAAGGCATTATCTTTCCAGCGCTAACAACATATTCTAAATAGTTAACCTTCTTCTGTAGAAAATGGCATTTTTTCCAATTAAATTCTAAGCCATACTCCTGAGCTCTAGTAATATTATAATTTATGAACTGCTACTTCTTCTGTGGTGCTATGTAGAATAAGGTCATCTATGTATGTTAATAAAGTATCATCCAAAATATGGTCTCGATGGTGCCGAAGACAATCCAAATGGCATCTTATTAAATTCATACTGGCCCTGTGGAGTTACAAATTATACATACTTCTGATTTTCAGGATGTTCATTCACATGTAGAAATCCATTTTTTAAGTCAAGCGTAGTAAAGAAATTGGCGTGCTTCAGCGTATCCATCTAGTCTTCTATAAGTGGTAAGGGAAATCTCTCCTTAATTATCTTGCTATTAAGTCTCCTGTAGTCTATGCACAATCGGTATCAACCATCTTTCTTCTTAGCTAATACAATTGGACTGGCAAAGTCACTAGAGCTAGGTTTTATAATTCCATCATTAAGCCATTCACTTATCTGAGCATTTACAAATTTTAATTCAAGAGGTGATAGTCTTCTAGGATTCTGGAATACAGGGGATTCATCTGATTATAATATTTTCAAATTCACTCGAGAGTCTTTACTTGCCTTGGTCGCGTTGTAGTTCTTAATTAGATTTTTTACTTCTCCCTTAAGCTTTGAGCATTCAATGTTAAATTCTTCCTCTTTGTGATCCTCTAGTGTTGTAAGATGGAGGATCCTCTTAGCAACAATGTTCTTTGCAGTCACATTCAATTCTACTACATCTAGTATAGGGTTTCCAAGAATAATGTCTACAGGTATTACATCGTCATCAACAATGTGCAGTGTTGTTTCAAAATAGCAATCATCAATCTGAACCCTGGCTGTGAATAATCCTTTAGTCGTTACTTCATGTTCAGCAATCCTAGTTAGACTGATCACTGACTCAGGATAATAATCAGAACCATTTATAATGTTGTATTGAGATTCTTTAACCAGATTGACATCACTACCCTATATATCTATCAATACAGTAAACTTGACTTCATTTATCTTAACATCTTTATAGGGTGTGAGGCTTTCTTTCTTAGCTTTAGTGTGAATATTCAGGCTCTTCTTTGTGATATCAGGACATTGAGTCGACTTGTGTCCGAAGTTGTTACATCGGAAACACTTTATTCCCTTTGTGCAGTTAGACGATTGATGGTCGGTATCACCGCTACTGGAAATGTCTATTATGTGGCCTTGATGATGATGGCATCGATCTTTGGAACGGAGCTCTTATTGCTGATTTTTTGCGAATCTCTGCATACAAATCTAGCTTCTTCCGGAATTCCTTCATGTTAGCTGCTCCATATAATATTGATTTATTAGCTTCTGCATCTTGTATACTATCCACAATGTATTCCATAATAGCTTCATCTTCAATATCTCCCAATAAAGCCAGCTCTTTCATGTGGAGAAAATATTAATTAAATTATAACCGCCTACATTTCCCACATATATATACATCATGTCTCACGACAGTTGTGAACATGTACTCTCTGACTTATTAAAACACTACAAGTAAGTAAACCCATCTAATTTCAACGAAATAATGGCTAAATTCGAAGCCAAGACAAAGCAGAGTACGCAAGCAGCCAAGCCCACCTGCTTCTCCGAACCACCAGCCTTACCACTGGGACCCTTACTAAACTGGGATCGTAACCTAATAACTACGCGTAATTAATCCCTCGACTCCGATTCGGAACATGAACAATCCCAAATGGAGATCGATGGGGACAACGACGGCTTCACAACCGTCGGTTCAAGGAAAAAGGGCAATAACGCACTGCTAACACCATTGCCGGTAGCAACGCCTCGACTTCGCACGGAACCGGTTTTTATTTTTTTGCCGTTAGAAAAATCCAGCTTACGGATTCCTCGCCGCCAAAGTGAGGGGAAAGCAGGGATATGGGGGTCTCCCCGGCCAAGATGAAGCATCCTATATACCCACTAAAAAATCAACGGTTGCTGCTTTCTCATGTCGCAGTAACCGGGGTCGCGGTTACTGATGATCCTATCGAATACTCTTCTCTCCAGGTGTGTAGGGATACCCAGGACCGTCGCTTTAGGTGCCGTACCGGAGCGAACAGCACGGAACCCCCTCTTGAGTCCTTCTCAGGGCAGCGGACACCCTCTTGCCGGCCACCCAGGGGCTCAGTGTCAGGGGGGAAGGTTGAGGGCGCACGCCACTCTTCGGCGCCCTGGACTTCTTCTGCGGATAGCCAGGGCGCTGTAGACCTTCCTGTCTCTTTTCGCGGCTTTCTTCAGGGCCATCACGTTATCGCAGAATGCAAGGACGGTGCCTCACAACCTTTAGCTCTTTAATATCTTGCACACTACAGTCACGTGCCACTCCTAGTCCAACACCCGCGAAAACTCCCAAGCTCACTGCTGAACGGGCTAACACTAATGACATTTACATGGCTGATCGCAAGGCCAGAGCCCCACCACCCATCATGATAGATCTAAATGGATATTAACTTAGGTATCCGCGTAAATGTCACTAACTCTGATAATTTTCTTAAGCTTACGCTATTTCTTAGGGCGATAACAGCACTCCAGAGTACACTCGCAAAAAAAAAACATACCTTCGTCATGTACAAATTGTACGAAAGAAGGACATTCGGATCATTACAGGGGCAGCGAAAAAGCCCTGAAACGAATTCCCATTAAACGTCCTAATAATAGGAATTACGAGCGTTCGCGCATCAACAAATACCCGTCTTTGTTCCCGCACCTGAGACAAAAACAAGCGCCTGCTTCAATCGCGATCCCAGGAATTGCGCTAAACCACCCATTCAACGTGCTGACGTCCCTCGCCCGATAGCGGCACCCAAGCTGGTACCAACAACGGAGGACGTACAACAGCGCCAGTCGTAAACAACCCACCTTTCTAGAAACTCCAATAAGTCAACCCAATAATAACACTGGATTAATGGACGATCTGTACTTGTTATGTAAATAAGCCGGCTCAATCAACTGGCAGGAGGTACGAATCCTCGATAAAGAGTGAGGGCGGCGCGTAACTGAGCATCAAATTTATCAAACCTTCAATTTAAAAGAGTTGGTCACCCTTTCGAAGGAAAAGAGCATTCCTTCGTACTTAATATACTATAACGCTGTAAAAGTCAGACCCAAGACTGGTAGCTTTACATCAAGGTAAAAAAATGTCAATAATCGTGCTTTTAACTCAGTCCAAGGACGTCAGATGATAGTCGCTCTTTGTAAAAATTGCCATTAGTTTTAATGACTTATTTGAAGTTGATCCAAGAGTTAATAAGAAAAACGCCTAGGAAGTAGCACTTTTTTACTATTGCGGGAAATGTTTTAATTTCCCAGGAATATTTCGTTGACGCCTTAGCTTTAGCTTTGAAATTAATATCTGAGAATAGCCTCCTTTTTTGATAGCTATTCATTTAGTAAATGGTGCTTTATGGTATCGTTAATTCTATCCTACTGTATATGTGCCTAGGCCTTTTGAATATTTACTGATAAGTTTTAAATCTGGACAAAGAAAACAACATCATTATAAGTTTGAACTTGGGCCTGTATTACTCTGATTATTTAATTATTTAATTACCTGATTAGAGATTGTGAAATAAATATTTTCATTCGAAAATAATTTCATGTCTTTTCCTAAGCATAAGACAAAGATCAACATATTGTTAACGCTATTCCTATGTTCATCCTTGTTGTTAAAATTGTAACTCAGTATTGACATCTATATATACTTTGATTGGCCCCGATTGAAATAAAGTCATTCATAAGGGCTTATGAATGATATTAATGTTCTTAGTTAAATCCTTTATGATAATCTTCCTCTCATTAATGATGAATATAAAACCATTTACTTCAATATTTCCCTTAACACATTAAATGTACTTGACTCTCGTGGAAAGTTGCTCGAAGTTCAAGTACGCGAGAATTGTTTTAAAAGTATAATTTACTTATACATTCTGTACTATTATACACACATAGGTACACTGTTTTAATATTTTTTTACATTACTTTTTCTATGTGTAAATGAGTATTACTATAATAAATGAAACAATTTTATGAACAGACTGATTATGAATACACTTACGGCCCTTGGTTTTTTTATATCAGCACGAAACCGTTTTGATCGCGTTACGTAAATTAGTAAGTAGTACACTGTCAATAAAATTTTCAATAAGATGAATTAATTTGTTATGAAACATTATTTTCATTTGTGGTTTACGAGCTTCGTGTCCAGCGAAGTGCACTAATTAGTGCTTTTTGCTGCGTAGATATTATTTAATTTTTATTAATCTCCACGCAGCAAAAAAGATTTATGATTTTGCTGTAATATAATATTAATAACCTGTACACGACAGCTCATTATCTAATAAGTTGCTCACGTTTTTATTTTATATTTAGATGATATTTCTACATATTACGCTTGTACACTTATATTTTTATAAAAGTAATATTGGGTAATACCAATAGTACCCAATAATTTTACTCATAACCTATGAGCCGGAATCATCATTTTCCGTTAATTTCCTGCACTCCACATTCTGCATTCTGCATTTCTGTATTCATCGCATGCAACAAAAGGATCTTGGGCCTTAAATTACTTCTAACTAAAAATATTTATTAAAAAACAAGTAAATATTTTAATACCTTAAATTTTTCTTCATTTCTCATTCTTCCAAATTTGAGCATCACATTGTTCATTTTAGGTAGTTCAAAACTGAAGTTTTACTGCGCATTATTATAAAAGACATCTGCCATGATATTAGTAAATAAAGTTAAGTGACGGGCAGGGACGGTGCCTACGGCGCCGGGTAAATCAGTGGTTGGAGTTAAAAATAACAAAAATGTTTGTTGTCGAAATATAAATTTTAAATACACTATATTAAATTCACTATTATAGCTAATTTTTTGCGCTTATATAAATAGGAGATCCGGTTATTGTGTTTACTGATCACGATATCTCTTAATCTATAAAGTCGATTGACTTGAAATTTGGTATAAATAACTCTTTGCCAAGTCAGCAGTCAGATCATCTAAGAAGAGTTCTAAGAAATCTATCCACAGCAACGCACATTTTATTGTCGACATTTATGACTCTTTCCGACATCTTTATCGATATCATCGACTACTAATGTTGTGTTATCTCAACTAACTAAACTAACCGTCAGAGTCTTTATTATTGAAATTTTTTCTAATTTTTTAGTTTTTAATACTGTTCCTTCAAAAAGTATTTAAACTGTTGTGAGATCTTCAAGTTTTAGTACTATACATTTAGTACTATAAATACCCTTTTTAAATATGGTTTATTAATTTCAAATATAATATTTTATTTATTTTGTTAACAAATCAGTCTTCAATTAGGTTGAGCGTAGCTCTTAACGTCAGTGACAGGGATGCTTATTACCTGAGCAGCTCTTGGACTTTGAAGTTAATTTGATCGCCATTGTTTCAAAGTACTTACAATATTGATAACCTTAATCAATTTCCAAAAGTGCAGTTAATGTGACGCTATTTATATGCATTGTAAGTTAAGTTTTAACTAAATCCTAAATAAATATAAAAAGTAGTTTGATCAAAATCTTGATGATTTTTCTATTTCAGTAAAATACCAAAACGCATAGTATTTTTTACAAATTAATGACAATGCAACTCGTTGTCAGTTACCTGACATTTAAAAGCGTTGGTTGTCTTCACTTTGTCTGGATGAATCGTTTAAAAGTCATTAGAACAAACACAAATATATGAGTTTTACATGCGTATTATATACAATTATGTCAGAATCCAAACATATGTATATACGACATGTGAATCGCATGTCAATCACATATCTAAAATGTGAATAATTTTTTATATATGTGTGTGTTACCTCGTTGCTCCGGTCTTAGTCCGGCTACAATAAAAAAAAGAAGGATCAAAATCTGAGCTATTTTGATCCTTCTTTTTTATTGTAAGCTGCCAATTTTTTTGACAAGAATTTTGTGATGGAGTTTAATAGATATTTAGAAAATAAAAAAATTACAGCGTCAGATATAGTGCGACTAAATTGGAAACGCTAGCTTAATCTTAAAAGATACACTTAAACTATGATGTCTTATTATTTTCTACAATAAAGTCCAAGTTCTAACGTAAAAATATTCAAAACTCATTTAAGATAATACAGTCCTTGTAATAGTAAATCCATTAAAAAATTTCATCGTTCCATGTGCATCAAACGTGTGATAGACGATGTTTTGATAAAAATGAATATCTCAAAACATAAGTTTCATGCAAAGAGTACGTTAGTAACACACTGTTTGAAGTCGCCAAATTTTTTTGTTAAATTTTTTGCAGACGATACACAAAATACTAAAAAAAAAAGCCTAGTGGTATGGGCGTGTGCTTTAAAAACCGAAGGTCGTGGGTTCGAATCCTGCGGAGACTCAACAAATTTTTATTGTTGTTTCCTAGTTGGTTAGGGCAATTTGGGCTGATCACCCAATTGTTTGAAAAGTAAGATGATCCATGCGCCGGATGGGCATTAAAAAGTCGGTCCACCCACCAACCCGTATTGGACCAGCGTGGTGGGATACGGTCCAAAATGGATCGGGGTGTATTAGGGGAGGCCTATGTCCAGCAGTGGACTGTCACTGGCTAATGAATATGATGATGAATTCCACCTTGGATGCAGAAGACAATCAGACCAGTACGCTTGCCAGGGTACATCCAAAGCTGGCCTCTGCAGCCACCTTGCAGCAGATTCCTTGGCCGGCCTCAATCCTTGAGTTGAAGCTTGCGTCCGGTCTAGTCCGCAGTTATACGACGCCCTTACGATAACATGGGAACCAGTTTGGGCGAGGGTGGAAGGAATTGTCTTAACTTGTTTGCCTGTATATCTTTGTGCATAATACATAATAGGACATGTGAAAAATTGTATTGGAATGATATGGATTTCTACGATGACTCCTGTATAAGTGTTATGAAGACCCGTAAAGATTTTGCTTAAAAGTGCACAAACAAAATACGTCATAGTGACGTCAGCGGGACTTAGAAAAATTTCCACTTGTAAAATTTTAACCAAGTCGAGCGTCGACGCTTTCGTCACAGTGACGTCAACGTGACGCACGTTGGACTTAAAAAATTTTTAAAAATATTTGAACGTAGGGACTTGTAAAAATTTCTTCAATTAACTTCAAAATTTTACAAGTCAATGTAGAGGTAGAAAAATTTTATGTAGTTTCCAAAAAAATTTTTATATTATTTTTAGAATTATATGAAGTGGCGATAGAGCCCCCCCCCCCCCTCCCAACCCTACATAGAGTTTTTCGAACGCTGATATCTCAGTAACGAGAGGTCGCAGGGTGTTGGAATTTGGTGAGGTAAACGATCTCAGCCAGCGTCACAATATCCGACCCGATTTGGCGCTCTATTTCATAGAGTGTCCAAAACTCTACACGGGACCAAAGAGCTTCTGAGATCGACTACTAAGCCGGAAACCGCACCTCAGTACGATCAAAGACAAATAAGTTACAGCGAGTACAAATTTAGCCGCCATTTTGTTTTACGTCGGCAAATTTTTAAACTTTGATAACTCTGCCGTTTGAGGGCGATTTGACTGCGTGTTTGGAATGTTGTGCTGACACCATTCTCCGCTTCATCTTAAATAACAAAAGGAAAATCAATCATTTTGGAAATTTTTTTTAAATTTTCCTAATAACCTGCTCTACAAAAATCTGTAAACTTGAAAGTTATGAAATAATAAGTTTTCTTTATTTTATTTATAATTTACCTTAGTATTTTCTGTTTTTGTGTTTCTTGACGCATATATATTAATAATTAAGACTTTCTTTATAGAATATATGTTTGTTTTTGTTTTGTTTTTGACTTATAATATATACATTTTTTGACTCTTTCTTTAACTTAAGCCACCGTGCACTATACACACGGAAGCTACAAAATTATTTAAATTAAATATTGACGCATCCCTTGACAAGATGTTCGGCCACCGTACACCAAAAAAGGTAGTAGGGGGTGATAAGGTGAAACATAGCCCACCGGCGAAAAAAGAGACGGCGGGACCATCTCAAAGCCAAAGTCAGGACACATCTTCCAACAAAGCACGCAGGAGCACGGGGAGGGGAGAAAAGAAAGAGGTTCTGACGCACAAAAAAGACGTCAAACGTGGAAACTCGAGTGGACCACCTGCGAATACGTCGATACAAGGCGCATCCCAAAAGGGAGATGGCCGGGTTGGCGAATCCACCCCACAGAACATACATGACAGGTTGCGGTCCAGGGTAGAGACTGTGAAGGTGTGCCTGGCGAAAGCGAGACAAGCGCTAAACAGCTCTCGCAATTTGAAGGGCGACATCAAACATGACATTATCAGTCTTTTCGATAAAATGTGCGAAACAGTCGAACAACTGCACGGAGACTACGAGGAGACTCTGGAATCGCTATTAATAAAATCCAAGATTTGGCTACACACGAAACGACTAAAGTCCAAACTTGGAGGAACAACTGATGAAAAACTCAACTCAAGTCCTCAAAAACTATTTTAGACCATGTTAGTACTAACTTGCATGACAACACTTTTCACATGGCTTTACTAGAGTCCTCTATGTCAGATCACAAACATATATATCTAGAGATTCATAGGACTAAGATAGATCCTAGCATGAAAGTTAAGTATAAAAAAGTAAATATCGAAAAATTTTACAAGACCATAGAAGGCATTTTACCACAGCAAATGGAAACAGATTACAATAACTTAGAATCTCTTTTAAAATATGCAATCTGTGTAAACGAGACGACTAAAACAAAAATAATGAATCTTCCACAAAAAGAATGGATAAACAAAGAAGCAATAGACTTAATAAATAGAAGAATACGATTTGGCATCAATATCAAATCAAAAGATGAAACAATCTCCTACGGATATTTCTCTTAAGAAAGCATTTAATAAACTCAGAAATATAGTAACAAATAAGATTATATCCTTAAAGCGTAATTACTATCATAAAATATTTACAGATTTTAAGAAAATCCTTTTAAAATGTGGCAATATATAACCTCACTATGTACTAATAAACAACGCGTTAACAGTTTGCCGACAAAGTTATTTACTTCTTTAGGTGTACTAAGTAACCCTAAAGAAATTGTAGATTATTTTAATGAATTCTTTGCAAATATCGGAGCAGAACTTGCTAATAAAATACCACAAAAGTACTACAACAATCTAACATACACACTGCACAATAACTGGTACAAAACTCAGACACAAACACTATCAATAATCGAAAAACAGATTCTTATGAAGTAACACAGATTATAAAAAAGCTTGACTCTAATACCAGCGCTGGTATCGATGGAATAAGTACAAAGACAATTAAATCTATTAACAATATTATTGCTAAAACATTAGCAAGTTGTATAAATAAATGCTTCAGTAATGGCTGTTTCCAGACTTCTTGAAAATAGCAAAAGTTAACCAATTTATAAATCAGGTGATCGAGCCGATCCTAATATTAGGCCCATATCGGTTCTACCTGTACTATTAAAAGTTTTTGAAAAATATTACATTCGCGCTTAAACAACTTTCTTGAGTCCATAAATTTCTTATACAAAAACAATATAGCTTTCACCCCACTCTAATACCACAGCAGCTACTGTTGACCTGGTAACGTCTATAAAACTGAATATTGATAAGAAAGGTATACGATTGGTATCCAACCGAGCGAAATGAGTAGCTACGCGCCCTTGAACATCAGTCCAAGATGCGCAAGCTGAATTCAGGAACGATCGGTGGGATAGCGATCTGAGCAACTCATCCTCACATGTGGCCTTCTGGCTTCCTAAAGCCTCAAAGCGGCGGCAGCCATCCAACTATGCCGCCACTCATCCAACCCGACAAGCCCACATGCGTTTCTCGATGAGGAAAAGCCGAATGTCTGGCCGACAGTCTCGAGGCTCATGCTCGCCCAGCTCCAACTGGTGAGCGCCGCTCATCTCCGCAAGGTAGAGAGCGAGGTTGACCGGTTGACACATCTACCCCCACGCGACGTAATCACACCCGTAACGGAAAGCGAAGTCGAATCGTTAATCAAAAAGTTAAAACCACGGAAAGCCCCGGGCACCGATGGCATATCAAACCGCGTCATAAAGATTCTTCCGACTCATCTCATCAACCTCCTAGTCCTAATCTATAACGCAGCTCTTTCCAAGGGTATTTTTCCAAACACTTGGAAGGATGCTGAAGTTATAGGCTTCTCAAACCGGGAAAACCTCCCAACCAACCAACCTCCTATCGCCCCATTAGCCTGCTTAAGGGCTTCGGGAAAATCTATGAAAGATTAGTTTTGACCCGCCTGCAGGACTTTATGCAGGCTAATGGGCTACCCAATCCAGTCCAGTTCGGCTTTCGGCCAATCATTCCTGTACACTCAGGTGCACCGCATCACGGAGCACATCAAATCCCGCATGACACGGGGCCAACACACAGGAGCGCTTTTCCTCGACGTGGCGAAGGCGTTCGACAAAGTATGGCACGACGGGCTTATACAGGTTATATAAGCTCGGCGTGCCTGACCGTCTCGTACTCATCATACGAGACTTTCTGGAAGCGAACGTTCCGATACCGCGTCGAGGGAACAAAATCCCAACCTCACCCGCTACTAGCCGGAGTACCACAAGGCTCAGTGTTAGGCCCCGTCCTATTCACCCTCTACACCAACGACATCCCTCGCAACTATAAAGTTAGCACCGCCTTGTTCGCAGACGACACATGCATTTTTACATCCGGCATATGTCCTATCTCCATCCAACGATGTCTCAAGTCGCAGCCAGGCGCTTCGGCGACTGGTTTCGACGTTGGAGAATCGAAATAAACCCATCCAAAAGCGCGGCAGTCTTGTTTACACACAGAATGCCGACGATCCCATCCATGATCCGACTCCTAGACCACCCAATTCCATGGGTAAACAAAGTCAAATACCCGGGTAACCTCGATAAATCCCTCAGCTTCGGCCCGCACATCAAGCGGTCAAAACAGAGCGGCCTACGTCCTAGGTCGCCTATTCCTTCTAATCAATCCCAAAAGCAAGCTGTCTCTGCGCAACAAGGTGTTGCTATACAAAACAGTTATCCGTCCAATCATGACTTACGCCAGTCCAGTGTTCGCTCATGCATCCCATTCCAATATCCACAAACTCCAAGCTCCTGCAAAACAGGTTCATACGCAGGGCCACGGTGTAGCATGGTGCGCAACCTTGACCTGCATGTGGACCTGGAATTGCCCTCCATTCATAATTTTCTAAAACAGCATCAATCAAATTTTCGACTCGGCTTCGCAACATCCGAATGAGCTGGTACGTAACGCCGCCGATTACGTACCACGCAAATTAGTTCATCCTAAACATAGGAAACACGTTAGATATAGGCGACCGCGCCATATACTTACAGATCCGGACGACGATATAACGATCGTGCAAGCACGTGTTAAATCGTACTATCGAACACCTATTGCCCTCGCCGCCGAGGGCAAACGCATACCCGTACAACAGATTTCGGCACGTACCAGGCCGATTCTCACCAAATAGATAGAGCGGTTTTAGCTTAAAAATTAACATGTCCTAAAGCAACTGATCGAGCCGAGGTTCGGCCCACCGGGGCGCCCTCGATACATGTTGCTAACGGGTTAGAAAGGATCAAAAAGCGACTAACCGAGCTGAGGTCTCGCCCTCCTGGGCACCCTCGATTAGACCGCTGACGGTTTAAAAATAGTGGCAGCCTGAGCCGAGGTCTCCTCTGGGGACCCTCGGAGCTGAGCCAACAAATTAAGAGGTGAAGCCTGTGCACGCTAAAGTTGCATAGCCCCTCGACTCGCCGGTTGTAATGGTTTACTCCACCAACGGAAGCCATCAAATAAACGATAAACGACGAAAAAGGTATGCCTGGGTGTGTTTATTGATCTTAAAAAGCTTTTGATACTATAAGCAATAAAATATTGCTGATGAAACTAAAAGACATAAGAGTCTACAGATGTAGTTTTTAAAATATTTGAATCATATCTTGCAAACAGGCAGCAAATAGTAAAAGTTAATGACCAAATAAGCGAACCTAAAGGTATTACTTTGGAGTTCCTCAGGATCCATTCTAGGCCATTGCTCTTTTGATATATATAAATAATATACACTTTGGGACTCATGGGTGATATAACTCTACGCTGACGACACTAGTCTATTCTATTATGGTCATTCCGTAGGAGTAGTAATAGATCAGGCGCAAAAAGATTTAAATATATTAAACGTATGGCTAAAATCTAACATGTAACAATTAATCTAACAAAACAAATTATATTATTTTGCGCAAAAACAAGAAAATCAGTAGTTTTAATCCTCTAACAATGGACGGTGTTACCTTTAAAACAAGTCAAACAAGAAAAATATTTGAGATTTTATCCTGGACAATCAGCCTCATGGAAACCACACATTGAAAAAATATATAAAAAAGCTGACATCTCTTACTGGTGTTCTTAAAAGTCTGACGCGATGTTTTCCAAAACGAGTTTGCTTCATTATTTATAACTGCTTAGCAAAACCCATATAGACTATTTAATAGAAGTGTATGGAACTGCTTATAGATCTAATATTCAAATGCAAACTGCTCAGAACAGATTACTTAAAACTTTATTTGGATATGATTACTAATAAGATAAAATAATCTACAGTGAAGCTAAATTAATGAATATTGCTCAGATGTATAAATATAGTATCTGTACTTTAATAAGAAAAATTTTAAAGAATAAGATTCATACAGACATAAAATTCACCAAGCATATAGATCATCACAAACGTACAACTAAACAAGCCAATAACATCTGCTTAATAACGCCAAGAAATAACTATGGTAAAAAAGCCTATTATGCGAAGGAGTTTCTCCTTTTTAAACTACAAAAGAAGTAAAAGATGCTAAATCTGATTTATCTTTTTAAAAGATTGTTAAAAGACCACATATTAAAGGATTTTTCATCGTTGTAATTTAATTTATGTTTTCACTATTATTCATGTACCATTTAAATTTCGTTTGTGGACAGTTAATAGTTTTTACCAATATTACTATGAGTGGTGTACTTTATATATGGTACGGCAACATTTATCTTTGGTGCATAAGGAAGAAAGAAAAAATATAGTAACAATCAGACCGCGTACTGTATATAACTTGTTAGATATAGACAACTTTTCTTTCTAAGTGAATTATATGGTAATTCTTAAAAAAAATAAATGTCTTAAACCACAAAAAGCTTCAGGAACATGAGATCATACTGGAAGACAACTAAGCGAAGTTCTCGAGAACGGACAGTACGGACCTGCTGAAGACCTACGCAGCCGTAACCGCAGCCGCAACAGCAGTTGAGAGCCCAGCGAAAGTTCCACCGAGGCCAATGGCATACCACCAGTGGCCATAACCCTGTGGACGAGACTGAAACTGGCGACGAAGTAATCGAGCGCATTAGGACTGTAATTAAAGCGAAGGATCAGGGTCACCAAATAGACAATTTAAGAAAGGCGAAAGATCGGAGAATCATAATAGGATGCAGCCACAAAGAGGAGATAACCAAAATCAATGATACAATTAATTAAGATGGTACACTTTTAATAGCAGAGGACATAAAAAATAAGGACCCGCTGATAATGCTCCGAGACGTCGTAGACTGCGAGGCTGACACAGAATTGATCGACGCCATAAAAAACCAAAACAAGCAGCTACTACAGGGGGTGAGTGAGGAGGATACCAGGATAGAGGTCAAATTCAGAAAAAAGACTAGGAACCCACTCACCTCCCACGTCATCCTGAGAGTGTCGCCGCGACTGTGGACACTCGCGACGAGTCGGGGCATGCTCTATTTGGACCTACAAAGAGTGAGAGTAACCGACCACTCACCGTTAGTCCAATGTTCGAAGTGTCTCGCGTATGGTCACACGAGACGACTTTGCACGGAGACGGAGATGGTGTGCAGTCATTGCGGAGGACCACACATGAGGAGCGATTGTGCAGCACTACTGACAGGCGAACAACCATCCTGCAAGAATTGCCGAAAAGCAAAATACGACAAAGCGGACCACAACGCCTTTAGTGACACCTGCCCGATACGAAGGAAATGGGACGCATTGGCGCGGTCGTCGGTGGCTTATTGCTAAGCCACCACCAATGTGCCCAACCCTAGTAGTTGCATGAGAATTTGTATCTTCAGGGATTCTCATGCTTCATCATGACGATGAAACAAGACAAAAAGAAAACAGAACATCCCGGACAGCTACGTAATTCCGTCATCAAATGCAACAGGGCGAAGACAACATCTTAATAATGGTCCAACACCGACTGCACCCCAAATCATCATAACGGAAATTCAGATGCAAATAGAGCAAGGCTGAATAAATAACGTTAAGCAATTAAAATTAGTATAAAACAAAAACAAACATATAGTAATAAAAGTAATTAGTAATAAATAGATAAGCATAGAAATAAGATATTGAGTTATGCATATGAAGATGCACAACGACAATTCGTATACCCAGGAATTAAAATAGAGTAAGCACTAATTGTTTATTGAAATAGTAAGTAAGTCCATGTAGCTAATTAGAAAATTGTACCACGTAAAACAACGTAGATTAGATAATAGAAATAAATTAGCAATAATAGTCGTTTTATATAAGCTTAGAAATAGAAAAACTTTAGAATTATTAAAAATGTCAATAAGTGTAACAATGCCGATAAAAACTGTGTTAAGAATCTTGTGTAAAGTAAATGTAAAATATATAAGTACACAGAAGACTGTAAAATGAGACGTAAAATGTAACAAGTCTAATTGCAAACTTATAGAGTAAATTAGAATACAGAATAAACCAGATATAATAGCTAAAAGTAACAAAAACAAATTGTCAACTAATATTGTAGAATACACATAGGAACTTAAGAAAAGTGAATGTAATAAGAATAATAAGTAACACGTATAGTTAAGCTGCATCCATTAGGAAATTGTAAACATAAGCATTTAAACTGTTAAGTAAATGAAACAAAACAAAAAGAACAAAAACAAAAGAGCAAAAAAGGTCCCTGATCATACATGTCAGGGGAACAGAAAAAAAAAAAAAAAAAAAAAAAAAAAACGTGTTATGATAGGTGTTAATTGTTGCAGAATATTATATACTTAAGTACAATTAGAGTTTCACATTAGACTGTGTTAATAATAGAAATTTGTTAATTTCTTACATTGCATTAGTATTTCACTATTTATAAACAGCATCGCTAATCATAATTGGTTAAAAGTCAATAATTAGGCGCTAAAAGTAATTGCACAGTTATCAATTGCCATATGGTTTACGGCAGCTACACCATATGGTCTCTAATTTCTTTTAGCAAAGATCAAAATATGGCATCAAGGATGTCATTAACCTTTAAAGTTGCGAAAATGGAGCGAGATATTCACAATTCAGATCAACTTAATAACGTACGAACTTAATTTATAGAAACAGTGCAGAGCATATTTTAATTATCAGATAAAGCTTTGCACTATTTTATAAAAATTAGATCCGGAAGCATAAAATTCGTACTATAACTAAATACTACTTCGTTTCTTGAAGACAAAAGTACAATTTTAATATCACTGTTTATTCTTCACACAAGCCCATTTAAAAGTTTCAGTATATATAAAAGTACTTGGTACTATTTACAAAGATAATTAAATAAAAAATAAATAAAATGAGGTTTGCTAAAAAATATATAATATTATGCAAAATTGACTGACATTACTTTGAAGATTTGTATGTTGAGATAATAATGTCAGTTATTTTCAGCTACAGGTAAACAATTTCTCATGCATTCTCGGCTTTTACTTAGATAGCGTAGAAACGTCTTGTAGATGCGAGGTAGTTATAAAGCTTTTGCTGACTGTGGCATTTAGTAAACTTATAATATACAAGTAAGCAAAATAATAACAAGGAAAATGGAACGGATGCACCCAATGTGAAAGTACGTTTCACATTATTCACATTTTATTTTGTTAGTCAAAAATTACTATGCACAAATGTATTTTGAAAAATTGTTAAAAACTGTAAAACAGTAAGAGTGCAAAATTTTTGATGCGCCTGTATTAGTATATTATGTAGTAATAAACTACAAAATATTTTTATTTTATTTTGAAGGTAAGTAATAAACACATTTTAGAATAATACTTTAAAATAATAATACATAAGTGCTTCTACCAGAGTATTTGACTACACAACAAATTGTTTATTGTAATAGAAGTAAGACACAATTTATATTTTTGGAATGTAGTACTTAAGAACAGAAACAAAATAAAAATGATAACAGTTATAACAAACAGATCTATTTAAATTATAAATTCGTAAAATATATACTTACGATATTCTATATCATTATGTTCCTTTTAGGGCACTAAATGTAATAAAAATAATAATACATAGGAGCTTTCATCTGTTACAGTGATTTTAAACAAACCAGCATACTTTTATATATACAGTTATTAAAACGAGCATATACACTATACTTCCATGACTCAGTTATATTAAGTAAGACTTATCCTAAATGTGATAAATTAAAAAAATGGCTTCCTCCATTTAACTTTGACCACTTAGCTTTTGTAACCTGTTACTCATTGCTGAAAAAAGCTTTGCGTAAGGTAAATAAATTAATTAGTCCCAAAAGCGTATCATTTATAACACAACTAACTAAGTTGACATTTATTATGACCGATTTCCAAAAGCCTACAAATATTTTAGGCAATATAAGCAAATAACAACGTGCTCTCCGTACGAAAATGCGTCGCGTTTTCTGCTACCACATTTAAAATCTCTGATGACTCTTAAGATATTAATTTTATCAAAATGTCTATAACACGTTTTATATACATAGAACGAAGAATTTTTTAAATGTAATAACTTTTTTGTGAGCTTTAACTGTATTATCTTAAACAAGCTTTGTGATTTATTGGAATTTTTTAAAATATTTACATTAAATTGCTTATTGTACGTTTTTCTTAATACTTTATATTGATATATGCTATTACAGATTTTATTGCCGAACAATTCAAGTAGTACAATAATGTGAAATATACTTTATGTCTATCTTTTACGGTTTTGACAGCGTTTGTAGCGTTGTAGTTAATCGCAAGAGGTTGTGATTTTAGATGGCGTGATTTTTTTATTCCTCAAATATCTATTAAACTTATCACAAAATTATTTAAAAAAGGAGACCAACTGAAAACTAATATCTTTAATTTAAAAAATATAAAGAAAATCTGACCACTAGGAGCGGAACAACGAGGTAACGTAACCTTCTTTTGGGACGCCAGGCAAAAATAATAAGGCAACGTTTTTACGTGTCATAGCCACTCTAAACACAATATATTTATAAGAATTAACAATATATTTAAAACATTGCATCAAATGCTTCTATCTAGAGGGTTTTAGTATTGCATTGCACTGCAAAAAAAATAAACTCTACTCATTTATATTTTCAAAAAAAAAAAACTATTTTCAATATGTTTATGATCAATGTCTACATTATTAAGGGGTTTCATTCCAGGAGCGCCAGGTTTAATTTAGAAAACTCTTGTTGAATACGGCTGCCTGAGGTTTTAAAATATCACATTCAAATTATATTACTTTAATCATACTATAGAAGAACTAACGTTTTAAATTATTAGTTTATATATTTGAAAGCAAAAAAAATTTAAATTTCCTGGGTTAAAAAGTCAAAGCGAATTTTGCTTTTTAATGGTTAATATTTTTTTATTAGAACAGTAGATATCAATTTTTCTATTACAAATTTCCACACAAAACTGATACAGATAAAGCGTCTTCTAAGATACTGCAAATAATACAGACAATTAAAGATAAATCCATATATATCTATATATTGTATTTCTTTTATTTTAAAGGCTGTATATTAAAGAATAAAAATATTTCGCTTAAGTAACGTAACAAGCGTAATTACTGTGGCCAGCGGTAATGATTTGTAACTCTTTTTTGTATTATAATGTAATGAAAAAGGTGAATCGAATTTCTTGACTGTCCTTCAATTATTTAAATCCTGCTTTTTGCTTTTTTAATTTTTCGATTCTGAATTATACAAAAAGAAACACTTTAATTATTTGATACACACATTGAATTATCAATAAAATTGTGTCAAGCTTTGAAATTACTAAATTGTATTTTTAACTATACTTACAATATAATGGCTACTGTAGTTTATTAACTTTTTTTTATACCGATCTATTATAGCCGAGTTTATCATCATCATCATCAGCCTGTGTTAGGCCACTGCTAGACATAGGCCTCCCCTTATACATCTATTTCTACATTAAAGGGTTTTTGAACCGTATACCACCACGCTAGCCGAATGCGGGTTGGTGGATGTAATCGACTTTTTCATCCAATGCATGGATCATCTTACTTTTCAGACAATTGGGTGATCGGCCCAAATTGCCCTAACCAACCAAAAAAACAACGATAACACAAAGTTGTTTTCCCTCAGGATTCGAACCCACGACCTCCGGTTTATAAAGCAAGGGCCAATAAGCTAGACCACGGAGGTGGTTAAAATAGTATTACTTACGAAGTAATATAAAGACTAAAATCCACAGGCTACTACTATTACTAAATTGTTACAAAATATAATGATTTTTTTTATTCGAGCAAAGCTTTAGTGCAGGCATGTTTGCCATTAAATATTAATGCTTAATTTGATAGGGTTTTATTTAAAACTGCTCACTTTACACATTGACATTAAATTTATTAATGTTGCTTGATTTCGCAAACCTCAAATTAATTTATTTAATGGTCCACTACAAATAGTCAACATTACAATTAAGCTATTCAGAATCAGTCACCTCAATTCTAGCCCACAAAATTTACGTAATTATTAGTTACTGGGAGAAAATGCAAGAGAACGATTACAACGACTTGTGATGTTTTTTGTTTTAACTTCTATACGAATATTTTTTATAACTTTAAACTACCGCCGTTACGTAATCGGAGCTGTAGTTATTGCGTTAATAGAATTTTAAACGGCAAAAAACCAGTCATTGTGTGCCTTTAGTTTAATAGCAAAACTATACTGTTACTTCTGTAATAATATTCCCCGAGCCAATTTCGAATACGTTGGCCGATGTATGTGATGATCTCTCACTATGCGGGAGATTTTTATTATTATTTATTTTTTTTTTCTTTTTTTTTTTTATAAATAAAACGAACACTACAGACACTTGGTCCGTACTCTTTTTTGCATTTATTTATTTGTTTAAGAATATGAATTACAAAAAAAAAATTTCTTACGTACTACATCGCTGCATGGGTGTTGTTAGTGCAGCAGTGAGTTCATTTAATTATTCTTATAGGTTATGAATGTTATTGTATTATTGATTGAATATTGTTGTTTTTCTTACAATTATTAGGTAATTATAAATTATTTCATATAGGTATTATAAAGATACATAGTATATTTTTATTTATTTATGTATTTTATATATATATATATATTTTTTTTTAATTTATAGTTGTTTACTTACTTATACTTTGCTTTAGTTGACACACTTCTTGCTAACGTTTTCGGAATACAATATGACAATACTAACATTATGACACAGAGTCGGAGATCTCATCGTCGCTTCAAGTGTGGTGCTTGGTGAGGTTTTCCACGACCGCTGCGTCTCTGTTCCTTATTGCCATCCTTAAGTTGTACTCTATTATTTTTGAGGTTGACGCCGCCAACGCCTTTAGGATGAAACGTCCTGCTGCGTCGTCGTAGTCGTCAGTGTAGTACACACAGCTGCCAGTATGTCGGGTTACCGCCACTACTGCGTGCTGCACACTGTCGTGCAGTTGCAGTTTTGTTGCCGTTGTGCGCATAAGGATGACTGACCCGTAAGTTAGTCCTTGTGCTTCGTGAATAGTGAGGACTCGCGAACCCTCTCCCGATCCGTACCCTTGGGTGGTTAGGGCTTCCTTTTCCGCCTGGGTGTACACTAGGAAAAGAGTGTTTGGATTGGTGCTAGGATTGATGCGGGAGAGGTTGTAGTGCACAAGTGTACGCTTAAACATAAGTGCACTCCCTCCTCCTTCACTCTAAAAGACATAGATGTTCCGTGGAACTTTATCCTTTAGTTTATTTCATTACGTTATTTTATATCAAATGATTTAAAATCATTTATTAGTAAAAAAACTAAATGCAAAACCAGAGACGTTTTTCTACATTTTTCGGCTGACGTCGTTGTCATTTAAAAAACATGGATGAACATAGAAACTGCCAACTGGCCAGTAGTAATTTTTTTTAATTGTAGTTGTATATGTGCATGTATGTTATACAAAAATAAGTGTGTTAATTTTATCATAGGTTAACAACGCTGTTATATTTTAATAACAATCCTATTTCCATGCACCCACCATATTAACTTTGTACCACTGTAAGTAGTAATAGACTTATAATGCATTTTTATTGTTTATTAAAACAAATTATTTATCCATATGTAATCCTCTTGAAGTTAATATCATAAAAAAATATTTTGTAAAAGATTCAATAAATTACTTATAAGAACACAAAGTAATAAGACATAGAGATCTAATTTACAAGTCATAAGTGTATCTAATTTACAAGTAATGTGAAAGAAAATGATTACATGATACTTCCTAAGAGTGTGGTGATTAAATGAAGGAAAATTTCAAAGGCTTTAAAGGATTTTACGTGATTGACATTTATCCGCTCAGTGAGAAAACATATCGAACCTGTTGTAATGGATGTGAATTAGTTCTCCTAAATCCTCGCATTAACTACGCAGAATCAAATAACGAAAATAACGATGAAGTGGTGGCTGAATCCACCGAGAATTAAAAGATTATGTCCCGGACAGGTATCGCACGGGACAATACAAACTTATAAAAAGCGATGCCACTGTTACACGAACTCATGGACACGGTAACCAGCCTGAAAATCGCAGTTCTTATTACGTTAAAAACGCCAATGGACAGGGTAATCAGTCCCAAACTCACGGCAATACTATTAAAAATGCCAATGGACAGGACAATCAGTCTCAAACTCACGGCGCTATTATATACGTAATGATAGGTGATTCTTACCCGATTCCAAATATAGCGGAAATATTAGGTACCCGAAGATTCACAAAAAACGGCATTTTCTGTGCCTCAAGGTCACTTTGAGTTTAATAGAATGCCATTCGGTTTGAAAAATGCACCGTCAACATTCCAAAGATTAATGAATTCTGTATTATCTGGCTTGCAGGGCATGCAATGTTTTGTTTACTTAGATGACGTAGTAGTTTATTCTTACGACTTATCATCCCATATGAACAATCTATGTAACGTTTTCGAGAGATTAAGAGATTACAATCTAAAATTACAACCGGACAAGTGTGAGTTCCTCAGGAAAGAAGTATCTTACCTTGGCCATTTAATAACTGAAAACGGTGTTAGACCGAACCCTGAAAAGATTAAAGCTGTAACTAATTTTCCTGTACCTAAAACGCCTAAAGATATCAAATCATTCTTAGGCTTAGTTTCTTATTATCGCAAATTTATACCTGACTTCTCCAAATTAGCCAAACCATTGACCAGTCTCCTAAAAAAGGACGTTCTGTTCACTTGGAACAATGAACAACAGCTGGCATTTGATACACTTAAGCATAAACTTATAACAGCTCCAATACTAATATACCCAGATTTTACACAACCGTTTATTCTTACCTGCGATGCCTCTGATTATGCTATAGGCGCAGTTCTATCCCAGGGTCCGATTGGAAATGATAGGCCAATCGCCTACGCATCGAGAACCCTAAATAAAGCCGAAACACACTATAGTGTAACGGAGAAAGAATGTCTAGCAATAATTTTGGAACAAAAGTTTAGACCTTTTCTTTATGGAAAGAAATTTAAAATAATAACAGACCATAAACCATTTACGTGGCTTTTTAATAGTAAAGACCCGAGCTCTAAACTATTATACTACATATACGTTGGCGTCTAAAACTCGAAGAATACAAGTATAAAATAGAATACAAAAAAGGCAAAATAAATGGCAACACCGACGCCCTTTCTCGTTATCCTACGTACCCGTACAAAACGGAAATAATGAAAATATTTTTTATCCAGAAACAGAACAAATAGTTGATCCTCAAAATCAACCTTCTGATCCTCTTGCATAATCACCCGATCCATTATCAGACTTCTTTAATGAAAATAATCCTCCAGTTCCGTCACCTCAGACGAGCTATAACGATGAAACTTATTCTAAATTTCTTAAAGTTATCAACAATAATCGTTTACACCGAAAGTAAATATAAAAGAGTGTAACGAAAACATAATTAAGACTTACTGTTATATCCTACTCAATAGATCTCGACGAATCCAATCCATATGCACAAGAAATATTAGACGACCTGCAAAATAAAGCAGAGATTTTAGACAAAGAAAGGGCTTTACATTCCTTTTTATAGATAACAAAGAATAACAAAATATATTACTTACTCTTTACAAAGGTGCACTTTTTGATTCATAGTCAATACGAAGATCTTTTTATAAGCCTTAAAAATTTAAAACAAGATTTATTAATTAACTCTCTCGTCGATACCTCATATAATAATGTGGCTATAACGGACTTTAAGAATCCTTTCGACGCTCATCAATTTATCAAAGTTTATAATATTGTCATGTATCTATTTCACAATACTGGTATAAATATTCAAATATATAAAAACATTATTATATACCCGTCACCCAGCGAAATAAAAAAGATATTAAAAGAAAATCACGACTTACCTATAGCTGGACATCTAGGTTCTACACGTATGCTCAAAAGAATTCAGGAAAAAGTATTATTGGAAAAATATGCGTGATGATGTAGAAAATTATGTTAAGAAATGTATTCAATGTCAAACTAACAAAGCATTAAGAAAATGTGACAAAGCACCGATGCAAATAACTAGCACCTCTACTAAACCTTTTGAACGTGTTGCCCTAGATATCGTAGGTCCTCTCCCCGAAGCAGGTCCTGCAAAAATGAAATTTATACTTACCTTACAAGATGACCTCACAAAGTTTTCCACGGCATACCCGATTCCTAATTCCACGGCAGCTGAAACATGCGAATGCCTTATTCATTTTATATCCTTATTCGGTATTCCGAAATTAATATTGACTGACCAAAGGTACAGACTTTACATCAGAATTGTTTAAACACACCTGTGAATTTCTTTAGGTAAAACAACTCTGGACTTCCGCATATCAACCACAAACACAGGGTGCTCTTGAACGAAGTCACTCAACCTTGAAAGAATACCTTAAATCATATGTTAACGAAAACCAAGACAATTGGCCCCGTTATGCCTTCACAGCAATGTTAGCTTACAACACTTGTGTCCACTGCACCACTAACTTTCCCTATGAACTCCTTTGGACACAAACCTTTCATCCCGGATTTTATATACGATACTGATCAAGGCGTTACGTTTAACCACTATATCCGTATCCTTTAACAACGCCTCACATTATTCTAGACAAAAGGCAACAGAAAATATGTTAAAATCTCGCCTTATCCAATATAAAATAGGAGACTACGTTTATGTAAAATAATATTTACGATTTAGAAAAACTCTTTCACCAGTTTGGAATGGCCCTTATAAAGTAGTAAAGATTCATGGTAACAATACACTATCGATATTAATGAATAGACGTCTTGTAAAATACCGAATGACGAATTAAAACTAGCTGAAATCAAAGCACAGTAATAAAACAAAATTAAATGAACTTATACCTAATATTGTTTTATGACCATTTATAATTTTATTAAATATATAAATATCATCATAAAATATAAAAAATGTATAAAAATACTGCCTCTGTATCATAGTGGTATGGGCGTGTGCTTTAGAAACCGGAGGTCGTGGGTTCGAATCTGCGGGACGCAAAAATTCTTCATTGTTGTTTCTAGTTGGTTAGGGCAATTTGGGCCGATCACCCAATTGTCTGAAAAGTAAGATGATCCATGCGCCGGATGGCCATGTAAAAGTCGGTCCACCCACCAACCCGCATTGGACCAGCGTGGTGGGATACGGTCCAAAATGGATCGGGTGTATTAGGAGAGCCTATGTCCAGCAGTGGACTATCACAGGCTAATGGTGGTCATGGTGTAGATATAAATTTGCTGATATATAATTCAAGAGTTCGTAAAAGACGTAAAAATAAATCTAGATATAAACATAATGTAAACTCGACAATCTAGATATAAACTCGACGTTGTTATGATTCAAATTACGATTTAAATGAATGACTATCGTTTTATTTTATTGAATGAACAATTCGTTTTTATTTAACTATACGTACCAAGAAATTAAAAAAGAAATTTTTAGAACAAAGTCTGAACTTTATCTTAGAAGATTTTTAAAACATCAAATATTTTCAATTCTGTGTCGATGAATTAATCCATCCATTCCATAGTAATACTTAAACACAATGTAGAGTAGACATTTGCATAATAGCAACCGAGTAATTACTTTCTCTACACGAATACTAATATCAAAAATTAAATAAAAAGTACTTCTACCCCATACAATATATAAGCCTCTCGGTTTTAAAAAACACAGACACTAGTTCATGCTATAGCGGCAATACTTTTTATTAATACGATTAAGTTCAGTTTATTGGGACTTTTTGGTTTCACTTTTAAAAAATAGGATATAAATATTGAATAATGGAAAAATTTACTTTTGGGACATGTCTTTTTAAGAAAACTTTTTTTGTTAATTTTAATTATTTAATAATTTTATTATATTTGGTTAATAATTTTATTACTAATTGTGGCCATACCATTCATGTTTTTTTTTTGGTTTTTTTTTTAATTTCATTAATCATTGATCCCTATGCTGAAAAATTCAAGTTCTTCTATTCAGTCGAACCCGGGCCTATCTGCATAGAGCCCAAAATCGATTTACAATTCAATTTTACTCCAATCCATATGGCTTATAAAATACGTGTCAGCCTTTCTTTCTGTGGAAAAATTTTCCCAAACAATAAAATATATATATCCTATTTTTTGTGAAAAAAAATTTTTATATTGATATTTTAAAATTTAAGTTTTTTTAAAAAATAAACTTAATGGATCATGTTTTATTTGGGCAATTTCATTTAAAAAATAAATACATTTATTTTAAGTTAAAGTTATCAAGAAGAACAATAAATTTAACATTTTATTTTTGATATGGCACTCAACCACTATAATTAAAAAATGGGGCAAAACATCAAAAGCAGCAGATACATACATACAAATCTCAGCCTTTTAGTCCACTGCGACATAGGCCTCCCCAAACCCCTACCCATTAATGGGTTTGGACCTATCCCACCTTCACCGTATCCACGCTGGTCCAAGGGGTTGGTGGTGGACCGACTTTACATGCCCATCCGAGCATGGATCATCTTATTTTCAGACAATTGGGTGATGGGCAAATTCCCTCCAAAAAACAAAAGAAAAATTTGTTGCCCCCCGGGATTCGAACCCCGACCTCCGGTTTCTAAAGCACACGCCCATCCAAGGCCAGGGGGTCGAGGGTATACTTTATGTTTGACATGTCCTCAACTACTAACTTTGGAAATGTTAACTATTTATTTTGTCTTCAGGTCGAATGCAAAGTGTCTTTCGAAATCAAGAAAAAAGAAGCAAAACATATTTTTAAAGTTATGCCATACACTGAGTAATTATTTATATTTGCATTTTTCTTATAAATGTTAAAATAATAGAGTCACAGTATAAAATAAATTTAATTCCCAAACTAAAAATATTTGCGGTATATGATAGATAAAACATCAAGTTTAGTTTCACAGCCCACGTCCCAAAGACCGTTTATAGTTTTAAAAAGTTGGTGAAAAGAAAAAAAAGGGTATCTAGCCCAGCTCAGCATCACTTTTGATGTTCCGGTAGAGGAAGAGGGGCCCAAGTTTATTATCTATTTTATACATCAATTCTTTACAAAATAAATATTAAACATTTTGTTTTGTTATTCTGAAAAAAAACATAAAATAATGTAACAAATAAAGCACATCCTATTATATTGTATTGTATGTTAGTTTTTATAGTGATTATAGTTATATACAAAATTGTAAAAAGTTTTGGTACGTGTCCTAATTTAAATTGTTCTAAAAACGAGCAACCGGCTCCTTCCAATCCGGAAGACTTAAATGATTCAGATGATGACTGAAACTTATAAATTATTTTGTGTAAGTTTCATCTTATATCCTTGAATAAAAGGGAATTATAGCAAGATAAGGGGTTGCTGTGATGACAAAGCACAGACACCCAATCTTATAATAACATCCGACCCGACACCTCCATTCCCATGATCGGTGTCGAGTTAGTCTTGTACCAGCTCTCTTACATCGCGCACATTAAACCGCGACACACGCCAAATCTTTATAACGTATTAAGTGTAATTATACTTGTAATAAATAAATATTCTTTTTTGAAAAAGGGTTTTTAAATTCCTAAATAACAGTTCGAATCCTGCGGGACTCAACAAATTTTCATTGTTGTTTCCTAGATGGTTATGGCAATTTGGGCCGATCATCCAGTTGTCTGACAAGTGAGATGATCCATGCGTCGGATAGGCATGTAAAAAGTCGGCCCACCCACCAACCCGCATTGGACCAGCGTGGTAGGATACGATCCAAAACTCCCTAATGGATAGTGGTCTGTTAGGGAAGGCCTATGTCCAGCAGTGGACTATCACAGGCTAATGGTGGTCATGCGTGTAGATATAAATTTGCTGATATATAATTCAAGAGTTCGTAAAAAGAAGTAAAAATAAATCTAGATATAAACATAATGTAAACTCGACAATCTAGATATAAACTCGACGTTGTTATGATTCAAATTACGATTTAAATGAATGACTATCGTTTTATTTTATTGAATGAACAATTCGTATTTTTATTTAACTATACGTACCAAGAAATTAAAAAGAAATTTGTAGGAAGAAAGTCTGAACTTTATCTTAGAAGATTTTTAAAACATCAAATATTTTCAATTCTGTGTCGATGAATTAATCCATCCATTCCATAGTAATACTTAAACACAATGTAGAATAGACCTTTGCATAATAGCAACCGAGTAATTACTTTCTCTGTCGAATACTAATATCAAAAATTAAACAAAAATATTTCTTACCACATACAATATATAAGCCCTCTCGGTTTTAAATACACAGACACTGTTCATGCTTACAGCGGGCAATACTTTTTATTAATACGAGTAAGTACAGTTTATTGGGACTTTTTTGGTTCACTTTAAAAAAATAGGATATAAATATTAAATAATGGAAAAATTTACTTTTGGGACATGTGCTTTTTAAGAAAACTTTTATTTGTTAATAATTTAATTATTTAATAATTTTATTATATTTGGTTAATAATTTTATTACTAATTGTGGCCATACCTTTATATCATGTTTTTTTTACATTGTGTTTTATTTTTTTAATTTCATTAATCATTGATCCCTATCGCTGAAATATACTTCAAGTTCTGTCTATCTCCAAGTCGAACTTGGCGCCTATCTGCATAGAGCGTAACAAAATCGATTTACAATTCAATTTTACTCAACACATCGCAGGTATGGCTTATAAAGGTACTAGTGTCAGCCTTCTGTGCCTCTGTGTGAAGGCAATTCTTGCCAAACAATAAATATATATATCCTATTTTTTTTTTAAAGTGAACCAAAAAAGTCCCTTTTTTATATTGATACCTTTTAAAAATTTAAGTTTAATTTAAAAATAAACTTAATGGATCATGTTTTATTTAGGGGGAATTATCATTTAAAACAATAAATACATTTTATTTTAAGTTATAAGCCTTATCAAGAAGAACAATAGTAATTTCAATTCATTTGCATTTTCGATTTGTAAGACACTGCAACTACTAGGTAATTCGAAATAAATGAGACATAACTATCAAAAAACGAGTAGTATACTCGTATAGTAATTGCTTACATGTCCTCAACTACTAACTTTGAAATGTAATAACTATTTATTTTGTCTTCAGGTCGTCAAATGCAAAAGTGTCTTTCGAATGTTATGCAAGAAAAGAGAAGCAAAGACATATTTTAAAAGTTATGCCATACACTGAGTACTATTCATATTTGCATTATTTGCTTACCTAAATGTATGCAAAATAATAGTAGTCACAGTATGAAAATAAATTTAATTCCCAGGAACATCGTAAATATTTGCAGTATATGATAGACGGTGCAACATCAAGTTTAGTTTCACAGCCCACGTCCCAAAAGACCTGTCATATAGTTTTAAAAAGTTGGTGAAAAGAAATAAAAAGGGTATCTAGTCGCAGCTCAGCATCACTTATTGCATGTTCCGGTAGAGTGAGAGAGAGATTCCGAAGTTTTTTATCTATTTTATACATCACATGTCTTACAATGATGAATATCTAAAAATTTTGCCTTTTGTTATTCTGAACAAAAATGTACATATTAAATGATTCTAGATGTTTGCTTAATTAAACTATGTCCACCAAATCAATTATGAAAGTACATAGCACAAGGTTATGCTCCGAGCAAATGCTTATAACTTTATTGTTGTATATATATGTTTTTTGAAAGAAGTAAAAAGTCTTTCTGAGTACTGTTGGCCGGTTTTTTTTTTCAAGCATACACTTCTTTTTCTATCCTGTGGTAGAGTATGCTAATAAGAAATCAAACCTTAATTTATTTAACTTTTTTTAAAGTGTACGAGGCAAACGATTAGCTGGGTCACCTAATGGTAAGTGATTATCGCCGCTCAAGGACACTGGGAGAGGGGATTAATTAAGGTTTTAAGGGGTTCTAGGGACTTCATTAAGAAAGTTCAGAACCCTGTAATATATTATATATGGGGGCATTCTCGATGACATTTTTCGCATCTGCTCAGTAAGCGTTTACGTATTTGCAATTCATAGAATAGATGTTGTCAGCATTACAGCAAACCTCGGCAAGTGATCCAAAAGATTTTAATAATTACTCCGAGATTTAGTAAGCTCTCTTTGATATTTTCTTTTTATAAACTTAAATGCATAACATAATTACTTACATGAAGTAAAAACCTGTAAGAATGTTTGAACAACATGCAATAGACTTAAATAAAAACGTCATAAATCTGTTTCAGTATGGCACAGCACAACTATCTCCATTTCTGGATTTAAGCTGCATGCTTCATTTGACGTATAAATTGATTAATTACAGTATTTCCAGCATCATTCAGCGTATGCATCAAATAGAATTATGTTATCTTATTGATTACATATGCTTTAGATAAATCTAATTGACGTGTTCAATGTAATGTATTTATCAATGTTTTTATTATATAGCCATAGTCATTTAAGATCATAGTTAATGCTAGTTATTACATATGTGCAAACATGTCATTAAGGCTTGACCTGTATAGAGAATAAATAGGTACGAAGTATTTCTTAAAAAATAGACTTATGTTGTAACCTTTCTTCACGAGAAATTGTAAATTGGTGAGTATTAGATCAATGTTTTCTTAGTACATGAATTTTAGATATGCACTTAATCATTTCTTTTATTTATTTGCATCATTAATGTTGCATAGTCAGCTAGTCACGTAAATAAAATGACATCCATTATTAAAATATTGATATGGAATACATAATAAAACCTGACTAGGTTATTATTGCATATAATAAATATTGTACATCGTTATTTAAATTGCAAACGAAATATAATAAGTTTTTTTTGATAACTTTAAAATTGAGAAGCATATTCTTATTTCCCTTCATTCAATTTTATACCAAGAAACTGGAAACGTCAGAAATTACTATACAACACAACTGACCATAATGTCATTTCATTCAAGACAACATTTTTATTTATCTTAAACATGAAAGATACGAAAATACAATAATTGCAAAGTTGATAGATTTCTAGCTCATAAATAAAATCAGTTTCGTGTCATTTAAAAGAGTCATGTATGTTTTTTTCATTGAACAATTTTTGTACACATTTTTTTATTACAAATAAGCGTAGATGTTTCAATAGTCGATAAATAGGACGAACAAAAATATGTCCAGTCCATTAGGCAGAATATTTAATGAACTTAATCACTTTATACCCTGAGCTTTAATTAAACCACATGAGGCTTTCCTTGTTCAGATTTTGCATTTTGCAGCTGATGTGACTAGGAGTAATTTAGGCTACTTTTTTATTACGAAAAAACTAACAGAGTTATTATTTTTTATATTACTACGCTGACGAAGTTGCGGACAAGAGTTATAAATTAATATGGTAAATGGCATGCCTTAAACGTATATGTAGAAGTAATATACCTTTAAAAACACAGAATAATAAAGAGTACAATTACATTACAAAACGTTGTCGGCTGCTTTTCCGAGAATTTTACATCGATGCTTGTTTCTTCCCTTCCCGAAAAGAATTCTTGGAAAAGCTGTTTATTTCGTAAGCTTTACAACTTATTAGTAAATAATGTTTCGTTATATCCTGTATCGATGAAATGCAAGTATTTTTTAAACAATTTCTCAAGTTTTTTAAAGTTGGATGTTTTAAAAATATGGTCTAGTAACGGAAATTGCGCAATAGCAAGAATTTTTGGTATTCGTATTTCTATAACCAGATTTAGAATTTTTAAAATTTTTGAATATAACTCGTTATGTGTAAATATGGACACAAGATACATTGCATGAATGTTTAACGGATAATTAACGTTGAATATTACAATACTCAAATATAAACCTGTACGGGTTAAACAAATTTTGAGTGATTAGACTACAACCGCATCGTGACAAAATCGTGATTCAAAATATTCTAGTAGAAGTTTATCAATAAAAAAGTTATTTTAAAATCTGTTATGAAATAAGAAAACATGCTCACGATATGGCAAATAAAGCAAAACTTTTAATCAACATTAGACATTGACCGAGCTAGCCGGAATTTAAGTGAACAAGCAAAATTTTTTGTAAAAGTAAAGTTTTAGTTAATTTAATCATAAGTATGATAGTGCATTTATGAAAGTATTGGTGTTTAAATTTAAAAAAAAAAGGTCAACCGTAATATTTATTTCATCTGCATATTCATGTAAAACTTGTTTTAGTATGATTTTTGTAGGTTAATCTAAGAACCCTGGTACGTACAGGCACCAAAAAGTACTTAATAAACGTTAACAAAATCATAAGGCGACCTAACGACAAACACTCATTGAACTGAAATAGTTGTCACGAGAAACAACTTAATATCTATAAAATATAATACTCTTACGTCATTCAAATACCTTGTTAAATCAACGGCTTAGATGACATTAAATTGATCTGAAAAAAATAATATTGTTATTCGTATATAACGCGAACAACCTAAATAAAAGATCAAACACTTTCTTTAATGAATATTTAAAATTATCATTAATATAAATGTATTAATAATATTTTCTTTTGAATACACAGCCATCATGTTTATAGAGTGCTCATTTTGTAGGATATTGTAAATAAATATTTTTCAACTGGCAAGTTTGTTGGAAGAAAGTAACTTTCCTTAAAACAATATGAGAGAGCACTGTGACTATCGTGTGCATGCATATTTCCAGTTTTTAATACTTTTATGATTTTTCTATAAGCAAAGCAATTCTTTGGTGGTCTAAAATCATTCAATATATTATGTATACTATGCTACTGCTTGACAAAATTACAACATAGAACAGCAACAATGATAATATATTGTTCCTGTTTATTTCTTAATTTTTAGCATCTATTTCACTTGCTTAATTTTTTTCAATACTGATATAAACTTAAATTTAACGTTTTACTTGATATGATCTGGCTTTATATAATACAGTATTTATTACCTATTATTAGCCGAGTCGTTAGAATCCTCCAGGCGTATCGGACTTAGGAAAAAGGTTAGTCATGTTCAACGAACACGTTCTCCCGATACTGGTCAACGTCGATAGTGTTAGTCTCAAAGTTTTCGATCAATTTGTCTACCTTGTACACGTATTGCGGTCTGGAATTGGCTTCGAGAGAGAAGCCGATAGGAAGATTCAGTTGGGCTGGGCAGCATTTAGGATGCTAAACCACATTTTCTCGTTGTCGATACCACAGAGTTTAAAGATGAAAGTCTTTGCCTAAAGCGTACTCCCCATATTGTCCTACGGTTTTATTTATTTTATTTATTTATTTACACTTTAAGCACTAATTGTACATAGGCGGACTTAATGCCATAGGCATTTTCTCCCAGTCAACCTTAAGGTGGTGCAGAGATAATAAGTGGGGAGGTGCACAGATAAAATGAAAAAGAGAAGGTACCGGTTAAATATAAGTTAAACATAGATATAAAAGATAACTATAAATAAAACAATATATATTATGATATAGATACATATGCATATATATACACACGTAAATATATATAATTAATATATATATGTATATATAATTCTATATATATATAGTTATATACATAATTATAAATAGTATGATTCATACAAATTACCACATAAATATATACATGACGACAGTATTATGTTATATTTTGCAAGTCTTTCAATAGGTGCTCTTTGGTTTTCTTTTTAAAAGTAATATAACTTTTGGCCATCCTGATTTCAAGAGGTAGCGCATTCCATACAAGTACAGACTGGATAAAGAATGAGGAGTGCATGAAGTCAGAACGGTGAACGGGACATTGAAGTAGACGATTATGTGTCGATCGAAGACTTTTGTTACTGACTTCATGTAGATACGAGAAATAAGAAGATATATACGAGGGTGTAGTAGGAGAATTTAGAAAGGAATAAAGTGTGGTCAGGGCTCGTAAGGAGCGTCGCTGACGAATAGGTAACCACTGAAGTTGGGAACGGTATGCAGAAATGTGGTCGTATTTACGTAAATTGAAAACGAATCGAATGCAGTAAATGAGAAGTCGGTCAAGTTTGTTGAAGTGATCTGCATTCAGGTCAAAGTAGCACATGTCACCATAGTCGACAAGCGGGAAAATTAAGGTCTGCACGAGCATGACTTTTGTCTGAATAGGCAAGAAGTTTTTAAAACGATAAAGGCATCGCAGAACGCCCTTCACTTTCCTTACAACACTTGCAACTTGAGCATTCCAACTCAGCGTTGTGTCAAAATATAAACCGAGATTTTTAACCTCGGTGCTGAGTGGAATATGGCTGCTATCAAAAGTAATTTGAGGAAGTGATGCCATATCAATCTTTCTGAAAGTGCGTGCACTACCTATTTAGATAGCTTGACACTTTAAGGGGTTAACGGTTAATCCAAACTTACCACACCATATTTTGATAGCCTCTAAGTCATTATTTAGCTTTAGGATCGCTTCGGGTAGTTTTTCAAATGATTGTTGAGCGTATAGTTGTAAGTCATCGGCATAGAGATGATACGCACATTGAAGATCATGAATGATAAAATTAATAAATATAGAAAACAGAAGTGGGGAAAGAATGCCGCCTTGAGGAACGCCAGATTCGATGTTTAACCAACGCGATGATGATTCATCCCCATTAACCGATTGTTGGCGACCTCGAAGATATGAAGTGAACCATTCAAGCACTTCTTCAGAGACCATTAAATGAGAGAGGATTGCAAGAAGGATGTCATGACTGACGGTATTAAAAGCGTTAGTGAAATCAAGTAGAACCAAAACTGTAATCATGGTGGATTCCATACCCGACTTTATATCGCCAGTCACTTTGAGTAGGGCTGTGGTGGTGCTATGACCAGGTTTAAAACCCGATTGTAAAGAACTTACGAGTTTGTTACTGAATATGAAGTGAGAAAGTTGTTTATGAACACAAAACTCGAGCACATTAGAAAGGAAGGACAAAATAGAGATAGGTCGATAATGCGTGAGAAGTGAAGGATTGGAGTACTTAGGAAGCGGCCGGATGATAGTATTGCGCCATAAGGATGGGAAAGTCCCAGAAAGTAGAGAGAAGTTAATAATATGCGTAAGCATTGGGAAAAGGAAATCAAGGATAGGAATGATCATGCGTCGGCTAATTTTGTCACAACCAACAGCATTGGATTTATTAGAGTGGATGGCATTTTTGATCTCCTCAGAAGTAACGTGAGAAAAGTGGTTTTAATTACTCTTAAATCTGGATAATTCATAGATCGTGTAAGGCTGAAGTCGATTTATATAGGCTGAAGCCTTTTGTCGCAGGATAATTAAGACAAAGGAACGACGTTTTATTTGCCATAGGGAAGAACCTCTTAATATTATTAATAAATAAATTGGAATCGGAAAGAACTTTCAAAGACAGATTATTATTTGAAATCAAATCTTTCAAAAGTGATATTGGATGCAATAATTTCTAATTTAATATATTTGTTACACTTTTAAATCATACATACAGGGAAACTGAGCATTTATACTTATTAGCTATTTTTGCGGTAAACAATAAAAATTTTCATTTTATTAGAACATTTTTTTTATTGAAATAAACCCTTTTGATATAATCTGTTATTATTGATGACCCTCCTATAGTCCACTGATATCGGAATTTGTTAGAATGCTCATGCAAATGTGTATTTTTACTTTCACGTTATAAATATCGTTTTACAAATTTTATCTTTCAATAATAAATAAAAATTTTACTACAGCTTCACAAAAAAAAGGTAGAGGCGCATTTCTCTACGATTCTATTCTGTAAAATATAAAAAATGTTATAATACCGTCCAAGTCGATTTTGACTACGGTGGTGGTATAGTGCACTTCCTCTTCTTTTATAATCTTAGAGGTCAGGAGCTGGACCGACTTTTTATATGCCCATTACTTTACAGACAATCTTAACCAACTTGGAAACAGCTTAAAAAAGTAGTTTAATCATAGGATTCGAACCCACGACCTATAGACACACACAAACCCTAGACTACGGAGGAGTTTAATAAAAATATACACATCAGACATTCTGTATGACGATTTAAACCAAATTGTAACATATACATCAAATGAGTGCATTTTTATGCTACATAAATTATATATAAGTCGAATTGAACTTGCGATTTGTGTAAATTATTTTACTAATAGAAACAAAGTGGCGTTGTCATTATGGTTCTTCTCAGGTCTTAGCGTCCTATTCGAATGGTGGTAAGCGTCCTTGACAATTCAATATGGAGGTGAAACTTAACTTTCAATTGAATAAAGATATTTGAATTTGAATGAATTATTCAATTGTCTAGTAGGAGTATTACTTCACTCGGTTGCTACAGTATAAATTTTTATAGAATATAATATTATTACAATTTCGATTTTTGGTGGGTTGAAACTATAATTAACACAACATTACACAAATATATTGCTTAAAACTCTACTTAAGACTTCAGCTATAGAGAAAGAATTGCTTATACCGGGCTAAGGGCATTAGCGGCCGAAAAATCTATTATCAAAGTTAATTTTACGCTGATAGTGCTAAAAATCAAGTATTTTTGACAATATGGTTGGTTTTAGAGTCATTCCTATTTTGTGTTAAAATTCAACCTGGTCTTTCTGCTACCGCTTTTTTTGTTGATTTTCTCTGCAAAATGTCATTATACCGATTCAATGCTTAGTATGTTTATATAGCCATAATTAATAGAAGGATTTACACATTAAATAACAAGTACTAGAAAAGAGGAGAAACTGCATAGTTGAAACCAAAGTGAACGCTTAGTGTTCTTTTATTAGAGTTGTTCCCAGAGGCTTTTAAAAGATTCGGCCAATATAAACATATATACATATTTGTTGATTTTTTCCTATTACACGGCGGAACGGAGTTACATATATTTGGAATAGTTTATAAAATCTCTTTTTGGCAATCAGTTTGAAAACTAAATATATTTTGCCAAATGAAAAGCAAAAAAGGATAATAAAACAAGAAAAAGTAATACAATTACATGGCATCGACGCCTGTAAGTTGTTACCGTGTGTGCTGTGTAAGTAGTGTTATTGCGAAATTTTTGATTAAAAGATTTATCAAACATACAACGATACATTGTTAAAAACTTTCACATTCATAATATTATAGAAGGAATGTAATTGATAATGTATTATCGAGTACACATATACACATAAAAAAATCGTTTTATTGCTTTCAAAAGCTAGTTAATTTTTAATCTTTTGTTATGTGAGAGCATCCAAACTTTGATTTAGAAATAGGGGACAATGGTACATACGAACTGTTCACTTTTTAGTTCAAAGGTAAAAATTAAAAAGAACGGAATTGCACGGTTGAACTATTATTTCCATTTTTTCTTAGATGTATTGGAATATCTATTTTTAAAATCATAATTTTATATTTTATGTTAAATATTTTACGAATTATATTGCGTTTTCGAGGGTTTGAATCCCTCGGGAAAAGAACTTGGTGTTATCGTTGTTTTCTGGTTAGGTTAGGACAATTTGGGCCGATCACCCAATTTTCTGAAAAATAGATACAAAAAAAAACCCTAATGCATTAGGGGAAGCTCATGCCCATCAGTAGACTAACACAGGCTGATGATGATGATGATTGCGTTTTGCTATTTTGTAATATTACTAATTTTTTTTAACTCATTAGGGTACATTGTCTCATCACTGCTCAATTTCAAGATAATATTTAAACGATCGACAATCGATCCACAATTCCTTTGTATTAATGATTAATTATGAGTAATTTTCTAAGCCTAAAAATTGTTACGTCTTCATTATCTTTATCAATGTGAATATATAGTTTGTAAAGTGCCTTGAAGAAACCTGGCGCGTAAAAAGTTATCATAAATTATGCTCGTTATATATTTATCATCAATATTGCAATTAACAACATATATTATTACATGATTACTCGTATGTTTATTAATATGACTGAAATATTATAATAAATGCCAAAATATGTACATTTGAAACAAAAATATTGATAAAAAATAATAATAATGTTCTCCAGTCGATTACGACTACGGCGGCCGATCTTTATTAGCTATCAGCCAACTACGCAGGAGATATTATAGTGCACAAGTGCTCCTTTATGCTCTCAAAGCCCGATAACCGGAGAGAGAACCGGCGCAGGACTGACTTTTTACATGCCCATATTTCATTTTCGATTTCAAGTAAGATGGCCCATGCGTCAGGGACATCTTACTTTACAGAAAATCGGGTGATCGAGGTATCATTCAAGTTATTACTTATTGTGAAACATTAATAAAAGTCATAAATGATAAATCGGTACGCGTTACGAGCTATCGGTTTCGGTTTACAGTTGCATGGTTAATTAAAAAAATAAAAAATGAAAGGTACGGATTTTTATCGTCCTGCTTGGTAGTTAAATGTTCTATAAGTTATTTATTATAATTATTATAATTGTGTTTTAATTATTTTATAGCATCAACCAACCTCACCCAAATAATTAAATATAACAAGGAATTAGAAGTGAACAAACATGTTGTAGACTATTTAAGACAATCTTTTAGATTATTAAAGAGTATATTCATTGAAACAGAACCTAAACTAGCGTCTTTTGGGATACATTATGATTAGAATATAGTAATTAGCTTATGAGTTTAATAAAAAAGTAACGATTTTTTAAGTACGATGTTAACTATTTCAATTGAATGCCAAAGAAACCGTACGTTGTCAACTAAAACTTTTAAGGATTTAAAAAATTTATGTATATATTTTAACTAGATTGTTTATAACTATCTCTTGTATTTTTTTTTAATTTGTGACAATGATCGTATAATCGGGACCTCAATATGTACGCGCACGACGTGATAAATGATACTTATAAATTCGTAATAAAACCGTATTGATTCATTTCATTAAATTTCTTCAATTACGCCTGTGTGAAGTGACAAGCAGTTATTTGCAGATTTTATAAAAGCAAGAGTATAATGCGGTGTTAATACTACACCGACTAATTATATACAACATAACTGTTAACGTTTCAAGGTTTAATTTGCGTTAAGCAAAAATAAGTGATATTTATTTCCTTTGTTTTATCATCATCATCAACCTGTGTTAGTCCACTGATAGACACATAATGTACGCCTTCACTTTTAGGAGGTTTATGGACCGTATCCAACCACGCAGGTACAATACGGGTTGGTGGGAGTACCGACTATCTACATGCCTTTCCGACGCATAGATAATCATACTTTTCAGAACATTGGGTTATCAGCCCAAATTGTCCTAACCGACCAGAAAACAATTATAATACAAAGTTGTCTCCACGTGGATTCGAACCCGCTTTTTAAAGCAAGGGCCAATACCGCTAGACCACGAATGTGGTTTTAAGATTAAATTTTAATATTACCCAATTATTGAATCCTACGTTTGGCATTCTCTTTTGTGGCTCTATTAAAGCTTATAAATATAAAAATAAAACTTTTTAAAAAGATGTTGTCAAAATTAATGTACATTTCATTTTGCAATTTTTTACATCACAGTTCATCAAAATCTTCATAACCGAAGAATTTATTTTTTTTGTCATTTGCGCTGAACAAAATAACTGAGTTATTTGAACTTACGCATACAATAAAATAAAATAACAATAATATTTTAGACTAAAAAGTATAAAAATTCCAATCTAGAAAATAATAAGCGTGAACAATAAGAATTCAATTGGACCAAAATAGAAATTCTTCGGAATAATGATTAAACATATTTATCCCTTATTATTTTAAATTTGTTTCTTTTCAATTTTGGAATAAGTACTTTTGTATTATAACTTTAATCGAAAATAATAAAGATACATACATATTTACCGGTGGTAGGTCCCCTGTTTACAGGAGACCGTCTGGGCGGGTACCACCGCGGTGCCTATTTCTGCCGCGAAGCAGTAGTGTGAAAACACTACTGTGTTCCGATTTGAAGGGCACCGTAGCCAGCGTATTTACTGGGTAAACGAGACTTAACATCCAATGTCTCACGGTAGGCAGCGCGTTGGTGATACCACTGGTATTGCCAATGTCTATGGGTGTCGGTGACCACTTCCCATCAGGTGGCCCGACTGCTCGTCTGCCTGGGTATGCTATAAAAAAAAAAAAAAAAAAAAAAATACAAGTTTAATAACGAATGACATTTAAAATTTTGTTTACTAAATTATTTTATTGAGGAAAATACTCATAATATACTCATAACTCTGGCGAAAGAAGATTAAATAAAAACTATATTTGAAAGTAGAAAGCGCTTAGAATGTAATCCTATTTCGTATTCTCAATCAAATTGAACCGATCGGAAAAGGAAATTGCGTTGAGAACAAAATCTTTTAAAAGTTTTGAAAGGTATTTCTTTAAAGATTTTTTGTACATTTTAACTTAGCACGATAGTGGTAATATGGCATCACAAAAAAGAGCTATATTAAATGTTTAGAAGTAAATAACATTGTAAAAATATTTTTCATCTCCAATCACGATAATAATATTGAAACAATAATTAATAAATAATGCTAACATTGAAACAACTTTGTAATATACTGTATGATCTAAATATGAGCTATAATAGCCTCAGTATAGTTTCGTTAAAGGCAAATCGAGATTAAACAGATGCTGCCGCTCTATTTACTGACAATGTATTATAAAAATACTATAAAACTTGTTAAAAATATTCTAATATTACAGAAAAATAGAAATACGTATAATAACAAATCCCCACTAGTTCATTCCAACTAGCAGATCGTCTAATAAGTTAGAGATTAATCAGTTGATTGATCTCTAAATTATTAGCGTAGAAGATATCGTAGTGCTTTTATATTATAGTATGTAAATGTACGCGCAAACACACGTCCTTCTTACTTAACTCTCATAGTCCAATGGGACGCATAACCGACATGGAGATCAGGCTCAGGATTGACATTTTACACGTCCATCGGACGCAGGAGCCATCTTATTTTACAGAAAATCAGGTGTACAAGGTATCATACAAGTTATTACTTATAGTGAAGCATTAATAAAACTCAATAATAAAAAATTAATACGCGTAACGAGCTATTGTTCGATTTACAACTCCACAGTTAATTGAAAAAAAAATTGAAGGGTACGGATTGTTATCGTCCTATCATATAAAACGTTGCATTTAGTAAATAGTGTTAAGAAGAATAAAAAGAATCGGTAATTGTTGTTAGAACTGTCCGAAGGTAATAATTTTTTTTTTGTTTTAAGCGTCTGCCAATCTTGGGAATTGTATAAAGAAGGTTTCAAAAATATTTTCAGTGTTTAATAGCCCTTATCGAGGCAATAGAAATTAAAATTATATTCACCCTACTAAAGGTAAAAACAAAGTAGTAACAAAGCGAGAGAGCGAGAAGCGAAAACTGCCTCCGTAGCCTAGTGGTATAGGCGTTTGCTTTAGAAACCGGAGGTCGTGGGTCCGAATCCTGCGGGACTCAACAAATTTTCATTGTTGTTTCCTAGTTGGTTAGGACAATTTGGGCCGATCACCCAATTGTCTGAAAAGTAAGATGATCCATGCGTCGGATGGGCATGTAAAAAGGCGGTCCACCCACCAACCCGCATTGGACCAGCGTGGTAGGATACGGTCCAAAACCCCCTAATGGATAGGGGTGTATTAGGGGAGGCCTATGTCCAGCAGTGGACTATTAAAGGCTGATGATGATGATGATGATGAACGAAGCGAGAGCTTACACAGATACAATGCCTGATTGGTTGTTTGTCCCCTTAAAAAGATTATATTTATTTCTTTACGTAGTTTTCGATAAGGGTCAAAAGTTCGCTCCGGGAACTTAAATTTTTTATAGCCTTTTGGTATTTAGTTTTATTTATTATCTGACTTATTGGTCAGGTCTAGAAAAGTGCCATTTATGCGAAGTAGTCAACATTTGTAAAAAAAATTGTTTTTCAAAAATCATTCCTAATTCGGCAGCAATTGATCACAAAGAACTAGATCCGATGAATATAGGCATGCGAAACCAGTTCAAATTAATTTTTCGCATTAGTAAGATTTGCATTGGGGCGTTGTCCCAAATAACGATTTTGGGATATCATTTTCGTAAACTGTCCGGCTTTAAATCAGTCTATTAACTGTACGTTATAACAACCAGCCAGCCTATCCTTTGCCAATTCCGAGGATTACGCTACATCAGTGGAGACGCCTACGTTCTCGGCTATTTTGCGCAACTTCACTAGACGATCTTCGAGTACAAAATTATTGATTCCATCGACAAGACCCATAGCAGTGACTTCGATTGGCCTACCAGAGCATGGAGCATCAGATGTGCTTAACAAAACACGTATAAAATCAAGAAACATGTCACGAATGGTAAAGCAAATGTAAAAGTGACAATTTTTTGTTTTTAGCTAAGATTGTGCCCATTAGGAGAAGTAATACAATTCAAAGCATAATAATAACACGCATCACAAACTTTGGCTGATCCTTTCTCAGGTCGTTTATTATTATACCCTTGTATATATCAGTGTTCTTACAATAGCAACATTTATGCAAGGACATGGTACAAACATTGCCTGTGTTCCGAGACCTGGCATTGTTTTCGATTGGATTCGAAAATATTTAGTATGTTTTTTTTGAGATTCCACTTACAATAAATTTATCTTAAATCAAAGTGATAAGTTTTCGTCTAGATATTGGAAAATGTGTGTTCAGTTCGCTATAGAGTTTAACGAAGAGATTCACGGTAAATAATGCTCAAGGATTGTGAGGTACAACAAAAGCCTAAATATCTGTTTATTTTTCATGTAATCTTAACTAACCTAATATTTCTCGTATATTATTTACACGCACGTAAATCGAATCCGATTTTGAAATAACATTTTTTAAATTAATAATTATATTATCACAATAGGTTTTGCGTTATTTTGTATTTTTTTATTTAGCTAAAACAATGACACAAGCAGAAGCCGGAGCAGGAGCTTACCTGATGGTGAGTGATACGCCCTGCCCATAAGAAACGCAGCCGAAGGCGCAACAAATCCGCTCGTTTTCCTAAAAATTTGATGTTAAGTCTTGGTTACCCAGTAACTACGCTGGGTACTGTATACTTTAATCCGGAAGATATACAATAACGGAAATAGGCAAACAGATGTTGTATAAAAGGTACCTTCCACCTTCTTCAAAATATTCTTCATGTAATCGATTAAGTTTTATATTGTGCAACCAGCTGTTGCCTACGACTTTGCCCTTATATAGCGTGAAAATATATAATAAATGGTTGAATAAAATATAAAAATAAAAGATTTTTTTAAGAACGGTATCCTAAGTTACTAACACTTACTTAAGCTATCAAGAGAATAGCCAGAACTAATAGACAGACTGACGAACAAAAGTTAAAAAAAAGTTCTTTTGTTTTATGTATATTTCTGGACGAATAACACAACATCATCTGACGACCCGCTTGGCGCAGTGGTTAGTGACCCTGACTGTTGCGCCAAAGGGTGTGGGTTCGATTCCCACCTTGGGACAATATTGTGTGATGAACATAGTGTTTTTCTCGTGTCTGCGTGTTTTTATCTGTATAATATGTATTTATTTACAAAAGAAAAGTAGGTTTATGTATTTATCAGTTATCTAGTTTCCATTGTACAAGCTTTGCTTACTTTGGGACTAGATGATGTTGTGTTATTCGTCTAGAAATATAATTATATTAAATTATTTATGTATATTATTTAAAAAGATTCTTTTAATGTTAAAAACAAACACTCCAATTTTATTTCTTTGTTTAGTTAGGACGCTTACACAACTATGTAGTAACAAATTTGGAAGGGAAAAACATTATTAAGTGACTGTCAAGAATTTCGACTGAAGCTTTATGATAAAATTGCAATATAAAAGGGTCACAAATCTTGTTCTCAATCGTTTCAATTGTTACGCCAATGTTTTAGAAAAAACGTTTATGTTTTCTTTAAATAAAATATTGCTGTTATATACAAATAGTTTTTTTATTATTTTGTTGTTAACGTTACTGCATATAAAAATAAAACGGATTAATACAAAACAAATAATTTTAATAAAAAACGTACACATTTTTATTTATTCTTTTTTTCGGGCACGGCGTATTTTAGGTGTTTTTTATTTTTGACCTCTTTTTCAGTAAAACATCGTAAATCAAAATGGTATCTTTACCTAAATATAAACAAACTGTTAACAATATACAATGAATTGAAAATACGTTTACTCGCTCTGTACCGATTTTTGATTCAACGTCTCCTCATAATTCCTTTAATTAAAGTTGCTATAAAATCAAGTACTATGGAATTATCTCTATTACTATAACATACACTGACTGAACATTGACTGCCTCCGTAGCCTAGTGGTATGGGCGTGTGCTTTAGAAACCCGAGGTCGTGGGTTCGAATCCTGCGGGGATGCAACAAATTTTCATTGTTGTTTCCTAGTTGGTTAGAGCAATTTGGGCCGATCACCCAATTGTCTGAAAAGTAAGATGATCCATGCGTCGATGGGCATGTAAAAGTCAGTCCACCACCAACTCGCATTGACCAGCATGGTGGGATACGGTCCAAACCTCCTAATGGATAGGTGTATTAGGGGAGGCCTATGTCCAGCAGTAGACTAAAACAGGCTGATGATGATGATGATGATGATGATGATGATAACATACGCCTTTTTATAAAGTATTCATTGCATCATAAAGTTTTACTTAAATATTCTCTAGAGTACACCGCCGTTACTCGTTATGCGTAAATAATAACTTTTTTAGAAAACATCACAATAAGGTATACTCGAATTTAGTAGATACTTGCTAAGATATTAATACATAACTACAAAACAATAACTGTGCAACAACAATACAACAAACTTCCAAAAAAACAGCAATAATAACAGAAATCCAGTATGATGTGATATTGTTAAACAAGGTGAATATTTCTTACTTCTCCGTAACAGCGAGTTTCTATGAGTTATTTGATTCATCAGTTCAAATTTATTTTAAATATCCTTTTTTTTTCATCATTATCATCGTCTGCATCAGCCTTTGCCAGTCCACTGCTGGACATTGGCCTCCCACATGCGCGCCTCCGCTTCCGAACTTCGTCTATTTTCAACCAGCACACACGGGCCACTTTCTTAATGTCGTCACTCCATCATTTTATTTTATTGCTCAATAAGCTGTTTGTTTAATTTTCGCCATATGCCTTAAACATCTGACATTGTCAATTATCATTACCATTTGTAATTGCATGAATAATGCTAATTAAACTGTAATAAATAGCTAAATAAAATATTTCTATGTCGTTGTTACTATTTAGCTCATCGTTACATAAGTAATCAAAAAAGTGAGCGAAAAGCAAAACTAATGAATAAACTAAAAAAACAAATTAAAATTTAGGTTTACGTTGAATTCAATCAAAGTTAACCTATCGCTCTCTATTTTATAAACAACACCATTCAACCGGCAAAAGTCCAGTCAAACGAAACATTTTTACGGTTCGCTAATTCGTGAACGAATCTAACAAATAGGCATTGGTGAAAACTGTACTTAAATTGTTGTAGCAAATCAAACGAACACACGTCAAAACACCCATATCTGATATGGTGCAAATCCTAATAAATAGAGTTCCATATCATCAACATCGAATAATTACAACATCAAATTTAATTTATCACTCACTCTTCCGCAACAAACACAATGTCCCTAGATAATGGTAAGTGTTTTCGTTAAAGTATTTTCTTATGTTTATCCATAATTAAAATACTTAATTTTTTATCTATAACGTTTGCCTGGTGGTACTTCTCTTTACAAAATTACATATTTTTAGAATTAGGTGTTATGTACAGCAGTTATTAATCTTGTTGACACGGTTGAACTATTTGTTCAACCAAGAATACCGCGAAACAATACAACACACAAATAATGAATCCTTCTAGTAAGTGGGTTCTCTTTTTTATGAAAGAGAAGAGGATAGGAAGTAAACATACCTACTGCAATGAAGTAGCGACGTACATATGTACGTTATTTTTATTAATAGGTATTTGCATGTAGTATGAATACATAACATTGGTTTAAATATAATTATGCTAACGTTAATCAAAACAAAAATATTGCAATCATGTCACGAATAGAAACGCCAGTTTAATTTATAAGTCGAAATAAATAAAATTGCACTATAAATGCAATCCAACTTAGCATCATGACACTCGACATTAACACATAGATGGAATACGTTCTAAGACGATGTGGTGTAACACGATAAAAATTGAAAAGTTCATAGCATTTTTAGCTGAACTCGACAACGCGTGATAGCAGTGTTCTATATGTACTATCAAATTATAATATGCGTTGTATTTATAACAGTTTTCTTTAGCATATACTTGAAAATTTTCGGATGACATAAAACTTTAATACAGAAAGCATAAGTCTGAAAATTTAAGATTTTTTTTAATGTAACGTAACATAATTTTTTGTTTCATTTTAAATTTTCACAAATTTGTACGTTAAAAGTTTACATAAAATATATTTTTATATGTCCGTTATCAAAGGACACAAAACTTCGCTCATTGAAGGATATTTAAAAAATTGGAATCACCCTTTCGTATTAAAATATAAACCAGACTGGGTTATAAATCATTTCGTCTTCCTTCTCCCTCATAATAACTAATACTGGCTTTCCTGAGGCGAGATTTTTGTATTTAAAATAAAGTTTATAGTTTGGTCATTTTCTGTAAATTCATTTAATTGTACTGTAAATATTAATTTTTCAATAATTTTTTCGATAAACTTCTCGTTGTGACATTTTCCTCTTTTAAAAGCTTCTTCTCGTTGAACTTGATCTGTAATCTGTTTCTAAACAATCAATTTAATATACGATGAACAAAGTCAATTCCTTATTTTACTTAAAGCTTTGATTTTAAATAAAATGAGGGATTGACTCAAAAATCATTAATTAATTTTGTATTGTATTAAGCACTTATGAACGTCAAAACTTAAAAAATAAGTTGTAAGAGTAGATAAAGTAAACATTTAAAACAAATGCCTTAAGTTTTATAATACAATAAGAAACATATAAGCAAGGCCATTATTGTATTAATAATTTAAACTAAAAGGGAAAAAAAACCTTGAGTCAAAAGCCTATTGCTTTACCAGTTTAAAATTTTATTACAAGATATCTACAATATATATTGTTTCAAACAAGCTTGCAGAGGACACTTATTGAAGCACGTGAAAAATTGTCTCCAGCTTAAAATTATGACTATAGGCTTACAAAATAAAGTTATATCTCATTTCATCTCATCAGACTGTAATAGTCCACTGCTGGACATAGGCCTCCCCTAATACACCCCTATCTATCAGGGGGTTTTTGGACCGTACCCCACCACGCTGGTCCAATGCAGGTTGGTGGGTGGATCGACTTTTTACATGCCCATCCGACGCGTGGATCATCTTACTTTTCAGACTCTTGGGTGATCGGCCCAAATTGCCCTAACCAACTAGGAAACAACAATGAAAATTTGTTTAGTCCCCGCAGGATTCGAACCCACGACCTCCGGTTTCTAAAGCACGCGCCCATACCATTAGGCAAAAATATATATTTCAGCCACTTATTTCAGCACCGAGTAAGATGTTACGCATAAATTCCATCAATCAGAATGTGCTTCCAAAGAATGTTTGTAAATGAGACAACGCCGTATGTTTTGTCATTTAACCATTGTCGTCAAAAAATCTTTTGATGGCATATTATTAACAATTCGGGTGATCGAATAAGGTCGAGAACAAAAACGTTTTCCGTGGTTCGTTAAAAAAATCTGCAGAAGGTATCTTTACGGTTCAAATTATACGGTTCAAAAGATTTTACATTTCAGGATTCATGAAACCAGTTTGCTCGAATTCAATTTCAAATTTAACACTATTTTTTTTAAAACTATCACTATAATTTACAACCGTATTTATAAAAAACAACTTTGGTAGTAATGTTAGAACAAGAACTTAATTACTGTGTGAAAGCTAACACTCGTTAAAATTGTGTTTCATCGATAAATTAAAAAAATATGATATTGCCCGCACTAACAGTTTAGTAAAGTATAATTGATATTTCATATAAATGGAAATATATATTACTTTAATACATAATATATAATATATTTTATGATTCATTATAATTTGTTGTACATTGATAATGGGAAAAGTTATTTTAATCACAATTTGTTTTAATAGTAATAAATAACTGGCGGAGCAATCATCTTCGGTATTGCGGTTTTACAGGCGTCCTACATGCCTTTTTTTTAAAGTTGTAGTAAATCGAACCGATGTCTAAACTGCGATCATGAGTTTTAAGGTATAAAAAAGATCTTGAAAACAACAATAACAAAATTAGACATAATAACATACATAAAAATAAGCTCCAAATTTAATACTAAACGACAGTATTTTTTATTGGGAAATTGGTCAAATACAGTGTTCATTGTATCCACAAAAAATAATAGATTATTTTCTTAAAAAAAAATTATATTAAGGTATATAAAGGTACAAATAAGCCCATTTCTTTATGGAAAGTAAAGCTATGTTAAGGAAAGTTGAGATTTACGTTGAATCAGAAAGGCATTTAATGAAACCCGATAAACCTTGAAGTCATAAATTGAATCGTTTATCAAGAAGTAGGCTTGGAAATTTGTGGAATAGAAAATATGCATTACTATAAAATTGCTCGTAAAATTATAGAGGAGAATTTTTCCACGAATTCCGAATATTTCTTATTAGAAAGCTAATGTTATTTATAGGTGTTATTATGTAAAAGTAACAATATAATAAAAAAATTATTCAGATTTTTTTCAGGATGGACTATTTTTGTACGTAATCCTAAAGTGATGGTGTAACATCGCGTTATAAAAGCATAACGGCGCGTAGAAACGCACACATTTTGGGAAATTGTCGCTTTGTTAAAAAAGACTCAAAAAACTCTTGACTCAGGCGTGGTTTATGTTTTTTTTTTTGCAATTTAGTTAAGCAAAGGTTATAAATACCTTCCACCGAATTGGTGAGTTGTACCAGGCAACCATTGTTCGTGTAAGTATAAGGAATAGCTATGAGAGGAGAGATCATGTTACCTTACTGCCGATTTATATGATAAACATTATGTTATAAACCAAATAAATCATCATCATCATCATCATGATGATGATGATGATGATGATGATATGAAACCAAATAAATACACACTGTTAACAGCAGTACAAATAATTCTATATGAATGTGTAAATTTACCTTGCTAGACTTAGGTATAAAAATATGCTATGCTGTTAACGCACGTTATCATATTTGTTAAGAATGTAACTTTGTATTTTTAACTTCATAGTTTTATATAAATTTAGTTTACTGATAGGGCCTGACTTGTGCGAACAATTAATTAATGTCTCTTCTTAATGATCGTGTAAATTAGTAACTATTATGCTGTCAATTTAATGTTAAATGCGAAGAATCATATTGTTATGAAACATTATTTTCAATTAAGATTTACGAGCTTTTAACTCAAGTGCACTAATTAGTATCTTTTGCTGCGTACAGATATTATTAAAAATTAAATACTGTAAATTTTATTAACATAAAAGTTATTAATGATTTTGCTGTAATATGAAGTCAATAACCTGTACACGACAACTCATTAACTAATAAGAAGCTTATGATTTTTTTTTATTTATATATTTTTTCCACATGCCATCTATTAAAGTATGAATTGATTTATCGAACGTTTTATTCAAGGTTTGTAGTTACCAGACGTAATCGCTATTATGTAAGTGATATGTTATGTACTGCCTCCGTAGCCTAGTGGTATTGTGCCTTAGAAACTGGAGGTAGTGGGTTCGAATCCTGCGGGGACTCAACAAATTTTCATTGTTGTTTCCTAGTTGGTTAGAGCACTTTGGGCCGATCACCCATTTGTCTGGAAAGTAAGATGATCCATGCGTCGGATGGGCATGTAAAAAGTCGGTCCACCCACCAACCCGCATTGGACCAGCGTGGTGGGATAAGGTCCAAAATCCCCTAATGGATGGAGGTGTATTAGGGGAGGCCTATGTCCAGCAGTGGACTATCACAGGCTGATGATGATGATGATGATGATATGTTATGTATTAGGTTAAAAAAATATTTTTATTTATAACCGGATGCATAAATTTCTGATAATTTTCTGCATTCTTCATTTTTGCATTCGTCGCATGCAACATAAACATCTTGCGTCTTAAACTGCTTCTAACTAAAAATATATAATATGAAACAAAAAAATATATTATTAGCTTAAGTTTTTATTCATTCTTCATTTTTCTTAATTTGAGCATCATTGTTCATTTTATGTAGGTCAGAACTTAAGTTTTACTGCACATTATTATAATAAGCATCTCAGATGTTTATCAGTAATTAAAGTTAAGCGACGAGCCGGGTCGATGCCTACGGCACTGGCGAAATCAGTGACTGACGTTAAAAACAACATAAATGTTTGTCAAAAAATAAAATTTAAATACTCTATATTAAATTAACTTTTACCGATTTTTTTGCGCATATACATTATACAGGAGACCGTTTTCGAAACCCGTTTTTGAACCTACTGATCGCGACATCCTTGAAGCTATAAAACCGATTGACTTGAAATTTGGTATAAATTACTCTTTTGCCAAGTAGAGATCAGCTAAGAAGAGTTCTATGAAATCTGCACAGCAACATGTTGCAGGTGTGTTAGTTTTATATATTTATTTCGAATTTCTTCCAAAAGTATTTAAATTGTAGTGAGACCTTGCAGTTTTAGTACTATAAATACCCTATTTAGTTATAAATATGGTTGAATTATTTCAAATATCATCTTAATATATATAAATTTCGTGTCACGATGTTTGTCCGTGATGAAATCCTAAATTACTTAACCGATTTTCGAATATAGTTACTCACAATGTACAGTTTAATCCAACTTAAAAAAAAGAGTAGCTTACAACTTTATTTATAGTCGCAATATTGTTTTATTGCAATTTATATTTCTATTATTATTTTATGCAAAATGTTTGTTACAAAACGATCGTGACAGTAGGTGACATTTTTTTTAATGGCATAGGCAGACGAGCAGTCGGGCCACCTGATGGAAAGTGGTCACCGACGCCCATGGACATTAGTAATACCAGGTAACCAACGCGCTGCCTATCGTCATTCCGTTCTGAGCCGCCGGCCAGTAGGGACCTCTCGTGCGTTCCCGCATGAGTTCGTTATTCTCGCTTACGTGGTACAAAGTTAGTTGGTTTGTGTAATAAGTGCTCGCAGGCAGGTTTCCGACTTAACTGTAAGTAGTTACACACATACACAAAAAAGCCCACGTGGCTTTTATCTTATAATTTAACTTGTGCTTGCTGCATTAGGTGGCAGCTAGGTACACACCTAGTGTTCCTAAAGCACTTTCACTTGTTTAATAGGCACACACCTCCTCGCGCAGGTGGGAGAGGGCTAGAATAGCTTACACCGTGCCGGCGGGGGTCGCCCCAATGGCTAAAATGGACGATTACGATCCCGCAGACCACCGCGATGCAATAGATCATTATTTCCGCGAATCCGCCCCGGAATATTGGGCCAAAATCCACGCTGGTTACCGTCGCCTTGTATTTGAAGGCAAAGCCACCGCGTCCGCCACCATACCCGGTAGGCCCAAAAAATCGCCCACGCCGTAATTGCAACCCAACCGGGACCGTAGCCCGGTAAGCACACCTGCCCCGTGTCATTATCTTTCGGCGCAATCAGACGCCGAAGACAAACCCCGGCCCTCGAAATTAGACTTCGAACCCACGACCGTGTCAACAAACGCCGCCAACATAGCCGACTCAGATGGTTTTACCACCGTGCGATCGCGTAAAAAGGGCAGTTCGAAGAGCGAAGTTCCGTTCCGCTAATACACGTATAGGCATACGGGTCAACGTAAAGACCTCAGATGACTTCCGCGCATTAACCCAATACCTCCGCGAGGGTAAAATCGCGTTTCACACTTTCGCTCTGCCGACGGAAGACCGACTCCTTCGAGTCTTCATTAGGGGAGTTCCGAAGGAACTTGAATTAGACGAGGTCAATGCGGATCTCAAACGCAAAGGATACCCCGTGCATAGGGTGCGCCGCATGCGCCACTCATGCCATAAATTTCAAATGGACCTACTCATGGTCGAGCTTGATCTTTCCCCCGAGGGAAAATCAATATTCAATGTTCAATAAATATGTAAATTAACCGGTTTACGGGTCGAAACTCCACGCAAGACCGGCCTAGTCGCGCAGTGTCATAACTGCCAACATTTCTGGCACACAACGCGTAACTGTTTCGCGCGTGCATGTTGTGCAGGCCAGCACAGCACTCCGGAGTGCCCAAGGCCAAAAGATTCGGTCGAGCCACCCGCGTGCGCAAATTGCGAAAGCGTAGTTCACCCGGCTAGTTACAGGGGTTGCTCGAGAGCACCCAAAAAACAATCGTAGCCATCTGCCTCACGTTTCGCGAACTCCGCGAATTCCGCGGTTACAAAGCCGAGCTTTGTCCCTGCAACTGCACCGGCAGTTAGTGCATGGACAAAGCCAGTCGTAATTAAAAAACCCGCCGCCGTCCCTAATGCTGCGGCGGCAACAATCAGTAAGGGAACCGACCAGGTGGGTCCCACAACAGCGAGCAATAAACTTCCACCTGCGCCCGCCGCGCAAATCACGTCACACAAAGGGCCCAGTAATTACATCCGTCCGCCGCCCGTTGACTTAATCTCGAAATACTTCGTATTCGCACTAAAAGTAAACACTTCTAAATTATACGATTAGGACCATAAAATGCACCTGGCAATCGGCCCAGTTGAAAAAATAAACGTCTTGCACGCTCACGCCCAAATCTTAGACGCACTAAGAAAATTTAAATAAGAACCGAAACAGACAAACAAGTAGGTTAACCGTTTAAGATGGCTACCAACTTAGGTAGGGCAAAACCACGCTCTCTAGTCGTATCGTTTTTTGACGCAAACGGCCTTAAGAAGCAGCGATCCGAAATCGCTAAATACTTGCAGGATTATAGTATAGACTTATTTCGTTACCTTTTGTAAGAGACCTTTTTAAAACCGTCAATTGCCAATCCTAGAATCAGTGGCTATAACATAATTAGAAACGATAGGTTGTCAGGACCGCTGGGTGGTACACTATACTATAAGATAATACCTACACTAACTAACTTAGAGGGGACAGCGTGTCAGATTGCACTCACCGGCCACAGGCCGCATGTACTTGTTTCCGTGTATCTGTCCCCAAGTAAGAAGTTACTTAGATCCGACCTAGAGCTGGTTCTCGGCCTAGGTCCATCAACCATTATCACAGGCGACTTAAATAGCAAACATCCCGACTGGAATTGGATTACGCCAAATACAAATGGCAATAAATTGCTGGAACTCGAGGAGCCACTCAACATAAACATAATAGCTCCCGGGACCCCAACTAGATACTCAGACTCAGGCATAGGCGCTCCTAGCACTAAAGACCTGCTATTAGTTAGAGACGTCTCGCTCGATGTCGTATCGATAGAGTCACTCTGTGAGTTAGACTCTGACCACTTGCCGGTCTTATTCAAATTGGGCCAAGGAGCCGGTGCGGTCCCTACGACCAAAACCGTAACAAATTGGCATTGTCTTGAACGCAAACTCAAGGCTATGGACCCCCAAAGTTGCTCTAACCTACCGGAGGTTATTGATAGTGTAGACAAAGCGTATATTGCCATCAACAGTATCACAACGCATATCTCATCAGCCATCGACAACCCCGAAAAGACAGTCAAGGTTTCGGGCGACGACAACTTTGGCTTGCCGTTCAGTATTCGATGTCTGATAAGAGAGAAAAATGCACTCAAGCAGGCGTTTTATAGCCATCCGTCCGAGTCAAACCGATTTCGCTTTAGGAAACTTCAGTTAGAGGTCAGAGACAGGATAGAATTACACCGCAAAGAATCGTGGTTAGGTCTGACGGAAGACTTAGAGCCATCGCACATTGCCTATTGGCAGTTGGCTCGACGTATGAAGTCGGATCCCCGCGACGCCATGCCGCCATAATCAAAGCCAACCGGGGGCTTGTTAGCTTTCGATGACTTCGAAAAGGCCGAATGCTTAGCCGATACGCTAGAAGAGCAATGTACGCTATCTTGCGCACACGCCGATGCGGCCCACCTATCGGAGGTGGACCGTCTAGTCGAACTTAGGGCTGCCTTACCACCAGAGAGCGGTAATTTAAAGCAAGTGACCCCGGAGGAGGTTCGCGATATTATTAAGGGTCACAAACCCCGGTCGGCACCTGGCCCAGACCGTATCTCAAATAAAACTCTAGAATTAGGAGAAAGGCTTTGTTCGTTTTGACCAGACTCTATCACCTAACGAATTCTCACAGTAAAATGTCACTCAAACGTAAACTTCTATTGTACAAAATATGCATACTTTCGCTCACGCATCCTCCACACTCCTAAAGCAACTACAAGTAGTTCAAAACAAATTCATCCGCCGCGCCACCGGGGCGCAGTGGTATCAACGAAACGTAGATTAACACAGCGACTGCAAATTGCCAACACTCCGCGAGCACTTTAAAAAGTTAACTCGCAAACACATACATAAAGTAGTCAACCACAGCAACCCTCTGCTGGTAAAAGCAGCAACGTATACGGCCGATCCAAACGCGTCTAGTCAAAAGCGTAGACCGCAAAACGTTCTCCTCGACCCGGTCGAGGAAGGGGTGGCTGAAACTCCGGACCCAACGGGGGTCCCGATATCAGACCCTACACACCCCACGAGTTGGGATAGCACACACTAACCTGTAGTTCGCCCTCGCTTACGAGCACAGCGACAGACACACACCGCGTATACTAGATACACCCGCGTTCCAGGGCGGTTCTCACCGCCCCCAGCAATGGATTAATACAGTCGCCAGACCGTCGGCGTCCCGGTCCGTAAACCGATCGTCGACGATACTTAGGAGACATAAACTAATGCCTAACTCACGTACCTTCGTGACACACACGTGTTACACCTAGTTCGTGGGGACGGGAGCTTCTCGCGAACTCTGTGTTAGATGAAGCTTACTAAAGACATGAGTCCGGAAGCATAACTTCAAGAATAAAAACAAAAGCTGCCTATCGTGAGACACAGGGTGTTAAGTCTTGTTTACCCAGTAAATACGCTGGCTACGGTGCCCTTCAAACCGAAACACAGCAGTGTTTTCACACTACTGCTTCGCGGCCGAAATAGGCACCGCGGTGGTACCCACCCAGACGGTCTCCTGTAAAAAGGGGACCTACCACCGGTCTAATGACACACACATCGCATTGGACCAGCGTGGTGGGATACGGTCCGATACGATACGATGATTCTTTTGTATAGAATTTTGCACAGATCGATCTATAAACAGAAGGAACATTTGGATTAATCGTCTTCAGTCTTTCCACTTTAAACATCAATCCAATTAATTTTTATACCATTTATTCTTATTGTGTTATTTTTATTTCTTCGAGGTAACTGTTTTTTTATAAATGACATTTATCTAAGAAGCCATGAGTGGTCCTCATAACTGATATTCTCTTTCCGTTTATCTTAAGCCCTTAAATTATTTTTACAATGTAAAATAAGTAAATTCTAGCCGCAGCAACGCGTGGCAGGGTCTGCTAGTATTTTATATATTCAGGTTGAACGTTACTCTTAACGTCAGTGTCAGTGATGCTTATTACCTAAGCAGCTCTAGGCGTATGAACTTAATGAGATCGCTATTATTTCAAAGTAATTACAATATTGAGATTAACCTTAAGCAATTTCCATAAGTACAGCGAATATGATAAACCAGTTTTAAAAATAGTTTGGTAAATTCCGTGATGATATTTCTATTTCAGTAAAATATCAGAACGCAATCTGTTTTTATTTCAAATGAATGAAAATTTTAAGTCATTGTCAGTTACCTGGCATTCAAATGATTTGGTTGGCTGCACTTTGTTTGGATAAATGGTTTAAATGTCAATGGAACAAACACAAACATATGAGTATTACACGCGTATAAAAATTTTTGTCAAAAACCAAACATATGTATTTAAGACATGTAAATCGCACGTGAATCACGTAACTAAAATGTAAATAATTTTATGTTTTTATAATGATTGTTTGTATAGTTGTAAGATAAATTGTTTAGTTAAATTTACTATAGGGCGCCGATTCCAAAGTCATTGAATCCAAAGATATCACATTTTATTTTTATAATTTGCTGTTCTGTACCGTACGCTATTTTTTATGCGCATATGCGTCCAGTTCTTTTGTATATATATGAAAACGGTTTATATATCTTTTATTTCTATTACTTATGTCACTAAAGCAGTAAAAAAATCTAAATACGAAATAAAATTAATAAAAAATGCCGTTTAAGTGGCAACAAGTACACTTCGGCAATTTGGAAAAAAAAGACTCACACTTGAAGTAATTAAAAATTTTAAAAAAGCCTTAAATATCTTAATACATTTGAAACCTGATAATTAATCATATGTTTAAAGATAGCCTTTTATTAGTGATGGAATTTTAAAGACTATCAAAATGGTCTAGAAAACCGGGACTGTCTCTTTATATAGAGGTCAGTTGGTATTCCAATCATCCAAGTAAATATCATCGGTTGATTTTTAGATCTAGTATAAGAGTTAATATGCGGGCCAATGCTCACATGACTAAATATCTCACATGCGTTGTTATCAGGTTAAATAATCATTGTAACTCCTAGTTTAATGACTATAAAAAGAGATATCTTATTGAGTTTTTATCTGATGACATAGCCTGCAAATGCCTGCCATCCGTTAGAGCTCATTTCTGTACTTATTGTTTGTTTACTCAAGTTAAAATATATATTTAAACTCGCTTATTAAAATGTGAACTAATTAAAAGTAGCTCAGATATTTTTATTGATGTCTTTTTAATCTTATGACATATACCTGTTTACTGCTATGTACCTCCTTAAGACAATTCATTGTAATATCTGACTTTTTTATTTACTATTCACTGAGAATATACTTAATTAGTCCATGTAATACATTGACTAATTAAGTGTTGTTTGCTTTTTTAATGTTGATGTAGACTTTTTAAATAATTTTATAGCTAGGCAATTTTATGCTGACTTTAACTCTATAAGACAATTTTCGTTCTTAATATTGACTATTATTATTTCTGATATTGAGCTACAGAGCGTTAATTCACTGAATTACCAAATAATCATTAATCAGTTTCTTATACTGCTTACTCCGCCAATGTAAAGACTATTAGCTTAAGATGAATTATTTATGTAGAGCTTTAGCCTTAGAACGTTTTAACCTACTATCGACGCTAATTATCTTCTCTTTTCAGACATCTGTGATTAACATTCTTCCAACTCAGAACCATATTACCAAGCTTTCCCATGGGGTTCGGTTCATCCACTCGAAATTTACAACAGAATAACAGCTTAGTTACCGCAGAGCCACTGGCATCTTACCTCCACCACCCAAATGGTAAACTGGATTCTGAGGATGAATTAGTTGTCAGTAACTTGGCAAACGGGAAAACCTTTTTACACGCCCATCCGACGCATGGATTATCTTTCTTTTCAGACAATTGGGTGATTGGCGCACATTGTCCTGACCAACCAGAAAACGCCGATAACACAAAGCTTTTCCCCATGGGGTTCGAACCCACGCTCTCCGGTTTGCAAAGACATCATCATCATCACCATCAGCCTTTGATAGTCCACTGCTGGACATAGGCCTCGCCTAATACACCCCTATCCATTAGGGGGCTTTGGACCGTATACCACCACGCTGGTCCAATGCGGGTTGGTGGGTGGACCGACTTTTTACATGCCCATCCGACGCATGGATCATCTTGCTTTTCAGACAATTGGGTGATCGGCCCAAATTGCCCTAACCAAGTTTTTTTGAGTCCCCGCAGGATTCGAACCCACGACCTCCGGATTCTAGAGCACACGCCTATACCACTAGGCTACGGAGGCAGTATTGCAAAGAACAGGTCATTACTACGCAGAGTTATTTATTTATTTATTTATTTAATCTTTTTGCACTATAAAGTATACACTGGCAGGCTTAATGCCTTAGGCATTTGCTCACAGTCAACCTTAGGAAGGTTACGAAAATTACACTAGTAAGCATTGCCAGACTATAACTTACACATTGTGAAGTAAGATTGGAATAACATCATAATTTCCGGTAATGAAACTTAATCTTATATTCGTCATAGCATATCTCAATATAAATAATAATAATAACTCGTTTAATCAATCCAGCACACAAGCTAAAATTAAAAAAAAACACATACAAATATAACACATGAAAACAGAATTATTCCAACGATAAAAAAATAAAATCAAACTATAAAACCGTAATTAAGAAAAAAATAATAAAAGGCACAGGGTTTAAGACAAGTTTGAACATATAAATCTGTAGCAGTAAGCAAAAAAAAAAGAAAAAGACGATGTAAACAAGAAAGAAATATCAAAAACAAAATTATACATTTTAAAATTACTTATAACTAATTACATATAATTAATTATATGTAATAACATAAACATAAACTAAAATTATATGTAACTAATAGTTAATACGAAAACCCTATGACTGTAAAGTATACTACGATGCTGGATCGATAAGGTTCCAGCTCAGCCTTATGTTGGCATGGGCCAACGCTGGTATTCTACTAATAGCTAATTGAAACTAACTTAAACTACATCTACCCATATATTTATGCCATGTAGTCTCTATAATGCTGACACTTTACGTTCTAGGAATGGCAGAAGTTAAAACAAAAAGAAAAAAAAATACAAAAAAAAGAATAACGTGTTCATTAGAGAAGTAAATAAAGTCATCTCTTAAAACTCCAACGTTAAGATAAATGGCAATTGATCCCATAACTAAATTTTAATAAAAAGAAAATAATAAAAATTTGTAACCTATTCACAGCAGCAAAATACATATTACATTAATATAAATACACATAGAGATACATATAATATAATTAAATATATATATATATATATATATATATATATATATATTTAATTTAGGTGAGGCCTATGTCAAGCAGTGGACTATCACAGGCTGATGATTGATGATGTATATATATATGTGTGTATATATATAAATACATATATATATCAATAAAAAATACACATATTTTGACGTTCAAGTAAAACTCTACTCTACCGAAGCCTCTTTCAAAAGACGTTTGCGCAGTTTGCCTTAACTAACGTTACTTGTAGCCATTCTGATCTCAAGAGGTAGCCTATCAACATAAGAATATATTGAATATGAAAAAACTTGTGAACTTAATAAGTACGGTGAATACAGACATAAGAGAAGACAGTTATTTGACGAACGAAGATCTTTAACACTAGGTTTCAGCGAAATTTTGGAATAAAGGCGACATATAAGTAGCGAAGAAGGAAAATTGAAGAATAGAAAAGAGATTAGTGAGAGCCCTAATCGCTCGTCATGGTGGAATAGGTAGCCATTTAATTTTTTTCGATATGACGACACGTGGTCATATTTTCCAAGATTATTCAATCTTCAAAATAACTGCATTCGATTTGTATTCAGAAATCGAAATGCTTATTTTCAAGCCGGTCAACTTTATGGAGTTGATCTGCATACAGGTCAAAGTAGCACACGTCACCATAGTCGATCCAAGTTTTATTAACATTATTAATACAAAATTTTAATTTGTTGCTTATCAATAATTATTTACTATTACTAAAAATATTTTTTTTTCGCTATTATTTTAACTAAGTATTTAATTTTAATATAAATATGAGGACCAATAGAGAAGATACAATTTACCATAGAACTTAATTAATACATTAGACCTCCTGTTAAAACTAGTTTAAGAAACATAAATAAGTTAAAATAAAGTTGTAAGGGTTTGTATACTGCACAATCGTGAATTTTGTGCGGTTTGTTTACAAACAGAATAACTAATTAGAGTATACTCCAAAATAATGTAGTTTTAACACGCGATTAAAGTCTTATGGTTTTTAAGCCTAGCAATGGAATTATATAGTATTTTTTATACAGATACAAAAAATAACTGTCTCCCTTAGCCAGTGGATGGGCGTTGCTTAAAACCGGAGGTCGTGGTTCGAATCCTGCGGGACACAAAACTTTTCATTGTTGTTTCCCTAGGTTGTTAGGCAATTGGGCGATCACCCAGTTGTCTGAAAAGTAAGATGATCCATGCGTCGGATGGCATGTAAAGTCGGTCCACCCACCAACCCGCATTGGACCAGCTCCCCATGAAAGGGGTGTATTAGGGGAGGCCTATTCCAGCAGTGGATTATCAAAGGCTGATGATGTATGTATGTATGTTATGTACAAGAAAAATAAAACGGAAAAATGGAAACTAGCACCAAAAAGTAAAAATTCATTAAGATAAAGTGCATTTATTTTTAATGACCCTTTGGAACTCCTAATTTTTTGACTTAATTACTTTTAGAGTTTCACATCAGACTGTGTTAACAACAATTTTTTTTATTATCTTACATTGCTCTAGTATTTCACTATTGTAAAACAGCGTCGCTAACAATAATTGGTAAAACATCGGTAATTAGGCGTAAGAGTATTGCAAAAGTATCTATTTAGTGTATAAACCATATAGTCTTTGATTGCTTTTAGCTAAATCAAAACATGGCTTCAAGGACCTCATTAACCTTCAAAGTTGCTGAAATCGAGCGAGATATTAACAATTTAGATCAAGTCAGTAATGTACCAACATAGTTCAGTTATTGTAGTCCTAGGAAACAGTGCAGAGCATAATTAATAAATTAAAATTTAAACCCACGCATAATACCAATGCTGGCTGTAAAGATAAAATATTCATTTTGCATAGGTAGATCAGATTAAAAATAATTAGTAAAAATTAAATCTGGAAACCCCTTCAGCACTGACAAGAAGACGCATGACAAAAACATTGAGGCACAAGTAAACAATTTCTCACTCACTCTCGTCATTTACTTAGATAGAGGAAAAACTTCACCTAGATGCGAGGTAGTTATAAAGGCTTTGCTGACTGTGGCATTAAGTTAACTTATAATATACAAGTTAGCAAAATAATACCAAGGAAAATGTAACGAATGCATCTAATGTGAAAAAACATTTCACATTATTTACGTTTTATTTTGTATGTTGAAAAATAACTACGCACAATTGTATTTAACATAAGTGAAATTTAAACAAAAAATTTGACTGAGTACAAACAGCGTATATTTATTTGCAATATAAACGTAAGTCTGTACAAAATTTCCTCGCAATTTCTGCCACCGCGTTTTAAATCTTTGATATCTATATATAGAATGATGCATTTAAAATTCGCTTCTTACTGTACTACTTAAAACGCGTTTAAAAATACCTCATTACAATTTATAACGATATTTACATTAAAATGCTTATTGTAGGGTTATTATGGAAATGAATGGAAAATATATGAACTTTCACCATGTCGCCAATTTAAAATGCTTCTTAAGTTCTACAACAAATGATTATATATTTTATTGATATTATAAAGTATGTAAATGAATAAAATATTTCACTTTAGCGATATAACAAACGTAAAAATGGTGGCCAGCGGGTAATGATTTGTAACTCTTTTTTGTATTAAAATTTAATGGAGAAGGGTGAATCGAGTTTCTTAACTGTCCTTCAATTATCCAAATCCTGTTTTTAGCTTTTATATTTCTTTGTTTCTGTATTATACAAAATAAATAATATACATATTTTGATACAAACACTGAAATTTCAATAAAATTGTCTCAAGCTTTGAAAATATCAAATTTTATCTTTAACAATTATTACATAATTATCATGCGAATATCTCTATCGTTTAGTTTATTCTCCTTCAATGCATGTATCATAACCATCTTTACTGTTTAATTTAATAACATACTTGAATGTAACTTTTGAATTTGCTGACATTATGAGTTATCAATTAATTTTCAGTGTTGTTTCCTAGATGGTTAGGACAATTTGGGCTGATGACCCAATTGTCTGAAAAGTAAGATAATCCATGCGTCGATATACATGTAAAAAGTCGGCCCACCTACCAACCCGCATTGGACCAGCGTGGTGAGATACGGTCTAAAGCCCCTTATTGAATATAGGTATATCAGGGAGATGTCTATGTTTAGCAGTGGACTATCACAGGCTGATGAAGATGATGATGATGAATTATCGCAATAATAATAAAGACCTTTTTTTATACGTTTCTTTTCATAGGCTTTGTGTAAATCTTCTTTATAAGATTACCTGCTACGCATAATGCCTTTGCTGCGTGGTTAAAAACCGAAAGTCAAGGGTTCTGATTTTGTGGTAAATAACCCTTTTGTAGTTGTTTTCTCATAATGACGAAGTTTTAATTAACCCTCTCAAAATAGCTTTAAATAAATAGGATAGTTAATTAGATTACTTGCAATGGGTCATCCAATTTTAGGTTGTTGATTTTTTTTAATATTTGGGTATTACACAAAGCAATAACAATGTAAAATTGTGCGTGTACTAGCGTACCTGTAAAATAAGTGAAACTTTTTATGTCGTTATTTTTCAAAAATTGTTTCTACGCAACTTTACGAAGTTGGTTAAATAAGTTAAATAGATAAAGTTTAATAAAGGCTTTGTATCAGACATAAATACTTATTTCACTTTATTATTACTATAAAATTATTATTAAATTTCATTAATTGTAATAGAACTATTACATAATTGATGTCGTTATTATATATTTGTGTTATTAATTTATTAATAAAATGTTACACTAAATTTTTTCCAACCCGATAAAGAAGATTACTTAAATTATCCGTATTTTTAACAATGATAACGTAGAAATCATTTTTACGTTTACGAAATTTGATAACACATGAAGTTAATGCATTAATTACAAAAATTAAGTATTTCCTATTATAATTTCCGTAATTTAATTTTAAAAACATCCATCTAGTTAAATATGAACCAAACACTTAAGTATTTAAAACGTTATAAAATTTACATAGATGGCGTTAAATCTTAATTTTATACAAAAAAAGATGGCGCGTAACGAAAAAATGTTACACTAAATTTTTTTCCAACCCTGATTAAGAAGTTTCACTTCAATAATTGCAGTAATAATATAATAAAGTGCAGTTTAAATAAATATACAGATACTGGCATATAAGATTCGTAAATTAAATATTAAAACGGACAAATACATGAAAATTAAGCTTCTAATATGTGCCATATTTTGATGTCTCGTGTGCCAAAAGTTCAGAAAGTATTTTATTAAAGAAGCGAATGTAGTTTGTAGTAACTTTGACTCGTAACAAATTTTCATTATCGTCACAAAAATCATTTCTTTTCAATCTTACACTATTTTTTTATGTAACGGTATAGAGAAAAAAGTTGGCGTTGCGGTTATAAATCCTTGTACACAAAAGAGGATTCAACATTCTTTGAGAGTCCTTACGCCTTGGAGATATAAAAAAGCAGACTGTTTCAGTATTTCTATGACTGCCCTTTAATAAAGGCCTTCATATATGTATTCAAAGCATATTTCTAAGTCACCACGAGTAAGGATTAGGTTTTGGTGTTATTTCGAAAATGAGAAAACTATTTCCGTCAACTGCAAATTTCTTTGCGTTTCTCTGATTTAAATCAATTTATCACCGATTACTACATAGGAGTAAAAATACTTGTAATAAAATAACACCTCTTAGCGTGAAAAAAATCAAATTGAAGTTCGGTCCCCGAAAATGCAGCTCTGAAATTTCTATCTCTTCCATTGTCATTTTAGCAGCGCTATTGGAAATAGCCTACGTATTCGTTATCCTAAATCACATACTAACTTAGCCTTTCGCGGCAGTAGAAATGCGTATTGGTTCTACTAAACTAGTATTTATTATTATTTCAAGGTTAAAGTCATTATAACTGTGGTGATTATGTTAATAGTGGCCGTCAGCAATTACACACGATAAAAATTCCGGGCCTCTCTGTCTTTTTAGTATGAAAAACTTTAATTGGTATTTAAACAGTTCTTGTTGTAATAACCTTGTTATTTGTTTATAAAATAATGTTTATCATATATTAATGTTATTTAATTACAATCACTACTTGAGTAAAGTTTATTAAGGGCGATTTAATGATTTTTTCGGGCGCCTTACGTATAAGGCGGCGTAAAATCATTAAAAAATCAGCCTTGTTCCCAAAATGTTGTGAGCGTAGATTTCCTCTTTTTTCAGGTCTGGTTATATCGTATCAAAAAGTATACAAATATAGTGGTTATACAACGATCTTAATCATACTAAATGTGCTTATGGATAACATTAGGTCTACCAAAAAAAAAAGTGAATTAGATAATTAAGTCTCACACTTTAACTTGGTGGTTTTTGGCTATTAGTTTTACTGTTGCAACCACTTGAACGGTTGTATTAGTTTCCTCGTGTAATTTTTATTTTGTGTCATGACGTATAACAATAACGTTATACTTTAACCTCCAAGTGTTATACGTCAAATAAGAGTGTTGATGAAAACTGAAAGGAATTGTCAAAATTGACGTACACCAACAATTAAAACTTATACAATAAATACGACAGACTTCAGATTCAAGCAAAGTTTTGTAATTTTTGTGATCCTCGGCTACGTACGCCCGTAATCTACGGGTCTCATAAAAGTTATACCAAAAAAACGTAATTAAACGCGATAATAACCGGAAAATTGCTACATTAGTAGGATAATCCAAACAAAAATATACAGGTAACATATGATATACAAATGTCATATGTATGTATTGCTCATTTCAATATTAAGTTTATCCCCTCAAACACATTTTTTTATTTTGAATTTTTTTTCCGAATTTCTGTACTCAAAATAATACATTCATCAAATTATCTATTTGGTTCCAAGCTTTCCACTAAAGTATAAAAATACTAAAACAAAGCCTTAGTTTGTTTGTACTGAGTTTCATAAAATAATTAACGTCAATAAGTACGCAACCTCATGTAAAAATTCTTGTGGTTAATTTTTTATTTGAATACATTGAAGTCCTGTAATTGGTGTCTATTGGTGTGGGTAATCGGTATCTATTACATATTGTCCTAACAAACTCAAATAACACAAAGTGCCCTGCGAATTCGAACCCACGACCTTCGATTTAAAAAGCAAGGGCGAATACCGATCGGATACGTACCAGCGGACACGTGCTTCTTACTATAATCAAGTAATACCATACAGAGTCCATAAAAGGACTAAAATATTATCCAACTAGACATTTTTATGTAAAGATAAGATCGACCAACGATAACGAGCCTTCAGTGAATCCTAATACCGTACAGTTAAATTTAGTGCTTCATAAAATTAAGAAGCAACAGTATTAAATAAATTTTAGTTAACCTAGAAGAAGTTTTAGGCAAACAATTCTGAAGATAACATTAAAACCTTCTTTATGTGCCCTTAAATTAAATTGAATTATCCTTTTATAATATTAACGGTATATTTTTCAGTTTTAATGAATAATGTTATTTAAAATTTTACACCATCCATATCCTAGAGATATTGGCCTCTGCTTTACAAATAGGAGGTAGTGGGTTTGAACTCTACCGGTGATTAACCTTGTGTTATCTTTGTTTTCTAGTTGGTTAGCTTGGTGCACCGATCACCCCCCGATTAGAATTTACGACACGTCTTTGTCGTAGTGGCGGGACTCAGTACCTGCAGTCTGGTCAAGACACGAGGGAAGGCGCTAAGAGGAACCCGGCTTGCTTAAAGAGTAAGACCAGCAAAACTAGTCAGAAGCCAGCTTTAAATTCGCTCTGGAGTGTGTGGGAGACGGGTCGAAGGTAGTATGCGTTACGACCAGCAGCCCTTCGCAGCAAAAGTGAAGTCGTGGAAAGGTAAAGTCTTGACTTGGAGGGGTCGCACCGCAAATACGATGTGGATAGGATATTTGGTAAAGACTTATATATATCTTTTCCTATCACAGCCAAAATGGGGCTAGCGGAGGAGTTAAACATTGAAGCAGGGTATTAACCTTGTAGGAAAAAGGATCTCCAGGTTCTCAAATATTTGGGCCAAGTGCGTTAATTGTGTGCTTAAATTTGTGAATATTAAAAATTAATAATCAATTTGAAAGCATGATATATTACGTAATTTTGAAACAAAACCTTAAGCAACAATTCCATTACCAGATTGTATTAATATTTAAAAAATATATATATAAACTTTTAAATATATCAATAGCTAAACGAGCTGCCTAGATATTAGTTAATAGTCTTATTTTCTTTTCTGCGCAGCTGCAGAGCTTAGTTTACTTGCCAGCCTAATAATATGGGGGCTCCATGGCAATTTTGAATGTATAGTTATTCCTAGAAATAATGTTTTTCTTGATTCAATTTGTCTTCCCATCCATAGCCACTTCAAATTTATTGTGCTTCACGTTTGGAATCATGAATCTAATACATTTTGTTTTTTTTTGTTTAATAGCAAGTTATTAACACCAAACCAATTCGCTACACTTCACTATAAGGAGGTATATTATTACACATAGTAAGTCGTTTATATAGATGATGAAAAGAAAATTTCCGAAAGAATGGATCCGCGTTTGTTGGAAATATTCTTCTTGCATATTTACCGGGGCCCCGAGAGATCTTTTACCATTCACGTCAACCCATTAAATTCAATGGCTCGAGCACGAAGAAACAAGGTTTAGCGCGGCATTTTCTATACCATAGTGACGTTATTTCCTGACCAGTCTCATGGTTCACGCTATAAAAAACCTCTTTGAGATTACAGAAGATGCCTTAAGCCCTGGCGATGCTTCCCAATCCTCAAAAATGCTTTTAACTAGCCTGATACCTGCGTCAGTTGTTAAGCGACCCTTATCTATAAGGCCATTAAAATGTTTAAGCAAATGTTATGTTTTGAAAAACTCCTTTGAAACTTAAAAGTTTTTCAAATAATTTACTAAGAGTAGGCGGTATTGATATTGGATGGATCGTATTACATCCTGTTCGGAAAATGGAAGCTCTGACCCGAGAACCGGCGCAAGAAACTCAGTTTTTAAAAATTTACAAGATTTTTTTTCCTTTTTTATCAAATTTACAAGATTTTACATCACAAATTTTATTACTTTTAAAATAGCCTGGAGGAAAGTTCATTAAGGCGTGTTATTATCAAGTAGTCATTTTACAATAGATATTTAAAACGTTTTTTAAAACGTTCCTTACAATTTTACATTTATTAACAGATAAAGCTAAGGTTTTCTAGGATTTTATTGGAGAAGAGTATGCATTGCCCCATAAAAGATTGCATTGTATTATTATATATTTTCATTGCATTCTTCGGAGCCCAGTTTTGGGAGGACTGATTTATCTTATTCCTAGTCATCCATTTATATTATAATATCACAATGTTTACAAAATTATTTTTATGTTTATGAACATCATAATATTTTCAATATTTATTGAAAAAATCATTACCTTTATCTTGTAAATTTTTCAGGATCTTTGGGGTCAGACTGCTCGAATCGGTCCTTTTAAAGCGAAAATAGTAACATTATTAACCCAGCTTTTAAACATTAAATCGATATGAACTTGTACCTCTTATGTAACATGTAGTTTTGTTAAAATGTAATATCTAAATGTATAACTACATCTCCGATAATTAAAATTATCTGTACATCCAATTTTAATTTTAAAAGTGCTCAGAACTGTTGGAAAAGATAAAAGAAAAGTTTTTCGAAAATAGTGAAGATCTTTGTCATTCTATAATGGTATCAATAATTTAAGTTGTTTAGAGTTGCTCTTAGACCTTCGAGTTTGACTGTTTAAGTCCAAGTAATTTTATTTAACTTATAAATTTTAATTTTCTTTGAATATAGAGATTTCCGTGTGAACAGACTTCTTTAATAACTTGAAAAGGCTTACATGTTGCAAAATAAAGGCTCTAGATTATATGTTTTTGCAATGTAAAGCTCACATAATCTTTGTTAGTATGTACCTCGGTAGCTGTTACCAAAATGCAAGAAAGTTAAAAAGATCTTTTAACAGACTCGATGTAAGACTTAAACATCCACGTTTTAAGCGCAAAAGGTATAAAGATAAATTTCGTACTGTATATAAAATAGTATCAGTTGCGAAGAAGTATATAATACTAAAACCCACTGACTACAAAATTATTACTTGGCATTATGAAATATTTTATAAACGCAAAGCATGCATATTCATTAAATATTAAGGCTAAATGTGACAGGTTTTTATTTAAAACTGCCACCTATGCATTACTGAATTTAACGGATGCTTGATTTGCAAACCCTCAAAATTAATTAATTTTGGTCCATACAAATGTCAACATAACAATTAACAGTCACTAAATTTGCGAATTATTACCCACGGAAGAATTGAAGAACCGGATCAACGATGTATGATGTTTTTTAACTTTTATACTTATACTTTTAGTATAAAATAATAAATATTTAATAAAATGCGGAGGCAGTCATGGGTATTGATCAAGCTTGATAGTCCACTGCGGCATAGGTTCCTAATAAACCCTTTCTTATGGGGGTTGATCCCACCACCTGGTCCAATGGGGTTGGTGGTGACCGACTTTTTACATGCCCATCGAGATGGATCATCTTATTTTTCAGACAATGGATTAAATTTGGTCCAATTGCAACCAACTAGGAAACAATAATGAAATTTTGTGTCCCGCGGATTCGGAACCCACGACTCCGGTTTATACCACTAGCTTACGAGGCATTATTAAAAAATCAATGTTTTGGAATTTTGAAAATAGCCTGTCTAAGTAAAGTAACAAGATCTCTTTGAGGAATCTAAAATAGACTATAATGTCATTAAATAATTTAATGATTATGATATTAACTTAAAGGTGCAGTTTAAAAAGTGATAGAGCCTGTATAATTTAACCTATTTTAATGGTGAAATAGATATTGATGTTTTATGGAAACTTATCAAAAGCACGCATTAGTTTATTTCATAACATATGTTATGGATTTTGATTAGTATTATTTCAGACGTTTTAAAGTTATTTAGAAACAAAAAAACCGAAAATAAAACTAGAGGCATTTTTTCAACAATTATCGATTGACGTCGTAAAGTCGTGTATATTATTATCGATTGACGTCGTAAAGTCGTGTATATTATTTTTTTCACATTTGATTATATGATATATTTATTTTTATCATATAATAAAAATGTTGTTATAGTAATAGCGAATTTCCTTACTTTGCACTAAATGTTGGGCTGGTAATATTTATAAAAATGCAAAATGTAAATACAGAGAGATCAAATTTACAAGATAGAGTTAATGTAAAATACAATGATAATATTTTGCTTCCGAATCCTATGGTGATTAAATTAAAGACAAATGTCGAGGGCTTTAACAGAATTTACATGATGGACATTTATCAGCTCAGTGAGAAAACATTTCGAACCTGTTGTAATGTATGTGAATTAGTTAAGGTAAGTTTATTTAACGAGCGCCTATTTTAAATAAATGTCCAATAAAAAGAGAATTGATCAGGACAACGTTAGATATAATTTTTGTGACATAAGTTTAGAGTTCTTAAAAATAAAGTCGGCGTTGTATTGAATTAACTTATTATAAACAAATGATTATCGTTTTATGTTATTAAATAAACAATTGCGACATACACTCTAAAATAATAAAAAAATATGGAAGTCTTGGTCTGTTGGTTTATACCATACCGTTGTGGGTTTTGGTAGGGCCACAAGTTTGAAATATGATTTCAATTAAACAACCCTAAACTTGGTACTATAAGATCTAGCATTATCAATTTATTTGCAGCACATTAAAACTCGCACTTTATACGATAAACAAAAAAGATACGGCCAAAATTAAACAAAAACCTAAATCTTAACTAAAATTTAATTTTATAAAATTTTGTCGTAGTTTTTATAAATGCTTATTTAGCAATAATTAAGGATAATAAAAAACATAAAACTTTTGTTCTTTGATAATATTTGTGGCCGGTATGTAGGATAATTACAACAGGAAATATTTCACCTTTTTTATTTCCCTTAATTAATCCAAGTGTATTTTCTGATATTCGTAAATATCAATTCATTTAAAAGTTATTGTGGCATATCGACATTCATTTCATTTTTTAATTTAAAACGTATAATTTTAATTATACTACATATACTAGTGAAATAAGGATGAAATTTTAAATAATAATACATTTTTATTTCAGATATAATATTTAAATAAATTTAAAAGAAATATTAGTGAAATCTTTATAATTTGCAATTAAAATAACTTAATGATTCTTCTTTTAATTTTTAAAATTTTATAACTTTTTCATATAAATGTAAATGCACCGCATGGATAACATTGATATTTTTTTTAATTTTCATGGTAATGCTTTATTTAAGCCACCTTGATGTCCAGACAAATGTTGCACTTATCGAATACTGTCAGTATTTATAACTTTGGATGGCTGCATTCTTTTAAAATAGACTTCTAGATAAGCTCTGGTATACTTTAAATTGGAAGACGACGATATCTTATTCATTAAAAGACGATGCTAGGAAATATACGCTGTCGTTTTTTTTTTTTTAAATATCGGTTAACCTACTTATCACAAAATTATTTTAAAACAATGGGAAGGTTATATCTATAATTTTAAAAATCTGACATAAATTGACACATGGTTGCAATATAAAAAAATAAATAAAAACATACGCTCCGAATTGAGTAACTCCTTCTTTTGGGAAGTCGGTCAAAAAAATAATAAGTCAAGGCTCTGCTGATGAACTTGCCCGACAGTTTGTCCTTTATATTATAGTTGCAATATTTATTAAGTTAACTTTTTTAAAGATTTTTAAATTTCTCATTTTAATTCGAGTCTTGGAGTTTATAAATGGGGTTCTTTCTATAAAATGCTCCCACATAGAATAAACATTTACATTATAACAACTTATATCGTGAGTACTTTTACTTTCTTTTTATTTTAATTTCTATTTTAATACTTATGGTATTGAAATCAAATTGTCATAATGGGACGGGCAGAGAATAAAAAAATTACAGACCGCTTTTAAGCCAATTTAAAACTGTTTTACAAATGTATATGGGTTTAACAAAATGATAAATAAATTTAGGTTATATTATGAAGCATGTTATTTTCATAAAAATACTCTTATTTGTTAATTTCAAAGCGTTTGTTTGTTACTACTATAGGCATAAGTTTATATTATGTTTTTTCAACATTTGTTTTTTTAACAATTTCCATCGAAGGTGCCCTTATTTGGAATAAACTTTAATTTTGTCATTTTAAAAGTCCAAACCCCCTTAAAGTTTACAAAATCGTTAAATTAATTTTACCGAACATTCGGGGTGGTTATATACTGTTTCCCTTCCGCCATTTAGGACACTCAATTCTTGGAGACATAAACAAAATCTCATCTTTTTTAATAAAGCAAATGAAAAAATTTTTTCATAGAAAAAAAAATAACAGGTTTAAATAAAGACAAACTCAATCTTTTTTTTTTGCAAAGATAAAATTTTATTTCTCTTATCAAGTAAAAAAAAATTAAATTTATATAATTTAATTATAAAAAAAATTTATTATAATATAACTGTCGGAACTTTTTTAAACACTTAAATGTTTTTGTCTCTAAATTGTTTTCTAAAATCAAGTGTTAAATAAGTTTAAAAAAACATTTAAACTTTCATTTCGTTCTATTTCTAACTTTCATTGTGTCGGGAACTTATTTAATAAACTTTAGAAAGTAAATTCAGTCGCTGTGAAAAGACTTAGTACATTTAAATAGAATATTTTATATGTTATTTTTTATATAATATAATATTTATATATATATATATATATTCATATAAATTTAAAGATTATATAAATTCTATTTATGTAATCGTAATTATGTTTTAGCTATATTTTTTACGTTAATTCCTAAACTTACAAAAAACCGTATCCTCGTTTTTTCCTCTTTTCCTAATTTTCTTTGTACCACCCCGGTTGACTGGTAATAATGCCTTTAATATCTGTCCTCATTAAACTTCTTGTGCATTAACTTTAAAAAATAAATAAATAAATGAACAAAACTTTCATAAGAGAGTAATAATTTATTAAGAGAATGTCGTAGTTATAAAAAGAAATACAATATGCTTTTGTTATTATGTAGAAATGAGTATGTATTTACATTTTAACTATCTTTAATATAAGCTTTCCCTTTTGTATCAATATTTTAAAGAAATTACATTTACCTCTTTTGCTAAATCCATAACTTTTTGATGATATATGTATATATAAAAATAAAATTACCAATCTGTGTTTCGATACGTAGGGCACTGCAGCTACTGTATAATTGCGAAATAAATGAGTCGTAACCATCAAAAAGCGAACGGTATATAGTAATTGCTAAGACGTCATCAACTACATTAGCCCTAATTTTACTTGTCTGGCGCTGAAATAATGACTATATATTTTGTCTTTAGGTGATCTGGCCCAAGTGTTTTGAATATTTAGAAAGAAAACAAAACATGTAATAAAGTTTTCCATGACTCAGTACTTTTATTTTCATGATTCCTTAAATTTTAAAACTAAAAGGTCAATTATGAAAACAAATATAATTCCCAGAACCTTGGTAAATGTTTGCAGGGTATGATACATGGTGCACCATTAATTTTAATTTTACAACATAAGTCCCAAAAGACCTGTTATTGTTTGAAAAGTTGGGAAAAAAATATTTCTAGTCCATAAATCCTTTCATGTTCGGTACGTCTAGTAGTCGGTTTTCTTTTTAAAGTGTTTTGCATAGTTATACATAGTGTTATAAAGGACCAACTAGTTAAAATATTGGTAATTAGATGTGTGTGCGAGATAACATTTGTAGGCACAATTCTCTTATACACTTAATTTCTGTTTAAAGTTAACAGCTTAAAATGTTTTACCGCTTAAAACAAAACAAACGCAATTAAGAGAGCGAGAGTGAGATTTTAAAGTTAATTATTTATTTTTTACACCATAAGTCTTGCTTGCAATGATAAATATCTATTAATTATTCATTTTGTTATTCTGAACAAAAACATACATATTAATAATTTCCAAGACACTTGTGCTGGACAGAACAAATAATTCTAAGTTTGTAAAAATTTTAAATCAAATTATAAGTACAATCAAAGGTTGTACAAAAGGTTTACACCGGCAAATCCTTAAAAATAAATTTATTCATAAAAAGGACGAGAAATTTAAACTTTGATTTTTATATTCTTTTAATATAGTTTATATAAACCGCGTAAACTTACCAACACATCTTTGCCGGAACGAAATGTGGGTTGGTAATTTTTGTTTGTGGTTTTGGTACATGATATCAAAGCAAACGCCTTGTCTTTCAATCATGACGGACTCCTTGTCAAGTTTCCCTTTCCAATAAGGCCGGTGCTCTCCGTCCGTTACTAATTATAGACCTTCCTACTTTTCATAAAGTTGTTTAAGCAAATATTTTATAGCCCACATAATAAATATTTAATTAATAAATATTTAAACAATACAATTAACGAATAAATTTGTTTTATTTAATAAACGAATAATTTTGTATGTGTGCAATATTTTATCACATTTCTTCCTCTTCTCAACTTTTTAAGTTGTGTTGTGTTTAAGTAACTCATTGAAATAAAAAACATATATTTTTGTAAAGGCTAAAACGTTATGATTAACCTGCCTTGAAATATATGTTGTACTTTGCTGTTGATCTATTTACCCAAGAGTGTCCTCTAAAATAGTATAATGTCTTTTTGCTAATGTAGACGACATTAGATCAAATAAAAACTAAAATATTTGAAAGGGTTTTAACAGTGGGGCGTGAAAAGATGTAATAATAATGATTTTCAAAATTTTCTTTCTAAATGTCTTTGAAATATACATATAAAACCTTGACAGATATTTTTTTTTCGTTTAGAGACGTGGGTCCCTTTGTATAAGGGTCCGTTTTAGTTCATTTCCCATCCTATTTCCGGCAAATTATTAAAGCTCTTTTCTTCCGGTTTGAAGGGCAGCTAACTGCTGGGTAAGCAATACAACATCTCAACCTCAGAACGTGAGTAAATTTCTTTTACTAAATGATTTACACCCTTTTCTTATAGGCAGGTGGTATGATTTCCGGTGAATTCCTGTCCATCGCCTAAAAAAAAAATACACATCAATAAGACCAAGTCTAAAGTATATTTATCAATAAATTCCCTAATATAAAATAATGATTTGTGCCACCTGAAAAAATAATGATGTTATTGTTTTAACCTCTAAATAAGCCAAATGGAATTTTTAAGTACCACCGGTGTCTTACAAATTGCTCTTTTCTTTGGGTCGGTCCATGGGTGATTCTGTCTCTTGTCGCGTTAATCAATAGAAAAAAGAAACTTATTTTGTAAACACTATTTTGTTTTATTATATTAAATATTTTGGGTTGTTTGTTCATTTCCATTAACCAGAAAAGGGCCCACATAAATATAGTATAAAACAAAAGTACTTTCGCTGCCTGTCCGTACCTATTTGTTTCTCTTTAAAACCAACTAACGGCTTTTGGCGGTATTTGTTAAATAGAGTAATTCAAGACGACGGTGATAGAATACTGTTGAAATCTGATTTAAAAAGTTTACAACGGGATGTCGTAAATAAACAATATTTTGCATTTCATTACGCAAATTGGCTTTGTGAATAAAAAAATAATTAAATGCCAAGGCGCTTTTTAAATCGCGGTTTTTTGGACGTATCCCTCACTAAAAACGTCCCTTTTTTGTCGTTTCAAGTAATAGAAATGTACATATTATAATAACTTAATTAATAAGGGAAAAGTCTAGAATTTTTATTTTTTTCATATTGGTTCTCCTTTGTGAAACGCCTTAATCACGGTAGGCCTTGTTTGCCTTGGTGGGTTCGAATCAACGGTGTTATCTTTGTTTCTGGTTGAAAGGAAATTTGGGCCATCCCCTTGTCAAAAATAAGATGGTAAAGCGTCCGGAAAAAAGTCGGTCCATCACCAAAACCCCCTATTGGAAAGGTTGAGCATTGGAAGGCCTGTTTCCCGTGGACAACTCAGACTCATACATTTTTGAAAAATTTTAATTTTTTCTTACCTTTTCCTACATAAATATCAATTTAAACTTTAAATTTAAAAACTTCTAAAAATACGATAGGATTTTAAATCTAAAAACATTTGTGTTTATTCAATTTTAAGGTCTCGAAAACCGGTAGCCGGTGTTTTTCCATACAATGCCTTTGAACTTTAAATTGTTTGTTGTATAAATATATATAAAAATTTGAATAATATTAAGTTGATTTAATGTTTTTTTGAAATATTAAGGCTCTTTTTAAAGTTAAACAGACTACCTGTCTTCGGACAATCATTTTTTTATTCATGTTATTTTCAAAAGCCTTTACTGAATTATTGCAGCTTTAGTAAAAATAACTTATTCCTTACCATTGTTCGATTCATTGAAATAGTTGGTCAAAAGGTCAAATATAATTTATACAATTATTTGAACACAGGGGATATGTTTCCTCTTTAATAAAATAAAATGAAATAATATTAAGAGCAAAATGTCATTTAAAACGGTTTTCAAAATATAGCTCTAGGTAGTTGGAGATCTTGATCTTAAGTATAAATTAATGTTTAACCACAAATTCCATAACAGTGTTTTTAAGTTTAAAATCTATTTTTTTTTAAGCCACAAAAGTTTATAGATAAAAAAACTCAAATTTTGGCATATTTTTTAATTTGTTCACTTTTAAAATTTTAGCAAAAAAATACGTTCATGGGGCACATAATACTTAAGTATCTTCGTACAATAGTCACTGCACTGTAGTTTAAAATAAGAGAGAATTTGAGTAAAAAATCAACAAAATAACTCCATAAAAGGTACTTTTTCATATTTTTATTTATTTCATAGTCATGGGAAGACACTAAATTTCATAATAATTTTAAATAAAAAACATCCGTAAAATGTTGTCTTTAATATCAAAAAATTACAAGCTGTTAGTTTTTGGATACATTTAAAAAAGAATAAAAAAACGAGGAACAAATATAAACACATTATCTAAATTCATAAGTTCATACATATGTCATCAAAATCTGTAATATGTTATATTAATTATATTAAATAGAAAACAAGTTAAGCTCTTTCAATATTTGTACTTATGAAATAAGCTTTCAAGAACTAGACGCTAAATTAATTATTCTTCAATTAACGTTGCGTAATAAAACATCTTGACATCAACAATCTTTTAAAATTTTTATTATTTTTTTTTGCCCGGGGCGACGGATCGGGCCCCTGATGAAAAGTGGTCACCGATGCCCCAAACATCATCAATACTGGTATTACCAATGGCGCCTACCGTGAGACAAAGGATGTTAATCTCGTTTACTCGGAAAATTGATAGTATCTAATTATTTTTGCCCCAATTATACAATTTGTCCAAAGGAACATTTTTACGAAGCCGTAAAAATATTCCTTGCAATTAAAAAAACACAGATACTATTTATGTTATATTTTTTTCAATCCGCTCTTATTTTTCTAAATAATATAACTCTCTACACAATAGTATCAAATTTTTTTTTTTTTATAAAAAACAGTACACGCTTTGTTTAGTTCAATCTTAATAATCGTTTATGTTTATTATAATAAACATATTTTAAAATATAAATAATTTAATGTCTGTAATTATAATTTGTTCAGAATTGGAAGTATTTTTAATTCAATGGCGCAGTTTACAGGTGTCATTTTACAAATATATGTTATATCTCTAACCCATTGGTATATACATTTGTCCAACTCTTGAGTTTTTCTCTATGTCTATTTTCTCACTTTTCCTTGCGTAAATAACAATCGAAAAAGGTTTTTGTGTATTCAAACAAAAAAACATCATTGCCAAAAAAATTAAATACCTATTTTTTTCCGAACCTTTTTTAAACCTTTTCTCTAAAACTTAAAATTATGGCTAACATACTTTTTTTGGTTCCCAATCCGCACACTATACTATTTTTAAATCCCCAAATTCACATTACAATTAAACTGTTTCTACTATTTTTAGCAATTAAAAGAAAGTAATAAGGAAACATATAAGGATGAAAGATTAAGGTTCTCATAGTGAAAAAGTTATAGAAGAAGCAAAATTAATAGTTAAAAGTAGTTAAAGTTAAAAAAATATTACAATTGTGGTATAATATTACAGGATAATGTTATAGAAAAAGACTACACCAAAAGACAGGAATATTCTTTGGTTTCGTATAGACTTTGTCTATGAAACCAAAAAAATAAAAATATATATATTTGTTGAAAACTTTTCTTGACTGTTATTTTTATGTTGTAATATTGTGCCCATTATTCAGTTTCCGAGTGTCGATGGATACGAGGCTCAGTGTTTCAATCGACTAAGTCAAAGTAGTCGCTAAAAATTTAAATGTTTAAAGAATTTTATTTAAGGAGAAATTAATTATTTCTTTTATTCACGCGATTATGATACATATCAAATCCACTAATTTACGGATTTTTCGCGTTACTTAAAATCCAAAAATTAGTGGATTTGATAAGGAGAGATTATTAAAGTTTATATCTATGGCCAAAGTAAGCACATGTAAACAATACTTTTGTCACTACTCTATAGTTTAAGTGGTTACCAAAGGGAATAAATTATAGAAACCTTTCCTAAAACTAACCACGTGCGTTTGCGTAAAAATAAATTCAGTGACACTTAAAGATTTAGAAAATATTTCTACTATTTAAAATAGTCTACGTAAACGTTTTCTTTTGAATGTCCGCTCATAAATACAGGCGAACACCAAAAAATAAATTAATTATTATAATAAAGTCGGGAAATTTTTTTGTATCGAATTGCACTTTATAAAACTTAGTGAAGAATTATTTTTCGACGGTTGTCAAATGTAGGTGAAAAGTGAAACTTAGTAATTTTTGTCTTTTTACCGAACTTAGACTCTTTTCACCATGTCTGCCTGCGCCATGTGAAAAATTTTTGATATTAACAAGTAATTTTTCGTGAGCACTAATATTTATATTACTGTTCGACGGAATAATAGTTATTCACCATTACCGTATTAGTAATCACATCAAAAATTAAAACCTTCCGTATAATAAAAAGAAATATAAAATAATAAAGCAGGGAAACAACTTTGTGGAATGGTTTTGGTTAAAATTTACCCGTTTTGTCTTGTAAATATTCATTTTTTGAACGAACAGTCAGGCAAAAATTTTAAAAAGGAATTGTTTTTTTTTGTATGTATCACAATGCGCTCATTTAAAAATGGTTAATTTAATGTTACAATCAGATAATCAAAATGAATTTATATTCTAAATATGTAAAGAATAATGAAAAAAAAAACATTATATTCTATTATGAAATACAAAAGTTTGGTAAACTGAAATATTTCACTTTTTAAAATGCAATTCTTTTTAAAATAAAAGCAACGACATTTATTTGCTATGCAAGAAGCAAGAATAATAATCTTGCTCTTAATATTATCAATTAATAAATTGAAATCGGAAACTACTTACAAAGACAGATTAATATTGAAATTAAATCTTGCAAAAGCTATATTCGAAGCAATTATTTCTAATTTTTGTTACGTTATTAAAGTATAGTACGAAACTCAAGAAATAGCTCAGTTAATTTTGAATAAGCCTTTCTTTGCGTAAAAATGTAGAATTGAAGCTTTCATTCGAAGTCAAATGTTTTAATTTGAGACTTAAAATATACTTGTTTCAATAGATAATCTGTATTTATTAACATCCATATAATCAATTATGATATTGCTATTATGACATGAAAGTTCTTTGCAAGTATTATTTTCAACTTTTACAAATTTTTAGTTCTAATAAATAAATGAGAATTTTTAATAGTGATTTCATAAAAACTGTAGAGGTCACTGATTTCAATAGTTCATTGAAATTGACCTCGTGGCATGAACGCTAGTAGATATTACTCCATCTCGTAGCTATGACAGAAAATCTTTATGCAATATTGCATTTTTCGTTTCTATAACTAAATTAAGTTATAACTTGCATCCATCAACAAATAAATGACCTCGTAATAAGTAATAAGACTTGAGTTACAGAGATTTTTTTTCGTTTTTGTTCTACAACTCATGCAAAACTAAAAAAATTATTTTTTTTTGTAAAAGTTATTATACTGATTCCATACTAAATAGTTATTTACATTGCCATTATTAATAGAAGGATTTATACAAAAAATAACAAAAGAGGAAAAACTATGCAGTAGTTGAAGCAAAAGTGGACGCTTGTTCAATGTTGTTTTTTTTAGAGTTGTTTCCGGAGGCTTTTGAAAGATTCGTCCAAAAAATATATATTTTGTAGATTTTTTCCTGTTTCACGGCGGAACGAAGTTACATATATTTCAAGTAGTTTAAAAAATTTGTTTTCTGCAATCAGTTCAGACTAAACTGTTTCTTGCCGGTGACTTCTGGAAGCAAACAAGGATTATAAAAAACAAAGAATTGGGAGGTTATCACGTGGCATCAGTTGTTATGGTGTGTAAATCGTGCTAATGTAAAAATCATTAAACTCTATTTCGCAGTTTTGGCTTGAAAAATTATCAAAAATACAACCATTTATTGTTAAAAACTTTCAAATACAGTCAGTTAAAGAAATTAATTTGAAAATTAGTTAACGAGTAATAATAATGTTCTCCAGTCGTTTACGACTACGGCGCCCATCTATATTAGAAAGCAGCCAACTTCGCAGGAGATATTATAGTGGACAAGTTTACGCGGTGCGGGTAAACAAAGGTGCACTCACTGTTCCTTTTATGCTATCAAAGCCCAACTGAGAAACAACAATGAAAATTTGTTGAGTCCTCGCAGGATTCGAACCCACGACCTCCGGCTTCTAAAACACACACCTTACCACAAGGCCACGGAAGCAGTAAACAAGCATACATATAGTCACAGATAAATTTAAACCTTATAAGAATCTTTAACATAAATTATTCAATTTATTCAATAAACATAAAATCATCACTTTATTGCTTCCAAAAAGCTAGTTAAAGTTTAACCTTTTGTTATGTGAGAACATCCAAACTTAGAGTTAGAAATAGGGGACAATGTAACATACGAACTGTTCACTTTTTGATTCAAAGGTAAATTGAAAAGAACGAAATTGCAATGTTCAACTTTTGTTTTACATTATTTTCTTAGATGTACTACTTTATTAAAAGAAGCATTGATATTCAATAGGCAAGGTTAAATACAAAGTTTGATAACGAAGGGAACATCCGTAGGTCCCGCTTTAAGAGACCAACTAGTAAAATAACGGATTGGAATTTTTCTTCCATCTACCTTATTCAACACAAAACAGAATCATCATCATCATCATCAGCCTGTGATAGTCCACTGCTGTACATAGGCCTCCCCTAGTACACCGCTACCTATTAGGGGGTTTTTGGACCGTATCCCACCACGCTGGTCCTATGCGGGTTGGTCGGTGGACCGACTATTTACATGAATAGAATATTGAAAATACTACTATATTTCTGACCAATAATATATTGTATTTTGTATTGATACTGCGATCTGCTCGATCCCCAGTCCTAATTATCGGGCATAATGGTTTAGAACTGAGACTTAATTATATATAGAAATCTTAAACAAAATAAAAAGGAAAGAAAATAACATGCCCGCAGAAAATAGTCTAGCAAGCTTAATACAAAACTCAAAACAGATAAAACTGTTACTATTTTCCTCTTTCAGGTTGAAACTTTACTACAGTTAACATTCGACGTTAATTTATTAAAGTGAATAAATACAGGATAGCACAAATAGATAGATACAAATTGCAGTTTACAACAATGTTGGCCATTTTCAAAAATACTTCCACAACCGCCTAGTTTATGACACAAGGTAATGAATTGAATATTTGTTAAAATCAAACGTTTAATGTGGTATAAACTGTTAACATTATAAGGATAAGTTCTTTATTTATATCAATGTCCGCAAAGGACAAGTTTGAATGTATTGAGAAATATAATGTGTGTGAATTGCCTTAGTTTAATACATACTGTTCATAATTGTAAATCGCTAAATAATTGTAAAACTTGTGGCAAACGTCATCATACGTTTTTGTATTTGGATAATAATTCTTACTGCGTCAGTAAGCCGCAAAATGAAAGTATTTTATTTTCTAAGGACGGCCCAGAAATGAATCTCAATCTATTACTTCTGTGATATCGTTGAAGCCAATGTGTCAAGCTAATCATGAGTCACCATTTACGACCATGCTTATTTCTATCGCACAAGTTTATGTAAACAATAGCAATGGTATCTTTGTACCCGTGCGCTCACTTATAGACAACGGTTCGCAAAATAATATAATAACTATCGCGTGCTGTAAACAACTTAATGTGAATGTTATTCCGCTTTCAAATTCCTGTATTAAGGGTATCGGATTAGCGTCGCGTCCCGTTACGGGCTACGTTAATATACAAATACAATCAAACAATATAAATACAATATAAACGCGTTGGTTGTTAATCGTATCACTGAAAAGTTACCTTTAAACAACATTAATACTTCAATTGTTCAACACTTAGTCAATATTCCGCTAGCTGATCCGCACTGGCACGAGCCAAGTAAAGTAAATTTATTTTTAGGCGCTCAACTGTTTCCGTATTTGCTTTTAGGTGATAAAGTAATTGCATCTCCGGCCCCCTGCTATTGAAACCGTATTCGGATACATACTAATGGGTGAAGTACCTATTTCTGTCGCAAATAATAACTTTTCTAACAAGCCTATGCTACATAACTCTTTGAGAAATAAAATAGCTCTTTTTAATTTGCAATGAAGATTCAAAGGATCAATCACTTCGTAAATTTTTGAATTCGAAAAGATCCGCGACGAATATTTTTAAATTCTCGGAGGAAGAATATGAAAGAACATTTACTTCTTCTATAAAACGCATTCATTCGGTTGCTGTTGTATCGCTTTGCCCTTCAACAGAAACCCTCGGATTAAGAAATTCGCGTGCTGGTGCACTTCGAGATTATTGTTATTAGAAACGCAGAAAATTTTAGTTTTAGCATCGGACCCTCGTTCGATACCTTTATGTTTAAAACTATGGAAGATAATCGTGATTTTACGAAAGCTATGTTCTTTCGTTAGTTGCCCGCTTATGGGACGTATTAGAGCTAGCTGCAGTTAGTCTTATCGCAAAATTATTAATCAAACAGGTGTAACTAACGTATTTAATGGAATAGCCATCCTCCCACTCATATATGTACTTTATTTGAACAATTTAAAGCGCAACTGCCCTTTTTAGTTCACTAAAATACCGCATCATCTAAATGTTTTCAAACGATCAATTGTTAATATGTTCGCATTCGAGGATGCTAGCCTTAAAGTGTATGGCAGTGTCATATATTTGCATGTTACTGATTGTCAGGGCAATATTTCTATTCACTTGTGCCTTCGGTTTCTGCCCATAACAAAATGGTGCAATCCTACTGGAAAAGGTGGCATTTAAAATATTTACACAATTTACAGGTGAAGTATGAAATGGCTTGATAAGAAATCTAATGCTATTCAAGTAGGAACATTTGTTGTTATACACCAGGACGATATTCCACCATTGCGATGGCCAATGGGGATTATTGCCGAAGTTTACCCTGGTAGGATGGCGTTGTAGGTAGCTTTAGTTAAAACAGCTACGTAAGTATTTTATATCATTAAGTATTGACACGCCTTTAAAATATTGCTTTAAAAATATTCATACATTTGAAACAATGAATTTAATTGTAATTAACGCTTAGAGTGAGAATTCCTATTACGCATATATTTTGAGAAAATAACATTTTCTTAACGCGGGGAGTATGTTTGCGCGCATTTCATGTCGCCTAACACAGCCTTAAATTGTTACGCATTAACCTTCTTCCCTTCTTACTATACCGTTCCTTTCGTCTGCCCTCCTTTTCCTTAAATTTTTCTCATCTCGCGAATAAAGAAGGGTAAAGGAGAATACTTCATGACGTGGCGGCGCCAGCGCCGCCGCAGTCGAACAATTGCCTTCGGAGTTCCTACGCAACGCATCACATTTTAAAGTCACGCGACGCGATTGGCCAACGCACGGAGCGTTGTCTTATTGTTTCACGTTTAACGTGAACCCCAACCGCATCACTGAAGACACCTGCAGCTGTACCGCGATCAGACGAAGAATTTATCCTTCCTTTTACCGCATTTCTAATCCGGCTTCATAACCACGTTGTCCGAGCCGGATTACGCATATGGTCCTTCGAACCGCATCCTCGCTTCTGTTCCTTAAATAGGATCTACCATATCTTTTTTTTATGGCATACGCAGGCAGAGCGAGTCGGGCCGCCTGATGGAAGTGGTCACCGACACCCATAGACGTTGACAATACCAGTGGTATCGCCGACGCGCTGCCTACCGTGAGACATAGGGTGTTGACTCCCGTTTACCCAGTAAATACGCTGGCTACGGTGCCCTTCAAACCGGAACGCAGCAGTGTTTTCAAACTACTGCTTCGCGGCAGAATACACCGCGGTGGTACCCACCAGACGGTCTCCTGTAAACAGGGACCTACCACGGAAATATCGCCGTCACTCAAGCTAGTTGGTCCAATCAAAATTAAAGTAGATATATTTTTATACCCAAAGAATATATTAGATCATTAGTGGCATGTCGAGACCTAAATCATATTTTAACAGATGCTGTCGCCTCTTATTACGGACTCTATATTATAGTTATACTATGAAACTTAATAAAATATTTTAATATTATAGTAAACTAAAAATACAAATAATAATAGTTAATTTATTTAATTCCGACTACGGCAGCCAATCCTTAGAACGTCTAATAAATTAAAGATCAACCAACTGAGTTGGAGCAATCATAGTGCACAAATGTACTCGCAAACACTTACAAACAGTACAGGTGCACTTCTTCTTCCAAACTCTCTTATAGACAAATTCGACAGATAACTGACATGAATGGAGAGATATCATGCGCAGGTTCGACTGTTTAAATGCCAATCCGACGTATGGACCATGTAGTATACAGAAAATCGGGTGATGAGCCCACTTTGCCCTAATCAATTACACAAAATACAGACAAAATTTTATGAGCCCCATATATTTTTACCTTTATTGTTGGATTTCAAAAAAGGACTTTCGCATTTTTATTTTTACGTTATAACGTCGTATTTACTTGGATCCTAAATCAAAGATAGATGACACATCGGATACATGATAATTTAGTTTAAAACCTAAAAAAAAGTTTAAATTATTACTTATTGTGAAACAGTAATAAACATCACAAATGAAAAACCGGTACGCATAACCAGCTATTGATTGGTTTACAATTCAACAGTTAATTAAAAAATACAGAATGAAAGGTGGATTGTTATCGTCCTATCATATAATACGTTGCATTTAGTAAGTAGTGTTCAGTAGAATAAAAAGAATTGTAGTTATGACCGTCGATTGTTTTTATTATAAGCATGCGCTAATCTTGGCAATCATAAAAAGAAGTTTCAAAAATACTTTCAGTGCTTGATAGCCCTTATCGAGAAAGGCATAAGTCTATATAACTATAAATAGGCCAGAATTGACCTACTAAAAGTAGAAAAAACGAAACGAAATAAGAGCGACCTACACAGATACGAGGCGAGTTAGGTATGTGACCTTTTAAAAGATCAGATTTATTTCTTTACATAGTTTTCTTTAAGGTTCAAATATTTATACCAGCTGCTTAATTTTTTTTATCCTTTAAGAAAATACGACTTACTGACGTTTGCAAAGTTGCCGTTCATGATATGAAGTCATTATTTGTCAATGAAATTGTCTCCCAAGCAATTATTCCAAATTCAGGAGCTACTAATCACATGGAGCTAAAGAAAGAATAAGAAGCATGCGAAACCAGCTCGAAGCCCATCTCGTAATTTTTCGAACTAGTAAAGTGTGCATTGGGGCGTTGTTTCAATTAACGCTTTTTGAGGATAATTTGGTAAGCTATCCGGCGTTAAATTAGTCTAATAATTGTACGTCATAACAGCCAGTGATTGTCGTCCCCTTTTCCGAGGATTACGCAACATCACTGGAGACGCCTTCAAAATTATAGTTTCCATACAATACCCATAGCAGTGACTTAGATTGGCCTACCAGAACGGGAAGCATCAGATGTGCTTAACAATGGTTGGTGCTTAATGATGGTTGAAGTGATAATTTGTTGTTTTTTACTTTAGATTGTGCCCACTAATAGTATTCAGAGCATATTAATTACATAAATCACTAATTCTGGCTTATCCCTTTTCAGGTTGTTTATTATTATACCCTTGTATATGTCAGTCTTATTACCGTAGCATTAACATGTGTTATTTAATATAGTTCGCTGTTTATTATCACATTCATGAACATATCAACATTTTAGGGTAACGAAAAGGATTAAATATCCTTGTGTTAAGATATTATAAAGGGTAATACGGAAATAAAGCGTATACAGAGGATAACATGTGAATGATTACCAGCGTATATTATAACTATCTTTAAGGCCGTTTAATGTATTTTACTTTAATAAAATTATTACATATGTTACAACCAATAATTCTAAATAAAAAAAGTAATGTGAATACCGTTCCTTCTTTTCCCATCGAGAGGTTGCCAAATCTAAGGTATAGGCCATTGTGAACAGCTCCGCTGGACAGTGACTGTCTGTCTGGGATCTGGTGGCAGTATCCGACGAGTGAATAAATATTGAGAATTGTATACCAAGGCCAAAGCAATGGTACGACCACTGCCAGTGGCCTTGTGTTCCGACACTGACGTTGTTTTCGATTGGTGCTACGAATTATGTAGCTTTATTAAATAATTTAAAACCCAGAATTCGTTGACCAAAAATTAGAGCATTTAAAAAAAGTAGTATTTTTTTATGAGATTCAACTTACAAGAAATTTATCTTAAATCAAAGTGATTAGTTGTCGTCTAGTTATATGAAAACATTTTTAGTTAGCTATAGTTTTTAACGAAGAGATTCACGATAATTTAAATTCAAGGATTGTGATGCACAACAATAGCATAAGCAACTATTTATTTTTTATGTAATCTTAACAAATTATATATTTCTCGTATTTTATTTCCACGTGCGTAAATTGAAATGGAATAAAATGTCATTTTTTAAACAAATAATTGTATCATGACAATAGGTTTTGCATTATTTTGAATTTTTTATCAAACTTACTTGATAGTAAGTGATACGCCCTGTCCATTAGAAACGCAGCGTAAGACGCAACAAATCCGCTCATTTCCTGAAAAATGGGATGTTAAGTCTCGGTTATCCAGTAATTGTGCTGGGTACGGTACACTTTAAGCCGGAAAACTGAAGTGTATACACACTACCGATTAAGTATGATATTGTACCACCAGCGGTTGCCTAAAACTACGCCCGCGGAGTAATATATAAAAAAATGGTTGAATAAATAAAAAAATTACAAATTATCCTCAGATAGGTAACCCAATTTACTCCACTTACTTAAGCTATCAAGAGACTAGGCAAACGAATAGTCAGACTGACAGACTGAAAATTAAAAAAGTTTTTTCGTTTTATGTACCGATCGTATATCATAAGGTTCTCTCATTTTAAAACGTTCCTATTTATGTTAAAAACAGACCCTACAAAATTATGTGGTGACAAATTTGGAAGGAAAAGAAACATTATTAAGACTGTCAGGAATTTCGACGTAAGCTTCATGATAAAATGACAATATTAAAAGGTCACAAATCTTGTTCTCAATCGTTTCATGTTGTTTTCGCCTAAAAATATTGCTGTTATATATAAGGTATATTGTTGTTAACGTTACTAGAAGTGAAATGGATTATTACATTTAACTTATAGAACTAGCAAAAGTAAAATCGAATAAATACAAAATGGATATTTTTAATAAAAAATATACGCGTTCTGTTCTTTTCGCTTATTTTTTGGCAAGGAGTATTTCAAAACGTAAATCGATTGGCTTTTATTTTTGTTTAAATGGTATCTACAACTAAACTTAAACACTACAAACATAAACAATGAAGTGAAAATATGTAAACTCGCTTTGGTTCGATTTTTGATTCAGGAACTACGAGCGTCTGCTTATAATTGCTGAATAAAAAATCTATAACATTTAAATTACGATAAAATCAATCACTATTAAAATAATCTCAGTAACTATTACGTAGCCTTTTTTATAGTAAATATTAACTATTTTATAAAACATCGCAATAATTTATACTTATATATAATATGGCAATTGCTAAGATTAATACATAACAACAGTAACTATGTAAAGAAAGACTCCGTATTTTTACAAAATGAGGCAGAAATCCAGTATGATGTGATATTGTAAAACAATGTAAATATTTCTTACTTTGCAACAAGTGCGTCTTCCTGTAATAAAGCCTCAGGACACCTAAGCGTTAAGAGTTATTAATTTTTCTAAACAGGTATGTATTTGTTGTGTAAGTTAAGATTCGTGTATGTTAATTTTCTAAAGTGATATATTTTGTATTTACTTTCTTAAATATTTTATTATTTATTCATTTATGAAGTTAAATTTGGTATGACAAATTTATAACAAATAGCTTCTTTACTATAGAAAACCACTTAGAGATTTTTATCAAGGTGTTGTATTTATTTTTGTAATAATCTACTTTATCACGGCTTAATTGGGTACGGCTGTTTCTAAATTTAACAAAGAAAAGCAATAAATTTACCTGTTTGCTATTATGATCCAAGGAAGGCTCATTATCGTTTGTTGCACTTATCTTTTCGTAAACATTAAAATTAACTAATGCTAAAAAACTATTTAACTTAGTAATGTTTTTTATAATTATCCCTAAGTTACTTTAATAATAATATTTTGGTTAATATTTCTTTTTAACATAATACAAAAGGCTTTTACATGGACACCTTGCTTATGAGCATATATAGTAATGAAGTTACACATGTCCTTTAGCTGACTTACTAAGGAGTCCGCCTCCTGTGCAGGGTATCACAGCAGGTATCCAGAAATGTACCAGACATTTAGCTGCGTCATTACAGTATAGAATTTATCTGAGTTATTTGGATAAATCGGTATAAATTTATTTTAAATATCTTATTTGTTTTTCATCATCATCATCGTCTTCTCTAACCCGTACCAGTCTACTGCTGGACATAGGCCTACCCAAATGCACGCCACCGCCTCCAGCTATTTTTAAGAAGCCCACAAGCCATTTTGTAAATGTCTTTTCTTTATCATTTTATTTTAATACTCAATAATAAGCTGTTTGTTATATTTTCGATGTCTTAAAGATATGTCGTTGTCAAACATTATAATCTTTTGTAATTGGATGAATAACGATAATTAAACTGCAATAGATGGGTAAATAAAATATTTTTTATGTCGTTGTTACCATTAAGTCTATTATTATTACCATTAGGAGAAACAAATCTATAAAATTAAAAAAAAACAATTTATTAATCAAAGGTATTCGGCAATATTCCAGTTAAATGAAACATTTTTACGGTTCGCTAATTCGTGAACGAATTTGACAAATAGGCATTGGTGAAAACTGTGCTTAAAATTATACAGCAAATCAAACGAACATAAGTCAAAACAATCATATGTGATATAGTGCAAAATCTAAATAAACTGAATTCATATCATGAACTTCGAATAATAACATCATCGGAATTCAATTTACAATCACTCTTCTTGCCAGAAGTTCGAAGTCCCCAAAAGATGTTGGAACGTGTTTTTGTTTAAGCACATATATTTATGTATAATTAAATAGATTCAATTATTTATCTGTGACGTTGCCTTATGTTACTCTGCTGTAGAAAATTACATATTTTTAGACTCACGTGTTATATTCAGACGTAATTGACCTTATTGCCAACAATAGAAGTACCCAACAATACAACAAACAAATAATAAATCCTTCTAGTAAATAGGTTCTGTTATTAATGAAAGAGTAGAGAATAGGAAGTAAACTTACCTACTACAACGAAGCGGTGTCGTACATAAGTATAATACTTTTTTTAGTAGATTACTGTACTCAGTGATAGACATCTGGGTAAAAAAGTCCATAACAACGCTACATTTATGACGCAACTTTTGTTGCCATTAGTTACATCTATAACATGTATTCAGTGTCTAATTTAGTTAGACTACAGATATATGTATGCTGTATAATCCATATCATAGGTTTAAATTCAAATTCAAATTCAAATATCTTTATTCAATATAGAAGTGTAACACTCGCTTATTGATTGTCAAGGACGCTACTGCCGGTTCGGAATAGGACGCCTCCATACAGTTCTATCATACGTATATTATACTTGAAAAAGCCTGGAGCGAGCATTCCATTACCAGGCTGTGTTATCATTTATAAATTCGTTTATGTTATAATAACCTTTAACACATAAACGTTCCTTTACTACTTTTTTAAATTTATTAACAGTTAAATTCTGAACGTTTACTGGTTAAAGCGTTTACATAGTCCCATAAAAGATTTACTTATTCTTCACAGTCTAGTTGCTGGAAGAATTAAATTATGTTTGTTTCTAGTATTTATGTTATGTGCATCACAATGTCTACGAAAATCATTTCTATTTTTTTGCACATACATTAGGTTTTCGAAAATGTATTGAGAAGTAACGGTTAGTATTTTAATCTCTGGGAACAATTTTCTCAGATTCCTTGGGGATTCCTTGGGGCCTTGTTTTTGGAGGACAAAGATCGTATTAGTATCCGCCGCATTTCCCCACAGTAGAATGCCATAAGACATTACACTGTGGAAATAGCTAAAGTATACTAACCGGGCCGTCTCTTACTTTAAATACTTTAAATATTTGTTAAAGTTAATTAAAACAAAAATATTGCATTCATGTCACGAATAGAAACTACAGTTTTATTTATGAGTCAAAATAAATAAAATTGCACTATAAATGCAATACAAGATAGCTTCTCCACACTCGACATTAACACATAGATGGAATATGTTCTAAGACGATATAGTGTTATACTATAAAATTGGGAAGTTCTTAGCATTTTCAGCTTAACTAGACTACGAATAATAGCAGTGAACTACATTTATTTTTCATTTATATTACTATGTGAAGAAATATGTTTAATGCTTATATATTGAATAAAGGCATTTGAATTTATGTACTTATCGTAAGTATAAGACGTAGGATTCACACATAAATAAGCGTTTTATTTATATCATATATAAAAATTTCGGATCATATAAAACTTTCAAAACAATTATACAGAAATGATAAATCTTAAGATAATAAAGTAATTTTTTTATTATAATGAATACAATTTTCACAAATTAGTACTATAAAAATTTTAAAGTAAAGTTATATTTTTTATGTCTTATATCAAAGAAAACAAAACATGGCTAATTTAAGGGCATTCAAGAATTTCGAATCACCTATTCTTACTAAAATATAAAGCAGAAAAGGGTTTTAAATCATTTCATCTTCCCTCTCCCCCGCCTTAATAACTATACCAGCTTTTTCTTGAGGCTATCTTTTGCATTTTCAATAAAGTTTAAAGTTGAGGCATTTTTCTAAATTAACTTAATTATTTTAACTTTTTAAATCATTCATTCGATAAATTTGTGATTGTGACATAGTTCTCCATAAAAGCTTCTTTCCGTTGAACTTGATCTGTAATCTGGATATAAACAATCACATTGAAATACGATGAATAAAGTCAATCCTTTACTTTTTTTAAAGTCAAAGTCAATGATTACTTATTCAATAAGACTCTACTGAGCACTTATAAACGTTAAAACTTTAAAAAATATGTATCAAAAGTAAATAAGGTGAAAATATAAAATGAATACTATTAGTTTTAAGATTCAATAATGAATATATGGTTACAGAAACAAGGTCATTATTGCATTATTAATTTATACTAAATAATAACAAATGCATTATCAGTGGTACTCAAAAAAAAGTAAAAGTCCTAAAGGGATTTTTTAATCTTTATAGCCTACTGTTTTTATAACCCACCCACCAACCCGCATTGGACCAGCGTGGTGGGATACGGTCAAACCCCTTAATGGATAGGGTGTATTAGGGGAGGCCTTATGTCCAGCAGTGGACTAACAAAGGCTGATGATGTGTGATGTGTGTGTGTGTTTTTATAAGCTAAAATTTTATTGTAAGAAAGCTTTTTATATATTTGTTTATATATGCTTTCACACAAACATCATCATCATCAGTCTGTGATAGTTCACTGCTGGACATAGGCCTCTCCAAACACAGCCATATTCATTAGGGGTTTTATAAACATCCTAGTGAAACTAATCAAGGCACGTGAAAAATTATCTCCAGCATACAATTAGGACTATAGACTTTTGTCAGCAATGAGTTAAACATTACGCCTAAATTTCTTCAATCAGAATGTGCTTTTAAAAAATGTTTGCCGATGAGACAACTAGATGGCATAATATTAAGAATTCTGGTGATCGAATAAAATCGAAAACAAAAACGTTTACCGTGGTAACTTAAAAAAATCTCATCAACAAACCTAAATTTGATAAAAAAACTCGGTACTTATACGCATATGAAATTGAAACAAAGTATATTAATCACCCACCAACCCGCATTGGACCAACCAACCAACCCGCATTGGACCAGCGCGGTGGGATACGGTCCAAAACCCCCTAATGGATACGGGTGTCTTAGGGGAGGCCAATGTCCAGCAGTGGACTATTACAGGCTGATGATGTGTGATGTGATGTGATATTAGTAAGACTATTAGTTAACATTCACATTTTGTGAAGTTACTCAAAGAGTTAAAAATTTTATAATTAAATATATTATTTTTCATGTCAAGATTCATAAACCCCGTTTGCTCGATTTTAATTTCAAACTTAACACTCATTTAAATTACCTTTCAATTTAATTTACATCTGTAATCAAACTATCTATTAAAAACGACTTCGATATTAATGTTAAAACATGAAGGTAATTACTGCTAAAAAGCTGAAAATTGTGTTTCATTGATAAATTTGAAAAAGGAACTAATATTGCATTCACTAATAGATTATTAAAGTAAATAAAATAAAATATAAGATGCGAATATATTAATTTAATGCATAATGTAAAATATATCTATAGTTTAGGTATTTTTTATTACATTAATAGTTTAATGATTCATAATAATTTGTTGTACATACATAATGGGATAAATTATTTTAATTGATAAAATGCCTCCGTAGCCTAGTGGTATGGGCGTGTGCTTTAGAAACCGGAGGTCGTGGGTTCAAATCCTGCGGGGACTCAACAAATTTTCATTGTTGATTTCTAGTTGGTTTCTGCAATTTCTTTTTTGTAAATTAAGGTAATTATACCATGTATAGAGGTTAATTATATAGTTTAGCATACCCAAGGAAGACAATAATTATTATTGTACCTAGAAAAAGTAAGAAACAAACACCTGTTTATTCAAATTGCTTCGACGCCGTTCAAAAGATTTGTACTCATTAGGCGTGAGCATTATTTCACGTCATTAGTTACAGTAACTAGTTGCCTGATATGAAACGTAATAACCGTGTCGTGTGAAATTAAAAGTAGTTATTTTTGTGAACACGTTATTCGGGCGAACTCGGTCGTCGTCGTCTTCGTCCGTCAGTAGGTAAAACGCTTTATTTCTTTCGCATCTTCGCCTACCGATACGCCGAGTGGAGAGATGGCAGATTGAAATTAGCCGAGCCGAGAGAGCGAGACAGCGAGTGTTGCATTTAACTTTAATAGGAATTACTAAAACACATGGATAACATATTCGTTGGTAAATACCATCTCGCGATTCCGGGAAACCAGCAGTTATTTGAATCAAAAGTAAAATAAAACAAAATAATGATTTTTGTTTAAATAGCCGAACAAACAAAGTTATTGAACGGTGTATATAAAAGTGAAAAATGATTATAATAAAATAGTTGAAAAGTGTAAATAAACATTAAATATTAATCGTCAACCTTGTAACAATAAAATTAAGTTTTAGGTTAGCCCGTAGAAATATTTTTATTAAAATCTTAGTTGCACAGTAAACAATAATCAATCAATAAAATATTTTATAATTCAAGCCAGAGTATGCAGGAATGTAAATTTATTGATTTAACTGTTCGGCATCAAACACGAAACTGTAATTTTCGTTTTGTATGCAACCGTATAGTTGCGAAACGTATGTAACCGTGTTGTTGTGAAACTTAACTATGCACAGTAAAAAAGAAGAAAGTAGCTAGTTATAAAAATAACTAGTTTTAAAACAAGTGACGGCGTCCACGTAACCGGTTTCGTTTCGTTTCTTGAAAGTGACGTAACGACCCACGTCTAGTACATATAATCGTATTACAATATTTATTTAAATTAAAAATAGCTTTATTTAAACTATCATTTGAAATCACTCTTTTGTTCTTAATTAATTCAATCAAATTATTCGATAAAATATATCAAATGCTTGAACGGACGCATCGCAGCTCATAAAACCTTTAACACCTAATTGCGACACATGCTAACAATTCGAAACCCCAATAACAAATTGTTTTCGGGTGACTTCAATACCAAATAAAAATGACACTAAACGAAAGCCAAAGAAGTTTGTAAATTAATGTAAATAAATTGCCTCAAAACTTCTTAATCTCATATCAATTAAAATTGTGTAGTGATTATAATATTTGGCAATGGCAATTTGCTTGCTTTGTATTTTAGTGCGATTAAAGGTTGACTTTAGACTTTGTTCATATGAACAAAGTCCAAAGTCAAACTTGTAACGATTTATAAGTTCCTGGTAATAAGGGTGGCGTTGACTATTTTCTTAATCGTTTAAGAACAGGCAATTTAACAGAATAACGGCTCAAATTTTATCCTCGTTTTTGTATATATCTATTGTACTTTCGTATAATCTATAGTTGTTTCTTGCGATTTCATCGCTTGCTTTTAGTGCAATAATTTAATGAATGAATTGTTTAACCTTATGTAATTCAACAGGATCACCATGAAGTTCTTCATACAAGCACGTAAAATATGTATTTATTCAACTTAGATAAAACATGTCATGCAAGATAATTTGATTAAAGAATACCTTAAAAAATATTAGACATACAAAAGGTGGTGGCAGAAATCGCAGTTAGTCAGTTTCGTGCAGAGAGAACGTAGTTACTTGCTGGTATTACAACAATTAGTCATACGCTGGTTGAACTTGGTTATAAAAAGTTAGGAATTTGTTAAAATTGCACTTGTAAGTAGCTAATGAACATTATTTCAATTTATATGACATATTGCGAAAATAATATATCCGAAGAGTTATCACTAAACAGTAAGGCTATAAACAAATTTTAGTTATTTGCACATTTTAATGAAACAAATAAATATAACTTTACAAGATTTAGATTTACTTAAGGCTCGTTATCGTTTGCGGACTTTATCTCCTGACATAAAATATATGATTTTGATTAAGTTCCAAAAAAATTTACAGACCTTTTAAAAGGAAGACTTAATGTAAATTAAACTTAGTTTTCTTTATTATCTATTAAAACTATAAACATTGTTCGCATGCATAACGTTAAATTTACATTATCCCAAAGTGCATTTACGATATTATAGTAATGAAGTTCAGCAGTATATTTAAATAATCAATACAAATAAAATTTGGCGACCCGCTTGGCGCAGTGGTGAGTAGCCTTGACTAAAATGGAAACAATATTGTGTGATGATCAGTGTTTTTCTTGTATCTGGGTGTATCTATTATTATTGTATGTATTCATTTACAAAAAAAATAAGCTTATATTTCGTTTGTATAAACAAGAAAACTTAGTTTTAAAGCATAAACAACGATAGTATATGTAACTTATATGGTATGAATTTTTATTATTTTGTTAAAATAAAGTCAATCTACATAAAATGTAACTTTAATGACCACAAGTTTCTACGAAAAGTTACATCAGCTATAATTAACTTTTAGGTAAAAACTCTGATTGATAAAAATCAAGTTTTTGATCGGTCATTACTTTCACAGACTGATAACAGTTGCAAAGATAACATCTGAGAACATTTTTGGTAAGTGTTTTACAGTTTTTAGCGAAAAATAGCACATAAATAATGTAATTTTTATACAAATGTATTCTAATATTGAAAAAATGCTTGGCTTGTACACCTGTGCACCGACTTGAACTTGACTACTCTGAGGTAAGTTGTTAGATTATGCATAAGGCAAATTTGTGCAAAAAGTGTGCGCAAATTTTTTATTAATATTATATAAATTTACTATTAAAATGACAAATGTCATGACGATAACTTTAAGTACACGATTCCAAAATTGCAATAAAGTGATGTTCGTGTACCTAAAATTAAATGACGTGGTAGGTACAATATTTTTAGTTTCTGGTAAAGGTACTAAAGGTTCCTTGCAAAGACAGAGACAATTGCTCGCATAATCAATGCCAACTTGCAAAAACAACAATATTTTCCAAATATTATGAAGTTTTATTCATTTTTTTCCAACTAATATGGTATTAGTTATCAACACCCCATATGTATTTTTTAAATAAAAAATAATATTTTTGTGATGTTTTTGACCTACCGTAAATAAAAAAAAAGTTGACGTTAGAAGCCAAGTGTTATGAAATGATCCTTTAAGGTTATAAATTACTTCGGGATTCCTTTGCTTTTAAAATTATTGTATAATAAATTAACTTGTAACCATTGAATTCGTTTTAATCGTCATTTGAGTTATACTTATCTCAAGTGTTTTTGTAACGTTTGTAAATATTTTATAAAACTATAAAAATATTTAAAAATCATTTGTCTGGTCGTTTTATTTGTTATTGCTGACTTGTGACTTTTTCAATTATTTCATATTAATTATATCAAATTTACTTTTGCATTCAAAAACAATTTGGGATAATTGCTTCAGTATCGGTAAGCCAAATTTAAATTTGCGGTCTCAATACACATTCACTGCAATTATTTTAAACGTTGTACCAAAATTTGTACATCAAATTTTTTTTAGTTTGGCCTGTAATGGCTAAACTAAAAAAAACTTAACCTTAGCTAAAATAAAGAAGGACAAAAACTATGACGTGGGACTATAATATTATTTTTATCAACCTCTGCAGTTTTTTAGGTTATTTATCATTAAATAAATTTAAATATTATTAATAATAAAGTCTCTCTGCAGTCTATATTACTTTTGTGCAAGCTTATATGCATATTCGGTTAATTGCCTCTACAATCAAATGTATTAAGTCATCAATGACCTCTATTCCTTTTTTAGAAAGTTAACTATGAACATGAATGCCCATACTAATTTCACATACCTATTGTGAGTAGATAAGGGAAATTAGTATAGTCGGTCCGCCAACTAACCGGCATAGGACCAGCGTAGTGGAATATGGTCCAAAAACCCTCTAACGGATAAGGCGTGCATTAGGGGAGGCCTATGTCCAGCAGTGGACTGACACAGGCTGATGATAATTGGCCGTGGCGTTAAATAATATAGGGGTAGTCGATGTACGGTATATAAATTTATTAGCGTGTTTTAAATAACTCTTCTTGTTGAAATTTTATATATAATCTTTGTTTATTTTATAAGTTTAGATTAAGGTTGCGATTTTCGTACTACTAGTCTAGAAGGCATAAAAAAACACAGATCTTAGAAATTTTAAAAATCTTGATGATTAAGTAGCAAAGCTAATATACAGAAGAATTACGGTGAGCTGCAATTCTGTACTGATAAAATACATTTAATAAAGACATAACTGTTTTATGTTAAAAATTAATAGAATTTTATGAAATTTACCGCAAAATTCTATAATAATTATCGTGTGCATTTCATGTACATTTGCCTAATTTCGTTTAACATCTACATTAGCGAATTACGCATGCCAATTGAAATCTTCATTTGTGCGGTTAGGTCCTAATTGATCGCATAGCCACGCCGTGTACTTTAATAGTTTACTATATTTTAAGAAATAATAAAGTTTAAATTTAGTATAGTTTATTTTTAATGAAGTGAGTTTTGTTTTTATTTATAATTTTTTTATTGCAGTTTACGAAAATTACATTTATAGATTATATTTACCGGCCACGTACAATTATTTTATTGAAAAAATTAAATAAAAATATTCCAAAACCCCGGTATAAAAATATCGGAATTTTATTTGGCTATTAATATTTATCTAATAATATGTTATGTTGAGAGAACGTTAAACTTAGCTAGCAAGAATATAAAATATAGTTAAATAGAAGTTTTGGTATTATTAAGTTGCAATTCGTGCACATTATTATGGCAATTTATAATGGCGGATTATAAATTTATCATATATATTTATTTTAAGATTTGATAAGAAATCAATTAAACATAAAACATATTAATAATTTTTTACCAGTGTTATATTTATAAATTTATCTTTTGTCATTAATATAAAATACAATAATAGGTTCAGAAATCTTTAAGTTTATTGAAATTGATTATATAGCTTAATGTTGAGAAACAGATCCGACCACCTTCCTACGTTTGGATTTTCTTTAATTCATTATAAGCCTGCGTTAGTCCAATGCTGGACATAGGCCTCCCCTTCCCCATTAGGGGATTTTGGACCGTATCCCACCACGGTGGTCCTGGTGGTTTCTTGGGTGGACCTATGGAGACTTTTTAAATGCCCATCTGACGCAAGGATCATCTTACTTTTCAGAGTATTGGGCGATCAGCTCAAATTACCAAACCAACTAGGAAACAACAATGAAAATTTGTTGGGTCCCCGCAGGATTCGAACCCAAGACCTTCAGTTTCTAAAGCACATACCCTTACCCCTAGGCTACAGGGGCAGTTACCTTCATGGACATAGTTCTGAATGATAGCTTGACCGCCAGATTTTTCGACGCTGGCGGTCAATCACCTCACAAAAATAATATAGTACTCTGTAAAACAATATTTTCAACTTAAGTAATATAGTGGAGTATATTTTTATTTCTATAAACTTTTCAAATAATACTCATTGTTTCTACGTACGAATTAAGTAAAGACAAAAAAGGGAATTTATAGACCAAACACTTTCTTTATTATGGAAAGTTTACTATTATTGCAATTAATTGATAGGTTATCCATTATAATTGCCACTTGGTAGTGTGTATTATTTTACCTATAATTAAATGCTACAATTTTTATAAAGCAAATTATCCGTCCCCAAATAAAAAAAAAGAAGTAATTAGTGAAAATGGGTAAAACTTTATTAAAAAGAGAACAATGTCGACGGAAACAAATTGGGCAGCAACATTTGGTGTCAATTTAATATGTCGGAATAAAAGGTCGAGTGACGTCGCAAACGAACCACATACGGCGTTTATGTGAAACAAAATGAAATCAGTTTTGTAAAACAATGTTATTTTTTTAATCACTCAAACTTTTTTATATATTTGATGAAATGCATTAAATACAAAATGTAAATAAAAAATATTTCAGTGACTTTTAACTATTTGGTTCAATATTTATTGATCACACATAGAGAAATACATCATTTCTCGGAAATTACAAGCAAAATTATATTATGAGGTCAGGTCCTAATTTTTTCGTTAAAAATAATAATACAACAATCTTAAAAATAATTTGTAAATGATATGTACTCGGGATCATGCTTTTTGTGTTTTTTGGTTAGAAAATAGCAAATTTTATTCACATAATATGAATTAATCTCCATAAAAAATAAAATATGCATGAAATGAGTCCTAATTCAATAGTCCATTACGTATGTTCGTTGGACAATCAACCTTTATCCTGTTATTACTGTGATTTTATTATTGTAGATTACTGGTATATCATTAGCCTTACAATTTCAAACATAACTCAACAAATGTGTATACCGTCATATTACATCTATTATGCTTCAAATCCATCCAGGTCATTATATAGAAAATACTGAAACTTTTCAGGATTTTCGTATATATTTTTACTACAAATAGGCCTATATTTTTTTAGTAATTATTTTGATTGCCTACGTAATACAATATCCTCATATCAAATACATTGTTAAAAGACTTCCCTCTTGAATGAGACACACCGAGCTATTGACTTTCAATATATTCTAGTATTAACATATGATGCGATATCATATATCGAAGCAAAGATCCCTTTGTGAATTCTTAATGTTAATTGAAAACTAAGTCACGCTATTATTGTTAATTGAAAACTAAGTCACGCTATTATTATTTTAAAAGACTTATATTATTATTTACCCCCATGAGTTACATATTTACAAATGAAAAGAAAATATGTTGAAAATATTAAGTACAAATCGAATAGAGACAAGAAAGATATTAACAAAACATTAAATTAGAGCTCAAAATTGAGTCCTGCGGCAAGATGGAGTGACGACATTTGCAAAGTGGCCTGTGGGGCTGGATGAGAATAGTCGAAGATCAGAAGTGGTAGCGTGCATTAGGGGAGGCCTATGTCCAGCAGTGGACTGACACAGGCTGATGATGATGGTAATGAAAAATTAAGTTAATAGTTTTCACTTAATATATAAGATTACGACTCCTGAAGCTGTTGTTTCAAAGTAGTAAGCAGCGTGGCCCTAGCCGTATATTAAGAGATTTTTTTATTAAAAAATCTAACATCTTTTGTGGATAACTAAAGAATCAAAAAAAAATTACGTATCCTTCGAGAATAACTTCACCTATGACTTTTGAACAATATAATTCCTATGCGTGTTTGGTGCCTAGATTCAAACCACTAATAATAACTTCGGTTGTAGTTCATTATTTTAATCGTGGTTTTTCCATTGAAGCAATATATGAAGTTGTTTTTAAATAATGTTAAATAAAGTTGCAAGATATTTCGATAAGGCAACATAACCAGTGTTAAGAATATATTTGTACGTAAAAAAGTGTTTGTGGCCAATAGGCTCATTTCTTTATAGAAAGAATTTATGTTAAAGAAAGTTAAGTATTAAGTATAGAATTGCTCGTGAACCCGTGGAAAAAAATATCCTGTATTATACTGGTTCCAAATATTTGTAATTATAAATAAAATCTAATATTATTTTAAGGTGTACTTGATTTAAGTCCGCGAGATTTGTTTTAAAACTATAATTTAATTATACATGAACGCGTATCGTTTAATTTAGTAAGTAGTACGCTGTCAATTAAATTTTCAACAAGAGGAATTATTTTGTTATGAAACATTATTTTCATTTAAACTTTACGAACTTCAAGTCCTGCAAAGTGTACCTTTTTTGCTGCGTAAAGATATTATTAAAAATTAAATAATGTACATTTTATTAACTTAAAAGATTTTCTTGTAATATACTTATAATAAACTGTACACGACAGCTCATTAACTAATAAGTTGCTTATGATTTTTGACATTTTTTTTTAAATTTTCTTAATTTTTAATACTAGTTATCAGACTTTGAAGTTTTAGTACTACACTAATATAAATACGCTGCTTAGATTTAAATACGGTTTAATTATTTTAAATATCATATCTTATATATTTAGTTAAAAAATCAGTCTTGATTCGTGTTGAACGTTGCTCTTAACGCTGTTGTCAGTGACGCTTATTACTTAAGCAGCTCTAGGCGTATGAACTTAATTTGATCACTTTTGTTCCAAAGTAATTACAACATTTAGATTATTCTTAAACCATTTCCATAAGTAGAGCGAATGTGACGCTAATTATATGCATTGTAAGTTAAGTTTTAACTACATTGTAAACCAGTATTAAAAATAGTTTTATAAAAAAAAAGGCTTGATGATTTTTCTGTTATAGTAAAATATCAGACCGCAATGTATTTCTTTTTCATATCAATGACAATTTCAACTATTGTCAGTTACCTGACGTTCAAATGATTGGGTTGGCTGCATTTTATTTGGATGAATCGTTTAAATGTCAATGGAACAAACACAAAGATATCAGTTTTACATGCATATAAAACAATTTTGTCAGAATCAAAACATATGTATATAAGACATGTGCTTCGGTTGTGAATCACGTATCTAAAATGTAAATAAGTTTCTATTTTTGTGATGAAAATAGTTGTTAGATAACTAGTTTAGTTAATTAATTTACGGATTTTCGCGTTCTTAAAAATATATTTATTCCGACGTTTCAGTTCTTTCCAGCATCCATGATCACGGGCAGACTAAGTTGGTTATATGTCTGTATTTCAATGTTTCGAATAACCTGTCAGAGTTATTTTTAAAATTGACATATCGATTCGTTTTCTTAATTTTAATGTGGTTTCACAAAAGTTTTTTACTACCTATGTTTAATTTTTGAAATATTGGATCCCAGGAAGGTGGCAATGCAACCATCCTCTCATTAAAATTTGGATATTTTTAATTTCGATTGCTTCCGAATCATCCTTGAGTATAAATCGATGTTCATTAGACTAGTATTTTGGTTCATCAAATCTAATATAATGATTGGGCTGTCTAGAACATGGTCCATAGATTGTACCAGATTTCTTATAGCGTCGGTGCTTAACATCAGCTATATGTTCTTTTACTCTGAGTTCTTACTGGTCTTTTGTTTGTCAATGTAGGAGAGACCACAATCACAGTCTAGTTTGTACCACCTGGTGCCTGTAGAGAATTTCACATTTCACAGATGGTAATAATTGGCTAATCTTCTTCGGCGACTTATAATATGTTTTATGAAGCTCGCTTTAAAATATAACCGATTTTGTCAGTGACTCCTCTGATGTAGGTAATCAGCAGGCACTCTTTCGACTGTGGCTGGTTTCACACATTGACTGCGACGTAGACGTGGAACTTGGGTTTGTTTTCTCCACTGCACCTGCTTCCATTCTCAGTTCAGCCGTCAAATGTTCCTTGTCGCAGATCCGCTGTCTCTCTGAAGCAAACATTTACCAACAGTAGCTAACTGCGAGGGATGGTGGTGAGAATCACCATTTAAATATTTATTCGTGTGTGTTTGCTTTTCTAAAAACTGTATGGCTCAAGCTATTGTTAGGTTTCTAATGATTAAAATATCTAAGAAGGCTAAGGGTTGTTTGTCTCTATTTCCATTATGAACTTTATTTGGGATGTAAAGAATTAAGATGATCCAGAAATGCATTTATTTGGTTTTGTTGGTAAAACGGTGAATGTGTCATCTACGTACCGCTTATAGAATCTTGGTCGGACAGGAGCTGTATTGAGGCTGTCTCTTCAAAGTTCTCCATGAAGATATCAGCGATAATAGGAGACACTGGGCAGCCCATCGCTACGCCATCTATTTGCATGTAGGAATTGTCATTTCCACAACAAGTAGCCAGATGTGAGACAATGTTTAAGCAGTGATGCATATTCATTTGGCATTTTATTTTCCTCAAGCTTCTTAGTTACAATTGAGATGCAGTCTTCAATAGGTAAACATGTAAATAAAGACTGAACATCAAAACTGAACCATAGTTTCATTGTTTTTGAGATGTAGATGTTTAATCTCATCAACAAAATAGTAAGAATCTCTGTGTAAGCCTCCGTGTGTCCTCGTAGTCTTACTCATTTTGTTGATGAGATTAATAGATAATCTCAATTGTAACTAAGAAGCTTGAGGAAAATAAAATGCCAAATGAATATGCATCACTGCTTAAACATTGTCTCACATCTGGCTACTTGTTGTGGAATGATCAATTCTACATGCAAATAGATGAGCGTAGCGATGGGCTGCCCAGTGTCTCCTATTATCGTCTGATATCTTCATGGAGAACTTTGAAGAGACAGCCTCAATACAGCTCCCGTCCGACCAAGATTCTATAAGCGGTACGTAGATGACACATTCACCGTTTTACCAACAAACCAAATAAATGTCATTTCTGGATCATCTTAATTCTTTACATCCCAAAATAAAGTTCACAATGGAAATAGAGACAAACAACTCCTTAGCCTTCTTAGATATTTTAATCATTAGAAACTCTAACAATAGCTTGAGCCATACAGTTTTTAGAAAAGCAACACACACGAATAAATATTTAAATGGTGATTCTCACCACCATCCCTCGCAGTTAGCTACTGTTGGTAAATGTTTGCTTCAGAGAGCACAGCGGATCTGCGACAAGGAACATTTGACGGCTGAACTGGAGAATGTGAAGCAGGTGCTGCGAGGAACAAACTCCAAGTTCCACGTCTACGTCGCAGTCACTGTGTGAAACCAGCCACAGTCGAAAGAGTGCCTGCTGTATTACTTCACATCAGAGGAGTCACTGACAAAATCGGTTATATTTTAAAGCGAGCTTCTATAAAACACTATTATAAGCCGCCAAGAAGATTAGCAATTATTACCATCTGTGAAATGTAAAATTCCTCTACAGGTACCAGGTGTGTACAACAGACTGTGATTGTGGTCTCTCACATTGGACAAACAAAAGACAGTAAGAACCAGAGTAAAAGAACATATAGCTGATGTTAAGCACCGACGCTATAAGAAATCTGCAATTTGCGACCATGTTCTAGACAAGCCCAATCATTATATTAGATTTGATGAACCAAAAATACTGGCTAATGAACATCGATTTATACCAAGGATGATTCGGGAAGCAATCGAAATTAAAAAATATCCAAATTTTAATAGAGAGGATGGTTGGTCATTGCCACCTTCCTGGGATCCAATCATTTCAAAAATTAAACACAGAGTATAAAAACTTTTGTGAAACCAACATTAAAATTAAGAAAACGAACGATATGTCAATTTTAAATAATAACTCTGACGTTATTCGAAACATTGAAATACAGACATATACCAACTTAGTCTGCCCGTGATCATGGATGCTGGAAAGAATCCGAAACGTCGGGAATAAATATATTTTTAAGTAACGCGAAAAATCCGTAAATTAGTGGATTTGATATGTATAATAATCGCGTAAATAAAAGAAATAATTAGTTTAGTTAAATTTACTATTGGGCGCCGATCCAAAGGCATTTAATTTTTATAATTTGTGAGCTTTTCTGTACCGTATGCTATTTTATGCGCATATGCATCCAGTTCGCTTATTATTTATAAATCTTTTTATTTTTATTACTTATGTCCCTAAAGTAGTGAAAAATGTAAACACAAAATAAAATTAATAAAAGATACCGTTTAAGTGGCAACAAGTATACTTCGGCGAATTGAAGAATAAAAAAAAATTTACTTCAAGTAAAAGTTTTTTCTACTCATCATCCATCCATCTCCAATCATCCAATGACATAAAAAGTATCAATGCGTTATATGGTTGAATTAATTGTGAATCCTATAAGACTATAAAAAAGAAAGGTGTGAAGGTTAAGAGCATGCGCGGACGCAAATGCCTGCGCATGCACTTTAATATCTTCCGAGCATGCGGTTGTTATCAAGTGTAAAATAATCATTATTAAGCTCGCTTGTTTAAAATGTGAACGTAATAAGAAAGCTCAGATATCTTTATTGTTATTTTTATCTTGATGACATATTTGTACCAAGACCATTACCAGAATTAGTCCAAATTAAATGCAAATTTAGTGTTTCAATTCTTTTTGTTAATGCTGTGGCCATGTAGAAGACTATTAAGCTTAAATAATTATTAATGTAGGTGCTTGTTAGCCCTAGTACGTTCTATAGAAATTTCCTCTCTCCTTTTGGCTCTTATTAACATTCTTTCACTCAGCCATTTTCCCAAGCTATCATGGGGTCGGCTTTTATTCCATCAAGATTTATCAGAATATCAGTTAGTACGCAGAGCAACTTCCGTCTTACCTCTACCATCCAAAGGGTAAACTGCATTCTAAGGATGAATTAGTTGTCAGTAACTTGACAACCGGGAAAACTTTTTTACACGCCCATCCGACCAATAGATCATATTTTCAGGTGGATGGCTCACATTGTCCTGACCAACCAGAAAACACCGATAACACAAATTTGTTCCCCGTGGGGTCATTACTACGCAGACTTTTTATTTATTTATTCAATCATTTTGCACAATAAAATGTACACAGGTGGGCTTAATGCCTTAAGCACTTTCTAACAGCCAACCTTAGGAAAATTACGAAAAATCAGCGTAAGTGCACTAGTAAGCAATAAACAGACTATAATTTACATTTAGTCTGTTAATTGCTTACTAGTTATACATTGAGAAGTATATTTGGTTAATCGTCAAAAATTTTGCGGTAAAAGTAATTGCAGAGTTATCTATGGCAGTGTATATACCATATAGTCTCTGATTGCTTTAAGCTGAATCAAAACATGGCTTCTAGGACCTCAAAAACCTTCAGAAGTGCTAAAATCGAGCGAGATATTAACAATTTAGATGAAGTCAATAACGTACGAACATAGTTTAGTTATTGTAGTCCAAGGAAACAGTGCAGACCGTGTTGTAATTTTTAGATAAAGCTCTGCATACCTTTATAAAAAATTAGATCTGGAAGCATAAAATTCATACTATAGCTAAAGACTGCACCTTAGTTTTTTTTAAATCAAAGTTCGTTTTGTAGTTTATTTGCATTTGCCAGTGTAAACAATTTAAAATTCATTTTAATTTCAATTTATTTTTCATTCACACAAGCGGTTTTCAAAGTTTCAGTATATATAACAGTAATTGATACTACTTACAAAAGGAACTAAATAAAATATAAAAATAATGAGGTTTGCTAAAAACTATAATATATTATGCAAAAATAACTGACATTACTTTCAACATACAACACGCTAAGGTACAAGTAAACAATTTCTCATGCACTCTCGGCATTTACTTAGATAGAGGAGAAACTTTTCGTAGATGCGAGGTCGTTATAAAGCTTTTGCTGACTGTGGCATTTAGTCGACTTATTATATACAAGTAAGCAAAATAATAACAAGGCAAATGAAACGATTGCATTTAATGTGAAAAAGAAATTCAAATTATTCATATTTTGTTTTGTACACAAGTTGAAATGTTTTTAAAATAAGTAAAATTTTAACAAAAAAATATGGCCGACTACAAACAGCGTATAACTTTTTTGCGCAATGTAAGCGGCGAACAACGTAAGTCTGTACAACATCGTCTTAGTCTATTTTTTAGGGTTGAGCCAACGTTTACAATTTAATCACACGAGGTTGTGATTTTTAACGCCGTTATTTTCTTAGTTTCTTAAATATCTATTAAACTACTTGTCACAAAATTATTTAAAAAATGGGACCAAATGAAGGCCAAATGAACCCTTAATTGAATACTACGCGCTACTATAGAAAAAAACTGCGAGTACGTTCTCCGTCGTAGGTTATATACTTATAGGTTAATAGACAATTTTAAATACTTGTAAAGTTCTACAACAAACGGTTATATATTTTATTTATAAAGGATGTAAATGATTAAAATATTTCGCTTTAGCAATATAACAGGCGTAAAAATTGTGGTCAGCGGGTAATGATTTGTGACCCTGTTTTGTATTATAATTCAATCGAGAAGGGTGAATCGAGTTTCTAAACTGTCCTTCAATTGTCCAAAACCTGGTTTTTGCTTTTATAATTTTTGTTTCCGAATTTAAAAAAAGAAATATTTCGTTTTATTTGATACAAACATTCAGTTATTAATGATATTGTTTTAAGCATTTTAAGGAATTTTCAAATTGTATCTTTAACAATAATTACATAATTATTGTATGGATATTTTTTATCGCTTAGTTTATTCTCTATCAATGCATGTACCATAAACATCTCTAATGTACAATTTAATAACATACTTGAATGTAGTTTTAGAATTTAATGACATTATGATACATTATCAAAATAATAATAAAGTCCTCTTTTTTACATGTTTCTTTTAATAGGCTTTGTGTAATTATTCTTTATAATATTATCTTCTACGTATAATATGCATTTGCAGCTTGGTTAAAAACCGGTAGTCAAGGGTTCTGATTTTGTGGGAAACAACATTTTCTTATAGTTGTTTTCTCTTAATGAGTGAAATTTATTTTAATTTACCGTCTCAAAATAACTTTATAAAAATAGGACAGTTTCTTACAAATAACTAGCAATAGATCTATCCAATTGAATCCTGTAGTGTCCCTAACAATCAACTTCACTATGGTGTCAATTTTTTTTATTCAAATATGTATCTTTAAAATAACTTAATATTGAATATCTATAAAACCAACAAAAACATTGCAGTAAACATAAAATAAAGTGCAGTGTTTAAATAAATTTACAGACACTGGCATATATGGCTCGTAAAAGAAATATTAAAATGGGAAAATATATAAAAATTACGCTTAAATATGTGCCATATTTTGTTGCCTCAACAATTCAGAAAATATTTCATTAAAGAAGCGAATGTAGTTTGTAGTAACTTTCGACTTCTAACAAATTTTCATTGTCGTAACAAAAATTATATCCTTATATGAACTTTATAATCTTAATTTATTTATTTAAGTAACGGTATAAAGCTCTTGAGAAAAAATGTTGGCGTTGCGCTTGTAAATCCTGGTACACAAAAGAGGATTCAACATCCTTCAAGAGTCCTTACGCCTTAGAGATAAAAAAGCAGACTGTTTCAGTATTTTTATGACTGCCCTTTTATAAAGGCATTCATATATGTTTTAAAAGCGTATTCCTACGTCGACTTTAATTAAGAATGAGGTTTTTTGTTATTTAAAAAAAAAACTTTTTCCGTCAAATATAAAAGTCCTTGGCGTTTCTCTGTTTGAAATCAATTTATTATCGATTACTGCATTGCAATAAAAATCCTTGTAACACCTCTTAGCGTGAAAAAAAACAAATTGATGTTCGACCCCGAATATGCGGCTCTGAAATTTCTCTTTCGTTCATTATTGTTTTAGCAGCGCTTTTATATTGGAAATAGTCTACGAGATTGTTATCCTAAATTACATACTGATTTAGCCTTTTAGGGCAGTAGAAATGCGCATTGTGCATAAAACTAGTATAAATAATTTTTTAAAGGCTTTATGACTGTGGTGAATATGTAATATGTAACTAGTGGCCGTTAGCAATTTCAAACAACAAAAATTACGAGCCTTCTTTGTCTTTTTAGTTTAATTGGTATTTAAGCAATCATTATTGTATTAACCATGTTATTTGAAAATAAAATTGAATTGCACTTTAATAATATTTGATTACAATCACTTCTTAACTGAGTATATTAAGGGCGATTAATTGATTTTATACCGCTTGACGTAAGCATTGAGTGCTCTCAAACAGTAATAAAATGTAATCAAAAGTTTAATTACAGATATTAATTACTAAAGATGCTTTAAAATTTTCCTTTTAGTCGTATAATATATCATAACATCATACAAAAAAGCTTCGAAGCAAAAAATATTCATAACAAGTGAAATTTTAACAAAAAATATAGACCGACTTCAAACAGTAAAGAACCATTTTACGCAATAGAAAAGGGTAACAAACTGAAATTGCCTCGTGATTTCGGCCCCGGCATTTTGAATCGCTGATACAAGATATAATTTTATTTAATGGTTTCACTCTTATGTGCACTTAAACTATATTACCTGAAATGAGCTTTACACATATCTAATAGTAATTCTTAAAAAAATAAATTTAAATTGTTGTTGAGCTTCATTCTTAAAACGTATATATACGCTTGTGGACTGTATTACCGACCAGTTTAAGAAGTACAATTACGTAGAATATACTTTATGTAAATTACGGTTTCATCAGCGTTTATAATTTAATCACACGAGATTGTGATTTTTGGTGCCGTTTTTTTTATTACTCAAATATCTATTAGGCTACTTCTGACAAAATTATTGTAAAAAATAGGACCAATATATTTGCTGCTATTTATTACTAAACGTACATGAATGATTATTGGTTTAAAAAATTGTAAATATCAAAAATTAAGGTAATATAAGACGTAATACCCTGTGTTGGTGTTGTGAGCGTAGGTTTTGTGCGTTTTTTCAGTCCTCTTTTTCAGATCTGGTTCGTCATCGTCATCGTCTCAAAAATAAATATAAAAGAATATAATAAAAGGGTATTAGATAATTAAGTCTCACAATTTCACATAGGTGGTTTTTGGCTATTAGTTTTATTGTTGCCACAACATATACGGTTGTATTAGTTTTCTTGTTTAATTTTAATATTTTAGGTAATGACCTATTATAGTAACGTTATTCTTGAGCACCCAAATTTTATAAGTGAAATAAGAATAAGGAAGAAAACTTAAATGAAATCGTTAAAATAAAACTTATATATTGTATGAGTTTAAAATATAACAGACTTCAGAATCAAGCAACTTGTGAGATCCTCGGCTATGTTGGCTGTAATCTAGGGGTCTCATAAAAATTATACCAAAAAAAAGCAATTAAACGCGATAATAACTGGAAATTTGCTACATTAGTAGAATAATCCGTACTAAAATATACAGGTAACATGTCAAATATATAGGTTATATGTATATAAAAACACATTTAAATATAACATGGGTTTTGCCCTGAAAAATCATCATATTTTTTTTTATTTTTTTAAATTTCTGTACTCGGAATAGAACATTAATCGAATTATCTATTTATGCTTTCCAATGAAGCAAAAGCATACTAAGAAACAAAACCTTAGTTCGTATGTACTGAATTTCGTAAAGTAACTAACGTTAATAACTATGCAACCTCATGTAAAAAATGTTTGTGGTTATTTTTTTATCTGTAGGCTTTGACATCCTATAACGACTGTCAACGATGATTATGACAATAGGAACCAACTTTTTAAATGCCCAACCGTCGCTTGATTATCTTTCTTTTCAGACTTTTGAGTAATCGGTATCTACTATATAATGTTCTAACAAACCTAAATAACACAAAGTTGCCCGGCGAATTTGAACCCACGACCTTCAATTTATTATTATATATCTTATTTCTTACTATAATCATGAAGTAACACCGTGCACGGAGTCTTTAAAAGGACTAAAATATTATCCAGTTAGACATTTTTATGTAAAGATAAGATCGCCCAACGATAAAAGGCTTCAGTGGATCCTAATACCGTACAGTTAAATTTAGTGCTTCATAAAATTTAGAAGCAACAGTATTAAATAAATAAAAAGTTTTAAGCGTAAAAAGTATGAAAATAATTTACGAACTGTATATAAAATAGTATTAGCTGCAAAGTAATACCGAATACTAAAATCCACTGACTACTAATTTATTATGAAATATATTTAAATAAAATATTTCATTTTGAAATACAGGGTGTCTGGCGGCAGATTTTATTTTAAAAAAACGAATATGTCAATAAGTTATAAACAGTGCGGGGGGAAGGTGGTGTCATTTCTTAGTCACGATGTCGCAGTGGTCGGGTGAGCATCCGCGTTCGCTTTGTAGCATTTTTCAAGAGTAACGATTCCTACGTACACGCTCGCCGACAGTTCTGTTCACATTTCAATATTCGACGGATAGGCGATGGGCCGAGTGTAATTAAATTCGTTTGTGGGTGGAGAGGTTCCGCAACTGCTTCGGCTATGAACACACCACGGCCAGGGCCTAGACGATCTTCAAGGACCCCGAAAACATTAAACTCGTTGAACGCAGATTACGGAAAATGCACGAATTTCGATACGGGAAAGGGTAGCTTCACTGGGACTTCCAAGAGCAATTGTGCATGAAATTTTGAAAAAAGATATGGACTTTTACCTATTTAAAATTAAAATAAATCGAGAATTGAAAAAAAATTACTTTGCGACACGCAAATTTTTTTGTGAAACCATGTTGGAGCGTTTTCGCACTGTTACATTTTTTAGAGCGACGAGGCTCATTTTCATTTAAACGGACACATAAACAAGCAAAATTGCCGTTACTGGGCTCTAAGAACTCACAATCCTCGACTGAAGCACCATTACATTGCCGAAGGGTAACTGTTTGGTGCGCTTTATCCACGAATGGGATAATCGGATCATTTTTTTTGGGGCTACCTCAATGAGAGAGTTTACGCCAAAAATCCACGAACTGTTGTCGACTTAAAAGAAAATATTCCGCGAGAAATCAGCGCAATTGAACGGAATGGAAGGAAAGGATGGAAGACGTTTAGATAACATTATCTTTAAAAAATGAAATCCGCATTTGTACTCTATCTTTTAATACTTTTAGTAAAATTATATGTCAAATATATTATTTTTTTATTAAAATTTGAAAACATAAATCTGCCACCAGACACCATGTATATTACATACGGAAAGCTTTAGTAAATACATGTTTGGCATTAAATATGAATGGTAAATTTGATAGGTTTTTACCTAAAACTGCTCACTTCATACATGGACATTGAATTTATTTACGACACCTGATTTCACAAACCACAAATTAATTAATTTAATGGTCACCTAAATTGTAGGCAACAAAATTTACATAATTAATACACACTGGGGGGAAAATAAAGAGACTGATTACAGTGTGTAATGTTTTTTGTTTTTAACTTCTATATTAATAATTTTATAAAACAGCTTTAACCTTACGCCATTATGTGGGCGAAGCGATCGTTATTATTCTAATAGACTTTAATTAAACAGCAAGAAAAAACAAGTCATTGTGCCCTTAGTCAAATACGAAAACTATAATACCACTGCGGTAATAATGTTGTCCGAGCCGATTTCGACTACGGTGGCCGATCTATGTTAGAGATCAGCCAATTACGGAGGAGATATTATAGTGTGTTAGTTTACACGTAAACACAATCCTTCTTGCCTTACTCTCAAAGTCCGGTAGAACGAATAACAAACACGACCGGAGAGAGATCAGGTGCAGGACCGACTGGTAACATGCCTATCCGACGCATGAATCATATTGCTTTATAGGCAAAGCTAGGAAACAACTTAAAGAACTAGTTGAGTCGCCGTAGGATTTGAGCCCACGATTTCCGATTTCTAAAGCAGAAGCCCATAAAACTAGGCTTCGGAGGCAGTCCTAGAGGCAGCTACTGCATTGAGCTGGTAAATGTCTATCATGTAAATTCTTTTAAAGCCTTCGAAATTTTTCTTTCTACGTCTGCGTCTGCCTACGTCTGCAGAAGAATCTGTCTACGAGTAGAGGTGGCATAAGCAGGGACAATATCTGTGATTTAAAAGCGAGAGGGCTTAACGATATTGCGAATGATACTAGTCTTATGTGTGCGTTTCTTTTGATCTTATGTGCGTTTTGATGTAAACAACCGTAAGTAAATTTTTGAATTGCAAATGGGTAAGTGTTTTTTTTTTTGTAAATTTAATCACGTTTTGTATAAATATGTCGATGAGCGCACACCTCGGAGTAAACAGCTCTTTTCTCCTCGGTGCTCGGACGCGTCTGACATATTAGAATATCTAGCCTAAGTCATTTTTTACGTGATCTCGCATGTTGGTTTCTAAATTGAATTATTGATTAAATTGTTCATAGTTCTTTTTGTATTTTGTTCGTTTAATTTAATAAAGTTCTGATCCTTAAGATCAGAAGTGGGATTCGCTTAAAAACACGGGGATTTGATCGTTCGCCATCTCATTTGCAACATAAAACCACGTGTTTTTACTTTCTTTGCTGTGTTCGAACAATAATACGTTTCGACGTCATGCGTTTTTAATGTGAATCTGACACAGTTAGGAGTGTTTTTATTTATTTCGCTTTGGATGCGCCTTTGGAGGGTGCAAGGGACGGGTTGCAGGAGGTAGGTGTGCGCCCTGTCCCTCGCAACCAGGGTGGAGTCGAGGGGAAGAGGAGTGTCGGTATTCCGTAGGCCGCTCTCCTATCCTCCGCGACTCGAGACCACACCGCTGATGCGGTGTGGAGGCCGTGGGAGGGGACATTCGGCATGGTGTCGTCGATCTCCCTCCTTCTACGGCCGAAACAGGTGCTAGGCGGGCTCGGCGGCCAGCGCCGTGGGGTTGCAGATGAGTGCAAAACGTTCCTGTGACCCCACCCTAAAGGCGTCAGGAAGGAACAACGTGGTGGTTTTAGTCGGTGCAGTCCAACATAACCCATCTTAATTAAGTTGTAACTTAAATATAACAATAAATATTTTGAAGCATATTCTTCCAATTCATAAAAATACTATAATTCAAAGCTTTTATTTGGTACTACTATAGCTACACATTTATATTATGTTTTTTTTTTTCAACATTTTGTTTTTATTTTCTAGTTAGATCCACCATCGTTGCTCCTATCGTTGAAACATACTTCAAGTTTTGTCTATTCGCAAGTCGCATTTGGCGCCTAACTACATAGAGCGTAACAAAATCGATTTACGATTCAATTTAACCCAACATATCGCAGGTGTGGCTCATAAAGGTACTAGTTTCAGCCTTCCGCGCCATTTAGGAAACTCAATTCTTGCCAAACAATTAATTGATTTCTTTATTAAAAATAAACTTAAAACGATTCTTCTTTTAATTGATTCCTTTAACAAATATAATATAAGTTTAAATTGAAAGTAAACTTGTTTCTATTTTTTTTAAGAAAGAAATATGATTTAAAACATTAAATACATTTTCCTTAGTCTTATCAAGAAAAAAATAATTCATATGAATTAAATCATGAAAAGTAGCAGAACTGTTATAAGAACTAACTGTCGGCAGTTTTCAGTGGCACTTAAATGACCCATTTATCTATCAATTTGCACTCGGCAAAAAACACTGGTAGGTAAAATATGTAATAATTATAAAATAATAAATAATAGATTAAATAACTAATTTAAAGAATTTCGTAGTAAAAATGTTTACTATACGCTTTCATTGCAATTTTCTTAGACGTGTAATACATTTAAATTATCTTTCATCTTTCTACATTATAATATATTCTTTTTCTAATTTTCTCTTGCGTATCACTTGTTTGTCAAAGAAAGCAAACAAAAGTAAAAATTCAGATTTTAGTGTTTATTTGAGGTTCGTCTATTTTCTTCAGCAATGCATGCTTTGCCGCATTCAAGTGTTTTTAAATCTGATTATGTGTATGTGTATCTAAAATTAAATGTCAAAGTAAACGCAATGTAATAGTCTTAAATAATTGATTAAATTTCATTTAACTAATATTTTATAAGAGCATAATATTCAGATTTCAAAAACCCTCGATAGGGGTGCATGAGGGGAGGCCTATGTCCTGCAGTGGACTATTGCAGGCTGATGATGATGATGATGATGATTCAGATTTCATCTACGCAAAAAGTTATACTGAATTAATGATATGTGCCAATAATCATTATATAAAGCACTATATATACGTAAGAAACGTTAACAAACTAAACACTTGTTGCATATTGACAAGATTAATAAAAATATTCTATAGATATTAGTTTTACCTAAATAAATTTAACCTAGAGCTAGAAATTATTGAATAAAATTACTTTACGGATTTTATCGCGTTCATTTTACATTTTAAATTCCCGACCTTTCCAACACTTTCCAGCGGCCGTGGTCACGGGGTAGACTGAGATGTCATGCGTCTTCTTACCAGTGCTGAAGCGGGGTTTCAGATCTTAATTTTATTAATTATTTTTAATTTTAATCTGTACTCCGACCCTAAGCAAAATGAACTGATTTTATCTGTACAGCAGGCAGTGGTGATTATGCTTGGGTTTAAATTTTAATTTATTAATTATGGGATCCCAAGCAGGTGGTAGAACCCAACCATCTTCTCTATTGAAATTTGGATGTTTTTAATCTCAATAGCCTCACGGATCATCCTTGGTAGGAATCGGTGTTCTTTAGCGAGGATTTGTGGTCGATCAAATTTGATGTAATGGTTTGGGTGATTTAAGGTATGGTCCACCCTGCCGACTTGTTGGGTCTTCTATGTTTAATGTCAGCTATATGTTTCTTCACGCGGTTCTTATTGCTCCTTCGTTTGGCCAATATAAGAGAGGCCACAGTCACAATCTAGATTGTACACTCCTGGGTCTTGAGAGGAATATTGCACTTGACAGGTGTGGAGAATTGACCAATCTTCTTCAGCGGCTTGAAATAAGTTTTGATTGAAGCCCGCCTCAAAATGTAGCCAATCTTGTCAGTTACGCCTCTCACAAAGGTAGAACAGCAGGTACTCGCTCCACTGTGGCTGCCTTCACTCGGTCACTGTGACGCTGCCGTGGCGCAGCGAGCTTGTTGTCTCCCAGTGCTTGCTTAACATGGTGTAGCTCAGCCGCCAGGTGTTCATCATCTCAGATCCTCGTGCCTCTGAAACAAAGATTTGCCCACGGTAGCTAACTGGGATGGATGGTGGTGTGAATTGCCATTTAAATATTTATTTGTATGGGTTGGTTAACTATACAGTATGGCTCAAGGTATTATCAGGATTGGAATAATTAAAACATCAAGAAAAGCTAAAGAATTATTATTTTCTAACTCCATAGTAAACTGTATTTTTGAATTAATGGAGTTAAGGTGGTTTAAAATGCATTTATTTTATCATATGGTAAGATGGTAAATGTATCATCCTCCACCTATGTGGATTTTATAAGCGCTATCGCTTATAAAATCTTGGATGAACTGGAGCAGTGAGTAGGGCCTTCTCCTCAAAGTCTTCCATAAAAATGTCAGCGACAATAGGAGACACCAGGCAACCCATCCTACACCATCCATCTGCATGTAGAACTCATCTTTCCACAATAAATCCTCGCTAAAGAACACCGATTCCTACCAAGGCTGATCCGTGAGGCTATAGAGATAAAAACATCAAAATTTCAATAGAAAGATGGTTGGGTTCTACCACCTGCTTGGGATCCATAATTAATAAATTAAAATTTAAACCAAGCATAATACCACTGCCAGCTGTACAGATAAAATCAGTTCATTTTGCATAGGTTGGAGTACAGATTAAAAATAAAAATAATTAATAAAATTAAGATCTGAAACCCCACTTCAGCACTGGCAAGAAGACACATGACATCTGAGTCTACCCGTGACCACGGCCCTGGAAAGTCTTCGAAACGTCGGCATTTAAAATGTAAAATAAACGCGATAAAATCCGTAAAGTAATTTTATTCAATAATGTATAATATTCGCGCAAGCAATAGAAATAATTAAGCTAGAAAATAAACTTTTTATTTATATAATTAAAAAAGGGTAATAACTATTCTAAAAGAAACGTTAACTTCATAGGCAGTTATTTTTCTAGGGCTATCCGAGTGTGTCTCTTCTGATTGTATCCCTAATAAAGCGGTTAAACATTGCTAAGGTCTGATTCTGTATAATTTAATTGCTTAGACGTCTGATAAGCCCTGTCCTTGCTTGTCTGCCACTGAATTTTAATGATTATATATTTGGTTTTTAGGTCATATAATGCGAAAGTGTTTTAAAAATGTTAATAGAGAAAAGATAAATATATGTTTTAAAAGTTATGGCATGAACTGAGTACTGAGTACTATTATATATGCATTATTTGTTTAATGGTATTCAGAAGTAGTATGGTGCAACATCAAGTTTAGATTTACAACACAAGTCACAAAAGTCCTGTCATACAGTTTGAAAAACTTGGCGAAAAGAAAATAAAACGGTTTCTATTCGCAGCTCAGTGTCGCTTATTGCATGTTCTGGCACGTCTTGTTTTTTAAAGAAGAAAAAAGGTGTTCGCGCGCATTTCTAGTCGTCTAACACGCTGCAAATTGGTTACGCAATAATCTTCCTTCCCTTTCGTACTACCGTTCCTTTCACCTCCCTCCTTTTCCTTTAATTTTCCTCATCTCGCGAATAAAGGAGAGTATAAGAAGAATACTTGTGACGCGGTTGGCGCCAGCGCCGCTGTCATTCGAAATTCCTTCGGAAGTTCCTGCGCAGCGCATCATAATTTAAAGTCACGCGACGCAAATGACCAACGCTCAGTTCTAATAGTTTAAGTTTCGTGAACTCCAACCGCATCAACGAAGACGCCTGCAACTGTGCCGCCATCAGACGGGTATTTTCCTTCCTTTAACGCTTCAATCCGGCATAACCACGTTCTCCGGAGCCGGATTACGCTATGTCCTTCAAACGCATCCTCGCTTCTGGACTAATAGGATCTACCATATCGCCGTCACTCGAACTGGTTGGTCCAATTAAATTGGCTGACGAAACTTGAGCGACCACGCGCCCGCGCAGCCAAACATTGATAAAAATTAATGAACTTTAATTATTCTCCTGGGATATTTTTCAAAGCATTTTGAGTTTTATAAATTGTATTTCTAACCAACATATATCTTTACTTCCGTGAAACTGAACATTTATGACGACTACTTAAATCTGAAATAAAATATCAAATTTGTTAAATTGTCTTTATTTAAGCACTCAATTCTTTTTTTTTATGTACAAGTATCATTAAACTTATGTAAGTATTAATTGAAAGAATCGTCTTCAAAGATTGTATAGTCAGCTAGTCAGGTAAAATAAAAAGACAACCATAATTTTAATATTAATAACTGCCCAGTTTTAGCCGCTTCGGTTATAATAATTATTATAGTTCATTAATTAAATCACAAACAGTTTTGTTTCCTCTTCATTAAATTTTATTTTATTAAACGTGTACCTGGAAAATACGATCCTGTCGTATTTTTCTGGATCTTTAGAATCTAAAACATACTTGTCTTAGAGGTCGGTTAATCTGGTAGGCGTGACATCGCGAGGCGCGATGGCGTTGCGGGCGAAGGGGCCAACGTAGTGTCGCGGGCGCAGCTCGACAGGGCCGCTCTCTTATCCTCAGGTGCTCGGACGTATTAGAATCTCTAGCCTTAGCCATTTTTGTATTACGTGATCTCGCATGTTTGTTACTAAGTTCAATTATTGATTAAATTGTTCATAGTTCTTTTTGTATTTTGTTCGTTTAAATTGATAAACTTCTGATCCTTAAGACTTGTGTATTATTCAATGCTTTAACCGTACGTACAATTATAGTTTATGTCCCGATAAAATGCTTTTGAGCTTTAAAACTACTTGCTGTGTAAATACATGAAGAACAGGATATAGAAATGATTTAAGGTAATGTGACATGAGGATGATTTTTATGTTTTACTTGCTCAGCCCATATGTTCATATTTTAAATCAGACAATGTTTACTGCAAATTACACCAAGTAAGCCTTTTCTTAAAACTAGCGAGATTTACTTGGTGTTGAGATTTCCCTTTAATCTTTGCAAATTTAGATCGAAATGTTAAAAAAAGTTTTCAAAATATGGAAAAAATAAATACAACTATTTGAACACAAAGTTTAGGTTACTTCGTAATAAACAAATGTGTGATTTGGTATTACATATCTATGACATTTTGATTGGGACGTTGGTGTAAGTGTGTTTGGCTTGGGTGCTTTGGAAATGCTGGTAATATTATCTTTTACATGTAAACAATTAATATTTAACCGCTAATTCCATAGCAGTATTTTAAAATTTAAAAGGGCTTTTTTTTGTTAACATACCTTTATGGACATGACGAAAAACTCAAGCCAGCTTAATTAATTCAGTTTATGAAATTTTCTGCTCAAAAACGTAGATGGGGTACATATCACTTATTTACAATAGTCACTGCCAGTAGCCTAAAATTAAAGAATTTGGTAAAAATCAACAAGATAAAGGGGACTTTTTCATACAACTGTTTTTTATTTCATGGAAAGACAGTACAACGTCGGGTGTGATTTTAAAATAATTGTAAGTTAATTAAATGCTAAAAATCCGTAAAACTGTTTTAATGCTAAAAGTACACTACCTAAGCACTAACTTTATTTTTCGGCTACATTTAGAGGAAATAAAAGTAAAGAGCAAAAGATACAAATGTAAAGTACATAATACAAATCGTCATAAAAATCTGTAATATGTCGTATTAAAAATATTAAATAGAAAAATAATTATAGACTCCATTGCAATACTGTTAAATTATGAAAAATGAATTGCCGTCAAGAACTTCAGACGCTAGCAATTAATTAATCTTCAATAAATGTTACGCAATTAAACGATCCTAATATCAACTCTCTTTTTAAATTTATATTTTATTAATATGTATATTTTAGTACCAATTAGCGAAGCTTATTTAGACCAAAGGGATATTTTGCAGCTTCAGTAAAATATTCAATTTTAAATTTTATAAAGTAAACAGATACCGTAAGAATTTTCCAAACCTGTTCTTTTTCTCTGTAATAATATAAATTTTTTATTTTTACTACAGAAACGATGTTACATATGATATTATATTGTTTATTTAGTACGTGAAAGTGTTTTCATTCATAGTTTGTTTTGATTGCAATGATATAATGGTATTTTTTTATTTATGACGTATTTACTAAAATAAAACTAAGGTTTTTTTATGATCATACCATAAGAAATCATTATAAGGTTTTTAATTTCTTTTCGGACCTATCTTTTTTATACCATGTACCGTACTAAACATAACTTTAAGGGCGAACTTGATACTTCTTTCGGTTGACTTTTCCTGGACTGTATGTCAAATTCACGTTACTATTAAACTGTCAAGTAGAAACAGTTTAGCAATTATAATAAGACTATGAGGAATCGTTAGAGGACATAACTTTTACACTGTGAGAAAGCGTATTCGGACGGAATACGCTTCGCACGATATAAGATTATGGAAACAAAACAATAGTAAGAAGTGGTTAAAGTCAAAAAAATATAACGATTGTGCAATAAATATTACAGGAAAAAGACAGGCTAAAGTCTATACCAAAAAATATTAAAAAAATATATAATTTCAAAAACTTTATATTACTGTTACTTTTGTATTGTTACACTGTGTCCAATATACGTGTTTCAAGCGACTGAGTTAATTGAAGTGCAATTTAATTTTGGAAGTTGCTAGTAATTTTTATGTTTATAGAATAATATTTAAGAAGATTGTTATAGGTTATATCTATGCCAAAAGCAAGCAAATTTAAATAAGTTTTTTGTCAATACACTCTAGTTTGCTTTTTGTAATAACGTACCATACGTTACCCATAATCTCTTGTATTTAAAATTTATTTTTCTTATTATTAAGTGGTTACCTAACACAACAAAGTATAGAAACAATTCCTAAAACTAACCATGCGTAAAAATAAATTCCATAACACTTAAAGAGTTAGAAAATAATTCTACGATTATTTACGTAAACGTATTTAAAAGCGAACATTCAAAATAAAAGTGCAGTTATTTATAATAGAAATCAAAATTTATGTTCTATCAGGCATGCACTTTATAAAACTTGAAATGCTTAAAGAATTATGATCCGACATTTGTTAAGAAGTAGGAAATTTTAACAGTACTGTACATTGCTATACATGCACATTTGCATGTGATAAAATGTTATTGATATATGACAATGTAATTTTTAATTTTTTTTATATTACGTTACCACTAATGATTTTTTACTGTTCAACAGAATTATAGTTATTCACTGTTACCGTATTATCAATCACTTCTAAAATTAAAACCTTTGCTATAATAAAAAGAAATATAAACTGCTATAAGATGATGTCATGACGAGTCAAAATCGGATCAGTCTACCCAGAGATTAGCTCGAACGAACAGACAATCAGAATTTTTTTTTAAAAAGGAATAGTTTTGTTCTATGTAAAACAATACACTCGTTTAAAAATTGTTAATTTATTTTTTGACAGATAGTCCAATTTCATTTATTTAGTATACATGTATACATTAAAAATAAATCATTATATTCTACCTCATGTGTAATCAAAGTTTGGTTTTTTAAAGTTTTATTTGTCGACATTTATTTGCTATAACCAAGAACCTCTTAATATTATTAATTAATAAATTTGCTTTTAAATCAAACCTTGCCAAAGCGATATTCTATGCAATAATTTCTAACATAATACAATTCGTTACACTTTTAAAGCGTAGTATTGAACTGAAACTGAGTATTTCAGGAGCCTTTCTTTGCGGTAAACAATGAAAATTGGCTTTTATTCCGAATCAAACGTTTAATTTTGACTAAAATATACCGTTTCGATATAATCTGTATTTATTGACGACCCTCATATAGTCAATTGATATGAAGGTTCTATGCAAATGTGTATTTTTTACCTTTACAAATTTTATGTTCTAAAAAATAATGGAATTTTTACAAGTGATTCAGAAAAAAAGGTTGAGGCGCTTTTCCTATTATTATTTTCTGTAACCAATTCAAAAATTTAATAAATATTTTTATTAAAATGATGCTTTGAACCATTGTATAAGCTAGATAACCAGAAGGTACCAGGTAAGGAAGTAAATGAAATCGACCTTCAGTAAAAATCTTTATGCAATATTACATTTTTCGTTTTTGGTGAATCTAAACTTTAACTTACACCACATAACACATATTAATTCCTTAAAAAGTAATTACAGTCTTTACTTATAGAGAAGGACTGGGCATTTTGACTTTACGATGATAGAGCTAAAAACCAAGTATTTTTCACAATACGCTTGGATTTAAAGTTTAATATTTTGTATTTAAATTCAACTTGCTTATTCCGCTACCTATGTTTTGTTCTTGTTCTTTTTAAAAGACATTATACTGATTCAATACTTAATATTTATTTAGATAGCCATTATTAAAAGAATGATTTCCGAAAAAAAATTACAAAAGTGTTAGAAAAGAGGAAAAACTGCATATTTGAAGCAAAAGTGGACGCCTGTTCAGTGTTCTTTTTTTAGAGTTGTTCCCGGAGGGTTTTGAAAGAATCGTCCAAAAATATATATTTTTGTAAATATATTCCTGTTTCACGGCACGGAACGAAGTTACATATATATTTCGAATAGTTAAAAAAAATCCCTTTACGGAAATCTGTTTATACTAAAATGTTTATTGCCGTGACTTTTGAACACTAAACGGATAATAAAAAAAAAAATAGAAGGTTATGACGTGCATCGGTGCTTATAATTTGTTTATGGTGTATAAGTCATTGCCATTATGAAATTTCACTGAACCCTATTTCTAATTTTGCCTTGAAAGATTAACAAATATATAACCATTAATTGTTAAAAACTTTCAACTTCATAAAATTAGTAGCAGAATTGAATTAATAATGATTTAATAAGTATAGATATAGTCGAAGATAAATTTATACCTTCTAAGAATGTTTGATATAAATAATTCTATTTCATTCAAAACATTTATTGCTTCTAAAAGCTAATAAAAGTTTAAACTGTCTTATGCGAGAATAGTCAAACTCAGAGTTAAAAAGGGATAATGTAACATACGAACTGTTATTTTTTGGTTCAAAAGTAAAGTTAAGAACGGAATTGCACGTAAAACTTTCGTTTCCATTTTTGTACATGTACTACAATATCTATTATTAAATTTTTACGGATTATATTGCGTTTTATAATTTTGAATTATTACCAGTTTTTTTCGACTCTTAGAGTTCATTGTCTAGTCATTGTTCGATTTCAAGACAAGATTTTAATGGCCTTTCCAAAAATCCTTTATTTTATTGATTAATCATGCGTTATTTTTGCTGATCCTAAAAATGTTACGTCTTAAATATCCTTTGAAGATGTAGGGACAAACTCCTTTTTACGAGTGTGAAGTAATGGTATGTCAAGCGCCTTGCAGTAACCAGGCGAGTATAATATATATATTTTTCATCGATCTGGCAATTAACTTGTACAAGGTGTATTCAAAAGTATCACGAAGTTTGAATTTTCGCGGTTACATATATCCGAATTTTCCGTGGCGTTATGTTGGTACTCATGTCTTTTACTTATGCGATAAGCTCGGCCATTTTCAATGTCCACTTAATTGTTGACAACTGCTTTGCTTGCACGTGTTTTGGATCGTCTTCGATTTTACCTATTCAAAAAATGGATCATAGAACCTGTATCAAATTTTGTGTGAAAAACGAAATTAAGTGCGCGGATGCATTCGAATGTTGACTGTGGCATGGAGAACCTACTTGGGCCGAAGCGACGTTTATCGGTGGTACAAAATGTTCTCAGAAGGCCGAGAAGATGTGAACGACGAAGTTCGTGCCGGACACCCGAGCACTTCAACAACAAACAAAAAATTTATGAATTGGAGATTTTTTTTTACGGATGACTCACGTTGGTGGAGTTAACCGCTACAACCCGTCGGGTTCGAGGGCTGTGCAACTTAAGTGTGAACAGACTTCACCTCTATTCTGTGGCTTGCTCGAGGGACCCTGAAGGGGACCTCGCTCGAGACTCCACTTCTTTATCCCTAAGCGGGCTTGATCGAGGGTGCCCAAGAGGGCCGAGCCTCGCTCGATCAGCCGCTGGTCAGGTCCATGCCTACCCGTTGAGCAACATTTATCGAGGGCGCCCCGGTGAGCGAACCTCGGCTCGATAGTTTGCTTTTAGGACTTATTAGTGGAAGATTTTTTAACCGCCCTATCTGGTTGGTGAGAATCGGCCTGGTACGTGCCGATATCTGTTGTACGGTGTACTAGTTTGTCCTCGACGGCGAGGACAAGTTGTGTTGCGTAATGAGTTTAAACGTGCTTGCACGATTGTAATCTCATCATCCGGATCCGTTATCGCGTTTCGCGCTCTTCGATGGACGTCGTTTTGCGAGTGAAATTGTTGGTTCGTAAGCGGCGGCGCTCCGAACTAGATCGTTTGGGTGTTGCGAAGCCGAGTCGAAATATCGGATAGATGCTTGTTTTAGATATTGTTTGATAGTGGGCAATTTCAGATCCAGGTGCAGGTCAATGTTGCGCAGGTAATACGGCGCACCAGTGGCCCTGCGCATGAATCTGTTTTGCAGGACTTGAAGCTTGTCAATGTGTGATTGCTTTGCATGTGCAAAAACAGGACTGGCATATGTTAAAATTGGACGTATGACTGTCTTGTATAACAACACCTTATTGCGCAGAGATAACTTGCTTTTAGGATTTATTAGTGGAAATAGTCGACCTAAGACGTAGGCGCTCTGTTTTTGACCCGCGTTATGTGCGGGCCAAATGTCAAGGATTTGTCTAAGATTACCCGAGGTATTTGGTCTGTTTGACCCAAGGGATAGGGTAATCTAGGAGTCGACATTGGAAGGAAGGCACGGATCTCGTCGCGTGAATAAAATGGCCGCCTTTTGGAAGGATTTATTTCTATTCTCCATTTCCGGAACCATTCCCTAGGATATTGGCCTGGATTGGAGTCTTTGACTGACTAGGATAGGACATCTACTGGTTGAGTATATGCAGGTGTCGTCTGCGAATAAGGCGGTGTCTACAAGACGGTGTTGTGGGATGTCGTTAGTGTATAATGTGAAAAGGATTGGTCCTAATACGGAGCCTTGGGTACGCCGGCACGGACCGGTCGAGGTAGTGATTTGGTTCCTCTACGCGGTATCGGAACGTTCGATTCCTGAGGAAGTCTCGTATGATGAGTACGAGACGGTCTGGCACCTCGAGCTTAAATAACTGTATAAGCCCTTCGTGCCATACTTTATCGAACGCCTTCGCCACGTCGAGGAAAAGCGCTCCCGTGTGATGGCCTCGTTTAAGCTGACTTTAATTTTCTCCGTGATGCGGTGAATTTGGTGGATACAAGAATGTTTTGGCTCGAAAGCCGAATTGAATAGGGTAGGAGCCCTTTAGATTCCATAAAATCTAATAAGCGGCTTGGACAAGTCGTTCATATATTTTCCGAAACCCTTTAGGAGGCTAATGGGACGATAAGAACTGGGAAGTGCGGGTGGTTTGCCGGTTTGAGGAACCCTATAACTTCAGCGTCCTTCCAAGTGTTTGGGAAAATACCCTTGGAAAGAGCTGCGTTATAAATTAGGACTAGGATGTTAATTATATGTTCCGGTAGGATTTTAATGACGTTGTTTATTCCGTCGGTGCCCAGGGCTTTCCGAGGTTTGAGATTTTGATAATCGACTTGACTTCGCTTCCGGTCACCGGTGAAGTTACATCGCGAGGAGGAGCTGAGACAACCGCTCGACCTCGCTCTCCACCGTTTGGCGGTGAGCGGCGTCGATCGGTTGAGTGCTAGGCGTGCATTGTGCCTCGAGGCTGTCGGCTGAGACATTCGGCTTTCTTCGTCGAGAAACGCTAGAGGAGCATCAGGAAGGTTAGGATGGGATTAAGGCGGCATCGGAGGGTTCCGATTCCACCCGTTAGGCTTTTGGGAAGTTGCCAGAAGGCTGATGGGATGGGTGCATATTGCTTAGATCTGTATCCCACCGATCGTTCCTGAATTCAGCTATGCGCGTCTTGGACTGATGTTCAAGGCGCGCAACTGTCTCCAGTTCCGTTCGGTTGGATACCAATCGTAGGCACGAATCGCAGCCCTCTTGCGTCGCAAGAGGTCCTATATCGTTTGGCAAGGCCCAGCGGGTTTTCCACCACCGGGACTTGCTTCGAGGAGGCCTCGACAACACTTTGGACATGTCTTGTGAGCGCATGAGCAGCGAGATTCGCGTCATTAGCACTGTGCGGGACTTTAGGAATGGCATCTAGGTGCGGTGAGCAAGTGCTGTCTAGCTGACATTTCAGTTTGCGCCAGTCAATTATAGTTTTGGTTTGGATGTTTTGGGGTCAGGTGGTCCTAGTTTGAGGATGACTGGGCGATGATCGGAGGTTAGATCTTCTGACCTCTATACCTCTAAAAGTGAGATTGACATTTTTAAGGAGGGCAATATCAAGCACATCCGATCTGTGGCCTACCGTGTGCGGGTAGTGCGTATGTTCAAGCGGAGCAACGATACTGAAGTTAAGTAGTTCAGATAGTGCGTCTGTGCTGCACCTCGCGAGTTCGTTGTGTAACTGTTCCATCAGGTGTGCTTGCTATTGAAGTCGCCTGCCAGAATGACAGCGCGCTCCTAGGAGAATAGCGTCTCGAAGTCGGATTGAGTTATCTCGGAAGAGCTTCTACATGGTAATAGACGGCTAACCTTAGTTGATGGCTAACCTACAGACCGAGGCTTCTAAGTGCGTTAGCGTCGACGGCGTGTCGGATTGCTACACAGTGCAGGGATTTTATAATAAATGAGCGTGCCGCCGTGTGAAGCGCCGGCCCGATCATTTCTTATGATATTATAGTTAGCTATTTTCGGATCTCCTCTTCCGGGCTTTAGAACGTCTCCTGCACCAGTAGAATGTCGACGTCGTTTTCGCGTAGAAATTCTGAGATTTCGGTCTTTTTATCCGCGAGACCGTTTACGTTGAAAATGAAATGTTAACTGCGCGTGGCTTGAGACGGCCGGGCCGTTTCTATTATTTAGTATGGGCGTACTATTAATTTACGTCCCGTAATTAGTCGACTAATTGCCTATACTTGCGAAGTATGGCAAGACGGATGGAAATTTCCGACGACGGCGTCGAATTCTGCGGTAAGACGATCGAGCTCTGCGAAGTCGATCTGTCCGGCTAGTGTTTCCAAGTTGCTGCCATTGCTATGGCTAGCAAGCTGTGGGGCGCTACGCGGAGCGCTTGGTTTTGGTGCGGCGCCACGCGGGGCGCTCGGCGCTACCTGCGGTTGTTGTTGTTGCCACGCGGGCATTGGAGCGCTGCGCGGAGCGCTTGTTGCGGTTTGCCACGCCGGAATAGGTCGGAGGGGCGGGAAGGAAGTAAGGGGAGGCACCTGGGGGCGCCTTGGGACGGATGAAGGTGGTGGTGGTTTGCGCTTGGGTGCCTTGGGGCAGCCCAGATAATTGGCCGTGTGGCCAGCCTTGGCAGTTAACGCATGCCGGTGGTTCGTACGTGGTGAGTACTTCCTATCTCAGGGTCTAGGGCAATCAGGAGTGCCATGGTCACCAAGGCATTTGACGCAGCGAGGGCGTGCGTGACAGTTACGGGCCGAGTGCCCGTACATTTGGCAGTTATGACACTGCGCAGGAAGGCCATTTGAGTGTGGCGCGTGGAAAGTGATGCGACTTATGTCGCATATGTGGTGTAGATCGTACAGTCAGAAGGACCACATTAAAAGGCTTTTTAGTTTTCGGATGGGTTAGGCGGAAGGCCGAGTAAATTGGGATGTTTTGTCCCTTAATGAAATTATAGATGTCCTCTGTGGGCATCTCCTTCGGCAGTCCTTTGACGACTGTCCGAAGTACGCGCTCTTCCGGGAGCGCGTATGTGTGGTAATAATAGTCGTTCTTTAAAAGATACGACGTAACTTGACGGTGTGCGTCACTGTTTTCCAGTTGCAATTTAATGCCCTGGCTCGAGTCGGCTGCTGTGAATTTATATTTATTGGACAGCGCGGACCGTAGTTCTGCCCATTTCTCCTTTGACCGAATATAGATCGGCGGAGGTTTCTTATCCCTAGGTGGGATTGATGGTGGCTGAGAGGCAGCCGGAGGTTGCTGTGAAGCAGCGGATGATGTTTGCTGTGAAGCAGCAAGTGGTTGCCTTGATGAGGCCGATGTTGTTGGCCGTGAGGCGGCCTGAATGGGTTGCCGTGAGGCGGCTTTTGGCTCTGTGGCCGATGTTGATGGCCTAGGGGCCGATAGCACTTCCGCCGACGCCTTAGGCGCCTTAGGTGGCGGGGTTGGTGGGAACTAACCGGCAGGAACCCTCCTGCGTCTTCGTCCTCGGTGACCGGACGGGATTGATCCAGCTCCATTTCGGAGTCGGAGTTATTGGGTGATGTGAGCGGGGATAGGGTGTCAGAGTGTATAGTGGGACACTTTTCCGACGCGGGTGTGGTTGCTCGCGTTGAGCATGGAGTGCGCTTGTAGTGGATTTGGCCCCCTTGCGCGGTGAGGGCCTCGCGGATGGCGTACCGTGTCCGCCGCGGACGATTCTTAGGTCCTCGAAGTCGAGGCCTAGGTCACTGAGGGTGACTGAATCCATTTTACTTTGTTAATATGATTTAGAACGTTTTAGTCGTGCAAGCACCCCCGGTGAAGCCGGGGGTTGTGTGCCCTACCCTCCCCGCCCCAGTGAGCAGGGGCGGTGTAAACCCTAACGCGTTTGAAAACTCTAGCGCTTTAGGGCGCTGGTGTATACCTACGCTGCTGCCTAGGTGCAGCAAGCGACTTTAAAGTTGCCTCTAATAAATACCACGTGAGTGGTGTGCGTGTAATTTAATAAGGTGTGACGTGGCTCAATGAACAAACTAAAGTTAATGGTCCCTACATCTCAACAGAAGGACATGCGGACGCTGTAAAGGGAAAATTGAATTAATAGGCAAAATCGGAACGACTCACCCGACCGGACGGCTACACAGCTTTTTGCGCTCAGGCGCGTACGCCCAACCGTCGACACTTTACACCGGCACACACAGCACGTACACAGTCACTGACGGCACGGCGAACACGGAGTCTTTGCTTCTTGCCACTTGTCGGCGTCGGAGGAGGGCGTGCCACGGGTGGAGCCAACGGACGGCGCAGGTAGCAGGGGATCGAGCGGGCTTGTCCGGTCGATCCGAGAGCTCATGAGCGCACTGTGGTTGTCTCTGTGGAATTGGAGAAAATGGTATTGGCCAATGTCGAATCACCGTTAGAGAAGTTGCTGAGGACCTAAACATTCGATTGGCTCAGTGCCATTCGATTTTTATCAATGATTTGGGCGTGAGACGAGTCGCCGCGACATTCGTACCAAAATTGCTCAATTGCGAAAAACAGCATCCATGAACATTGCTAATGAGATGTTAAACTCTGTCCGACGACCTAAATTTGCTCTAGAGGTCATAACTGGTCACGAATCGTGGGTTTATGGTTATGATGTGAAACCAAAAGCTCAATCATCTCAATGGAAGCTGCCGTACGAACCAAGACCGAAAAGAGGCGCTAAGTTCGGTCAAATGTGAAGTTTTGCTGATCTTTTTCTTCTATTGCAGGCGCGTGGTGCATCATGAGTTCTTGCCACAGTGAATAACGGTCAACAAGGAATATTACCTGCAAGTGATGCGCAATTTGCGCGAAGCAATCTGCCAGAAACGCCCGGATTTGTGGGAGAACAAAATTTGCTTTGTACCACGATAACGCCTTTGCTCACACATCGTTGCTTGTGCGACTTTTGGCCAAAAACAACAGCGTAATTATGCTAGATCGTTTGGATTGAAACTGCGATCTGCTTTATCGCCAGTCAGCCAAACTGGAACTGTAGAACGTTGACTGTAGTTACCTTAATAAATACAGAATAGTGGTATATAATTTGCCTTTATCACATATAACAACGCTATACCTACAAGATAAATCTGATAATATAATGTTAATATGTAGTATAATGCTAATATTAATATGTAGAACACATATTTTTCATATTTTAGTTATTAATTGCGATTCAATTCATTCTAACATTAATTAATTAATTGCCACCACGTTTGTGGTTGCAAATAAATTAGTTGATCATTAATTCAAGTTGGTAGTAATTATTAAATAATTAATTAAACTGTTCAGCCATCTTAAGGCCTGACGGCGACATTTGGCAAAATATGATATGGCTAGAATATATATATTTAATCTACCGTTTTTAAAGTCCATCGTCTGGAAAACAATTCAACGTAGTGTACTTGTCACATAAATACTTAGATGTGACGTCACAACTATGTAACGTAATATAATTCAGTTTACAACAATTTTTCCCTTTTTTTAAAAAAAAAAAAAACTTCTACAACCGCCTAGTTAAAGAAACAAGCTAATGATTTAAATTTTTTATAAAATTGAACGTTTAATGTGGTAAAATCCGTTAACATTATAAGGTTACGTTTGCGTTTACCGTAAGTTTTTAATAGTAAAAATAAGTTAGGTTGCTTAATTATGAAATGCTACAATATTAAAGTTAATAAATATTATAATAAAACTTTTTTTTATCAAGAGGTAGAAGAGGTTAAGCCGAAATTTTTCGGAGACCCTTTAAACATAATAATGTCTTATTAATTTTTAAATTGTTTCTTTTCTATGCTTTCTTATTAAAATAATTTCGTTTGTATTATAACTTTAACCTAAAATAATGAAAAAGATCAAAGTACAAGTTTAAAAACAAATGTTATTTTTTTAACAAAATTATTTTATAATGAAAAATTCTCATAGTATACTCATAAGTCCTGCGAAAGAAAATTGAATAAAGCTATATTTGCAATGAGAAAGTGCTTAGAATGTAATCCTATTTTGTATTCTCATTCGAATCGAACCGATCGGAAAAGGGAAATGCGTTTAGAACAGAACCTTTTAAAAGGTTCGACAAAATAAAACGCAGAATTTAACTTTAAAATATATGTCTCAATAGTTTTTCTGTACTTTTTAACTTGGCTTGATAATTTTAGCTAATCCGACTTTCGATTGCTATATAATACAAGAATAAAATTAAAAAAAACGCACGTTGTAGTTATATAAGTACTGTACAAATAAAAAAATGGGATCACCAAGAAATTGCCAATATTAAAAGTTTGAAAGCAAATTTAACTAGAAATAAGTAGAAATATTTTTTATGCCCAATACATATATCACACTAACAATGGAACAATTTTGGAAACACACTAAATACTCTAAATCATTATGGCTCTCAATATTAGATAAGAAGCGGCATGTCGAGACCTTAATCCTATTTTAACAGATGCTGTCACTCTAATTAATGCCATTATATTATAATAATGCTATAAAACTTATTAAAAATATTCTAATGTTATAGTAAACTAGAAATAGTAATAATAATAGTTAAATTATTTGATTCCGACTACGGCAGCCAACCCTTAGATTGTGTAATAAATTAAAATCAACCAACTGCGTAGGAGATATTATAGTGCACAAATGTACGCGCAAACACAGGCGCACTTCTTCTTCCAATCACTCTTAGAGACCAATTGGACAGATAACTGACATGACTGAGAGAGATCATGCAGGACCGACTGTTTACATGCCAATCCGACGCATGGACCATCTAATATACAGAAAATCGGGTGATCAACCCACATTGTCTTAATCAATTACGCAAAATACAGAGAAAATTTGTTGAGTCTCCAAATATTCAATAACACAGTTTCCATTTGCTCCGTTACGGCAAAGTTGTCAATCTAGATAACCCAACTTACTTGAAGAGAGGGGTCCTCCATCGGTCATGTGGATTATCTGAAGAGTATACCACTTACAGAAATTTTTTTACCCTTTATTGGGGACATTAAAAAAGGACATGTAACATTTGTACATTTACATAATACGTTGTCGTCATTTTTCTCGTGGCACCTAAATTGTACATCAAGATACACGATAATTCGAGAAACTTAAAATAAGAGAAATTCAAAACCCTACTTAGATTTTAAACCTACAAAAACTTTCAGTTATTAATTATTATGAAACATTAATAAAAATCACAAATGAAAAACCGGTACGCGTAACCAGCTATTGTTCGGTTAACAATTCAACAGTTAATTGAAAAAATACAAAATGAAAGGTACAGATTGCTATCGTCCTGCCATATAATACGTTGCATTTAGTAAGTAGTGTTCAGTTGAACAAAAAGAATTGTAGATATGACCGTCGATTGTTTTTTTAAAATCTTGGGAATTGTATAAAGAAGTTTCAAAAATATTTTCAGTGCTTTATAGCCCTTATCGAGAAAGACATAAAGCCATAAATTGAATGGGCCAGAATCGACCTACTAGAAGTAAAATATTAAGAATATTAGTTACGACTTAAGATTGACCCACACAGATACGAGGCCTGTTATGTATGTGACCCTTTAAAAAGATTAGATTTATTTCTTTATATAGTTTCCTTTAAGGTTCAAATATTTATTCCAGTTACTTATTTTTTTTATCCTTTTAGAAAATACGACTTATTGAGGTCCGCTAAATTGCCGTTCATGCGATGTAGCCATCATTTGTCAAAAAAATTGTCTCCCAAGATATCATTTCAAATTTAGGAGCTAATAATTACATGGAGCTAAGTCCAAAGAATACGAAGCATGCGGAAGAGAAGAAGAACGGTAAGCATCAGATGTACTTTACAAAACATGTTTAAAATAATGAAACATATCAAGGATGGTAAAAGTGACAATTTGTTGTTTTTTACCTAGATTATACCCACTAATAGAAGTAATACAATTCAGATCGTATTAATCACAAATCACTAATTTTGCTTTATCCCTTTTCAGGTTGTTTATTATTATAACCTTGTATATATCAGTCTTATTACCATTACAACATTAAGATGTGTTAAATAATATATTTCGCTGTTTATTAACACATTCATGTACCCATCAACATTTTAGGGTAACGATAAGGATTAAATATCCTTGTGTTAAGATCTTATAAAGGGTAGTACGGAAATAAAGCGCATTCAGAGGGTTATATGTAAATTATTACCTGCGTATATTATTATTATCTTTGAGACCGTTTAAACTATTTTGCTTTAATGAAGTTATTAAATATGTTACAACCTAAAATCTTTTTAGAACTATTATAGAAAATGTCTGACTCCTTGCAAAGACTAAATAGGTCTGACTAATCGGGAATAGTTCAAAATATTTTGTAATAGTAAATTATAATTTAACGATGATTATGATAAACTAAATCGAACTATGTAGACGGTTTTAAAAAGTACGCTTGTAAATGCATTATTAAGGGCTATTTAACGTTTCAAATTTCTCTCGGAATTTAAAAGTTGGGCTATTATCATACGTAAAACGAATATCTCATGTTTCTGAAATATAAAAGTGAATACCGTTACTTCTTTTCCCATCGAGAGGTTGCCAAATCTAAGGTATTTTCCAAATCCAAGACCAGTGTGAACAGCTCCGCTGGACCCCGACTAAGTGTCTGGGATCTGGTGGCATTATCCGACGAGTGAAAAAATATTGAGAAAGGCATACCAAGGCCATAAACAATGTTACAACCATTGCCTGTGGCCTTGTGTTCCGACAGCTGAAGTTGTTTTCGATTGGTGCTACGAATTTTTGACTAAAAATAAGGTCTTTAAAAAAATTGTATTTTTTTTGAGATTCCACTTACAAGAAATTTATCTTAAATGAAATTGATTAGTTGTCGCCTAGATGTAGGAAACGTGTTTTCAGTTCGCTAAAGTATTTAACGAAGAGATACACGATAACTTAAATTTAAGGATTGTGATGTACAACAATAGCATAAGCAATTGTTTAGTTTTTACATTATGTTAACAAATAATATATTTCTCGTCTTTTATTTCCACGCGCGTAAATTAAAATGACATTTTTTAAAGAAATAATTATATTATGACAATAGGTTTTGCGTTATTTTGTATTTTTTAGAAAGCTGAAGCAATGAGACAAGCAGAAGCTGGAGCAGGAGCTTACCTGATGGTCAGTGATACGCCCTGCCCATAAGATACTCAGTGTAAGACTAAACAATAGCGCTTATTTCCTGAAAAATGGGATGATAAGTCTCGGTTACCCAGCAATAACGCTGGGTACGGTACACTACCGTTTGCGGGTCAAATAGGCCGTCATGTTTTATAAAATAAACCAATTACGTTCCTTCAAAATGATCTTCATATGATCGATTAAGTTTGATATTGTACCACCAGCTGTTGCCTACGACTACGCCCGCGGAGTAATACAAAACAAAATGGTTAAATAAATATAAAAATAACAAATTATTTTCAGATAGGTAACCTAATTTACTCCAACTTACTTGAGCTATCAAGAGACTAGGCAGAGCAAATAGACAGACTGACAACTAAAAATTTGAAAAATTGTTTCGTTTTATGTAGCGATTATATATCCTAATGTTCTCTCAATTAAAAACGGTCCTTTTAATGTTAAAAACAGACACTACAAAATTATGTAGTAACAAATTTGGAAGGAAAAAAACATTATTAAGACTCTGTCAGGAATTTCGACGTAAGCTTTATGATACAATTGCAACATAAAATCTTGTTCTCAATCGTTTTAATGTTCACGCCCATAAAATATTGCTGTTATATATAATGTTTTTATTACATTGTTGTTAACGTTAATAGGAGTGAAATGGATTAATACAGTGAACTTATAGAACTAGCAAAAGTAAAATCGGATAAATATAAAATAGATATTTTTCATAACAAACATACACTTTTTAATTCTTTTCCGCTTATTTTTTTAGCAAGGCGTATTATTTTTGATCTTTTGTACGGTAAAACTTCGTAAAGCAAAATAGTATCTTCAGCTAAACATAAACACTACTAACATATGCAATGTATTGACAATATGTTGACTCGCTTTGGTACGATTTTTGATTTAGAAACTACGAGACTCTGCTCATAATTGCTGAATAAAAAATTCTATAACATTTCAATTACTATAAAATTAATCACCATGAAATTATATCAACTACTATAACATACGCCTTTTTATAACGTGTTAAAAACAATTTCATTATATAATACTTGAATCATAAATCATTTCCTAAAACTTCTCTACGGTACACTGCCGTTACTCGTTAGTCGTAAATATTAAGTATTTTATAAAACATCGCTATAATTTATATTCGAATTAATTTGGCTATTGCTATGATATTAATACAAAACAAGATACTAGAAAATAACACAGAAGTCCAGTACGATGTGATATTATTAATCAATGTAAATATTTCTTACTTTGCAACAAGTGCGTCTTCCTATAACAAAGACTCAGTACACCTAAACGTTAAGAGTTGTTAATAATATGTCTTTGTTGTGTGTGTTAAAATTCGTGTATGTTAATTTTATAAAGTGATATATTTTGTATTTACTTTCTGAAATATAATATTATTTATTCATTTATGAAGTTAAACTTAGTATGACAAATTTATAACAAATAGCTTCTTTAACTACCAAAAGCGGTATTGTATATATTTTTGTAATCATTTTATTTATCGCGGCTTAATTGGGTAAGGCTGTTTCTAAATTTAACAAACAAAAGCAATTTATTTACCTGTACACTATTAAGATTCAAGAAGGCTGATTATCGTTCGTTTAACTTATCTTTCAAATTCAAATTCAAATGTCTTTATTCAATATAGAAGTGTAACACTCGCTTATTGATTGTCAAGGACGCTACCACCGGTTCGGAATAGGACGCCTCCGACATGAGAAGAACCGGCGGAAGAAACTCAGCGGGCCTATTTTGTCATGTTTTAAAATAATTTATATATACATATAAAATTTCTTATGAGCTACATACAGTTCTATCATACGTATATAATACTTGAAAAAACCTGGAGCGAGCATTCCATTGCCAGGCTGTGTTGTCACTATACATTTATTTATGTTATAATAACCTTTAACACATAAACGTTCCTTTACTACTTTTTAAATTTATTGAAGTTAAATTCTGAACGTTAACTGGGATTTTGTTTAAAGCGTATACATTGTCCCATAAAGATTTACTTATTCTTCGTCAGTTGTAAGAATTAATATGTTGTTTCTAGTATTTATGTTATGTAGCATCACAATGTCTGTGAAAATCATTTTTTTTTGCCACATACATTAGGTTTCGAATATGTATGATGAAGTAACAGTTAGTATTTTAATCTCTGTGAACAATTTTCCAGGATTCTTTGAGTTATAAACCGCTCGAATAGCTCGTTTTTGGAGGACAAAGTCGACAGTTAATAATCTGATTTTTGACAGCATATACTGCAGAGCTGAGTTTATTCGACAGCCTATTAATAGAGGCCCCACTGCAATCGGTATCTATTGTTATTCAGAAACACGGATGACTCAACAACGTCTATCTCTCCACATCTGTCACTCACTCGGTCTTACATTTAGGTCATAAATTTATATTTGTTTTCTTCTGGTTTAGTAGCAAATTATTGACCAACCCAGGCCCCTTAAAGGAATTTGCACGTCATTTTTTGTGCGACTTTAAATGGGAATTATCGCAAAATTACTTTCGTTTTTATAAATAATTGGTAAATTTTTGTAAAGGAAAGAAAACAAATTTGACCCTTGGGACACTCTTTACCGGGGCCCCAAACTCCATTCACGGCAACCCTCTGAGTTCGGTGGCCGCACGAAGTTGAGTGCGTCTTTCCCAAAATAGTGATAATTTCTGAACAGGTTTCATGTTCCGAAAAAAAGCTTTTGGATTAAAAACCTAAGGCATCCTCGACCTTAAGCCTCAAATTTAATGAATAACCTAGCATCTTGGCACCCTAGTAAACCTCTGTTTTATTAATAAGCATTATGTTAAAATTTTCTTTTTTTTAATAGTTTTTCAAATATTTACAAAAAGTAGGCAAAATGGAATGGGTCTTTATATCCATTTACCCCTGCTTTAAACACCTATAACTCTATTGCCATTAGGTTAAAACTCTTCTGGATTTACATTAAATATTTTGTGTGGGATATTACCAATAATCAATTTTATCACCTTGAATTCCCGGTCTGGGTTTTTTCATTATCCATTGTTACAGCACTTATAATGTCTTTTACATACCTAGTAAAATTAAACATTTTGTTTCAATAACATTATCTTTTAAAAAGTGATTCCAACTTTGGAGAAAAAAAAGTGATTGGTCGAAACCGGAAGTCCCAAAGAAAATCTCGAAATAAAGAACATCATGTCAGCTTCAATTCTAGGTTATAACATTTAAAGTTATTTTTGGCTGCTCCTTGCGTCCTTTCCCTTTGCTATTAATAATATTCCAATAATTTTACTTTATTTATGAATTTTTAATTTTTTTTAAAGAAAACATTTAAGATAAAACTTTTAAAATTTTAGAATAGCGCTAACATGGCCTTAAATTGTTGGATATTTCTTTTGACATAAACCATATAATCCCGCTTTTAGGTTCCGATTTGACCCTAACGCTGCAGAACCTTTAGATTTAACCGTTTTAGAAGTAAAATATATTTAAATCATTTTCATTAAAGTGAAAAAACAAAAAACCATTGGATTTTCTATAATTAAAAATTAACTTTTGTATTTTCTTTGAACTTCTCAATAATAAAAGGGGAATAAAAATTCTTGTTTCTTTTCATAAAATTAAATTTATAAGCAATAAATTTTATAAGTGTTTTAATATAATTATTCAATAATTAATTGAATTATTTTTCTAATATTTTTTCAAATAATATAAAACTTTTTACATGACACCTTGCTCGTGGAAAAGGAAAATTAAGCGGGTTTTAAAATTTGTAAAAAAAAAAGCTAAAAATGCCTTTAACTAATTAATTTCCACCCCTCCTTGGGACAAACACCCGGGGGTATCCTAAATTTAAGTTTTATTCGCAAAAGGTTTAATTTATGAGTTATTTTTATGTATCCGTACAAATCCGTATTTTAAATTTGTTTAAATTTGTTTTTCATCATCATCGTCTTTCCCGCCCAATCTACGCGGAAGGCTACCCAAATGAACCCCCCCCCTTTTTCATCGACGCCTTTTTGAATGTCTCTCATCATCATTTTATTTTAATACAAAATAATAAGCTGTTTGTTAAATTTTCTGATGCCTTACAGATGACGTTGCAAAACATCTTAATATAATCTTTTGTAATTGGATGAATAACGTAATTAACTGAATAGTGGGAAATAAAATATTTTATGTCTTGTTACCATTTTAAAATTCGATTACCATTAGGCAATACTTATTAAATAAAAAATTTTTAAAAAGGTTAATAAAAAATTTTTTATTTTATTTATAAAAACACCATTCAACGCAAAACCGTCCGAAACAACGGTTCCAAAGAACGAATCAACAAAAGGCATTGTGAAAATTTTTAAATTGTTGAAAAAAAACGAAATACGTCAAAAATTACATCTGATATAATGTTAAACTTAATAAAGAATTATATATCAACTTAAATAATAAACCATCTGAATTTAATTTATAATCCATTCTTGCAAGTTCAATGTTGGTCTGGAAATATGTTTTCTATGAAAAACAGCTTTAATTTTTATCTGTGGTTCCAAATTTTACTTCCAGAAAAAACATATTTTAGACCATTTTTTTCGACTAATTGACCTTATTGCCTTGGTTCAACGAACCAACAAACAACAACAAATAATAAACCTTCTATAAATAGGTTCTGTTATTAATGAAAGAGGAAGAATAGGGGAAACTTACCTACTAAACGTAATTGTCGTACATAAGTATAATAATTTTTTTTAGAATTATTATACCAGTGATTGACATCTCCAGTACAAATTCCCGTAAGAACGTTACATGCATGACCGCAACTTTTGTTTATTAGTTAATCGATAACATTATTCGTTTTCTAATTTGGTTAGACTACAGATATATTTGTTGTGTAATCCAATATCATAGGGTTTAAATATTTGTAACGTTAATTAAAACAAAAATAATGCAGTCGTGCCCGAAATAGGTTTGGTTTTATTTTTATGAGTCAAAATAAATAAAATTGACCTTTAAAATGAATACAAGAAAGACTACACTTGGACTTCCCGTAGAGGAATATGTTCAAGACGATATAAAGGTTCATTAAAAAAAGTTCTTAGAATTTTAAGTTCTTAGCATTTTCAAGCTTAACTAGACAACGAATAATAGAGTGAACTAATTTTACTTTTAATATAATTACTATTTGAAGAAATATGTTTAAATGCTTTATATATTGAATAAAGACATTTAATTTGTACTTACCAATGATATATTTTTTTGTATGATTCCCAAAGGCGGGAATAGGATTAACAATTTTTTATGTAATATTAAAGGAAAAAAAAATTTGCTATTTTGAAGGGCATTTCCAAGATTTTGGAATCACCCATTCTTACTAAAAAGAAAAAAAGGGTTTTTAATAATTTCATCTTCCCTCTCCCCACCTTTTAATAACTTTGTATAAGCTTTTTCTTGAGGTGTTATCTTTCGCATTTTCAATAAAGTTTAAAGTTAAGGCATTTTTCTAAATTCATTTAATTATTTTAACTTTTTCTATCATTAATTCGATAAATTTGTCATTGTGACCATAAAAGCTTCTTCCCGTTGAACTTGATCTGTAATCTGGAAACAAAAAATCACATTAAAATACGTTGAATAAAGTCAATCCTTTGCTTATTTTAAAGTCAAAGTCAATAATTATTAATTCAATAAGACTCTAGTGTGTGCCTCTTAAGTGCTCACACTTATAAACGTCAAAACTTTAAAAAATATGTATCAAAAAAGTAAATGGAAAATTAAAAAGTTATCAGTTTTAAGACTTGTAAATATATTTCAAAAAGGTAATTAATTTGCATTATTATTTTATATAAATTATAAAAAATGCATTATCAGTTGTACCAAAAAAGTAAAAATTTTGGCCAAGCCTACTGTTTTATAAGCTAAAAATTTTATTGAAAAAGCTTTTTATATTTTTGTTTATGTTTATTAATAAAACATCATCATCATCAGCCTGTGATAGTCCCACTGCTGGACATAAGGCCTCCCAAACACAGCCGAATTTTAAGGGTTTTTTAAATTCCAAAAGTGAAACTAATCAAGGACGTAAAAATTATTCCCAGATAAAATTAGGACTGGGAATTACAGGAATGATTATACAGAGTTGTTACATCATTCTGTAAGTCTGTTTTAAGCTTTAATATAAAAATTTTATCTTCCAAAAATCTGTATTGTTTCCAGAATTAAAGTCCAAGGAGAGTGCTTTTGCATTTGAACCGTCGTTTCCGCTAGATGTCGTTGATTTCCAGATGAAACCAAGCCCTTTTGCTAGGCTTCCGACTGTTTTGAAACCAGTTGGACCCACAAAGACAAACCACCAAAGTTCCGGATCTTTGTTGAGCTCCTTAAGGTAATGAATGGATAAAGGATTATCCAAGGAAATCATTTGGATTCAGACGTTAAGGAAACATTATTTAATATTTTATTGGAAAACCAAAAATTTTTAATTAGGTGTTTCCGTTTGACGTCTGAAGTCCATTATGAGAGATTTGTTTTTTATCTCCTGGTGGCTTGTGGGAAGCACGCAACAATGTACAATTGTTAAAAATTTAATTGATAATTAAAATCCTTCATGACAATGGTAATTTATTAATTGGGTAATAATAATTAATTTTTATAATTTTTAAGAAAAATATTTTTTATAACGAGACATCAGAATTATTTTGGAAACATTGGTATTAAACAGTGATAATATTCTTAAAAAGGTAATTTCCGTTTCCAAATTTGGTTTTGGCTGGGATTTCAGTTCAATGACGACAACAGCTGATCGTAAACTTCCGGGGAAGCTATATCCCCCTCCCCTAATAAGAATTTTTTTCATCCAACCAACAATAATTGGTGGGACGCAGCTTTGTAGGGTGGTTGGTTAAAAATAAATAAAGTTGTTATCGAACCTCGTAAGTCATTAGTTAACATAAGCTTTTCTTAACCAATAAAAAGGGTCGATATTTTGTTCTAATACTGATGACATTATCCAGCCGATTGTTGATATGTTGCCGAACCGTTTTAGATCCAAAACATTGGATGTTACATTAGAATCAGTTTTGGTTTATAAAGTTCTCGGTCTTGAGGAATAGAAAAAGTAATAGAGAACTTTACGACCTGAAGCGAAGTAAAAAGGCGCCGTTACGACGAAAACGTCAAAACTATTTTCGGGTAGTTCAGTTTTCCCGTAAGTACTTAATGCATTCTAGGATCCCAAGGGAGTTTTGTGCTGTAAATTGGTTTTCTAAGGAAATAACTTTTTAAAAAATGCTTTATAATAGGACTTGCGGAGAACTTCTTTTCCAATATATTTTAATAAATTTTATTCAAAATCCATTACAGGGTCCATTAATGGTTTTAAACAAAAATTTCCCTTCTTCAATTTCTTTTCCAAATGTAAAGGGCCAAATATTAGCAACATCTGATGGTTCCGGGGGTTTATCAACCTTTGATTTCAAACAATCACACCCATTTACTCCATAAGGTAAATATGTTTTAAGAGTAGATTCCAAATCAGGACAAAAATATCTTTTCAGAAGGATCTTTTCCCGGTCAACGAATCCCCCCAAATCAGCCACGCTTCTAGTTGTACGGTTTTTGACCTGCGCAAGGGTCCCGTCATCTTCGATCAGCGGGCCCTCTTGGGTATTTTACTGGGGACTTCTATTGCTCGGTTCTTGGGTCCAAGGCCAAACCGGTGGATTTGTCTTATAAGGGGCTAATTATGATAAACCTCCCGTTGACAATTTTGGGACTTAGAAATCTTCGGGAGAAGGCTTGGTTGGAAATTATCCAAATAAAATGTGTTTTCAGTGTTTAGTGGACATTTGCTGGAACGCGGGTCGTGGCCAAGCGTTCAAATTAACAAGTCTCGCGAGTAATTTTGAGACGGACAGGGGTTTTTTGGAACGGAATCCAATAGGGGTGTTCCCAAATGTCGGAAAAAATTTCTTTGGAAATTTCCAGCAAGGCCACTCTGGACGTTTCCTCCTCCGTCAAATGACCTGCCCGGGGTGTATTAACCTCAAAGGGTAAATGGTATGGTGAAATACTTTTTATGTCGTCTACCGTTTTTAGGAAGTTCCTTGGTTAATCCTGTAATTTCTTCGATTTGGTTCCCCTTCGTTTTTTATTGGGCTTTGCGTCTTGTTAAAACAATTTGCAAAACCTCCGACCTCTGTCTCTTTCTGTTTTGAGGGAAAAGCAGCAACCCCAAACATTTTTTCAAGTTGCAGTGCCAGTTGATCTCCCATGTAACCAAACCTCTTTGGTGTTTTTAACGTTCCCCACCCTGTGTTGGAGGATCTGTTATCAAGAAATTTTGGTTCTCTATTTGGGATGAATTTCCGTTTTTGGGGTATATGGTTCTTTCCACCAAAGTTCCCGGTTTGAAAGAAAAAAGGTTTAAGGTTTGGATTAAGTGCAGGAATTGTTAAATTTTTGTGGCGGGGGCAATGCAATCTTCTCCGTGGGTGATGAAGGTTGCAAAATTGAGATACCCTAGGAGCGGCGCCTGCCTGGGGACAAAAACCGCCGGGCTATAAGATTTATCGGGACACCCTGCCAATTTTGGTTATCTTGCCGAACAGAGACTTTCTATTCAGCTGTGTTCCCCAAAAGAATACCCAGAATTCGACCGCCCTTGGTCAAAGGTGATTACGGACTTTTTTCTGCTTTACGCACCAACCCAGATCTCTTAGTAGATGAAAATGCTGTGGTTCTTATGCAGTCAATGTTCTCTGCCGATGCGGGATTAAACGTCGTGAGCCCAGATGTTCTGCAACCAATTTGGTAACTGTCGGGGCCAAATTTCTGGGGGCTCGCAAACCGAAAGGCAGGGCTTTGTCCAACCTCCCTTTATTAACTGAGGGCGTGGATAGGGCCTGTTGTTGCGGGTTTATCGGCAAGATAGTAAACCTTTGAAATGTTAGCTTCACCATCCAATTCCTAAAGGGTTGTAAATTTGGATCTGACGGTGACTGAAAAGGGAAATGTAAAGTCTTTATTTGATTTAATGCCTTAGGGTTGAAATTACTCCCAAAAAATTTTTAGAATTATTTTGGTGGTTAAACTTTTCCAATTTGTTTCGAAAGGTTTGAGACAACCTCCCGAAATTTTATCGAGTCATCTATATTTGGTTAATTTTCATATCGGTTTTTCCCCAAACCTTCGTTTGGTCCTGTTTCTTTAAATATCTTCTGTTCCTTGGACCTTTTTCTTTTTGAAAATGGTCTTGTTTTTATTGAACGAGAGAAATTTGTTGAAGTAGATGGCTTAGATATTAATTTTTTTCGGACCGATTTTTCTTTCTTTATCAGAACCCCCATTTTGTGGAAATATTCCTTTATATTTCGGGTTTAAAATATACTTGAAATACTCTTTGTTTTCAACAAAAATCTTCTTTTGAAAATTTTACAGCTTTTTAAAAAGACCGACGACGAAGTTCTAAATTTCTGCACGCTTACCATATAATTTGAAAATATCTTGGGGATGTTGTTTTGTAAAAACCATTTTACCAAAAATAACTCCAAAAAGCCGATTATAAATGGTACTGAGTTACATCTGTTTAGTTTTGTAAACCAAATCTATAAAAAAGATTGTAAAAGCGGTAATTCAGATTCATTTTCCAGAAACGCATTTAGAAGAGCCGCAAAACTTTGATCCAATGTTTAAAGGTACCGGGGGTAAAAGGTTTCCACAAACCGTTGAGAAGCCACATACTTCTAAAACATCCGGAAACGAAACCTTTTCTTAAAGAAATTTTAACGCGCCTGGATTGGACCATAACCGTCGGTCCTTGGATCGCGATATTCAAATTGGTGATATTTTTTTCACTTGAAAATTAAAGTAAACGTAAAAACAACTTTCATTTCAAATTATCAGGCGAAGCCGAAATAATTATTATTCAACAAATTCCGCTTAAGATACCAAGTGGCCTCACCAGGCTCTAAAAGCTTTCAAACCTTTGTTCCAAATTCTTCCTCCCATCCGATATTTTAATGCGGTGAACCATCAGCACGACGTCGAAGGGTGGTTCCCTTTCCGAATCCCTTGTGAAGCCCGCCGTTTTCCGGGTGAACTTTCCCGCAATGGTTTTAATACTAACGTTTTTCCATATTTCAAAGTAGGAAGAATACCAGGTAAATTTATTAATATTATTATTATATTTATATTAAATATTATATATATTTTTTCAGTAAAATGGAAAATGTGTTATTTCTTTAATCTAGCAGGTCTTAATAGTTCAAAAACGACACAACAAGTCAGGAACTAGGTGGCTTGTCCGGAGGTCGAACCTTTGAGAAAGTCGAAAGCATTTCGTGGTCCGGAAAATCAACGACATCTAGCGGAAACGACGGTCAAATGCAAAGCACTCTCTCATAATAGACTTCAGACGTCAAACGGAACACATAATATAAATTTCAGCTACTTTTGTCAGCAATGAGTTAGAACATTACGTCTAAATTTCATCAATCAGAATGTGCTTTCAAAGAATGTTTGCCGATGAGACAACGTAGAATTTAATCAATGATTTAGATGACGCAATATATATAATTCGGGTGATCGAATAAAATTGAGAACAAAAACGATTACAGTGGTTATTTTAAAAAGTCTTATAAACAAACTTAAATTTGATAAAAAAAAACTCGGTACTTATACGCATAAAAAATAAAACAAAGTATAATAATAAGGCTATTAGTTAACATTCACATTTTTGGGAAGTTACTCAAAAAGTTAAAAATTTTATAATTAAATATATCCTTCATGTCAAGATTCATAAACCCGGTATGCTCGATTTTAATTTCGAACTTAACACTAATTTATATTACCTTTAAATTTAATTTACTTCTGTAACCAAACCATCTTATTAAAACAGGTTCCAATTAATGTTAAAACATGAAGGAATTACTGCATAAACAAAAATTTGGTTTGTTTGAAAATGGAACTAATATTTCATGCACTAATGAATTATTAAAAGTAAATTAAATAAAATAAAATTGAAACTTTTAATTTGATAATTAAAAATATATCTATAATTTATATTTTTTATTACGTTAATTAGTATAATGATTCATAATAATTTGTTGACATCATAATGATAAATTATTTTTAATTTATAAAATCCTCCGTACTCCGGGGGGTTGGGCATTTTAGAAACCGGAGGTCGGGGTCCAAATCCTGCGGGGACCCAACAAATTTTTCATTGTTGTTTTCTGGTTGGTTGGGCAATTTGTGAACCCCCAATTTTTTCGAAAAGTAAGAAGATCCATTGGATGGGATTGTAAAAAAAGTCCCCACCAACTGCATTGGACTAGCGTGGTGGGATACGGTCAAAAACACCCTCCAATGGATAGGGTGTATTGTGCCCAGCAGTGGACTATCACAGGCTGATGATGACAGTTATATTAAATTAAACCGACGTCTAAACCTACGCAACTTTAAGACCAGCTTTGGATCAACAAAAATCCTTAAAAACCGATCTTATTTTTTTTGTAAACGGTTACCACCGGCCAAAACTTTTCGGTACATTTTATCTTTTCAGTCAGTGCGGCCAAATTTGACTAAAAACAAGATAGATTATTTATTTATAATATATTTTTTTATATACGCATGCTATCTTGTATTAAAAACACGATACAAGTATGATTTATGTAAAAAAATATGAACAAAAGCAAACAATAAAGTCAAGTCAACTTATCGGGATTATTATAAAACAACCAATGCTAAAATGAAGCTAATAATATATTACTTATCTGGTAGTAAAAGCACTGACCTCACGTATAATACAAGCTCAGCTATCACTCTATACACAGATGTCTACCATATTTATGTGAAATTGATTCATGACTAGCAACAAAGTACAAATAATTATTATGATGATATTATTTCTATAATCATCAAAGAAACCAGTGATATCGAGCTACCGTTTGTCAATATTCTTATTAAAAATTAATTATTTCTTTTTATTTAGCGATTAAGGCATATCAAATCCACTAATTTAGGATTTTTCGCGTTACTTAAATATATTTATTCCCGATGTTTCGGATTCTTTTCAGGATCCATGAAAGGGCAGATTGTCGGATTTTGTCCGGGTTCCCTCCGGGGTATGGTAAAGACGGCAGGACCGACTGTGGCTGGCCCACGGTGACGCGACGTGACGTGGAACTTTGGAATTTTGTTGTCCCGCAGCACCTGCTTGAATTTCCTCCAGTTCAACCGTCAAAATGCCCCTCGTCGGTCAATCCGCTAAACGGAAATTCGCAATTTGGACCATGTTCTGAACAAGCCCAATCATTATTTCATTTTGATGAAACCAAAAAATTGGCTAATGAAATTTCAATTTTACCAAGGATGATTCGGGAAGCAATAAAAAATTTAAAAAATATCCAATTTTTTAATAGAGAAAATGGTTGGTCATTCCACCTTTGGATCGAATAATTTCAAAAATTAAACCAAGAGTATAAAAAACTACAAAACCGGGACAAACATGGATACTTTTTGTCCCAACATTAAAATTAAAGGAAATCGAAGAAGGCCAATTTTTTTAATAAAAACTGACGGGTTATTGAAAACAGAGCTGAGAATTATAAAAATTTTAGTCCCCGTGATCATGGATGCTGAAAAGAACCGGAAACATCGGGAAATTTTATATTTAAGTAACGAAAACCCGTAAATATTTTTAATTAATTTAAAGTCAAAAATTTTGAACAAACATGTCAAACCATACTGCCACTTATAGTGCGCAATGACGTAGATAAGAATGTAATATCAGTATCTAGCCTAATATAGAGGGAAATGTTCAGATAATTAGCAAATATCTTTTTATGTAAGTGGACGGCACATGTAGCATTAGTTTTAGACAAAAATGCTAGAAACTTGAAAATGGAATATCCACTTAGTTGCATATTTCAGTCACTCATTAAAAAATATTTCTTAATACGCATCTTAATATACATCAATGTTCTTTACGTTAAACTGGAAAAAAGGAGCCCCTATTGTTTTTAGGGAACCAAGAAAAAGTTCCGGACCTTCAATTATATGCAATGTATTCCTGAAATATATATAATCTTAGAAAAAAAACTTTAAAAAAATTTGTAAAAAAATAAATTTTACTATTTCTTAAGGATACCATTTATTAAGGAAAATAAGAAATTCCTCCTATTATAAAACTTTTTTAAAAATAGTTTGCGGTCCAATAACTATGTGTCATATAGCTCGAACGCTCTGACACATAATTATTGGACCGATTAAATACCGAATTATTGACAGAACTATCGTTGTTATGTTAAAATTGCCATCATCGACAAGATAACGATAGTTGTTGTTCGAAAAAAGATAACGTGTTGACTACACGTCTACTATATCATCAGCTCCCGACTGCTTTTATGTAATTACTACCTATTCCGGGATTTGCATACACAGCTTGGGGAGCAACATTCTTTGACAAATGAGGGTTCATTCGGGAAAAAAACCTAATTTACCGTTAAAGTAAAAATACAATGTTATTAAAATTATAACAAAATTTCTACTAATAATAAGAAAAAAAGGTTATCAAAAATTTATTATGTTTAACATTTTAAAAATTCCTAACACAAGCCCATTCCTTGGATTGTTGGAGTTTTGGAGTGTTATTTTTGGTTTTTGTAATTTTGTTAATCACTCTATGCTGTTTATTTTGTCTTGTAGTTTATACACTGAAAAGAAAAAAACAGAGCCAGAAATATTTATTAAGACTTTTGTTTGGTAAATTGATTCAAAATCTAAAAACAAGGCACTACTATTATTTTTGGGTAAATTTGTTTTTCTTTACCCTGTCTTTAAAAAACATTGGTCTAAGGTGCAACAAATTTTCTTGTCGCCTTCAGAAGTGGGAATCGTCCAATGTCCAGTAGTAACACTAACACGGCAAATTTATTAGCCGAAAGACACCAAAAATATTAATACCCCTGTACAAATTTTACGTTACGTTACCGTTGTACGCCATTTTTACTTGATTTATTAAAGTGTGAAAGACCTCGTTCTTTCAGTGTTAGGCTTTCTTTTCAAACCCCTCAACGGCTCTAAAAAAAGACTTCGTGATTTTTTACTAACTTTAGGTGTGTTAACCTATACCAGAACAACCCATCAAAAAATATTTAAATTATTGTACTATAATTGTTTTTGGAAAACTAAACCTTGTGGTTATAAGTCCTAGTAAAAGTTACAAGTACGTCTAACAATAGATCTTGTTATTTTAGACTAAACGATTTTGCACTGACGAAATGTAAACGGCCGGGAAAAGCATATCAATTATTTAAAAAATATTGCCAAATTAATTAATTGCTGTCACACAAAATCAATCAACTGCACTAAAAATAATATGAGGTTTCCTATATCGTTTATCAATAGTAAAAATAAATTGTTATTTTTGAGTAAATTGCGTAAAAGACACATATGTCGTGGTTTGTGGGAAAATTTTTATCCCTGAAATACGTCCATATGTCCGAAAGGTTATCATATTTTAAACCTTTTTTCCCAAATTGAAAGTGAATAGGTATATAAAAACACTTAAATATTTCTAAATATATGTATGCAGTTAAGTTAGAGCTTTATTTTACTTTTTAAAATATGTATACAATCCTAAATAGTTCAATTGTGGACCAAAGTAGTTTTGGGTTACTTTTTTTGTGTTATAGCCATCTAAGCCACAATCTTGTCTAGTGGTTTTATGTAATAAGGTAAACAGACCAGTATATATAATAATAATTTAGGGTAAGCCGTCTTTTAGCAGACGCTTGGTGTGGTGCAAAATTTTACAAAGATTGACTTTATTTTAGCAAAATAATAATAAAAACTAAACATAGCTTGTAGTATGGCAAATAGGTAACTGATAAATTTATAAGCATATTTTTTTTTGTCCGAAAAATGTTTTTGAACCTAAAGTCTGAAGATAACAAACGATAACGGTAACGCGCTTTAAGTAATCCTAAATTTTGAAGTTATATTTATTTTTTTCATTGCAATACGCAAATAACCAAAATATCTTTATAGCCTTAATCTTGAGTGATTATTATTCGGATAATATATTCTTTCTACTATCATCATCATAATCAGCCTGTGATAGTCTACTGCTGGACGTAGGCTTTCCCTAATACACCCCTATCCTTTAGGGGGGGTTTTTGGACTGTATCCCACCACGCTGGTCCAATGCGGATTGGTGGGTGGACCGACTTTTTACATGCCCATCCGACGCATGGATCATTACTTTTCAGACAATTGGGAGATCGGCCCTAACCAACTAGGAAACAACAATGAAAATTTGTTGAGTCCCTGCAGGATTCGAACCCACGACCTACGGTTTCTAAAACATACGCCCATACCACTAGGCAGTTAATACTTACTTTCTACTATATGACATAGAAATTGAAATAACGTTCATATACTACTTACTACAAGTGCAATTTTAACAAAGTATGACCGATTTCAAACAGTGTATGACTAATTTGCGTAATACAAGCAAGTAACAATGTGCTCTCTGCACGAAACTGACCGCGATATATATATATCTGCGCGTACATTTATGCACTGTTATATCTGTGCATAAGATAGAGCTCTAAATTTAAATGTTTCAAGTGAAGTAATTTAGTAAAACGTTACAGAAATCAAAATTTCAGCATTCGCATTACATTTTCTTTTAAAAATCATTGTTTGCCTGAAATAATACATTTCTACAAAACCGAATTACTTACGTAAGAGAAATTTATCTCTATTTCTTTCTTTATTATTGAAAATTTACTATTATAGCAGTTAATGAAAATTTTACTGTCTAAGTTACAACTTGGTAATGTGTGTAGGAAAAAATTTTTTTAGGAATCTCCGCCATAAATTGGAAAAAAAATAGTATTTATTGAAAAGGGTAAATATTCATTAAAAGGAGAACAATGTCGACGGAAACAAATTGGGACGCAACATTTGGTGTTAATTTAATATGTCGGAATAAAAGGTCGAGTGACGACACAAACGAACCACATGCGGCGTTTATGTGAAACAAAATGAAATCAGTTTTATAAAATATTTTTGTGAATTATTATATATATGAAATATTCTTTAATCAATTGAACTTTTTATATACTTATTAAAACATTAAAAAGGAATGCTTATTAGGTTATTTTGTTACTGTCTACAAGCATTTTAATTAATGTGGCCATGTGCATATACACAAAAAAGGAGATTATCCATTTTTTTTATATAAGACATATTCTTATGAAGTAAGACCTGTGAATGGCCATGAACTTAATTAATTATTGAATATTTCTATCAATGTTGCTTTAATGTAAAATAGAAACAATAAATATATCGGTAACTTTTAACCTATTTGATTTAATATTTATTGATCATCATACATAAAGAATAACACCATTCCTCTTAAATTAAACAATAAATAACAAATAATTTTAAAAGGTCCGCTCTTAACTTTATTTTTAGAAAAATATTTAAAAATCGTAAAACCCATTAAATATATTTTAAATTTGTAAGTTATGAATGATGTAAATTCACGACGATGATTTTTGATTAAGTATTTGAACTAAAGTCTACAAAAATAAAATATGCACGTATGAAATGAGTCCGAATTCGCTACGTACGTTCGTTGGACAAACAAGTAATATACAGGATATTAGTTGTTTATTATTAATGTAGCATACGCGTATGCCATTAGGCTTTAAATTTCAACCATAACATTTTGTACCTTTTAGTATATCATATCGAAAACACTGAAAAGTTTTAAAGTTAAATGGCTTTCGTATTTTTTTTTACTATAAATAAGCATATATTTTCTTTAGTAATTATTTCTAATGCCTACGTAATACAATATCCTCATATCAAATACATTGCTAATAGACTTCCCTCTTGAATAAGACTCCACACCGAGCTATTGACTTTCAATACATTCCAGCACAAATATACGATACGATATCATATATTAAAGCAGAGATCCCTGTGAATTGTTAATGTTAAATAAAAACTAAGTCACGTTATTATTATTTGAAAACATTTAAACTATTATTTACTGCCTATGAATTACATATTCTTAAATAAAACAAAAACATATTTCAAACATCTTTAAATTGAATAAGGGCACAAAAATATTCACAAAACATTATGCTGACCCTAAAAATTAAGTTATTAAGCTGTAGTTTTCAGTAAATATATAAAATAACGAGTCCCAAAGCAATCGTTTAAAGTAAAGAGCAAAGTGGCTCTAGCCGTTTAATGAATGTTTTCATGGAAAAGATTGTATTATTCTTTGAGGATGAGAAGAGAATTAAAAATCTATTTAGGGAATTTGAAAAAACGAATGTTTAAATTTTAAAATGTCAATTTTGAACAATATAATTCCTACGCGGTGTTTCGTGTAAGGATTCAAACCACTAATGATATTACTTTGATTGTGGTGTATTAATTTAATTGTGGTTAGCCCATAGAGGAAAAATGTTATTTTTAAATCATCTTAAATGAAGTTTCAAGCCATAAACTTTATAATAGTACACACTCCACAAATCCTTATTATATAAACACACAATAATTGTGTAAATAAAATATGTCAAAAATTTTAAGTAAAACAAGGGCAATTTTTTTGTGACAAATAGGCTTACTTATTTATCATCATCATCACCCTGTGTTAGTCCACTACTGGACATAGGGCTCCCCTACTGATAATTAAGGGGGTTTTTGGACCGTATCCCACCACGCTGGTCCAATGCAGGTTAGTGGGTGGACCGACTTTTTAGATGTCCATCCCACGCATGGATTATCTTACTTTTCAAACAATTGGGTGATCAGGTAACAACAATGAAAATTTGTCGGCAGGATTTGAACCCACGAGAACCCACTACGGAGGTTATAGAAAGAATTTATGTTAAGGGAAGTTGAGATTTATGTTAAATCAGAAATGCACTTTATGAAACCCGAAATGCCTCGAAGTGATATGTTGAATCATTTATCAAGAAGTAGGAGGGAAAGATTGAAAAATTTCTAAGCCATGCATTACTATAGAATTGCTCGTGAAATAATAGAGGAGAATTTATTTCACGGGTTTCGAATGTTTGTAATTATAAAAGCTAATATTATTTTAAGGCGTTACTGTATTAAAGAAGTGATAGAAAAAAAAATCTTGAGACATAAATAAAAATTGTATATTGGTTAATTGTTTTTCGGGTTAGGCCCTTTTTCTACCGAATCCTTTATTTATAATAATTGAATAAGAAAATAAGGAAGTTATCCGGTACCAAAGTACCAGATGTAATGATAGCTGCGTAGTCATCATTATAATCATCAACAGCCTGTGTTAATTCCCTGTTGGACCTATGTCCAGAAGACGTGCATTGGTAGAGGTCTATACCTCTACTAATGCACACTTTGTCCATTAGGGATTTTTGGGCCGTATCCCACAACGCAAGTCCAATGTGGGTGGGTGAGTGGGCGAACTTTTTACATCCCCATCCGACGCATAGATTATCTTACTTTTTAAACCATTGGGTAATCGGCCTATATTATCCTAACCAAAAAAATACAGACACCAATGATAACACAAAGTTGTTTCCCCGCGGGATTCGAATATTCATGATAGCAAATATTTTCATTTATTAATAAATTTACAAAATGCTTATCGTTAACACTATTCGTAATATAACATATAATATATATACCCTGTAAGTAAAAATACATTTTGTATTTTTGACTTACGTGGAAAGTGGATCGAAGTCTTATTATGCGCGAACTATTTAATAATTGTAATTTAATACAAAAATCTGTACTGCTTAACCCATTTATTTTTTTAGTATCTAAACCAATATACATCGATTTCTGGAATAGCATAAAATATTACTATGTGTAAATAAATATCAATGTAATAAATTTAAAAAATTGTGACCTGACTGATAACGACTGTAATATTTAAGACTTTTGGTAATTTTATTTCAGCAAGAAACCGTTTTCAACGTATGGTGTTAATTAGTAAGTATACTGTCAATTAAATTGTCATTATGAGAGTAATTTTTTTTATTTAAACTTGACGAGTTTCGAGTCCACCGAACTGCACTAATTAGTATTTTTGTGCTGCGTAAATTTATTAATAATAAATAAATCATGTGCGGTTCATAACTTAAAATTAGTTTATACATTTTGCATATGTAATTATTCAGACTAAAATACTTACGTGCCTGTGGTATGGGAGGTTATTTTTTTCAATTTGTGGAAAAATAAAAATAATTAATTGTTTGTAAAAACATATGGAAGATAAGAATGTTTATGAATTGATTTACGTTTTATCCGTGGTCTCTTGTTAGCGGACGCAATAGTGGCGCTTCCCCAATATTTTTACTTATAACCAATAAGCATCGTTTTCCGTTAATTTTCTGCATCATTTGTAATAATAAGCTTGCAACAAAAATACCTGGACTGCACATGATTGTAATCTCAGAAGTTATAAGTATTTAAAGTTAAGCGACGAGCCGGGACGGTGCCTACGGCGACAGAAATGTTTCACAATCGTTTTGTAGCTAAAATTTTGCATCAAATAATAATAGCAAAATAGATTGTTATTAAACGTTATTGCGATTATAAATTAAGAAGTAAGCTGTTCTAGTTTCTTTTAAGTTGGATTAAACTGCTAATGGTGGGCAACTAAATTTTAAAATCGGGTAGGTATTTTTGGAGTCCATCGCGGACAAACGACGTGACACGAGATTTTTATATATTAAGATATTCGGACTTTTTATTAACAGTACTTATATTTTTATGACATCTTGATATATGTCACTGGGCTCACTATTCGAAATAATTATTAAAATACATTGCTTAGTTTTAAAAAAAGGTCAATTTTTTACATTTACTTTACTTTACTATATATTTAGTTTTTTTTTTTTTTTTTCGGATGAACTCACGTTGGTGGAGTTAACCACTACAACCCGTCGGGTTCGAGGGGCTGTGCAACTTTAAGTGTGCCAGGCTTCACCTCATTCTGTGGCTTAGCACCGAGGGACCCCTGAAGGGGACCCTCGGCTCGAGCCCACTCTGTATACTAAGCGTGCTTGATCGAGGGTGCCCACGAGGGCCGAGCCTCGGCTCGATCAGCCGCTGGTCAGGTCCATGCCTATACCCGTTAGCAACACTTATCGAGGGTGCCCCGGTGGGCCGAACCTCGGCTCGATAGGTCGCTTTAGGACTAATTACTGAGAAGTTAATTTTTTAACCGCCCTATCTTGATGGCGAAAATCGGCCTGGAACGTGCCGATATCTACTGAACGGAGTGAACTGTTGCCCTCGAAGGCGAGGGCGGTGTGCGTTTGTCTCGTGTTTTCCACACGTGCTTGTATGACTGTTGTTTCGTCGTCCGTGTCTGAGTAGAAACATGGCGCGCTCCGCCTATGTTTTTATGTTTGCGTAGGAATCGATTGGTACGTAAGCGGCGCGTCCGTACCAATTCGTTAGGATGTTGCGAAGCCGAGTCAAAGTATCTGATAGAAGCTTGTTTGAGGTACTCGCGGATTGTGGGCAACTCCAGATCCATGTGCAGGTCATGGTTGCGCAGATAATACGGCGCACCCGTGGCCCTGCGCATGAATCTGTTTTGCAGGACTTGGAGCTTGTCTTATGGGATCGTTTTGCATATGCAAAGACGGACTGGCATGGGTTAGGATAGGACGACCGATCGTCCGGTGTGGGTTGATCAGATCTCCCATCCGGCGCGTCCCCAGGTTGCGGATAGGGGCACGCCCCCCAGATATGGGGGGTACCGGCTTCGGCCGGCGCGGACAGAAACTGACAGGGGTGCTGCATCTCTGCTCCGTTAAAGGGTGGAGATGTGGCGAGGAGCAGTTGCTCCCCGAGGTGAGCCAGTTGTGGCGGGCCTCAGACCCTCGCTCCCTGTACCCCTCTTTGTTAAGAGGGAACACGGGATGCGAGCCGGTCTACCCCCTGCGAGTGCGTCAGAGCCTCGCCGAGCGTGATGTATGAAAGAGCAAAGGTATGAAAGAGCAAAGGTATGAATGTGTGTGTGGGGGATTGGGGCAAAGGGCAAAGAGCGTGATGTATGAATGGAAGTCCCCGAGAGGGGACGGTGTGATTCGTTCGGTGTATTGCACTCGGCTTTGCCGAACACCGGGCGATCTCGGCCTGTCGTGGGTGTCGTGGATCACGTCTCGCGGCCTGCGGCAGTGCTGAGGGTCCTGCCTTCATTGGCCGGACCGCGAGGAGACAACCTCTCTAAAAAACCGTTGATCTCGGCGTTGTGGTACGTGGCGTCGGGTGCTCGCAAGAGCGGCTGGAACGACACACCAGCCATTAGCGGCCCACCCTGGGAACTTCCCGCCCCCCAGGCGTATATAGGGTTACCGGTGCTACATGGTCCCTGGCCCGGTGGACTTCCTTTACCTACTTTTCGTGGGATTTAGTATGGACAACATCAAATCGAACAAAAAAACAAGGAGCAAAAATAACGACGACAATGGCGAGATTACGGACACCGAAACCTTTTCGGAAGGATCAGTCGAAAGGAGAGGCGCGGACCAGGTGAGGGCCGGCTCTTCGATGGTGAAGGCGCGGGGTTTTCCCCTTAAATTCCTTTACAGGAAGCGCACGAGAGAGGATACTGCTGGCACTCAAAGTGAGTCCTCCAGCGAGGAGGATCAGCCGGCGCAAAAGGTGGTGGCAGCGGAAGAAGAGGGGCGTCCTGCATCACCACTGATGCGAGACGAACGTGGGCGCTTTCTAAAACGCTGCACCGCTGCGAGATCGCGATCGAAGTGCGCAGCCAGCAGGACCCTACCACCGATCTGGTCCTGCTGGCAAAAAGAAGGCCCAAAGGCAGGCAGAGCGTGCGGAAAAGGATCGCACGCTCGAAGAAATGGTAGAGGCCGCTCGGAGGGAGCGAGAGGCCGTGGAGGAGGATGCCTTAACGGCGGAGGACGCAAAGGAGATGGCGCTCAAAAATTTGAGCATCATCTCCCAGGTTGCCACAAGATCAGGCAACCTGAAGGGCACTTACGACAGTGCCCTTAAAGAGTGCTCCTCCGCCGTAAAACAGTTGGTGGATGTGATGAGCCGCTCCACCCAGTCGGCCGAGATACGGAAGTACTCGGCCGACAAAAAGGCGTTAGAAGCGAGAGTAGAGGCTCTCGAAGAAGAGGTGCGTCTGCGGCCTCTTGAAGCAGAGAACCGGCAGTTAGAGGCCGCGGTAGGGAGATGTCCACGCTGAGGACTGCCAACAGATGTTGAGCAAATACTGCGGCGCCTTATCGTGGACATGGTGGCCCTATGCTCCAGGCCCACCGCGACGACATTGCGACCGCCTACTGCCGGAGAAGCGGCTGTCTCCACTGCGCCGATAAACGGGCGGCCTCTACGTTTGCGGCAGTGGTGAGGCCTCCCGTGCCCAACTGCCTCCTGCCCCTGCTCCCCTGCTGCCCCACTGCGTGCAGCGAAGGAGTGCGTGAAGGCCCCAAGCCGAAGGACGCTGCCTTCAAACCTTCCCCATAAAGAGAAGGCCAAGGGAAGAAGAAGGGCCCCGGACCAACCTCAGGCAGATGCGACCGGCGCTGGGCAAGCGGCAGACAAAGTCGGCGGCACCAGACATTCCACGGATGGGTGGACCTGCCGCGTAAAACTCCAAGCCTGGCGCTGGTCCTAAAGAGACGACGAAAAGAGGATGCCGAAACTAAAAGCCCCTACCCGTCTGTAGTAATAAAGCTGCAGCCGGGCGCAGCGAAAAGGGTCACCTATTCTGGCATCCCAGATGCGAAGAAAAAGTGCAACGCAGGACATGGGAATTGATGGCCTCCGGTTCCTGCGGCAGGGCAACGGGGCCCGGAATCTCGAAGTTCGGCCGCCTGAGCGGGAAAGGCCAACCAATTGGCAGAAAAGCCACAATTGGTTGGCCCAGAGGTATAACTATATCCAGGCCCGAAAAGTGCGCGGATCTTCGCATCTCGGGTCTGGATGATTCTGTGGAAAGACGGAGGTACTGAGGCGGAGCGAAAAAAGGCAGCTGCCCCGGTCACTCCGTAAAGTCGAGAAATCCGCCAAGACCGCACGGGTCTTGGCGAGTAGTGTGCGTGTGCCCTGTGGCAGCCACCAAAAAATAATTGATGTGGCGCCTCGATCGGGTGGTTCCAGTGCAGGTGAAACTGCTTGCGGCGCGTCCGATGCGCTGCTCCACGCCTCGAAATCGGGCACATGTGCGGAGCAGTGCCATGGCGTGGACCGCAGCAGTGCCTGCTACGCTGTGACCAGCTGGGCCACAAAGTAGAGGTTGCCAGGCCGCGCGCGCACTGTATCTCGTGCGGGCGGTAACAAACCAGCTGCCATAGGGTTGGGAGTGCGGCCTCACGACCACCAAACCGACAGGAGGCGGACGAATAAGGCAAGGTCTGGCCAGGTGCCAAGCCAGCAGCTTCGGCTGAGGGGACTCAAATGGCCGTCCAACAAAGATGGCCACGCTGAGCATCCTGCAGAAAATCTGAACCACTGCGCCAGAGCTCAGGACCTCTTGTTTCAGAGCATGGCGCAGTGGTCGATCAGGTGGCGTGTGTCGGAACCGTATAGTTCCCCGCATAACTGGGCCGGGGACCTGTCCGACACTGCGGCAGTGGTCTGTGGGACTGCTGGGGGGTCCCCTCAACCGAGGGATGTGAAGAAAGGTCCAGGCTTCGTCGGCGCTCTGTTGGGAGATATTGTTGTCTTTTCAGCGTACTTTCTCCCAACAGATCTCTCGCCGACTCGAGGCTACCAGACCGACTGGGTCACTGATCCGTTCTTACGGACCCTTCCCTGTGCTGGTCGCGGGGGATCTCAACGCCAAATCACCGGTTTGGGGTTCACCTGCGGCAGACGCACGGGGAAGGACACTGTGGCTCCTGGAGGTTGGGCTGTCGATCTTAAACAGGGGTTCGGTAAACAGTTGTACGAGCCCAGGGCGGTCGATCGTTGATGTATCGTTCGCAGCCCCGCCCTGGCTCGCCGAATACAGGGCTGAAGGTGGTGACGGGCGTCGAGACCTGTCGGATCATCGTTACATCCGATTCAGGTCTCCGCCCTCCTAGACACCTATACTGGCCCTGGCCGGACCCGAGGACGACGGTCCCAGGTGGCCCTCGGAAGCCTGGACCGAGAGCTGCTGAAGGAGGCGGCAATAGTGCAGTCGTGGTTTCTGCGCCCAACATTGTCGATGGTGGAGGAGGCACAATGCTCCAGGACGCAATGACACAGGTGTGTGACGCGTCGATGTCCCGGGCCAAACGTCTCCCTCCTAAACGCCGGGTGTACTGGTGGAACCCAGAAATTGCCGCGATGCGCAGAGAGTGCATCGTGGCACGGCGCCAGTACACCCGTTGTCGGGGACGACGGCGCAGGGACCCGGCCTTGGAGGCCGAATTGCTCGCCTCTTTCAGCAGCAAAAGGATGGCTCTCAGTGGAATAGGCCAGGCGATCGCCGCGGCTAGGGAGGAGTTGTTGGCGCTGGACGCGATCCGTGGGGCGGCCTACAAAATGGTAACGAACAGGCTTCGTCCTTGGGCCCCCCCACTCACTGAGAGTCTGGCGCCGCAGGTGGTAGCGGCGATTGCCGAGGCTTTATTCCCACAGCGAGAGGAGCACACGGCACCTTCGATGGTCCCAGATGGCACGGATGAGGTCGACCCAGTCCCGGAAGCGCCAGAAGTCACCCCGGAGAGTTCGGTGCAGCCTTCTAAAATGAGGGCAAACGCCGCCCGGGTCCCGATGGCATTCGGGACGCGCGCTGAGCGCTACCCTAGGAGACGCCTGGAGCCCAGAGTGAGGGGCGATGTTTTCTGCCTGTCTGGCTCAAGCCTTACCACAGAGGTGGAAGACAGGCAGACTGTCCTCATCCAAAAGGAGGGGCGTCCTGGACTCGCCCTCCGCCTACAGGCCGATCGTGCTGTTGGACGATGTGGAAATTCTTTGAGAGAATCGTGGCGGCCCGCATCGTCCAGCACCTGGAGCACGTCGGTCCAAATCTGGCGGAGTGGCAGTATGAGCTCGCAAGGGCCGGTCGACGTCCACGCGGTGCTGCGGGTCAGGTCCCTGACGCAGGATGCGGTGTCCCGGGTGAGGTGTTTGGCGGTGTCACTCGACATCGCCAACGCATTCAACACCCGCCCTGGGCCTGCATAAAGGAGGCGCTCCGATACCACGGGTGCCTCCTACCGCAAAGGGTGATCGGGGCCTACCTGTCGCATCGACTGTCGAGTTCCCGTGCCGAGATGGGCTCCGGACCATCGAGGTAGCGTGGAGTTCCACGGGGTCGGTGTTGGGACCGCTTCTGTGGAACGTTGGTTTCGATTGGTGCTACTGGTGGCATATCGAGGGTGTCGACGTCACTTGTTACGCGGACGACACCTCGTCACCGCCCGTGGCACCAACTTCGCAGGCTGCGATTCTCGCCACTGCCGGGGTCGCTCAGTGATTGGGCGCATCCGGCGGCTGGATAGAGGTGGCGCTCGAAAATCTGAGGCCTCTATTTTACGGGCCTCGGACCGCGCCACCTGCGGACGCCCATATCATCGTTTGCGGCGTCCGCGTCGACGTCAAGCCGACGATGAAATATCTCGGCCAGTCCTAGACCGCCGATGGAGGTTTGGCCCACTTTGAGCGCCTCGCGCCTAGAGTGGCGAGAGCAGCGGCAGCTCTCGGCAGACTGCCTCCCAACACCGGAGGACCAGCAGCCCTGTCGCCGCCTGTACGCCGGAGTCGTCGGTTCATGGTCCGTGGGCGCACCCGTGTGGGCCGACACCTCCAAAAGGAGAGTACTGCTGTACTAAGGAGAACCCAGAGGGTGTTGGCGATCCGGGCCGTACGGGGCTACGGACCATCTCGCGAGGCGGCGTGCCTGTTGGCTGGCCTTGCCCTGGGACCAGACGCAGAATCCGTCACTCTTCTCTCGGCGCGAGAGGCGAGGTCTCGGGGCTTTACGCCAGCCCCGGAAGATAAGGGGCGCAGAGAGGAATGCGCCCTTGCATACAGGAGTGGAGCTGCGGCTGGAGCACCCCAGCGCCGGCCGTCAAACAATGAAGCCATACGCCCGTTCTTAAGTGGTGGCTAGAAAGAGGACATGGCTCTCTAACGTTCCGCGCGACGAGGTTCTCTCGGACACGGCTGTTTCGGGAGGTACCGTGCCGCGTGGCCAGGTAGGGGAGCCTACAGAGGAGTGCCACCACTGTGGCGTAAGAGCGAAGAGACGGCCCAGCACACGCTGGAAGAGTGCCCAGCCTGGGTCGAGCAACCGAGAGTGCGTAGTGTGTGGGCACGACCTTCGCTTCCTGCCGTGTGCGCAGGATGCCTGAGAGCGAAAGGTCGTGGGCGCCGTCCTTGCTTCTGCGAGGACGTGATGGCCGGAAGGAGGCCGCGGAAAGGGACAGGAGGCCGAGCGCCCTGGCTATCCGAAAGAAGGCCAGGGCGCCGAAGAGTGGCGTACGCGCGCAACCTTCCCTGACACTGAGGCCCTGGGCGGCCGGCAAGAGGGTGCCCGCCGCCCAGAGAAGGCTCAAGAGGGAGCGCCGTGCTGTTTGTTCCGGCACGGCGCCTAAAGCGACGTTCCGGTGTCCCACACACCGAGAGAAGAGCCGAGGGCCACGTCGCGCCGGGGTCGCCGAAGACTGTGATCGTGCCGCGGCCCCGGCTACAGCGACAAGAGAAAGGAACAACCGTTGGTTTTTAGTGGGTATACCGCTGCCCATCTTGGTTCGGGAGCCACATATCCCTGCCGCCCTCACTTTGGCGGCGGGGAATCCGTAAGCTGGATTTTCCAACGGCAAAAAAAAAAAAAAAAAAGGACGCTGATCGTCTTGTATACAGCACCTTATTGCGCAGAGACAACTTGCTTTTGGGATTGATTAGGCAGAACAGGCGACGAGGACGAAGGCCGCTCTGTTTTGACCTGCGTTATATGCGGGCCAAAGGATAGGTGGTGGTCTAGATTACCCTGAGGTATTTGGTCTGGCTGACCCAAGGATGGGGCAATCAAGGAGGCGGAATTTGAAGGAAGCATCGTGTTTCGAGAAAACAGAATGGCCGCGCTTTTGAAGGTTGATTTCGATCCTCCATTTGAAACCAATCCCTAGGGTTTTGGCTGCGGATTGAGTCTCTCGGATAAGCGATAGGACATTGGCCGGAAGTATGGATGCAGGTGTCATCTGCGAATAAGGCGGTGTTTACAGTTTTAAAGGATGGGATGTCGGTAGTGTAAAGGTGAATAACACAGGGCCCAATACAGAGCCTTGAGGTACGCCGGCTAGGACCAGGTGTGGTTGCTACTTAGTGCCCTCGACGCGGTATCTGAACGTTCGATTCGGAGAAAGTCTCGTATTATGAGTACGAGACGTCGGGCACGCCGAGCTTATATAACTTGTATATAAGCCCTTCGTGCCACACTTTATTGAACGCTTTCGCCACGTCGAGAAAAAGTGCTCCTGTTATTTGACCCTGTGTCATTTTGGCTCGGATGTGTTCCGTAATACGATGAACTTGGTGGGTGCATGAGTGTTTGGCTCGAAAGCCGAATTGCACTGGAACAGGAAGCCCTCTCGAATTCATGAATTCGTGTAAGCGGGCTAGGATTAGGCGTTCATAGATTTTCCCAAAGCCTTTGAGGAGGCTAATGGGATTTGAGGAGGCTAATGGGATTGAGGAGGCTAATGGGATATATATTTAGTAAATAAATCAGTCTTCATACAGGTAGAACGTTTCTCATAACGTCAGTGTGAGTGACACTTATTACCTAAGTAGGTCTAGAAGTTTAAAGTTAATTTGATCGCTACTGTTCCTATGTACTTACAATATTGAGATTAACCGTAATCAATTTCCACAAGTGCAGCGAATGTAACGCTATTTATATGCATTTTAAGTTATGTTTTACCTTCATCGTTAATCAATATAAAAATAGTTGGATTTTTCTATGTAGATAAAACATCAGAACGAATATAATTTTTTTACAAATAAATGACAATGTTACTCTTACCTGTCATTTAAATCCTTTAGTTGACTGCACTTTATTTAGTTGAATCGCTTAAGCGTCAATGGAACAATCTCAAAGATGTGAACTTTACATCCGTATGATACAATTTTGTCACAATGTAAACAGACAAGCGGCATGTGAATCACACGTCTAAAATGTGAATAATTATCAGTTTTTATGATGATATTGCTTGTTAGGCAAATTGTTCAGGTAATTTTGAACCGATACCTCCTACTGAAAATTTAAAAAAAATCGCTATTGGCCACCGACTCCAATGATATCAAATATACTTAGTGATTGAAAGCTGTTCTGTGCGTATGCATTTTTTTATGTGTATACGTGTGCAGTTCCCTTATTATTATGAAAATGTTTTTTGAACGACTTAACAAAAAGAAGGAGGTAGTCAATTCGGAGCGTATGCTTTTGCTTTTTTTATATTTGTTACCTCGTTGCTCCGCTTCTCTTTTTTTTACACGATACTGATAACGTCTGACTTTATATTGGACTAATAAAGTTAAACTAATAAAATTAAATGAAAATTTATTGTTTCATTCTTTTTATTGCTATGATCACCGCCATAGGCAAGCAATCACAGCAGTAGAAGATTAATAACATATGTTTAGTGAATTTCGCTCTCCTTTTGGCTCTAATTACCATTATTTCACCTAGCCATTTTCCCAAGCTATCGTAGGGTCATACATCACGCAGAGCTACTGGCGTCTGATCTCCGCCACCCAAAGGATAAACTGATGAATAAGTTGTTTTAGCTGGACAGCCGAGACCGCTCGGTCGACGCATGGATCATCTTTCTTTTTAGACAATTGTGTGTTCGGCCCATATTGTCCTAACCAACCAAAAAATAACAATAATATAAAGTTGGTCCCTGTGGGATTCGAACCCACGCCCTCCGGTTAACAATGAAAGGGTTACCGCTAGGCTACGCAGGGTTATAAAGTTTGTTAATACGAAATTTTCAAGTATTTCGCATTAATGATTATTTACTATAACTGAAAGTTAACTATTACACTTATTTTAATTTCTGTACAAATAAGCGTTCAATAAATGATATAGTCTACTTTATTATTTATTTAATACATTAGAACTTCAGCTAAAACTAGTTTCAATAACACAAATAACTTGAAGCAAAGTTGTGGAGTTTGTGCTCTGCACCTTCTTGAGATTAGTTTTTAGTTTAAATGTAGGATTTTATTGATTGCATTTCGTGCGGGTTTTTTACAAACAGAATAACTAATTAAAGGTTATTCTTTAATAATGTTTTTAACACAGAATTAGACACTAATGTGTTTTATAGCCAAGCAATTTAATTTTATAGTCTTTTTTATGAACTATATAAAGATATATAAAAAATATACAAACTGGCACGAAAAAAATTAAATTCATTGAGATTAGCTTTCAATAGATGAAATAACATTGCATGACATTTATTTCCTTTAAACGTATTTTTAATGCCCATTTAACACTTCTCATTTTTTGACTGACTTCCCAAATGAAGAATGTACTTGATTCGGAGCGTATGCTTTTTATTGTTTTAAAATGTTACTTCGTTGCTCTGATCCTAGAGCTCCCATTATTACCATTTTTTTTATTGGTAGGCAATAACTGTCACGTGGGCCCATGATTTATGATTTTTAAATAGATTTACAGATATCCAGGAAAATAAAAAGTTACAGCAGTAAAACTCACCACCTAGTGGAAACGCTAGCTTAATCTTAAGAGATACACTTAAACTGTCATGTCAAATCCTTGAAAACAACAAAGTCCAATTCTTTGGGAAACATTATTTAAATTTAAAAAATTTTAATATTATTTCGTTCAACGAAACTTTAAAGTAAATCCTTAAAAAATTTTTAAGGATTACCAAAAACTTTAATTTTTTCCTTGAATAAATAAGATATTTTAAAAAATTAATACCAAAACTATCAAATTTAAATGAAAAAATAATAAATAAATTGCATGACCTTATTTCATTAAATCCAAATTTTTAAAAAAATTCCGGGCGATTAAAAATACTAAGATAATTTGTAATTCCACTTGGGGTGAAAAATGCTCCAAATTCCAAACCCTAAATCCGCCCAGGTTTAAAATGGTTTCAGTACCTAGTTGCAGAAAATTCCATGGGGCCTTAAAGCTTTTGGGGGATCCAAGGATTAACCCTTAAAAAAGTTTAATTTTTGCTTATTTTTTAAATATAAAGAAAATTTATTTTTAAATCCATGCTAAACGTTCATAAAATTTTTTTGGTTCCAAAAATATTTTTTTCATGTACTAAGAATTTTAAAAAATTAATAAAAAAAAACGTTTCAATTAATGCCCAGCATTTCACTATTTTAAACACTCGAATCATAACTGTTAAAGTCGAAATTTACCAAAGAATTGCAAGAATAATTGCCATGGTCGTGCAGTTCCAAGGTCTCTAACTTTTACAAAAGATCATAAAGCGAGGACCTTTACCCAAAAGTTAAAAATCAAACAGGGTTAAAATTCGATTTTTAATTTTTTATAGTGTTTGGAAAGGTAGGAGTAAATTTGTATTTTTGAATTTCAGCTTTGATAGTCGAAACTGCCATTATTTAAACAAAGGTTTGTTTTTTATTTGTTTTATAATTATAAAAAATTAAAAATTTTTTCCCCTTTTTAAAGCATTTATATTTAAAAAGATACATTACAAAAAACTAAAAAAAAAAGAAATATTTGCAAAAAATAACTAGGTAAACAATTTCTTATGCCCTTTGGTTTTTACGATAAAAATATGAGAATGATAAAGTTTTGCTTACGGGATTTTATTAAACTAAATAAAGTAAGAAATGTAAAAAATAAAGAGTTTGGGTTTGTTCCATTTTGAAAGAACGTTTATTTTCACATTTTTATTTTTTGTAGTAAAAATTAAAATAAAATGATTTTAAAATTGTTTAATTAAAGGATTGGTTATTAAAGAGATAAAAAAAAAATTTTTTGAAAAATTTATAAAAATTTTTTTTAAATTAAGGGAAAAAAATTTTGAATTTTAAATTTAGGATTTTCAAAATTTTTAAATAGGAAATAAAATAAGAGAAATAAATTTTATTATTTTTCAATTTTCCTTCAAATTATTTTTTGTTTTAAAAAAATGCCCTTTTTTTTTGTTTAAAAAATAATGATGCTCGAGTTTAACAGCCCCTTTAAAAACCTGAATTTTTAAAATAAGTCAAAAGAATTTTAAACAATAAACCTTTTTTAAGAAGACTTATGCTTTAGAAACCCAGGGGTTTTGAATGGAAATTTTCAAAAAAATTTCATTTTTTTTTAAAAAGGAATTTCCTTTAAATAAATGATATTTACAATCGTAAATGGTCCCCCCCGGGAAAAGGTGGTGGATTGGTCGCAAACCCCAAGCTTCCATTAGGGGGTTTTTTTTTTAGAGGCCTGTCCGCAGTGGACTTTCACAGGCTAGATGACTGATGGTGAACCTGGATAAACAAAAAAAAAATTCCTCCAAATTTTTGATCATAAAATTTTGTAACCGGTTACTTATTGCCGAAAAAGCTTTGCGGGATTTAAAAAAAATTAATCCTAAAAACGTCAAATAAACAACAAACTAATGTACACTCATTATAATTTTTTAAGATTTTACCATTAAATGTTTCTATGATACTTTTTTATTGAATATTTTATTTTCTAAAATGAAGAATTTTAGGTATGTGTTTTTAATTATAAATTATGAAAATATAATTTATTTATCTTATTCTTTTTATTTTAAATATTTTTAAACTACCCATCACAAAATGGAACTAATCCCATTTATCGTCCCATTCTTTTGAAAAGATTGAACAAAATCAACCACTAAGAGAGGAGCGTGAGGAATATTATGTAAAAAACCGTCGAAAAGAGTATCTCCTTCTTTTGGTAAAAAAAGAGAACAACGATTTCAAAAATTGTTTTTTGTTTTTGCCACTCTAAACATAATATTTTTATCAGAATTAACAATATTATTTAATACATTGCATCAAAAGGTTTTATTAGAAACCTTATATAATTTATATTAATATCTCTCCAGCATTTAATCAATTAAATCAATTTCTGCTATTTTAATTTCGAAAAGACTTACGAGGTAAAAAAAAATTAATTAATAAAGGGTTTTCCAGGGCGCTGGTTCAATACAGGGAAACTTTTTAAGTTTTAATACGGTTGCCTTAATTTTAATAATAAAATATTACATTCGAGTGATATTATTTTATTCTTAGAACTTTATTTTAACACAATAAGTTAAATGTTATTTTTAATCGATCCAAACATTTTTACCTATTACAAAACCCCAACATATGCCCCATTCTTTCATAGTAATGGCTTCAAGCAAAAGCATATAACCGACAACTAAAGATAAATCTCTTAGAGTTCTTATTCTATGTGGTTGGTCTTATAGACGGTAAAGCAACAAATATATTACTATAAACAAAGCAATAACACAAGATATTATTTCATTTAAAGCTAATACTGCGTTTTTTAGCTTTAGGGTTAATTTTTGAAAACGTAAATATTTGATGTCTCTGTGTGAATAACACATTAAACCTAAATCGGCTTTGACCACTTTTTTATATTCATATTTAATTAACATACATATTGCAGATCAATTTCTTGTGTTTTATAAGCTAGCCATTTTAAAAACCAAATATTCCAAACCCCTAATCTCCTTTCCTGTCCCTTTCCCAATTTGAAATTAGACAGGAAAAAATTAAAGAAAACCAGAAACCAAAAATTTTTCCTTAATATTTGAAAAAAAAGATTTATTATAAACGAAATGAAAATGTTTAAAGAAAAGTTCAAAAATTAGTTCAATTAATGATTTTCATATTTGCCATTAGATTATTTATTATGTCCCATAAGTGTAATAAATAATGCAACATACGCAAAAGTTTCTAAATATCTGCTAACAATTTTACTATTTACCATTTTTCCCATTCACATTTTACTCGAAAAGTGAGAAGCTAGCTGGAATGGTGGAAGTAATAATTTGTGGAAATAAAAATTGTTTCAATACAGCTCATTTAAATTGCATTGTAAAAACTAAACCGCTTTTTCAGACTAAAGAATAGCACAAAATAGCACTTTCTGCACTCTTTTCTGTCCCTGTCAATCTTCTCTTACTGTAGCTGTTTGATATTTGTAAAAATTAATTAAACACGTTACTTTTGGATTTATCTTATTTTATCTAATATCAACTCTCCTTAACCTAAAAAGGTATTAGTTATAGCCCAATACTAATCCACCTGCTGGTTTTATTGCTTTTGCTGCATATCTTAAATTAACCATTCAATTAACACTGGTTACCAACGTTCTTTCGACGTTATGGAGCAATAGTGTCGATAAAATGTCCACAAAGGACGTACATACTAAACCCTAATCCTGTGTCTCATTGCAGATTGGCTTATACCTATAAGGAAATAAATTTGAGTCAATCAAGAAGTAAAAGAAAGACTTTGAATGACCCTACTAAAAAGGGCAACTAAGATGTATGCAGCGTTTGATTTGGTTTAAACCCTATCTTTAATGGTTAAATAATACAAAATATTAACTGTTATATACACAAAGTAAAAATACATGAATATGAAATAAACTGTGGTAACCCCTCATGTATTTTATGATGCTTTTTTAAATGTTTGAAAGTTCAAACAAATAGTTATCTATTGTATTTCTATTATAAAGGTTGTTAAAGAATAAAAATATTTCATTTTAGTAGCATAACAAATAAACAAGGGTCACAATGATTTGACCCGTTTTTGAATAATTTTTGGAGAAGGGGTGAGTTTCATGACTGTCCTTCAATTATCCTAAGCCTGCTTTTTGCTTTAGTAATTTTTTGTTTGTGAATTATACAAAAAGAAAGAATTTACTTATTTTGACAACAGGTATTAAAGTTTCCATAAAATTTTCTTAAGCGTTGTAATTACCAAATTGTATTTTTTCACTTTATTTATAATTTTAATAGTTACGGTAGTTTATTTAATTAATGTGTTTTTAAATACAGATTTACTTTCGCCGATTTCACTGTCTATCAATTCAAGTATAATTACATAACCCATTATCAGCCATGTGATAGTCCACTGCTGGACATAGGCCTCCCCTTATCACCCTATCCAAGAGGGTTTTGGAGTTCCCACCCAGGTCCAGTGCGGGTTGGGGGTGGACCAGTTTTTAAAGCCCATCCGACGCGAAATCTTCTTTTCAGACAATTGGGCATTCCCAAATTCTAAAATTAATGAAACAACAACGAAAAATTTTTGAGTTCCCCAGGATTCAACCCCGACCTCCGGTTGCACAATTACTATTTTTTAAAAGAGTTTTAATTTGTTTTTTGTTTGTTTATTTAAATATTAAATCCACAATTTACGGATTTTTCGCGTTCTTTTTTATTCCTGAGTTTCGGATTCTTTCCAGCATCCTGATCCGGCAGCGGGTTGATATTCTTTATCCCCATGTTTTCTATAATAATATAATAACGCGTAAAAAAAGAAATAATTATATTGATTATTATTTAACATTAAATAGCGGTAAACCTATGATGCTTTAATATGTAAACAGATACCGCAATAACCAAAATTAAAAAGCAAATAATAAAAAAGTTTATAATTTTGCCTTTATTTGTGTAAAGAATGATAGAAAACATTTTATTAAAGGGAATTACTTTAGTAGCTTTTCTGTAATTATCGTAACAAAAGTTGTATCTTTTTATAATCTTATATTGTTTATTTATATAACGCTATTAAGCTAAGGAGAAAGGGTTGGCGTTGCTGTAATAAATCCCTGAACACAAAATAGATTAACATCCTTCAAGAGTCCTTACGCCTTAGAGATAAAAAAGCAGACTGGTTCAGTATTTTTATGACCACCTATTAATAAAGGCTCATATATATTTTATAGGCAAACTTTTACGAAGACTCCAAATAAGGGTTAAGTATTATTTTGTTTCGAAAGCAAATAAATGCCGTGGAAGTCTAAGCTAAGACTTGGTAAACTAAACTTTTTTGATAGCGATTTATCTATAGCAATAAAAGAAATCACACAGTAGACATAATTTTATAAATATTGTGTTAAATATTTGATGACTGTGACAACTTTACAGTGCAAAGCGTATACATTTCTTTATTAGCGTAGAGGTCTAAGTTTTTTGCACAGCAGTTTACTTATTACGCACTAAATACGCACGCAGTTTAAACATTACTAATAGCAGTTACGCTTGCTAATCGATTGATAAGGACGCTACTACCGGTTTCTAATTGCGAACATTTCAACATATTGACACTTTACAATTAATTCCTTTATTTACACCGGCCGCTTGAAGTAATACAGGCGAAACCTGCTAGTGAAATCCGATCAAACATGTTCTATTTCAAAGTTATTTGATCATTAATTCTTGCATTGTGTGCGTTTGAAATCGATTTTATCAATGTTTGCTTCCCAAGCAGGTGATAAAACTCAACCATGTACCAAAACTAAGATGGTTTTTCGATAATTTTAATAGCTGCACGGATTATACATGGAAGGAATTTAGCCACGATTTGTGGTCGATTAAGTTTCATGAAATTTCCGATATGTGCGTGTTTTGTTTGGTATCAGCTGGATGGTGCTTTACGCAGGTTCTTATTGCGCGTTTTTTTACCTACATAGGGGAGACTGTGTCGCAACGTAGCTTGAGCTGTCTTTGATCATGAAAATGAATATTGCTTGATAGGTTGTAGAATCGACAGGTCTTCCTATTCTTCGTGTGTACGTGAGAAAGTGTTTTTGACTTTTGCTCGCCTTAAGATGTAACCAGTCTTGCAAGTTACATATCTAACGTGCATTAGAACAGCTTGTACTCTACTCTGGTTGTCTTAAAATCCACGACAACGAGATGATCACGTTTATTGTATAAGCAGAAATTTGCTCATAATACTATTGATAACAACAACTAAAGGATTTGCGTCAGGTAAAACCTAATTTCTTTGGCGTTTTAATGTCTTAAATAAATTTATTTCCGATTATTGCACTGCAGTATTCCTAGTAATAAATTAACACCTCTCAGTGTGAAAAAAAATCTAATTGAAATTCGGTCGCCAAACATGCGGCTCGGAAATTTCTACTTCGTCCATTATTGTTTTAGCACCGCGTTTTATTGGAAATAGTCTACGTGGCTGTTATCCTAAATTACATAATAATTTTGACTTTCTTGGCAGTAGAAATACGTTTTGTGTTATTAAACTAGTGTAAATTACTATTTCAAGACAAAAGTCATTACTAACTGTGGCCGTTAGCAATTTCACACAATAAAAATTGCGGGCCTCTCTGTCTTTTTAGCGTAATTGGTATTGAAGCAATCATTGTTATACTAAATATGTTTTTTGTATATAAAGTAATATTACTCATATTTTAATATTATTCATATAGGAGATTAGGAACAATGCTTTCCAATAAACTATAAGAATACTTGGAAAATAAGTCTCAGTTCGTACATTCTAAATCTCTCAAAATAATGAACGTAAATAACTACGCAGCCTAAAGTAATAAAATCTTGTAGGGTAGAATATCTACTACCTCCGTATTCTATTATTATGGGGTGTGCTTTAGAAACTGGAGGTCGTGGGTTCTAATCCTGCGGGGATTCAACAAATTTTCAATGTCGTTTTTATTTGGTTAAGGAAATTTAAATAATAAGTCGTATGGACATGTAAAAAATCGGTCCACCCACCAACCCGCATTGGATCAGGTCGGTCCAAAAAACCCCTAATGGATAGGAGTGTATTAGGGGAGGCCTATGTCCAGCAGTGGACTATCAGAGGCTGATGATGTAGAATATCTAGATGTTATATTGTTTAATTAAACTTCTAAGAGTAAAATTGTTTTATTAGCCTAACTTGGTGTACTTTATACAGGAATGTAGTTGTGTTTTGTTCTGCGGCTTGATTATTAACGTTAGAGTGTAACAACAATGTCGCATTGTTAATTCGAATCTCACATTTTTTCATGCTATAATTAAGAAATAATGCCATTCACGGAGTCTATAAAAATACTAAAATATTATATAGTCAGACATTTTTATGTAAAGATATTATCGACCAACGATAACCTTCAGTGAATCCTAATACCGTACAGGTAAATTTAGTGCTTCGCAAAATGTATATGCCACAGTATTAAATAAATTTTAGGTAAACCTAGATAAAATTTTAGGCAAACACGTAAGAAGTTATCTATAGGACGTAGATAACAATTTAGGCATCTTTACGTGCCTTAAAAATAAATTGAACTACCCTCTTATAATATTAACTTCACATTTTATTTCATTTTTTAATTATACCTAATTCAACACTAAAACGAACTTATAGTTAAGGATTTTTAAGAGCTGCCATTGCAAATATATGCTATTTAAACACTGGGCGTAATGGAGCATTAGGTTTGTGAATCTTAGGTAATCCATAAAGCTTTGGAGTTATGGCACATGGAGGTGTCTTTAGGTTTTCGTCTAGGTTTAATTTGTTCAGTTTGTTCTTTACACGGTCGCTTGTTGTTTAAAGCGTTTTTGGTCTGTTTTGACTTATAAAAAAGTCAAAGTCGCTGATATCTTCATGGAGAACTTTGAAGAGACGGTCCTCAATACAGCTCCCATCCGGCTAAGATTCTATGAGCGGTACGTAGATGACACATTCAGTATTGTACCAACAAACCAAATTAATGCATTTCTGGATCATTTTAATTCTTTGCAGTCCAAAATAAATTTTTTTTTGGAAATACAGGCAAATAACTCCTTAGTCTTATTCGATATTTTAATCATCAGAAACTCCAGCAATACCTTGAGCCATACAGTTTTTCGAAAAGCAACCCACACGAATAATTATTTAAATGGTGTTTCTCACCACCATCCCTTGCAGTTAGCTTCACTTGGTAAATGATTGTTTTAGAGGGCACGCCGAAGCTGCGACTAGGAGCAATTAACGGCGAACTGGAGAATGTCAAGTAGGTGCTGCGTGACAACAAACTCCAAGTACCACGTCTACGTCGCAGTCACCGTGTGAAGCCAACCACTGTCGAAAGAATGCCTGCCGTCTTATTGGAGGAGTTACCGATGAAATCCGTTATGTTTTTAAGCGAGCTTCTATTAAAACATATTATAAGCCACCGAAGAAGATTGGCCAATTATTACCATCCGTCAAATGTAAAATTCCTCTGCCGGTACCGGGTGTGTACAAGCTACACTGTGATTGTGGTCTCTCTTACATTGGACAAACAAAAAGACCAATAAGAACCAGAGTCGAAGAACATATAGCCCTTGTTAAGCACTGACGCCTTAAGAAAACTGCAACCATATTCAAGACAAGCCCAATCATTATATTAGATTTGATGAACCAAAAATACTTGGAAAAGAACATCGATTTATACCAAGGATGATTTGGGAAGCAATAGAAATTAAGAAAAATCTAAATTTTAATAGAGAGTTAATAGAAATATGTTATGTATAATATCACGTTTAACAATTTTGCAATATTACTAATGTATGAATATTTGGACTGCCTCCGTAGCCTAGTGGTATAGGCGTGTGGCTTAGAAACCGGAGGTCGTGGTTTCGAATCACCAACCCGCATTGGACCAGCGTGGTGGGGTACGGTCCAAACCCCCTAATGGATAGGGGTGTATTAGGGGAGGCCTATGTCCAGCAGTGGACTAACAAAGGCTGATGATGTGTGTGATGTGATCTTTTCTAACTATTATATATATAGAAATGAGCGTATTTGTTGCGTCTTGCGCTGCGTTTGTTATGGACAGAGCGTATCACTAACCATGAGGTAAGCCCGTGATCCTGCTTCTGCTTGTTTCATTCCAATAACTTAATTAAAAATGCAAAATAACGCAAAACCTATTGTGGCAATGTAATTATGTGTTTAAAAAATGTCATTTTAATATAGATTTTGGTTTACGTACGTGTAAATTCGAGAAATATAAGATTTGTAAAGATTTCAAAAAAAAATAAACAGTTGCTTATGCTATTGTTGTACCTCAAAATTCTTATAAATAAATGATCGTGAATCTATTTGTTAAATACTTAAGCGAGATTAACACACACTTTCTTATATCTAGACGGCAACTTATAACTTTGATTTAAGATTAATTTTTTGTAAGTGGAAATTCATAAACAAATACTTAATATATTTTTATTAATTACCTAATTTTTGATCAATTAAGTGTTAAATTATTTTAAATAACTAGGTTATTCGTAGCAACAATCGAAAACAATATCAGTTGTTGGAACACAAGACTTATTCGGGGTCCAGCGGGGCTGTTCACAATGGTCTCGAAATCGGAAAATATCTTAGATTTAGTAGCCTCTCGATTAAAAAATAATGTAATTCACAGTATTCACATTTATATTTCAGATACATGAGATATATCATACATCGTTTTACGTATCATAATAGCCTGAATTTTAAAGTCCGAGATACATTTAAAGCTTTATAAATAGCCTTGAATAATGTATTTACAAGCTTACATTTATTATTTCTTCGTAAAATTATAATTTACTGTTACAAAATATTTCCAATTATTAACTATAAATCAGATCTATTTATAGTCTTTGTCAAGAAGTCAGACATTTCCTAAGATAATTTCAAAAAAGATTTTTGGTTGTAACATTTAACAACTTTATCAAAGCAAAATACTTCTAACAGCCTTAAACATTATTATACATACGCAGGTAATGGTTTTGTATGAATTTGAGACATACAACCCTCTAATTAAGCTTTTTTTCCTTATCACCCTTTATAAAATCTTAACACAGGGATATTCAATCCTTATTATTACCCTAAAATGTTGATATAAGAATGTAATAATAATCAGCGAGAACATATTAAATATCACATCTTAATGTTGCTATGGTAATAAGACTGACATATACAAGGGTATAATAGAAAATTACTTGAGAAGGGATAAGCCAAATTTTGTGATTTGTGTAATCAATATGCTTTGAATTATATTACCAGATTTACAATTGCGATGACATTTATTCGTTCTGTAAATGCTACTAGTTCTATTTAATGTCTTGATCGATTTTTAAATCGCATTTGAGATTTGAATTAGTTGAAATTATTCAAGTTGATGAATAATTGAATCGTACTGTAACTGAATAAATTGTACATGTCGAAACTTTTAAAAGATTTTGTTCTAAACGCATTTTTCTTTTCCGATCGATTTTATTTGTTTGAGAATACCGAAATAGGTTTCATTATATCATAGACATTCTAAGCTCTTTCTACTTTAAAATATAGGTTTTATTCAATCTTTTTTCGCCGGAATTATAAGTATCATATGAGTATTTTTCTCGATAAAATAATTAAGTAAACAAATTTTAAGTGTCTTTAGTTTTAAACTTGTACTTTAATTTTTTTTTATTATTTTAGATCAAAGTTATAATAGAACAGAAGTAATTTTAAAATTGAAAATCATTTTGGTCCAATTGAATTCTTATTGTTCATGCTTATTATTAAATTACAATTTTTGTACTTTTTAGTCTAAAATACTTTTGTTATGTTTAGTATGCAAAAGTTCATATAACTTAGTTATTTTCTTTACTGCTAATTACATAAATAAATAATTCTTCAATCATAAGGATTTTGATAGACTGTGACGTAATAAAATTACAAAATGAAATCTACTCACTACAAAATTTGAACCTCATCAAAATGCAACACATCTTAAAAAGTTTTATTTTAATATTCATTAGGTTTAATGCTGTCACAAAAGAAAAGAAAGCTAACATAGGATTCAATAATTAGGTAATAGTCAAATTTAAACTAGAAACCATCTCCGTGGTCTAGCGGTATTGGCCCTTGTTTTATAAGCTGGAGGTCGTGGGTCCGAATCCTGCGGGGAGACAACTTTGTTTTGTCGTTTTTTTTTGGTTAATTAGGGCAATTTAGGCTGATCACCTAATTGTGTGAAAAGTAAAATGATCCATGCGTCGAATGGACATGTAAAGAGACGATCCTCCCACCAACTCGCATTGGACCAGCGTGGCGGGATGGTCCAAAAACCCCCTAATAGATAGGGGTGTATTATGGGAGGCCTATGTCCAACAGTAGAGTATCACAGGTTGATGATGATGGTGATTATGATGATGATGATGATGATGATGATGGATATTAAATTAGTAATATTACATAATTAAAGCCTTAAAGAATATTTGTTTTGAATAGTGTTCTTAAACTTATTTAAATACTGATTAACATATCAAATCCACTAATTTACGGATTTTCCGTTTTTAAATATTTATTCCTGACGTTTGGATTCTTTCCAGCATCCATGATCTCGGCAGACTAGTGGTATATGTCTGTATCTCAATGTTTTGGAATAACCGTTAGAGTTTTTATTTAAAAATGACATATCTTTCGTTTTCTTAATTTTGAATATTGGTTTGACAAAAAGTACTTTTTGTCCTTCGGTTTAAATCAATATAATGTTTGAACTTGTCTGGAACATGGTCGCAAATTGCAGATTTCACAGCGTCTTTTTTAATAACCGTAAATTAGTGGATTTGATATGTATAATAATCGCGTAAATAAAAGAAATAATTACTTATTAACAATTAAACGTAAGTAAAAACTTGCCATGAAAATACTTTTATAAACCTAATTACAAATTATACTTCCATATGAATATGTTTAAACCAGATAAACGGTGAAACCTTTTTCAGGTGTTATAATACAAACTTATTTTATCAATTACTTACAACTTTAACGCAGGTTTAACATACTTGTCGAATTTCATGTTACTCAACTTTTCAAACAATATATAGCGTTATAATAATCAAAGTTTAATGTAAGTAAGTAAGTGTTTATAAAGGATAATAAGTCATAACAAAAAATTATTACAACAAACAATATTTAAAAGCTAAACCGAAAATATAAAAGCGTAATTCCAAGCTTTTTGATTTGTAAGATTAACATATTTAAGAATATACTGATCCAAATTTAATGTCTGCGTTTCTAGTAAGCCCAGGCAGTGGTTTTAAGAAAGTGGTAAGTTTTGTAATCGTAAAATAAATACTTATATTTAACATAACCTTAAATAGAAATGCATCAAAAATAACTTTTTCCGCCATCTTGGATGATCCGCAATATCGAATTTAAAATGAGGTCACCCAACTAATGGCGTATTGTCATCCAATCTAAACGTGCATACAAAATTTCAGCTTAATCGGTTGCGAGTATCTGCTTTAAATTGGGTCGCAAGATTCCACCAGAACTTCCTTAAACACATACATACATTGCAAGTTAAATGAAAGTTTTTAACAAAAGATAAAGCATAAATACGCTTGTAGAAAGTTTTTGGGAAGATTGGGAATAAATGAATTTGCACTGATTTATTTAACGCTATAGTTATTAATATAACTACATATATATAATATGCCAACACACCTGCGTCTTCATAGAACAAGTAAATCGCAGTGTCCGATAGACGATGACTAGTAAAGGGATATTAAGTTCGTAGTTTCTTACACAATTTGTAGCAATATCATATTTAGGCCATTTTTGCTGTCTGGCATTAAGATGGCTGTTAACAGTTTTGTTAATTATTGCCAACTTGAATTAATAAATAACTAGTTTATTTGCAACCACAGATGTAGCGACAATGTTAGAATTAATTGAAATGCAATTAATAACTAAAATATGTTAAATATATGTTTTACGAATTAATAAGTAAATTATCAGATTTATCGCGTAGGCATGACGTTATCGGTTTTATTAGATAAAAACAAATTAAATATCATTATTTTGTATTTATTAACGTTTCTACAGTTTTAAGATGAAGGAAAAAGTTTTATTAGTGTCAACTTTTATTCTTGTTATTACATTCTTTTCATATTATAAAAAAAAGGAAATTTTAATTTTATCCGTAATGCTCAAGGTTTATGATAACAAACAAAATCGAGCACTAATTAGCCAATTAGTAACATTGCTAAAGTGTTAAACGTAATATGATCCGTAAAATATGTAATTTACAATAGATATTGCAGTACAACTTAGAAATAAATGGAAACAAAAGTTCAACCGTGCAATTTCTTTCTTTTCAATTTACCTTTGAATCAAAAGTGAACAGTTCGTATGTTACATTTTCTCCTATTTCTAACACTGAGTTTGACTGTTCTAACATAACAAAAGGCTAAACTTCAGCCAGCTTTCTAACGCAACAAAACTATAGTTTTATGTTTTAACGTTAGCATTAGGATATCTGTAATTAATATAATATGAAATAATTTAAATTAAAGATTCTTAGAAAGGGTATACTCATCTGTGACTATAGATATGTATACTGGATAACTCATTTTCATTTTCACTCCTTCTACTAATATCATGTATGTGACAGTTTTCAACAATGTATGGTTGTATGAAATGTCACAACAACACTACTTTCACACCATAACAACTTATAGGCACAGATGCCACAAGAAAACAACCAATTTTTTTTCTTCTTTTATTATCCTTGTATTGATTTTTCTAAGTCATTAGCAAAGTAATAGTCATCTAAGACTGATATGCATATGGATAACTCATTTCATTATAACTCCTCCTACAATATATGTTACTGTGACGTATTTAAACAAATTTAAAATTCATAAAAACCTTCTTTGGACGACCTTCAAAAGCTCTAGATAGCACTTAAAAAAGCAACATTGATGGCGTCACTTTTGCTTCAACTTTTCCTCTTTCACTAACACTAATTTAGTCTAACTGTTTTGTATAGAATCATTTTTAGAACTTCGAAAATATATTTAGTCTGGACACGTATTAATGACAACGAAAAATCATACAAAAAGTTTGGACACATTCATAAGCCCTGAAGTTCAATTCTAAGACAAAAATTGGATGTCACTTTTTACAACTATACAGTTTGTCCAAATATTTTCCTAACACTTTATTAACTGTTTGTATGAATAACATGTATTTAAATTAATTTAGTCTGGAATCTGTAATGAAAGACAAACACAAAGTAGACCGCATAAGCTAATCCAGTTCAATTCTAAGAAAAATATATGATTTTAAAAAGCATTTATTGTATAAATGATTTATAGCTTTTCATTCACAAAAATAAAATTATAATATTAATTTGCTGTAAAATGCTAACGTTCATTAATAAGCCTCATGTGCTTAAGTACTTAGTGTTCTTAGATAAATCTTTTAATTTTAAGGCATTTATTTGCAATCATTGATTATAAGTTTATCATGATACACAAATAAAAATATAATATATACTGCGAAAATGTATTAACGTTCATTAATATTTAAATTTACTGTCATTGAATTAGACTGTCTAGATTAAATTAAATAATTCTTGACGTTTTGACATTCAATCATCTATTCATTGATATATGACTGTCAGCCTTATTAATTAAATAAATACTGCGTTTGATCGTTTTTTGACATTAAAATACTCTTCATTGAATTACACTGTCAGCATTATTATTAAATAAATACTGCGTTTGACCGTTTTTGACATTTAAATACTATTCATTGAATTACACTGTCAGCCTTATTATTAAATAAATACTGCGTTTGACCGTTTATTGACATTTAAATACTATTCATTGAATTACACTGTCAGCATTATTATTAAATAAAAACTGCGTTAGACCGTTTTTTGACATTTAAATACTATTCATTGAATTGCACTCTCGAATGTTTATCCGTTAAACATATATCTCGTTTAATATATCTCCATCTTTATGCAAAGCGAGTTTTGTTCATAAATATTATAATATCTATATCATAATTTGTTTTTAAAAACTTTTCGCGAATGTGTTTTTTTAAAGAAACATGCATTTTAAAAAACGAAATATTTATGTTTACTAAACTTTGATTACACTCGAGATTATAAATCAATAAAATGTAATGTTTTTTATTAATCTATAGAGATAAATCATATTAATAAATTATAACAATAATAACCATTTTTAAATGAGTAAATTATGATACATAATATGTACCGGACATGCTATTATACTATTTTTAATTTTTGTTCGTCTGTTTGTTTGTTCTACTTTATCTCTGAAATTGACTCGTCCGATTTGGACGTGTCTTTTACAGAAAGTTAGCTGATGTGTCAATCAAAATCTATTACAACAAAATAGAAGACATATCTTATATTGAGTCGTAACGAGTTGTTACTTGATGCCATAGGCATTTTCTCCAGACAACCCTTAGGTGGTGCAGAGATAATAGGTGGGAAGGTGCACAGATGAAAATACAAAGGAAAAAGTACTGGATTGACATAAACATATTAATAAATAAAATAATATATAATATATTTAGATATTATGTATCATATATGATATATATATATATATATATATATATATATATATATATATATATATATATATATATATATATAATATATACTATATATGAATACATATTAATAAATAAATATTTAGGTTAATAAATATAAAAATATATTATGATCCGTAGAAATTATTAAAGACATTACTATTTAACTATAAATTCGCCAGTCTTTAAGAAGGTACTCTTAGGTCTTTTTCCCTGATTTCGAGTTCCAGTCCAGTTCCATAAAGCACAGACTAGATAAAGAATGTAGAGTGTATGAAGTCAGAACGGTGAATGGGACATTGAAAGAGACAATTATATGTCGATCGAAGTGTTTTATTACTGACATCACAAAGATACTAGAAATAACAAGATATGTAGGGCGGCGTAATAGGAGAATTTATGAAGGAATAAAGAGTGGTCCGGGCTCGTAAAGAGCGACGTTGACGAATCGGTAACCACTGAAGTTGGATACGGTATGCAGAAATGTGGTCATACTTGCGTAAATTGAAAACAGAATCGAATGCAGTTATTCGAAGTCGATCGAGTTTGTTGATGTGATCTGCATTCAGGTCAAAGTAGCACACGTCACCATAGTCGATGAGCGGGAAGATTAAGGGCTGCACGAGCATGACTTTCGTCTGAATGGGCAGAAAGTTTTTAAGACGATAAAGGCATCGCAGAACGCCTTTTCGCAGAACGTTTTTCACTTTCTTCACAACATTAGCAATTTGAGTGTTCCAGCTCATCGTAGTGTCAATAAACAAGCCCAGATTTTTTACATCAAGACTGAGTGGAATATGGCTGTTGTTAAATGTAATTTTAGGAAGTGATGTCGTGTCCAGTATGCTTAAAGTGCGTCCACTCCCAATATTGCTTGACACTTTGAGGGGTTAACAGACAACCCAAATCTGCTACACCATAACTTAATAGAATCTAAGTCAGTGTTTATCTTAAAGATAGCTTCGGAAAGTTTGTCAGCAGATTCTTGAGCGTACAATTGCAAGTCATCGGCATAAAGATGATACGCACATTGAAAATCTTGGACGATAAAATTAATAAATATAGAAAACAGAAGTGGGAAAGAATACCGCCTTGAGGAACACCAGACCGATATCCATCCACACGAATTCGTGACATTGATCTGAACTTGCACCTGAAGATTGAGAGGACCTTCAGGCTTTTAGAGACCATTAAAGAGTCAGTTGAGAAGACTTTCAGGTCAGGATTTGAAGAGTTCAGTGAAGCAAGTATACAGAACGTAGTAAAGGTATTTCCAACCAGACTTAACCATGTCTTTCCATACAGAGCTTGTGATGCTAGACCGTTTATAACGGATGTGAGTGACTTGCGTCTGAATAAGCAGGAAATTGTTCTCAAAACGAAAACAACTTTAGACAGGAAGTTGCAAAAAGGTAGCGATAAGTGTGAAAGGTGATTGATAGATGACCGTGACGAGAAGAATGATCGCTTAAGTGCAACCCAGAATGGGAAACATTTGCAATATGCAAATGGCACTGAAGAAGGATGTGGAATAGGCATTGTTTTCTAGGATATCAGCGTCATGTGGATTTACGGAATATGGAATTGATTCCTAGGTGACTGAAGAAAATTCAAATTTGCTGCAGAGGCCGCCATTGAGTTGAGAAAGCTTAGCTGGATGGCGAGTGCCGAAAGAAAGAAATGACAAAAGTAATGTATACCACAACTCTATTGGCGAATATGTAAACGAAATATCTCACTCTAAACGATTAGGTATTAGAATGAATTTCTTAATTAACTCAATCGATTGAAACATGGTCGTGACAGGACGCGATGATCTGAGTACTAATCGTTTGCGCGGGTACAGAAATAAGAAACAATAGGTTTTTAAGCTGTAGAACTGATATGACTTTAGACTTAATATATGTAAGCTCTGTACTTTGGACATATTTAAACGAATATCTCTTTAAACATAAACATTTTAGCAAGAAAATGAATTCACATTAATTAATCAATCATTGAAACAAGCTGATTAGGTATTATTAAAGATGGGACATACAATATAAAATAAACAATAAATTTTTAAAGCTTGGAAGAATTAGACTTTAGCCTGTTGCAAGTAGGCTTGTTTAACTATTTTAACTATAGATGTAGTATAAAATTTGACAATGGAACGTCAACTTTAATGTAAAGTATAAGTATAATTATTTTTATGCTCATTGTTACTTCAAACATGCCTCTTGAAGATTACTTAAAGTATCAAGTAGCTTAAAGTTATGTTAGACAGTAATATTTAAAAGGTCCAAAATGGATATTTGAACGATTTAAAGTTAATATGTTTGATTTAAACTTCTTGATTGATTATTTACATGTACATAAGGGATAGTACATAGACATACTTTGAGTTAGACAAGTGTATTTGACAACATAAAATTAAAGTACATTGAAGCAAAGAAGTGTGTTATAATATCTGCGGAGCAGTGAAATTTCTCATGTATGGCGATTTCTAGGATTCGGTTAGGTCAATCGTGCCGATCACCAAATTCGTTGATATTCTAGTGATCTAGGTCAACTTGGGCGATACCAATCGTCCGAAATAAGCTGATCAGCGTCGGATGGGATACAGTCGTCCAAACCCTAATCGATTAGGACATGGTGGATACGGTCCTAACCCCAATGGATAGGAATTAAGAGTGACTATGTCACAGTGGAATGTCAAGGCTGATGATGATGATTGCTGATGATGATGATGATGCACTACTGTACATACCAGTGTAACACTGCCAAATAAAATACTTCCAACAAAGACTATGAGTTCAGACATTAAATTAATTATTAGTAATTTATTAAATATATTAAAATTAAACACTGGCCAATATATCATTGCAATTAAAACAAATTGCGTGTATTAGTTTCTTTTGTAAAAAAATGCAAAGTTTTATATTATTGAGTAGAAAGTTATTATATTCGGGATTAGAAAAAAACTTACAGTAATTGTTTTACTTTTTAAAATTTAAAACATGAAATATTCGTGAGGAAGCCCTAAAAATATTCCTTTGGCCTAAATAAGCTTCGATAATTGGTGCTAAAATATACATATTTAATAAGATATAAATTTTAAAAGAGAGTTGATGTTAAGATCGTTTTATTACGTAACGTTCATTGAAGATTAATTAATTGCTAGCGTCTGAAGTTCTTGCCGGTAATTCATATTTCATAATTAAACAATATTGCAATGGAGCTAGTAATTCTTTTTCTATTTTTAATACAACATACTACAGATTTTGATGACATACTGTTTAATTAGGTAGAACTTATGAATTCATATTGTGCGTTTTATTTTGTTTCTTTTGCACTTTACTATTTTTCTCCAAAATTTAACCGAAAAACAAAGTTAATACGTAGATAATTTAGTTTTAGAAGATATACAGTTTTACGAATATTTTTGGCGTTACCTTACATTTATTTTAAAGTCACATCAGACGTTGTAATGTCTTCGCCTGAAATAAATAAAAAATAAGAAAAACAACCCTTTATCTCGTTGATTTTTTCTTCAAAATCTCTGTCATTTTAAACTCTGACGGATCGACTATTTTAGGAAGATACTTAAGTGATGAACAAATTAAATTAGTCAAATCCCATATGGAATTAGCGGTTAAATATTAATTGCTTACATGTAAAAGATAATTCAATTATCTGCATATCTAAACTTAGCTTGAGCCATATTTTGCATAATAAAGGAATACTTACAAATTTTTTTTCTAAATTGTTACTTACACCTACGTCTCTATTAAAATGACATAGATATGTAATACCAAATAACATTTTTTTAATTACGAAGTGTAACATATCTCTTGTGTTCAAAGAATTGTGTTTTTTTGTAACGATTCGATCTAATTTTTCATGAATTAAATGTAAACCTCAATACCATGTCAAGCTGGCTATTTTGAGCGAAGGCTCACTTACTGTAAATAACATAAGCAAAATATTTTTCAGAACGTGGTCTAATTGACCTAAAAACAGTATTATCTTAAATAATTTCTATATTCTGTTTTATATATATTTATACGGCAAACAGTTTTAGAGCTCAAAAGCATCGCATTTACCGTGGTCATCGTAAGTACGGTAAAAGTATTGAATAATACACAAGTATGTGCTAGATTCTAAAGGTGAGGTCGTATTTTCCAGATGCCTTTTAAATTGATAAAATTTTAAAACATTCTTCGATGTAGAAGATTGTAAGAAAAGTTCAATAAATACCTAGCTGGTGAGCAATTTGATTTACTTAATGCATCAATAGAACCATAATTTTAATTGAAGGATAGTTTCTGGAAAAAGTCCAAACTGTGAAATAACTGTTGACTGCATATATTAATATGCTTGTTTGTGTGGTCGTATATAAAAATTACCAGTTGTATGTAGTCGTAATAATTTACCTCGAATAAAAGGATGATGTCCTCTACCGATACTAATTCGATGGCCTGCATCAAAGATCAAGAGCAGCCACTATATATTATAAAAAAAATAATTATGTTTACTTCGGTTCTTTCCAGCCCTGTACTATTTTTTCATGGTGTTGGTTTCTAGGCCACCCAGTATCATCAGAATAACAATAACTGTTTCCACATAGAACGACTGTCATCGATATCCAGAACCTATATGCCACATTCTAGAAGACAGTAGTGTTCGTACATCAGGTTTTCAGTAGAAACTATGGTGTTTTGTAAAAAGGAGGCTTCCGACTACCGTTACACAATGGTTACAATTTACTTACAACTAGCTGTTGCCCACGTCTCTTAAAGCTCAGCTATCTTTCAGCAAAAGGTTTATCAAAATTAGACCATTCGAGAGATTAGCCAAAAGAAACAGACAGACAGTCAAATATAAAAAAATATTGTTAAGTTGTATGTTGTACCGCTGATATATCATGATATTTAAATGTTAATTCAATTTTATTTATTTGTATACATTTTAAAAGTTTTACGAGATAATTAAAATGTATTTAACAAACAGTAACAATAATTGAAAATATTCTTTGTGATACTTTTTTCAATCGAAAATCTGAACTAGTAAAAAAAACCTTATATGTTTTTTTAAGGCTCATGGTATTAAATGATTAACTTCATTAAATATTCCGCCTCACGAACACTACATATTTTTGTATAGTTCGATTTATCTACTATTGAAAAATCTTCTCTTATAGAATTTACATTCTAATAAATACCTATATTTTAGTACTAGTTGTAGTTAACGAAGCTTATTTAGACCATAGGATTCTTCTTACTTTTTTCAAACAATTACAACTTTTGTGAAGGCTTTATAGAATTATTTCAAGTTTTGAATATTTCTTAAAATACACCAAAACAAGTACTGAACAAAAAATTTTAATCGCATTCTGATTATATCTCAATGCAATGTAAGGAATAGTATGACAGTTTGAGTTTTACTAAATAAGCGAATAATTTTTATTTTATTACTATAAATGTTATATTACACATTGCCTTCATTGCAATGATATTATTAGTTATGATGTTTAGCCATTTTTGACATGATTCATAGGATAAAACTAAATGAAGAAGAAAACAAGAACGTGCTTCCCATTCTGTAATTTATCAAAACAAGCTAATTTTTATTAATTTTGATTCGTTGGTAAAACTGGGCGAGTTGTAATATTAAAAATATGGTTGTCTTTTTATTTCACCTGACTAGCTGGCTAAATAACCTTTAAGCACGATTCCTTCAATTAATGCTTACATAAGTTTGATGATGCATGTATCATCGTCATCATCAGCCTATGATAGTTTACTGCTGGACATAGGCCTCCCCTAATATATCCCTATCCATTGGGTTTAGGCCTCCATTAATACACCTATCCATTGGGATCAGCGTGGTGGAAACGGTCCAACCGTTTCCCACCACGCTGATCAATCGAGTTAGTAGTTGGACCGACTTTTTACATGCCCATCCGACGCATGGATCATCTTACTTTACCCGCAGGATTCGAACCCACGCATGCATGTAAATATAAGAAATTATTGTGTGCATAAATAAAGAAAATTTAACAAATTTATTAATATACATACGATTTGAATAGAAGTCGTAAATGTTTAGTTTGACCAAAGTGAAGATTTATGTTGGATTTGTCCAGGCAGAGGAGAATAATCGAAGATTAAAATTTTTTTCCAAGCCTATATTTGATTAACCGAAATTTTTCATACCTATTAATTCTATACTTGAGGCTTGAAATGTTTGCACATGTGCACTTAATAAATATTAACTATCATCTAAAATGGCTATGAATATGTAATAAAAACGTTGACAAATTCATTTGGTTGGACACGTCCATTTGATTTATCTTAAGCATACGTAATCAATAAGATAACATAATTCCATTTGATGTATACGCTGAATGATGCTGGAAATCCTGTAATTAATCAAATTATACGTCAAATGAAGCATGCAGCTTAATACCGGAACTGTAGATAGTAATGCCGTGCCATACTGAAATAAATTTATGACGTTATTATTTAAGTCTATTGCCGAGTGCTTAAGTTTTATTTTTTTATTTCATAGGTTTTTAGTTTCATTCGAGAACAGAGGGAAAATTTAAAGGAGAACTCAACTCAACTCCAAATAAGTGAACGTTTATTGAGCAGATGCGAGAAATGTCGTCCAGAATGCCCCCATAACCGGATTTAATATTAAAAAGACTACATGGAACTAACACGGTTCAGTTAATTCCACTTATTGAACACTGTAACATCCTGATTTCTTTTTTAAGTACCAAAATATAAATTGATACAAAAAAGAACAACAATGTATTTTTATTCAAAATACCCATTTTAAAGTAAATATGTGCTGTCTCGATGTAGACCTTGCTTATGACATAATTTTGTATTTAAAGTATCTTAAAATACCAACGGAGAACGTAATTAAACGGCTTAGTCTAAGATATAGCTGACAAAAAAAAAAAAGTAATAAATGTCTTTACAAAAAGAAATCTAGTTGTGTTATGGAAAACCATTTTTATATCGGAGTGTAAACGTCAATATCATCGTTGTGAAACATAGTCAATATTTACGGACTGTCCCAAGAGCGTTGAAACATAAATCAAAAAAGTTTTTTATAAACATATAGTTTTGCTTGGACTAAATCTGCGACTTTATTTATTTTAATTTTAAAAACACTCTGTACTCAAATTATAACAGAAGAAAAAATAAGATAAAGTGAACAAGGAAACCAAAATTAGTACTTCTGAAAATAGTTTTTTTTTCACATTGATGCGATAAGCACGACGGTCGCCTGTTGGTAAGTAATTGCCCAGACTATAACAAACGCAGCGTAAATTGAGTCGTATTACAATAGTATCGTATTATTTTTTTAATTTACTAAACTTTACAGTCAAAATTTTAAGAGTAAACAATGTTCCCGCAGTTTTTTTAAACTGTTACTAAAAATTTAGCTTCATTTGGATGTGCATTTTCATTAAAAAGATATTTGCAACGTATTATATGAGATCACATTCGCCAAAAGTATAATACTTTGTTAAGGGTCAATCTTGACTAATAGATTATATACATGGAGAGAGACTTGAATCATAGGTTAGCGTTATTAAAGCAAACATGACTTTTTTTTCAAATTGTAGCAAAAATTTAAAAAATATATAGAAAAATATTGCATTATGTGATGAACAAAGAATTATTTTTGCTAATTTTATTTTTAAAATATTTATTTCGACCATTAAATCGTTGCTTGAAAAACGTTTTGTGAATGAGGTAAGACGCGTCTACAAATTACTACCGGTACGGTATAGCACCGAGCTCTACGTGGAAATAGCGTCGGAGTATGTAAATACAAACACCTAGTAATAACTCCATGTTTCATGTTCCGTTTATACATTGAGTTATTACTGTTGTTTAGTATATACAGGTAAACTATATTTACTAAATTATACAATAACAATGTTTAAATTTCTCGTCTTTTCTATGGATGAAAATAGATTTAGTAGGTATAGTAGTATATAAGTAATAGATAAGAATTGGTTTCTCATCAGCCTACTCTACCACAGGTTAGAAAAGAAATATTGAATTAAATTGAATTGAATCGATTGAAGAAAAAACCGGCCTGCGATACTCAGAAAGCCTATTTATAAAAAAATATGTGCATACAGCAATAAAGAAATAAGCTATATATATAAACAAACTAATTTTTTCTCAACAAGATGCATTTAAAATGTTAATCAGTAGGTTTTGGTCAAGAAATTTTCTAGATATTTATCATTGTAAGCTAGTAAAAAATAGATAATAAAATTATAAATGTCTCTCTCTTTCTCTAAATTGCTATTGTTTTGTTATATTCGCAAAAAAAAATGTAAACTTTTAATTTCAAATAGGATAAGAATTAAGAGTTTAAATTAAGGAGTCTATAAATGTTATCTCACACACATCTAATTATATTTATTGCTTATTATCTATATTAGCACAACTACGCTGTCCTGCAATATCATACATCTAATAATGAATACATCTATGTAAAAGACTTTCAAATGATAACCTACCACCAGACGAGCCGGAACATGCAATAAGCGGTACTGAGCTGCGACTAGAAACCGTTTTATTTTCACAAAACATACGACAGGCCTTTTGGGACTTGTATTTTAAAAGTAACTTTGATGTTGCACTATATGTCATATACAGCAGACATTTATGATGTTCCTGGGAATTACATTTGTTTTCACACTGTTACTTTTGCATCAATTTAAGCAAACAATGGCTTATGTAGTGGAGGACGTCTTATCAATTACTATATACTGCTTGCTTTTTGATAGTTACGACTTATTTATTTCGTATTTACCGAGTAGTTGCAGTGCCCTACAAATCAAAACACAGATTACTAATATATAACCACTTTATTGCCTTGCGACAATACTAGAATTAGGGAAACTATCATTGGCTATTCCACATTGCGTATATATAGTATTGTTTACATGTATTAACGATAAGGCAAGTTAGGCAAAACGAACAGGTAATTAGAACAGGGTCATTTGGATACTCTAATAAAAATCATTAGCTATAAAATAAACGCTTCTTTTACAATATTTTCTTCAAAAGCTCGAGCATGTTTTTGACCGAATTCCCAAAAGAAGTAGATACTTAATTCCGATTTTTTTTTATTAATGTTACCTCGTTGCTACGATCCTAATGGTTCGATTATGTTCACTGTTTTTTTAAATGGTAGGATTAGCTGTCATTTCGTCCGATTTATGTTAATAATTTATAGTTTTAATAGATATTTAAGAAATTAAGATTCGAAAGAGATAAAAATGCAGCGTCAAAATTGCAATCTCGTGCGCTGCAAACGCTGCTTAAACCATAACAGACATATTTAAACGTTGTTCTACATTATTGTAGGACTTGGAATCTACACCTACAGTAATATCCGCGAGGGCATAACATATTAATAATAACCCACAATAAGCATTTTAATGTAAACAATTTTAAAAAATGCAATCAGTTGTATTCAAATCTCATTTAAGATAATACAAGTCTAAGTTTAAAAAAATGATTGCATTAAAAAAATTCTATGTACCTACTTCTTTTTCATGTATTTTGTACTGTCTTATAGTCAACATTTTAATTAATAGATATTAGAGTAAAATGCGGTGGAACAAACCAAGGCGCAGTTTTGTCCAGACAACCAGTTGTTACCTGCTTATATTGCGTAAAATAGATTTACGTTGTTTTTGTTACAATTTTATTTATCATTTGATTTCATAAACATTGAATCTTTTATTTTTCTTATTTAATCTTATTTAACTATTGTTATTCTTATTAAGTCTCAGAAGTTAGAACTGAAATGTATTTATTTTAAAATGATAATTCCTTCTTAAAAATATGAGCAGTTATGTTTATTTTAAATTTAAACTTATGTTATATTTTTAAAAAGTATCAATATAATAATGGATTTCTCGTACACTTAATAAAAAAGTGACATTATTGTTAAATAAATATTTATTTTCTGGCAAGAATTAAGTTTCCTAAATGGCTTGGAAGGCTGAAACTAATACCTTCATAAGCCTACGATCTGTTGGGTTAAATTGAACTGTAAATCGATTTTGTTACGCTCTATGCAGTAAGGCCGAAGCCGAGTTGCGACTTGTGAATAGACAAAACATCAAACTTATTTTAACGATAGGGTAACCGATGACAGATGGTATTAAACTATAATAGCACAATGTTGAAAAACAAAACATCAAATGTATATCTATATCAGGGCTTTTGCGTTATTTATACTTCTTAACGATAGGGATGGCACCGACGGATGTAATAAAAAAACACTGTTTTTTTAAGAACGCATCTATCCAAAGTTATAAATATTTACTGTATTCAAAAAATGCAACATTTGTCTGGCTATCAAGGAGGCCTAAATAAAACATTTTCATGAGTATAAAAAAATTAGAAATAAAAATATTGTGATTTTAATTGAGTGAAGTTTTGTTATGATATAATTAGAAAATAAAAACACAATGTTGAAAAAAATGCTAAAACAAACAAAAGCTTTGAAATTAACAAATAAAATTTTTCTTACATGTTTCAAAAGATAACCTAAATTTATTGTAATTTATATTTATTTAATTATTATTATTTCATAAGTTGACTGAATTAAATTGCCTCTTTAAATTGTCCTTGCCATAGTTAAATTACTGAATAAAACTGGTTTTTTGTAACTGGCTTGAAAGAGGACTGTAAATCACCAAACCTATTTGCGTTTACATCGTTGCAAACCAAAACTTAATTAGGAAACAATTTGAAAAGTTTCTAAGGTTTCTAGGGTTCCCCATTCGGGGGGTATAAAGTTAAGTAAAAATAACTAATGTTAAGTTTTGTGGTAATTGCGAAGTTGAAATGAATATGCTTCCTACGCGATAAAAAGAAGCAATAAACTTGAATGTACTGTTTTGTTTTTACGAAGTCCGTCAATAAATGTCAACGAATAATGAAACTTCTGTGACGTACTTTGTATCAATAAAGAAACAATAAAGTTTTTACTTTTATCAATGTATACCTATATATTTTAAATAAATGAATTTATCTGCTTAGTTAAGTTTTAGGGATATGCCCACTTTTAGTTTATTATTTAGGTGAATAATAAACATTTCCGGAGCAATACTTTTAATATTTGCTAATTATTATTATATAAGGTGTAATGAAAAATATGCATTTTAAGTAAAAGTACTAAAAAAAATCAATACGTTAATAGTTCGGATTAAATATACAACATATTGTTTATGTCCAACACCCTATTAATATTAAAACAATAATACATTTTAAAAATATAAACAAAAACGAAGAATATTTACAGTTTTTTAGAGCCGTGATATATGTATATAGTTAAGTCAGTATCCTAAAAGTATGTCCTCCTAAAAGTAGTGGATCGTGTTCTTACTGTACTTATAATTATAATAAATAGTAAAACACAGGTAATAATTCTTAAATAATAAAGAAATGTATTATTAGAGTATATTTATAATCAATAAATAAGATATCGTTGTATTCCAATAAAAAAAGAGATCTAGTTATCTGCTTTTTTAAGAACGCAACTATCCAAAGTTATAAATATTTACTGTATTCAAAAAATGCAACATTTTCATGAGTATAAAAAAATTAAAAATAAAAATATTGTGATTTTAATTGGGTGAAGTTTTGTTATGAAAGTATAAATAATTTTTGGACTTTATTAAAATAATATACCTGAATTGTAAATTACGAGCGATCATCATTTCAAAACACGTTTAAATAAAAAAAAACCAACCTAAAATAAATTGCTATTTAAACGTTAATCTCAGAATATTACATATATCTTTGACAGTAAAAAAAAAATTTCTACCTTCTGGAATTTGAATAATTTTGAACTAATAACGGTCAATTTTTCCTACAGATTTTTTAATAATTATCTGGTAGCTATGTATATACGAATTATTCATTCAATAAAATAAGCGATAGTCATTAATGTAAATTGTAATTTAAATTATAACAACATTAAATGTATATCAGTAGCAAATTTTTATCTACACGTATAACATCTAATCACATTCTGCTTTGATTAGACGCATTACTTAAACGAAAAAGCCGATAGGCGCTCGTTAAATAAATTTACCTGAACTAATTCACATACATTACAACAGGTTCGAAATGTTTTCTCACTGAGCTGATAAATGTCTATCATGAAGATTCCTTTACAGCCTTTGAAATTTGCCTTTAATTTAGTCACCATACGCTTAGGAAGCATTATGTAATCATTTTCTTTTACATTAACTCCGTCTTGTAAATTAGGTCTCTCTGTCTTTACTCTTAGCATAATTTTAAGTACTAAACTTTCAAATACAGTATATTTCCTTTATTTATTTATTTATTTATTTATGCTTCTTGCACAATGTAAGTACAAAAGGCGGACTTAATGCCTTAGGCATTTCTCTCCCAGCCAACCTTAGGGTGTTTCAGAGAGATCAACGTGGGTGCACATGAATTATAAAAAAATAACGATTACCAATATTATAATAAAAAAAAATATATATATATATATAAATAATAATAATACATATTATATGTTAATAATAAAACGATAAATATATATATGTATAAATAAATATTATATAAATACTAATAAATATATACTTATATCGTTGTTATAGAGATAGTGTTCTGCTGTCGTCCCATACAAGAGATATTTTTGTACCTTTCTTTTAAACTGATGAAGTGTCCTAGCCATCCTGATCTCTAACGGTAGCGCATTCCACAGAAGAATGGATTGAATAAAGAAAGATTTATGAAGAAAATCAGAACGATGTGCAGGACAAAGCAAAAGACGATTGTGTGTCGAACGGAGCTCTTTTAGTAGCTTCACTAAGGGTTGAAAATGAGGGAGATAAATATGTTGGGGTCGAAGAAGAGTAAAGAAGAGAAAATAGGTGGTGAGAGCCGAAGCGATCGTCGTTGACGGATTGTCAACCAATGCAGTTCCGAACGATGTGACGATACATGATCGTATTTTCGACGATTGAATATGAATCGAATGCAGTTATTTGAAGCCGGTCAAGTTATTGAGTTGATCTGCATTCAGGTCAAAATAGCACACGTCACCATAGTCGATTATAGGAAAAATTAAGGATTGCACGAGCGTAATTTTAGTCTGTACCGGAAAGAAGTTTTAAATCTGTAGAGGGCCCTAAGGATATTGTAAGGATATGTTACCCTTTGAGAGACCCAGCTACTTGGTCTTCCAACTTAGTGCTGTATCCACAATCAGCCCTAAGTTCTTCACATTTTCGCTAAATGGTATAGGACAATGGTCAAATTTAAGTGGCGGTAGTGTACGCATATCCACTTCTGCCTAGGACACAGTACTGCCAATAACAATAGCTTGGCACTACTTGGGTTGACAGTAGACCAAATTTTAAAGACCAATTTTTATAAAATCTAGGTTTTGATTTAAGTCACTAATCATTTCTGGGAGTTTGTCGACAGTTCCATGCAATGTCATCGGCGTAAAGATGGTACGAACATCGAAGATTAGATGTAATGAAATTTATAAAAATAGAGAACAAAATCGGAGAGAGAATACCGCCTTGAGGTACGTCACTAGTAATATCAAGCCAATTAGATAAACTTTCATCAGCAAAACTGTCTGTTGGCGTCCACGAAGATAAGAGGAAAACCACTCAGAGCTTCATTAGAAACCATTAAATAAGAGAGCATGGCTAAGAGGATGTCGTAACTGACAGCATTAAAAGCATTGGAAAAATCAACAAAACCAAGACTGTAATTTTGGTGTTTTCCATACTCACTCGAACGTCGCCAGTTACTTTAAGGAGCGCGGTAGTAGTGCTATGGCCAGGCCTGAATCCAGATTGAAGTGGACTGATTAAGTTGTTGTCAAGACTGAAGCGAGAAAACTGCTTCAAGACACAAGACTCGAGCACTTTTGAAAGGAAAGGAAGGATTGAGATGGGGCAAAAATGTGCAGGTATAGAAGGATTTTGACATTTAGGGAGAGGACGAACATATGCTTTACGCCACAAAGCAGGAAACGATCTGCTAGTGATGGAAAAATTTATGATGTGGGTAATAGCAGGAAGGAGGAACTCAATAATAGGTAGGATCATGCGACGTCCTATGTGGTCACATCCGAGGCGTTGATTTAATGGAAAGGATTGTTTTTCTGGTTTCATCTGAAGTAACTGGTGAGATAGAAAAGAGTTTACTATAGAGCGCGTCAAACCATTTATTTGTGAAATTGTACTGAATATGGTATTGGAATCCATTGAAAAAGATGTTACGAAGTACTGATTTAAATCATCTAAAGATATTGAAGATGGAAGGTTTGATAGGCGCGATTTGCCAATACCTAGAGTTCCAAGAAACTTCCAAATATCAGCAGAAGATGAAGCAGAGATGTTTTCAAGAATATGTCGGCATTACGTACCATCTGATTTCACCGATTTCTGGCCAGTTTGTATTGATTCCAATTTTTTTCAGTGCGCTGTCGTCTAAATTTTCGGAAGGCAGAGTCACGTCGTAGCATGGCGATACGCACTAAACTGGCCATTCAAGGAACAGGAGGCCGTCTGATCGTGACTTTTTGGAAGGAGCATGTGTGTCATATAACTTGGTGACAGCATTATTAAAATAGACACTTTCTGGTCAATAGTGTCCGCATCAATAAAGTTTCCCACTTGATGTTCGTTGCATCCATAATAAGCTTCTCGATATCTAAAGTTTTAAATGAACGGACGTACAATACCTTGGATTTAGGTTTGGGAGATTTGAGGAAGTAGGAAAGGAAAATTAAATCGTGACGAGAAAAGCTTAGGGCAGGATATTGGCCATGAGCGAAACCGTGGAAGGATTAGAGTCAGGATTACATCAAGCCAACTGTCTTCTAAGTGGGGTTGTGGTGAGTAGCTAAAGCAGTAAAATATGAAAACTAGATGACTTGATAATATTTAGGAATTTGGAGGTTCGGATGAACTGAGTGCAAGGAGGTTAGATTAAAATCTCCCATGATAACGTGGTGAACATACTCCGAACCCAAAGATTCAAGAACCGATTCAAAATCAGTGAAGTAATCAACATTTGAGGACAATACACAACACCTACGATTATCTTAGCACCTTTACCGTAACTTCAAGGAAGATGTACTCAGCCGAAGATGAGTCAGGGACGAAAGGCTAGTACTTTATCAGGAGATCCTCCTAACGTATATAGCGACACCCCTCCTCCTTTTCCTATGCGGTCATTGCGTACCAAGACAAATCCAGGGAGTGAATATAGGGTGAAGAAAGATGTGGTTTGAGCCAACTCTCGGAAATCAGGATGACGTGAACATTGCATTTAAAAAGGTGTTGTAAAAATCATCATAATGACTAGGTACACTTTGAGCGTTAATGTGGCATATGTTAAATTGGTTTTGAAGATTTGTATTAAAGTTTGACATAAAATGTCACCGAGTGTATCACTCACGAGAGAAGCTATCATTATCAGAAGACGTGACAGAATCATTTGCTGAGAAAAAAATTCATCGTCCGATTCAACCGACATAATAATATAGATAAAATAATAAATATGTATATATATCAATATAAAACAATATGATTAAATTTAAAAAACTAAAAAAAATACAATGAATAAAATAATAAAAATTAAAACAACTCCAAAACACCCCCAGCTTAATAATAGTAGAAAAATTATGACAAATAATAAAAAACACAACACCAGCACGAAAGAACAAAAATTACAACAACAATGAAAGCCAACTTCAGAATTAATAAAAAAAAATCAAATATAAAAGAAAATACACATGGATCCGAAGATCTTGTACAATATGTTTATAACTACGTAGTATTTAAAAAAAAAGCAAAAGGAAACTATTGCATGTAACAACAATTACACTCTAAACAAAATTGAAAAAAAAAAAAAACGTTATTTTACTAGAATGTTCAATTGAGAAATAAATTTTTAAAATTTCCTTTAGTATAAAGAAAAAGCTAAGATGATTGGTTATTGATATCGTAAATAAGGTGTCAACAAATTTTTAACGACATTTCACACGTAATGGCCCTCCCTAATGCACGCCTTCTCCATATAGGGGTTTTTGGACTTTGGTTTTGTATAGCAGATAACGTGGTCATATTTACGGAACATGAAAAGAAAAATATTGAATAGCGATAATAAAGCCAACCGCAAAATGGTAAAAACTCTTTTTGTACTAATTGACTTATAAACTTCCGCTAAACATCGAAATGCATTTCAGTATCAAAACAGGATCAATTATCCTTCTCTTGGTAAACCGCACAATTTAGTTTAAACTAATTTCGATTTTATTACTTTATAGTTGTTTTTAGATTGCATAAAGAGGACTCGTTACTTTATACATTAGACGGGGCTATAGTCTTGAAAATTTTCTATAACGATTGTCTTTTCAATACCCATTACAGTAGTAAAACTGCCGCCTTAGGCAAGTGTTTTTGCATTAAAAACCAGAGGATTTGGGCCCGAATCCTGTACAGACTCAATTGCTTTTTCTGAATACTCGATTGCTTGAAATGTAAGATAATCCATGCGTCGGATGGGCACGTAAAATGTTGGACATGCAAAGACCTCTTTGGTCGTGTCGGTAATCTGTCCCATCGGGCTTTGAGAGTGGAGGAAGAGGGAGTGCGTCTGTGTCTGCGTGTATACTTGTACACGATAATATTTTCTGCGTAGGTAACTGATCTTTAACATAGATCGACCACCGTATTTGGAATCGTCTCGGAGAACATTTTTACAGCAATAGTATTACAGTTTTCCTATTTAACTAAGGGCACAATGATTGTTTTTTTTGCCGTTTAAAATTCTATTAACGTTAATAACTACTGTATTGTCCACCTAACAGCCTAATTTTACAGAGTGTTAAAAATTAGAGATCACACACCATTGTAATCGGTCTCTTCAATTTCCTCCCGGTGTGTATTAATTATGTAAAATTGCTGCCTATAATTTAGGTGACTGATTCTGAATAGCTTAATTGTAATGTTGACTATTTATAGTAGAGCATTAAATTAATTAATTCGAGGTTTGCGAAATCAAGCATCGTTAATAAATTCAATGTCCATGTATAGAATGAGCAGTTTTAAATAAAAACCTATCAAATTAAGCGGTAACTTTTAATGGCAAACATGTATTTACTAAAGCTATGCGTACATAATATATTTCATAATGTTTAGTAATAATTTAGTAGTCAGTGGATTTTAGTACTCTTTATAATTTTTCAGCTAATACTATTTTATACACAGTTCGTAAATTATCTTTATATGTTCTACGCTTAAAAGAGAGATCTTTGAAGAGATCTTCTTGACTTTCTTATCATTTTGGTAACAGCTACCTATGAAAACTAACCTACCTAATTAAAGTGATATCTTAATGCAAAGGAATGGTTTTATTTCTCAAAAAAAAAGAAAAAACTAAAGAGTAAATCACATATAATAAATAACGCTCAAAATGGTAGCTGGCACACAGGCAGAGTTTCGGGATCTAGTCCATCCTGTATTACCCTATAATGTTTGTTATGTATCGAGGGAAGAACAGACTGTTTTTAGAACCTCAGCTGAGCTTCACAATTTTAATGCTTGTGTCATCTTTCTTTTTAGACCATTGGATGATGGATACTCGCCTACGCAGCCACAAATGCGGTTTCAAAAACTTTCGCGAATTTACTACCTGGCGATCATAAAAGTTGGCTCAGAAACGTTTACGCACTCTACTGCGACTAAGCGCTGCCCACTGAAGCTGTTCCGTCTGGGGCCAAAGGCACCTCCGCTTATGGGTTGTCGTAATCCTCGCACTCGGCTCTAATATTTGAGAACCCAGAGATCCATATCCATACAAGTTTAATAATATACTCAGCTTCTAACGGCGGCCCCAATGAGTGCTCCAAGCATTGAGAAAACAATGAAAACACTAAGATATTTCGTAGTTCATCCGAGAATACTTGTTCCATTGATTTGTAATCGACCTCCCATTTGTACTTTACAAATATAATAGGCACCTCTAGTCTATGGAGGGTGTAATATTTTATGTAACAATTTTAATTAAAACAGAAAAATGTAACGTTAATGATATAGAAGGGTAATTCGATTTCGTTTTAAGGCATAAGTCATAATGAAGGCTTTAATGATATCTTTACATTGTTTGCCTAAAATTTCTAGGTTTATCTAAAATTTATTTAATACTGTTATATTTAAATTTTATGAAGTACTACATTTAACTGTACGGTTATTAGAATTCACTAAAGGCTCCTTATCGTTGGTCGATCTTACATAAAAATGTCTAACTAGATAATATTCTAGTCCTTTTATAGACTACATGAATGGTATTAGTTCTGATTATTGTAGTAAGAATTAATAATAATAATATTGTTCTACAGTCCATAATGACTACGGCCGATCTATATTACAGATCAGCCAACTACGCAGGAGATAGTGCACAAGAGTACGCGCAAACACAAGCGTACTCTCTGTTTCTTAATACTCTCAAAGCCAGATGGAGCGATAACCGACACGACAGGAGAGACTAAGACGCAGGACCGACTATTTACATGCCCATCATGCCCTACCACTAGGCTACGAAGGCATTACGCGTCCACTAGTACGTGGCGATCCGAACTGTATTTGCCCTTGCTTTTTAAAGGTGACTTCCAATTCGCCGGGCAACTTTGTGTTATTTAGGTTTGTTAGGACAATATATAATAGATACCGATCACCTAATTGTGTGAAAAGAAAGATGATCCATGCATCGGATGGGCATGGAGAAAGTCGGTCTCCGTAGCCATGACCATCTTTGGCAGTCGTTATAGGCTGTCAAAGCCTTCGAATAAAAAAAGCAGCAAGAATTTTTTGTGAGGTTGCACAGTTATTGCACAGGTTAATTATTTTACGAAATCATATACGAACTAAGGCTTTGTTTCTTAGTACGCTTTTGCTGTATTGGATAGCACGGTATCCAATAGACCATTCGATGAATGTTTGGTTTTGAGTACAGAATTTAAAAAAAAAACAAAATAAACAAATTTAAATAATGTTGGAGGGCAAAACTTAATATTTAAATGATTACTCATTTTATGAGATTCATAGATTACGGATTGTGTAGCCGAGCATTATAGTACAGTTACAAAACATTACTTGATTCTTAAGTCTGTCATGTTATACGTTTCAATTGTTTGTGTACATTAATTTTAAAGTTACCTTCCTTACTCTTATTTGACATATAACACTTAGGTGTTCAAGAATAACTTCATAATTATAGGTCATCATTCATCATCATCATTATCAGCCTGTGATAGTCCACTGCTGGACATAGGCCTCCCCTAATACACCCCGATCCATTAGGGGGTTTTGGACCGTAACCCACCACGCTGGTCTAACGCGGGTTGGTGGGTGGACCGACTTTTACATGCCCACCCGTCGCATAGATCATCTTACTTTTCAGACAATTGGGTGATCGGCCCAAATTGCCTAACCAACTAGGAAACAACAATGAAAATTTGTTGAGTCCCCGCAGGATTCGAACCCACGACCTCCGGTTTCTAAGCCACACGCCTATAGGCTACGGAGGCAGTTTAACTATAGGTCATCACATAAAATATAAAAATTACACGCGGGAACTAATACTACTGTTAATGTTGCTGTATACGTTAAACTAATACCAAAACTCGAGGCAAAAACCATCAATTTGAAAGTGTGAGACTTAATTATCTACTTCGATTATTTTTTTGGGAAGGGCTGATGTTATTCACTAGCACATTTATTAAAGAAAGATCTTTGTATAACCATTATATTTGTATACTATTTGATACGTTGTAACCAGACCTGAAAAAAGAGACTGTAAAAACCCACAAAATCTACGCTCACAACACCAACACACAGTGTTATGTCTTAGTTATTCCGAATTTTTAATATATATATTATTTTTTTAACCAACATTATTATTAATATAGGTTAATTACTAAATAGCGGCAAAAATAGTAATAACCTAAACGGCTGCTTTAGACGCAAAACCTACAATAATAAACTAATAACAATAGAAAGATATCATGTTATTGCAAATTATTTTTAAGAATTTATTCAAGCTTTGTTAGATGCGACTAAAAGTAAATTATTAAAGCATCTGTAATGGCAATTTATAACTGTAAAGAAACTAATTGATTAAATTTTATTACCATTTATGAGCACTCGAACCTTACGTGTGGCGGTGTGAAATCAATAAATCGCCCTTAATTTACTTCAGTCAAGTAGTGATTGTAATAAAATAATATTAAAATATGATTAACATTATTTTATTTACAAATAACAAGGTTAAAAAAACAATAATTGCTTAAATACCAATTTACCAAAAAGACAGAGATGTGCCCGCAATTTTATTTTGTGAAATTGCTAACGGCCACTAGTAACATAGTCACCACAGTTATAATGACTTTAGCCTTGAAATAATAATATATACTAGTTAAATAGAACCAATACGCATTTCTAATGCCGTGAAAGACTAAATCAGTATGTAATTCAGGATAACAATCACGTATACTATTTCCAATAAAAAGCGCTGCTAAAACAATAATGGACGAAATAGAAATTTCCGAGCCGCATGATTGGGGACCGAACATCAATTTGATTTTTTTTACGCTAAGAGGTGTTAATTTATTACAAGGACTTTTACTGCAATGCAGATAATAATTTTTAAAACAGAAAAACGCTAAAATTTTTTACTCAGTTTTTTCATTCATACCTACTCATGAAATTTCTAAGTAGGAATTTGCTTTGAATACATTTATGAATGCCTTTATTAAAGGGCAGTCACAAAGATACTGAAAAAATCTGCTTTTTTTTCTCTAAGGCGTAAGGACTCTTGAAGGATGTGGAATCTTTTTTTGTTGTCCAGGATTTATAACCCTTTTCTCTAGAGCTTTGTACCGTTACATAAAGAAATAGTATATTATAAAGGATTATAAACTATATATTTTTTTTCAACGATTTTTCAATGAAAGCTAAAGTAAAACTACGTTCGCTTCTTTAATAAAATATTTTATGAACTTTTGGCACACGAGTCAACAAAATAAGGGACATATCCCGGTTGTTATATGTTTAATTTTACGAGCCTTATACGCCAGTGTCTGTATGTTTATTTAAACTGCACTTTATAATATTATTACTGCAACCATTATATTGTTTGTATCGTTATTTGCTATTAAGTAATATTATATACATCTATTGTTAGTTATTCGTAAGAAACTGTCCTATTTTTGAGACAATTAATTAAAATAAAATTCCATAAAGAGGACTTTATTATTATTGAGATATTTCATAATGTCGTCAAATTCAAAAGCTACATTCAAGTATGTTATTAAATTGTACATTAGAGATAGTTATGGTACATGCATTGATAGTAAACAAAATAAGCGATAGAAAATATCTGCATGTTATTATTATGTAAATAGTTACAAATCGTTAGATACTACTTGATTATTTTCAAGCTTAGAACAATTTCATTAATAACTGAATGTTTGTATCAAATAAAACAAAATCTTTCTTTTTGTATAATTCGGAAACAAAAAATTACAAACGCAATACGCAAGATTTGGATAATTGAAGGCAGAAACTCGATTCGCCCTTCTCCATTAAATTATAATACAAAAAAGGGTCACAAATCATTACCCGCTGACCACAATATTTATGCTTGTTATATTGCTAAAGCGGAATATCTTTATTAATGAACACTTTTATAATATAAATAAAATATATAACCATATGTTGTAGAAATTTACAAGCATTTTAAATAGTCTAATATATAAATATCTACAACGGAGAACGTACTCCCAGTTTGTTTTTTATAATAGCGCGTAGTTGTTGTCCGACTTCCCAAAAAGTGTTACTGAATTCTAAGCATATTTTTTTTAAATATGTTACCTCCTTGCTCCGCTCCTTGTGCTCCAACGAAGAGCAACGTTCAACATGTAAGAAGATTTATTTGTTTAGAAAATATATACGATTTGAAATGTAAAATAATAAACCTTTAAAACAAAGAAATGTATTTATGTAATTATTTCTAAAATTTTAGTGACATAAAAAATTCATGATGTCATGAAAATATATGTAATGTTGACGAAACAATATTTAAAATTAAGAAAATTGAAGTTAAAATATTAAATAAAAAGTAGAAACACATTAATTTAATACATCACTAATCTGCCCGTAATCGCAGACTCGGGGATAAGTCTGAAATGTCGTGAATAAAAAATATAAAACTAGTACACTCTGCCACGCGTTGATGTGGCTAGTTTTCGTAAAACTCTTCTTAGCTGATCTCTACTAGGCAAAAGTTCATATAAATTTTAAGCTAATCCGCCTTATAGCTTTAGAGTGATATCGTGATCAGTAAGTTCAAAATCGGGATCTTCTACACACACAAAATATATATATATGCGCAAAAAATCGGTAAAAAAGTTAAATTTATTTTTGAAAACAAACATTTTTGTTATTTTTAATTTTACCCGCTTATTTACCCGGCACTGTGGGCACCGCCCCGGTCCATCGCTTAACTTTAATTACTTATAACTTCTGAGATGTTTATTATTATAATGTGCAGTCAAATTTCAGTTTTGACCTACATAAAATTAATTATGTGATGCTTAAATTAAGAAGAGTAAAGATTTAAGTTATTAATACTTATCTTAATATTTATTATGACTTAAAAACTTTATTTTTACACAAAATACTTTGCGTATTTAGTTACATCTGACGAATGAGGGAGAACATTTACGAAAAATTATGCTTCGTGCTCATTGGTTATAAGTAAAAATATTGGAGAAGCGCCACTATTACGTCTGCTAACAAGAGACCACCGATAAAACGTCTCATAAATCAATTCACATTTCAATCTTATATACTATATATTTGTACAAACATAGCTTGTGGTAAAAATCGGCACCCTTATCATAGTCACGTAACAATTTTAGTCTAAATAAGAAATAATTTTAATACAATGTTTAAAATATGAAATCAAGTAACAAAAATCATGAGCAACTTATTAGTTAAAGATTTGTCGTGTACAACCTATTAACATTACGTTACTGCAAAATTTTTTTTATTGCCTACCCAGGCAGATGAGCAGTTGGGCCACCTGATGGGAAGTGGTCACCGACGCCCATAGACATTGGCAATCCTAATGGTATCACCAACGCGCTGCCTACCGTAAGACATAGCGTGTTAAGTCTCGTTTACCCAGTAAATCCGCTGGCTAAGGTGCCCTTCAAACCGGAACACAGCAGTTTTTTCACATACTGTTTTGTGGCAGAAATCGACACCGGGGTGGTACCTACTCAGACGGACCCTGTAAAAGAGCGACCTACCACCAGTAATGTATAAACACTAAGTTATGCGCTGCGCTACGCTGATTTAATTTTAATTAATACCTTTACACTGCTCAAAAGTACTAATTAGTGCAGTTTGCTGAACTCGAAGCTGGTCAAGCTTAAATGTAAATAATAACAAAATACACATAACAAAATGATTCTTCGTATCGAAAATTTAATTGACAGCAAACCAGTTTCTTAATTTACGCGATAGGTGTAAAACGATTTCGTGATAATAATTACCAAAGGCTTTAAATCTTATGGTCATTATCAGTATAGTAGGCTCATATTATTTTCCATTTATTACATTAATACTTATTTATACATAGTTTTCCTGCCATTCCAGCAACCAATATGGTTTACGTTATTTAAAATAAGATTAAGCGAGCACATTTTGTAAATTGGGGGAAAACCGATATAAATTGTTTTATATTCGTATTAAAAAGAGAGTCGCCTCAATAAAGATATAGATTTCATTTCGAAGGGTGTTGGGGTCAATAAATATAACACATTTATTATATGTAAAACTTTCAAGTTAAAAAACTGAGTTACATTCTTAACATTCTTATGACGAACTGAAAAATAGCGTAAACGATATGCTGTTACTTTTATTATACGTAGGAAAAGATTTGAAGTTATTTTGGAATGAAAATATTAGCCGTCTCTTTCTAGATAATTAAAGAATCTTTTCCTAAAGAAATTATTTATTTATATATTTTTCTCGTTATATATTTGTTGATTAACGTGCAACCCTGTTTAGGTGTAGGTTAGGATATCCAAAATGTGGACAATTTTATAATTATAGGTAATCTCTAAATGTCACTACACGGCTTTCAGATTTAAGCCACGCACCAAAAGTAACATATTTTTTTTAAATACAGGCACAACCAGTTTCATTTCGCTGAAAACCTAAAACAGCTTTATAGGAAAGGTTATCTCATGTATAATATGTCTAGGTGCGTTATATTGAGTTTTTTCTTTTTTTATATGTATAATATTTCTGCTACAAAACTTTACGATACTTATATACTGCATTGTACAGTACCCGCAAAAGCACTGAAGAAACCTGAATTAATATAAAAAAAGACTAGAACCAAAATCTAATTTTTAAGCGAAAATACCCTATTATCAATAATAATGATATTAGTACTGTTTTTACATAAAATCTGAATCGTACTTCACTTCGATGATTTTTTTCTTATTAAATATATGATATGGAACAGAATACTATTCATAATAAAAATTATCTATGTAAAGCCTTACCAACGTAACCCATGGCAACAAAATAGGTATACTTGTCACGTTCTTCAATAACGATTTTTTTTTTGTTCTTAACGAAAACATCAATGTCTCTTCTTAACGAAGACAATAAGGCAATAACAGCACAATTTGTATGGCGTCATTATTATAATACATTTCTTCTATATCTTTTTAGTAATCCGCTATGGGTTACTAAAAAGATATAGAAGAATTGTTTACATCATTCTTATTTCTTTTTTTATAGTAAAGTTTTAGTTTTCCGCTCTTCCTTTTCTCTGGTCAAAGGTCAAATCCTGCAAGGTGTAATCATTTTAAAACCTATTATATTAAAAATTATAATGATCAACTCTTTGGATGGGCATGTTAAAAGTTGGTCCCAGTTGTTAAAACTACGACGTGTTTGATCATTTAGGAATTTCAACTCTCAGTAATTATTGTACTCTTTATTATAAATTGATTTAACCGTAAAATTATTTTTAATTTATATTTTTTACTGTTGTCCAATAATCAAGAAATTATATTGTCTATTATTATTAAGTACATTTTTACAAATAATACAGTTGCCGTGAAAAAATGCAATCACTTCTGAGGATATGATTTTCTTAATTTGTTACCTCGCTGCACCACTTGTTTCGATTTCAATAATTAATTTTGATTAAAAATTAGTAGCCGTTACGTAGTTCTGATTTTTAATTAATTTTGTAATCAGTAGTAATGGAAATAAATGAAGTTAGCAGAGACATACTTAAATAATCGTCTACGAAAATGATACATCTTAATTTTCAATAAAATTTGCAAGCCATTAGCGATCATACCTATGTGTTAATAATAACTAATTTAAGCATTTTATTGTGTGAATTATAGTAGCTTAATCTTAAATGAAAGAAAAAATGTATTAAATAAAAGTACATCTAAAGTTTATAGATGGGGAATACAGACCTAAGTTAAAACTAAAATTTATAGCATTATAATGAAATTATGGTCTTTGTCCAGAAATGTTATTTTTCTATTAATAATTAATATCTCCCAAGTGATATATTATTCACGACATAGCGGCGCAGGAGATAAGACGGGGGTCATGTCACCAAAGTCGTCAACAGTCATATTAATTTCTAGAAATTTTACATTTCATTACAACAATAGAACGTCTCAGTTGGAAGTTTAAAATGCCATTAAAACATTGAAAAAATATAAATAAGCAGAAGGATATAATTAACGATACCATAAAGCACCACTATCATAAATTGAATAGCTATCTGCAAAGGCGGCTATTCTCAGAAATTACTCTCAAAGCTCTGCATCGTCGAAATATTCCTGGAAAATCTGATAACATTCAGCATTCTATGTTTATTCTTTATAAAAAAATAAAAACTCATTGGAGCAGAGATTTTTTTAATATGATTTTTAATAGTTATTAGTATACGTATAGTAGAAAATACATTATGTTTCTAATATGAAAAACCTTGTTAAGTTATCAAAATGACATCAAGTGATTTTTTAGATAAATATTGTGATAATAAAGATAACGAAGTCAAATCATTTGTAATATAGTAGTGAACAACTCAGGTGGCAGAATTTTATGAGGAGGGTATTTAAAAACTGCTACCACGTTATAATAAGAGCCTCAATATTCACGGAAATTAATAAGAAAAGTAGATTAGGGTACAGACTTTCATGTAAAAATAAAATTCTTGCGATATCTTTACACGTCTTTTTTTAATTTCAAAATAGTACTTACGTAAAACCTAGTAGTTAGTATAATAATTGCTACTTCTCTCCTTGAAGTTTTTCTAATTAACTCTAAGATCAACTTTAGATACAGTACTCCAAGCTAATAAGCAAATCTAATGGCAATTTTTATAAACAGCGATTATCATCTGTCCTCCGTAGCATCGTCATCATTAGTCTGTATTAGTCCACTGCTGGCAATGGCTTCCCCTAATGCACACCTTGTCCATTAGGGGGTTTAAGAACTACTATGGTCCAAAACCCCTCTGAAGAGGTGAATTGCATCAACGAATTATTTATCAGTACAGTTTAAAGCACTAAAATTGACAATGGAAAGTACATTGTACAAATCCATCTGACGCATGGGTGATGTAACGACAATGTTGTTTAGCTGCTCTTACTTATCGCGTTACTCCATCTGCTCTTATTATCCAAGCCAACAATATTAACGCGACTGCAGCTGAATAGGTAAAAGAGTCCTGAATCTCTAAATTTGAAAAATACAATTAAATAAAAGGTTAAATTACAAATATTTAGACATCAATTTACTATTAAACCTTTTATATTTTCGTAAAACAAATACTATTACATGTTACAAGAGACAGCAAAAATGTAAAAGGCTTGTAGAAATTGTCGTGTGTTCAAACTTAAATAGATAACGCGATTAACTCTTAGGTCTATCAAAGTAAATTTACACATTCTATTTGTATTATTTGTACTGCTGCAGTTAACAGTGTGTATTTATTTGGTTTATAAAATTATTTTTATAACATAAATCGGCAGTAAGACCTTTTAAAACATTACCTCTTATATCCATTCCTAGAACTTCGCGAACAATAGTCACTTAGAACAACTGTCCAATTGGGTGGAAGGTATTCATAGCCTTTGCTTAACTAAAATGCATAAAATTAAATATAACCACGCGAGTCAAGAAGCTAAAAAGAAACAAAATACAATGTATTTATGTGTCACGATTTGTTTTTGATCTATCGTTACTTTAATACAGTAACACCTTAAAATAATAATAGCTTTTATAATTAGAAATTCTGAACCCGTGAAATAAATTCTAGTCTATTATTTTACGAGCCATTCTATAGTAATACACGACTTAGAAAATTTTACATCTTTCTTTCTTGATTTAACATGTCGCTTCGAGGCATTTCGGGTTTCATAAAGTGCATTTCTAATTCTACATAAATGTCATCTTTCCTTAACATGAATTCTTTCTACAAAGAAGTGTGCATATTTGTCACAAAAAAGTATTGTCCTTTTTTATGTTCTATTATTGACATAATATCAGATATTATGCCTAATCAAATCACATATATACATAATTATGTGTGTACTATTATAAAGTTCAAAGCTTTCAACTTCATTTAAGATGATTTACGACATATTTCTTCTTTGGAAGAACCACAATTAAATTAATAAACCACAATAAATGAAATATTATTAGTGGTTTGAATCCTTACACGAAACAACGCACAGGGATTATATTGTTCAAAAGTTATACATGAAAAAAAAATTGCGTAAATATTTTTTAATAATTTTTTATCTTTGACGTTAACCTTCCAGACTTGTCTTTAGTAAGTTTCGTCTAACGCAGAGTTCGCGAGAAGCTCCCGTCCCCATGAACTAAGTGTATTTTATATTCATAACATCTATCATATACATTTCCAATAACATAGTTACATTTAATACTATACATAAAAGTTCGCTCTAAATTGAGAATTTTTTGAAATTCGCTATATAGATTCTTTATCCTCAACAAATAATACATTATTCTCCATAAAATACATTTAATATACGGCTTGAGCCATTTTGCTCTTTATTTTTAAACGATAGCTTTGGAAGTCGTTATTTTATATATTTACTGAAAACTACAGCTTCTTTACTTAATTTCAGGCATAAGCATAATGTTTTGTTTTATATTTTTTGCCATTATATAAAGATACTTTAAACAAATTTTTGTTTTTATTTGAGAATATGAAATTCATGGGAGGTAAATAATAATATTAATAATTTACATCTTTTGAAATAACAATAAGGTGACTTGATATTCTTTTAACGTTTACAATTAGCAAAAGGATCTTTGCTTTGATATATGATATCGCATCATATGTTTATACTGGAATATATTGAATTCAATAGCTCGGTGTGGAGTCTCATTCAAGTGGAAAGTCAATTAGCGGTAGGTTTGATATGATGAAGTTCTAATACACGTGCAATAGAAATAATTTCTGAGCGAAATATAAGCCTGTTTGTAGTAAAAGAAAAAAAAGAAAGCTTTCAAACTTTTTAGTATTTTCTATATGATTTAACTATTGAATTAACGCATTTTTTTTATAAAATCATACGGGATTTGAAGCGTAATAGATGTGATATGAAATTGCATCGATTTGTTATATTCAATTTGTAATTTTAATCCTAATGACATACCAAGATGCTAAATTAACAAAAACAGATTAATAACAGGATATTAGTTGTTTGTCCAACCAACATACGTAATTGAATTAGTTATTGAGTGAATTAGGACTCATTCCATACATGGATATTTTATTTTATGTAAACCTTAATTCATATTTCGTAAATGAATGTTGTACTTTTGAAACCTACAAACTCAAAGCTCAAGCATGGTCCTGATTTTACATCATAACTCACAAATTTAAAATATATTCTATGGGCTTTTACGATTTTTCAAAAATTTATGTGTTATTATTTTTAATAATAAAATTAGGAGTCATCCTTTTAAAATCATTTGCTATTTATAGTTTAATTTCAGAGGAATGGTGTTATTCCCTATGTATGATGAACAATAAATATTAAACCAAACAGGTTAAAAGTTACCAAAATGTTTATTATTTCTATTTTACATTTAATCAAAATTATTCTCAAATGTTTAAAAATTGATAGAAATATTCAATAACTCATTAAGTTTATGGTCATTCCTAGGTCTTACTTCGGAAGAATAACTAATTTCATTTATTAAAAAAATTGGATAATCTTCTTATTTTTTGCGTGTATGCAGCTACATTAATGAAAATGCTTGTAAGCAATAACAACATAACCTAAAAAGCATTTCTTTATAATATTTTAATAAATATATGAAAAGTTCAATTGGTTTAAGAGACAACACAAAAATATTTTACAAAACTGATTTCATTTTGTTTCACATAAACGCCGCATGTGGTTCGTTTGTGTCGCCACTCGACCTTTATTCCGACATATTAAATTGACACCAAATGTTGCGTCCCAATTTGTTTCTATCGACGTTGTTCTCTTTTTAATAAAGATTTTCCCATTTCACTAATTACTTCTTTTTATTCATTCGGAGACGGTATTTGCTTTGTAAAAATTTCATTTATTGCTACTTCAAATATATTATTCCAAATATGGTGTTTGAATTTTTTCCTACACACATAACTAAGTGGTAACTGTGACAGTTAAATTTTCATTAATTGCTATAATACTAAATTTTAAATAATAAAGAAAGCGTTTTTGTTGATAAATTTCTTTCACGTAAGTCATTCGGTTTCATAAAAATGTATTATTTCAGGCAATCAATAATCAATTTTAAAAGACCGAAGACCCTGAAATTTTGATTTCGGCTATATTTTACTCAATTACTTCACTTGAAACATTTTAATTTGGAACTAACTAATCTAACTATCTTACGCAATGATATAACAGTGCATAACTCCCCATTTTCTTTTACTCTCATAGTGAAATTACCGCGGTCTCTTACGTTCGAGCCCAAGCCACTGAGGTTCAAAGCCAGTTCATTTCTTTCAATAAATCATCAAGTATCATAATTAAACAGAATATTTTATGGTCTTTATATCACAAGACAACATGAGTACTTTTTGCAAAAGCGCTGTTGGCCGACCTGTGAACATTTGGCACAAATTGAATGGTTATCGGCGTTAAAAATAATTAACATTAGTCGCAACCGACCGTAACAGTCATTTGCTAAAGATTTTCTTTCTTATTTAGGAGTAGCGTATCATGAGTTAATTTTCTGAAATTTTTATCCTCTAACGACGAAAAACGTAATGGTTTGATCAACAAATGCTGGTAAGCTTGTTTTATTCCACACAACTTACCATTCATCGATTTTAAACAATTGTAATTTGGTTATGAATATGTATAACTTTAAATAATATGAGGCTTTTCTCATGATTTAGTATTCGGTGTTCGGCCGAATAATACGCACTATTCGGCAGAATGAATGGTGAATAGCAGAATACCGAATCGTAGCCGAATATTCGTTGCATCTTTATTAAAAAGGGTAAGTGTATATAGGAGCACGGCATATAGGTGTGATAAAAACTCTAACAAAATTTTATTTTTTATTAAGATACATATGCCAAACAAATGCTAATAAAATTTACTTTTCATGTTAACTTGACTTATGTATGTAATTTATTACGTTATACGTTGTAAAAACTAAAAAAACGTTAACTTTGAAACAATGCAATTCACATAAATTTATTATTCTAGGACTTTAAACGCTAACTCAAATTATGATAATCATTAAAACATTTGGCTTTTATGTATCCTGATTTTATTGATAACAGTTTTATAGTTTTCTTTTAAATATTTTCTGATTTCACAATATTTATACGTTCTTATCATTTTCTGATTGTTGATACTAAACTAAGATTTAAGTTAATCCTGCCATCGAATAATATTTTTTTTGACATTATACTCTTTGGCTATTTTATCAAGTCGTAAGTATATTCACAAACGTGTATTTGATTGTGTGCATTTCAATTAAATATTTATTATAATGCTCAAATATATACAACTTACTATTAAAGTAAATCTTAATGGATTCGAAGAGTTCTAAAATAAGATATTTAAAGAGGATATTAAATTGTAAAACCATGTCATGCATCGGGTCCGGACAGATTGAACAACCGCTGTATTAAATCTGCTTAAAACGAAATCATATTTCTTTAGCTTAATCAAATATTACCAATACCGAAAGATGAATTTCATTTTAAAATTAACTATACTTTTATCTTAGTAAGGTTTTATTAATTATTTTCATAATAATACAATGTTTATAATCTCAATTATAACACATTGTAATTTATTTGAAAAAATGTATTAAAATTAAATGAATAAGTAGAAATAATGCATCTTTCTAGGTAAACACTATGATCACAACACGTAAAAAGATGTAATGAAGATTATGTATTGTTTTTTATGGCCTTAAAGGATCACAATGACAAATTGCGATTAGAGATTAGATTAGAGAGTAATTTTCCTACTAGTTTTTGTAATTTTTTCATATGTTAATTTCTTCTCTGTATATGCAGAAAAAAATAGTAATATAATCAAATAAAACTTAAAAATTTAACTGATAAAATATAATTTAATAATATCAAATACTCTTTTCTTTAGCATATAAATAAGATAATATAATTATTACCTATGGTACTTGTAAATTGCGGTCCGTAAAACGACAGATCGAAGTCGTGATCACATTATGATAATGCTTAGTAAATTAAATAATAAAAAACTAATTTCAATATTGACTATTATTGATAGATTTAGTTATTCATACAATAAAATGTTCTTTTCATGCAACTGTAAGAACCTATTTTCGATCATATGAACATCGTAAGCTCTTTCCTATATCTTAATCATGAAACTATCTTTTATAGCCATCTTAACGACATCGGCGGCGTCCTACATTTTTTCACTAAATATTTTTAACGACTTATAAGTTGGTATTAAGGTTTGTGTTGCCTATTTTCTTAATCGTTTAGGAGCTGGCAATTTAAAAAAGAAATGGCTCAAATTTTATCCTCGTATTTGTCGGGTTTATACTCTCGTATAATCTCTAGTTGTTTTTTGTGATTTCGTCACTTACTTACCTTATGTAATTCGACAGGATCATCATGAAGTTGTACATACGTTAATGATGTATTTCTTTAAACTAGATAATGTATAAAACATGTCAAACATGATAATTTGATTAAATGAATAATAAATACCAACCTTAAAAAGTATCAGAGATATAAAAGGCGGCGCGAGAAATCGCTGTCAGTGTCGTGCACAGAGCACGTTGTTACTTGCTTGTATTACGAAAATTAGTCATACGCAATTTGCAGTCGATCTTATTTTGTGTTTGACGTGTTGTATGTAGTATATGAACATTATTTCAATTTCTATAACATACTGTAGAAAGAATATATCATCAGAAATAGTATCACTCAAGAGTAAAGCTATAAATATATTTTACTTGTAAGTACTCAATCACAAAATTTCATGTGTCTATAGATAATGAATTTGGTTCAAAATTAATAAGGTTAAATATTGCGTTTTGTACTTGAAGACATGGTTTAGTGTTTATTTATTCATTATTAACTTTCAACAACAACTGCCTCCGTAGCCTAGTGGTAAGTGCGTGTGCTTGAGAAACCGGAGGTCGTGGGTTCCCATCCTGCTGGGACTCAACAAATTTTCATTGTTGTTTCCTAGTCGGCTAGGGAAATTTCGGCCGATCACCAAATTGTCTGAAAAGTAAGTTGATCTATGCGTGGGATGGGCATGTAAAAAGTTGGTCCACCTACCAACCCGCATTGGACCAGCGTGGTCGATACGGTCCAAAACCCCCCTAATGGATAGGGGTGTATTAAGGAAGGCCTACAACCAGCAGTGGACTATCACAGGCTGATAGTAATGATTACGCATATTTAAATTATTTTGTCGCCCTACAAAAGATTTTTACTCATGATCGATAAAAGTTTACATAAATCTATTTTTTAAAAGCATTTTCTTATTTCCAATCAAGTTATTCGATAAAAATATATTCCAAGTGCTTTAACGCACCAGCGCCGCCTATAAAACATTTAACATGTAATTGCGGCGCCTGCTAACAATTCGAAATCCCTGGATGCCAAATCGGGCCCATATGAAATCTAGACTATTTCCGATCATTTTATCTATAAGCAAATTGTTTTCGAATCAATTCACTATCAAATAAATATAAAAATTTACGAAATCCAAAGAAGTTTGTCGATGACTGTAAACAAATACTTTCGTTAAATTTCAATTCCCTCAAAACTTTTGGATCTTACGTCGGCTAAACATTGCGCTGCGATTCATTTCAGATTGCAATCAGTGAACTCTATGTTAAAGTACGATTCAATTTTTACTTTAGACTTTATTTATATAAATTGTGTATAGTTGTGTAAGTACTTACTTCTTTAATAATTATAGTTTATTAACGATACATGATAAAAATCCTTAATTTAGTCGTTACAAAAGAAAACTTTAAAATAAGAAGTGAAATTTTTGACAAATTGAATTTGTGATTACGTAATGATATTTCTTTATAAATGAAATAATAATAAAATCATATCGTTGATAGATTTAGTAACTAATAGAGTAAACTTTTATTTTCGTATCACTGTGTAGACCTATTTTCGATCATATCAGCATCGTAAGTCTTTTCCTCTTATATCTTAATCATGAAACTATCTTTTATAGTCATCTATACGATATCGGCGGCGTCCTACATTGCTCACTTAATATTTATAACGTCTTTTAAGTTACTGGTATTAACGGTTGTGTCGACAAATTGTTTTCTCAAATTGGTAATTATATGTATTATACGCTCGTATAAAACTAGTAGGTTCTTCAGATGTTATAAATTGATTTTAGTGCAATGAATTAGTTTAACCTTCAGAAATTCGACAGGTTTACCATTAAGTTCAATGGCTGGTCCGATTTTGAGGAGACTTTTACTAATAGGTAGCTGATATCATCATCATCATCATCAGTCTGTGTTAGTCCACTGCTGGACATAGGCCTTCCCATTAGGCGGTTACGGACCATATCCCACACTGTGAAAAAAATCATATTTAAGTAAATTGAAAATTTAAGTAAAAGCTCGATGGGACGGTCCCAATTTTGATTGTGGAAGCTTATAGTACTTAATCTACAGCCGAGCTAGCAGGAGCTTTGATGATAGTACTAAAAAAATAGGAATTCTAAAATTATTGATAATTGGTTATCTTACCGATCGATATCACCGAAACCGCTGCTCAGAAATAAAACAAAAAAGGATTTTGAGCCGAATTCATACATACAGCTAAAAACGTACGCTGTTTGTAGTCAAAAGCGCTCGTCAATTTTGGCATAACCATTATCACAATTGAGTCGGTGTGATTCACAATTTTTTTTTATAATGTGGCATGAATATTACTGCAGATGACTACTGTAAAAACTAAATACGGGAGAAGATTGCATATCTACAGTCAGTTATCAATTATTACTCTTCTTATTTTTTATGACTTTTAGCTTTTGTTATTATGTATGTACAACAAATTATTTTGAATCATTATACTATTAATGTACTAAAGTAAAAAAAAGTTCGTAAGTAGCATTAAAATAAAATATTTGCATCTTTTTTTAATTAATATTAAAATTACCTTATTAAACTGTTAGTGTAGGCAACATCAGTACCTTTTTAAATTAATCGAGGAAATACAATTTTAACGAGTGTTATAAGCTTTCATGCAGTAAAATCTTGCAAATCCCCAGGAAACATAAAAAAAAATGTATTGGTCAAATTTTGTAAATAATTATATTTAAAAAAAAAAAAAAAGGCCGCAGAGTTTCTTGCCGGTTCTTCTCTGGACAGGTCTTGAGTTTGTGAACCGGTGGTAAATGGATAATTTTTGACGTTCATAAGTGCTCAGTAGAGCCTAAATTGAATAAATGATTTTGACATTGAATGACCTTTATGTTTTAACATTAATATCGAAATTGTTTTCAATAAAGAGGGTGAATTACAGATGTAAATTTTAGTAAAGGTTTGGTGAAAATAAATGAGTGTTAAATTTGAAATTAAAATTGAACAAACGGTCTATTAATCCTGAAATGAGAAATCATATATTCAATTATAGCATTTTTTTTAACTTTTTTAATAACTCCCCAAAAATGTAAATGTTAACTAATAGTTTCATTAATATACTTTGTTTTATTTTTGTATAAGTACTGAGTTTTTTTAACAAATTTGGAAAGAAAAGGTCATGGGTAATGGTCATCATCAGCACCAGCCTGTGATAGTCCACTGCTGGACATAGGCCTCCCCTTATACACCCCTATCCATTAGGGGGTTTTGGACCGTATCCCACCACGCTGGTCAAATGCGGGTTGGTGGGTGTGTTTTTAGAATAACCACGGTAAAGGTTTTTCCTCTCTATCATATTCGATCACCCGAATTCTTAAAACTATGCTATCAAAAGATTTTTTGTCGACAATCATTGGTTAAATACTACGTTGTCTCATCGACAAACATTCTTTAAAAAAACATTCTGATTTAAATATTTTACTTGTAATGTCTAACTCAGTGCTGACAAAAGTGGCTGAAATATATATTATTTGCCTTAAAGCGCTGTATGTACTTTATTCTGTAAGCCCATAGTCATAATTTTAAGCTGGAGACAATTTTCACGTACCTCAATTAGTTTAGTCTGGATATTTGTACGAAAGTATATATAAACAAGAATATAAAAGCATTCTTACGGTAAAATGTTTAAGTTCTTAAAAGTAAAGTAAAGTTTGAGTTCAGTAGGCTTTATTTTTATTATTTAGTTTAAATTACTAATGCAATAATGACCTTGGTTACATGTTTATAATTTAATTATAAAACTTTGGCATTCGTTTCAAATGTTCACTTTAGATACTCATACAACTTATTTTTTTAAGATTTAACGTTCATAAGAAAGAGTGATTCGAATTTCTTGAATGTCCTTCAATTAGATTTCTTTGATTACGGACTAAAAACATATAATTTTTCTGTAAATTTTTTTACTTCAAATTAGTGAAAATTGGAATCGTCACATTAAAAAACTTTATTTTCTTTAGACTTGTTATTTCTGTATTATTGCCTTGGAAGTTTTATGGGATCTGATAATTTTCAACTATATGCTGAAGAAAACTGTTATAAATAAAACGCATATTTTTATTGTGTGAATCCTACGTCTTACGTGTTGGAATTATATAAAGATTTATAATTAGAAAGTACATAAATTCAAATATCTTTATTCAATATAGAAGCATTAATCATATTTCTTCACATAGTAATATAAATTAATAGTAAATGTAGTTCACTGATATTAAGTGCGAGTTCAGCTGAAAATTCTAAGATCTTTACAATTTTATAGTATTACACTTTATCGTCTTAGAACATATTCCATCTATGTGTTAATGTCGCGTATCATGAAGCTGACTTAGATTGCATTTATATTGCAATTTTATTTATTTCGACTTATAAATAAAACTGTTGTTTCTATTCGTGACATGATGACAATTTTTTGTTTTGATTAACATTAGCATATATGTAAACCTATGTCATGAATTCATACAACATACACATATCCCTAGTCTAGCTAAATAAGACAATGAATATATGTAGAAAATGTAGCCCATGGCAACGAAGTTGTGTCATACATCTAGCGTTGTTATGGATGAATTGTTACCGAGACATCAATCACTTAGTATCAGTTAATTAATTATTATACTAATAAAAATAACATACATGTACGGCACCACTTCACTGTAGTAGATATAAAAGAGCAGTGAATAGGTACTTCCTATTCTCTCCTCTTTCATAAAAAACAGAACCCATTTACTAGAAGGATTTATTATCTGTGTGTTGTATTGTCTCACAGTATCACGGTTGAACTAATAATTGAACTGTGTCAATAAGATTAATTTCAGCTGTATATAAGACCTGATTTTTAAATAGTTTTTAAACTTGTTCAATTATTCTTTTTTATTAATTTAGATTAAATGTTATAATACAAAAGAAATTATTTTAATAAGAAAGTACAGAAAAGAAACAAATTTAAAATTAATAAGACTTAAGTATGCTCAGTTTCGTCCCATTTCAATTCTTCCCTTTCTTTCCAAAGTCCTTGAGTCCTGTGTTCTAAAACAGTTTTCCAATTTAATTATAAGTTACAATTTAATGAATTCTCTTCAATCTGGATTTAGACCAGGACACAGTACCACTACAGCTCTCTTAAAAGTGACTGGTGGCATTAGGGTTGCAATGGAGAATACTGATGTATGTAGTTCTGGTAATGATCGACTTCTCTAACGCCTTTAATGCCGTCAGTCATAATATTCTCCTAGCCGGTCTCTCCCATTTAATCGTTTATGATGGATTAAATGGTTTTCTTCATATGTTCGAGGATGCCAGCAATCAGTTTATTTAGATGAAGCCTCTTCACCTTGGCTTGATCTTAAGAACGGTGTGCCTCAAGATGGTATAATCTTCCTTTTATCTTCCCAAAACTTGATAACCCCGAGCTTTAAAACAATCTTTATGCCATGAACTCAAAATTACAAAATGGTAAATGATGATCTTCAAATTTGATTGACAGTTTGAATAAAGATCCAAATTAAAGACCATTTTTCTAATAAAAATTTTGGGGATTCGGCCCAAACTAAGCATTTTTATGAAACCCCAAAATTAATGTCGATTTTTAAATATCCAAATATCCATCGAATATATAACAGTTTCCCTTCCCAAGTAAAAGTTAAAAACGGTTTATTTTGGAATGACCTGAATTGAAAATAACCCGCATTAGTCGTCATCGTTCTGAGATTTCATCGTTTTAAAATTTCCCACCAAAAATGTGGGGACCCAATTTTCCCTTAATGACTATGGTGACGTTGGACTTTGAGCTGAACTTATTCAACATAACCGTCTTCTTTAATCCCAAAACATCACAACCGATTTTGAAAGGATCTTTTTTTGCACAACCCATTCTTCTTTTTGGAAGAGCTTTCAAAGAATTAAGATAGCTTAAAACTGTTGGAATTTATATATAAAGTTCCGTAAACATCTCTTTGTTTGTTAGGAAATTGAATTAATGTTTAATTATTTTCTACGTTTTTTTATTTATGTTCTATTTTATGTATATGAAAATATTATAGAAGGGGTCACCAATCATCAGCCTTTTGTCCAATGCTGACATAGGCCCCCAATACAACCCTATCCATTAGGGTTTGGGACCGTAAACCCCACCACGCCGGTCCAAGTGCGGGGTGGGGTGGACCGATTTTTTAATGCCCATCCGAGCATGGATCATCTTACTTTCGGACAATTGGTGATCGGGCCCAAATTGCCCTAACCAAACCAGGAAACAACCAATGAAAAATTGTTCTTGCAGGATCGGAACCCACGACTTCCGGTTTTATTCCAACCCCATAATTAGGCTCCGGAGGCAGTTAAAGTTATTATATTTAACATATTATTATATATATAATATATATTTGAAGTTCTATATTATATAAAATATGTTTAAAATTAAGAATTTGTACACTTTTTTGTTGATTTTGGTGTCTTTTCTTTTTTGTACACCTACATTGTTACTCAAAACTTTAGAAAGGTTGGCTGTTACATATTGCAATGTCAAGATTTCGATTGACTGATATGTTAATCAAAATCTACATTAATTTTAATTGTTTTTAAATGTGAATAAAATGTATTTTAAAATTTATGGAATAAGCAAAAGAAAGCAATGTAGCATTTCATAAATAAGTAACTTAACTTATTTTTACAATTAAAGACTTACCGTAAACCCAAACGTAACCTTATAATGTTAACAGTTTATCCCACATTAAACGGTTTATATCAAACCATTAGCTAGTTTTTTTTGGACTGGGTTGCAGAATTTTTAAAAAGGGCAAATTTTTTGCAACCTAAATTATGTATGTACAATTATTATACTAGTTACATAGTTGTGACGCCAACCAAGCAACATTGACAAGTACACTCGTTGAATTCTTCCCCAGACGATGGACTTTAAAAAGGGTAGATTAAATCTTATTCCAAGCCATATCATATTTTGTTGCCGCCCGGAAGAACCTGAAAATTTTAAATTTAATAATTAATTAACTTTTGAATTAATTAAAATTACTTATTTGAACCACAAAAGGCATTTCAAAATTAATTATTGTTGCCGAATTAAGCAATTAACAAACCAAAATAAGGAAAGCCTTGGGTCCTACAAAATTATAAATCTTTGATTTATCAATGGTATATAAATATTAAGTTATCAATTATTTTATTAATTATAATATTAAATTATTAGATTTGTCGTGTTGTTATAGCGTTGTAATATTTTATATAAGCAAATAAATTTTTCAAATTAAAGTCTTAATGTGGCTGGCAGTTGTGTCGGTTGCTATGCGCTTTGTATGTGACTTTTTTGTGGTGTTCTAGTAACTTAGATACATATTTATATATACGATTGTACGAGACGAACTAAAAATCGGAAGCAGTGACGTCCAGTATTCGACTGACAGGCTGTTGATGGGAGATCGAAATACGTAATTAGTTTGAAATTTACGTAAATGCCATATTTTATTTGTCAGAAGTACCTATAGTGGTATTTTCTCTATTCTATTTTGTGGGTCATTTAATAGTTGGTCTCTTAAAGCGGGATCTACGGATGTTCTCTTATTTGTCAAAATTGGTGTTTAACCTTGCCTATTGAATATCATTATTTTTCTTTCAAATTTACATATTCTGGCATTTATAACTAGAATTAATAGATCGTTGTTTTAATTTAATGCTTTTAGTGTTAATGGCCACATTGATCAAAAATATATATTGAAATTTTTAATGGTAACATTATACTCGCCTGGTTTATGCAAGGCGCTTTTCATACCGTACCATTTGTCTCAAAGATATTTAAGATGTAACATTTATAAAGCTTAAGAAAAATTACGCATGATTAATAATTAAAACAAAGGATTTGTGGATCGCCACTTTAAATATTGTCTTGAAATCGAACAATTACTAGACAATGTACCACAAAGTTAGTAATATAGCAAAATTTTAAAACGCACTATATTCCGTAAAATATTATATATAATATATCCATAAAAATGTTTTTTTAATAATAGACATTGCAGTACATGTAAAAACTGAAACAAACGTTCAACCGTGCAATTCCGTTCTTTTCAATTTACCTTTGCACCAAAAAATTTAAAATTTGTATGTTACATTATCCCCTACTTCTAACTCTGAGTTTGGATGTTCTCAAATAACAAAAGGTTAAACTTCGTTTAGCTTTAGAAAGAATAAAACAATGTTTTTATGTTAGCATTAAGATAGCTTTATAGAATGTTTAATTTAAAACAAAATAACTTAAATTAAAGATTCTTAGACAGCGTAAATTTATCAGTGACTGTAGGTGTAAATGTACACTTGTTATCTTAATTTCAATTTTATTTCATCTACTGATATTATGAATGTGAAAGTTTTAACTATGTGTGGTTGTATAAAATTCCACAATTACAATACTTACACACCAAAACAACTTACAGACACCGATATTACGTGATAACCTCCCAATTCTTTCTTTTTTATTATCTTTGTTTGGTTTTGGAAATCACGGACGAGAAACTGTTTAGTCTTGACTGATTGAAAAAAAGAGATTTTTTAAATTATTCGAAATATATATGTTACTTCGTTCCGCCGTGAAACAGAAATAAATCTACAAAAACATGTATTTTTTGGACGAATCTTTTAAAAGCCTCCGGGAACAATTCTAAAAAAAAAGAACGTTGAACGGGCGTCCACTTTTGCTTGAAGCAAATTTATGCAATTTTTTCTTATTGTCTAATAATTTTGTTAATTTTGCGTAAATCCTTCTTTTGATAATGGCTATGTAAATAAATAATTATTATTGAATCAGTTAAACGACTTCTTACAGAGAAAAAGAACAAGAACAATGGTAGCGGAATGAGCAATTTGAATTGTGATTTTACGCTGAAAGTGTAAAAATACTTGATTTTTAGCACTTTCAGCGTAAAATCAAATGATAATAGATTATTTAGTCGCTAATGCCCATAGCCTGGTAGTTTTACTCTATAACGAATGTTGTTATTAATTTTTAAGCATCTATTTGCGTCACGTAGAGTTAGTTTTGATCCTCCAAAAACCTAAGTTACATTTAATAATAACAACACCGCTTCCTTTCTATTGGTTACTTATTTTACACATATGTTCAAAGCATAATATAGAAAATGCAATGTGTTTAGTAAAAATATTTAATAAACCTTGGAATAAGTTACAGAATAGAACCCTAGCAAAAAGCGTTTTTTCCTTTTTCTGAATCACTTGTGAAACTCCCATTATTTATTAGAACATAAAATTTGTAAACGTAAAAAAATACACATTTGCATAGAACCATCATATCAATAGCAATATCAATTGACTATATGAGGGTCGTCAATAAATACTGATTATATCAAAACCGTATATTTTAGTCAAAATAAAACTTTGAACTCGAAATAAATAAAAATTTTCATTGTTTACCGCAATAAAGGGCTATTTAAATACTCAGTTTCAGTTCAGTATGCATGCTTTAAAAGCGTAACAAATTATATTATATTAGAAGTTTTTTCATCGAATTTCGCTTTGGCAAGATTAGATTTCAAATACTTATCCATCTTTGTAAATAGTTTCCGATTCCAATTTATTATTAGTAATATTAAGGGGTTCTTGCTCAAAGCATATAAATGTCGTTGCTTTATTTCAATGTTCCTGCGTTAAACTATATAGGCAGCATAAATAACGCGATATTTGATGAATTTGAACTTTAGTCTTCAGAATTATTGCTCTTTAACTAAAAGCCATACAGTATATGCACATGCAGCTTACATCAACAATGCGTAATATCACAGATATATGGCGCAATAATTACGGCAACTAACGATAAGTCGACATTTGCTTGCATTTTTAAATATATTATTTTAAACTCTAATGCAGACTATTGTACTTAAGTGTCATGTACCCCATGTACGCATTTTAGCTGAAAATTTCATAAACCAAACAAATTCGACTAGGCATATCCCATAAAATTTGAATTTTCTGTCATGTCCATAATCATTTAGTCGTTGTTAAATAAAAATAGCCTTTTAAAACTTTAAAATACTGGTATGGAATAAGCGGTAAAATATTATTTGTGTACATGTAAAAGATAATTCAGTTATCAGCATCTCTGAACTACCATGAGCGTCGTATTTTGCAGGCGCCTTTTAAATTGATAACATTTTAAGATCCGATATTTATGTAGAAGATTGTAAGAAAAATTCAAAATTCCTAGATGGAGTGCTATTTAATTTACTAAATGCATTAAATATCTTGAATAATTGTGTTTTTAAAAATCATATTATTTAATTCAAAGATTGGTTTTAGATAATGACCAAATTGTGAAATCAGTTGACTACACATTTTTATTGGATATAATGTGTGTTTGCGTGGTCGTATTAAATATTTACTAGTTGTATGTAATCGAAAAAAATTAGGAGCAATAAAACTAGTAATCGATACTGAACTTGATGGCCAGAAAGATCAAATATCTAGATTTTTTACTTCTGTGGCCACTACATGCATAGAAAAATAATAAAAGTATATACTTATTTTCTTTGTAGACTTATAATGAAGTTGGTTATTACGCTACTCTGAATAACAGTTTTTGAACAAAGCAACAGTTATCTGAACTCCACAACTCATAAGCTATATAACCCATAAGCTTAGCAATCGATGGATGGATTAGATTTTAGTGAACTTAATGGCATTTACGTGCTGTTATGTCTTCCAAGCATGTTTTGATGGTTAGACAGTCATCCATCATCCATTTGTCGCAATGGTTATTTTACATTTCGAACATATTTTCTGTGAATTCTCTTCGAATGTTATGTGATGAACCCATATTGCCAAAAGCAACCATGGTACAACGATAATATAAAATAGTTTGATTCAAATCCCACGATTAATGATAACAGTTAATATATATTTTTCTATTAAATAAAGCGCCAACCGCAAATTGGCACAACCGATTGCGCCATCCCGATGCGTGGCTTACGCGTATGAAATTCATTTTGTTCCTCATAAAGCGTAACACTACGGGCAGATTTTTTTTTTGTTAAACAAATTGTCTTTTTATTTTACCTTACTTAACATTGGTACTAATTTTAATCGAAGTACTCGAAAATTACAACACTAAGCGACATAATTTGTTAAACAAGCGCGGTTTATTGGCCGAGAGGCATCTACTATAAGATCGCGCAGTGTCAACCAATAGACGTTGAGGCGATGTGGACTGGGTGCCGAGTGCTGCTTTGAATACCGTAATACAATAGTTACAATTTATTTACTACTAGCTGCTGTCCATAGATAAAGCTAGCTCAGCTATTTGCAGCAAAAGGACAAGCCATTCGAGGGAACAAACACACATATAGCCAGACAAAAATTTTAAAAAAAGTTATTTAGTTATATGTACCGTTGATATATCACTACTAAATGACTACATTAAATTAAAAACCCGGTTATTTTAATGTTACGTACAGAGACTTCAATTTCATATATTTGTATAGATTTTAAAAGTTTTACGAGATAAGTTGAGTGTATGTTTAATAAACAGTAGGGTATAGTCACTAAATTCCGCTCCCTTCCCTTATTCCGCTCCACTTAGAATCTTTATACATATTTATATAACTACTAATGTAATCTATTATCGACTTGCGGAAATAATTAACAGATTTCTTTTAATCTCTACAGTAACTTATACTATGAGTGGTTGAAAATATAAGCAACGATTCAATCTGAAGATAAAATAGATGAAGACAGCGACGTTATTATTCAAGTCTATTGCCAAGTGCTCAAGTATTTTTATTTTATAGCTTTAAGCTTCATTCAAGTACCTCTATAAAGAAAAAATATAAAGGGGTACTAAGTCTTGGAATAACTGTTAAAATCTTCTAAATGACTTGCCCAGGTTTTGTCCAATTTTACAAATACTAATGACACGCGAAGTATGTTCGCTGTAAACATCTATGCTATCAACTGCAAATAAGTGAACGCTTGCTGAGCAGAAGCGAGAAATGTTGTCGAGAATGCTCCTCATAACCAGATTAAATGTTAAGAAGTCTAAATAGAATTAACACGGTTCTGTTAACTCCACTTATTGTCTAAATTAGCACCATAGAGGTGAAATCAAAACGATGTGATTATGTAGGGCGCAATAACGGTCATCTAAACAGAGAGTGATTGAATTACTGTTTTCGCATCATATACAAATAGCTTGTTATTTCTTTATTGCAGCTGAACAACTTTAAGATATAAATAATAAATAATTAGGGACAGGAATTAAAACTCATTTAATCCCAGAATTCTAATTCCTAACTATTAAATGGCTCAGTCAAAGATATAGCTTACAAATAAAAATAATTATAAAAGCAATAAATGTGTTCACAAATGAAAACATAGTTTTGTAATGGGAAACCATTCCTAGGTCGGAGAGTAAACATCAATATTATCGTTATAAAATTGAGTCAATATTTACAGACTACTAAAATATGGTAGAAACATAAATCAAAAAGGTTTTTTAAGACAAATACTTTTGCTAGACTCTGTACTTAAATGAAATAAAATAAGTTCAACAAACTACCCAAAACTAGTCTATATTTAATTTTTTTTCATAAGGATTTAATATTAAATTAATTTACCAGCTTTAAAAGATTACAATTTTTTGTTAAGGTTTTATAAGTATAATTTAAAGGACCGTTACGTGATACGTAAAAATGTACCTATTATATGATTTAATTTAATTTTTATATTTTACTAAAGAAATTTTTATTGTGAAACATTTAAAGTATTAACAATTTTTACGCAGATTTTATGTAACTCTTTCTAAAATATTTGTACTCTTGGGTCGATAGATTATATATATTTAGTGAGTTTGTTGTTAATTAACAGTAAAGTACAACATATATTTAAAGGCACGTCATTCATAAAGTTGCGTTACCGGAATATATAAGACTTCTATAGCGAAACTAAAAAGACGAAGAAGAGATATAGTAAAATATTGCATTGTATCATGAACAAAGCCTCTTATTTGTTAATTTTATTGTTGAAATATTTATATCGGCTTTAAATTCTTGCTTAAACAACGTTAAATGAACGACGTGAGACGTGTCTACAAACTATTCCCCGTACGGCATAGCATCGTGCTCTACATGGATATAGCGTCGGAATCTTTGACTAAGGAGTCCGTCATGATTGAAAGACACGGCGTTTGCTTTGATAACATGTTACCGACAAACCACGTAAATGCAAACACTGACAATTAACTCCTCGTTTCAAGTTCCGTTTATTCAATGAGTTACTCATAACTACTGTTATTTAGATAAGACGGGTAAATTATATTAACGAAATTATACTAACACAATGTTTCTATTTCTTGCCCTTTTCATGGATGAAAATAAATTTAATATAAGAATGGATTTCTCATTAGCCTACTCTACCACAGGTTAGAAAAGAAATAAACGATTGAAAAAAAAACTTGCCCACCATTCTTAGAAAGACTATTTATAAAAAACGTATGTGTTTACAGCAATAACTTAATATGCGTTTCATAACCTTTAGCTTCGTAGTACAATAATCTTTAATAGTTTAAATAAGCAAACGTCTAAAATTATTTGTTCTGTCAACAGTCATCGAACAATCTTTGAAATTATTAAGTAGTAAGTTTTTGGTCAGGCAAAATTTTTTTGAAAATTATTATTGTAAGCAAGAATGATGATGTAAAAAATAGATAATAAAATTCAAAATCTTTCTCTCTCTCTCTTTCTAAACTACTATTGTTTTGTTCTAAGCGCAAATAAAAATGTAAATTTTTTAACTTCTAAAAGAAATTAAAATTAAAAAAAAAGTAATCTATAAATGTTATGACACCCACACATCTAATTATCTATATTATTACAACTACGCTGTCCTTTAATGTCATACATCGAATAATCAATACATATACATAGCAAAACATTTTTAAATGAAAACATGTAAGACGAACCGGAAGATGCAGTAAGCGGTACTGAGCTGCGACTAGAAACAGTTTTATTTTCTCGAAACATATGACAGTCTTTTGGGACTTGTGTTGTAAAACTAAACTTGATGTTGCACTATATGTCATATACCGCAAACATTTATGATGTTCCTGGGAATTACATTTGTTTTCATACTGTGGCTACTATTACTTTTGCATTCATTTAAGTAAAAAATGTCTTATGTAGTTGAAGAAGTCTAAGCAATTACTATGTACTGCTTGCTTTTTGATAGTTACGTCTCATTTATTTCGTAATTACCCAGTATTTGAAGTGTCTACTAATCGAAACACAGATTGGTAATGTTTAAACGCTTTATTACTTTGCGTCAACAATCACTGAGGCGAAACTTTCATTAGTTCCACATTGCTTATGCATCCTATTTTGACAGCTATTAACAGGCATTTGGACACTTATAAAAACCATTAGCTATAAAATTAACGCTGCTTTTAGAATATTTTCTTCAAAAGCTCGAGCATGTTTTTGACCGACTTCTCAAAAGAAGATGAAATTCAGAGATTTTTATATATGTTACCTCGTTCTAGTGGTCCGATTGTGTTCATTGTTTTTTTTTTAAATGGTAGGTATTAGCTGCCATTTGATCCCATTTTTGTTACTATTTTTGTGTAACCAGTAGTTTAATAGATATTTAATAAATTAAGATTCAAAAGAGATAAAAATACGGCGTCAAGAATCCCAACTCGTGCGCTGCAAACGCTGCCTTAACCGTAAGATTAGATATAGATCTTAACTTTGTTCTACATTATTGTAGGACTTAAAAAAGCCTACAATAAAGTTCGCGAGAGCATAACATATTAATAGTAAACATTTTAATGTAAACAACTGTCTCCGTAGCCTAGTGGTAAGGGCGTGTGCTTTAGAACCGGAAGTCGTGGGTTCGAATTCTGAGGGCACTCAACAAATTTTCATTGTTGTGACCTAGTTGGTTAGGGCAATTTGGCCGATCACCCAATTGTCTGAAAAGTAAGATGATCCATGCGTCGATGGGCATGTAAAGAGTCGTCCACCCACCAACCCGCATTGGACCAGCGTGGTGGGCATGGTCCAAACCCCTAATGGATAGGGTGTAGTAGGGAGGCCTAGTGTCCAGCAGTGGACTAACAAAGGCTGATGATGTATGTATGTATGTATGTAAAGGTTTCAAAATAAAAAGGGACTTTTTCGTTCACTTTATAAAAAAAGTAAGATTATTGTGTTAATTTTTTTTTGTTAAAAAATTCTTTTCTGGCAAGAATTCAGTTTCCTAAATAGCGCGAAAGGCTGAAACTAGTACCTTCATAAACCACACCTGCGATATGTTGGGCAAAATTGAATTGTAAATCGATTTTGTTACGCTCTATGCAGTTAGGCGCAAAGTACGACCTGCGAATAGACAAAACTTCAAGTTTATTTTAACGATAGGCGAACCAACGACAGATGTTATTAAACTAAAGCACAATGTTGAAAAACAAAACATAACATATATGTCCATATTAGGGCTTTTGCGTTATTTATAATTCTCAACGATAGGGATGCCATCGATGGATGTAATTAAAAAATAAATACACAATGTTTAAAAAAAAATAATATTAACCTGCTCCTGAAAACAAAAAGTTGTTCCAGAAACTCAGAACCCTTGACTTCCGGTTTTTAACCAAGCAGCAAAGGCATATTACTGAGCAGATAATATTAAAAAGAAGATTTATACAAAGCCTATTGATAGAAACATATAAAAAAGAGGACTTAATTATTATTGCGATAATTCCTAATGTCATCATATTCTAAATCTACATTTAAGTATGTTATTAAATTGCATATTATGGTACATGCATTGATAGGGAATTAACTAAGCGATAAAAAATATCCGCATGACAATTATGTACAAATTGTTAAAGATACAATTTTATAATTTCAAAGCTAAAGACAAATTTATTGAAAATTCAATGTCTGTATCAAAATAAGTAAATTCTTTCTTTTTGTATAATTCAGAAACAAAACATTACAAAAGCAAGATTTTGATAATTGAAGGACAAGTTAGACTAAAAACTCGATTCACCCTTCTCCATTAAATTATAACACAAAAAAGGGTCACAAATCATTACGCGCTGACCAAAATTTTTAAACTTGTTATATTGCTAAAGCAAAATATTTTTATTAATTTACATCCTTTAAAATATTAATACAATATATAACCATTTGTTGTATAACTTTAACTTAATAGTAGCGCGTAGCTATTGTCCGACTTCCCAAAAGGAGGTACTCAATTCAATTAAGGGTATTTGCCGTCATTTGGTCCTTTCTTTTAATAATTTTGTGACAAGTAGCTAAATAGACATTTAATAACTTCAGAAAACGACGGCGTCAAAAATCACATCCTCGTGCAATTAAATTGTAAACGCTGGCTCAACCCTAAAAAATAGACTAAAACGATGTCGTACAGACTTACGTTGTTTCCCGCTTATATTGCGCAAAATAGTTATACGCTGAGTTATACGCTGTTTGTAGTCGGTTATATTTTTTCGTTAAAATTTCACTTATTTTAAGTACTTGCATTTCTGCATGATAATTTTTTTACGTATAAAACAAAATGTGAATAATGTAAAGTGTTTTTTCACATTAAATGTATTCGTTTCATTTTCCTTGTTATTATTTTGCTTACTTGTATATAATAAGTTGACTAAATGCCACAGTCAGCAAAAGCTTTATTACGACCTCGCATCTACGAGAAGTTTCTCCTCTATCTAAGTAAATGCCGAGAGTGCATGACAAAATTGTTTACCTGTACCTCTGCGTTTTGTATGTTGAGAGTAATGTCAATTAGTTCGAAATATAATATCTTTTTTAGCAAACCCTATTATGTTTATTTTTTATTTAGTATATTTTGTAAGTAGTATCAATTACTCTTAAATAATGTAACTTATATACTGAATCTTTTAAAAACCCTTGTGTGAAGAAATAAATATGATTTTAAAATTGTTTGTAATGGCAAATGCAAATAAACTACAAAACGAACTTTTGTTTTAAAAAACGATGTAGTCTTTAGTTAAAGTAAGAATTTTATGCTTCCAGATTTAATGTTTTATAAAGGTATGCAAAGTTTTCTCTGACTTTTATTAACAAGCACTGCACTGTTCTGAGCGATCAGCAATAACTAAATTACAATCAGACGGTATCAATTTGATCCAACTTGGTAATATCTCGCCCGATTTTTGCAACTTTAAAAGTTAATGAGGTGCCTTGAAGCCATGGTTTGATCTTTGCTAAAAGCAATTAGAGACTATACGGCAGCTTTACTAGGCAATAGATAACTTTGCAATTACTCTTATCGCCTAATTGTCGATAATTTAGTAATTATCATTAGCGATGCTGTTTATCAATAGTGAAATACTAGAGTACTACTAAGTTATTATATTAACACAGTCTAATGTGTTAATCTCAATATCAAAAATAAGGAGTGCCAAATGGGCATTCAAAGTACATTAAAAGGTAATAGATGCCTTTAATGTTAATGAATTTTAACTTTTTAGTGCCAGTTCATATATCTTTTTCAGTAGTTTATGCATCAGCAGTTTATATATTTGGTTTATAAAAATACTATAAAACTCAATTGCTTGTTTTAAAAACTATAAGAGTTTAATTGCGTGTTAAAACTACGTTATTTCGAAGTAAATCTAATTAGTTATTCTGTTTGTAAAGAAACCGAACAAAATTTAATCAATAAAATAAAATACTAATTTCACGAAAGTGCTAAATACAAACCCCCACAACATTATTTCAACTTAACAATTAGTTTTAGCAGGAGCCCTAATGTATAAGTTAAATTTTATAGTAAATTGTCTATAAATATTTTATATTGATCTCTTATTATATTGGTATTCTTACTATTAAATTTAACACGTATTTGGTTTGTAATTAAATTAATAGCGTAGAAACTAACTTTCAGTAATTATAAATAAGCAACAAATTGAAATTTCGTATTAATCTTAATATATATAAATCACGTGTCACATTGTTTGTCCGCGGTTGACACCTAAACTATTTAACTGATTTTAAATTTATGTTGCACACCACGTGCAGTTTAATCCAACTTGAAAGATAAGATAGCTTATATCTTAATTTATGGTTGCAAATTTGATGCAAAATGTTTGCTACAAAACGATTGTGACAGTTGGCGATATATGGCGCTGTTTAATAGTATTAACTTTTCGTTGATTAGGAGAAATAGGACAATAAAAAGTAATGGCTTAAAATTAATTAGTTTTCGCAATTTAATTTTATAATAATCATTATCTATTGTTAAAAACAATATTTTCATAACGTCGTTATTTTATACCAGGCCATTTAATAAAAAAAAGTAATGAATAAAATGGCTTCCTAACGCGTGTAAAATTTTAAACTGTATGATTTTTACTGAGCAAAATTTAATAAAAGAAAGGAAATATTTTGATGACATATTCAACGGCGGATATGATTGAAGGTGCTGTAAATATTTGTTATTTATTATTTCATACGATAGTTGTTTCCTTACGCTTGCGATGAATAAAATCAACTTTCGTTATTTGTTTTTTTATAACCATGCAACTAAAACATCAAATTTATGTTTTTGTGGTAGTGCACCATATCCATACAAATTATAACATTTTTATTAGAAAGCTTAAAATTAAATCAACAATTTTTTTTTTAAACTACTCTTGTAAAAAAATTTTGCACGATATCAATAGAACGAACTTCATAATTAATTGTCTTCGGGCTGTCCACTTTAAATACCGTTTAGTGAGAGGAAATTTACTTAATATATGTTTTAAACGTTTTGGAGATAACGCGCGCCTACATAAACAATTTTTAAGCTTAAATGTCTTCTGCATGGCCTCAGCATTAACAAATAGAAATGAAGCACTAAATTTGCAGTTAATTTGTACTAACTCTGGTATTGGTCTTCTACAATACAAAAACAGTCTTGTAGCAGGCATAACACCTCAAAATTTTGCCTGTATAAATTAAAAAAGACACTTACTTAAAAAATGTAATAGCATAAAACACCTTATTAGTACATATCCGTGTGAAAAGTAAGTAAACAAAATAAGTCCTCAATACAAGTATGTCAAATAAAAAAAATAAAGATATAAGCTTTCTTATTACGTTCACATTTTGAATGGCTGTGTTTTTTATTTTGATAACTGATTCGTACATCCTAAAGTTAAAGCATGCTTAATAATGATTATTTTTTACTTAATAAGACTAAATTTTCTTAACCTTCACAAATTTTCTTTTTTATATTCTTATAGGATTAATAATTAATTAATTGAACCAAATAACGCATTGATACTTTTCATGCCATTGGATAATATTACTCTAACCAGTCAGAAGACAACGATAATAGCGCAGGATTGGAACGAACGACCTCTATATAAAGAGGTTTCCGTTTTCTAGATCTTTTGATAGTCTTTAAATTTCTATATCTTCAAAAATATCTTTAATAAGTAGGTTTTAAATATATTAAAGTAATTTTAAGTATTTTAAAATACCTAATTACTTTAAGTGGAAGTTTTTCTTTTCCAGATCGCCGAAGTGGAAGTGTACTTGTTGACACTTAAACGGCATCTTTTAATAATTTTATTTCGTGTTAAGACTTTTTTACATTATGGTTAAAATAGAAAAAGTGAATCTGAACTATTTTAAATATTAATAAGGAAAGTTATTCAGATGCCATAAATAGCTACGTATGGAACACAAACTATAAAATGTGAATCTTTGATTTATGTTTGTGAATTTGGCAATGCGACTTTCTTTATTTGACAAGTAGAAATAGTGGTCAGAACATTTCTAACAAGTTATCTAACAACTATTATCATCATAAAAACAGAATAATTATTCATATTTTAGATACATAACATTGAATTCGTGATATATATGATTATATTTATTGGTATATATATATATATATATATATATATATAGACTATGGTCAGAAATATTATAATAGTTTGATTCTAGACAAATATGTATTATAACGCGAAATAACTCATATCTTTAGGTTCAGTAACTGACAACGAGTTGAACATTGTCATTAATTTAAAATAATACTATGCTTTCTGATATATATATGATATATAGATAATAATCATGAAGATTATTACAATACTATTTTTATTTGGATTTACAAAGATTGTTAACTTACAATGCATATAATTAGCGTCATATTTGTGTCATTAATGAAATTGATTACAGGTTAATCTAAAAATACTTGCTTGATATTTTGAACAATAGAAATCAAAATTCAAACTTTTAATCAGAGTTCATGGTAATAAACATCACTGACAGTGACATGAATAGCTTACTCATTTGAATTGAATTGTAATGCACATTGTATGTTTGGAACATAAATATATTAACTATAACTAGTATTTAGGTAATAATCAAGAACCATATTTAAAATTTAAAGACAACTGTATTTAACTAATTATATATAGTACTAAAACTTCCAGGTCTCATAACAATGTAAATAATTAAAAAAAACCGGCATTAAAATTAAGGAAATTTAATAGACAAATGTCAAAACTGAAAAAAAATCTGACGGTTATTTGAAACACGTTGAGATAACACATTACCAGTCCGCCCGTGATCATGGATGTCAGAAAGAGTCATAAATGTCGGGAATAAAATATATAAAACTCACACCCTGCCACGCGTTGCTGTGGCTAGGTTCTTAGCTGATCTCTACTTGGAAAAAGAGCTATTTATAATAAATTTCAAGTGAATCGGCCATATAGCTTATTCATATAGATATCGTGATCAGTAAGTTCAAAAATGGGATCTCCTATATGCGCAAAAATTTGGTAAACAAGTGAATTTTTTGAAAGTTATGCTTCGACATTTTTGTTATTTTTAACGCCAGCTAATAAATTACCCGGTGACGTAAGTGCCGTCCCTGCTTGTCGCTTAACTTTAACTACTAATAACATCTGACATGTTTATTATAATAATGTGCAGCAAAATTTCAGTCTTGTCCTACACAAAATAAACAATGTAATGCTCAAATTAAGAAGAATGAATAAACATTTAAGCTAATAAAATTATTTATTTGTTTCTTAATACATATTTTTAGTTAGAAACAATTTAAGACGCAAGATATTTTTGCATGCGACGAATGCAGAAATGTAGAATGCAGGAAATTAACGTAAAATGATGCTCGGGCTCATTGGTTATTAGTAAAAATATTTATATTTTTAACGTAGCACATAACATATAACTTACGTAATAGCGATTACGTCTGCTAACTACAGACCTCGAATGAAACGTCCCATAAATCAAGTAATACGTCAATCTTATAGAAAAATATAGTTTGTACAAAGATAATATGTGGAAAAATTATCGAAATAAGAAAAAAATCATAAGCACCTTATTAATTAAAGAGCTGTCGTGTACAGATTATTAACATTATATTCAGCAAAATCATACATAACTTTTAAGTTAACTAAATATTTAATTTTTAATAATATCTTTACGCACCAAAAAATACTAATTAGTGCACCTCGCAGGACTCGAAGCTCGTAAATCTTAATTGAAAATAATGTTTCATAACAAAATGATTCTTCGCATTGAACATAAAATTGACGGCATAATAATTACTAATTTACACGATACGTGTTAATCGGTTTCGTGCTGAAACAAAATAACCAAAAGCCTTAAATATTTGTCATTATCACTCAGTTCATAATTTTTTCATTTATTACAGTAATATTTATTTACACATAGTAATACGTGTCGCACTAAGAATTTGATCCACTTTCCACGTAAGTTAAAAAACAAAATGTATTTTATTTTGTATGTTTGGGTAAAAACTGAAATTGAACGTTTTCTATAGTACGTCATTTAGGAGAGACATTAATTAATTATTCACAAGGGTGGTCATGTCTTATCAGTAAACTAAATTTATGTAAAACTATGAAGTTAAAAATACAAAGTTACTTAACAAATATGATAACAAGCGTTAACGAGAAGTATATTTTTATACCTAGAAAAATATGTAAAATTATTTTTATTAATGAAAATATCTGAAATCTAGAATATTCGAATGCCGTGAAACAACTTTGAGTTATCTTTGTTTTCTGTGTTTCTTTCTTGGTTTGGACAATTTGGGCTGATCACACAACACACACATCTAAAAAATAATGATCCATGGATTGGATGAGCATGTAAAAACTCGGTCCACCCCCCAACCTGGACCAACATGGTAGGATACAATCTAAAAACGCTCTAAAAGAGACGCGTGCATTAGGGGAGGCCTATGACCAGCAGTTGATTTACACAAGCTGTTGATGATGATGCTGACCACGCAGCTATCAGTATATGTGGTCCGTTGGGACCAGATATCTTTATCATCATCATCATCATCATCAGCCTTTGATAGTCCACTGCTGAATTAGGCTACGGAGGTAGTCGCAAACGCCTATACCACTCGGTTACGGAGGCAGTCATCTGATAACTTATTCAAGTATAATAAATAAAGCATTCGCTTAAAACCTAATATAGCTGTATGGAAAATTTTTCAATATAAAATTATGGGCGATTGCTTGTCAATAATTTATGGGTTCGTTACATCGAGTTTTTATTTTTTATTTGTATTATATTTTTACTACAGAGCTTTGCCCTACTTAAATTCAATATTGCACATTCGCAAACACACTGCTGAATACAAATTTATATGAACTGCACAGCCAAAAAAACGCCATTATTATCTATTATCTCGATATTAGACCAGTATTAGGGCCATATGTTTTAGCGCTATTAGAATTTAAATATTTGAACATTTTTTATATTAAATCCGAATCCTATTTCACTCTGATGTTTTTTTCCATATTTAATATATAAGCGCACAGACCAGAATACTATTCCTTGACGAATAATCTATAAGGATATCTTTATAAAACCCAAAAAAGTAATTAAAATAGTCTGTATCGAGGCAAATTAAGGTAAAGGTTTGCCGTAAACGTGGCAACAAAATACTTATTTATAAACGTCTCGTAAGTTCAATATTTAATTATCAAGCTTTTGGCACAAATGGGCACCGCGGAGGTACAAAAAAAGATAAACCCTGCAAGGTCATATAGCTTTGTTATACCTGTTCTCTTCTCGGGTAGAGCAATACGGGTCGATATTATAAAGAATATCACAAGCATTGATCATTGTTACTACTCATCTTATAAGTAATAATGATCAATGCTTCGCATGGTCACGTTAAAAGATAGTCCCGGTTGTAAAGACTTGTATAATTGGTAGGTTACTATCAAAACAATATATCGATAGTTATTTCACCTCATTGGTTATCATGACAAACACACGTAAAATTTTAATAATTTCAGTAGTTACTCTTATTGTCGATTATATTTTGTATTGTCGGCAAATAATCGAGAAATTAAAGAGTCTAATATTTTAAAGACTAAGTATTGCAGTTTCTGTGTAATGATACGTAATGTAAATAAACGACCTTAAGAGTAAATTAAAAAACGCTGCTGAAGACTTAAGAGATGTACTAAAATAATAGTCTATAATTCTTGTTATATTTATCATTCTGATACATCTTGATTTTAAATATAATTAGCGTTACAAGATTTTTGAATTTAATTTCCTTCACGCATCTTCATTTAAAAGTAATCTCTTTTCTTTTTTGTACTCCTGAAAATGTTACTGATTCTCCAAAAGAAGATTGTCACTCTCGTTAGTTGTAGTCGAGATTTCTTGGTCTTCGTTTGCACCTAAAATGGATTCCAACTTTTGAAATGATGAATTCATCATTGAAGATGTCGTCGGCTGGACTTCATCCTAAATTCGAGTTCAGTACATTTTCGGTGTAGCCCACACTACACAAGATACACTATCATCGTAAGTGGAGTTAGAGAGTTACTCTAGATTGTCTGGTTCTGCTGACCGACATTAAGTTACACATATGACACAAACGTATTGACACAAACAGCAGCAGAAAATATTACGCGCTTACATTAACGAAAAAGTACGTAAAACAAACAAATGTGACAAGTGCGTGGCTCGCTGGCTGAACCCTCCCACGCGCGCTCGACCGTCCAGCGACTCGCACGCGCCTCGCGCCACGCATGCGTAACTCTCAGCCGTCGGTTGTAAACTTCCGTTTAAATCTTCAATTTGCGGAAACAGAAGCATAAACGGATGTTGAAAAGCGCGTGGAACTTCCGCACTTGCGGAAACAGAAACAGAGATCCGTTGCATCACTAAAATACAATCCTAAGCTAAAACTTAAATTTATAGCATGCTTATTTATATCTACATCTTAGGAGATATAATGATTAATATTATTCACAACAGGGCGGCGCACGAGTTGAGACGCGACTCTAGTCTCTCTAGTCGCAGTCGTCAAAAGTCATATTTATTTCTTAACAAAAACATTGAAAAAAATATACATAAACAGAAGGATATAATTAGCGATACCATAAAGCACCATTTATAAATTGATTAGCTATCTAAAAAGGCGGCTATTCTCAGAAATTAATTTCAAAGCTTTAGCATCGACGAAATATTCCTGGAAAATCCGATAACATTCAACATTTTAAGTATATTCTTTATAATAAAATACATGCTTATCCTCTATTTTTATAAACTACAGTAGAAAATAGTATTTAATACATTATGTTTTTAATACGAAAAACCTTGTTAACTTATCAAATTATTATCAAGTGATCGTTAAGATAAACATTGTGATAATACAAGCGAGTAAAAACCTATTTTAATCAGAACATAGCGTATGCTTATAAAATTTATTTTGTTTAATACGAAAATAAAATTAGATAATATATAACATTTATGAAGAAAATCAGAGTTGCGAAAATTTATTGTTTTTGTTTGGGTTCGTATAAACTTTAGTTTTAAAATAATGAAAGGCAAATACATTTTTCATTTATAAGCTTTTTAATTATTTTCCTTTTCCCTATTAACTCTGAGGTCAACTTGAGATATAGTAATTAAAACTAATAATAAAAAAAAAAATCTTTCCTAGCATCATTATCATCAGCCGGTGTTAGTCCACTGCTGCACATAGCCCTTCTCTAATGCACGGCACCTCTATTACCGTTTTGGACTGTTTCATAAAGAGGTGAATTGCGTCATTGGATCAGTTTCATTACATTTTAAGTCATAATCATTACAGTGTTAAGGTAATATTGACAATGCGAAGTACTTTGTACATATCCATCTGACGCATGGGTGATGTGACGATAAGGTAGTTTACCTACTACTTACTAATCTCGTTGCTTCATCTAGTCTTATTATCCAAGCCAACAACATTAACGCAACTGCAGCCCATCAGTTAAAAGAATCCTGAATCTGTAGATATTTGTATATTTTATTGCTATCTAATTTTGCCTAAGTTTAAATAATGCACTAAAATAAAAACCTAAATTGCAAATCTTTAGACATCAATTTACTATAAGAATTTTTGTATTTTCATACATACAAATACTATTGCATGTTATACCAGAAAATAAAGTATAAATAATTTGTTAGAACTTGTCGTGTGATCAAAACTTGAATAGACAACGCGATTAACTCTCAAGTCTAGCAAAGTAAATTTACACATTATTTTTATAATATTCGTACTGTTGCAGTCAACAGTGTGTATTTAATAGGGTTTATAAAATAATGTTTATAACTTAAAACGGCAGAAAGATAATATAACCTCTCCTCTCATAGCTATTCCTTCCAGTTACACGAACAATGGCTGCTTAGTGCAACTCACTAATGCGGTGGAAGGAATTTATAACTTTTGCTTAACTAAAATTCAGAAAAAAAACATAAACCTCGCCTGAGTCAAGAAGCTTTTGAATCTATTTTAACAAAGCGACAATTTCCCCAAAACGTAAAGCTTTTCTACGCCGCCCTTAAGCTTTAATAATCACGCGATGTTCCACCATTGTTACGCTTACGTAAAAAAGGGTCCATCCTGAAAAAATCTAAATATTTTTTTTATTTGTGTCAAGGTTTGTTTTTGGTATATTGTTATTTTACACAGTAACACCTTAAAATAATTATAGCTTTTATAATTATAAATATTCGAAACCTGTGGAATAAATCCTCCCCTATAATTTCACAACCAATTCTATTGTAATGCATGGCTTAGGAATTTTCAATCTTTCCCTCTTACTTGATAAATTATTCCACTTATCACTTCGAGGGAATTTCAGGTTTCATAAAGTGCATTTCTGATTTAGCCTGTCACATACACTTTTTTATAGTACAATTATATACTTAATACAGTTTATTATGCCTAATCTCTATTACATTTACACAATTATATGTGTATTACTATAAAGTTCATATCTTGAAACTTTATATAAGATTATTTAAAAACAACTTCATTTATTTTTGTAAGGGAAAACCACAATTAAATTAGTAAACCACTATCAAAGTAATTATTAGTGGTTTGAATCGTTACACGAAACACCGCGTAGGAATTATGTTGTTTGAAAGTTATAGGTGAAGTTATTCTCTAATGGTGCGTAAAAAAATTATGTTCATAACATCTATCTTTTACATTTACAATAACAAAGTTACATTTAATAACATACATTAAAGTTCGCTCCAAATTGAGTTCTTCGTTTTCTTAAATTCGCTAAATAGATTTCAAAAATAAAACATAATTTTCTAAAAAAATACATTTAATATACAGATAGAGCCGCTTTGCTCTTTACTTTTTAACGATAGCTTCGGGAGTCGTTATTCTATATATTGAAAACTACAGCTTATTAACTTAATTTTTTAGCGTAAGCATAAAGTTTTGTTATTTTTTTGCCTTTATTTTATTTTTTTTTACTATAAAGATTTTTTGTTTATCAATTTTACTTAATAAAGTATTCTAATTTGGTTATGAATATATATTACTTGTTGAGTAATATGATGAGTGTTTTTTCATGATTCGGTATTCGGCCGAATAATACGTACAATTCGGTAAAGTACAGTGGTACCACAATTAAGTGGCTCAATAGGCCAAATACAGAATGGTAGCAAAATATTCGTGGCATCTTTTTTTAAAAAGGGTAAGTGTTCCTAGGAGCATGGCAGTGTAATAAAAACTCTAACAACATTTTTAATTATAATTAAGGTACATATGCCAAACAAAGAGCTGCTTATAAAATTTACTTTTCATGTTAACTTTACTTATATGTATTCATTTTATTTCGTTATACGCTTTATAAACTAAAACGTTTACTTTGAAACGCCACAATTTACATAAATTTATTATTCTAAGACTTTAAACGTTACTTCGAATTATGATAATCATTAAAACAATTAGTTACTGATGTATCCCGATTTTATTGATAACAGTCAGATTTATAATTTTCTTTTTAATATTTTCTAATCTTACAATATTTATACAATCTCATTATTTTCTGATCGTTGATATTAAATTAAGATTTAAGTTAATCCAGCCACCGAACATTTTTTTTAAATTGTACTTCTGCTATTTTATTGTGTCATAAATATATGTAACTTACTATTAAAGTGAATCTTACTGGATTCTTAGAGCTTTAAAATAAAATATTTACAGAGAAAATGAAATTGTAATACCATGTCATGCATCGGGTTAGGACAAATTGAACAAGCGCTGTATTGAAACGAAAGCCGATTTCTTTCTTCGATCGCTTTTTCAAATATAACCAATACGGGAAGATAAATTCCATTTTTAAATTAACATTCTCTTTATCTTAATAAGGCTTTATTGTAGCACCGTTTTCCTAATAAATGGCAACATAAAATTAAATAAATAAGTAGAAATAATACATCTTTCGAGGTAAACATTATAATCCGAACACGTAAAAAAATGTAATGGGCCGAAAATTAAGGTAATTAAAGCAATAAAGAATAGGTCTATGTATTAATTATTACATTAATTGTAGATTATGATTGCTTGTTATGTATTGATTTTAATGGCCTTAAAGGATCGCAATAATAAATTTGCGATTATATCCTTACAATTCCACCCAAATGCACTCTACTACTATATATATATATAGTACAACATAGCTTAATTTTATTTCCAAAAATTTTGACACTACTCTTCGTAATTTTTACATAAGTCGATTTCTTCTCTGTATATATAGGAAAAATTGAGCGAATAAAACTTAAAAATTAAATTGTTATTTAATATAATTTATTGCATTTTATTATCAAAGACGTATTCTTCCTCTTCAAAAAATAAAGTAATCATATTATATATCTAAATAGATTATCCAATAGATTAGCATATAAATGGGATATTATAATTATTACCTATTGTTCTTACACATTGCGGCCCGTAAAATGAAAGATCAAAGTCTTGATCGTGTTATGATATTGCTTAATTAATAAAATTATAATAAACTCTTGTCGATGATAGACTTAGTTACTTCATCAGCCTATGTTAGTCCACTGCTGGCCTCCCCTAATACAACCCTATCCGTTAGGGGGTTTTTTGACCGTATCCCACCACGCTGGTCCATCGCAGGTTGGTGACCGACTTTATACATGCCCATCCGACGCATGGATAATCTTAATTTTCATACGATGGGGTGATCGGCCCAAATTGCCCTAACCAACTAGGAAACAACAATCAAAAATTGTTGAGTCCCCGCAGGATTCGAACCCACGACCTCCGATTACTAAAGCACACGCCCATAGCACTAGGCTACGGAGCCAGTCAGATTTAGTTATTCATAGATCTTTTCTATTTATGCAATTATGCACTGTGAGAACCTATTTTCGATCATATGAACATCGTAAGCCTTTTCCTATTCCTAGTCATGAAACTATCTTTTATAGCCATCTTTACGACATCGGCGGCGTCCTACATTTTTTCACTGAATATTTTTAACGACTCGTAAGTTGCTGGTATTAAGGGTCGTATCGCCTATTTTCTTAATCGTATACGAGCTGGCAATTTAACAGAGAAACGGCTCAAATTTTATCCCTGTATTTGAATATATGGTTTATACTCTCGTATAATCTCGTATAACCTCTAGTTGTTTTTTGTGATGTCGTCACTTGCTTTGAGTGCAATAATTTAATGAAATTGTTAAACCTGATGTAATTCGACAGGATCATCATGAAGTTCTACAAACGTTAAATATGTATTTCTTTAAACTAAATAATGTATAAAACATGTAAAACAAGATAATCTGTTTAAATAAGTAATAAATATCAACCTTAAAAAGTATTACACATATAAAAGGCGGCGCGAGAGATCGCTGTCAGTGTCGTGCAGAGAGCACGTTGTTACTTGCTTGTGTTAATTGGTCATACGCAGTTTCAAGTCGGTCAAATTTTGTTACTTTCACGTGTTGTAAGTAGTATATAAACATTATTTTAATTTCTATGACAAACTGTAGAAAGAATACATCATCTGAATAAGTATCACTCAAGAGTAAGGCTATAAAGATATTTTACTTGTAAGTACAGCACAAAATTTTATGTGTCTGTTGATAATGAATTCGGTTCAAAATTAATTTGGTCAAATATTGCGAAATCAAACTTTCAACCACAAAAGAATGAGTTTGAGTTTGAGCATTAACTTAAACTTACATTAAATTCAGGACCTGATGAGATTGCTAATAAGTACTTTTTACATTAAAGTATAACGTGCAATTATTTTACATTAAAATTATTATTATTTCAATAAGTGGGTATTCGCCTAAATGGAAGGATTCTTTTATTGGGTATTGCCCGCCAAGTAGTCATAAAGAGTTTATGACTACTTGGCGGGGTTTCTTCAGACTAGTAGTGGTTCAGACTAGTAGTGGTTAAGTAAGGTTATTTGCAAATTTTAATGAAGTAAATATTTTTCCACGATTAAGATTTACTTAAGGCTCGTTATTGTTTGCGGATTTTACCTTAACATAAAATTTTTGATTGTAATTCAGATCTAGAACTTTTATGGACCCTATAGCAGGAAGTAGCTTAAGGTAAATTTTACTTAGGTTTTTTGATCTCATAGAACTACAAAATTTTTTTGCAAGCTTAATCTTTAATTTACATTAACAACCAACGTTACCCCCAAATGCCTTATAAGATTATGATAATATAGTTTAGCAGCATATTAAAAATCAAAACATAGCTGCAAGGTAGTTTCAATCAAGTAAAAATAACAAATGCTCTCATTATATACAAAAAAACACGGAATAAAAGCAGGAACAGCGATGGTACATGTTACTGAAATTGCTTAATTTTTTATTATTTTGTTAAAATAAAATCTGTCTGTGTGAAACTTAGCTAAAATATGGTTTTAACTAAATTATTACTATAAGTCTTATAGCTTTATTACATAAAACGACTAGACAAGATTGTGGTTAAGATGGCGTTAACACAAAATTAGGTCCTGCCCATAACAACATCTTTGGTCTAGAATAGAACTATTAAGAATGTAAAGCTGTAAAACATGCCATGACTTCAGTGCATACATATAATATTTTGGTGTTTATACATATTTACCACACTGTACAATTTTGTCGAAAAGAAAAATTTTTACGAAATAACTTTCAGAGCCTGGTGCTTCTGTATTTCTGGTTAATTTTAACGCAAACCACGTAAAACGATTTGCAATATCTTAGTATCGCTACTAAAACAATTATCCACAAATCTGAAATCCTTTTGCCTCATATATGTACACATGTGTCTTCTATGCAATTTTCTCTATACTAACAATTTATTTAAACTCATATAATTTTATTTTATTTAGTTATTGCTTAGCTCGCTAACTTTTTTAACGGTTATGAGAGTATTGAGATGCGAAAAAAGAAATATTTTTTTATGAGTGAATGAAATATGCAAGTAGGTCGATTGGCCGTTTTCAAGTTTCTTAAATTTTTGTCTTTAAACTAAAGCTACTTATGTAAGAAGATATTTGCCAATGAATTGAACATTCCCTCGTAATCCCTCTCTATTAAGCTAGATACTGATATTACATTCTTATCTACGATATTGCACATTTTATGTGGCAGTTTGGTTTGGTATGTTTACTTGAAACTTTAAGCACACACTTTTATTAATAAAATATTGAGAAAAGCTCGATGTCACTGGTCTTGTTGATGACTATAGAAATAATATTATCATAATAAATATTTGTATTTCGTGGCTAGTCATAAATCAATTTCACATAGAGGTGTAGATATCGGTGTATAAAGCGGTAGATGAGCTTGCATTACATGTCGGTGGTTTTACTATTAGATAATTAATATTGTAATAAATTATGTTGCGAGCATAGCATGATATTCGAGAAACTACTGTACATACGTCGCATAGCTTCATTTTAGCATAAGTCTTTTTAATACAATCCCGCTAACTTGACTTGACTTTGTTGTTTGCTTTTGTTCATATTATTTAACATTAATCATACTTGTATCGTATTTTTAATACATGATAGTATGCATACATAAACGGAAAGTGGCGGCACTACATATTTATATCAAAGAAATATGTAATTAATAATTTATTTTCCCTACCTTTGTTATATTTGTTTTTTCTATTTTAGTCAAATTTGGCAGTTTTATGGCCACTCTGACTGAAAAGATAAAATGAACCGCGCGGTATTATTGGCACGAATGGAAACGTTACAACGAAAAACAAGACAGTTTTTTTATGATTTATGTAGTGGTAAGCAAAGCTGCTCTTAAACTTGCATAGGTTCGATTTTCAATAAAGGCGAAATATTGTGTATTATACTTTTGTTATATGTTATGGAAATTTGGATCAGAGGGTATATGTTACATAAATGTATGTTATGTATTTCATACATTTAAATTTTCATAGCAAAATATGTGTACTTTAATTTGTAATCGTTTCATTACATTCAAGGCTTTTTTTCGTAATGGATACTTTAAATATCCGTGTTATAACGACATTTGACTTTCGTTGCGGCATTATACCAGCACAAATAGAATACGTAATTCGTAGAAACGTTTACGTAGAGTATCTATACAAACGTTAACTTTGTATATTATAACCCGTTAACGGGTAGCCCGGATGCATTGTAAAAATATTTATTTACAACCAGTTTTGTCGGCGATCTCGTATATATAAAAATATGTATAATATATAAATAAAAAAAACTTTTAGATATACTTTTGAAACGGCCTCCGTAGCGTAGTCGTAAGGGCGTGGGATTTAGAAACCGCAAATCGTAGGTTCAAATCCTGCGGGGACTCAACAAATATTTAATGTTGTTCGGTAGTTGGCTAGGACAATTTGGGCCGATCACCCAATTGTCTAAAAAGTATGATGATCCATACGTCGGATGGGCGTGTAAAAAGTCGGTGCACCCACCAACCAGCTTTGGACCAGCGTGGTGGGATACGGTCCAAAAATCCCCTGTGAAGAAGGCAGCGCATTAGTTACAAACAGACACTTAAATTTTATTTATTTGTATAGTAAAGAATTAGTTGTAATAGGTTATCTTTCGTCATCAAATCATAATCATCATCATAAACATTTTTAGCAGTCCACTGCTCGACATAATCATTTTTTAATGAATAACAAGACGAGCTGATCTTGATTGCGTCCATTAAAAAGAGTAACTCATAATTTCCAGGCTAAGCAGGTGGATTGGCAATTGGCTAAATGCACTTGTATTGCGGATCTGTTTTACTCTCACTGTAAGGAAGATCCGCCGTCTAGTGGGCGGTGGGGTCGTCACATCCCTACACCATCAAGACCCGTTCTTTCTTTAACAATGATGTATTATAGACCATTGATTTTTAAACTTTTGATACACAATCTTACGCCAAGCTAGCAGCAGCTTTGATGATAGTTTGATATATTTTTAAAGATTACCGTCTTGTTGCTTTTAAGATCTTTTTTAACCTTAGAAAAAGTCATGATCACAGATTAGACGTCGGTTTGATCCACTACATCTTTTCATACAATGACATGAATGACTACTGTTAAACCGAAATATGGGAGATGATTGCATATCTACAGCCAGTTATCAATAATTATTTAAAAAAAATGTATTTTATTAATTAAAACTTTTCCCATTATCTATATACAGCAAACTAGTAAAAATCATTAAATATATTTTATATTATGTATTAAAACATTCTATATTTGCATCTTTATTTATTTAAATAACAAATTTACTTTAATGGACCGTTAGTGTATGCAATATCAGTTCCTTTTTCAAATTGATCGATGAAACCCATTTTTAACGAGTGTTTTGAGCTTTCACGCACTAATTACGTTCATGTTTTAATATTGTTAACGAAGTCGTTTTTAATAAATAGGCCGATTACAGATATAAATTATAGTGACAGTTTAAGTAAAAAAACGAGTGTTAAATTTTAAATTAAAATTGACCAACCCAGATTCATGAGAAATCATATGTTTATTTATAAATTTTTCACTTTTTTTGAGTTAATCCCCAAAAATGTGAATCTTAATAGTTTTATTATATTACTTTCTATGATTTTTATATGCGTCTTATACCGATACTTTTTATTAAATTTAATTTTGTTATAGAGATTTCTTTAAGTAACCACGGAAAACGTTTTTGTTTTCGATCGTATTCCATCACCCGAATTCTTAATACTGCGTTATCACATCGGCAAACATTCTTTGAAAGCACATTCTGATTGATGTAATTTACGCGTATTGTCTAACTCAGTGCTGACAAAAGTGGCTAAAATATATATTATTTGCTTTCTAAACGCTATATATACTTAATTGTGAAAGCCTACAGTTATAATTCTAAACTGGAGACAATTTTTCACATACCTCAATTAGTTTCGTCTGGAAGTTTGTGTGAAAGTATTTATAAATAAGAATATAAAAAGCTTTTGTTACTAGAAATTTTTAAGCAGTTTTAGTAGTTTAAATACAGTAGGCTTAACTCAAATTTTTCTACCGTTTATTGAGTACCGTTGCATTTTTTCTAATTTAGTTTAAATTACTAATGCTGAATGACCTTCTTTTTATGTTTCTAACCTTAAAACTTATGGCTTCAGTATAACGTTCACTTTATTTACTCTTACAACTTATTTTTTAACTTTTGACGCTCATAAATGCTCAGTACAATTTAAATTGAATAAATATTTTTTTACATTGACTTTTGAAAAAAAGGACTGACTTTAATTCGTCGTATTTAAAAAGTGATTATTTAGATACAAATTACGGATCAAGTTCAAAGAGAAAAAGCTTTTAAAGGAGGAAAATGCTATAGCGACAAGTTTATGGAACGTATGATTTAAATTTTTTTAAATAAAATGATTTTACAAAATGCCTTAATTTTAAACTTTATTAGGAATACAAAATATCTTGCCCCAAAAGAAAGCTATTATAGTTATTATAGCGGAAGGAGGGTAGATGAAATGATTTATAACCCTTTTCTGCTTTATATTTTAATAAAAAAGCGTGCTTCGAATTTCTTGAATGTCCTTCAATTAGCGAAATTTTGCTTTCTTCGATAACGGACATAAAAACATTTATTTTTCTGTGAATTTTTATCGTACAAATTTGTGAAAATTTAAATCGTTACATTAAAAAAAAACCTTAATTATTTTTCAGGCTTATCATTTCTGTATTATTGTCTTGAAAGTTTCATGTGATCCGAAAAATTTTCAAGTATATGCTAAAGAAATCTGTTATAAATAAAACGCATTTTTTTATCGTGTGAATTCTACAAAAATGTATCATTAGTAATTACATAAATTCAAATGTCTTTATTCAATATAGAAGCATGAAACAATTTTAAATTAAGCTAATGAAATAATAATTTAACTTGATAGTACATGTAGATGCTATTACGTTGTCGAATTAAGCTGAAAATGCTATAAACATTCCAATTTTATAGTGTTAATTTGGGGTGTCATAAAGCCACCTTGTATTGCATTTATAGTGCAATTTTATTTATTTTGAATTGTAAATAAAAGTGTCGTTTTAATTCGTGACTGCAATATTTTTGTTTTAATTAACGTTAGCATATATTTGAACGCATCTTTTGGATTCATACAACATGCACAAATCTATAGTCTAGCTAAATTAGACCATGAATGTATATAAATCATGTAACCCATGGCAACGAATTTGCGTCATGCATCTAGCGTTGTTATGGATGAATTGTTACCGAGACGTCAACCACTAGGCGTAATAATCTATTAATAAAACTATCATACATATGTACGTCGCAACTTCTTTGCAGTAGGTATGTTTTCTTCCTATCCTCTCCTCTTTCAGAAAAACAGAACCCATTTACTAGAGTGATTTATTATTTGTGTGTTGTATCGTTTCACGGTATTCACAGTTGAACTAATTGTTGAACTATGTCAATAAGATTAATCACAGCTGTACATAACACCTAAGTCTAAATATATGTAATTTTTTACAGAAGACTAACACCAGGCAACGTTAAAGATAAAAAATTTAAGCATTTTAATTATAAATAAACATATATCTTGCTGTAAGAAGAGTGATCATGAACTGAGATCTGGTGTTGTTATTATTTAAAGTTGATGATGTGGATACTGTTTCGTAGGATTTTGCACCATATCAGCTGTAAATTTTTTGTGTGATTTGCTTTTTCACTTATGCCTATTTGTTAGATTCCTTCACGAATCATTAGATTAGCGAATTATGAAAATGTTTCGAGTGACTGGACTTTTTCCAGTTTAATGGTGTTGTATATAAAATAGAGAGCAATAGGTTAACTTTGATTAAATTTAACTTAAACTTAAATTTGTCTTTTTTTCTTGAGCTTATTAATTTCTTTTGCTTAACGGTCACTTTTTTGGTTACTAACGTAACGATAAGCTAAATGGTAACAACGACATATAAAATATTTTCTATTACAGTACAATTAGCGTTATTGATCTAATTACAAGAGATTATTATAATTATGTTTGACCATTTTCGAAAATTTAACAAACAGCTTAATACTGAGTAATGAAATAAAATGATGGAGTGACGACATTCAGAAAGTGGCCCGTGTTGGCTGGTTGAAAATAGCCGAAGATTGGAAGCAGTGGCGCGCATTTGGGGAGGCCTACGTCCAGCAGTGGACTAGCACAGGCTGATGAAGACGATGATGATAATGAAAAAAAGAACATTTGTAATAAATTCATACTGATGCATCAAAATAACTTATAGAAACTCGCTGTGAAGGAGAAGTAAGAAATATTTACATTGTTTAACAATATCACATCATACTGGATTTCTGTCTAATAAGTAAATAATTTGTCAAAAATATGGAGAATTTGACTCAACTGCCTCCGTAGCCTAGTGGTATGGGCGTGTGCTTTAGAAACCGGAGGTCGTGGGTTCGAATCCTGCAGGGGACGCAACAAATTTTCATTGTTGTTTCCTAGTTGGTTAGGGCATTTGGGCCGATCACCCAAGTTGTCTGAAAAGTAAGATGATACTATCAGCGTCGGATGGGCATGTAAAAAGTCGGTCCACCACCAACCCGCATTGGACCAGCGTGGTGGGATAGGTCCAAACCCCTAATGGATAGAGTGTATTAGGGGAGGCCTATGTCCAGCAGTGGACTAACAAAGGCATGTGATGTGATGGAGAATTTCTTTACACAGTTATTGTCTCGTAGTTTTATACTAAAATCTTAACAACTGCCAGCTAAATTCGAGTATAAATTAATGTGATGTTTTATAAAAAGTTATTATTCACGCATAACGAGTAACGGCGGTGTACTATAGACATTTTATTTTTATTATGTTATAAAAAAGGCGCATGTTATAGTAATTGGAATGATTTCATAGTAATTGATTTTATAGTAATTAAAATTTTATAGAAATTTTTATTCAGCAATTATGAGCAGATGCTCGTAGTTACTGAATCAAAAATCGGACTAAAGCGAGTCAACTTATTTTCAATTCATTGTGTATTGTTAATAGTTTGTTTATACTTAGGTGAAGATACCATTTTGCTTTGCAACGTTTTACTGTACAAGAGATCAAAAATAAAAGCCAATCGATTTATCTTTTAAAATACGCCTTTCCCGAAAAAATGCGGTAAAGAATAAAAACGTGTAAGTTTTTTATTAAAAATATCTGTTTTGTATTTATCCGATTTTACTTTTGCTAGTTCTATAAGTTTAATGTATTAATCCATTATACTTCTATATGTAGTAACGTTAATAAAAACACAATATATAACAGCAAAACGTGGCCTCTGACTGTTGGATGGGTCCACAAATTTGCCGTAGCTCAACGGGCTATGGAGGGCACCATGTTTGGAGTTTCTTTGTCGGATAAAATTCGTAACGAATTTATCCGTCAAAGTACTAAGGTCACTGACATAGTGCATAGGATTAGCTCGTTAAAGTGGCAGTGGGCCGGCCATATAGTAAGAAGAACCGATGACCGATGGGCCAATAAGGTTCTGGAGTGGAGGCCGCGTTTGGGAAGACGGAGCGTTGGTCGACCCCCGACCAGGTGGGATGCCGATCTCCGCGCAGTAGCCGGTTCAAGTTGGCAGCAAGTAGCAGGGGATCGGCCGTCTTGGCGTTCATTGAAAAAGGCCTATGTCCAGCAGTGGACGGATAAGAGCTGCTAATGATGATGATGATGATATAAGAGCAATAGTTCATAATCACTAAATTTTAAGGTTTTTTTTTTAAATAGGCGTAAACATTGAAACGATTGAGAACAAGATTTGTGACCCTTTTATATTGCAATTTTATCATAAAGCTTCTTGACAACCTTTAATATTGTTTTTTTTCCTTTCAAATTTCTTACTACATAATTTTGTAAGCGTCCTATCTAAACAAATAAATGAAATTGGAGTGTCTGTTTTTAACATTAAAAGAACCGTTTTTAAATAGGAACATTGTGATATTTAATCGGTACAAAAAACGTAACAACTTTTTAAAATTTTTGTCTGTCAGTCTGTCTATTCGTTCTGGCTTGTCTCTGGTAGATAACTTAAGTACTCATAAGTTGGAGTAACTTAGTTTACCTTTCTGGAAAAAAACTGTTTTTTTAATTAATACAACCATATTATTATATATTATCACGCGGGCGAAGTCGTAGGCAGCAGCTGGTGGTACAACGTCAAACTTAATAGTTGTTTTTCATTTTTCTATTATATTAGATCCCATTATATCTAGATGACAACTAATCATACTGATTTAAGATAAATTTATTGTAAGTGGAATCTCAGCATCATCAAAAATACTAAAAAATTTTAATGGCCTCATTTTTGCTTAATGAATCTGGGTGTAAATACAATTTACAAAGCTGCGTAATTGATAGTATTAATCAAAAGCAAAGGCACCACAGCAAGCTGCGTGTGGCCTTGGTATGCCTTCTCAATAACAAATAAACCTTTTTTTAAGGACAGCACTCGTCAGATAGTGCCACCAGATTCCAGACTTTTAGTCGGGGTACACCGGGGCTGTTCTACAATGGTCTCGGATTCGAATAATACCTTAATTTGAAAACCTCTCTATTGAAAAAGAATTAACAATATTCACATTTATATTTCAGATACAGGTGGTTTAAAAGTTGACCTGTTATAATACCTAAATGAAAATTTTATGTATTATAACAGGTCAACTTTTAAATTCAGAAAGAAATTTAAAACATTAGCCCTGCATAATGCATTTACAAGCGTACTTTCTTAAAAACCGTCTACATAGTTACATTTATTTTATTATAATCATCGTCAAATTATAATTTACCAATACAATACATTTTTAATTATTCTCGTTAAGTCAGACCTATTTGTAGTCTTTGCCAAAGAATCAGAAATTTTCTAAAATAATTCTAAAAGGTTTTTTGGTTGTAACTTAATTAATAACTTTATTAAAGAAAAATACTTTAAACGGTCTTAAAGATAATTATAATATACATTGGTCTTATGACCGTAATAACTTTTATAAATAAGATCTTAACACAAGGATATTTAATCTTTATCGTTACCCTAACATGTTAAAACATGAATGTGATTATGAACAGCGAAAACATATTAAATAACACATTTTAATGTTGCTATGGTAATAAGACTGACATATACAAGGGTATAATAATAAACGACCTGAGTAGGGATTAGCCAAAATTTGTGATTTGTTTAATTAATATACTTTGTAATTATATTACCAGCTTTGCAGTTCCGATGACATTTATACGATCTGTTAATGTTCTTTTTATTGCCTAGACCGATTTTTTAAAATCAAAAAAACATCAATTACATTGAGATTTGAATTAGTTGAATTTATTTAATTTAACAATTAATTAAAAGGTTCAGAGATATTAATATCACATCATAAATTTTCCTGAAAAAGTATAAACTGTCCACTTTTTGTAATTTTTTATTTAGCTTGTTTGCTCTTTGATAATACATAAGGTTTTAACTCTAGCAGGCACAATCTTAGCTGTAAAACAAGAAATTATCTCTTTTGCCATTGATTTACCGTTCGTGACTTATTTCATGATTTTAAACGTGTTTTGTTAAGCGCATTTGATGCTTCACGCTCTGGTAGGCCAATCTTAGTTACTACTTAGGTACTGTCGTTCGGGTGAAGGGCGAAAAATAGCTTAGAACGTAGGCGTCTCCACTGCTGTAGCATATTCTTCGGAATTACAAAAAGGGAAAACAATCACTGGCTGTTATCACGAAGAGTTATTGGATTGATTTAACGCCGTATAATTTACCACAATTATCCCCAATCCAAAAAGCGTTGAGACAACGCCTGAATGCACACCTTACTAGAGCGCAAAATTACGAGTTGGGCTTTGAACTGGTTTCGCGTGCTCCGCATTCATCGGATCTTGTTCTTTGTGGTTAATAGCTCCCGAATTTGGAATGATTGCATTTTTTTGACAAATGTTAACTATCATATAATAAGTATGACTACATGTGAAAAGGTTAAAAAACGTTAAGTATCCGGTATAAACATTTGACCCTTAAAGGAATCTATGTAATGAAATTAATTTAATCCTTTAAAAGGAATACATACCAAACAGGCCTCGTATCTGTGTAAGTCGCTCTCGCTTCGTTACTAATTTGTTTCTTCCTTTAGTAGAGCGATTCTGGCCCAGATAATTTAAAGTTATATAGCCTTAGGCCTTTCTCGATAAGGGCTATCAAGCATAATAATAGTAATTGCATAAAGCTTCTAAAATCTGTATACAATTCCCAAGATTAGCGGAAGCTTATAATACAATTGATTATTTCCGGACAGTTGTAACAACAATGACCAATTCTTTTTATTCTACTGAACACTACTTACTAAATGCAATGTTTTAAATGATAGGTCAATAATAATCCGTACCTTTCATTTTGTATTTTTTCAATTAACTGTTGAATTGTAAACCGAACAATAGCTCGTTACGCGTATCGGTTTTTCATTTGTGAGTTTTTTTAATGTTTCACAATAAGTAATAACTTAAATTAAACCTTGATCACCTGATTATCTGCAAAGTAAGACGGACCATGCGTCGGATGGGCATGTAAAAAGTCGGTCCTGCGCCTAATTTCTCTCCGGTCATGTCGGTTATCCGTCCCATTGCACTATGAGAGTGAAGAAAGAAGGAACTGTGTTTGTGCATACATTTTCATACTATAATATCTCCTACGCAGTTCATTGATCTCTAATTTATTAAACGATCTAAAGATCGACTGCCGTAGTCGGAATCAGGTAGTAGAAACATAGAATATATTTTATAGGAATATTAGAACTTAATTAATTCTTTTGTATACGCGAATACTACACATTATTGAATAAAAGAAGTTTTTACGAATTTTATTGCGTTTATTTTTACATTTTAGTGTGTGACCGCACCTTAAATCACCCAAACCATTACATTTGATCGACCACAAATCCTCGCTAAAGAACACCGATTTCTTCCGAGGCTATCGAAATTAAAAAATATCTAAATTTCAATAGAGAAGATGGTTGGATTTTACCACCTGCTTGGGACCCCATAATTAATTAATTAAAATTAAAACCCAAATATAATACCACTATCGGCTGTAATGATAAAATAAGTTGATTTGGATAGGCCGGAGTAAACATTAAAAATATTTTATAACAAATAAAGAATCAATTAAAGATCTGGAGACCTTGCTTCAGCACTGGCAACAACACGCATGACATCTCAATCTACCCCGTGACTGCGGCCGCTGGAAAGTGTCCGAAACGTCGGGAATAAAAAAATTTAAAAAAGAACGCGATGAAATCCGTAAAAAGTCCTTTTATTCAGTAACATTAGAATATTTAAAATAACTTTCATAGTATTATGAAAATTCGTATTCTATTATTATAAATTTCGTAGTATTTCATATATGATTTCAGTAATTAGAGCAGCAGCATCTGTTTAAATAGAATTCAGGTCTTCTTACTGAGAGCTATAATAGTTCATATTTAGATCATACAGTGTGTTACAAATTGTTTCATTATTAGTGTGATATATGTGTTCGATGTGAAAAATATTTCTACAGTTTATGCCATTTTTTTTTTATTGTACAGTAAACGCGGGATCCGTGTCAGTTCAATTGTTTTAGTTTTTATCCTACAAACGAATTTTTTCTTTTTATTCTTGTGATATATAGCAGTCGACAGTTTAATATAAACAGATAAGTTAAAATTATCAAGCTAAGTTAAAAAGTGCAGAAAAACTTTTAAGAAATATATTTTGAAAGATTTTGTTCTAAACGCATTTCCCTTTTCCGATCGGTTCGGGTTGATTAAGTTGAGTCTAAGCACTTTCTACTTTCAAATTGAGCTTTTATTCAATCTTCTTTCGCAAGACTTATGAGTATATTATGAGTATTTTTTCTCGACAAAATAATTAAGTAAACAAAATTTTTAATATGTCATTTGTTTTTAAACTTGTACTTTTATTATTTTAGAGTAAAGTCATAGTACAAAATCACTTATTTTAAAATTTAAAAAGAAACAAATTTAAAATAAGGCATAAATATGTTTAAAAGGTCTTCGAAGAATTTCGATTCAAACACTTTGGTCCAATTGAATTCTTATTGTCACGCTTTTTAGATTCTAAATTTGAACTTTTATATTTTTGGACTAAAAGATTTCTGTTATTTTTAGTGTGCGTAAGTTCAAATAACTCTGTTATTTTATATTTAAATAGTTAACATCGTACTTGAAAAATCGCAACTTTTTAATTAAAATCATAAGGTAATTATAATAATCTTATTATCATAGCACTGCATCTGGTGTCCCACAAGGCGCTAGTTTACGTTCTGTTTTAATGTACTCTTAAAGTATCTAAAAGATCGTCTAATATAGTCTACCACATGTTTGCTTATTTCAAATTTCTTGTTAAATTTGAATATTTGGGTGAGGTTGGTTGATGCTGTAAAAATAACTAAAACACAATGAAAATAAAATACTTACAGAACCTTTTACTAAGAAGCACATTTTAATCAACCATTCCATTGCTTAAAACAATAACACACTGAGAAAAACTTGTTTCATCGGAGATTAAACTTGGTTAATTGATACCTAAAATAATATTATTATTTTAGTTTTACGCATTTATGTTTAAATTTAGAAGTTTTTTACGAAAATATACTAAAAACCACAACAGCAACTAAAGTGAAAACTTAATTGCAGCTTTAAGCCAGTCCAAGCAAAACAGAGCTCTCTAAAATTTTTTCATATTGTCTTAATCTATTAATGTTTATGCATGGTTAATAATTCTATTCCTATAACTATACAATTTCATAATAAAATCCGTAAATAAAATATATACATTTGTGGGGATATTTGTTTTGAATAATGTTCATAAACTAATTTAATTTCTTATTAACAATTAAACATAAGTAAAAACTGGCGGCGTAGGGATACGTCGACCCCATCGCCCATTTGACTGCGGAGCTGCCTTACTTTGGGAGTAAGGTAGATCCGCAGTACAGGTGCAATCAGTCATTGCCAATCCGCCTGCTCAGCGTGGCAATTATGAGCAATTCTTTTAATGGACATTAACGAAAGGCAACGGCCCTTAGTTCCCGGTAGGCCCGCTATTTCTGGCCACGGTAGCGGCCATCGTGACGGTGGGACAAGGGATGTTAAGAAAGGTCTCCGAAGAACTCCGGGAATACCGGGCTTCAGATCGCTACCAAAAACTTGACCTGGCTACGTATAACGGACGAACGCTGAGACTTAGCGAACACCTGGCCGAGCTGGAGGTGGAACTGGGTAAGACTCGATGGCATGTTCTAGGGCTGTGCGAAGTCAGAAGATAGGAGAGGACACCGTAACCTTGCCATCGGGTCACCTTTTTACTTTCGAGAGGACGACCATCCGTCACTAGGCGGCGTGGGATTCCTCGTCAACAAATCCTTGCTAACATAATCGCAGTCTCGAGTGTATCGACTATGGTGACATACCTTGTACTTAGGCTCACTAAGAGGTATACCCTCAAAGTGATAGAAGTGATTCAGCACACACTGACGAAGAAGTGGAGCCACATCGAGGATGTCTATAATGTTATTATGGGGATTTCAGGGTGTACGAACTGGCATCGAATCGTGTTTGAGCCCTCACGGTGTCGGTAGTTGAAATCGCAGGGGACAAATGCTAGTCAATTTCCTGGAAAATTATATATTTTCTTAATGAACTCATACTTTAAGAAGAAGCCCACAGGAAATGGACATGGCAAAGTCCCGATACTGTGACAAGGAACGAGATAGATTTCATCATGACGGACCGGAAACACATATTCAGGGATGTCTGTGATCTATAGGTTTAAAACCGGTAGCGATCACCGATTGTTGAGAGGCGCCGTGAATATGGGTTTCCAGCGAGAGCGGGCCCGCCTGATGAAGTCTACCCTCCGACCTAACTTCCGACATAACTTAATGGGCTCTGAAAAATTCCAAGTGGAATTAAAAAACCGATTCGATGCCTTTAACACATCGGAAACCACAATGGCAGTTGACGAGGCACTCGATGCCGTAGTGAACTTCATACGTGACGTGGGTAAAGGGTTTTGCAGGAGTAAGCGTACTGGCAGGAAATCCAAACTCTCCGATGAGACGCTTGGTCTTAAAGAGGAACGTCGAAACTATGAGGACACTTCGACAGATGTGAAACTTATTTCAAAACGGATCCGCAAACTGATACGCCGAGGCCTTCGCTGCTCAAATACGCAACGGATAACTAAATTGTTTGAGCAAAATAGAGGTCGAAGGTTTTGTGGAAAAGCTCGGAGAAGCCATCTGTCAAAGCTTAAGAACTGTTCTGGTTTATTGTTTCTTCTAAGTCTGAGATCTTATCTGAGATTGAGGATTTCTATGGCAAATTGTACTCGTCACAGGCTCCTCAACCTGATTACCGGAGTAACGATCCACGTGCCAGTCTGACTCGGCATCTCTCCGGTGAATTTCTTACAGTCAGCATTGGTGAGGTTAGTCTGCCTCTTAAGCAGCTCAAGGGGGGAAGAGCTCCTGGAAAGGATGGAGTTACTACCGAGCTCCTTAAAGCAGAGGGTAACCCCGTTTTAGGTGAGTTGCGGAAGTTATTCGACTTCGTTCTTCAACAGGGTAATTTTCCCAAGGTGTGGCTTGAAAGTGAGGTCGTTCAGTTTTTTAATAAGGGTGACAATAATTGACCTGCTTAAAAATTACCGACTGATCTAACTTTTAAGCCACATATAAAAGCTTTTCTCGAGAGTCATGACAAATCGCACCACCAACAAGCTTAATGGATTCTAGCCACCAAGATTTAGCACCATAGACCACATCTTCACCTTAAGGCAAGTTGCACAAAAGACCTATGAGTACAATCAGCCACTGTGCCTTGCCTTTGTGGACTATGAGAAAGCTTTTAACTCTGTAGAAGCCTGGGCTGTTCTAGAAGCTATCCATCGATCTCAGGTCGATTATCGATACGTCGAAGTGTTAAAAGGTTTATATAGCGCTGCGTTTATGTCTGTTCTGATTCCGGGGGGTCAAACGTGACTAATCCCATTGCATCGAGAAGTGAGACAGGGGGATGTAATATCCCCAAAACTGTTTACTAATGCATTGGAAGACGTCTTTAAGACCCTAGACTGGACTGGAAGTGGCATAAACATTAACGGCGAGTACCTTTCACACCTCCGTTTCGCTGACGATATCGTCATATTGGCCGAGTTGTTGGAGTGCTTGCAGGAAATGTTGCACGGCTTAAATGAATCGTCGCGACGTATCGGACAAGACGAAAGTCATGTTCAACGAATACGTTCTCCTGAGTCCGGTCAATGTCGATGATGTTACTCTAGAAGTTGTCAATGAATATGTCTACCTCGGTACATATTGCAGTTGGGAAGACACAGCTTCGAGAGGGAAGCCGATAGAAGGATTCAGTTGAGCTGGGCGGCATTCAGGAAGCGAAAGCACATTCTCAAGTCGCCGATACCACAGGTTTAAAGACAAAAGTCTTTAACCAATGCGTACTCCCGTGATGAGCTACAGGGGCGAAACGTGGCCACTGACTATCGGACTGGTCCAAAGTTTGCCGTTGCTCAACGTGCTATGGAACGCGCTATGCTTGGAGTCTCTCTATCAGATAAGATTCGTAATGAAGTTATCCGACAGAGAACGAAAAAACCGACATAGCAAAGGATTAGCTCGTTGAAGTGGCCGGTCACGTGGTCCGAAGAACGGATGGCCGATGGGTCCATAAGGTTCTGGAGTGGAGGCCACGTTTAGGGAAACGGAGTGTTGATCGACCCCGACCAGGATGGCGATCTCCGTGCGGTGGATCGACCGTCTTGGCATTCATTTAAAAAGGCCTATGTCCAGCAGTGGACTGATAGAGGCTGATTATGATGATGATGATGATGAAAAATTGGCCGAGACATTACTTTTATAAACCCAATTACAAATCGTACCTCCATGTCAACATGTTTTAACCAGAAAAACAGTTTAAATGTCTTCAGGTGTTAAAATACAAACTTGTTTTATAAACTACTTACGAATTTTTTAAACAATGTATAGCGTTATAGTGATCAAAGTTTAAAGTAAGTAAGTGTTATATTATTGTATAATTTGTATAATCGCTAAATATATATTTATATTGAAACAAGTGAAATTTTAACAAAAACAAGTGTGACTAACTTTTAAGAAGATATATATATATAACCATTATGCGAAATATAGGCTCTCTGTTGTTTTCAATATGTGCTCTCTTAGCTCGCGATTTCTGGCACCGCAATTGAAATCTCACGTATCATTTAAGGTCCATTTCGAGAAGTACAATTATGTAAAACATACTTTAGGACTATCATTAACGGTTTACAATTTTGGTGATGTAATGTTTCTCTTTTCTTAATTAGCTATTAAACTACCTATCACAAGATTTTAAATAACTAATACTTATCATTTCAACAAAGAATGATTAAAATCGGAAGTTCCCAATTTTAATTTTTGTTTCTGTTTCGGCACCGTCCCAAATGGACAAGCCGCTAACTTTTCCGCAATTTTGCTTCCATCCTGAAATGTTGATGGTGGAGCTTGGAGACTTTTCACCACCCCAGGCAGACGAACGAAGCCCATCGGCTCTCGGTGGGCAACTTGGTGGGCACTGGACGCTCGAGCTCCCGGTCTCAATCACTGCTGAGAACGGCCCTCTTTACCTCGTGGGTGGCTGCTTCCGATCCTAGGTCCAAAGAAGTATCCCAGCGAGCAAAAGGGCGAGTTCAGCGAGACCCCGATATGCCCTAATAATTTTTCTGCACGAAGCCTTGCACCATATTTAGGTGCCGCCGGACCTGGACCTTATTGGTCGCTGGCCCAGGCGCTCGCCGCATCAAGACGACCGGCTCCACGACTGCGGTGTGATTGCCCTGGTGATCTCGGTTCAGGCCCAGTGAATTTTGGCCGCTCTTGTAACCTGTTAGTAATGTTCTGGACCTTAAACAGACATTCTTAATATGGCTATTAAAGGTTAGCTTTGTTGTCTATTGTAAGGCCCAGAACCTTCAGCTCTTTGACCATTTCGATATATTCCCCGCCCATGCGCAGAACCGGGGTGTCGTACTTATCTTCCTTGTTAGGAGCATTGCCTTGGTCTTTGTGGGCGCAAATTTTAATTGTTTCGCTCACCCCAGTTCTGCACACGTGCGAGGACCGCGTTAGCCTCTTCCTGGACCTCTACCGCTCGATCCCCGGAAATCACCAGAACAATGTCGTCCGCGAAAGCCTGGCGAAATGCCTCTTCCATCAAGCTCTACCAGAAGGGGTTAAGAAGCAGGTTCCAAAAAGTTGGCCACCGATTGACCCTGCACGCATCCTCGTGGTAGTCCTCTCCCCATTCTCTCCGGCGAACCTGACGCGCACTTTTCTATCTTGAAGATAGCTATCTACAAGTCGCCTCAGGTTCACCGGGCATGGTCTCTGCCAGCCCGCATCGTATGGCCGGCCACCAGGCATTATCGAAGGCGCCCTCATGTCCAGTGATATCACGACGGTTAGCCGTTTTCGACCAACCGTCTCGACATATTCACTCAGACTGCAGAGGGCGTCCTCGGTAGATCTTTTGTGCATAAAGCCGTCATTGCTTTATACTGGTAGCCGGTACGACGTACCACCTGATACGTCGCATGAGGATCTTTTCAAGGATCTTTCCAGGACTGGCAGAAGACCAATGGGTCTGTAGGACTTAGAATGCGTTAGTCTGCCCTCCCGGCTTTCGCAAGAACCACCGTCGCCTCCTTCCATTTCTGAGGAAGTGTGAGAGGCGAGCAGGCGTTCACGATCGCCTGGAAGAGATCGGTGGACAGGGTGATTGCGGCCAGGCAATGTCTGCGGTGAATCCGTCATGTCCAGGGGCCTTCTTAGGGTTGAAGCTAGATGCCGACCACTTCAGCTCCTCCGCCGTAAAGGGTGGTCACATGTTTCACCATGTGTCTCCTTGTTTAGCTTTTCGGCTACCCTCTCTCAGCTTATGGTCGGCACCGTCACTATCAACCCTATCTTCCGGATAAAAGATCTCGGCTAGGACCCTGGCTGATTCTTGTCTCCCTAGGGTTTTCCCTCCACAGACTATAGGGAGTTCTTCCTGTCTGGCCGCAGTTCTGTTGATCACCCTGTAAACTCCATCCCACATGGACTCTCTGTCCTGTTTGGAGCAGAAGTCCTTCCAACTGGAGGTCTGAGCCTTTTTTACAGCCAGCTGGTAGGTGTCTTTGGCTGTGAGGTACTGCGCGACGACCCCCTCCCGCCTGACTTGCGCCGCACATGATATGCGGCGCTTTAGTTTGGAGACTTCTCTTTTGAGACCGCTCAACTCTTCATTCCACCAGGGCAATCCTTTTCTACCTCCTCTCTTTAGCCTGGGGATGCAGTTGTCACAGACTTCCGTTATGGCGTTGCTGTAATTTTGAATTGCTTGGTCTAATTGGTTTTTATGCTGAATTTTGACTATGTTTTCCGAAATTAAATTTTTGTTGGTCAAAGACTGTGTGAGTTTCTCACGAAACTCACTCCAGTTTGCCTTCTTAGTGTTATAAATTTTAGTTGTGTTTTAGGTAAAGGGTTTTGCAGGAGTAAGCGTACTGGCAGGAAATCCAAACTCTCCGATGAGACGCTTGGTCTTAAAGAGGAACGTCGAAACTATGAGGACACTTCGACAGATGTGAAACTTATTTCGAAGCGGATCCGCAAACTGATACGCCGAGACCTTCGCTGCTCAAATACGCAACGGATAACTAAAGCGTTTGAGCAAAATAGAGGGTCGAAGGTTTTTGTGGAGAAGCTCGGGAGAAGCCATCTGTCGAAGCTTAAGAACTGTTCTGGTTTATTGTTTCTTCTAAGTCTGAGATCTTATCTGAGATCGAGGATTTCTATGGCAAATTGTACAAGTCACAGGCTCCTCAACCTGATTCCCGGGGTAACGATCCACGTGCCAGTCTGACTCGGCATCTCTTCGGTGAGTTTCCTACAGTCAGTATAGGTGAGGTTTGTCCGGCTCTTAAGCAGCTCAAGCGGGGAAGAGCTCCTGGAAAGGACTACCGAGTTCCTTAAAGCAGGGGGTAACCCCGTTTTAGGTGAGTTGCGGAAGTTATTCGACTTCGTTCTTCAACAGGGTAATTCTCCCAAGGCGTGGCTTGAAAGTGAGGTCGTTCTGTTTTTTAATAAGGGTGACAATACCCTGCTCAAAAATTACTGACTGATTTTACTTTTAAGCTACATATACAACCTGTTCTCGAGAGTCATGACAAATCGCCTCACCAACAAGCTTAATGGATTCCAGCCATCGGAGCAGGCTGGGTTTCGCAGAGGATTTAGTACCATAGACCACATCTTCACCATAAGGCAAGTTGCACAAAAGACCTATGAGTACAATCAGCCACTGTGCCTTGCCTTTGTGGACTATGAGAAAGCTTTTGACTCTGTAGAAGCCTGGGCTGTTCTGGAAGGTATTCAACGATCTCAGGTCAATTATCGATACGTCGAGGTGTTAAAAGGTTTATATAGCGCTTCGTTTATGTCTGTTCTGATTCCAGGGGGTCAAACGCGACCAATCCCATTGCATCGAGAAGTGAGACAGGGGGATGTAATATCCCCAAAACTGTTCACTAATGCATTGGAAGACGTCTTTAAGACCCTAGACTGGACCAATGCGTACTCCCCGTGATGACCTACGGGGCAGAAACGTCGCCTCTGACTATCGGACTCGGTCCGCCAGTTCTGCCAGCTTGCTCAACAGCTAGTGGAACGCGTAGCCGAGCTCTCTATCAGATAAGATTCGCTAATAAGTCATCCGACAGGAGAAGAAAACCGACTAACAAGGATTAGCTCGTTGAAGTGGCCGGTCACATGGTCCGAAGAACGGTGCCGATGGGTCCATAAGGTTCTGGAGTGGAGGCCAGTTCTAGGAAACGGTGTTGATCGACAAGGTGGATGGCGACTCCGTGCAGTAGCCGGTTCAAGTTGGCAGCGGTAGCGAACGCGTGGATCGACCGTTTGGCGTTCATGTTAAAGCGCTCTGTTCCAGCAGTGGACTGTTATGAGGTCCGATTGATGATGATGATGATGAAAAACTGGCCGAGACATTACTTTTATAAACCCAATAACAAATCGACCTCCATGTGAACATAGTTTAAACCAGAAAAGTTTAAATTTTTTCAGGTGTTAAAATACAATCTTGTTTTATCAATTATACGAATTTTTTAAATAACATATAGCTTCATAGTAATCAAGTGGTTAAAGTAAGATAAGTGTTATATTATATGTATTATTTGATATTATCGCAAAATACATATGCATATATATAGGTTTCTCGTAATTTTCAATATCTCTCTTAGTCCTGATTTCGCCACCGCAACTTGAAATCTACGTATCATTGAAGGTTCCACTTGAGAAGTACAATTATTAAAACATACTTTAGGACTATCATATAACGTAGATTTAAATTTTGGTGATGTAATGTTTCTTTCTAATTAGCTATTAAACTACCTATCACAAGATTTTAAATAACTAATACTTATCATTTCAACAAAGAATGATTAAAATCGGAACCCTAAGAGCAGAGCAATGAGGTAACATGTTTAAAATACACTCTTCCTTCTTTTAAAAATAGAAATAGGCACCGCGGTGGAACCCACCCAGACGGTCTCCTAATAAGGAGACCTACCACCGGTAATTTAAAGATCGAAGACGGTTGTAGAAGTTTTTGTAAGAATGGGAACAAAACAAAATGAACTGATTTATATGACGTTACATAGTTGTGACGTCACATCTTATGAGGTAAGTGCAACATCTCTAAAAAGGTAGAATAAAAAATAAAAATTAAATCCATAATTTCTAAAACAATTTGTAGCAATATCATATTGAGGCAAATGTTTCCGTCTGGCATTAAGATGGCTGAACTGTTTAATTAATTATTTAATAATTATTGCCTACTTGAATTAATGATCAATTAATTTATTTGCAACCACAAATGTGGAGCCAATTAATTAATGTAAGAATGAATTGAAACGCTATATATATATATATATTATATATATATATATATAATATATATGTATGTATGTATTATCATAATATGTTTTCCTTATTTGCATTTTTTTGCACCTATTTAATTTTTTATTAATCACCCAATGGTAGAAAATAAATACCACCTCATAAACTGAGTTTTGTATATATGTGTGTATATATATATATATATATATATATATATATAGCGCGTTTCTTTGTTAAATTGTAAACAATTAAGAAAATAGTCAACACAACCGTTAATACCAGTAAATTAAAAGACGTAATAAGTATAATATTAAGTGAAAAAATGTAGGACGCCGCCGATGTCGTAAAGATGGCTATAAAAGATAGTTTCATGAATAAGATATAGGAAAAGGCTTACGATGTTGATATGATCGAAAATAGATCTACACAGTGATATGAAAAGAAAAGTTTACTCTATTAATAACTAAAGCTATCAACGACATCAGTTCATTATTATTTTATTTATAAAGAAATATCATAACGTAATCAAAGCTTTAATATACATATCTAAAAAGATTTTTTAAGAGTAAATTAGGGATTTTTATCCTGTACCGATGATATACGATGGTTATAAAAGGACTAAGTACTTACACAATTTATATGAATAAAGTCTAAAGTAAAATCTGAATCGTACTTTAACATAGAGTTCACTAATTGCAATCTAAAATAAATCGCAGCGCAATGTTTAGCTGATTCAGATTCACAAGTTTTGAGGGAATTGAAATTTAACGAAAGAATTTGTTTACAATAATTTACAAACAATTTTTGCCTTTTGTAAATTTTAATATTTATTTGATAGTGAATTGACTCGAAAACAATTTGCTTTTAGATAAAACGATTGGGAATAGTCCAGATTTTATATGGGACCGATTAGGCATCCAGAGACTTCGAATTGTTAGCAGGCGTCGCAATGACGTGTTAAACGTTTTAAAGCACTTGATATATATTTCATCGAAGAACTTGATTGAATTCATTGGAAATAAGAAAGTGATTTTAAAAATAAATTCAATAAAACTTTTATCGATCATGAGTACAAATCTTTTGAAAGGCGACAAAATAATTTTAATATGCAATATTTAATATTCAACTGGCATACATAACACAAATAGCATATAAAAGTATGATTTACTACTACTAGGAGTGATTACTCCAAACCATTTTCGAACCATTTCCCAACTTGTCATAAGGTAGTCTTCTGGTGCTGTACATGCGGCATATGATTTAATAAATAATACGTCAAAAGAATGTTAATTCCAAGTGGATTTATCTTTCCGTATTGGTTATATTTGATATAGCTTAAGAAACAGGATTTCGTTTCATGCAGCTTTAATACAACGCTTGTTCAATCTGTTCGGACCCAATGCATGACAAGGTTCTATGATTTAATTCCCGCTGTAAATTCTTATTTAAAAACTCTTAGATTCCCGTGAGATTTACTTTAATACAAAATAAAATATATTTATTTATTATTATATCTTATATATTATTATTTATAATTATACATAATGAATGTTTAATTCAAATACAGTTTTGTTAATATTTAGCATAATACGATAGCAAATATAAAAATAAAATTACAACACTGGCTGTTATCAAAATAAACGGAATGTATTAAAAAGTAAATTTGTTGCCATTATAATAAATTAGGTTAGCGTTAAAAGTACAATTTTGTACAATTATTATTTTATGCAAAATGCGTTGTTTCAAGGTAATATTTTTTAGTTTATAAAGCGCATAACGAACTAAAACACGAGAAGTAAGTTCTATAAGCAGCTCTTTGTTTGGCAGATTTACATTGATGCAAAAAGTTAAATTTTGTTAAAGTTTTCATAACACCATCCTAATAGACATATTGTTCTCCTATGTACACTTACTCTTTTCAGTAAAGTTCTCATTTAATTAGTTTTAGGGTGTTCAAAAGGGTGTAAAAATAAATGCACAAGAAAGTACAGAAATAAAATTCGTTGTAGGACGTACAAGGAAAAAGAGAACATCTTTTTAGCACATTAAATTGGTAGCGTATCATAAATATTTTATGGATTAAATTGCGGAAATATGAGATAATTAAAATTTTACAATGTTGGTAACATTAGTGTTAGAAAAGATAGTAGTTTTTATAAATACAGATAATTATTTTTATTTTTATATTCCATTAAATTACACCCTCAAAGATTCTTAAGAAACTTTAAAAACATAAATGACACCAGAAAACAAAAGATAGACAAAAATAAAAACATTTCAATACTATTTTCATCAAAAAAATTCCATACGGCTTTTAAACTAATTATTAGTGACAAACGAAAGACTTAACATACTTTTTCGTTTGTTTTAAAACCAAAAATAACCTATAACTCATTTTTGTTGTATGTACAGTATAACTTGTTTGTTTTAATAGGTAATTTAATTTTGTACCGTCGTTCATAATAACTAACTAGATAAGAACTTTTTTATTAGTTTCTGAATAATTTCATATACAACAAGAAATTTCATTATTAAATAAAATTACTTTACGGATTTTATCGCGTTTATTTTACATTTTAAATTCCGACGTTTCGAACACTTTCCAGCGGCCGTGGTCACGGGTAGACTAAGATGTCATGCATCTTCTTGCCAGTGCTAAAGTGGGGTTTCAGATCTTAATTTTATTAATTATTTTTAATCTGTACTCCGACCTATGCAAAATGAACTGATTTTATCTGTACAGCCGGCAGTGGTATTATGCTTGGGTTTAAATTTTAATTTATTAATTATGGGATCCCAAGCAGGTGGTAGAACCCAACCATCTTCTCTATTGAAATTTGGATGTTTTTTAATCTCAATAGCCTCACGGATCATCCTTGGTAGGAATCGGTGTTCTTTAGCGAGGATTTGTGGTCGATCAAATCTGATGTAATGGTTTGGGTGATTTAGGTATGGTCACACACTGCCGACTTTGGGTCTTCTATGTTTAATGTCAGCTATATGTTCCTTCACGGGTTCTTATTGTTCGCTTCGTTTGTCCAATATAAGACAGGCCACAGTCACAATCTAGCTTGTACACTCCTGGGTCTTGTAGAGGAATATTGCACTTGACAGGTGGTAGGAATTGACCAATCTTCTTCAGCGGCTTGAAATAAGTTTTGATTGAAGCCCGCCTCAAAATGTAGCCAATCTTGTCAGTTACGCCTCTCACAAAGGTAGAACAGCAGGTACTCGCTCCACTGTGGCTGCCTTCACTCGGTCACTGTGACGCTGCCGTGGCGCAGCGAGCTTGTTGTCTCGCAGTACTTGCTTAACATGGTGTAGCTCAGCCGCCAGGTGTTCATCATCACAGATCCCTCGTGCTCTCTGAAACAAAGATTTGCCCACGGTAGCTAACTGGGATGGATGGTGGTGTGAATTGCCATTTAAATATTTATTTGTATGGGTTGGTTTCCTATACACAGTATGGCTCAAGGTGTTATCAGGATTGCGAATAATTAAAACATCAAGAAAAGCTAAAGAATTATTATTTTCTAACTCCATAGTAAACTGTATTTTTGAATTTATGGAGTTAAGGTGGTTTAAAAATGCATTTATTTTATCAGTAAAGTAATTTTATTTAATAATGTATAATATTCGCGCAAACAATAGAAATAATTATAAGAAATTTCATATACAATAATAAAGGTAAATTTGAAAATATAATTTTCATAACTACCAGTTTTTACTAGGTATATCAGCCAATTTTTGTCAAACAAAAAGTTTAACTCATAGGTACATCCTTTTACATAGAATCAGTAGATGTTACACTCTCCTACATTTTTCTGACTTTGTAAAATATTTGTATATAGATCACAGCAATGTGGGAATTCGTACATACATGACGAAGGCCTTGCCATTCTATGGGATAAGGGACTTACTCAAATATGTACATGTGAATTTTACTGGTCCTGACGGCTTTGAGGATGTTGCCCCGAAATAACATTAATATGCACAACAGCTAATAAAGGGCTGATTATCTTCCTCATAATAAGGTTTCCTAAAAAAGTAAAGTTTTCGCAAAAGCTCTGATTAATAAAATCAAGTTTTTAATCAGTCAAAATTTTAACAGACTGATAATAGTTGCAGAGATAACATCTAAGCACATTTTGGTAAGTGGTATACAGTTTCTAACGTAAAATAGCCCATTAATAATGTTTTATGTATATATATGTATGTATTCTAAAAATGCTTAAATGACACCTGTGCAACGGCTTAATCTTAACTACTCTGAGGTAAGCTGCTAGATTATGCGTAAGGCATTATGCTCGCCATTGTATGTCGATAGCTTGTGCAAAAAGTTAAGGAAATGTAAATATTTATTAGTAAATTTAAAACATGTCACATACAAGGCAACAATCTACTTTGATTTTTATTGAGGAACTCATTATATATAAATAAATAATAATTCAAAGACATCATCATCATCAGCCTGTGATAGTCCACTGGACACAGGCCTCCCGTAATGCATGCCTTCTCCACTAGGGGGTTTTTATACGGTATCCTACCACGCTGCTCCTATGCGGGTTGGTGGATGGACCGACTTTTTACATGTCCATCCAACGCATGGATCATCTTACTTTTCAGACAATTGGGTGGTCAGCCCAAATTGCCCTAACCAACTAGGAAACAACAATTAGAATTGTTGAGTCTCCTCAGGATTCGACCCCATGTCCTCCGGTTTCTAAAGCACGCGTCCTTACTTTAGGCTACGGAAGTAGTTAAAACAAATAAAAATATAAACTTAAAATTGTGATAATCAAAAGCTTAATGCTTAATCGAAATAATAACTAATTAGTCTGTTATCCATAGTGCAAATGGTATATTAATATGTTTTTCTTTATAAAGTATAACGAATAGAGTTCAGGTAACTGTATGATACAGCCTTCCACATTAACTTTCATTGCTTCTACTTAAACGTGACCCGATACTAGTTAGAAAGCTTTTCGTTCACATATTCTGCTGAACACGTTAGTAGAGCTTATATAATGTTGTTTGTGCATGAATAACAAATTATGAATATAGAAGGTTCTATAGTTGGATTTCTCGTAATTTAAAGTTAAAGTTAACTTGCTATAATTTTGAATGCGGTAATTTTGAAGATTATTAGACGCATACAGTAAGTATTAAAATTTTAAATAAGTTAATAACCTCAAGCAAATTATTTTACTCCTTTACATTATATTATTTAAATGAAGAACTAAGGAATTATCGCAAAATATATAAAAGCGTGCATACTTACTTTAAAAATTCGAAGCGGCATCACCCTGAAACTTCAGTCATTGTGCGAAATACGTTAACCAACAGAGTTTCTGAATTCTATAACACCTGAGATTCGAAAACACAAATTAATATAACTATAGGTGCCTCTAATATATTACTTAGAAATTTGAGTCCGCCAAAGCTACAAACCCCAGAGTAATAAATTTAAAAAAAATAACTGGCCTTAAAAGTGGTGAAACTGATTTTCTTCTTATAACTCCTATGATAACCTCAGAACTGCCTTTCCAATTAAAATAACTAGAACTTCCAGCAAAAATCGGTTTGGAATGACTATTAATAAAGCGAAGGGACAAACAATAGATTGAAGCATTCAAATGTCTCTTATCTGGACAACAACCTACCCCAAGTCTGTTGTACAGAAGTTAGAACATAAAGTAAGTTTTGTAGCCTGTAGCGATGGCCTCAGTTTTGGGCTCCATCGCAAGCCCCATGTTAGCAAAGAAGGAGTAGAGCACGGCGACACCATATCTAATTTCATTTCCTCCAATAACCCTTTCACACAACATTAGCAACGGAGCCAAGTCGCGGAGGTCAATACTTCCCTACTCCATGATTCCATACCATCACTTCGTTTTTTTTCTGCAGCCTTAGAGATGGGGTCACAGGAACGCTTTACAATCTTCTGCGACCCAACCAGCATTGACCGCCGATGTACCTCCATGCCAACCCTACGGCAAACTACTCCTCTAGGCGCGTCGAAACTCATGCGCCTATCGTATCGGCCCCTACATCGTGGCAGCAGACTCCACCGAATCCGTTACCCAGGAGCCACTGAAGCCAGGAGATTATGCGGCCAATGTAATACCGGCACTCCTCCTCCCCCGCTACTTCTCATTGGCTGCAGAGGGCTGCTTTCCTGCCGCCTCTGCCCCCGTTCACCGCACCCTCCTAGGCCATCAAAGTAGGATTCTCTGGCCTGCTTGGAACAACCGTCTCCACAGGCCTGCCAGGCTCCTTAGCTTGCGGCTGACCACGCCGCAGGTAATAAGCCCCACTGCTACGACAAAGCGAGAACCTGTTCGAGGGAAGGTTCTAACCGTAGGTCCGCGTCATACTTTTCACCCCATTACCCCGGTAAAAAGACAGTTACCTGATGTTCTTTTAACATGTAATTTATGTAATTTATAACAATTATGTAATTTATAATTAAATTAATATCTAAGCATACCATAATGAGTGTAGCTTTCATAAAGTAGTTTAGGAAATATGAATTACAAGAATTGAAAAGGTTATTATTGCATCGTACTGTAGTAAGCATTCAATCGTGTTTATGTAAATAAAAAAAAACCGTGCCAACGCAAAGATTAAATAACCTTTCAGTCCAATCCGTATAGTAATTTGAATAATTACATACATCAACTTCATCACAACATAGTACAAAACAAAATTACTTTCCAAAATGAATGTCCGAAACAAACAAAATGTTTGTTCGTAACGCATCGGATTTCGAAGCGTTTTTAATACACAGAGTGATTCAATAGGAAGGTTTATATGTACAAACATGCAAAATATAATAGAGAAACTTTGGTGAATTTAGACGTCGTTATAGACAATTTTTTATGCGCTTATTACTATTTTACACCTTAAAAATATCAACAATAAAGACAGCGATGATATATGCCAATCACTTAAGGATAACTCACAATTACCATTATATATCATTTTATTTTTAAATCATTTTATGGGAAAAATAGCTCATTTACGAATTAATTTGTAGCACATTTTATAGATTTTAACAAGCAAAAATATCAATATATAAATAAACATAATTATCCGCTATGTTATAGAATAACGGAGATGTAAAAAATCATCCTAGTTTTAAATAAAATCACAGAGACAGCAATAGGTATCCTTTAAAAAATCAGCGGATTTTAACCATTTATGACATATATTTATACACTTACAACGTAGATGGAAAATTTATAAATAAATCACAAGTGTAGGCACGCGTACCTATATTCACGATGATGGCCGTGCCATTTGTAAGGGACTTGCTTAAATATGTACATGTGAATTTTACTGGGCCCAATCGTTATTGACCCTGGTAACGGTATCAATATGCATAGCCACGTATTAACAAAATTGGAAAAAACTTCGACGAAAGTTTTATATTATGTATTTCTAAGAACTCTTAATAGTTATGAAAACGGAGAAAATAAGCAAAATATTAAAGTTTCGTAGCAAAATTGACGATAATCTTTTTCCTGAATAAGAGTTATTTAGAGAGCGACTGACATTTGTCATCCAAAACCCAAAAAACATCCTATAACGGCTTAGTAGCCGTAAAATGGTCTTGAAAACAAGGACCGACTTTTTGCATACCCTTCCGAGGCAAACATCATATTACTTTTCAGGTATTTGGGTGACCATATTGATCGAACGATTAACAAAGTTGTTTCCACGCAGGATTCGACCCACGACGTCCGGTTTGAAAAGCAAGAGCTAATACCACTAGGCCACAGATTCAGTTTATTTGTACAAGCGTACTTAGCAGTAAATGACTATTATTTCTCGTAGCAGAATTAATCTCTGCGGTGGTTAGTCTGCAGAAAGTCTCATGTACCATAAAATGCGTACAATTCTTGATAAGATGTATATTTAAAGTCATAGAAAAAATCACATGTAAAATTTCTCCGAACAAATACAAAACCCCAATCAAACCAGGCTAATAATTCAAATTTGATGTCCACCTAGAAAAATTACTGTGAAGTATTTAAAATAAAAAATACTAATTAAATTTTGCACAGTACATTAAAAAAATATACTTAATTTATCTTAAATAAGCTTTTTCATTACTTGCAAGCTCCGATGTAAAATTCTTTAAGTTTTGAATATCGTCGTAAAAGTACACAAAGCCTTTTAAATCCTGCTACTAAATTTAATACTCCACATCTGTTCAGCGGCAGATTTGTATAAAGTTGTGTCGTTTAAAGCAAAGCTTTTGAACAATATACGAATTTTGCATATATTATGTTTATTTTATTTCTCAGAACTCTACAATTTCATAGAAAAGATAGAAGACAGTACGGAAAATTAAAGGTAGAAAATAAGGAACAAGGATGTAGAGTTATAAATTCTAAAGTATTTGGGTTATTTTTAAGATACATCATCATCAGCCTGTGTTAGTCCACTGCTGTACATAGGCCATCCCCAATGCACGCCCTGTCAATTAGAGGGTTTTTGGACCGTATCCCACCACGCTTGTCCAATACTGGTTGGTGGGTGGACCGACTTTTTTCCGTCGCTTGGATCATCTTACTTTTAGGACAATTGGGTAACCAGCCCAAATTGTTTAAACCAACCAGAAACAACGATAAAACAAAATTGTTTCTCTGCGAGATTCAAACCCACGAACTCCCGTTTATAAATCAAGGGCCATTACTGCAAGGCCACGGAGGCGAGATACATAAAAGCCCTTATTTTGTGAAAATGTAAAAACACTATTTTTATAGCTTGGCGATTTTTAAATACCAAAAATTTAATACCACCACTGTGGTGTATGTCCCGAAGAGACGACCCAGCATGTGCTAGAAGAGTGCTCAGCCTGGATCGTGAAACGTCGAGAGCTGCAAAGTGTCGTGGTCCGTAGCACGATGGATTGAGAAAGTTCGCGGGGCGCTATGTTCGCTATCTGAGATGACGTAATGGAGAGAGCCAGGACGGCAATTGGCGCCCTAATCACCGGCAGGCGTTAGTGGCCTAAGCACGTATCCTTGCCCCTGACACTAGGCTCCTAGGCAGAAGGCAGCAGGGTTTTGGCCGTCCAGAGATGGGCTTAAGAGGAGGTGCCGTCCTGTTTGCTGCGGCGCGGTACCTAACAGGATGTACCGAGTGGCCCAACACACCCCGAGAGATGAGGCCTTCAAAGGCTTGGTCGCGCTGGGGTCGCGGAAGGTTGCTAATAAGTTCCTGAGGCCCTGGCATAAACGAAAAAAGAAAGGAGTAACGGATTTTTAGTGGGTATACCAGCCGTCTCAACTTAGTTGGGGAGTCCCACGTAACCCTGCCGCTCCCTCTGCTTATCGGCGAGATCCGTAAGCTAAATTTTTCCAATGGTCAACTAGTGGTTTGCGATAGGAACAGGCACGTGAAGTAACAATCTATGCTAGATAATAAATTAACAGGAGTGATAGGAATCACAGGCTGATAGTGATCTTGATAATGAATACCGCTAATATTAACAAGTGGCGAGACATAGTTTTTAACCTATTTAGAGGTAGAATTCAGACAAAAACTAATACTAAACGTAATGGGCGCCTAAGTCATGTTCAAAATGGCTGCGACTCACCAATAAGAAGTGTTACTTTCTTGTGCGATCAGTTTGACATTTATATTTATTCCGAATCCAAATTGGCTAAACTAATAACAATAGTATGAGAAAACCAAACCAATCAAAGGGATATAAACTACTAAAAAAACTCAATTTAGATTTTGTTTTCTTTTTTTTATTTCTCAGGAAGCAAATGATTCACAGCATTGGTGGGATACAGAGGTCTTACAATACTGGGCCGAAACATTTAATTTCCTGATTTTTTTAATTTATAATAAGTAGACAATACAACAGCACTTTTTACATAAGTACCCAAATATAAAAATATGGGAAAACAACGTTACAAATACGTATGCATAGGGCATGCAGGCAGTAGAAGTTTTATTCATTTAAGCCAGGTTCATTTCACATCTTGTAATATATATAAACCTTACTAAATCACAATTTCTAATCATGTCAATATTTTTTTTATCACATAAAGCACATTTCGTATAAAGTAAAAAAATACTTTCATACATTTGTGTACAAAATAAAGCTGCACTGTATTGCAACAACTGGATTTAGAAAAAAATTGGCTGAAGAAAACGTCATAAAATTAAAATGTACTATTAGGATATATTGGTGTTTTAAGTTAAATTAAATATATTTTGTGTTATTTCTTTCTAAAAAATTGTTGCTAAAGCCATTGCTGTTAAAGGCTAAAAGTATTCTTACATTTACAATTAAGCTAATATTCATAGTATTTAATCTATTTTTCAACTTTATGTTTTAAATACCATAATAAAATTATTAAGATTTAAATAACATAATAATTACAATATCTGGACATACAACCTTCATAAGGATTGGTAGACATGCATCTATTTTACATTAAGTTCCATTAAAAAGTTTTACACAAAAGAGAACAAGTATGGCGAGACAGGTTGCAAGACAAAATTAAATCTACCTTATTGTCCCCGAAACACCTTATTTCTTTAACAATAGTGCACATATGTTGCGAATAGCAATTATATAAATTGCTACAATCTGTTACAGCATCCATTTAATTTCCTATTTGGAAATTGCTAAAAGGTTCAAGAGTTCACAAAAATATTTGACTGAATTACCCTTTAAACATTTGTATTGCAAACAGAGTGATCAAATAAAATTATTTCGAATCTGTTTTACTTATTAAACATAACACGTATTAATAATGCAAATTATTTCTACTTTCATTATGCTATATAGGGTAATATTAAATGTTTTACAACACTGGATACACATAAATAAACTCAAATATAGAAAAAGATTTTATAACAGGGCTTATTTACAAAAACTAAACTGCAAAGACTTAGTGAAACTATGAAACCGAATAAAATAAGTTATTTTAGCATTTTATCAACTGAACAATAGGATAACAAGTAAAATTTCATTAAAAATATATGTTTGTTGTAGTAATCTGGTATGTTAAATAGCCCCAAATGTGGTACACATCTCAATATAATTGTGATTCGGCCAAGCTATTGACACCTCGTATCCACCGCCACCATACACATTTGTTACCATAAAAAAATATAATTATGCAAAAACAATTATACAACTCTTCTAATTTTACTTTTCACTGTTACGGGAATAATAATAAAAATGCTACATTGTGATTTGTGACACTGATCGTAGATAGAGAAATCATTGAATTTTCACTATAAGGGACAACCAATCAATCAAATTATTACAAAACAATTTACAAATATACTCAATCTCTAAATATATAAACCAAACTATGTACAAAATATGAACGGGTCACGTATGACCTTTCTTATAAATTTGTAAATATTTACAATTACTATTTATAAAACACTTACAATTAGAAATTTTAAGAGCATTGCATTTTAATGAGCTTGATCAAAATAATCCCTTGTTCAAAAATTCAGTTTAACTCTAACACACTGGTTTGTTAAATGGTCACATTTGAAAATTGTATCATTTATTTCCTGTTCAACAACAAATATTTTTATTTCCGGGATCTCAAAACCGTTTTTAAATACTTGCAAACATTGTTTCAATATGAGAAATCAGTCTTGTATTAAAAGAAAAATCTAATTACTTACTGGGTCATATATCAATTTGAACTTTAAAAACCATCTGAGAAGTCATATCATAATTAGTGTACTGATGTTTTCCATTATTCATTTAGTTTTGTACATTTATTTAAACAGCGGAAAGATCTAGAATTTCAGGGAATTCCACAGTTTAGAAATAAGTTCCAAACAGATCTCTCTTTTTATAAGCAAAACAAAAACTATACAAGCCACAAATAAGTTCACATATGGTTTTAATTAAATTAAAACAATCAAAGTAACAATTCCAAATTAAATTTAAAACTCACTTAAAATTACTTTGTCCTATTCCAATTACGCTAAGAACCAAAACTACTTGTACTACTCGGGATGTACTAATGCAAATATATATCTACTATTTTTAATAATACAGTTAAACGCAAAATTTCTCTCAATATCTATTATCAAATTGATTTTAATGTAATAGAAAGACGGCTTATAAAATACATTATTTAAAACAAAAAAATCTCATATCCATTTGAAAGTCAACAAAAAAATTGGCTCAAAGTCATCAAAAGATTTCAGAACAGCCTATTCGCGATTTTAACCAAAGTCACTTTGTCAATAAAACAGCAAAATCATTAGAAGAATTTGTTTTATCATTTCAAAATATCTATGGCACAAAATATTTAAGGCATAGCTTCAATTTAACTTATTATAGCAAAAAGATTCAGGTTAAATTTTAATTTCACGTAAATTTCTTTATTCCATGAAATTGTATTGTTTTATATTTTGGAAATTGCATTGATAATGTAAATATTTAGTCATGCTCCGTAATATCAAAACTTATTGATTATTTCATTATTTATCAACATGTAAGGATTATATTACGTGTATCAAAATATGTAGAATCATTTCAAAGGTCACATTTACAAATAACTGGTGTGACAAATGCCAATCAAAGAATGTTTGATAGAATAATCAGGGTATTGAGCCATTCATCTTATAATTCTGTTTGTGGCAAAAAAAAAATATCAATCGCTTTTTTTCAGCACCAATATGCAACAAAAATCCTTCTGACCATATAACATACACATTCAGTATAAAATAAAAACTACACGAATACAAAATAGACGTGGAATTTAAAATAATGAAAGCCTGTCAAATTCGACTTGCGCGGAAACTAACATCTTGGGATATTGAATCAATAAGAGAATACCAAAATTTGTGACCAATATTGACTTTGTTTTCCAGATAACTTAACAAAAGCCAAATCATATAAAAATATCATATTGTTAGATTTTTTGCACTTTTTACTGCACTTATCTATTGCAGAAGCAAAGAATATTTCATTAGCTAAGTATTCTTTACCTGTACATACTGTACTCATTGAAAAATTCTTTACTTCTGCAATGTTTTTGTATTTTTTGTCAAAAACATAGATACTATGTTATAATATCGACGAAAGATAACAGAAACGTTGTAATTTATAAAAATTAAATTATTCACCAGAGCCAAAAAATAATTTTTGATTTTTATTTTTATGTACGATAAATTTTATATACTTTTTTCGATAATAATATTGAATATAATAAAAGTTATGATCAAAATATTAATTTTTTGAATTGTTTTTTTTGGCTCTGGTGAATAATTAAATTTTTATCAATTACAATGTTTCTGTCATCTTGAACAATCAAATTTTTCTCAGTTACAACATTACTGTCTTCTTGCGTCAATATATAGAAGCTGTTGTTTAATGGCAAATTAAAAATACATTTCTTTTTAATATTGATTATCCCATATACAGGAAACAAAAGATTTGCTACATACCCAATATACAATGAAAAAACCAGTTAACTTTAAAAACCTTAATATACTAGAAAAAATTAACATTCAGGACGAATCATATTTAGCAACAATTAATTTTACATTCACATTTTTTTTGGTTTTCAATTACTTATATAATATAACATATTAATATCTAATTTGAGTATCAGAATGTATCAGTTGATTCATTCATCATCAAAACATTTGTTTATGGAATTCCCTCTCCATTCTATAACAAATTGCGGTAAAGTAACACAAAAGTTATTACACTTTCAATAGTTCTTACAATTATAATTTAAAATAAAAACACTGAAAACACTTTTCACTTTGAATCGAAATATATGAGTTTATATGTACCATTATATTGATGATGTAAAGTTCTTGCACTCTCTATTTGTAATATTACTTACTGCATGTGATTATTTTACATACTAATATTAATACTTTATTTTATTACTAATGACAGATTAAACATCTTTCATACAAAATTTTCAAACAGCCTTGATATTTAGAATCTTATCAAATTAATATACATATTATTCAAATAAATGTAAATGTTTGCAATATGATAAAACACCTATTGTTTTAAACCATTCGGACCTTGTGCTCAATCAAATATAAGACAAAATCTTTTAATCTCCTTAAGTATATTAATAAATTGTTAAACTAAATCCAAACAATAAGCATTTAAAAGTGTTACTGAAGTTATTGCTAAGTGTCTTGTATGATTTAAGTTGCTTCTCCTTATGTTAATAAACTTAGCAAGAAACTTATTATCTTGAATTAAAATAGTTTTTGCTTATAGTTCATTTGTTTAAGTAACATATTTAAGACTGATCCGAAACTACTTTTTTCATATTTATTCAGACTTTGACTTGTATATAAAGTTTTTATCAATGATAGACGCAATGCAAAAAAAATTGAAAGTGCAACACACTTGTTACATATGTACACATCAACACCATACAATTTAGTTCTGTTAACGCATTATTAAGACTAACTCTGTACACCTACAGTTAATTTCATTAGAATAGGAGTAATGTCAGATTGTGTATAACAAAGGGATTCTGCCGCTCTGATTTATTGGACGCCTTCCGACGGCTCAGTTCGGAGTCCATTTTCTATCAGGCCGAGACTGAGGCAGCATTGCCCGATTATAGTCACAAATGCTCCCATCTGCATTAGGCAGCTTGGGCGCTGAAATGCCAGTTAGCAGTACACAGCCGTGTCCTACTTCTCCGTCGATTCCGGTGGTGCGCCACCAAAGTCTAACTGATAACCACCCGCCCTTGTCATTTCCTCCATACTCGGTTCCTTGCATTCGTGACCCGCGTGGCCCGCGGCGCCGCAGTTCCAACAAGACAGTTTCGGGGGTGCGTATAGGACTGGGACGAAACCTGCGTAGGGCGAAGGATTAGGGTATGGGGGTGGCTCACCATTGGCAAATGATGGTTGAGGAGGTCGATAGGCAGGCGGAGGCGTTGGGTACGCGAACGGCCTTGGATACGGCAAGTATGGTACGGGCGGCGGTGCGTTCGGGTTGGACGGGGGCGCCGACGGCGTGGCTCTTCGGGCCGGCGGCGCAGGAGTACTGGGAGGGATGACGCGGCACTCGAACCGCTGTCTGACGACGACCGGGCCGGCGGTATGAACGCACCCGCCCTTCTCCTCACCCCGTTCAATTTCTCCAACGATCGGTAATGTTGGTGTACCGCACTTAACTCTCGTAACCTCTCCTCGCCCATGTTATGTCGCATCTGCAAAACAAAGATGAAAATAGAAGTTAAATAAATGATTTCAATCACTAATTTCATCATTAATTTATTTCAGTATAGCATGTAAACATTCCTAAGCTAACAAAACAAAGTGGTTCTATCATTATTTCAATTATAGCAAATGGTAAATGTTGATTAATCTTTCAACTTTATGAGTCACACTAGCTATAAATTATTACGAAAATATAGTTTTCAAATGGTATTAATATTAAGTTAAATTACTACATAAAGGTAAAATAGATTATCGCATTATAAAAACCAGTTTTAACCACTTTTATGTTGACATGATGACATGAATAGAAGTTTCTTAGGTGGCCTAATAATAAAAAGAGTTGAAATTTAGGAATCACAAGAATTTGACAATGAACTTTGCTTATGAAAAAAAAAATTTTCTGGCCGAGGTATAGTTTATTATTAATTACTTAGCTATAACAACACTAGCCAATATCTTAGGTTGAAGTATAACCTTCAATGTAAAAGCCAAACCAGCATACCTCTGCCACGCTCAAGTTCTCAAAGTTAGCAGCAAGATGAGGCAAGGGTAATGGATCGGAGATACTGGTAGGTAGAGGCGGTAAGGGGGGCGAGCGCTCTCTTGACAGTCTTCGGCGCGCTCTCGGCGATCCTGCTCTGCTATCGCCTGGTGAAGACATAAGCGGTGACTGTGGAGCACCTCCACCCGTTTGGAAATTTAAAACCTGCAATAAGTTTCACATAGATAAATAGAAGGTACCCAACTTGTAAGGATTAAGAAACAATAATGTATAAACTATTAAAACTAAGGTTAGGAATGTGTTAAAACAAAAATAACTGTTAGGGTAATATGAAAAAATTATAATATACCACATTTTTACTGTTTAATTATACAATGATTAGAAATTAATTCTTCTATGGGGTTTGTTACAGATTATTTATACAGAATTTTTCTTTCTGTAACACACCACACACAACATACATGATAAATAAAAAATCTCTTTGCATTACATAGAATGTCTATCACAAATTATAATATTTTTAGTTAGTAACAATTTTTTTATTTTTTAAAAAAACCTAATCACATCCACAATTAAACTATCCACTTAGAAGATACAATGAGAGTGTATATTCCTAAAAATAGATTAAAATTTTTACACAAAAATGTGGTGTTAAAATATAATCTGCTTTTAACATTTTCAATTGTCAACATTTTACTAAAATAAAAATAAGTTCAATGATTGAACTGGCTTTCAAACTGTCCATTGATGCACTGATTTACCATGAAAAAGTAAAAATTATCTGATGGAAAAATATCATAAATATCATTATTTTTGAGCAATTGAACCTTCTTGCAACATATATATTAAAGGTAACCAACAAAACAAAGAGACAAGTTACCTTTATGTCAACTACTTTTAAATTTTGAGTTTCACACATTTTTTATACTATTTAAGTTTAAACAGTGAATTATATAAATAATACTCATAATCAAGTAACTTATTGCTATAAACAGGTTGGTAACCCCAAGTATATGGATGGATAGAGATGTATTAGAGGAGGCACAGGCTGATGATGTGTACTTTATATCTTTAGAAATTATTTTAATAATATCTTATTTGCAGTTTCATTAAATGAAGAATAAAGTTTATATGTAAAATTCAGACATCTATTGTTTTTAATTTATTTGATAAAATTTGTAGATATGGTTAATAATATGACCAAATTTAATAAATCTTTGCTTGAAGTATGTCTTAAAAAATTTTTAATTATTAAACTATAACATCTATATATGAGGGTGGTCTGAAAAGTTTCTGACCTAACAATGATAAAATTTTTTTTCTTACTTTTTATTTATTTTTCTACATAGTCTCCTTTTAACTCTACACACTTCTCCCAGCGATGCTTTTGCATGCGATGTAGCGTTTTTCTCTGTAAAATAACTGTTCACAAAGGTGATTGCCTCCTCATTTGACGAAAATCTTTGTCCTCCGAGTGCAGTTTTTAGATGAGGGAACAAAAAGAAGTCGCTTGGGGCCAGATGTGGTGAGTAAAGCGGATAGTCAAGCAGTTGAAACCGTAACTCGTGGATTTTTGCCATGGCGACCGCTGAGGTGTGAGACGGCGTGTTGTCTTGGTGAAACAGGATTTTCTTTTTCTGCAAATGTGGCCGTTTTTCCGCAATATGCGTAGTATGCTCCTGTAATGGTTTTTCCCTTTTGAAGATAATCGATAAAGATAACTCCATGACTATCCCAAAAAACAGTCGCCATCACTTTCACAGCCGAAAAAACAGTTTTGCTTTTTGGAGCTGGTTCCCCCTTTGCAGTCCACTGTTTTGACTGTAGTTTTGTTTCGGGCGTATAATGGTGTATCCAAGTCCATCTACAGTAATTAATCGGAGGCAAAACTCGGATTTATTGCGCCTAAACTGCGCCAACAGAGCTTTGGAAATGTTCACTCGAACATGTTTTTGGTCTAATGTGAGCAAACGCGGCACCCAACGCGTGGACAGCTTTTTATGTCTAAATCTTGATTTAATAAGCATTAAACAAACACATTCTTTGACATTTCATAACCTCTGCTATCTCTTTCACTTTAATTCGGCGGTCGTTTAACACCATTTTGTGAACTTTAGCAATGTTATCGTCAGTAGTTGCAGTTTTTGGACGTCCCAAACGATCATCGTCTCCCGAGCTCTACGGCCACATTTAAATTCAGTTGCCCAAATTTTCACTGTGGTAAATGATGGTGCAGAGTCCCCATACATAGAGTCCATCTCATCTTTGATTTGCGTAGGCGTATTGCCTTTCAAAAACAAAAATTTAATAACAGCTTGATACTCAATTTTTTCTATTTTCACAAAAACACTCACTTCTACCCACTCAAACGACTGTCAACTAAAACCTGCACGTCCAAAATGGCAGAAACTTTAGTAAGTAACTGTTAAAATATGCACAACTACATCCACTAGCTTTTATTAACAAGTGGCCGCCATCTTGAGTTGAGGTTGGAGACTTTTCAGACCACCCTTGTATATTAATAACAATTTTCAACTATTATGTTTTCAGTCATAGTCATGTTAAAAATTAATCCATTAGACTAAACCTTATAACATAAAAACCTGGTAATATAATATATTATTATATGAAGTACTACCATGTTTACTTACTTCAAGTGGTTGATTTAATGGTGAAACAATAATGTTTGCAGGCCATGTATGCTGTCCAATAAATTCGCCTATATTATATTGTGGAAGAGGCAAGCCTGGTGGCGGATGAGGAACCTCCCCTAATATTGGTACAACACTTGCGGCACCAGTTAACATGGGCGGTGAATTCAGTTCAGCTACATCTGTGCTTGTAGGCTGAAATTAAGAAAAGCAATTTAAACACATAATGTTTAATAGCTATTGATAGAATAATATACCCGGGAATATTATAATATTAATCTATTTAATACATTGTTAAAATTATTTAATAATAAACTTTCCAGATTTTATCACATTTATATATTTTTATTTATTTAGTTTTACAATATTTCCAACATTTAAGATCCTTTACAGAATCCATAGTCACGGCAGACTGAGGTGTTCATTGTCTGTCAAAGTATTAATACATGATATTAATTGTAAAACTTATTAAACATGATAGAATCTGTCAAGTCTTTCATTAAATCATGAGTAGTATTTGTGTAAATTCAAAATGTATTAACTTTTCTTTTAATGCTTTACAAACAATTTGAATCATTAGACATTATTAATTAGATCTAAAATGTTTATAGCAGCAAAAATTCAAGATATAAAAAACATTTTATTTTAAGAGAGTAAATAATATTTCACAAAAAGAAAAGTTTGGAATTATGATACACAAAAATTTTTATTAGCATATTTTGTGCTGCTTAGTTAATATAAACATCTTGAATGAATAAAACATCTTGTTACAGATAATATCAAAAGTGTAACAAATAAGCAGTAAAAATAATTTTAAGGTGCATTTTAAATGTGGTTTTAATGACAGACACAATGCTTGCTGACAGAACACTACAAAAATAAACACTGTTATAGATTGCAACACACAAGCATTATTTGTTTATTAATGAACCTTATATACCAAATGAATTTTATATACAAATAAATGAGTGGTATATGTGTGTGTATACACAGAGGAACTTTATAAACAAAAAATATAAATCATGACGACTTAGACTCACCGCAACCCCAGGAGTTTTTACAAACACGATACCAGGCGGTGGTCCCAAGCTAGGCAAATTAGGCGGTGGAACTGACATGTTGGGTGTGATATTAGACTGATTATGGCATCCACTCACGGGTACAATATTTATGTGCTCTGGTTGTTCTGGGTAGTGTATTCGCTGATCTTCGAGTTTCAATTTCTCTAATATTTCACCAAAATGGGATTTCTGATCAAAAGTAAAGGCAGGGTGATGCAGGGCCATTGTATACAACAATAAGATTTCCTCTAAAAGATCTCCATACAAACCCTTTAGCAAACCACTTTGCTCTAAACTAACCATAGCATTGTACAGTGTAGTAGCACAAGCAAAATTACAAGAACGTAACAATGAAACATATAACGCCATTTTTCGACGAGTTCTTGGATCTGTGTTAGCACCACCGATGTCCGCTGCCAGGTCTGTGGGATTGTTTGCTCTGAGTTCGGCTCCACGCAACTCCTGAAAATCCCGCTTACCAAGCTCTTCCAAATAGGTGCCAATAAAGCGCAGTTCGAATGGTAAGCACATGTTTAACAATGTACACATTGCGTCTATGCGTTTATAGCTTTCCAATTCTTTAAACCATGATACCACGTCCTCTTTGCAAACCATTTCCAGAACACATTGAAATTTTATGTTAAGAATCAACCGGTCCCCTGCAGTCGCAGCGCTCCTTTAACTTACAATTTTTGACAAACACTTTTACGGTGATAATTTGATGGTAATAATCCAAGTCTTTTCAATTGTAACATTAGTAATAAAACTGTTAAAACCTTTTTATCAGTATTCCAGTAGTATACCTATTGGTTAAGCAACTACGAGCAATGCTAGTAGTTTTGTCTTGTCTATACTGTAGTCTATGGAATAGGAAGATAATGGCAATGGCATTGTGCAACAGTACGAATCAGGAAAACACCACGTTTAAAAACATTTACAGATATTAATTAATGGCGAAGTAATATGCTATTCATAATTAGTGCAATATTTTTTATGTTTAATATATGCTGTAATTTATTATCCTTATTTTAAGAATTCAAGCATCATATAATTGTAGATACATAATGATTCATATTTATTTCAACGATGTACTCATCTATTCTAATGCAATAACCGAAAATTTAATAAAACGAGACCGTCCATTTATTAACATGCAGATATTTATAAAAATCTATCTGCTAGGCTTAAATATATAAAAATCATCGAAGTCCCAAAATAAATAAATAAGTAATGGGTTTATATTCTATGGCAGGTATCTTTTAGATTTCCTTCTTTATTATTTTGTTTATATTCGAAAGAATCGAAGAGGTTAATTTAAGATATTTACATAACTTAATTTAAAATAAAATTACTATATCTGTCACGTCAAGCATTAAACCTTGCGAATATTATAAATCACTTCGATGATACATATCCCTTAATACACTATCCCACCATCCCTTAAAACAACTTTCTGAACACTTCAGTGTTCATAGATTTTTTGTATTTGTAACTCTTATTAGCAAAGAATTAAAAAAATCGTGCTATGAATCTTGTTAAATTTAAATAATTATTTAGGCGTGAAAAATAAACATCCAGAGAAAACCAGCAATTATAAAATTTAATAACGATTTCAAATGTTTTTCCGGGAATCCCCGCCAAAATAAGGCCTTCTTGCCTTATCATTAACTATCAAAGATCACGTACAATTTCCGATTATTTAAATACAATGATGAGTAAAAGAAGCAATCTTACTTCTTTTTATGAGGAGAAGTAATATTTTATTATAATTGTTATGTTTATTCAATAAATTCTCTTTTCCATTTTATCGGTGAACCTCCGCAATTACTAGACCACCTTAAGGTTGACTGGGAGATTAATGCCTCAAGTATTAAGCCTTTTCAATATCCATACTAATATTATAAATGAGAAAGTAGCTCAGTTTGTCTATCTTTACTGTCAGCCATTGAACCGGTTACGGTGATTCATAATAAGAAAAGACATAATTATGCTATTTTTACGGTTAAAAGGATCGATTTACGGGTAAAATGGAGAAAATATATTTTTGCTGTTCCGTATTTTAACTAACTATAATCAACTCAATGTGTCAACAATATCATAAATCTTTAATCTTGTTTGAATCATAAGTTACGCAAAAATATAAAGAAATATTTATATAAGCTAGGACAAAATTTAAAAAATACAAAATATCAGTACATTGTATGTTAACTATTTCTGGGCCAAGTATTCAATTGTTGATAAGAATCATCTTCTAATTGATCATCGAATCTTTCTTTCAAATGCTGTTTAGTCTTTGGCTCGTGGAAGTCAGATCGGGCAAGGGCTTGTGTTAAACTTGAATTAATTTGAATGGATTAGACGCCGGCTTCAATTGCAAAGATTGCTAGGACATTTTTTTATTGGTTAAAGCGATGAGACGGGCAGAATGTTCACCTGGCAGTAAATAACAAATGCCCGGCCCATAAGATCATCCGCTTACTGCCATAAGAAATCACGTTAACCCATTAATGACGGTTTAAACCGGAAGAAACACATTACTAAGTTAACATTTAATGATTACCTCTTAGGGCTAATATATATAAAAATGTAAATAAATCCTGTCACATTAAAAGTTACAGAAACTCAAGCAAGAAAAGACGTATTGAACGTTGAAATTAAATTATGGAAATTTGGATGATTGTAGATCACCGATCATTAGTTAACAAAGCGTTGTTGTCTTTTTAAGATAAAATGTTTAAAGCTTTTCAGGTCTGCACTGAGAGGTAAACTAAACACATTTAATAAAATTTGTTTTATTGAATGTTTGTGTTTTTTAATTTTTTTTTTAATAAGATATTGAGCGTATATAGGACAAAGCAAAAACTACGATTTAAGCCTTTTAAAATATATTGCTCAAAGTATAAATGAATTAATCATAATTTTCATATGTAAAATATCCTAATTGATTATTATAAAATAAATATACCAATTGAAATAAATAAAAAAAATATTTTTAGACTAAATCATAAATTTGTATCCGAACGTTATTCGGTGTTACTCGACATTTTTTTGACACAAGTCATTTAGCGTGAAAATCCAGAATTGTGTATTCTTTATTCATCAAAGGCAAACACTCTTTCTAAGATATTTTAGAAAAAGTTTCTATTACAATGGCTCCAGTTGAACAAGATGTTGAAATGAAAAGTGCCGATAGTCCTGCAGGGGTAAGCGATGTCGAAATGACTGAAGTTAAAAAGGATGCCGATGTACTTACCGTTCAAGATTTACGGGAACATGTCAGACAAATTGATAAAGCCGTTTCATCTAAGGAACCCAGATTTGCCATGCGAGTACTCCGATCTATTCCAAGCATGAGGAGAAAGTTAAATGGCAATGTTCTTCGGGCTATTATCAATCAACTGTATCCATCAAGCCCTGAAAAGGAAACTTTACTCGCCTTTGTTGAAAATCCATTACCAGGAGCAGTAGAAATCGAAACACCTCGATCTAGAAGTGCTCCCAAAACACCAGCTCCAGAGGTTGATGTTTATATCCACTTGTTAATTTTGTTACGTTTGTTAGATACAAACAAACTAGAAGAAGCTACAGAATGTTCACAGCAATTAATGAACAAAGTAACTGCCCAGAACAGGAGGACTCTGGACTTAATTGCTGCTAAGTGTTATTTCTATCATTCTCGTGTTTTTGAATTAACAAATAAACTTGATTTGATCAGGGGTCTACTCCATGCCCGTTTGCGTACATCAACCCTTCGGAATGATTATGAAGGGCAAGCTGTTTTGATCAATTGCTTGCTGCGCAATTATCTTCATTACTCTCTATATGACCAGGCTGACAAACTAGTAAGCAAGTCTGTCTTTCCTGAAAATGCGAGCAATAATGAGTGGGCCAGATTTTTGTATTATCTTGGTAGAATAAAGGCGGCTAGACTTGAATACAGTGATGCTCACAAACATTTGGTGCAAGCTTTAAGGAAAGCTCCTCAGACTGCTGCAGTAGGGTTCCGTCAGACTGTACAAAAATTGGCTATTGTTGTAGAATTGTTGCTAGGTGATATTCCTGAACGCGCAATATTCCGTCAAGCTCCACTGAGAAAGGCATTGGCACCATATTTCCAACTAACTCAAGCAGTTAGACTAGGAAATCTTCAAAGATTTGGTGAAGTACTTGAGAATTATGGCCCTCAGTTCCGTACGGATCATACTTTCACACTGATCTTAAGGTTACGTCAGAATGTAATCAAGACGGCAATTAGATCCATTGGCCTTTCCTACTCTCGTATATCTCCAAAGGATATAGCCAGAAAACTTGGCTTAGATTCTGCAGAGGATGCAGAATTTATTGTTGCTAAGGCAATACGAGATGGAGTTATTGAAGCCACCCTTGACCCGGAAAAGGGATACATGAGTAATAAGGAAAGCTCTGACATATATTGCACAAGGGAGCCTCAACTGGCATTCCACCAGAGAATTTCATTTTGTTTGGATTTGCACAATCAGAGTGTCAAAGCAATGAGATATCCACCAAAATCATATGGAAAAGAGTTGGAAAGTGCAGAGGAACGTCGGGAGAGAGAGCAACAAGATCTTGAGCTGGCTAAAGAGATGGCAGAAGAAGACGATGATGGTTTCCCTTAAACCATTGAGTGTTTAATCTTAAGATTCTCTACCTATAACAAATTTAGCAATGGAAGTAAAAGATGTAATTGTGTTTAAATATATAATAATAAAATAAATAATACAAACAACTGTTTTGTTTAATATAAGTTATTGCAACATAAGTTAGATATTGCTATTTTAATTATAAGATAAGCTTAATGATTTACAAGGTTAATAACACTTTACTTACTCATGATACCTAATTTTCATAGGGGAAGAATGTATATTATTACAGCAGAAAATTAATACAGTTGTAATATATTCAGTACTATATTACAACTGTATCAATTTTCAATTTTTATTGCCATTTGTGTATCTCAATATATTCGTCTGTTTTGTTGTAATGTACCGTTTTAGAAATAAGTACTGTTTCTTTGTTCAAATAATTTGGAGGCAAATTTTTCAATTCAATACAAAAGAGCTTGCTTCAAATATAATTTAAATGTTAAGATTGCTATTACTGGTTCAGAATACCTCTAAATTTATCTAGTTTGTTTTGATGCTGTTTATAACAAGTACATTGCAATGCCTTAGCAATTAAATTTTGTAATTGTGTACATATTTGTTTTTAAATATTTTAGTTTAAATTTCACACACAGTTTTAAATCATTTAATTTTACACTGTGGTAAAGAAATCTAAAATTAATAATCTTAAGGAACAACAATGATTTTGTATTTCTTAAATTCTCAGGACTTGCCATGTGCAGGGCATTGTAGCAAGCATAAGTACTATGTTTGGTGAGCATGTATGCTGCCCAAGGCGTGTTGAAATGGCGCGCCTTGCCTCACTGTTACAATACTATGTATCTTATGTTGTCAAAAAGAGACTTGCCATAGCTTTTTGAGTTTTTTGAGCCACCTGCTAGATCAGGTGTCGTTCCTCGAACCCTTTTCAGGCCGGCGCAACCCCATACCAGCAACCCTGTCGCCTAAGGGTCAGGGGGAAGGTTGTACGCGTAGGTGTCTCTTCTGTGGCCCGTTCACCTGCTGCGGATGGCTAGGGCACTTTCGAATATGATACGAATATGGCTCTGCTAAAGCAAGGCTTGAAACTCTTTTAATGTTTGCTGGCCTGTTTCTTCAGCACGCAAGAGGAGGTAGGTAAATTTTAACGAGGGATCAACTTGGGTAGTACCTCTAACAGTGTCTTTTCTGCCGAAAATAAGTAGTGTGTGAACGCTACTGACTTCCGCTTTGAAGGGCACCGTGGCCAACGTAATTACTGGGTAAACGAGATATAACATCTTAGGTCTCGCGGTGAGCAGATTTCTGTCGTCTAACGATGCTTTTCTTATCGATAATGCACCTGGTGGTACGTTATACCTGCCTTGCCCAGGTATCACTTATCCCCAAGTGAGCGTCCTTCTCGTCTCATCGCTTTAACTAATTAAAATGAAAAAAACAAGCTATAGGCCCACAGATATCTTTCAAAAGCACCTGTGTCGACGGCAGGTGAGGGGGAACTTAAGACTTTTGTGGTCCAACGGCAAACGCTGAGGTGTTCAATCCTCAGCTCCCACTTTTGAATAGCCAATCTTTCGCACTTTAGTTGTTTTCCTGTTTGCCATGGCACGACAACGACCAGTAATCTACCTAGTCTACCAGTAGTGGCCGCTAGTTAAACAATCCTAACCCAAATTCATCCTCTCAAGCGTCCGTGGTGTTACTAGTACTAATCCTACGATACTTACAAATATTTTTGCCGTTAAATGCATGGACAAGATATACAATTATCTCTAAATATATATGTAAGGTATAGCTTATAAATAAAACGTTTTGGAATATATAGTCAGGACTTAAAATTAATATCAAGATTGATTAAATGCATTAAAATTTAAAAGTAAACATTCCCATAACCTCGAATCATAAATTACGTTAATCCCATTTTGTCATCATTTAATTTGTTGTTTACTTCGATTAAGTTGCTCAAGCGCATCGAGACAGCTAACACAAAGTTCTTATACCCTCACTGGACAGTAAGTTTTATTGCATTTTTCTATTAGTTTTTTAAATAGTAACATGGTTAAAATTTTTTACTTACTACTGACAGTGTGAAGATAAGGGCATTTTTATTAATGAGTCCGTTAGTTAGGTTGTTAGGTTGCTAGGTGCTTTGTGTATGACAGCAACATTATATTGACGCATTATAAATTTTAATAATTCGTTTAAATACATTATTCACATTATTATTGTACTATTAATTACTATATAAAATAAATTAAAACTTTCATTGATAATGGAGTTCACTCCGGCTACAATGAATAAATTGGTTGAATTGTTAAGAGAACCAGAACCGGAGGTTTTACAAGGAGAGGATGCACCTTGTTCAGGTAATCCAAGTCATTTTACTGATGCTATAAAGATGTAAGTTAGTAAGTTTTATAATCACCACAATTTTACGCGTTACTCACTTAACTGATCGTCATGAACTTTTGCGCTGAGACTGAGAAGGCAGCAATAATAGTTATATGCTATTGTATTATATATTAGATGACAGCTTGGAATTTCATCAAAATAAAGTTAAAACGGTATTATTTTGAAATCCGCGGATATAAATCCGAACAATTTTGTACCTGCCACGTAAGTTGTGGTATCCCTAAATCAAACTTTAAATTTTCTACATTACCATATATTATTTAACGTCATTTTCATAATAAAAATGCAACTTTAGACGTCTATTTAAACACTACTTTTAATACCTAATATGAATCGCTAAATATTTTTTTTTTAGTATGTACGTTTAAGAGGCATTTAAAGTATTAGGTACATGCTTTCATCACTACATATTTCTTTGAAATTTTATATATATTTTATATTAATAACATTTTGTTTCGCTTCCTTTTGATTCTTTTATTGATAATAATAACATAATTTTTCTAACAGGCGTTCGTAATTCTAAAAATGGAATAATTAAAATATCTTTTTTTATGATTTCGATACAAAATACTTTTATTTGGGTGAAAGAGGTTTTTTCGATCTATCATTTACGTACTATTCTAAATAAGATTTATTTACTTTAAAGAAATTTTATTGTTGCGATATAATAATTTAGTTTAATTTAATGTTCCAATTAATTCGAGTCATTAGAAGAAATTATTATCTTGTCGTGCGTATAATATTATTATGATAGAGCAGAATTCATACCAAATAGATATAGAAGACTGTAACTGTGTAGTGTTGGTTTTTTTAGCAGTTCTTAAAATGAGCCAATTATTCCATTCAAGCATACGAGATTTACAACCGTTAGCAACGCCTGTTATTTAAGAATGCCGATAGTGCCGCTAAATTAGCCTTGTTATAAAATTCTATGTCAAGTTTACATTCTACACTATAATTTTATTAATTTACATACCTATAAATATAATATAAAACACTTATTATACCTATTATAATACGCGATTACAATAACGGTAATTCAATAAAAAAAGCGGACTACATATGGTTCTGGCGATGCATATATGCCATATATTACTCTTATTATTATATATATTACTCTTTAGATAACCTTTCGGTGCAGTCGATTTGAAAAGTCTGTAACAAATTATAGATTAAATCTCTGCTAACAGAACGCCATATATGCATCGCCAGAACCGCCTCCGTAGTCTAGCGGTATTGGCCCTAGCTTTATAAACCTGAGGTCAAGGGTTCGAATCCCGCAGGGAAACAACTTTGTGTTATCGTTGTTGTCTGCTTGGATTAGGTCAATTTGGGCCTATCACCCTAAAAGTCGGTCCACCCACCAACACCACCAAGTCATTGACACGTGCATTATGGGAGCCCTATGTACAACAGTGGTCTAACACAGGCTGATATGTCGAGATATTAATCCGTATATTACATGTACATAAAAAACAAAAAAGTTGAGAGTTATGTTCTTACTCTGTGTGTAAAGTCAGAAAAAAAGTAATACGCGATAAAAACATAAAAGTTTTGATTTCCATCACGGAATTAATATTTCGGGTGTATACAACTCTTTTTCCCGCGGTGTTATGAATCGAACCTCCACCTTTTTGCGGGAGTACCTGTCAACTAGCCCAGGTGAGTGGTCTAGATAGTCGTCTTTAAATGCAAGTGCTTTTTCAGGTCATGAGATAACGTCCGTTAGAGGCAATTTGGCTCGTAACAATGTCGACGAGAAAAAACCACCGAAAACCATAGAGGAATATGAGGAGCAAGAAGCAGCTGAGTTTGAGAATCTGGGAAGCCTTGTCAATTGCACCAAAGACAAGAAGACGCCTCAATACAGTATGAATTATCAGCAATCTGTCACTGCAGAAGATGTTTACTTGCAGGTTTGTAATCCGTGCTATTTTAAAAAAGTGTTAATAACGTACCAACGGATACAATACCCAAGACCAAAATAAACGTGGATATTTTGCGATGTCTAATATTATCTCTCTTAACGGAAAAAAATCATTGGACTGACTAGACTATATAGAAAAATATGTTCTGGAAACTTCTGTACTGGTACCAAATGACATATGCGAAGTCTAATTACACACATTTATGGCGCCAAAATTACGAGTATTATTTGAATACATATTTTGGTTTTGGTCGACTAGCAACAAGTCGTCAATTTAATAATAAAAATATACACACTATTTCACTAAATAGCTAACTAAGTTCATTAAAAGAAACAATTTATTATTTGAAGAAGCCTTTCTTACATAAACTGAAATGTTAATAAACTCGTGTATTATTTTGCAAATATTTCTTCAAGATTTTAATAATAATTTTAAAACTCAGATTGGACCGAAAACTCCCTCGTCAGCGAGCTGCGAAAATCTTATTGTAAAGATTAAAATGCCTGGTGACAAGAAAGATAACGTGGAGCTCTCCGTAGATACCAACAGCGTGACAGTTTCTTCATCACAATACTTTTTGAAGCTCCCTCTTCCGCATAATATCAATCCGGACAATTCTAAAGCGGGTTGGGATTGCAAAGAAGAAACGCTTATTTTAACCTTGAAATTAGATAGAGAATTCGATTTTGTAAACTTTTAATGAACGAACAATAAAATAAATGAAAACCCATAGAGTATACGTCTTTAAGTTTATTTAAAGTTTCTGCTAGAGTTTAATAGTTGATTGTCTCTGTAATTGAAAATAATTACAAGGTGTCAAGGCGCCATTTGTACTATTCCTGACACATCAATGTCGTTGTTAATTGTATGAGTTGTAACGTGAGAATGTTTTAGGCTACCAGTCTATGATTTAAAGCTTACTAACGATAGCAAAAAAAAAATGCGTTGTGATTTTTTAACACAATTTGATAAAGTAACGTTAAGTTCATTTATTTTGTTGATATTTTGTTTGGTAGGGGTATTGTCAATGCTGTATGTCAGTTTAATATTAAAACTATAACAGACCTAATTATCATTTTTTTATATAAATTTATAAAATATTTTGAGTCGGTACGTTCATAAGATAATAATGATCGTTAGTTAAAATTATTTCACTTTTTTGCTCATTAACATTACTTTATCCGATGTTGAATGTTTTGGCCACGGAACTAAATAATAATAAATTAACTTAACATCCAAGGTTATTTGTAACACAACGTTTAGTTTTAATGGTTAAAATTATTCGTAAAATTTATGAAATCTATTAAGATGCTCTTAGGATGTCCACTGTATCAATTTATGGAGCCAATATGAGCTGAAAAGTTCGCGATTGTAGATCGTTTTGCGATTCCGTCACTTCGCAAGTGCGTGGTCAGCTTTATGTGAAGTCGTTATCCATTTACTACAATTCAAGCAGTTGACGGTGTCGGTAGTGGGCGATCGGACCGAAATTATTTATTCCGTGCTTAAAATTCCATCATTTCGGTTTCTGAAATAAATTTAACCGCCTCAGTAAAAACTGAGGATTGCTATTTTATCTCTGTTTTTTAATATAGAATTTTTACTAACAGGTAAGTGCAAAGATTTAGTTTTTATCTATTATTGTCTTAACTTTTGGTGTATGTTATATACTAAAATATATATTGACCGGCATACATTATATTTACGAAAAATTCATCAAAAAACAATTAGTTTTAAGCATGTCGATTAACCAAGTTAGTATGAATCATTTAAAAAATCACTTGATATCATCGATATACACTTTTATTTTGCTTAAATGTTTATTACATTGTATTTTATATTAGCAATAATATCTCCGATTTTCAACGTATATATATTGTGTGTATTAAATGCTGATGTTTTTAACGTGATTCTTGTGACGCAAATCGAATCATAGGTATTATAAACCATTATCAAAATTTGACCTTTTAGTCAATTACACACAACCTTCGTTAGATTAAATATGTTTTTGTGTATGATGTGTATTCTAGGCTTTTTCTTATAAGTTTTCATTAAAATATGAAAAATAACACCTTGTTGTGTGCGTGTAGTGTGTAGAGTATTCACTTTATATTAAAATGTCAATGGACTGTATTTGAGTTTTTAAAACAATACTCAAATATATATATAAGAAAAAACATATTACATTTAAATAATATCAATTTAATTTGTTTTTGCATGCTAGATTGACCTTCAATTGTTTTGCTACTGAAATATAATACTGCTTACATTATGTTATAATTTAAATATAGAGAATGATTCTTTATCAAATCTCCTTACTGAATTCAGTTTATTGTGTCGAACATTGAATTTCTCCTCAACTATTTACTACACTATTTCTTATTTTTCATCTATCTAATCTAGAAAACGTTGTTAGAAAAATAGGATGAAGACAGGTTACCAATACTTTATTTTAAACTAAGTCGCATAAAACCTCTTTAAATCTTCTTAGCTATGAATAATTTTCTAAGAGTAATCTATAATATTTTCTGCTAACGATGATCATCGTAATACCACAATCCACATGATTCTACTTCATTATAAAACTCAATTAGTTAACTTATTGTTCACAATTTAATTTCACACTGTGGACGCACGTGATACAAGATTTGGCTTGTTGAAAAATTTTAAAACATTTTATGAGCAACTGTGATGGTCCATGTAAGTTTAACGTAGTCGATTTATGAAATTATTCCTCTTATTTGTTAAAATAAAATAAGGATTTATTTCCTTACATCTATAGTATATCGTATTTAAGTTACACACCATAACGGGAATTGTAAATTATTTTATTGGTTATATTCTTGGGAGAATTTCCTATTATCTGAATTTACCAAAAGTAAATTGACGTTTAATTTAGGACGCGTCATTCAACCGGAGCAAACTTTTTAAATAAATCAAGCCAGTTGCAGGAGAAAGGTTTTGTATGTGTCAAAGATAATCAGGTCAGATTGTGTTCTGCACGGCCTACGTAGGACTATGCATTTTGAAATGTTAAGTAAGAGCGAAATATATGCACGAAACGGAAACGTTATTATCTAAATAAAATGACATATTGACTTTATTTCCTGTATTACTGAAGTAGTAACATATTTGTCATTGTCTTCATTTAGCACTTTTCAGTGTAGTTAAGGTCAAAAATCAGTCACCTGGCGAAAAATATCATAGAAATAAAGTTATGAACTTAATTTAAATGAGTTTCGGAATTATTTAAAAAAAACCAATCAATCAAACTTCAAATAATTAGAATAACTTTTATTTTCATTCAAATAGAATATTAGAACTTATCCTAACACAATATCTCAAATATCAATAAATCTACTAATAAAATAGTACACTTTTTAAACTGACATTAAATTATTATCAAATTAATAATATTCAACTATCTGTAGTTTCGGTTATTCACAATACGTTACACCATGGAATATAGTTAATACACATATCACATCAGTGCTATTAGCGCACTTTAATGCTATACAGCGTTCGAGGCGTATGTATTAATTTATTTGTCGCAGAATTGATTTAGTTATCGGTTTCTAACGGAATGTTGCCATAATTTAATATCGTTTAATTTGTTACAATTACCTATGCTTATTACTCGTCTCTCGAGATTTTATGTTGACTATTTATTAGTGGAACATAGAAAGTATGCACTTTTATTTAGGAAAATTATAAGAAGAGAATGGTGCTCGCATATCCATTTACGTCTTTAAGATATTGGATTTTACAGTTACGAATATTTTCCCTTAGAATTACAACACAATAGTGATTGCGTTGACTACTTTTTTAACACGAAATCGCATATGTTTTTGTAGTATTCTTGTCCTAGCTAATGAACAGTTTTTATATATTTCAATAATATTTTTTGTTTTATTTAGATGCCGGTCTATCAAATCATCTTTAAGTTACCAAAACATGGCTCATCTTCATACATTTGTTGAGAGTTATGTTATAACAACGAAATTATATGTCATCGGTAGATCTAAGGTTACTCTTTTACTACTCTAGTTCTAAAATTACAAATATAAGAAAATTCACTTGTCGCGATTCGAAAATTGCAAGTATCACTACTAAAATACAATTCGCATGGAAACAATTTTATTTTATTTCCTCGTATTAGAGCTAAGCTTATGCAATAAGACCTGTCATACGGCAAAGAGCTGACACGACCATAATTTTCGAAGAAATAGGCCCTGTTGATATTGTTATAGCTTGTGCTATGATAAGCGTAAACCTAATCTTTATGCTCGTGTTCAATTTGAGCGAAACTTGTAAGGCAACGAAGACAATAATTAAATTTATGAAGTGTGATGACGATTCGGCTATTTGAACAAACTACGTAAGCAATTCAGGTTTATAGAGCGAATTGACACTATAATTTGATTTCGTTTCTTGTATTTAACAAGATTTTATTACCACTCTAGTTTTGATTATTTAGGTCAGCAAAATACGCATATTTTAAAGGATGCTGAGATTTAGGAGGGACATTAATTATATATAACATAAATTAAGATCCCAAGTTTAGCAAAGTATAGACCTTTAAAGTACCTTGAAAAAAGTTTTTTTCACGGTGGTTTTAGAAGAAACCCTGAAGTTTAACTTATTTGAAAGACAAAGAAATTTTGGCAGACATAGATGTTGAAAATTGTTTACGTATACGCAATTCACCTGGATGATGTACTGGCGTATATATATTTAATTTGTTTATTATCTTAGAGAAACCTTTTAGTGCAGTGGCTATCTTCAAGTTATACGCCCAATAGGAACGAATATGCTTTTCTTTAGAAGTCGTTAGAAAACAATTTAAGTTAAGGCTAAATATGTGACATTCTCTTTCGTTTATTGCATATTATTAGAGTCCGACCGAAACTGTTATTCCGGCTGAAACCGAAACCGAAACCGAAACTCACGTGATGAAGTATAAAAATTCTTAAAATACTAAAATATGGAGCTTTTATGTCTATTATTTTGCTTTATTTTAGTCATGGAATGGAGACAGTATATTAAACGTGTGGTAATCGTTTATTTCAGTTGCTAATAATATTTTTATGTAACAAAATATTAAAAATATATAAATTTTTTTTACAATAAATTTCTTATAGCAATATGAGTTATTAATAAATAAATTAATAATTGTGACGGTTGCATTAAAGACTAAGTATTGGTATTTTGAAATCTTACTAATTAATACTTTGGTTTGTATTGGTAGTTCCGAGGGGGGATCAAAAAGTAAAAATGAGATAGAATATAATGACTATGATAGCTTAATTATTTATTTTTCTACATAATCTCCGAGTCCAGCGGTCGAAGTTTCCAATGCTTCAATTCCTTTAAAAAAAGGATTGTCTTGGTCCTGCAAAAAGGTCACCACGGTATCATTTACTTGTTATATATAGTTTTAACACATGTTTCCTCTTAAGTATTGTATCAATTTGGAGAGAAGATGAAAAATAGCTAGGCGCCAGATCTGGTGAATAGGGGGATGCTCAACCAATTGTACGCTAGCATGCTAAACGGTGGCCATCGCTAATGCCAACCTATGCGCCGGTACGTTGTCAAGATAAAACAGATCGCCCGTTCAAAGTTTGCCTCTTTTTTATCATTGACGGCATTTCTCAACCTTGGTATTAAAGGTGCATTATCTGTAATGATGGTTCTATGCTCCAGGTAATCAAACAACAATATCACTTCTGAGTCCCAAAATATTGAGGCCATACCACGGCCACGGCATGAAGATCCTTCGGGATAAACCCATGTTTCGTCTACTGGCACAAAACTAGATTTAAAGATTTTAGAATCTTCTTAAAACTTGTCCAACGATATATTCGAAGTCGATTTTGTTTCTGATTCTCGGCACCCATCTTGCGGAGATTTTTCTCATATTCAAAATTTGCGTCAATATGCGCTGAGTGAAATGCTCGTTTCTTAGATTAGGTATCAGATGGTAATTCTTTGATCGCTAAAAACAGTTTTTTCGAATATGGCTTCGATGGACGTCTGCAACCATGTTCGTTTTCCGTGTACATTCTCCCTACTTGAAATTAAGAATCCCACTTTGCGCCGCAGTAAATCTCTTGCGTTGTTAACTTTTTATAACAGTGGTTTTTAAAGACAAGGTCGCACTTGGGTTTTCTTTTTTTCCGAGAACATTTCGCTACACATAGCAAACAAATGACTACCTTCAGAAAAAAAGTAAAGAGACTAGAAGATTTTTTTATTACCACAACAAATATCTGAGCTATACTTTCCAGTATTATTTGTATTTATTTTTTGGTTACCAAGGAGTATATATTTTGTTCTCACTACTATTTGTTCCCTTCTCGTCTTTCTAGAAGAATCATCAATTTCTTTTGTCAAACTTGGAATGTTTGTCTCGAACTAAAATCGACTGATCTCAGCTCGATTGTAGCAATGATACATTTAACTTTCGCTACTATTTTGAAATTGAAAACACTCTAGAAACCAGTTTCGAGTTTCGAAAAGTTTCGCACAAATTTGCGACAACTAAGGCCAAATTGCGAAACCAGTTCGGTCTATATACATATTATTTAGTAAATACTTCCTGTTACTTATGTATCGTCATAATTTTATCAATATTTTAAGGCGGTTTCTCGACAGTGAAGTTTGTACTCATAAGATTGCTCTTAAAAAAACAGTACAAAAAGTGCGTACTTTAACAGCATAGAATAGGTATACTTTGCAATTTGTTTTATTAGCAATAACTTTTATTTTCAGAATGTGGTCGCCGAGTGTTGTGTGGTTTACACTTATAATATTTCTTAATGGCTTCGTCGTATTGCAAAGTGTAAGACAGTGGAGTAACAGGCGTAAGTAATTTTGTCAGTTGTGTGTCAGTCAGCGTGAATATTCTAATAGAGATAATAATGTACTAATGATAATTCATCATCCACATTAGCCTTTATCCGTCCACTGCTGGACATAACCTTTAATTTTGATAATAATTTACCATATACATATAATCTCTATATCCCTGTTTGAGGGATGACGAAAATCTTATGTAGTAATACTTAAACGATTTGTAAATAGTATTTGATTATTTAAACTTAATTGTTTTAATACTAACATAATTATAGGTTTTGCAATAAATTGATTTGAGAATCGTTTGTTATAAAATAGCATCTTATGGAACGATTTTAGGATTTAAATGATGATTCATGAAATGAAAGAAATCTTTATTAATTGTTTTATAATAATTGATATAGCAGCATTTTTTAAATCGTAAATACTGTATTATAAGGAATTTATTACAGACTATTCATGTGATGGCATAAAGTGTCCACCCACCAACCTCATTGAACCAGCGTGGTGATTGGTCAAAACCGCCTAATGAAGTGTAATAGAGCTTCTTATCCAGAGTGACATCACTATATGATGATGATGTGATTAAATTTATTCGTAATATATTTATCCCTTAATAATTAATATATAATATTTCTTCTTTATATGACCATCACTATTTTAGATTTAGCTGCAATAAATAAAATACCTTTCGTAATAAAATATATTTCTTAAATTTCAGAACTTTTTCCACCAAGCAAAATTCCAGATGACGGTCTGAATCCAAGAAGGTCAGTGGTTAGGCGGAAAATAGTGCTTTACCATAACTTCTTTCGAACAAAAGTACAACCAACTGCTTCCAATATGCTATTAATGGTGAGTTATATATACGTGTTATTCAATAAATTGTTTTTTTGTAGAAGTTTTTACTCTTTGAATTTACCTAAACTTACTAACTACTCGATATCGCTTGGTCTTAGCGTCGTTTTCATAGCATGTCCACAATAAATAAAGATAATGCTTCTTTATATCGTCTCCACAGCCTAGTAGTGATGGCTAGTACTTTAGAAATCGGAGATCGTGGGTTCGAATCCTGCGGGGATTCAATAACTTTTCCTTGTTGTTTCCTAGTTAGTCAAGGCAGGTTGATCACCCGCTTGTCTATAGAGTAAGATGATCCAAGGGTCGGATGGATACGAAAAAGACGATCTTGCGCCTTAGCTCTCTCCGGTTGTGTCGGTTATCCGTCTTATCGGGCTGAGGGTATAAAGGAATAGAGAGTAGACCTGTGTTTGCACATACACTTGTGCACTATAATATCTTCTGCGCACTTGGCCGATCTCTAATATAGATCGGCCGCCGTAGTCGGATTCGATTAGGAGTACATTGCTAATGTTCAATGGGTACAAAGTATGGCCTTATATCTCATCAGCCTGTAATAGTCCACTGCTGGACATAGGCCTCCCTAATATACCCCTATCCAGCAGGGGTTTTGGACCGTATCCCACCACGCTGGTCCAATGCGGGTTGGTGGGTGGACGACTTTTTACATGCCCATCCGACGCATGGATCATCTTACTTTTCAGACACAGGGTGATCGGCCCAAATTGCCACAAGGAAACAACAATGAAAATTTGTTGAGTCCCGCAGGAATCGAACCCACGATCTCCGGTTTCTAAAGCGCACGCCCATACCACTAGGCTACGGAGGCAGTTATATATCCGTTTGTAATCGAGTAAAGTATGTATTAAAATTTAATTAAAATTCGTTTCTAATTATCAGTCATGGCACTCAGGAGCTGCGAGACAGGCACAAAATTACGCAGATAGATGTATATTTCTGCAGCACAATGATCCCCGCGAGAATTCCGTACAGCATTTAGGATCCTGTGGGCAAAATCTCTTCGTCGCTGCGCAGAAAACTCCATGGTAAATATAATATCATTTTACTTTCTTTCTTGGCACTTTAAAAGAATTAACGTAAGAATTATCGATTACTTAGTAGAAGGTATATATTATATTACAAGTTTTAAATAAATTTCATTGTTATGTTTTAAAATAATACGTCCTCGTATCAAAGTAAAATAGTTGTACGCCTGGTACGAGCGCATTATATTTTAATTATATAGTATAGAAAAATATTTCTCACAAAACTAAATACTTTCAAGTTAACAAATTATTTTACATATTAATATCTATTTATAACACAATAAAAACTTACTTTCATTTATACATCTTTTACAAGTAAAAAGTAAATTTTATCTCCAGATGAAATGGTTTTAGTTTACTATAAAAACACTAAATACACTGATTGAAATCAAATAATCGTAAATAAAGTACAAGAAATTAAATTCGCCTCGAGTCCTCAATGCGAATTTAGAATACTAAAGTAGGAATAGAGGACTAAAGTTGTTTCCTAAAAGATTGTTGCGGATAGAAAGTTTTTTAACTTTATTACTATTTGTAGTTACTATTATTTCTCATTAGTTTTTACGCATGTCCTCCCTTTAAGACACCACGATGTTCCATTCTGACGATGGTAGGTCAACGAAAACTTATTGCCATACTCCCGCATCCCTTTATATTGCAAGGTCCTTTCGTTTTCTAAACACAATGTAACTAGCACAACCGTTCTGTTACCCCTAATGTACGAAACGGGCTACGATCGCCTGGTTAATCATTTATTTGCTAATGCTTAAAAATACTACTAGGTCTCATTGCTTTGGTGTTTGTCCCCCGATAATCTGATACATTTGGCGCGGGAGGTACTGCTACTGTCTTGTAGGATGGGGTGAGCGGTCAAATAATGGCAGCATTTCTTTTTTCAAGTGTCTGCGGAAGATGGAAATGCTCTAGTTTACTTCTCCCTTGCACTCTATTTAGTGCTTTGTAAGTAAACTTCTTCAGCAAACTAGTAGCAGCCGTAATAGGCTAGCAAGGCCATTTAGGAAATTGGAACCATCTTTGTTTTCCCAGGATAAACAAAACCACTCCTGATTATAAAGCCCGGGCTAAAACCGTAAAGAAAATAATGCCCTAATAAAATGTATCTGAAACGTATTTCGTATCGCACAACTATAAAGATGAAACGTAACAGCCCCGTTCTCTGTGTCCGTGAATGAGATAAATTATTAGCCGACAGACGAATGAACGTAGGTACATTTTTTGTTAGTATTAATTTATTTCCTCGTACACCACGGTCTGTTCTATGCACGACATCAATTAGCTTTTGATTTTTTATCCTTATAAACGGAATAGTAAAATCACGATCGCATTTATACGTAGCTATATTAATTTTAAACGTGTTTTACGAATATGTATAAAACGTATGTTTTATGCAACAAAACATTGAAGTATCAGTTTGTACGTTTTATTGGTCTCGTAAATTTTTAATATGTTCGAACCCAAATTTCTCAAAGTATTACCTTTTAATAGGCATTAAGTCTTAATAAGATTCACTTATTACGTATACGTTTAATGGACGTCATGTTTTATAAGATACTAAAACCAGTAAATTTTCTGGCTGAAGTAAAATTGATAAGTCCAGTCCATGTCCAATGTCTTAATGTGATTTACGTTTATTTTTAACCAAATTCTTTTGCAAGCCTCGTCTCGTAATGTCATAATAAATACATTACCTAATACTATAGTACCATGTTCACATGTACAAGCGCTATGACCCTTGAAGACTGTTAAATCACTTTTTGATTGGGATAATAGCATCCTTTAGTATCAATTGAACACGCCTTTGCACATTTTATAATTTTAAATAGTTCGAAGTACCTCATCTAATGTGAAATTAATGGAACTGAACTAGCTGTAGTCATTAATAGCTATCAGTAATATTGTAAGTCCTTGCTTGCTATTTTTAATTTTTCTTATGAATAAAAAAAAATTGGTACACATTCCAAATACGTAATCTTTATTCGTCGAAGGGATTCATAAGTTTAAACATCTTCTTTCCTACTATATGTCATATTTTAATAAAAATTATTATACATTTATATAAGCAAAACAAAAAGGTGTTCAAATAATGCACAAAAATTGCTATCAAACGAAAAGAAAATATATTTTTATTAACATAATTCTCACATCCGTCGTAAGAGGCCTATACGCATGAAATGGTTGCTTTATGGCTTTTCGGCTTTAGGAAATAGATTCATAACAACGAGTTCAAACTTAGTCGTAGTAGTATACGTATAGAACGGCGTTGTGTACGGCGCAGGGAAGCTAGAAGTATGGTGTATAGGATGGTCTGGTGTATATGGATGCTCTAGTCAGAACTATCATGGCTCGCTTTCGATAAGTGCTTATAGAATCTGGCTTGCCGTTGGCTATGGTTTTTAATAACATCTTCATCATCCCGGATGCAAGGGATTATGATAGACTTCAATGACTCCACCAGCGCTGGCAAAAAAAACAATCCCGTCAATCACTTTATCTCTTAGCGCGTCTCCCCCGAATTCGTTACCCCGACGGTTGTTGGGAATAGGATTTATGTCCTCTCCGGAACTAAATTTTCAGGCTTCACGGCGGTCTTGTAGATTGCGCTGCTCACCCCATTTTGCCCAAAAAAGGAAGAGACATATACTTAACTCTTTCTCTAAGGAGCTACCACACAGTGCTTGGTGATCTCGCCGAGTCGCGTAAGATAGGACAACGGTCTAGGTAATACCGACACCTCTTTTCCCCCCGAGTTCATGCTTGGCTACAGGGATAGCACGACTGCTGACTTCCCATCCAAGCTAGAATTGATTGGCTAGCCGTCCGTCTTCGCCGTTATGATAAATAAATATTTTTTTTAGTGTATGTGGTAGTTATCTTTTAAAATAGCTCAACTGATTTAAAGACTTAAAAAAGTTAATAAGTCTAAGTCATATAAAGCTATAATTTTATCAAACAACGAATCATTACTAAATACAACTTTATAGTGTTTTTTTGCGCTGTAATTATTTCATTATCATTGTTTGAAATAATAACTTAAACAACATCCCTAGCTTCATTAATATTGTTATGTTATTATATTAGGTTACGTATTACCTCTTCCACCTCAGGTTTTTTGCGTTGAAGACCTGGTTTTTGGAATACAAAAACTTCACATATGGACAGCCGGTCCACAATCTGAAGGCAGTTGGACATTATACCCAAATGGTCTGGGCTACTAGTCACAAAATCGGATGCGGCTTAGCACATTGCCCAGGTGGACCGTGGGGACATTTTTATAACTACGTGTGCCATTACTGCCCAGGGTAAGAATTAAGACAAGTTCTTCTTGAAGACGAAGATGAAGTATTTGTAGATGAAGTCCATCCAGTAATTCTTCTTTGTTATCATTTAGGTTAGGTTCTGAATTTAACCAGTTTAACCTAAATAACCGTTATGGACAAAGCGACTCACATCTGACATCCATAATCTAAACTTCATTTATGGTTTAGATTTCAGATAACTAGAAGGCCACCCTATAACGACTGCTAAAGATGGTCTTGACAACCTTACCGACTTTATCATGCCCATTTGACGCATGAATTATAATATTCTCATGTTTTTTTTTTTCATTAAAAGTGACTGACAGGCCCATATTGCTGTCATCAAAGAAAATAGAAACATAAACAAAGCTGTTTTCCGCAGGATTTGAGCCCACGACGTCCTGTTTGCATTGAACCGTGTGTTACCGTAGCATTATACTTACAATCTTGTTAGGCTTTAATTCTAAATGTTTTTAAATTAATTTATATAAAAAATAATAATATTAGCAAGTAAAATACAAAAAATATCAGTAAAAAAAACAATAAAACAAAACTTTTTCTGAAAAAACTAATTTTTTTAATTGTGACTTCCTTAGTTATTAAATCTTTATCAGATTTTATTATTTTTTATTGAAAAATCACATATTTATACTAAGTTTAAAATATAAGAAAGCATACAGAGCATAGTTTTACGTCATATATGAAATCTACGGAGTCTTGTTTATCTTTTTTACTACAATTATAATAAAACACGGCTTTATCAATATACTCTTTATGTAAAAACTTATATACATTCGTAACAATAATAGTGTTAAACGTGATTTAGCATGCATACGTTTCTTTTCAAAAATACGCAAACAAATATACAAAAATTTACTCGATGTTCTTATTTAATTTCTAATAGCATTTGCTTTATTGAATCTATGATGTAATTTAAATACCTCATTCCTTATGGTTTCCTATAAAAGGAAACAGAGAATTAGTTAAATAAATATAAATATTTTTTTATTTCAGCGGTAACTACAATACTATTACACATTTTCCTTACAAAGCGGGCCCTCTATGCGGGGACTGTCCCCACAGTTGTGCGCAGGGTACACTTTGCACAAATGTATGTCCAAGAAAGGATTACTTCTCCAATTGTGATTTCCTTACGAAAGTATCAGATGCATGCAGCCAGGGTTACTGTAATGCGACGTGTCTGTGTGGTTCGAAGCGAATACACAAGAACTTTCCCTGGTAATGATAATTGAAACCCTTTACTAGCTATGTAGTAATTGTTGATATTGTATTATATAGTTTTATTTGTCTTTGTCAATTATATTTTGTTTACAATAATGTCGTTTTATTGTATAACCTGAATAGCATTTGTAGGGAAAGACGATTTGCGAACCGTACCAAATTATAGAGCCGAATGCATGAGACTGTTTATATTAATTTATAGCCATGATTAAATTTTTCTAAAATCTTGTGCATTGTATATAATATAAATATTATAGCGAAATTCTACTTTACGTAACCGTTATCGTAGGGTTTAGGGATCTGGGTCGTAACAGGTGAGTCACATGTTGGGGTGGTCGTTGACGCGTAACTACGCACTTACTGCCTTTGCGACCTTTTGAACTTGACTCACAAGAAATTATTTTTATATTTATCGAAAAACACTACAGAAATTTGATGGGAATTAATTTATGAATATCACACCCGTTTGTAATATGATGTGTTATTCTGTATTCCCGATATTTGCATTCCGCCGTGTTCCCGACTGACCGAGCAACACGTTTCCCACCCCCACCACTTCGCCGACCCAATTGTAATGCAACGGCCAAGTCCGGCGAACGGGCATTGAGGCGACGGCCACAGTGCCTCGCGTCCACCTGCTGTCGCGTCATGGTTTGCGACGACGGCCTGCACGCCTCATCGCCCCACATCCGCCGCAAGTCGTTCCGTCGCCTTGCTTCCACACGGGGCTTTAGGCAGCGAGCGACCAACGAATATGGATGGATACGTGTGTTCGACGGCCTTGAACCGTTTGCCGTCGACGCTGCGAGCAAGCTGATCAAGATATCCACTAAGGCCACCGTGCAAGAAGTGAACAGGACCCTCGGACTAAATGAGGAGTTGACGCTGTGGCTCCAGACGGGCGGTGAAAATGCTCGACGGCTGGAGAGCAACGAACGCCCGTTGCAGATTCAAGAGGACTTTCTTATCAAAAATGGATGGACTTCTGAAGCGCGTAGATTGCGCTTAGCAGTGGATCCGGAATTACGTCATTCTTTACGATGGTGCGCAGGACCGGCTGGGGCATCAGGCGGTGTGGTGCAGTCGGGTATTATTCACGTACTTAAAGGTCACGTCTTCCCACAATGGAAGCCTAGACAAGCGTATATAGTTGGATCTAGACTTCATACATTCGGTAAGATACCAATTTGTTTCTCGCGGCTGCTTGACACTTATCTGGTGTTTACTATAGTAACTTTATGTTTCAGGAGTGACTTGGGAAGTACTAGAGTTGAGCGGCGCAACGTTAGAAATTTGCGCACCCAAAGCTCAGAAATTGGTGCTTTGTCTGAAACCTCGTTGTCAAGGAAACAGTTTATTGGAAACCGGCGTTAATCATCTTTTCCTAGGCTTTAACTCCGTTTGGGAACGCAATATGTGGTTTTGCTGGTTAAAAGAGGTTAGTGTAATATTTTAGTTTATATTTTTGTTGATATGGTTGTTAGTGGTAAGATTTTCTGTGTTAAATTCTTAATTTTAAACATACCATTCAATATGTCCTGATCATTGCTGTATCTACTATACTGAATTGGTTTCACGATGTGGATATTGAAATTAGGCTGTCTAAGCAGAAGATCGGTAATTTAATCCGTAACATTTCCTAGACAAACGAACCATAGCGCAAACGAAGAAAATTGTTGGAAATTTGCTTGTCTATCGAATTTTAGAAATGCGAACGTTTTGTTTTTTTGCATTAGGGTTGTGAGATGATATAAACGGTGTTTGTGTTTGTTTTATCTAAAATATATTGGTTATTGACACGGTTTTACTGCAGAAAATAGCTTTTAATATTATTGATTTTCACCATTACTTGCTGGTGCTGGTGCTTGTGATTACTAGCTTGTCTGCTACAGCACAAACAAACATTATAATTAATAATGCAAATGTATGCACACATATGTTAATATCTTTTCTATGATATATTTTTCTATTTTATGGAGAAAATGTTATTTCTCGCATTAATAAAAAATAGTAAGACTGTCCTGAGCAAATTTGCATTTTAAATAAATCTAGGATTAATACAAAGATGGTTGGTAGGCTGCAAATAAAGCAAATATTTTTATAAACGGCATCTCAATAGACTTCATTGCAGTCTTCTTTCCTAATTTTATGTGTTTTCATACAATATAAAAAACCAATACAAAATATCTGTTTGTACAATACGCGTGTTATCGATAATACTATACGCATTGCCCTAGAGTATTTGTCACGGTTGAGATATCCAGAGTGCGCGTGCTCACAAAACGTTCCGACCGCCTGAATACGGCCAGTCGAAATAACGGCGTGAAGAAATCACTGTCGCGTTTACGCGCTCCACAGTTGATTTATGGGATAAATAAAATTAATAAAATACAAACGCTACAGTGCAGTGAATACAGAGCAAACACGAAATAAACCAAATGTTTTATTAACGATAATAACGAGCGAAAATCTGGATGAAAACACGATACACCGAGCAAGGCCACCTAAATGTCATTTATCAAGCGACATGTTCGTGAATGGAATAATGAATCCGCAGACGGGAGTTATTTCGTAGTCTTTGGGAATAACAATTCACTGAGTTCGATGGACTCCTACGATTATGCTTAGACTCGCCCGGGAATAGCTAAAATATTATTAGCAATTTATAAACGCCATTTTTGTCTAACGATGTCGAAAATATTGTGAAAAATGCTTCGCTGCGGTTACATGGACGTTTTTGGTCGTTAACGAAACGAAAAAACAATGATGGTTGAAAGTATCGTAATGAGTCTAGAAAACAGTGACATAGACAGTCTAGATGTATTCAATCATCAATACGATGAAGATTTTTTTCCAGACAGCTTAGAACCTACGACGTATAGAGAAAAGTTCGATAATGGGGTATGTTTAATAGGACTGAAGTAATAGTAAATATATTAAAAAAATGGTATAAAAATTACATTACTCAGCATTCATTTAAATTCAGTTTCGTATAGTAGAAAGAACATCAATATATGAGATGATATTATGTAGAGAGTTATTCAACTGTTGATTAAACATGTGGTTTAATTCAATCGACAATAAATACATTCCTTTATACACATTATAGATACTTTCAAAAAATATACTTTTACTATTCATACTATAATATGTTTGCAGCAGGATTTTACCATAATCGGAAAAATCATTCTTTGGACAAAGAATTCTACGACAAAATCTTACGACAGTATCTTTTGCGATATATTTTAATCAGCACATTTTTACCTTTTTATGTATTCGTGTATTAACAATATGAGTTAGTAGAATCTTTTGAAAGAACAATTTAGTGTTATCTTAGTTTTCTTGTGGTGTAGCCTAGGGGTGAGGTGTAAAACTATACTTATATTTCAAGTTTGATCATTAGCAGTCGTTATACGATGTCATTGAACTATTAACATCTAATCCATCCATTGTGTTAAAACTTCTTTGCGAGTATTCGTCTCGAAATCTGATAATAAGGCTATTCTTATTATTAAAAGTATAAGTATTTAATGATATGTAATAAGGTAACGAATAAGAAGTATTGTTTGATTTTTCCTACTTTTTCTGGATAGTTAAAAGAAAAGAAGGCGCTACCTTCTTTTCTTTTATGAACAATATTTGTATATTTTTTTTCATTTGCACATTATTTTATGTTATTTATGTCGTCTATTCAATTTTCAATTTAATTTCGGTATTAAAACGAAGTTTCATTGCATTTTAGGGCACACAAAGCACTCAACCACCGAACATTCTGGACTTGAGCGGGGGCGGAAGAGCCTCAGTCGAGGCAGCTTTGACACAGCATGCCTCCGGTGAATTTACTGTGCGCGTATTACGAATGCGCAGAAATGCCCTTTCATACCTGCCTGAACGGACCTGCAGTTTGACGGCACTCACTCATCTAGACATTAGCGACAACAGAATTACAGAGCTGCCCGCAGAAATATGTCTTCTCACACAGTATGTAACTTATTGCTAATAAAATTAAAATAATTAAAAAAAACTATGTATTTAGGCTTTTTTCAAGCTCTTATAAATGTCCATTTAAACCGCTGATATGAAAATTGTACCTCTCAGGAAGAATCTGCTAGAAATTTTGCGGTTGTAATATTTTTTCTTTCTTTTTTTAATATAACTTAAGTATAAATAATACATTCCTATTATTAATCAAGTATTAACCAGTCTGCTAAAAGAGATTGGAGGTCTTTGTCATTAATGTAATTTTTGGCGCCAAATGTTCACAATAAGTTTGTAAGTCAGTAAAAATATTTTGTTAAAGATGGTAAAAAAAAGTTCCGTTGAGCCTCTTACGCCGGTCCATTTCATGTCAGATCCTTTATCTCTGTAATATAACAGTTCAGTTATCTTTGAACTGCTACATTACAGATTTTTATTTACTGTCGTTTATGTGACAGTTAATAAAAATTAGAGCGGTTTTAAATATAATTAAATTTAAGTTAAGTCCACGAAGATAATATTATATTATACATAAAAATATAACCAATTTAATTCCATTCAAACAATATTACAAATTTTTTAAACATACGTGTGCCGTCTTTATATCGCATTCGGATTTTCTTCATGGACTTATTATAATTCACTAGAATGAGCATGCGTGACTAGAATGCGGAATAATTGAGATATCAACCAAAGAGGCTTTTGTTCTTTTACTATTTATGTGTTATAGAAAGTCACGTGATTTATTTGTTACTAAAAACAATGTATTTTTCGTGTAGTAAGTGAGACAGAGCAAATAGAAAACTGTATGGGTCTATAGATGCTCGCCCCACGGTTTGTTTTTTTTGTAGTAACCACAATAGGCAATATTGTGTTTTAAAGCTTATAAGGTTAGGTATTTTTTACTTTTTCATTTTTTGTATGTGCTATTATTATTATAAATTTCGATATTAATGCGCATTTTAAAATTTTATTGACAATTTGCTTAATATCTTTTACGATTTACTTCACTTAAGTACTTTGTTAGCTGTTGTATTTGCTGTATATGTCGTATGTGAAAATTGTTTTTAACTATTTTACGTGTTCTGAAGGAACGGAGAGACTGTTTACATGTTTTTTTTAAATATGAATATTTTAATAAACTATTAAAGATGTTATGAAATCAATAAACGTTCGCTAAATAACACGGCGGCAACTGCTACCATATGTTTCTTCGCTAAAAGATATTTTCAATTTTTAAAAGTTTAGTTAGAAATATAAAAAATTCTTTCGCACAGTTTTGGTATCTCGTTATAAAACACTTTTGATAGATCACATAAGAAAACATTTTTTTTAAGCTGACCAAATTAAAAAAAAACTATACTTTTCTCTCGTGTTGTTGAAGGCGTATTACGTGAATTCAGAGTTTATTCGTTTGCAATATAGATATGTGAATAAAATTGTTATGTTTGACATCATCGAATGGGACACCTCATTCGATTTGTATGTATCTGTATCGTATCTCCGTAAGCGGCCATTATGGATTCCAACCGTTAACGCTCTGCTGACCGAGCGTAGCGTTCTGTACAACACTGCAAAACCTCAGCCTTCGCTCTGTGTTTTTATAAGGACGTATTCACTGTTCTTAAGTTACACATAACCTACAAGTTCCATATCTCATTCCTAATGACATGATAAATGAACTAAAGTTAACGTTATATGTTTATAGAGAGTTCTTACAACTGCTACTTACTAGTCTATACGCAGGAAAGATCCAGAATTTAAGTATATTAAGTCCAAAGTCAAACTAAAATTTCGTCAAAAGTTAAAGTTATTGTAGTTATCAATCATCGCAAATAATGATATTCGTGTTAATGCAAGAAAATATTACAGAAATATTCGTAAATACTTCATCATCACGTACTTCTTTAAAATTATTTTTACTATTCAGTTATCCATACAAGAAAGTGTAAACTCCTTTTTTTTCTATGTAGGTGTTAATTATACACATTCCGTCCAACAATAATGTGCATTTACTGTATTCCGGTTTTAAGGGGACTAACAGTAGTAAATTTCTGTTCACCAAACAAGCCAAAAGCTCATCGTGTATATGTATTTACTAAATAAATTAATAATTTACTTCGTCCATTATAAGAATATTGAAAAAGTTGTTCTTGTATTTTTAATGGTTTACCTTTTCACATTTTATGGTCAAAATTTTAAATTTTTCTCTATCTTTACTTATGTTTAGGCCTATATTTGTTCAGCAATTTGTTCTGCTTACATTAAGATTTTCTCTCGTCTTTTCTCCCCAGCACTGGAGGTTACGTATACCTTCATTAGTGAAAGCTGCTATTAGGGCTCTTTAATTTGCATTAAAAGTGTTGGCATAATTAATAATTTAATTCTAATTTTATAAATTAACAGATTAAAAAAAAAATACGTATACTTTTATTGTAACTTGCCGATATATCGATCCAAACTTAGAACTCTTAACTTATCTTATTGTACGAGTACTTCTCTTAACTTTTTTTTGCATTTATACGAAAAATATACTTTTTAGATTACTAATTTACACTTCAAATCTTTAACCTGTTCATAAATTTAGGCCTGTGAAACCTAGACTTTTTCTACATCTTACATTATTATAAAACCAAGAGATTACATTGACTGTTTTCAAATTTCTTAGTTCTGAATAATATTTTTAAACGTATAGATGAGTGTAAAGTATAAAACTTGTAATATTATTAAGACGTAGTGTTATGATGACTAAAATTTACAATAAAAGCAGGTTCAAGAGTAATTTTCGGTGGAATTTTGATCGATTTTATATGTATTTACATGCTTAGTCCTTACTAATATTGTAAATGCGAAAGTAACTCTGTCTGCCTGTCTGTCCGTTTTTAAAGTCTAAACCATTGAACCGATTTAGATGATATTTCCTACATATTTAGAAAAGATGCGGAGAAAGGACATAGGATGTTATTTATTGCGTTAAAAGGGATTGAGAGGGTAGAAATAGGGGATGAAAGTTTATATACAAATCAGTCATCGTCGAAGCAAAAGCCATAAAATTTTGTTTTTAATGATAGGCATATACAATAAAAACAACGCATTTAAATGATACTATACAGTATATTTCAGTACACCTCGCGGACATTTCTCCTATTCCACGCAGACCAAGTCGCGGGTAACAGCATGCTTCTATATATTTCAATAAACGACATCAGAGTAGCTTAATTAGCGCCACTCGTAACCCACAAGTGTATGTACAATGCAGCTGTCACAGTGAATTGATAAGAGGCGCTCAGTTTCCGTTGTGTGCTAATTTTTTTTTAAGATTGCCTACGTGTGCACGTGTAGCGACGCGTCCATACGTAGGCACACCGTACTATCTCCATCTGTGTGCCGAACCGTGTTAAGTTACGTTCACTTCGCTTGCCGTTCGCGCAACCCCTCTTGAGTAACTCGCGTTAGTCATATCGAAGATTCGATTTATTTTTATTTTTGTTTTTATATACGACACGACAATCGATTCTCTAAAGTTAAACTAATAAAGATTTGTTCTCAAAGCCAAAATAACTTAACTTGCTCTTAAAATCGTTTTGTTGTTGTGATTGTTTCACAATAATTGTAAACGATACTTTAAATCTATTTTAGTATGAGAACAATCCATGAATGGAGAAGAAGGGTAAATTTTATTTATAAATGTGTGCGATTACAATGCGTTTGTTACCAAATTTTATTACTTTTTTATAGACTAAGTGCCACTTTGTATATTTTATTGTTTATTATATATTTTCGTTATAATTATAAATCGGGTCTTTTATTAACATCAATTAGTTTTTTTTTCGGATGCTATAGTTCATATTTATTCCGTAACATACCCTTATTTAATAAAATATCTAGTATGTTTCTTTTTGCAATTACTTGTAGCTGAAGTATAATAATCATTCATGAAGTTATTACAATTTTAATACGCTAAGTTAACAATATGTTTCATTGAAATAATGGAAATAAATGCGGATGATACTTTATAATAATATTTACCGGTAAACGTCGTTTCCGTACGTGCCTTTTGAATAATGGTAAATATTCAAGGCTGCATCAGCGTGCAACTTCATATCGTAATATCAATCAGAAGGTTTTCAACAAGCCTCATGGCTATTGTTAACGACGGAAATAAAATAAAATCACTACAATTGTATTCGTAAGATCCGTTTTCCTTAATTTTTAAATGAAACAACTTATTATACAAAAGACGCAAGTAAGTATGAATCTTTTCGATGTTCATTAGTTTCACGTAATTTTCTTGTGGGATCGTTCGAACATGTATCTGTAATTGAAAGTGTATATGTTTTGTAATGAAGTACGCACAATAATTAACATCGATTGTTATGGGATCGTGTCTTGTTGCCAAAGAAGTGTGGTCAGCGGGGCGTCGCGGACGTTTCAGTGCAGTGGTCAGTCTGAGGTTACTTTTGATGTTGCCATGTTGTTAAAAATATATCGCTTGTATGGTACGTGTAGTTTTTAATTGTTACGACGCTGTTCATTGGATTGTCGTTTAGAATGGTGCCGATTTAATTTTAATATACGTAAGTAAGACTTAAACTATATCGATATTTTTTTTCTAGCCATTAAAACATTTCAATACATACATATAGCGTTTATTCCTCGTAATTTAATCGAGTTATTCGGTTTCAAGTGTTTAGTATAGCGTTTTTGTTGTTTTGTAGTTGCTCTTCGTATCTTAAATTTAGAAATAATATTTGTATTGACATTTTTATTAAAATTATTTATAAAAGGCATTTGAATAGATCGACATATAGATAATAGCGATATAAGATAGTAGTATTTTTCCAAGAGAAAAACGATTTGTTTAGAATTTTTTATTGTTATTATTATAAAATGTTACAATTGAACTAATTCGTTTTTTATACGAAGGCTTCAACAAGTTTTCACGGTGTGTTATTTTGGAGGGCAAATATTTACATTTGCCGTTCACTGCTTTAAAAGTGCGAAATATAAAAACAGTTGTTTGACCTAAACTTATGCAATTACTTTATAAAGGATGTATTTCAAAATAAAGATTTTATATACTAATAGATGATAATGTACTTTTGTGTATTTTTTCTATTAGCTGCTCCAGTGCGGATGATTAGTTTAATATCTATATATTATCATATTATAATATATTACAAATAAAGGCATTAATAAATAATATGTTATACTCAATAATAATATTTACATTTGCGGAATTATGAAATGTTCGAACGCAATCAATATTTATCACTGTTCCAATACGAGGGAGGTAAGTGTCGTAAATTTTACTAGATACGGCCCACCTCAAACCAGAACCCAATATTATACTGTACTGCATTCCGGCTACATTTAACACCGTGGCGGTAACTAAACGTTGCTGTCAATATTAATTTGCTACCTTTAAATTGTCTTTAAAAGTTAAATAAGAATGAATTACTGTTAATTTTATAGATTGGAAGAGTTGCAAGTCAGCGACAACGAACTGAAATCGTTGGATTGCGTGTTAAGGTTACCGCGGCTTCGGATCCTAGTCGCCTCACGCAATATGATCACTACTTTTGAGGTTAGCTAAAAGGCATTTATATGTTAAAATTGTCTATTAAATAAACGATTTCATGAACATTAAGCAATGATATTAATTTATTAACCTTACAGAGTCCAAGACAAATGGGTCATGAGGATGAAAGCCGATCACAACAAAGGCACCGCTTACGACAGTCGATCTTCGCCATAACAAACTGAAAGGAAGCATAGTTCTCGGTAACTATGATGTGAGTATTATATTTACTGTTTGTTATGTACAAATACTAGTAATTAATATTACAAATATAAGCAAAAAATACTGTTCTAACTTGTAGACTCTTGCCCGTACAATGCAATGAAACAAAAAAATACTATTACACGAAACAATTCATCCAATGTTAGTTTCAACAAAACAGAAAGTAATATAGTAATCAAGTCACGTCTGAAGTAAATTAAATGTATATCAGATTTGCATAATGAAATTTGTGTCATGCAATTATATTTATCTTTTTTATTACACTTCCCTTGTAAATAAATTAGTCAACATCAGCTCTGCTAGTTATGCATGGAAATAGCATCCCAAAGCAAGCCTTCTCCATTAGGAGGTTTTTGGAAAGTATCCCACCACGCTGGTCCAATTCGGGTTTGTTGGTGGACCGATTTTTTACATGCCCATCCGACGCATGGATCATCTTACTTTTTCGGCAATGGGGTGATCGGCCCAAATTATCCTAAAAAAAAGAAAACAACGATAAGGCAAAGTTGTTTCCCCGCGGGATTCGAATCCACAACCTCCGGTTTATAAAGCAAGGGCTTATACCGCAAGAACACGGAGGCGTTTCTAGATAAATCTGTAGTTGAAATTTTTTGTATGTTTTATTTCAGCACTTAGCAACATTAGACATCTCACACAACTCAGTCGAGGTGTTAGTTTTATCTGCACTACGGGGCTTAAGAGAGTTGTATGCATCCCATAATTGTTTACAACATCTGACATTACATGGCGGATCGTTACGAATTCTCCGTGCTCCTTACAATCGTAAGTTAAATTTTAAATTTCATTATACCGCTTACCCATTATGCTCGTAATTGTCTACATCCTAACACCTTATGGAACACAACTGGCATCTATCCTCTAAACCTAAAGGGATTAACGACATTCCATGGATGATTTAGGTATTACTTAAACTAATGGCATTCTATAACAATTGCCAAAGATGGTCTTGACAACTCGTTATTAGTTTTTACTTGCTCAATCCAAATATCATCTTACTCTTATGGCCAATGTTAACATAATCCATTTCCTCGTAGGAATGGAACCCACGACTTCCGGTTTGCAATGGCCAATACCCATGAAGCACAGAGTCGGTATTTTTATATTAAAAGTAAACTCGTTAATTTTTTATTATAATCTATACGATATTTTCAGAAATGGAGACATTGGCAACTACGGTACCGCCAATTAATCTAGTAGAGATAAACGTATCGCATAACAAACTTACATCTCTACCGCAATGGATAAGTTGTTGTTCAGACCTTACGACGCTACACGCGAGTAATAACTATCTGACCTCCCTACCGGACCACTTGTTCTGCAGTGAACTATCGAGCTTAAGCAATTTACATCTGGCGCACAACAAGATTTCCAATATACCGTCCATGCCCCGTCTGAGATCACCGTTAAAGAAATTACTGTTACACGATAACTGTATTCAGATGTTACCGGAAAACTTTTTTCGGTGTGCGACAGATTGTACATTTTAAATTTGTCTAACAACAGACTCAGTAGATTACCACGTGCGAGGGGATCATCACAAAGTCTTGAAAGATTATATCTAACAGTAAACTGCTTAACGGATGATGTAATTGATGTGATAATCGCGTTTAGAAGGATAAAAACCCTTCATCTTGCTTATAATTGTCTGACTAGTTTGCCGGATAACTCGTTTAATTTCTGGCCCGAAATCGAAGAACTCGTCGTATCAGGAAACTCCCTCTCAAAGCTACCGGATAACCTGCCACAATTGAATAACATCCGCGTTGTGCGTGCGCATTCGAATAGATTGCGTTCAGTTCCTATGTTTGCATGCAGCGCTTCCGTTAAAATATTAGATTTTGCTCACAATGAACTTGACTCGGTCGACTTGAGGCTGTTAGCTCCGAAACAATTAAAATTTCTCGATATATCATGTAATCAAAAATTACAAGTCGATCCATCTCAGTTTAGTTCTTATAGATGTCAGCGCCCTTTAAGCTTAGTTGACGTAACTGGACGGAATTCCCTTCCTTGGTCACAGAAAAGCGGTTATCACGAAGAATTAAGTGGAGTAACACCCTGGACAACCGGATTTTCGGAATGTCCTAATAAACTGTTACAACTGTGTTGTGCTCAGATAAGACTACCCTCCTTTTGTAATAAAGAAGGTCTTTTTGCTATCATTGATGGAGAAATGGATTCTGAAGTACCTAAAATATTGCAAACAAGTTTACCTGGTCTCTTGCTAGAAGAAAGATCTATAAAAGAAACTATAAATGAATACATGAAGTATGTAGTTTTATCGGCCCACAGAGAGTTAAAAGAGCGAGGACAGAAAAAGGAGCTTGTCTAATTATGTGTCATCTATCACCTATCAATACACCTGAGAACGGTTTTGGCCATGTGTCTAGAAGATATACCATGAGACTGGCAAATGTTGGCGACACTCGTGCTGTTTTAAGTCGACGCAATGGCCCATTAAGTTTAGGAATCGAAAATAACAAACGCTTAGGTTACTCGTCCCGCTATCCAAATACAGTACCTGATCCCGATGTTATTCAAACCGTTATAAAAGAAGACGATGAATTCCTTATTTTAGGGAACGGTGTATTTTGGAATGCGGTAAGTGTTGAAGCGGCCGTTTCAGAAGTTCGCGCTGAAAGAAATCCCGTTCTTGCCGCGAAGCGACTGCAAGATTTGGCACAAAGTTACGGAGTGGAAGATTGCATATCTGTTTTAATAGTACGTTTTGATAACGGTGGACGATCAGATGTTGATTTGTTAATGAAAGAACTAAGGCAAACTATTTGTAGCAATAAATCGGTCTGTAGGCCGGACTGCTGCTGTTCTAGATTAGAACCTTGCTGTCACTCCGTTTCACCGCCAAAACCAAGTAGTGATCGGTCATCTCCAAGTGGTCAAAGTGATTTACCTCCTACGGAAGCTGCAAGTCCACAACATTACGCGAGTGTTCGTTCAATAAACAAAGGATCGGGCCGAAAAAGTCACGGTGCCGTTGCTCGCGCCATCCGCGTCAGAGTTGAGGAAGATAAAGACGACGCCCAAATAAGAGAAGACCCGCCAGTCGAAGAGCAATTTAAATGTTGGGAGTACATGTTGGAACAAAACACTCAGATGATCTTCGACAAGGAGTTAGATAACTTATCCAAAGGGATCAAATCTAACGTCGGTACTCTTAGAAATCTAAAAGGTTTATCGGGCAGCAGTCCGCAGTTGCATTTAACTGCAAAACCAACGAAGAGTGTACCTTTTTTATCGAAACACTTCGGTAGTGCAAGATCATTTGGGACTGTGCTAAAACCAGAATTGAGGTTTGGTTCTGGTAGAGTACCAAATGGTGGTCCGAACGCCGCATACTTCGGTTCGCTACAAAGGCTAATGCCGTATCACTTGGAATACGATTTTGCTGTGATACAAGAGAAAGGCGCACAGTCACAGGAGTCGTTAGACCTCGAAGGACGAATGCAGCAATATTGGGGTGTTGCGACAACAGAACTGTAAATAACATATAGCATAGGAATTGTAAATAAAATCTCAACACATTAGTATATTAATATTTATGTACCATTTATCCTTTCGACTAGATTTTTTGCACAATGTTTTATAATCTTGTGAACTTACGCAATAAGCTTAATCTTTTGTATATTATTTACAACGTTGTGATAGTAATCTATATTAAATATTATCTTTTATTTAAATAATAGCATAAATAAAATGGTATTATAAACAATGGCTTACTTATATTTTAACATCGATTAAATTTATGCATAGTTGTTTACAAAAGATCTGTAAAAGACAAACGAATAAACTTATTACTCATTCGCCATATTTAATTTTTACAATGTTCTCCTTGACATATCTAAACACAACAGTTAAGTAAATATCTACAATAACATTCAGGATACACGTATAGTCATTTTTATTTACAGAGATATTGAAGCATTAATTGTGCTACATTGAATAATTTACAATAGTAATAATAATATGTACAAGTTACATCATCCATGGGTTTAATACATATATTATGTCTTTTATCGGCAATATTAAAACGGGCCTCTTACGTAATTATCTCAACTTGTACACTGGCATTGCACAATTTATGATGTTGGAAAATACAAATCAAAACATGTAATTACTACGCGCACATAATCTGATTTTTTCATAATTTCAATACAAAATGGACCATTAGCAATAAATATCAGAAAATTGAAATATATTAGTCAAACAAAAAGAAATTAAAGTAGCCATTATGTTCATATACAATGTAACATTTAATAAGGTCAATATCTTTAAATTAATATTTACATTACACAGCTCCTCTAAAATTGTATTACTTAAGTTGGTATACCAACAAATTGACAATATAATCGTTTGTATTATTATTTTATCATAATGAAAAAGGATTAAAATAAGCGCAAACAAAACTTTATAAAATTAGTGTAAATTGACATTCATTTTTTTATTTAGCACAAATAGTTTATCCGTGCTCCAGACATTTTGGTTAACAACATTTAAAACATAATAAATAAATAAATATTGCAACAAAACCACAAATCGAAATCATACAGACTTCAACGATTAATATCCACATTTTACGATCGAAAACCGATATTGTACCACGATCGTAGTTAACACTATAACACTGCACTTACGAAATTCAACGTTCAGATAGCGAGTTACAACTACTTTGACGGACCTGGCAATTACAGTTCACGCTTGACCACCAGCTCGAGGGGCTGGGAGGGAAGCGTCAGATGGTTTTGGGGCGGCGGGTGCGCTGGTAACGCGTGCGCCGGGGGCGGCCGCCGCTAGGGGAATCCACGGGGTGATAATGGTGGGCTTCCCCTAACCACGAGTCAGGGGAGGGTGGGAAATCCGGGTAACCCCCCGCCGCTGGTGATGACGAGCTGCTCATATCGGACGCGCCGCCAGCGCCACCTATGCCAGTCCCGCTCATGGCTTGTCCTGGGTTATAAATAAAAATATTGCGTCTATTATATTTAGCCAGGATGCATATTCTTATACTATTTAAGTATTGTACGTTTGGCTTTTATTATTAACTAGTATCATCTAAACACATAACTTTACAGTATATAGGGCAAATCGATATTTAAGATAATTAATTGATGTTAGAATATTTAAATGTGGTGACATTCTATAAAAATAGCCAAAAATAGTACCTAGGTATTGACCAGGATCGGAAATTTTCACATACTCATCCGGTGCATGGATGGTAATCATATATAAAACTTTACTGACCAACCAGATCTGAATAATTATTCCGAATAATTAATTGAAAATTTTTCTTTTTCCGATTGTCTTCCCGCATTTTGAATCCCCGATATCCGGATCATGCAATTGGAAGTATATCTGTTCAAACTTGCAATTAGTTCTCCTTTTTTAATAGCAGACGCAAACGGTTGGCGTTAAAGAGGAAAAAAACCAGATATTTCCAGCAAAGCCCCAAAAGTGTCTGGGTATAACCAACCGGGTTAACGAAATCAAAGCCTAACAGTATTTTATTACATCTTTCACATTCAAACTGCTTTGTTAAAGATAAATAATATATTATTACCTATATTGGTGTATACGAGGTGGTCAGGCGGGTAGTGGTAATGGGCATGCGGGGGCGAGTGTGCCCTCAAATATGGCGGAGTGGCACCAAAGCGAGTGCCCGCTGAAGCCGCCCCGCCGCCCGCCGGAGACCCTTCCTCCCCGCCCAACGCTACAGTACTGTAGCTGTCGTTACTCAAATCTGTAATATTAAACACATATTACTTATTATTAATAAACAGTTTCCCTCTTTGTTCGTGTTATAATAAATAAAAAAAATTAATTTATTCTAAATATTGAGTCTGAGTTAATCTGAATTAGGCTGAATTAAAATAGTCCCGTCGAAATCGGATCATCATACCAGAGATTAGCCACAACAAACAGACAGTCTGGCAGGCAGACAGAAGAATTAAGAAAAGATGGTTTGATATACGTAGGTATCCTCTATGTTTCACAATGTTATCATTTAAAAACGGTTATTTTAATGTCCAGATATAATTATTTCACTCTAATTATAATTATTAATGTAGATATAAATTAAATTTAGCTTTATGTAATTTCACAATAACTAATAAATTCTGTTTGTTAAGTAACAACAATTACAGTACTTAGGCAAAAAATATGAAAACATACATGAAATATTTTTTTATACAAGTTGGTCGTTAGCATTTTCTTCCGGCCAACTTTGAGTTGCAACAGTATATTATATTTTAATGACTAATAAACTATAATTTGTAATTTTATATTCTGAGTAAAAAAAAACTATCTGTATTATAAAAACTATAAGGGTCGTTAAACATAAAAAAATAATAGCTAAATATTTTGCCTACAGTTCTCTCTTATAACATCATCACAAAATTGACGCTTGTTACCTCATTCAAATAAATATTAATAAGATCAATAGAACAGACTGAATAGAATATTATGAATATTTTTTATTCTTTATTGTTATCGTTGAAATATAAAAATAAAAGTTTGATCGAACATTCGAGCGATCCTGTTAAATATTAACGTTATCTTTAACCTTCTCAGAGAGAAATGTTGCAATAATTCACTGCTATTTAATTACGTACCATGATGACTGAATGAATCCAGGTCAATCTTCAACTCGTCCTTGTCGAGAAGACGGTCATGGCGCGGAGAACCACTTCCCGAACTCTTCATAGACCTGAAGTACTGCGACCATCGTGTTCTGCCCGCGTCTTTCTTCAATCGCTTTTCTTTCGCCCGCCTGTTGGATAACCATATTGTATAGCAAAGCCAGCAGAGACTTGAAATCTTTTTAAAATGCATAAGATTATACAGCATACATTATACAGTGCAGCATTTTAAAAAGACTTCAAGTGTCTTGGCGAGCATCACATGATTATTTGCTTTGTTATTATTCAAAGTCAAAGTCAAAGTCAAAATCATTTATTCAATTTAGGCTCTACTGAGCACTTATGAACGTCAAAATTTATCCATTTACCACCGGTTCACAAACTCAGACCCGTCCAGTGAAGAACCGGCAAGAAACTCTGCGCCTTTTTTAAATATTAGTATCTACAAAATTTGACCAATACATTTTTTAAGTTACAGGGATTTGCAAGCGCAGAATATAAACTATTTCCACACATCTTGGTCCTCAATATAATTTATAACAGAAAGTGAGACTTTTCCATAAGCTTGTTCTGACAACTTTACGAAAGCTCGAATCATTCCAGTTGCGTTTGACAGGCATTTAATTTATTATACATTCTTATACTATTATACATGAAAGATTTTTGGTTCGGTCAGTCTAAATCTGGGTAGCTCTAGGGCTCAATACGACCCTGCGCGGCCTTCTTTTCGGAAAATCTTTTTAGCAAACATATGAATATTTTAACGCGTGTACATAATATTTTCAAATATGTATATAGGGTAAGTTAAAATTTCAGTTTATTAAAACATTACGTAAAGATTCAGTGAACCCAGATTGTGATTGCCCTAACAGCCTGTTTTTGTAGTATAAATATTGTGTTCAAACCGGCTGCAGATCCCCCATAATAATAATCCATAGACATAAGGCTGTGAAAGTACGCGTAATAAACTAGTTTTGCAGTTGCCTCGTCAGTTAGCTGCCTAATCTTGGCATGGCAAAGATTGCTGTACTTAGCTTCTTAGAGAGTTTGTCAATGAGCTCCCACGCATCTTGGAATCAATAGAAAATCCAAGAAATGTAGTAGAGCTTACGTAAGGAATGGCCTCATTGTCAATTTTAATATTTTGAAAATCTGGCAACTTACAAAGAGTAAAACTTAAGCATTTAGTTTTGTTCGCGTTAAGTACTAGGTTATTGGACGCAAACCAGTTTGACACAATATCAATTGCCCTATTTGGTATCTCAACGTTATGGTCATTTCTTTTACCCTTAGCAGTACAGTGTCATCTGCAAAAGGACAACTTCGGACAGCTCTCTCACTACCAGAGGCAAGTCATTTATATAGACCAGGAACAGAAAAGGTCCCAAAATTGATCCTTGGGGAACACCCATCCGCACAAGGGTCAGATGACAGAGTGTCATTTACGTTTACATATTGTTTTCTATTGCGTAGGTAAGAAGATAGAAAATCAAGACCAAACCCGCGTACACCGTAATACTTTAGCTTATTGATTAATATATCATGGTCCACACAGTCAAAGGCCTGAAAGATCACAGAAGATTCCAATAGAATGCAGCGATCCTCCCATGCCGTAGAACAAGGAGACCAACTTTATACCAGCATTTACTGTTGATCTACCTCTGGTAAAGCCAAATTGGTGATCACTTAAAATATCATGTTTGGAAAAGTGTACTAAAAGTTGTTCTAACAAAATTTTACTAAGTGCTGGCAGTATAGAGATTGGTCTATAATTTTCAATATTGACTGTACAACCCGATTTAAAGACTGGTACTATTTTACTGAATTTCATTAACTGTGGGAATCTACAGGCACTTATAGAAGCATTATATATTATGGCCAATATGGGGGATACATCTTGAATTATTAAATTTATTGCCCATGTTGATAAACCCCACAAGTCTTCTGTTTTCTTTTTATTTATTTTATTAAACGCCTTCACTATATCTATAGGGCTAACATTACAAAAATTAAAATCAGGAAAACATTGTCTATCCAATAGTTTTAGGTGTAATAACATCTGATTCAGAACTAGAATTTAAGTGTTTTGTAGTTTCATGAGCTATGTTTGTAAAGTCATTTTGGAACTCATTAGCTACCTCAGCCTTTAGCTTAACAGTTTTACTCTGTACATTTAGTTCTAGATCATTCCTCTGTTTTGTGTTTTTTCCTGTTTCCGTATTTATAACTTGCCAGGTAGTCTTGATTTTATTAGAGGATGACTTCATTTTATGATTTAAATATATTGCCTTAGCCATCCAACAAACTTGTTTAAATATTTTTGAGTACGTTCTCACATAGTTATGGAATTTTACATCAGATGTTAATGATTTTTGATTGTACAATAAATATAAAGAATCCTGCTCGTCTAATTCCATAGTAGCCCAGTCACTGAAATTCAGTTTTTATTACTTGTAATAACTTTCTTAGTAAAACAGCATTGTATTCACTGGAAATAATATTAGACAATGCTCCAAGTCTTTACAGGATCCAAAGTCAATTTTAGGTTTGGAGCTTAGCTTTTACATTATACTTAAATTGTTTAATTCTGTTCCTAGTAATAGGTCTTTACAAGATAGGAAAGTTACTTATAGAGATAGGATCTGTATTTTTAAGGCTTTATGATCTGAACGGATACCGCTTAAGACAGCCCGATCTATCGGGGTCTACCCCGTGACCACGGCCGCTGGAAAGTGTTCAAAACGTCCGGTATTTAAAATGTAAAATAAACGCGATAAAATCCGTAAAGTCATTTTATTTAATAATTGTTATTATTGATTTCAGATTATGAGAGCTAGAGCGTAAAGTCATGATGGTTTAATACTACAATAATTGGTTTTATATATATATACATAGATTCCTAGTATAACTTCCTAAAAACACAATAAAATTATCGAAAACATCATCCATTTCGGGATTTTGTAAATTTAACTCACATATTCTTTACTAACGTTGCCTGGCGACTGTTTTCGGCTCGACTTTTAGGCGGGGCGACCGGATTATAATGCGCCACTCAACAATAGACCGTTCTCAATGTAGAAGTTACCACGGTCCGATTGTTTCCGATTAAAGTGGATAACATATAGCGCAAACAGAACTCCCCCGTCATGCGATGTTTTGCGTGCGCAGTTATTAGTGTAGCCACGGGGCGCATCGACAAAGGGCTTGATTAATTAAAGTGCCCCCGCCCAGTCCGTCGGGACCGCGCATGCCGCGCCGTCGATTCGGTGGATTATTAGAGCATTGTCCTAAATTACCTCTGGCAGGTCGTTTGTGTGCATTTTCTGCTTTATTTCAAGTTTTAGATATGTATACATTCGTTTGACAGTTTTATATGCATGTTATTATACAAAAAATATACCGTTTAAACGTTATGCGTATATGAATAGGGAAATGTCGCGACATAGATTCACTAGATTTTTAGAGAATTGTCCTAAATTAATTCTTGCAGGTCTTTTGTGAGAATTTTGCCTTTATTTCAAATTTCAATGTATGTATACATTGGTTTTAAATTTTTGCACGTATATGTTATTATTTAAAAAGATATACCGATTACTTTAATACAAATAATACGCAAGTATTACTATGATTATGGATTTAAAAACACGTTTGGAAATAATCAGTCTTGTGAACAGCAACATTACACATAATAGATTTTACTATAATTTTAATGCAATGTTAGATTACGCAAACCAAAAGATGTTTTTTCGCGTTGAAGCGTACAATGTTAAAATTATCTAGTAAACACACTTTCTACTACGTCCTAAACAACCTAAAAGCAGTAAGTAGCGTTTTTACACTGTTTTTTTACGGCAGAAATTGTTGCTTCGTTCCTAGACTCGTTAAAAATTTCTGAACATATTTTAAGTAATTTATAAAACTTTGGTTTTGCCTTACCAAGTTATGTCAGCGGTTTCAATTTTTTTTAATGACACAAGAATATTATTTAAAAAGTAAAAATTTTCAATATTTCAAATATCTGTAGTGTATTATAACTGGACCACGCTAAAAATTAAAAACAAATATAAATAGACTGTTTCGTTGTAGTGATAATTTGCACCATATGTATATGTTATTATTATATAAACAATCATGGTCTTCAGCATCCAGAACGTAAGATTGTATTCTACACATGGACCTCTTTACCATGTACTACCATCAACGTATTATTATGAATAGGCTTTTTAACTATCTGTATGTTTTGAATATGTATGTTAGAACAAAAATAGAGACTGCTTTTTACTTCTAAGTATATAAAACGAAAACGGAAAACTTCCTTTTTAACTTATAATAGAAATAGTAAAATGTTATCAACTGACTATCTATCGATATGTACTTCCCTAACTCGAGGTGAATAATGGTGGTGATAGATACTAAAAGTAGACTGACAAAGTTTTATGATAATGATATCATCAGCCCGAGTTAGTCCACCGCTGGACTTACTCTTCTTTCTGGACTTCTTCATTAGGTGGTTTTGGACCGTATCCCACCACGCACGTCCAATGCGGGTTGATGGATTGGATCTACTTTTTCATGCCCATCCAAAGCGTGGATCGTCTTACTTTTCAGATAATTAAGTGATCGACCCAAATTGTCGTAAACAACCAAAAGACAACGATATCACAAAGTTGTTTCAACGCGGGATTCCAACCCAAGACCTTCGGTTTATAAAGCAAGGGCCAATACCGCTAGGCCACGGAGGCTGCAAAACAATGTCGACTAAGTCGGCGATAAAGCTCCTCCAAACGTCAATACCTGAATTTACAAGTACTTATAGTTACAATGACGGCGAATATAACGCTGCAAACGTATTCGCACGAGATGAAATACAGTGAACGTTGATAACGGAGCTAGGTTTACGAGGCGCGGCCAAAGTGCGCACCATGACGGCCTCCGTGACTGCGGGCCGATCGCGCGCGACAAAACATCGTTACGCGCCCGTGCTACATCCCTACACTAGTGATGGGACAATCCACAAAAGATCGATTCCGAAGGTCGCCAGTTTTGAATGGCAAGGCAACAACATCCAATAACCGGATCCACGTCTCGCGATTGTTGAACGGACCATTCAATTGCACTATATTAATTACAATGCGCTTGAATAGTTTATTGTATTTTTATCTCTATGTTAGTATAGATATCTGGTGGTTGGACATTGGAGACGATTATAACGTGATTAAGGTCACGTTATCATTTGTGGCTCATTGTAGAATAACTTTTATAAAAGTAAATCGGTAAATTAGTCTATTAAGAAAGATATATGGCACAAAACTGTAAAAGCAAAATATTAAAACAAAAATTAACTTATTGCTATTCTGCCTCATGAAACTATATCATGAAATATAGCAAATTGCAAGTAAAAATTCATTTACTACATTATTATACGCGTTGATGTGAAAGGAAAATCTGGTTTATTTATAGTATTAATGAATAATATTGCATTTCCTTCAGGTTTTCATACAGCCTTTGCTATTAATTCAAGCAACCGTTTAGCGTTAAGGTACCGGCGCTCATAAAATCTTAATCTGCGTTTACGTCTTGTTAAATCAGTGACCATTTCAAAATCAACTCCGCTAACTCGTATCGCATGCCTACCGCCATCGTGTGCGTAAAATTGATTAAAGGTTTTAGAAATGTTTCGGTTTATTCATTTCAAATGGTCCAAGATACGGTTCGAAGCGTGCCCGATTTGATTTTACTAGATTCTGACCTAATGTAAGCATTGTCAAAGACCAAAAAAATTCCCTTAATTTTAACGTAACACTAAAACGTTAAGAATCTAAGCATTGCTGTATGAATGCACAGATATCTTTTACAACGTTCTATAAGAATAAAAATCTTATGACATACCTTAAATAGCCGATAAGAGCTATACAATGTTTTAGCCTAAATTTGCGGAAACATCTCGTTAAGGTATTCAATCAGTTGTCTATTGGTTATACCGTTCTGAACAAACTTCACAATATCAGCCGTGTCCTAGAAGCTGTTCGCGTCTATGCTTCGACTTGCTAGTACGTACCTTCAGGGTCTGCAGCAACTTGGCACGTATTGTCGACGGTCTCGCAGCTCCCGTGACCGAGCCTGCTGCTTCAGCAATTGAAATGTTTCGCTTATTAACGACTGTTGCTGTAGCACTTAGGTTCCAGCTGCTTGGCCGTGAATATGATAGCGGGATACGACTTATGCTAGCGTCGCCAGTCGATGCTAGCTCTCGAACCTTACTCAAATTAATATGTTTGTAGTTATTGAAATTTCTAATGGTCACTGAATTAAGCTATTCCAAGATTATGAGCATTCGATGTAGCAATACATCGATTGCTGAGGAATCAACTTTAAATGCATTGCTCTTATAAGTATGTGTCTGACTTAGCTTCTGATCAAATGCCATAAGTCATTCATCGTATCATCAGCATCTGTTGTAGTAATCTCGGCATAGAGATACCTAATAGAATATGAATTGCTATTTTAAGTTTTGGGTTCATAAAAATTTTCTTTCATTTGTATTAGTATTATAACAATTATACTGTTTAGTTCTTTTAATTATAAGTAATAAAATAAATCACACACAAAAAACTGTCCGTAATAAAACAAAAAAAACTTCTCGTCTATAAAAACTGGCTCGTATATAAAATTAGTTCATGTGAACAATTGAGGCTATTTTTATGTAGTAAGACAGAGAATAGACTAGAAAATTAATAAATCTATGCCTTAACTTTTGCTTAATAGTTGTTTTTTTTTTTCTTATTATTGAGTCAGATGCACTACATAAATTATCTTCTCTTGCACAAAATTTATAAATTGAAAATAAGTATATTATGTCGTTTGAATTGAGGCAAAGTAGCAAAAGCAACTCAATAGGCCTTTTCTCTGTTTTTTACAATATCTGTATCAAAACGAAATATCGTAATAAATTTAAGAATAATGCGTACAAACTTATTAGTTTATACATATTATATACTTCACAAACAAATGAATATAAACATTTCAAGTATTTTGACATTTTAAATATTTCCGTCTTCCATCATTGATCCTTCCTGTCGAGGTCTACGCAACTGAAAGGTTTTCGAAACGCTGGAGTTTAATACATAATATTGTCCAAACTGATGTAATGTCCTTTATTCCAATAACCTTACGATTCCTGGACAGAACCTGAGATATAATTCGCTACAACTATAATACAATGTTTCAATCAGTAAAAGCCGATATAATTTCGTTCGAACTTATAATTCAACCTCTAGTATATTTCACCTGATAGTGTCAGTCCGTTTGCAGACCACGCCAGTCTTCCATCAGAGTAGCACATCCGGTCCAGTATGTCAGGTTCTAGCCGAAGCTACAGGCTGAGGCCCCATGGAACATGCGACTGTGCTCGTCTCACTACCTGGGTGGGTGGTATCCCTTGCCCGCAACCAGCGCATTTGGTGCCGAAGCGCCTGGGACAACAGCCGCAATAGCAACAACATTATCAACGTGACAATTGCTTTTTGTCAATCGCCCGTGAAGGTTTGTTCGAACTTTTATTAATTAAAGCTCTACATGATAAGATATTCACCTGATAGTAAGTGATACACCTTGCACATACGATAAGCAGCGCAAGACACCACGAATACGCTCATCACCTCGAGTCAAGAGGTGTTACGTCTCGTTGACCCAGTAATTACATTGCTATGGTGCCTTTCAAACCGGAAGACAGTTGTGTTTACACACTGATTTGCGGCAGAAATAGGCATTGCGGACTAACCCCCACGGTCACTTATAAAAAGAAGTTCCTGAACCTACCTTGAAATTCAATGACGTCAAATATATGTTACTTTAAGTGTTCATACCTACTACTTGAGCTTTTATATGGTTCCAGACATTATTGCTTAAATGATATGTACATGTCTTTGGTAAAAATGTTCCGTAAATATAATTGTATGCTACTTATTGCATTATAATTTACTGAAACTGTATAAAATAGCTTGAGGTTTTAAAATTATAAAACACTATTTAAGATCAAGAATTAAAATTCCATTGTGCAGTTGCGTCGGTGAAATATTCTGTGCTTTCATTATCCAAATCCATTGGTTGGTTTTATTTAGAAAAAAAAATAAATAATAGCAGGCTTTCACTAATTACAATAATTTTGAAATATATACTTTTTCTATTAGAAAAGATAACTTTCATATCATTTGTGTGACTGAATACAACTTCATTTTTAATTAATTCAAATAGAACCCAAATTGATGATTATTAATGAATACAGACAGTCAAGTAAGTAATGCTACTGGCAGGTAAAGTTATAATAAGAAATAATATGTTAACATTCACAAAATACATTGCATATATAAGCTGGAGAAACTTAGCACTGTATTCAAGAAATGCGAGTTTACAACTTATTAATGGACATAGTAAAGATGTGTTTTAAATTAAGTAATTTAAAATCGACAGTTAGTTTTTTTCGTAAATAACCTAATCCACATCAATTAATTAATCAAAAAAATATTATTTTGCCTAAGATACGATTAAACATTGTTCGTAATTTACTTTAAGTCGATCTTTACTGTAAGGGTATCTTACACAAAATATTAATAAATTGTCATCTATTTAATTTATTACTATTGACCAAATTATGTTGCATGGTTTATGGGTAAAACAGTAACATATACTAACCTATCTTTTCAACCTTTCGCGTTTATAATCTAAAAAAAAATATATTTATAAGGGGTCTGAACTTAAATGCACATAAGATTTTGACACATAAAGCTTACCATTAAACTAAAGAGTAAAAATCAATGAATAACATGTTAAAAAGACCTTTTAAGAAAACAATAATATTCAATAGATCTAAGTACTCAAGAGGCTTACTTGAAGAAGTCTTCAGTGCAGTAGAGCTGGTTGTTCCTAGCGAAGCATTTGCCTGACAGCATTGCGCGGCACTCGACGCACCTCAAGCAACCAGCGTGCCAAGTGCGGTCGGACACTTTGAGGACGTACCGGTCCACTATCATCTCGTGGCAGCCTCCGCACTTCGGTATACTGGCTGCACAGCACACCGGATTCACAGTTAGGCAGAGAAAGATAATTGATACAACGTATAGAGGCAAACCATCAAGGTAAGGAGATTATAATGTAACTTGATGTTTGTTATCGTCATTTAGCGTAAACAAAACGTAAATTTAGACTAAACGACTCGTAGGCTAGTAAAAGTTTTTTTTTGATTTTTTGATAATCTTTCTATTATAGCTTTCATTAAGATAACTACTGCTTGTCGTATATGCTTGAAACACGTAAATTGCGCATGTTAATAAATTTATTTTAACACTAACATGACATTGAATAACTTAAATCGCAAGTAATTTTAATAGGCTACAACGGGACGACTCCAGCTACCCTATAGATTGTTAAACATTAGATATTTGCGATCCACCAATGCTAATTTTGCGAACGTCCACAATAATTGGACCACAGCATACAGAGTTTTGGAAGCATTTACGGCTAACTACTAATTGACAGATCGATGATTTTGAAAATTTTTTGGTCGAATATTGAAAAACGGAACACAGAAAATAAACAAAACCAAACGGATCCACATCAAAGGACACGCTTGGTCTTATTCTAAGCCACATTCACTGAAACACATTATTGACGTACACAGAAAAACTTCGGGCAGATGCTCCAATTGTATAGGTGGTACCCGCATCTCGCCAACGTCCTCATCAGGGTACATCATCGTTCCGAGCATGACGCGGCCGGCTTCGACCGCTCCGCTAAGCGTACTGCCGCCACCCCTCGACTCACCCCAACCCTCTTATCACTACTTCACAACCATTGGCCGTGTCTTATGATAACAGCTACGCCCATTGCAGGCCACCTCCCATAGATCGATCGCGAATTTCAACTGTGCGTCATTCAACGCTTTACACAGCTCAAGCGCTTTACAGGACTACGTTTGGAAATTTTTTGTGTCTTTTCAGTGCAATATTCGTATTCATATCAATTGATTCACTCTCAAATACGGTTTATGTAAATGAAGCATTGTTCAAAACGCTTAAATGTAAGCGGCCACTATGTTTTTATGTCACTTTAAAGTAAATTTGTATTTTCGGAGCTAGAATCTTCTTCTAGGATTGTTTAATTGTTTTTTGACTGTATTTAAAAATAAGCTTATTAGTAAAACATCATAAAATTGGAAAGCTTTTGAACAGCATTTACGTAAACACTACTTTTGTGCTAGCTTTAAAGTTTATTTAAAGCATTGAAATTATGAACATTCGACAATATTATAAACAATATAACATTGTCGTAACACGTTTTATCTATTTTTGTCTGCCATTTCCTCCTTATATCATTATAAAGGAATTCTACGATTTTGAGTTTGCTTTTGGTTATATAATTCCTGACTTTTCAAATCCTTTGTCGAGTTAGTCACGGGATAGACTGATCGTAGAGAAGAGTAGATCGTTTTATAAAATCATAATATCGTTTATAATCATTGTAGTCTTTACGTAGAGGCCAGAAACTATTACCATGTAGTTAAAATTATTAATAGTATCGAATTTTACATACGATTTTCAACATATAGTTTGAATTGAGTATTAATTTTAGCAACCTGTACAAGGACGGAGCATAGACGGAGAGTTACGCAAGTATAGTAAATTATACAAGTGAATGCGAGGGCACCGGCGTGTGCAACTTTACGATGTCATAAATCAGAGTAGTGGAGTCATTCTACCCTCCCTTTGGATAAGCTGAGTCCGACACGAACATGGAGTTAAACGCACAAAATTCTAAAACAAACAAGACTGTACAGACGTTTATTATTTCTTTTTAACAAATCGTAACTATTTCTTATAAATTTTCGCCATTGAAGTCGTCACTAATAAATTCTTAGAGGTAAAAGGGGCTCAAGATACATTAACAGTAGGTACTGTTACTGTATCTCGATTGATTAGGTTATTAATAATAATCAAAAGCTTTTAAATTTGTTAAACAGAATTTGAAAAAAACTAAAATTAATAGAATAAAAAATATTTGTTACAATCTATACCTCACATTTTCTAAACCTAATGCAAGTCGTAATTCTAAGTATATCTGAATTGTCTTAAGATACAAGATGGTTTGTTTAACCATTTCATTTCATGAAAAGGTTTGACTTTGTACGTTTTGGTTCCACTGTGTTTTGAGCGCTTAAGACTTTAGCGACCTATTACATTTTTGTGAAATGATCTAAAATGATATGATTACTGTAGTATGTACTTTGAAAATAGCAATTTTATACCGAAAATTTTAGTATATCTACCTAAAGTAAAGTTAGAAGTGTGAATTTTAGTCTACAAAGAATAGACATGATGATGAAGGTCTGAAATTTTATAATGAAACGCATTTTGTTAGCTCTGTAAGAGACTTGTCACATTTATGCGATATATCACAATATTTGATATAAGTTTTTATATAAAATTAATTACAATAAATTAATTTTATGACACGTTTATAAGGCATATTTTTACAATCTACTTAAGATGTGCTATTCGCTGTTTATATTATGTGTTGTTATTCCATAAAACATTATTTAATCTGTTTTATTAAATTAAGTAATTTACAATGTATGCAATAAAAACTCTATAGAATTTAAGAAATTTTAAAAATCGTGGATATGTTTTATTAATATAAGAATAGTAAAGGTTTACTGAATGCTTTCATGAAGCAAGGTTTGGAAATAATGCCATTTTGCAATTTGTCGATATGTTACCATTGATATTATTAGCGTCAGATTTGAAAAAAAATGTACATACTATAAGTATAACGTACAAGTTATTTCATCATGAGTGTGAACTCTATACAACGACACGAAAGGGACTAGCGTCATGGATCAATAAACGGAGAAAAGTTAGCAAGCTAAACCACCCAAAGCCAAGTGATTTCGAATCTTTAGGGATTTTGTCGTTTACTCCGGTGACGTAACATGCAGTTTACACTATAGTTACTAACTATATTCTAGCCATATCTCATATGTTGACTTAGTCAGTAGGCCGGCTTGCAATCTTCTTCAGCTTTCTTCAAAGTATGGGTCAGTTGTCAGCGTACCAGATGATCTTATTCTTATAACTAGAAGATTCCTGCGAACTCTGTGTTAGATAAAGCTTACAAAAAGCATGACTCTGAAGGATCAACGTCAAGGATATAAAAAATAAAGTGTCTAAGTATTTGTAATGGTATATCTCCAGGCTGAACACAAGCCTGTTGTATTAATAAGGGCATAAGTTTTTTTAAACTTTATATAATTTAGACAGTAAAACTTTTATTTAATTGGTAATAATTAATAAACAAACGACATTAAACTGTTCCAACTTACCCGAAATACAGATAAAAAGCGCGAGTGCAGTCAGGACAATATTTAATATAATTTTAGAAGGTTATTTGACTTAGATTTTTTTGTTTTATTTAAGACATATTATTTTGTTTTTGTAATTGTTTTTAATTTTTGTATCTAGAACATTTAAAAAAATTAAAGATACTTTTAGGATACTGATAACATAATCAATACGGGTAAATAATGTATAAGATTTGTTATTAAAGTCAGCGTTTACATTTTAAATGATTACCGTCATTCAATATGACATTCTTATTAATAATACCTTACCTTATTGCAAACATTCGCAATTTCAAGAATAACTTTTTTACCTTGCCCTGCTTTACAGACAGTATTCCTTCGTTTTTTCTATAATATTATAAATTTTACAATGTATTTTAAATCGTATACATATTAAAATAATAACGAAAAATGCCGATAAAATCGAGTTCCAGCGTATAATTGCCGACGGGCGGGCGCGTGCGGTTTCCCCCGGGTGTAGGCGCGTGCGCGGGCGCCGTCGCATAATTGAGGGTTACTTTGTTTCTCGAACCGAACGCACTGCTAGCGCTTCTGTTCATCCTCTCTCCGACAATCTGCCGATCTACTTTGACAGCCGTTGTACCCGTAATCATTTCATATTTTTGACTTTAAGATACGTTACGTTAATGGATAAAAGTATTTTTTGCTTTAGAACAAACATCATTCAGTATAGATCTGTTAATTACGTCTTCAGGGATGACTCTAAATTATAGCTTGTCTTCTTAGTTTCTGCGCTATATAAATAGGCTGCGAAGGTTTCAAAATTTAGGGGATTAAGTTTTATTAATTAATACAAAGCAGCGTTAGAATTTTGTTTCGATTCAGCTCTGATTTTAGTCTGATACATATATATCTTGTAACACTCTTAAAATTATTTAGTTATAGTGTAACCTTGATGCACCATGATGTCTGTTTCTTTAGTTAAATACCTAAATGTTAATATTTATGTTTTAATAGAACGATGCGAAAATACTTTCCTAAGCCTAAAATTCCGCCATGAACCGCTACTTGAAACAGAAGACCGCGACCGCACATTAAAAATCAGAGTAATCATTAATGGTCGAATCAAATTCACCGTCATTGGTCCGATAATGTTTTGATTTATGTATAAACATAGCGGAATTGTTTCTTTTTAAAAAAAGTTTCGTCGGAAAAGCAAATAAAAGGAAACAGTAACAACTCCTTATCCGTTTAAAAACGTACTTAGAGCCGAACAAGCAAATATTATTGACGGGCAAAATCTGAACATATTATTGGAATCTGTTATAAAACATTGTATGCTTTAGAAGATTTTTTGTTCTTCGAATTCTTTTTATCTCAATAGAGCTATTATCAATATAAATGCTAAACGTCTGTGTGTTTAATGTTTCATCATTTTTATTCAATTCATATGTCTTAAAACAAAAAAGAAAATTATACCGGAATTGACGTCTTTATTGTAACAAGTTTCAACGTAAAAAATGCATCAAAACCAAGTCAAAGCGACTGCTAGAACCTTACTTACTTTTACTTTCCTAAGTGGGAAGGTTTAATCATTAAAAATAAATACTTAATGGTTAGAAAAGCATATAATCGCATCTTAAATAAAAACATACAACTATCTATTAGTTATACTAGCGACATTATTTCTCACAAACAGTTATCCAAATAAGAAAATCTGTCATAATCATCACCACATCGAATGGTAAATGTGGAACAACGTTCTATAGATTCGTATCAAATGATTACAACAAATACTAATGTTTAACATCACTCATATTAGCCGCGATCCTTTTTGGTTTCCCTCAGGCCTTTACTGGGGCGCGTGCCAGGCAAGCGGGCGCGTATTAGATTTCTATGGGAAACTATCAACGTATTGAGCGAACGCCCTTCGTAAAAACAGTAAAACCATTCTGATATATTATTATAAAATGAATATGCTGCATTATTTTATAGAGTAAAGGTCTTCAATTTTGATATTTGTTTTTCAAATTTTTAATTTTCATTAAATTTTCTATAATTCGATGACATCCGTATAATGTTTTTTTTTTACTTTTAGATTCTATGGTTTTTAGCCCTATATAAGCTTTATAAGAATGTAGCTTATTTTTATAAGTTGTTATTTTTTTAAGTAAAGTGTTGTTTTAATGAAGAAAAGTTTTTACAAATATCTTTCTTTACACGTAAGCAAGTTAAGTAATACGAATAATACAAACGCGGCGAGCTATAGAATTAAATAAAAATATTTTCGGTAAAAAAATTTTTAACCGAAAAGTTTTAAGTGATAAGTATTATCAGTGAACACTTCTTATCACTTAAAGAATGCTATACATCTCACTTTTGCATCTTTATTTTTTCTTCTCAACTCTATTGAGTCTCTTTGTTTGGTTGTGGACGTAAAAAACAAATATTAGTTAAATTTTACAAAATATTAAATTACAATACATAGATATTGTTGAAAATTCAGATAACAAAACTACTAAAATTTTCATTGCTCTAAAGTTATAAATCCAAACGACCCAGGTAATCACAAGACAAATTTGCTTCCCTGTTATAATATTCTAAAAAGAAAATTTGATGTTTAACAACGACTTTTACCAACCACTTAGGATTAACAAGTAGAAGCCGGCCTCCGTTGTCTATGACCTTCATTTAGGATATCCATATATTCAAATATCGTTACACATTCATCCATCGAATAATATCATACTTGTAAAGTCATCCTCTGTGTGAAAGCTGTTATTCAATAAGTACTAGTCAGAAACCCAAACTTCATAACTACTTAGATAAAGTGGTGGATAAAGTAGAAGCTTTTGCAAAAACCATAAACTATGATAAAGTATAATATTTTTGCAATAACATTTATACACATTATATATTGTAAATTGTGTTATTATTAGTTTTATTACATCACAACTAATAGAAAAAATCATGTGTATTTGTCGCAAACAAAGTTGATTTGTTGTTCAGTGAGATTGTTATTTATGTAAGTTAAAAAACGTTGGGTGGATGTAGTTTGAAGCCATAGTTTGATAAGCAATATGAAATATATGTTCGCCTGGTTAGTTTCAGATACTTTCAACTATACTATTAATAATTTTTTACAACTGTTTAAGATAGATTTAAGAACTCATTATTTATAATAAATAGGTCCCCTGTTTACAGGAGACCGTCTGGTGGAACCACCGCGGTGCCTATTTCTGCCGCGAAGCAGTAGTGTGAAACACTGCTGCGTTCCGGTTTGAAAGGCACCGTTGCAGCGTATGTTACTGGGTAAACAAGACTTAACACCATATGTCTCACGGTAGGAGCGCGTCGGCGATACCACTGGTATTGTCAACGTCTATGTGTGTCGGTGACCACTTTCCATCAGGTGGCCTGACTGCTCGTCTGCCTGCGTATGCTATAAAAAAAATAACAAATTATAGAACTGAACAGGTAGAGTATTTTCAGTTCAATTTGTTTTTTTTGTGGTGCATTTACATTATTTACTACTATAACATTGTTATAAAATTAATTACAATATTATATACAAAAAAGCCTTCAAAGTGTAATCGGGGATAAAGTAAAAGGAGCTAATTTTATCAAAATAATTAATGACATTCTCATAAAAATATAAAAGTAGGATTACGTAGCAAAAAGTATTAAAAAACATAAATAATTAAACGAATAATGTATTATACAGTGCTAGGCTTTGTAAAATATAAGATAGGCAGTAATAAATAAATAATAATGAAAAATTAATTATCAGTTTCATATTAAAAGTCTAGTGGTATGGGCATGTGCTTTAAAAACCGGAGGTCGTGGGTTCGAATCCTGCGGGGACTCAACAAATTTTCATTGTTGTTGCCTAGTAGGTTAGGGCAATTTGGGCCGATTACCCAATTGTCTGAAAAGTAAGATGGTTCATGCGTCGGATGACCATGTAAAAAAGTCGGTCCACCCACCAACCTGCATTGGACCAGCGTGGACCGTATCCCGTCCAAAACCCCATAATGGATAGGGGTTTGTTAGGGGAGGCCTATGTGTGCCCAGCAGTGGACTATCAAAGGCTGATGATGATGAATTGTTAATTTAACTATTTTCCCAAAGTATACTGTAAAGTAAAAAGTAACTATAATGGATAGTAGAGAATAAATACAAATTTATAGTCTAACTGTATATAATTTTTGAAAAATATTGTTTACAATCTAAATTTAAATGTAACATTACACAGGCAAAGCAAAAGCGCTTCTCGTCGCCCGCCCGCTTCTAACGGCGCTTTAATTTGATAATGTCTCCATTATCTGATTATGACCGTACCGAAAAATTATATCATTTCGTAATTAGATTAAAATGCAATTTGGAGATGCGCCGCTGCCGACACGCGCCTCAGATCCCGACAGTTTTATGGTATCTAGCAACAGGGGTGCTAGCGTCCGTGTGACATTGACTAAGTAGGCCGAATGTCAGTACGGTATTAAGAAATATTTTATATATATCACGCTGTTCAACGAAACCTATCGATAATTTTAAAAAAGTAGATGTACATTTGATACCATTTGATGATCGCATGAAATGTGCTATTGAGATATCGTTGCTTAAAATTTCACAGGCGCTTGAAAATCTACAACAGATCTCTTTGTTAGTTTAAAAAAAAATGTTATGATTCAAGTGATCCGTGAATAATTATAATAATTATTACTTCGCATTTGCACAATGGATGAGAATAGCCGAAGATCGGAAGGTGGCGTACATTAGGGAGGCCTATGTCCAGCAGTGGACGAACACAGGCTGATGATGATGATGATGATGATTTGCACAAACTCCTGACATCTCCAATTCTATACTAGACATTAAGATCCTTATATAATTAGATTCATATTTTTATGTCATTACTTCGGGTAAACATAAAAGTATTGATAAAATTTGGTATTTCAACAAACTCAAGATGGTCTGATTACGAATTCGCCATAAAGTTTTATAGAATAATTGAGAGGTAAGCCATAAAATCAAAATTAATAAAACAAACTGCGCCCCGTCGTCGCCCCTTCAAAAAGCGAGTCACCCTACTTATTAAAATTAATAAGTGGGTTCTTCGTCTGTATTAATGATCGCGCTGTGTCAATAGCCGTGTAATATATTTGGTAAACAACGTTAGCCCAAACATGGACAAACATAGAAAGTCTATAGAGAAGAATAACAATAATATTCCTGCATGGACAACAAAACATGAGCAAAGCTTGTACTATAGAAACTAGATGACTGATAAATACATTGACTTATTTTTCATTTGTAAATAAATAGATGTAATATGGATACAAACACGCAGACACGAGAAAAGCACTATGTTCATCACACAGAATTTTTCATGCTGGGAATCGGACCCACACACCCTTTGGAACAACAGTCAGTGTCACTTAACACTACGCCTAGCGTTAGGCTGGGTCTATGATGTTTTTTCGCCAAAAACATTTGGTGCGGAGTTTTCACATTTTTATTATGTACGTAGGAGTCAGAATTTGACCTATTTAACTCTCATGTATTGTATATTTTTACTTTTGTAAACTTTAGTTTTTATTATATTTTAATAAAAAAAAGTTTTAATAGATTTTGTAATTTTAAATTGTTGTACAATTATTATAAGAAATATTACACGCGGTCAGCGAGATTTCATTCGATTAATAATAATAATGCTTACGAATGAAAAATCTCGAACGCTCCGCTTAACGAAGTGCCCACTCGACTCTTTGATCTAGTTTTGTTTGCAAACCACTGCAGGCCCGTCTGAGGGTTGCCACAGAAAGGGGCGGCGTGTTTACTAAATAAATATTTTTAATAAGCGCACTTGCTCTATTTGTCTTATTATAAGTTATTACGACTGCTCCGAGCGAACGAGAATGGTGTGCAGTTTTATTAATGAGCAAGTTTTACTTTTACTCGGGTTTTTTATGTGAGAACGCGACTCGGATTTCGTGTTGGTCGTCATTGTTTCGCTGTAAACGGGGTTTCGTCGATTAATAAGGCGCATTTAGAGGTGGGCCGTGGCGAAAGGTCGCAAGGATCCGGTGGCTGTAATTGAATATCGCGGGCATGCTGCCCGTTCGTTCCTGCGTTTAGTTATGGTTAACTGACAAACTTCGTAAAGGAACACGCGACGCTCGAAGCGCCTTTGTCGTTGCGACTGTCAATTAACGCTCGGTTGTACCAGTTTGTTTTTGCAGGCGACCGTGTTGTAAATTTATGTTTAAAAACTGTAATAGTTTTGTTTGTTTCTTTAACAGGCACACAAAGAGTACCTCTTTGCATAAAAATTTACGACTAAATGTGGTCTTAGGTATTTCAAGTGGCGACAGACCAGCCTTTGCGGTCTAGTGGAAACCCATTTATATTATAGTTATTCTCCGGTTTGTACAGGCATAATGGGCCAATAATAAATTAAAAAGGAGTGAAACATATTCATATGAACCTATAAAGTTATTATTTCGATAATTTTATCATAAAGAATGTAAAATGTTAGAGCCTGAGTTTGGCAGTCATGTTACGTTATGTAGTTTGATTGCAATTTGGAATTAAGACAAGAAAAAAGATGACTGTAATACATCCAGTGTACCTCGAAAAAAATCTATTTCACGTCCTAATTAAATATAAAATTAAATAAACATAGTTAATTTTGTTTTATTTTTCTTTACCTTATATGATTATATATTATGTAAGACGATTACTTTTTAACGTTAGATAGATATCCTTATAATAAGTATCAATGAATATTAGTAATAAAAGGTGCCATCTTTTATATTTGTTGTACAAAATTACTACATTCATTCATGGATCTTTATGCAACAGGATTACTTAGATTGAAATATAGTCGTGAGGCATATGATGTTGTACGTTCCTTATATTTATTACAGAACAAAACCTACGAAGCAAAAGAATCAACACAAATCTTTTCTTTTGTGGGAAACAAACGTAGTCCATATTTTTATTGTACTATTCATGTATTAAGTAAATTGTGCATTGTTTTATAGATCAAAGTTTATGCTTCCACCTGTGACTTCACCTTTCTGGTATTCTTTTAATAAATGATCATAGTAATAAACTTAACGAAAATTAGATTGATTACAGTTTACGACTTTATACAAAACAGATTCTGATGGTGTTTCACAATATAATAGCTATTATAAATAAACAGAGTTTTTAAATGTCATTACGAATGACTACTTTTTTTGATAGAATACCTAACAAAGATATAATAAAAAAGAAAATGGCACTGAAATCAGCATTAGGATTTATATGCAATATTGTATATGGTGTATATTCAAAAGTATAAAACATATTTTAGTCACAAAATACTTAAGACCCTTTTGTTAATAAAGTATGTATAAAATAACTTAATTAAAAAAACTTAACAACACTCAGTACTTAAAAAAAAAAACTTGTTTTTAACGTGAAAACTGTCAAAGAGATAAAGTTTCCAAAAACGCTATTACTGATGATAGCTGTTCGTTCATGATATTTGTCTCACATGTAAATACTATGGTACTACTAAATATTATTGCCATAAAATCGATTTTGTTTTTCTCTGGAGGTATTTTCAGAGAACAAATATAACTAAGCTTATACCCAAGACTACACAACGCCAAGAGTAAGAAGAAATTAATAAAGAATTATACCCTAACCAAATAATAGTTGGAATGTTTGTAAACAAAGGGTTTGTAAGTCAAATACATTAAAAAAGGACGACACTCTTATTGGTTAAATATTGCGTAACGATTGAATATGAGCGCGATCTGACGCGATCATTGTTCGTATATATCATTATCATAACACTGTGATAGTCCACTGCTAGATATAGGTCTCCCCTAATAAGACCCAATCCATTAGGGGTTTGGGACCGTATCCCACCACGCTGGTCCAATTCTTATTCAAGATTAGTAGGTGGACCGACTTTTTACATGCCCATCGAGCATGGATCTTCTTACTTTTCAGACAATTGGGTGATCGGCCCAAACTACCCTAACCAACTAGGAAACAACAATGAAAATTTGTTTTGTCCCTGCAGGATTCGAAACCACAACATCCGGTTTCTAAAGCACAGGCCCTTACCACTAGGCTAAGGAGGCACTACTATGCATACACAATACAGTATATAAGTATATTTAAGAATACCGTGTGACGCCAGGACTTAAAAGCTAGTCCATTATAACTTTAATATATACAAAACTCTTGTGTGCGTGTTGACAGTGAACTCCTCCCAAACGGGTGGACAGATTTGAATGATTTTTTTTGTTAAAGATGATTCGAGAAAAAAATCGTTGACAGATGGCGGTGCAGTCGGTATCTAGGTTATTTATGTGTACTGCAACTAAAGTGTTCAATTTATTTGACCATCATTTCTTATTTGTTTAATATCCTTATCGCTGGGCATATTATGCAGGACAACGTCTGTCCGATCCGCTAGTAACTTTATAAAAATTATAACCAAATATTTTATTATCAAACAGGGAAAAAATTAAACAATAAACATGTTGCACCATTGACAATAACGATAAATGATTTATGTGATACGTCTTAAAGTTGGGTGGAATATATTTTTTTAATTTATGAATTGTAATTGACGTAGAAATATTTTCGAAACCAAGTAATCATCACCACATTACTGATGAGCCATATGTATGAGAATAAGCTTTTGAGATTAAGCTCTTTAATTAAAATCCTAATACTGAATCTAAACTAACAGTAAAGTTTGAAGAAATAAATGTTCTAAAGCTGGTATTTTCTAAGGCCCGATTAGTAAAGTATAATCGCTGTACATATTTCAGTAGTATCATTGCGAGTCGATTTGAGGTGTTTTACGATAAATATCTTATGTACAAGGCCTATCGTCACTTGATGCAATAAATATAGTGACAAGTAATAGTAATAATAAACAATTTACGCTATTACATTGCCATTGGTTACTCTATTTGTAAGCCTATAGTATCTCATTTTGCCGTCTAATCATTGACCGTTAAATACACATTTATATGTCATAGAATAATACGACTATATATTGTTCCTATGTACAATATAGTATAAGATAGTTTAGTTATAAATAAGATATTATTTAAAGAATGTTGAGAAGAAATTATTTATTAGAATATTATAAATAAAAAATAAATACAGAACTAAGTATTTTAATCCTTTTAAGAAGCAAACAATTACTACTTTTAAATTTTAATAATAAAACTGATGAAATGTGTATATTTATAAAACATTAATTTTACAAAGTACACTTTAATATTGTAACCACAACCGTATTAAATAATTAAATGAATCAATTACTTTCTTTTTAAAATATTTATTTTAATCAGGAAAATGTAATTGTTGTACTATTAAACATTTCGTGTAAAAAGAATATTCTGATCAGATCTGTATTTAGAGATTCTATTGATTTTTTATGGTGTTGCAATTTTTCGAATTTCAATGTCCTTGATTATTTTTACCCGTTGGTGTTGATCCTACTTCTAACTTTTATTAACTTTATATTATCTATGTTTCTTTTTTATATCAGGGACTTTGTGCTTTTAATAAATAATAATATAAGATACACTTTTAAAGTCCATGAAAATAACACTTAAATTAGGTTTAATAATCATGATTGGTGGATTAATAAATAACTGAAAAAATCTGAGATGTTATAATTTTTTTCTTTGTTACCTCGCATTATCAAAGCCAAAGCGTTCTCAGTTTGGATTGTGGTTACCACAATCCATGTCATTTGCATTGCTCTTATGATAATAGTTTCTATAAACGTAATTGGATGATGACAAAGCCCTTGTAACGCAACCGTGAGTGCACCTTAGTTATTGTTACAACACAATTCAAACTATGTTAATGTGTCATGGAAATTATATTTATGTTAATATCTTGTGGACTGGGGTGTCTCGCCGTTGTCATCTTTTTAAATGTCTTATTTTGCATGTACCAAAGAGATCTTATTTTGTGATTTTTCATTAATTTTTGTCCTTATACTCTGACTGTGTTAAAAAGTGGTTAATTTATTATTTTAATATCCAAAGAAGGTAATCGAGAAGGAACATTTTCGGGATTATTTTTTTTGATTGATACTTTAGCTAAATTTAACTCAGAATTAATAAAATCAGAGTAACCCGGGCAACGAAGTGGCCTAATACATTTAGCGTTCTTACTGAGGAGTGTCGACCAAGATGTCGATACTTTGTTTACAACAAATTCGAGTCTAATATGGCTAAAGTATTGTACATAAACAAACCATTGCCGGACGTACAGGGAGTTTTTAGACAGTATCCCATCACGCTGATATATATATCAGCGTATATATATATATATATATATATCTGAATGCGGGTTGGTGGGTGAAGAACCTTCTTTTAATTACTTAACACCGATTACAACTAAAAGACGTTTATAACATTAGTTCAATTAATTATTCTGTTGGTTTTAACTTCCCAGCGTAATTAGTCGAAATACGTGTGTAATTATTAAAGGGAATCCATTGCACTCATAACTTGTAATCATTTCGAAAAATAGAGAGTTATTAATCAGGGAAAGCTGTTAACTTACTATAATTCAAAGATTATGTTTAGAACATACGGCTAAATATGACATCCGAACAGTTTTAACATACCTGATTTAAGACCTACGTTTTGAGCGGTACTGATGCGGGCTGACGTTGGCTGTTTGAAGCCGCCTTTACATGAAAACAACGAATGGAAAGTAATAAACAAACATTGTTGCAAACATCTAAGAAGGGAACTAATCTATTTTTATATTTACTGAATTTTTGATAAAAATGAACGGACACTATTGTTAAATATTTTCATAATCGTTCAGTATTATATGACGTTCTTGGAGCTTCGTAGAATATCTCATATTGCAACTTAGGCACTAATTATGTGTGAAAAATTTAATGTATAACAGAAACAGTAATGGCGACTGAGGCAAAGCACCATGCGATGTTTAACTTATAAGAGTACTTTGGCGCCAATTCAGTTTGATACTAGACATTGTAAACGTATTTACTCTCACTCTTTTTTGGCTAAACGATGCAAGAGAAATTTTCACGTTTAGCACCAAGCAAAGAGATGTCCCTTCATTATAACGAGAAATACATATGATGTAAAGGAAAATAGCACAGAAATATCGAGTTAAATTAAAACTTAACCAATATACTAAAGCGATTAGATAGTATGAAATCGTGTGCAATAAAAATATATTTAGTAAAACTGCAGCCAGGAAGTTATTTTAAACGACAGCTGCAACGAACCTAGTCAGATACAAATATTTTCAAATTAAAAGGAAATATGTAACTGTCCGAAAAGTTGTTAGTAATAAACACCTTTGTACAAGGCCACTAAGTCATTACGTGTACGGAGATATGAAGGTACATCACGGGTGAAAAGGTCCACGCGTCAAACACTATAAACCTATAGATAACAAAGGTTAACTAAAAAAAGAATGATGAATAGTATACACGACTATTATGGTGTTACTTACAATATATACATTTTATATCTTATGTAAACACAGAACTGCCATATATAATCAAAATTGCCCTTAAAGTAACATAAGTTCGCTAATTTCAGTAACAGTACTCGAATTCACAGTTTGATAAGTACCTATGTCTTCCTTACATGTCTACTTTTGATAATCTCTATTATAATCATCTTCTAACATTAAAAAACAGACGCTATCACAAACTTCGTCGAGGTTTTTACAATTGTACTTATTCAATACATGTTCATTGTGGACTTTTCTACATCATACACATCATCAGCCTGTTTTAGTCCACTGCTGGACATAGGCCTCCCCTAATACACCCCTATCCATTAGGGGTTTGGACCGTATCCCACCACGCTGGTCCAATGCGGGTTGGTGGGTGGACCTGACCCTTTCATGCCCATCCGACGCATGGATCATCTTACTTTTCAGACAATTGGTGATCGGCCCAAATTGCCCTAACCAACTAGGAAACAACAACGAAAATTTGTTGCGTCCCTGCAGATTCGAACCCACGACCTCCGGTTTCTAAAGCACACGCCCATACCACTAGGCATGAGGCAGTTCCTGGACTTTTCTGCAGGTTTGCAATTCAATGATTAATATGTTCATCAGTTTACAATTGTATGATCCATATCTCACTCATATAAAACGTGAAGAAAATTTCCCTGATTTGGTCGAAGCTGTTGAGTATTTGCCCATGACATGTTACCTCGTACCTAGTTCCAAAATTTATAAGTCAGGCCTTTGCATTGTTGCAATTTATTAGCGATTAACACCCGCATTTAATTTCAACTCCATTAATTTTACGACACTTTTTTTTCCGAAATTTTTTTTTAATTTCTCGATGTTTTATTAAGCACGTCGAAAAATCATGATCGAGAGAATTAAGTAGTAGTAGATAATTATTTCGTTCTTCTCGTATACATAATATAGGATTTGATTTGATTTACCATCATTTAGCATTTGGATTTAGTTAAAATTTGATTCTTTCAAAAAATAATAATTTTATTTTACTAATAATTAATTGTGATGGAAGCTAAATTACTTATAGCGCATCTTATATAGTTTGTTTCATATAAACATAGAGTCAGTTACATTTAAATAATGCAGCATATTAGGAAATTTTGTCGAAACATATACGTGCCTTGTTGCGAAATAGGAAATCATAAAGTGCAGGAGGTGCTCGCGTGCCACGGAACGACCATAAAATCAGGATGGGTCAGCTGTTAGGAAAGGGCGCGTGGTTAAGCGGGACTCCGAAGCCCCGCGGCCGGGCAGGGCTTCGCGTGACGTCAGCCGCATCTGCCCGACAGATGGCGCCCGCGCCGAGATCATATCGCACGCGACGCACGCCAAAACCCATGTGGGAAATCAAAACGACGAATGTACACCGTTTATAAATATAAAGTTCTGAATTCAAATTTATTTACTTTTTAAATCTACATTAGATGACTCAGAATTAGTAAACTGTTAATAAAACATTTTTCGTGTTCTCGATTTCATTAAAAAAAAACTTCACACAATAATCTAGAAACTTCACACATTATACCCATAAAGAAGACTGAGGTGATTATTATATATTCATCTTATTTTCTATTTAAAATAATGGTAGTTTTCAAAATTACTGGGAGTTGTTTGGAGTGTTATATATCTTTCACGTCAGAAGGATTGCACATTGCGCATATTGAACGCGCACTAATAGAGCAGTATCTACTCCCCATTGTTTTTATTACGTACCGAGTGGTAATTACCGTAGCATCATCGCAATAAGTGATTTGTATTGTCTACGCCATATGTCGATCCAGGTAGTGACGTTGTTTTTTAACGGAGTAATCGACTTCTTGCTCAATTAATCGTTGCTTAGATTGTATCCGCGTCTTCAATGATGTTTTTATTTCACTTTTATAAATTTGTTTTTGCTCGTCGCTAATGTTCAGTCCCGATACTAAAATGCATCTACCAGTACGGGTATGTTGGTACAGATAATATGTGATGCGAATCTGTTGTTTATCGATTCCGGAAGTTTTAGCAGAAACTTTGAGATCGGCAAATTTAATAAACTAGCTATTTATGCAATTAATTGTGACGTGAATAGTAAGTCGAAACACTATATGTTTTACTTTGAGAGGTTCTGTAGTGATGTAATAATGAGATATATTGATGCTATATTCCTTAGACGCAGAGCGTAAAGAGCAATTTTGTCATTGTTGTTACCTTGTAATTATTGTATTAGACAAATAGGAGTCGATATTAGCAAACGTCCCAAATATATAAAAGAGCATGTAATTGTATGAGATATAATTTACCTCAGTAGCTGCCAAGGAGCACTTTTCAACTAGTATAGGAATCTCATGTCAAAACATGTGTAAAAGTAACGTAAACGTATAAAACTATCTTTGTACCTTTGTAAAAACCATCGCCCTTAAATAAATTTTTCAACGTCAGTAAATACTTAACATCTTAAAATAGCAATTATGTGAATTTTTTGCATCTATTTAGTTTGTAAAACATTCAATCTAGACAAAACTAAGTCTATCATTTCCGCAAATATTAAATTACAATTTATCTTAGTCATTCCGAAGGCCAGTACTAGAACAAGGTTATTTAAAAGACAATTTTAATACAATCAAATCAACTAATTTTTAATACTTCAGCTGAAACCGCAGCGAAGCGGTCGCAACGGCTTTTATAAAAAATGTGCCACTCGGTGCATGTTACAAGATTTTAGGTAGTACCGCTGCCGACTTTAACAATAAACATTGATATGAACGCGTGTGTAGAAATTTTAAACAATTTCGCAAACGACTTAATATTATTGTCACTACCTTTAACAAAACTTATGAACCTAAATTGAACAAAATAGCACTGTATAAAGATGCGTAACAAGTTTACCTGTTACGCATCTTTATATGGTGCCTGAGGAACATATAGAATGCAATCTATAGAATCACGGTAACGTCATGGGACAATTATTTATGGATTATCATTAAGCTGCGACTCATTGCCACTTCCTATAGGAACACCATGAGTGTGAAGTCAGTTTATGCGACGAATGATGATAATATATCTTATTTGGCTGATTCATTGGTATTTAATAAAATAAAAAGATACTAAAGAAACTAGAAATAGTTCACAAAAAAAGTATTATGTAAAGCAACGCCAGAATGTAAAACACAATGGTTAGTACTTGCTGCCACGTTAAAATAAAGTTACCAACTGTATTCGTTTACTGAGATATGTACTGGTTTTGCAAACCATACTCATTTCACAACATTCTCCAGTGTGGCGGGATACGGTCCAAAACCCCCAATGGAGAAGGCAGTACATTAGGGAGGCCTATGTCCAGCAGTGGATTAACACAGGCCGATGATGAAAATACTCATTTCAAATCCTGTACTCTGAAATTGTACTCATTTGTACAATTTCATACTCATTTATATTTCTAAAACGTTTTTTTTAGATTTTTAATAGTAATGAAGAGAGAAAAAGATATTGTTATAAGCGACAATTTTTTCTTTGAAGACATTCGAAGATTAAATTAATATTTAAACGAAAAAAAATAAAGAAATAGACTCATTGATGCAAAAACTACTACACTCTGGGAAAAAATATATTTTAAAAAGAAAATAAAGTTGTAATCGCTTTTTATTCTTTTTTTTCAAATATGAATTACAAGCAAATTGTACTCCTTTTTAAAAAAAAGTAGTAGGTCACCTTAGTTATAACCAGAATCCACGCAATATTTATTCGATATAAAACCATAATATAACATAACAACCATACAAGAACTTACGTACGTTTCGTAGAGAATCAAACCGATGAATTAGTAAATATTATACGAGACAATGTTTAACCTGTAAAAAAATCAGGGAAGTTAGGAAGAACAAAATAACATTTTACTTGTATTTGATAATTGATTTGACAGTAAAGAGGTTTGGTTAAATTTAATTGTTAATCGCATATTACTCAGAAAAAATTAAATGAATAACATCTATTGCCAGGTTAAACGTGACAGTTTATATTTTCAATAACAATACATAGACACACAACAAATTACATTAAACATTGTAACTGCGTTTTTTTTGTGCATACACTCGGCACGAAACTCATTAAAACACATTTTCAATTATCGTTCAACAGAAATACTACCAGTAAATATTTAAATTGCTATTTATTCTACTTCCCAAGAAATGTCTAGACAAGAAAGTAAAAGTGAGTTCATATGAGATAGCGACGTGGGAATTTCATTTTTTTCACCATTCTCTTAATTAGAGATATTATATGTTAATTCTAGAAAAAATAACAGGCCTTCCAGCGTAGATCATTACATAGTATAAAACAATGTTGATTTCTCTGTCTCTATGTCCCTATGTATGCTTAAACTTTTCAAACTACGCAACGGATTTCGATGCGGTTTTTTAAAAGATAGAGTGAATGAAGAGGGAGGTGTAATATGTATAACACATGTTTAATATTGTAGGTATATTTTTTGTCAGCATAGCTCCCGTGCGAAGCAAGGGCGGGTCGCTAGTAATTATATAAAGAGGTAAAAGTTTGTCTTATACTGTTTTAGAGCAATAAATGATGTTGAATTGTTAATTATACATTAGTATCAATAATGCTTTACTTTACAGAAGTACAGTTCTGTACAGTAATTATTTTACATTCAATAACTTAAGCAAATTAGTCTTGCACCAAACAATGTTGATGTTTAAGTTATTTCTTACTTTGTGAACAAATGGTAAAAGACATAAAAACATTTCTACAAACATTGAATTTTAATAGAACATATGTTTCATTTTTATTATTAATTAATAATAATAAAAAATCAATATCATCTGTGGCCTCTCATAATAGCTTATTACGTAAGCTATCTCTACAGTCATTCCATGTACAAAAACATATTATATCCATCACTCAGAATCACGATACGAATAATCAAACAAAAATAAACAATTCTCCCAAAAAACCGTTACGTTCACACGAAATGATACATTATTTTCTAGATTAAGTGCAAGTGAATAGCGCAGTGACGGGGCCCGCGTAAAAACAATGAACTTTCACCCTGGAGGTGGCCAGGTTGATTCATAGCAGTTTGCTGTATCAAAGTGGAAGAGTGTGCGGTGTGGGCGTAATTGAATTTAGTAAACAATCCGTTTCCCGCGCAAAACCATCCCATACGTTCGCAACACGCGCACCTGTTCACTGTTTCTTTATGGCGCAATCTTCTAACGAGACAGCGCTGTTTTCCGATTGTTTCCAAGAAATATCTTTGAAACTCATTTTTATTATTATTATTAGTGGTAAATGTATTGTGTGAATTGTTTAAATAGTCTTGGACTACCATTCTTATGAACTGGTAGAGCTTTTAAAAAACGTTATAAGGATGTTACTTAGGTGTATTTTACGTAAAATACTCAACTTAAAAAAACAGCAGTCTGTACCGAAAAATGTTATGTAGTTTAAAAATATTGCTTTAAGTGCAAAGTGAAAAAGTAAAGTTTATGATCATTTACTTCGAATCAAGTTGACAATTATGCACTACAATACATACAAATTACCTTTAATGTATACATTTGAACTATTAACAGTTTATTGAGCCGTCACATTTGAAATTTCTTTCAGTTTTACTAACAGTTTTATTTTATACAAACTATAATAGTCATTACTTCCAGTAAAGTTAGTTTAACTGTTTGCACTACATAACCGAAAGATCTACCCTTAAAAAGTCAGTAAATTCGCCCGTACACTTTTTGGCCACGAGAAAAAACAATAGAACAATCTCTCACAAGTATCGCTTTCACCCGCGCGAGATCAATGTAAGCCCCGCGTGATAATTGAATTGGGAGGGTCACTCCGACCCTGGGGCCAGTATTAGTGATACATTTGATTCATATGCGGCTTCCCTAACCAGAACTATTCCCTGTTAGCGAGGGGATAATATAAGTGACTTCAATAAGTTACAGTAATTATATGAGTCAAGTTCTTCATCAGCAGCATTAGGCAAAATTGACGCACTTTAAAGTTACGCTACATAATATAAAGGCACTAACAGAGGCAATTAAGCAACTGCCAATTTTTTTTTGTGTTTGTATTTATAAGAGCTGTAAGGAAGAAAACAGACAAAAGTATGTAAAATGCAAAATTATTTTAATTTGGTGCATCATCAATGTTATTAAGCAAACATTATTAAACAAAACTCTTGGTGTATATAACAGGCATAGTAACGAAAATGTTAAAAAGTAGACAATAAGTTATCTATAGCTAATTTGAGACTGAAGAAAACCTGGAGCACTCGAAATGCCTATATATATTCAAATCGGTGACATAGATATATATACACATATATATATTAAAGGCATAAGCTATATATACCATTTATATTTTTCTACACAAAGCTAATAAATTGATAAACAAAAACAATGGTATCAGCGGGGATAACTTTCTATTTTGCTCCTCTCCGCGAGGGGTCATTACAAAACTCCATTACACTTTTTGTGCCAAGTGTTTTGGTGGTATAACAAGGGTGAAAACGACCCTACAAAACGATGACACGCTCTCAACAGCCTCTGTTTTTATCGCTGTGTGAGAAAAGAAAACATTTAGCTACACTTTAGTCACTTTTCACATACGATATGCAATATAGGCTGAAGTAAATTTTAACATCCTAATATATTATATAAAATAATGTTTTTATTTACCATTCATTTTTATATGCTGTAGTAAGCTTCTGGTGTTCAATATAACAACACTAGCTGTCCGGCCACGGTTCTGCCCGTGTAATTATTACATATTTAAATGATTTTCCTATGGTAAAAAATAGCCTGTGTTACTTAAGGTAGTATAGCTTTCTAATGGTGAAATTATATTATTAAAATATAAAAAAACGTTCCACTTTATAATATTAGTATAGATATACGTTACAAAAATTTTTATCAACATAGTAAATTACATATATATCAATTTGACTTTAAATGAAACAAATAAAAAAATATATTTACTGAAGAAAATTATTATAACCGCTGCTTTTTCACAACATTTTTTTAAGAGCAAATAGAAAATAATTGACCCTGTTGAGCGACTGATGTATCTACGACGTAATAGTATTGTTTCTCGAATGATGCAATGAGAACTTGAGATATAACACTATTCTGCAACTCTGACTTGGTTTTCTTAGTTACAACAAAATGTGTTATATATAAGTAACGTTATTTAATAAAATATTGGCATTAAAATTTTTTTAACTTAACAAATACAATACTAATAAAGTTGTTAAAACATAATTACTGTATTACGTAACAAAACTGAAGAGGTTTTTACATTAACATCGCAATGGAAATATCTAGATTTATTTAGTTCTTTAGACACAGAAAAGTGTTAAAAAATAACATCTGCGTCGGTTATATTTTTTTTCATAATGAGGGTCTATTCAAGGTAAATATGAGTAGATATTTAATGAGCCTCTACGTTTTACTATTGAAGGTTACACGACACGATACGATTTGTCAGACGTTTGTTTATCGTAGAAAAATAAGTGTTCAATAATTGCAATTTGTTATTAAAATATATAAAATTGTTTTCTTTAATAGATCAGTTTGTTATTCTGTTTCACGGACAGCCTTTAGTTCTCGATATTGGACCATTTTAATTACTAATTGATTTTAAGTACTAGATTTAATGACAGTCTTAGGTTTTAGAGCGCACATTTACTACGGGGTTTCTTTTATGTTTTTATCAAGGATTTTTATTATATCATAACAATTGAAAGATGTCAGGTTTCATAATATCACGTTTAGACTGTTAAGAGAGGAGGAGGAGGAATGGCGAAGTTATAGAAAACTAGTTACCTTATGTAATAAGTACAGATGAGACTTTTTAACGTATAAATGAAATTTTAATTTGTTTTGTTAAATCGAGTACCATCTTAGCAAAATATTGTTTTTTCATTTCAAAGTAGTTGTTGTCTGCTACTACTTCCACGTAGACATATAAAAAAATCTGTTGAAAAACTAATGTTTGTTTCCGAAAAAAAGAGTAACCTAATTACTCCCAGTCATATCAGCTATCTTTTAAAGAAAGTATTATCAAAATCGACCCAGCTAATCCAGAGAGGAGCCAGAACAGGCAGACTAAAATAAAAAGATGTTTTGTTATGTGTATCGGTTATATGTCACAGAGTTATCATTTAAGATCGGTTATTTTTATGTTACAAACAGACACTACAATTTGTATAGATTTAAATTACAGAGATTGCCTCTCGTTGATTTTAATAACAATTTGTATGGTTACAATAATAAAACGCAATCGCTTTCAGCAGCCAGCGATAAACAGAACGAACCGATCGAATAATGCAAACGCAATCCCTTCCTCCATCTTCCGCGAGCGATTTAAGTGAGTGATCACATGGCTTAATGCGTTCGAATAAGCACGGCGAGTCGTCAATCTCGAAGGGGTACAATACACCCATAGGCGGAGTGGTAATGCGATGGGCATATGGCGTTATAACAGCGCAAAACGTCACGCTCCGTTGCCGCCAAATACTCCCGGGTCCGACTGACCCGCACGGACCTTTACGCTACCCCGAATACAGATTATATCGCGTCAAGTGGACACCTTTGTGTCGTCCGTTTTCAAGTAATCTTCGTTTTGAATCAGTGACAAATGTGCTCTATGGTTGTAGTGCGCTTCCAGTTCGTGAACCGCGTATTTTATACCGTACAACATCAATTTTAAATTGCTTTTTAGCTTCCAACCATGTTGACATATTGTGTCGCAAAAATTACGTTTATTTAAAAATTAATTTTCTTTTACAAAACTATTTCAAGCACTGTCCGAAAATAAGCTCGTGTCCATTAACTACTTTTAAATAGAATTTTGAGTCACTTAGAAAAAAAAAGACGTTACACTTTCTGTCATTATCTGTATTGCGAATGTTAAAGTTAAACGTCTGAGGGGGGGGACACACAGAGGCGTCACGGGGAGCGCTAAGTGCTTCGAGGCCACATGTCGCTCTCGTCGCGCTAATCTCCAGGATTTGCCATCCGATGTCCCTCGCAGCAGCCCATCTCTCTCCCCGCCACAGCCGACAATACTGCCATCTCATGCGCCTCATTGAATATTATTGCTCTATGGGGATTTTGAAAATATGGAGCCGTTTAGCGAAGCCTGTACATTGTATCCGTGCCGTGGAATTATTCATACGCGGCCCGCTGCATTTATCACTTAATGGTATTAGCTATTATACCGTTTAATCGCTCGATTTGCGACTTTATAGGCCCAGATTAGCTTTATAGTGTCGCAAAATTTTGCCCTTAATGCTTGGCTCGTATAAAAATATATGTCATATTTCATTGCCTACTAAATATGTCAAGGTATAGCAGTTCTTGGTTTAAAATATTTAAATGTGTAACAAATTTATTTATTGGTATATTGTAAACTTTTACCAGAACAGTAGGTTTTTATCATATAAACACTATATTTTGCCGTGGTATCGCGTACACATTTTTTTATAAACATCACAAAATGAGAAAATGTGAGAAATTCACACATTTAATATATTTTGCGCTAGCAAAAACAAGGCCCCTTATGACAGTAGTCTCAGGATGTTCTCCTTTTGACCGTAGCAAACATGTATTAAATATAGCTTAGAAAGAGCGGTATAAAAACAAATAAAATACCTGTAAGCTGTTATTTCTTTTGTTGTTGTCATGTTATATAAACCCTGAAGGTAACAAGATTATTGAGTGCAAGGAATGTCCTGTATATATCGCAAAACTAAAGTATATAAACTTTTTATAGTTAGGTAAATAACGTCACATTCCCAAAGCACAGAATGGAAATGTATTGTAAACGAAAATAGGCACGGTATATTGCTCTCATGACCTAAATTTGGTGGCAAGTCGCACAATGAATATATTTTTCTGATTCCTCCATAAATATTTAAAAAATACTTTTATTATTCAAAACCGCAGTCTATTTTAATTACATAAACAGGTACCTTCGTACATAATTCGAATTAAATTAATTATCTAATATTTCCATCTAAAGTAATGACAACGAAAATAGTCGCTCTCGGTAAAAAATATTAAACTCTTATTCTAATCATTTAAATTGAGTTTCAATATTTACAAAGTTATTAACAGTATTAATTCTTAGATTGTTAAATTTATCAATCTTTTTACAAGGAAGTTTTATTTTTTTAGAAGGGAAGGTAAGAATTGAAATTATTCGAAGCTTCTACTATTTTAATAGTGATTAAACGTCAATAAAAAGATAACTGTTAAATGGTATTGGGCGACAACATAACAAACTGACATTCATTGTTATCGTTCGTTAATTGTATTAATCTTATATAACTTATAAAAGTAAAACTAACGTCTATTTTTAATTGTTTCATATAGAATACTAAATTGCTTTTATCAATACTATTCAACTGTCAACAAAAAGAAAAGTAGTACCTTACAACAATCTACCCTACCTATCTTAAAATTGATCTAAATAAAGGTCTGACAAATATTTTTTTTAATCACAACCACTGGGGAAACAGTCTGTATCTGAATCAAATATCTATTGAATATTTGTGAATAGCGTAGGTTATTGGAATATGAATATTTTATATGATACAAAAAACATACAAAGTATCATAAAGTATTTTAATCCGAAAAAGAATAAACATTAAATTTGTTAAAATTATTTGCACCATATTGTATATACGGCGTTCATTAAAAAGGCCTATGTCCATCAGTGGACTGATTGGGGCTGATTATGATGAAGTTATATCATCATCATATGCATATATATGTATATTAAAATATATCATAAATTCGACGCGTAAATAAGACTCCAAGTTATAAACAGAGCACCCAAAAGGTAGTACAAGCAAATATATCGAATGCGATTTCTATTCAACCAAATCACTAATAACCATATTATTTATTCCTCAACGTCAAAAGTCAACTTTTCACTGCGAACGTATAATAATGATCGCACGGGCTGTCAACGCACCATGCCATTTTATACATATGCCAACTTCTATAGATTTACAAGAATTAATTGACAACTGTTGAAATCGTATAGAGCTCTTCGTCTCACAATAATAAAGCTCTATTTACGATGGCAAGCATTTTTGGAACGTTAACGTTTGCCATCAAAACGAATGCATTGTAGGGACGCCGGCTTGTCATTGCTTTCCTAACCCTAAATACGTTCCTTTCTATCTAGCCGGATGGGCAGACAGGTTAACTTTTGTTGTTCAAAGGCAGTGCATTACAAGTCCGATTGTTCGCACAAATGTCGGGTATTACACAGCGTTTTGTGTTTGCCGATGATTATTTCGAGTTTTAATTCATTACCGCGGCCGGCGGTTACCGTTCAGTGATTTGTTTTCAATTAACTTAATAACTTACTCACTTTCTGAATACAATTTGTTTTAAATGTTTTGTTTTTATTATTCAATCAATATAAACAAAGAGATTAATTAAAAACAAAAAAATGCTAATTAAAGCTCATGTAATAAATTATAATGTCATCGCTTTTATACACACCAATATTTGCTGTAAATTTTCATATAAAGTACATGATTTTATGTAGTACGGCTTCGCGACCTCCTAAAGACGAACGATTTTTTGATAATTAACGGAGCATTATGAAAGGTACTTTGAGTAAAATCGGAAAAAAGGAAATGTACGTATCTAAACATATATTTTCGGAGCTTACAATAGTAAACCATCATTAGGAGGGGAGAAAGACGCAAATCCTTCTTATAATTCGACAGCCCGCCCAAGATATTGACATTTTGAATAAACAAAAGAAATGTAAGAACATTCCTTCAGCGAAATGAAAGTCAATAGAAGTTTTGAGGCATTGCCCTAGAGGTGGTATCGTGCGGGCTCAGAGGGGAGGAAGGGGGCGAGGTGGTGTCTAGGGACGGGTGTACTCTTCTTGATTACTGAACCCCTTCCTCCCTTCACTCCGCGTAGATTCCCGCCAAACAAGCCTACATTGTGCACGACCGTAAAATAATTTGTGTTGCTGATGATGTTTAAAGTAAATAACGGAATTTAAAGCTCGCGCTTTTAAACGGCATCGCTATTGATTATATGATAATGTTACAAAATATTATTTCAACGTATAGATATTTCGTCATTTCGTTTGATCAATTGTGTTTATTTACTTCAAGTTGTGTTAATTAATTATGATTGGTAAATAACTTAGGTTTTTTCCCGCTTCTTTTTTCATTCTAACAATTTTCAAGACTTAAAGTATCTTCTACCAAAATAAACATCTCCATCTTTAAATGCATTGTTTTTATTGCAACCTTGTTTTACACCCGATACGTTCGAACGCAGGAATCTTAAACGTTATTCTGTTAACGTTCTTAATCTCAAATAACTAGCGATTGTTTACACTAAAGATTCATTAACATGTCACGCAAACTTAGTGTAACTATAGTTATGTAAAGAGTTTCATTATCACTTAACGCGTGTCTTCAATTTTAAAGTCCACATGTATCAATACCTTTCCGTAGGGAGCGTCTGAGACGCTTTCGTGTACGCAGGTGGCAAGAAAGCAGAGATTGTACGCATCAAATTTTCACGAGGCTCCGACCCGAGCTCATAAAAATACATATTCTAGTGGAAGGGAGCTGCTTTTAATACGGAGCCGTAATTGGCATCCCTGGGTCGCGTGTCTTCTTAATTTTCTCTTCAACTACCTATTCAAGCGAATAGCGAGTCTTTACTGATTATTTAATGAAGGCAAAGGTGAAAACGTTTAAGGCAACGTTTTAACTGCGCGGATTTATCGGGAAACACGATGTTCCGCCATTTTTTTCGCAGACGACAGTAACCATTTATGAATGACTTATCTTGCATTTGCTGCATTTTTTATTTAAGCACTTTATAATATATGAAAATATGTAGATCCTGTCACACGTTAGTCGTATATCATATAGACATAAGTTAGTTGTAAGCCATGAGGCTAATTATCTTCATGTACTTTTTTCTTTCAAACCATGAACTTAAACTCGCGTCACATACGCTGAACATGACGCACTCAATTATTGAAAGAAGTCTCATAAAAGTAATTGAAGTCGAGAAACTTATTTAACGAAGATTGCCTAGAAAACTTTTTCCTCGATTCAATTTACTATAATAGAAGTCAAAAACCGGCTACCTTTACATAATTACCCACGCAAGCGACGCTCCCCCAACCAGCTGCCCCATACGCTGCACCTAGTTTGTTTTGATATGAATTTAGTAGGGAAAAAATTATACTTGTTAAGATAAGAATCGTTTTATTAAAGCAATATGTAATTAAGTCCCATCTCCTCCGAATAACATATTTCTATGAAAATTATAATGAACTATCGCTTTATTTTCAACATATAACTATAGCCTTAAGATAATATTATAACCTTCATATTTACGTAGGCAAATAGAATCAAATAGAACATTAAAATCGTTTTATTGTTGAAAAAACTAATTCATCACCTTATCTCTTAATCATTTGAATATTTACTTCCAAGCAATTAATAATAATAATAATAATAAAAATAATATAGTTGAATTGTAGGCATTCGAGAAAAATTGAAGATCATCCTTTAAATGCAATTTAAAAAAAAATGTTGCCTACTCTAATATCCTAGACGCAAAGAATATCTTTTTCGTCAATCCGTAGTCTATATTTCTTCGACTCTTGGCCCAAAGTAACGTCCATTTCTATCGATAAAAGCTTTCTTTGTACACCCATTAAACACTAACAATTCAGAGTACAACGATTCGAACAGACGGCACCGCATCTCTCTGATTGATTAAAACCCTAACAAAAGAATAAAGCTGATCACTGAGCTTTGTACAAAGAAGCCCTTTATGTTCCTTTAATCAAAGTATTCACCCTACGCAAAATCATCCCGCAAGAATATGATGGTTTTTATGATTACTTCTAAAATAATTCTAGCATAAGCGTTAATAAAAACAAATATAGCTTCGACCAATAAAAACTGATAGATAAGCCAACTAAACTGTTAAAAAAATAAGACAATTAAAATTAAGAAATCGAATCGCTTTATCATAAAAAAACCGTGCATTCTATGTGCACTATAATGCCGCAAGAGCTAATTGGTTGAATCTCTAATGTTTGACGATAGACGGTGGAAAGGGATATATTTCTAGAGCATTTTGCCATCCGTATAGTTTAATTATTTTAAGCCAAAGCGATACCTTTAATGGGAGCTCAGGTATATTGCAGTAGCCAGTTAAATAAGGGTCAGAAATCGACAGATGTTGTCCCCTGCTGAGCGGGTGATGAACGAAAACGAATCGCCCACATAACTGGAAAACGTCAGGCAATCGTATATGTTACAAATTAATCTCTTGCTATATTGTAATCTCTACGCAACGTTGTGTTGATATCTCTTTATATATTTTATTTTTGCATCGAGTCTTTTAGAGGTTTTCAATGTTAGATCTCTATACAAGTTTTCAAAGATCTATCTTTTTGCACAATTTAATTTGAAACAATTATATATAGCATATTTGGTGTATTTAAAATAATATCTATAATTTGGCTGGAAATATTGTTTTGAAATAAACAAACATATTAAGAGAAATTTGAAAGAATACGTATTCACACGCGTGGCATTAAATATACTCACAATTTATACAAAATTATCTTAACTTTTAGCAGTTAATTTATGAAATATGTATATATAGTAAATATATATATATATAGAACAAAAAAAAGTTCTTCTTTAAAAAATCTTATCACTTGCGGTGTTCGTTATTACTTTAGTTGAAATAAAATATCAAAGCGTATAGATCGATTCGTCTGCTTAAATAGCATAAAAAGTTTACAAAATTTTATACCAGGATGGATCAGTAATATGCAAGCAAAGATACACTTTCGAGTAGATTCGATACTTTCGTTTCGATACCAAGTATTTTCAGCAACTAATCAAATCTTGCCATACATTGCATATATCAAATAATTTATTAAATTATGTAGTTGATAGCAAATGACACGACCAAATGCCGTGCTTAAATGATCATGAATAAAAGATGATTAATTTATTCTCTTAGTTTGATGTTAAATAAGTTATTATTTTTTTCTATGCTCAATATTATTATCGCAATATTCATTATTTGTTACAGGTTATTCTTTTGTATAATATTCTTATAAAATGCAATATGAGTTGTAATATAGACTATCGATACTTTAAGGGTTATTATATAACTAGTGTTGTAAAATAAATTAATAATACTGAAAAATGTATCGACGTATATAAAGTAATAGAAAAAATATGTTCTTTCTTAATTTGTGTTACAGTAACAAAAAAATGTAGTTTTATTATTCAAAAATATTAAATAATAAAACGCAACATTCAAACATTTAAAATATATGTCAATCGTCAAATAGATTTAATGATCTTGGAGAGTATGAAAATAGACTTATCGTGTTAGTGGCATCACATAAAAATAAAAAAAATTGAAACTAGTTTTCCAAAAATTATCCAAAAGTTATTGATGATCGGAATTTTAGATGGATTTGCTTAAAGAATTTTGTTTTCATTTAAGTACACAGCCAATGTAGTAACGTTCACTTTTTGTTGTCTTAAAGTCCATTAAAATTGCATATTCAATAATTAAGATTTAATTTATAAGATCTCACTTATATTTTACAATAGTTATATAATAATAATATGCACATGCATATAAATTAGAGCGTCTGTGTGTAACATTAAAATAACAGTTCTTTAATTGATTACATAGCGATTATTTCTATTGCTTGCGCAAATATTATACATTATTAAATAAAATTACTTTACGGATTTTATCGCGTTTATTTTACATTTTAAATTCCCGACGTTTCGAACACTTTCCAAGTCGGGAATTAAAAACGAATGAAACGATTAAATACATAGCGATGTTTAACCAGTACATATAACAAAACATTTTTAAACCATTTGTCTGTCTGTCTGTTTGTTACGGCTGTCTCAGAATGCTGTCGAACTGTGAGTAATCGTACATAGCTATTTTTTCCAAAAATAGTTTTATAAATTACAACGCGGACAATATTGCTCATATGATATATATTTATCACAAAAAACACAAAAATTATTTAACCCCTAGTATTATAAAAAAGTTAAACATCCGATTTGGTGACACCGTTTCGAAGTGTTGTGTGAGAATATAAAACCGGAAGGAGACGATTCGCCGCGCTCGTGTCGGCACGTGACCACTTCCGGCGATAATGCCGTAATATAATAGGAGACATCTCCACTTTCTTCCTGTGCTGATTAAATTGTGGGTCAACATTTGACCAGTCATTTTGTCGCTACGGAAATCAATATGAAAATGAATCACATCCATTCATCGATTTTGAATCTCGAAAACATTTTGAGTTGTAAACTGTAGTGTATTATTATTATATTTCATGCTTCTTTATAATGTTGCAATCGTTTAAATACTTATGTTTAATACAATAATAAAAAGTACTGACTGCACCGTACTTATTATCGTTAGGTATTTCTTTTAGCTATGACGTGTACAGTATTTGGTAAATATTAGATAAATCCGCTAAAACTACATTGGATTGATTGATAATTAAGAGGTTTGACGTTACAGTAATAAATGTATTAACATTACGTATAATGTTTATATTTTAGGTATTTTGTGTAAAGTTAAGAGTAGTGACCACTGTATAAATTACAAGGATATATTTTTAATAATATTTACTGACTGTATCAAAATTTATTTAAAAAAAAATAATAGTTTCACATGTTAAAGCATTTGTGTGCCTCAAACGACGTTATAATACGGACATCACAAACAATACCCTCGTATAACAACAATTTGCTAAGTGCGACGTTATCGCTATAATAGGTGCGCGTTGGCGTTTAAATCGAAAAGAGCTCATCGACGCGCCCGTGTTGTACGAGCACTTAACTTGATTACGTGAAACCCTACGGCCCATTGCTTTAGCCCGTACAAAAAGCCCGGCTGGTATTAGAGTGAGGCAACACACGCCGAAGCCGCCCTGTCGCGTGCCACCGACGCACGTGCCCCTCACAGTAATTGTAGCGCGCTGTACAGATTATCAATAATCCACGGGCCATACAAACGTATTGTGTTAAATAATAAGACTATGATTTAAACTGACAGTGAACTCCACTATTTCTACTCTCTAAACGGCGCTCACCTTCCAATGCTTTGTTTCTAGCTAGCAGCGCGAGTAGCACATCAGGCGGTGGTGGGTCCAGGGGATGCATGTCTAATGTGGTACCCATCGGGCCGTCACGCGCCCCGCAATCCTGCAAGTCTCCGTATCCAGCTTCCATGTATCGAAACTATGTCCTAGCACCACACAAACATTGAACGTCAGTACGTTGGTATCGCATTCCGAACGGGACGCGGGAGATGGGAAAGCTGGCCATACATCGAGATGTGGCTGGAAACAGTGCATCGGGCGTCGCGATGGAAGCCTGCCCCATGTGCGGTACCGCCCACAACCGCCCTATACGCCGCTCGCTCTGCGCACTACCCTCCTACCTCCCATTGAGAAGTCATTTTTTTCACCCCCCCCGAATCTGATAAGCCCTTGGGCAAGGGGGGGCAGGGGCTCCCCCGCCCCGAACTAATTTGTCGGAGTCGTACGACACACCCCTGGTGCTTACATCCATCTACAATATTACTCCGGCACGTTATCCCGTTCGCGAGGGCACTGCGTCTGTACTCATCGTTTTGAAGAAAGGGAATTTTGAAATCTCAATTGTAACCATTTGAAAAAAATATTGATAAAACTGAATTATCGATATGAATCTGACCATGGATTATTATCGATTTCATTATGATTTTATATGTCTCTATTGACTGTCAATACTTTTTAAATTGTGTTATTTTGATAAATAACATGAGTTACTAAAATTTTCTTTAAATATTTGACCTTAAGAGTGAGCTTGAAGTATAGTAGTACAATAAGTTTTTAATCTATAATTTTTAATAAAAAAAAAGAAGTCTTAATCTTTATGCACACTTCATTTACATAAATATGACGACTACAATATCTGTCACTTTGTTTATAAATTTTATTTAACATTTTGTAATAAAAGTAATGGAAATTTGCGATAACTACGATCCGGATAATGTTTTCAAAAGATTTTCGGTGATTGAATTTCCAATCTGTTTTGTTGGATTATCAGTTTCGAAAATAATTCAATTCGATCACAGCTTGCGAGCTTCGATATATATAAAGACAATGTGTCAAGGACGTCTTATGGTAACAAAACAGCTTAAAAACAGTTATATTAATATAAGCCTAATAATAAATTACTTACCATATTGTATATTTGCAAATTTCTCTGTCTTTCATAACATTTTATTAAGGTTCAAAATCAAAACAAAAAGTTTATTTCAGTTATTCGCTACAGTTTTATTCAAACAATCTACATGTTAGATTATTTTTTACAGATCATTTGTTTAAACAATAGATTTTTTCATACAAGCAGTTTTTACAGTAATTTTATTTTAAACATTTTTTACAGAAATTTGAAGACGCTAGAAATATTTCAGCATCACATAGAGCTTTCAAAATATATATCATTGACGACCACAGCGTACAAATAACTTTTACACCAACCAACGAGTGTATTCTGGGATCAAAACACATCAAGAGCCAGGTCAATAGATTTGTAGTTGACATGCGTTTGATTCAAGCTGACGGTATACGATGTTGTGTCAGTGAATTCCATGCAGAAATGAGCAGATACTACTTAAGCGGTCAATATGAACACGTCAAATTATCTCATGAGCCAGATATATTGAATTTTACCCAAGTTGTTTTGAATACCAAAGAAACGAAGCATTTACTAATACGAAATGAATCTAAATGTATTACAGCAAAATTAAAGTATTGTAGAACAGTCGGTATCCAATTGATACCACAGACGTTTTGTATACAACCGCATACTACAAAAAAACTATTACTTATCGTGAAACCCAACAGTTTGAAAATAGATAATAAAATTATCTTCCATGTCTCAAATCCGTATAATATTAGTTTAAAATCAATCAATAATCAATGCATTAATGATGAAGAAAATATTTTACCATATAAGATTGCTTGTAAAATAACGGTTATATGTCAAAAGAGATCACGTAATATAATGGTCGAATCGATGCATAAGTTATATGAACCCAACCCATCATATACGTTCGTAAACGATGAAATACTAAATGCAAGGCTACGTAGAGACATGGCAATGGATTATTTAAAAAAGTCAAAATTATTACGACAATATAGAAATCAACGCATGTATAGATTAAGAGAAAAGGAAAAATGCCAAACCCATTTAAAAGATGATATAATTTCACAAGCACATAAGTTTTGTGAGGAAGAAAGCAAAATCTTGTCTATTTACGACGTATTTCATATTTTACCACATCCAATATCTGTTGATTTCGGTCGTGTTGGGCCATCGTCTTATGCTAAAAGAGAATTAATAATTAATAATAACAGTAGCTCCGAAATAACTTTACATTTCTTTTCACATGAATATATATTTTACACAGAGAAAAAAGAACAAAATTCAAAAATAAACGTGAAACCTAACAGAAAACAAAAACTATCCTTATTTTGTTTTAGTTGCAAAGAAGGGAGCTATTCGGGATACTTTGAATATAATATTAACCAGAGATACAATCGTAAACACGCTTACAACTTTCAAGTAGATAGTCCTTCAATAATGCTATCAGAGAAAAGCCTAAAGTTTGGAATGGTCACAATGGAAACATTTGTTACCAATATACCAGTGAAAATTAATAATTATTTTAACGTTGCTATAAATTTTAAATGGATTACTCCTCACGACGATGTACCATTTGAGGTAATTCCTGATCAATGCTGCCTTCCAGGACATACTAGCCGAATGTGTGATGTGATATATAAATGTAAACCAACAAAAGCGAAGCTATTTGAAATTTATTTCATTCATCAAAAAGAAGTAGTACCAATTGAACTGAATATTGTCACCCGAAAATTATCAATAAAGTTTTTAAAGTCACAAATAACCTTTAATGATTTAGCATTGAACTTGGAAACCGTTGAAAAAGTGAAACTAGAAAACTCATCCCGTGAAGTAGTTTTTTTTTATATCGTTGAACCTCTTGTTCCGGGTTTTAAAATAGAACCTATGAGTGGAGTTATTGGACCAAAAATGATTATCACTTTCGATATTATCGTAAAGATATCATGCTTGATAGAGTTCAGCTTTGATTTAATTTTAAAAATTAATAACAAAGAAAACTTATTTCTACCAATTAACTGGAAATGTTATTGAACCAAGAATAAATATAACACCAAAAACGATCAACATGCCTCGGATTCCTTGCAACTTAACGACTTATGTACAAGTTATGTTACAAAATACAAGTCACGTTAAATCGGAAATGGAAGTGCTAGAAACTGATGATAAATGTTTTAACGTATATGTGCAAAAGGGAAATGAAAAGCGGAGAGTTTCAAAGTTAGACATTGACGGTGGACAATCAAAGTCGATTTTTATACGAGTAAATGGTAACTATCGGCGAGAATATGATTTTTATTTGCCTTTCAGAGTGAATGATTTAATAGGTCCTCCAAATAATAATCCGCAATCACTTGACTTCCGATACTATACTGAAACTAACGAACAGTAAGTTGTATAAAAATAAAAAATGATGGTATTAAGCATAAAATAAATTAATTACTTCTATCATTATTACTACTTTTCTTTTGATTTACAGTTGCTATGAAAATAACGCTAAGGTGAAGATAAAGACAGTCAATAAAGAAATAAGTTACTGTCGCATACTCGGAGTAATCTCTCTTCCACAACTTGAATTTTCTGTTGAGAGCTATGAGATAATTTATAAATTAAATAATAGCAACATCATTGAATTTACAATGAAAAATGTATCAAAAATTGATCTACTCATTTCTATAATCATATCAAAATTAATGCCAAACTTTTCTTTGAGTCTTTTGTCGAGGGATCACTCAATAGTCACGTCCGAAAATGGTATAAAATTTGAACTATCTCCATTAAGTGTGGCTAGCTTTCGTTTAAAATTTCATCCTAAAAACCACGGAAAATTTGTATCGACTGCATTGCTATATTTGGATACATTTATGACTACACCGTATTATGACTTAACGTTTATTGGTATAAACGAATTACCAATAATAACTTCTAACACTACTCGTATTATATTTCCCCCGTGTCATGTCGGGGCTAAAGCATCCAGAGCTATTTTATTGAAAGTGAATGCAATATGGGACATAGATTCTCTGTCATTCACAACAGATGATCGGGAGTTCATAACAGTACAATTGCTAAAACTACCATTATAAAAAATGAAATGAAAAGAGATTACACAATCATATCAGGAGGAATAACTGTTTCGAGTCACATTCCGATTGATACTAATTCAACAGTTTCCTTTAAACACTCAAGTGGATCAAGTTGTGATATAGAAGTGAAATTCTGTTTCACATATTGCCCTATAACTTTACACGCGAGTTCAATTATTAATATTGATGACAATCCATATCCATATTATCCAGACAATAATCATCCATTGCTTTTAAACTATATGGAAGAGTGCATAGAATTTCTCGAGCAATGGTTATTCTACCAAGGATTTAGAAAAGAATTGTACCCTAAAATTCCGGATACGCTAAACGCATTATCCTGTGCAATGTCCTCACAAAGTAGAGAAAAATCAAAAGGAATAAATGTGTCATACTTAAACTTTGTTAAGAGAATTGTAGGACCTTTAATAAAACATGTCCATAAAATAACGTACGTAAATCATTACCGTTATTAATGTCATCACGGTTAAAGTTAAGACGCCTTAAAAATTACTGTGTTACCTATTTTCTTTTTTTCTCAGGCTTACGGATACAGACGAAACTGTTAAGCAAGTCAAAGAAGTTTATTACTCCTACGAGGAAATTTTTAATTTATTGAAAGTACGTGGTGCCAATCTGTGGGCGTCAGAGCCTAAGTACCTCTTAAGCCACCAACAGTTTATTGTGTATTCCTCAAACGTACCAACAAAAAATGCGGCAGATGAAAAATTTACTGGAGAAATTTTAAAGAATGAAGCATTATACAAAAGACTGAACAAGCAAACTTGGATTGACTTTATTCTCCAAACCTATAAAGTATTTGTGTCCGATAGCTGTTTTTTTGACTGTATGTGCGTTAGTTCACAATCAAGAGATATTATTACTGTACTCATCAATTGGTATAACGAACATTTACAAAGGCGGTATAATCCCTTCAAAAGTAAAAATATTAAAGTAAAATATGTAAAAAATATTACAATTGATTTATCTGACGGTGTCGCTATCATATCTGCATTCCTTAACAATTGCTCGTTTTTATGCAATCATTTTTCGATAAGCAGTGATGAAAATGAATGCACTAGTGAAGGAGGTAGAATAAATAACGCTTGTCTTATCATTGAAGCTCTTAGCATTCTTCGTATTAATTTTCCCATCAGTAGCAAGGATTTTCTAAAACCAAATTTTTTACAAATGTTATTTTTGTCTATTAATTTGTACGTCGTCCTTCCCATGTTCAGCCCAAAAGATATAATAACATTTAGCCCACCACTTTTGGCCACTTCAAGTCGTAAAATTACGATTAGTCCACAATGTCAAGAATCTTTAACTTTTTCTTATTTGTTGCTTAATAATCCTAAGAACTATTTTATGATTGAAAAAGTACTCACCGGTGATAATGGCAAAAAAGTTTTTGTCAATGTAACATATACGGCCAATTTTGTTGAAGAAAACAAATCAATTCTTTTAGTTCATGGATACAATAAGACTCGGATTTATGATACGTATCTCATATTTGTACTCTCCGGAAAAGTGGAGATATTAGCACCTGTAAGAAAGTGTAAAGTCGTTGGACCGAACTATCGACAACAAAAAGTAGATGTCTTAGTTTCATCACCTTTCACAACAACATCTACATATCGAATGTACATATTTGATAAAGAACCTTCGATACCATTAGCTATTAATAACGACGAGAAATTTAGATTTTACGCTAGACGGCTAAATCTAATTGATAAAGAAATTATTTTGACCGGTATACCAAAAGAGACTGGGCAGGAAGTTATTGAGCATAAAGTTTATTTTCTACTTATATGTTTGGATTCCCAAATAAACAATACTTGGGTATGGTTCAGAAGCGATGTAGGGGAGTTTTTTATAAAAGTGACAACGCAACCGCGATGCGATATGTATATTGATACCCTGTACGCGCATGTTGACAAATGGCCTCTCGTTCCATGCAGTTGCGGAGAGGCTTGCGAATGTTACCGCACTACTATTTTAACTATTCCAAACCGAAACGAATCGATGATTAAGTCACTTCGGTGTGCTCTAGCAGAAAATGCTTCAGTAAAAATGTTAGAAAAGTTTGATCAGCTTATAGGTATAATATGTCTAATGAATCTATGAGTTAATGAGTAATGAGTTAACATTAAATTTATTTTGTAAAATTTTCCAGGGACGGCCACGGGAAGAATTATTCTTGGCATGCTTTTAGTTGAAGGCGGTATGAACTCGTCAGAGATTGAACATATTTTGCGGAATGACACCACTTTCCGGATTACCGCGCGCGCTCTCGTGCTGCATTTCGACCAAGTAACGTTGACCCAGCACACTGAAGCAACTTTAGCCTTACCTATAACGGTAAACCCGCTCGACAAACCTGATAAATACTCTGTGACTTTCACTTCGAATTGTCGGGATGGATGTTCGTACTTATAAAGTTTACTTGGCCCAGGACAGATTGGCTAAAGGTCCTTTCTTAAATAATTAGAAAGAAAGAAAGAAAAAAAAATATTTATTTGGTACACAATCACAACAATCCGTAACAATATAATAAGGATTTACTCCTCTATTTTTTTTGAATATTTGTATATTTTAAATTTAATGCATTTATTTTGTATTTGTTTTTATTGTGCAAAAACACTCATCTTCTCTATGTACTATATTAAAAATATAAATTAAATGTAATAATAATATAACACTTTGTTTACCTTATTAGCCCACGAGATTAATAAAACATTTACCATAAAACACCAGTATGCACTTTAAGATGTGCTTCAAGCGTAATCGATTTTTTAAAGTAAGTCAATTGCCAGTAACCAAACGTGATTTAAATATTGAAGGATTAGAAACCGGTAACCTAATCTCAAAATCTGCATTTTCTCATTCCTTCACTAAGTTTGAAAGAAATAGGTTCTTTTAACTGGAAAAAAACCGATTCTTCAACGGTTAATAAATTCATTGTTGAACTTAATTACTTTAATAATTCTATCACATTTAATTATCTCGTTTGTTTTTAAATATTTAGATAATCAGACATGCTTAGTGCCACTATTTTCTATAAGCTAAAAGGGCATTGTACTAAAAAAAAAAAACTGTTTGCGAACCCAAGAAACATGCAAGACAATTTTAATTATAACGTATTTTTATTGATAGTAATGCTGGCATTAATTAATGTGATAAATTTAATTACGCACGATTATTTTACGTATAACTTTGAATTTATATAATATATTATAAAGTTATATAATAAACACAACAACGAAAAAATAATGTAAAAAGCAATCGCGTAAATTATTTCGATAATTTTAATTAAGTAACATATTTTTTACATATATAATCATGTTTATTACACAACCTTAGTCACCTTGGCTGGGTCAGAAACTTTTGGTTCTTTTTACGAAGGTACTTACAAAAACACATCATTAATGTTTTTACACGACACAACATTAAAACATCAAATTCCTAAAAAAGTATCTCCTGAACGTTCCTAAGACATTTAATATGTTACAGCTTTATAACGAATTATAATAGGCGTTTACATATATAACAGATGTTTAAGGTAGCATTTCGATATTCGCTTTCGTGGCTAAATAGGCCGATACGGGATAGGATCCCTCGGCCGCATACTCCTAGTAGAAATGCTGTTATATCACGTTTCTTACTATCTTTGAAATGCGAAATGGGCCGGCCAATAGACCTGTGAACTATGAACATTAGCGACCCCTCAGACCAGAACTTTCCGGGGCAAACGAGTCTGTTCCATGCGGTATTCACGTCCCAGCCAGTTTAAGCATGGCAGTGATGAGCTTGACCCCAGCAGGACCTACAGTTCAGTACACGTGGAACCGGATGGACGCAGGTGCCTAGCTATTGCCTAAGTGGAAACATAGTTCCGGGTTTGGCGTTTATTTAACTTTTTTAAGAATGGATGGTGTGCAGCTCACAGGAATACTACTGCGAAGGAGAAAGGGGGAATGTGGCAGTAGCAGCCGCAGTCCGGGGTACGGAACGATAGTTACAATAATAAGATAGATTTCTTAAACCTATGCAAATCAATGCAATAAAATAGAAGAGCTAATATAACATTGAAGAACGAAGGTTACGTTATAATAGCTACTTAAGAATTTATTATTTTTAATACTTAATGTTACTTAGATCAATAATATATAAAAATATTTTGTATAATTTATTTTATTTACTTTAAGATACACCTTAAAGTTAACAACAATATTGTAATATCATTTATGGCTTCATAAAGTTTTAAAAAGATTGATTATAGTAAGCGCTTTTAACCAACTAAACATTTTTTTTTACATAAAAGAATCAGTACATTAAAAATGTATATATTTTTGCTTAATACTCTATAGGTTTTTATTTATCTGTAGCTCTAATCTTTGAAAAATTTACAAATCTCCCCCGGAAGACGATACCATGATCGTGCCGCAGTTCGGAAGTAAGTAGGCGATGGCTCCGCACCGCGTCGCCTGCCACCTTGACCGCATCACTAGGCTATGACCACCCGACCGGCGACTGTGACGCGCACAGCGATCGAATAATTTCGTATTTTCAAAAAATTTTAAGCTTAAAATGTAGTACTACTTATATGCTATTTGATATAAAAACCAACGTCTTCAGAAAAAAATAGTTTAAAGTTACGTGCAGTATCACTAGTGGGTAAGCCGAATTCGAATCGAATCCTGCGTGGAGTCAACAAATTTTCGTCGTTGTTTCATAGTTGGTTAGGACAGTTTGGGCCGATCACCCGATTGTCTGATAAGTAAGATGATCCATGCGTCGGATGGGCATGTAAAAAGTTGGTCCACCCATCAACCAGCGTAGCGGGACACTTCAAAACCTCCCTAAATGGAGAAGGTGTGCATTAGGGGAGACCTATGCCCAGCAGTTGACTAACAAAGGCAGATGATAATGATGACACTCTCAGCAATTAGACAGTCAATGCTAACTAAACAAGAAGAGGGCATCATACTAAAATGTTCTAATAGCGCAGCGTTTGAATCCACTACGTATTAAAAATACTTTGTATTCTATTGTTAATATTTTTAATTTTGTTTACAAGTACCTTACGCCAAATTAAACGGTTACAAATAAATAGATGATACAGTAAATATAATGTATACAATTCAATAACAATTAATTAAATTTAATAACATAAGTTGCTTTTGCCTACATTACTTATAATTGTAGTTACAATTGTTTTATTTACATGGCAATGCATTTGTTTTCAACATGAAAAATTTATAGAAGTTGCAACCATTCATGCCTTTACTGAAAATGACAAACATTTATTGTTTTTCTTGTACGATAATTAGAATAAATCTCGTACGTTAGTCGCCAATCAATTATTTTGCTTATATCTTTTTACCTGAATAAAAAATCAATAACACATCGTAACACATATCAAATCCACTAGTTTATGGATTTTTCGCGTTACTTAAATATATTTATTCCCGACGTTTCGGATTCTTTTCAGCATCCATGATCACGGGCAGACTAAGTTGGTATATGTCTGTATCTTTATGATAAAGACTTATGATGAAGATACAGACATATACCAACTTATAAATATATTTAAGTAACGCGAAAAATCCGTAAATTAGTGTATTTGATATGTATAATAATCGCGTTAATAAAAGAAATAATTATGTACATAGTAACACATTAATTTAAAGGTGTTTTATAGATTTTTTAAATTTGTTGATAAAAAAAAATATTATTTTTGTATATATCCGCGATCACCTGCCCTCAGTAATTATTCATTTTGGACGTATTCACATGTATTGGTGTTAAGAAAAAAATAACGACATCCTTGCCGTCGTGTTCAGTTCTTACAATACTTAATTACAGTTGCCGCAGACGATTGTGCGCTGTAGAAAGCTGGTGTGCGCCTATAAATTCACTTCCCGCCAACCTGAGCCTTCATTGTCTTCCAAGTCGCCATTACAGCTTCATATCTTTATTGGAGTTTGTGATTAATATCTTTGTACTTTTTTTTACGTAGATCAGTTTCTTTGAGTGCTCGTGCTGTGTTAAAGTTTACAATGGAGATGGATAGCAAGCAATTTCGGGAGTTCGGAAAGGCGGCCATAGACCTATTGGCAGACTATTTTGACAATATACGCGACAGGTAAAATTGATTACGTTTTGTTTATGGTTTCTTAACCTAATATTTTATTTAAGTATTAGGTAATATCTTTATGATTTGCTTTTTAATCAATACTTTTGATGGTCATTTTAAGTTAAAATTTTAAAAAACTTTGCATAACGTAATGTGTAATTATATGTATATTGTAATGCTTACGTAAAATAACTTGCGTACAAGCCCATGTTAGAACAATGAATGCAGATAATTATCAAAGACATGAAACATTCCATCGACTCAATTATCTCCTCGTACTTATTACTTACCATTGTAAAAAAGTATTGTTAAATTTTAATTTTAACATCTTTTAGATTTTAAATTTATTGTTTGTTGACATTAAATTATCTAGAAACAGTTATTTTGAACCTAGTATACATTATATTTAGATATAATAAATTAATTTGTAATAATTTATCTCAAATAAAGACAATTACCTTTGGAAAAAAATAAACTGCTGGTACTACATACTATGTACGAAAAATATTTTGTTTAATTAGTCTTTATTAATTTAACACTGTAAGTGTTAAAACATTTAGTACGCTAAATGAAATAATTTGTTTGGTCTGTAAAATTTTCTTGTCTTGTTTTCTGACATAGATTAATTACGTTTAATTCTATGCAGAAAAGTCCTTCCATCTATTGAACCCGGGACCCTTATTAATGAAATGCCCAAAGAAGCCCCAGAGCAGGGAGAAGACTGGAAAGGTGTATTAAAAGAGTTCGATGAAATGATTGTACCAAATGTACGTAGCTTAAATTATGTTATTTTTTTCTTAATTTTCGGTATTTGAAAAATATGCTTCTTATACATTTTTTTATTTTAATTGATTGAAATTTGTTTCTTTTTACAGAAGTTCGTTGTTTGAACGTCTTAATACGATAAATGATAAAAAAATAACATTTTGTAATTCAGCAATTTTAAAAATGTTAATTTAGATAAATTTTTAAAATTAATTGTTTATGATTTTATAAAATTAATTTATATAAATAACAATTAACACTAGGTATACCAGCTTTTTTTCATACATAAATTTCCTAGTAAAACCAGTCAAAATGACTGGTTTGGTAATCTAGCGTTAAACACCCACCAACTCGCATTGGACCAGCGTGGTAGGATACGGTCCTAACCACCTACTGAAGACGGAATGCATTAGGAGAGGCCTAAGTCCAGCAATGGACAAGCACCGGCTGATGATGATGATTATAATGAAATAATTTTAACAACATTATTTTTTACCAGAACGGATAAATCTTTAATTTAAAAATCGTTTTTATTTTTTAAAGACGCCTATTAATTTAAAATGGCAATTATAAATTGATATAATTATGCTCCCTTGTTTTAGACGACCCACTGGCACTCGCCTCAATTTCATGCATATTACCCAACTGGAAATTCTTACGCGAGCATAATAGGCAACTTGTTGAGTGACGGCATTGGAATCGTTGGCTTTACATGGGTAAGTTTGAAGTTGAATATACCATCTTGAGAACGTATATTAAATCTTTAAGCAACTATTTGTTTTTAAATATCGAATTTTTTAAACACTAGCAACCCCCGAACCCCCCTTGTGGGTGGAATTTCGTAAAATCCGTTGGCGAAAGGAATATTCCAACCAAATTTCAAGTCGCAACATCTTATGGTTCCAGAGATATCGTGATGAGTCAATATATAGGTGGAATCTCTTTTATATATATATATATATATATAGATTTATTATTTGAAAGTTACTGAACCTAAAAATATTTTTAATATTTTAATAGAATCAAAACTACCGGTTGACTAAAAACTATATTGATTTATATAATTATGCTAAAAATTTAATATTGTGTCCGATACTATAATTTAATATCCATTAAATATTAAACTAAAAATACAATTTGTTATATTTGTTATTTAGTACGCATATTTATTTGCCAATAAATATTGATTCTAATAACGTCTAATTGAGATTATCAGTATTTTTGTTGCATATTAAAAAAAAAGAATTGAATGGATTTTTTGATTAAATGTATATAATATATAAATAATACTTTTATATTATTTATTAATCACTTCATCTCCAGTTCTTATCACACATTTCCTATTTTAGATTGCAAGTCCGGCGTGCACCGAATTAGAAGTGATAACTATGAATTGGCTTGGCAAGTTACTTGGCTTGCCGGAGGAGTTTCTCAATTGTTCATCTGGTCCTGGCGGAGGCATAATTCAAGTAAATAACATTTAATTACAAGTACAACATTAAAAGTACTTGGATTTTATATTAAACATTATTGTTATTTATATTTTAATATTAATTAACTATTTTAATAACGCGTACGAACTTCTTTAAGGGTTCGGCGAGTGAAGCTACACTTGTTGGTCTTCTGGCTGCGAAGGATAAAATGATCCGGAAACTTTTGAAACAGGATCCCACCCTTGACCCTGACGATTTGCGTAACAAGTTCGTTGCGTATACAACAGACCAATGCAACTCGTCGGTCGAAAAGGCAGGTGTGCTTGGTTCTATGAAAATGCGTTTATTAAAAGCAGATTCCTTCGCGGTGCTTCGGGGAGATACACTGAGGGCAGCATTCGAAGAGGATGTATCTAATGGATTAATACCCTGTTACGTAGTTGCTAACTTAGGAACCACAGGAACGTGTGCATTCGATCCTCTATATGAACTAGGTCCAGTGTGTAAGGAGTACAACGCGTGGTTGCATGTAGATGCTGCATATGCTGGTAGTGCTTTTATATGCCCGGAGTACAGGAGTTGGATGAAAGGCATAGAATATGCAGACTCATTCGATGTAACGCACATAAATGGCTTTTAGTTAATTTCGATTGTTCTGCAATGTGGGTGAGAGACGCGTACGATTTGATAAACGCCTTTGACGTGCAACGTATATATTTGGATGACGTCAAAACGTGTCAAAAAATTCCCGACTACAGACATTGGCAGATGCCTTTGGGTCGTCGTTTTAGGGCTTTAAAATTGTGGACCGTTATGAAAACATACGGCGCAGAGGGCCTAAGGAGCTTTATTAGGACTCATGTTAGCCTCGCTCAATACTTTGCGAAACTAGTTGAAGCCGACGAGAGATTTATTGTTGAGCCTGAGCCTGTTATGGGATTGGTGTGTTTCCGACTTAAAGATGGAGACACGATAACGAAACAATTACTGAACAATTTGACAGCGAAGAAAGAAGTTTTCATGGTTGCCGCAAGTTATCGTGGTCGCTACATCATACGGTGGGTTATATGTTCACGATTTGCAACGAAGGACGATATAGAGTTCAGTTGGAGAAAGATAAAAGAAGAAGCTGATCTCGTGTGCATGAACAAAGTGCACACTAAAGCAAAAATAACAAATATTGATAGCATAGAGAACCTGAGCGTGTGCGAAGAAAAAACGAAGTAATATCCTGTCTATGAATCCAATGAAATATTTAGTTTATTAAATATTGTTTGAATAATCAATACAAAGGTATTTGGTACTTACTAGTTAACTAAGCTTCTTTTAATTATAATTATAAAGTGATATTGAAATGATAAAACTAAATTATTTGTTTTATTTAATTTGTGGATCAAGTCACAAATACATATAACATTTGAACTGTTCTTTAATAACTAAACACAACTACAAGTGTTGCTGACACAAATTCCATAAGAATATCCCTTGGGAACGCAATGTTCCTGACAAACTATGTCTTCGGTAGCTTCTTCGTATTGACAAACCACTCTTCCAGAAAGATTGTGGTCTGAAAAAAATAGTAAATATTATTACTTATATTACTCTTTTTACTTAACGATTTAGAAAAACAATCAATAATTTCGTAAAATTGTTTCGTGTGCAAAATGTATTCTTAATCACGTAAGTAATACGACATGATAACCTTCGACCTATTTTGACTTGCACTTCTCAAACAAAAAAATTTTCGTTAATTGGAATTTACATTATATTTTTGAATTTAAAATATTTCAAGTCTATTTCTTCCTTTCTAAAAGTTTTACTATCTATATGCTTATTGCAGTAATTACTGTTACCTTTTTCCCCCTTCACGTCAAATGGTGATTTTTGATCCTTTGTTTCAGCATGATTCACGTCCGATATTGTTTCTTGTTTCACGACGCTAATATCCCTAGGAAGAGCATGACTTGCATACAAACTGATTATTAATAAAGTTAAAGTGAACACCGTTTTTAAATGCATTTTATAGGTAGCCTATGAATTGTTTTCTTACAATTTCTACTCTTTACACACCAGTGTTAACACGACCGACCAACGGCGATTAATGCAAATTCGTTCGCTTGAGGTCAACATGTAAGTACCGTTGCTAGTTGTTGCTTTTTATACTGCAATAATAGATGCGTCATGCTGTTTGTACACGTAATTCAAATACTGCAATTTATACAAATAAATAAAATTGGAGTGTCTGTCTGTAACATCAAAATTACCGTCCTTAAATATGATCCACATATGTGATATATAACTGTTATATACAACAAGAGAAACAAACAGAATTATTGTTTTTTTTTCCTATTACCTCGCGGACAAAGTCGCGCGCAACGGCTAGTATAATTGTATTATATATAGACATATAAGTAGTTAACTATGTTGTAAGACAAAAGTTAATTTATTTATTCATCATTAGATACATCTACCATTACAAAACAAATATCCTAATGCGATAACGTACTTATATTAAATTAATAATGTATATTAATAACTAAGCACATGGCTTAATTATTCTATGTCCATATAAATGAATAAAATTGGAGCGTCTTTTTGTAACATAAAAATAATAGTTTTTAAATGAAATATAGCAAGACAACATAATGTTAAATTTGGATGATAAGTGTTAAGAAACTTCTTCCAGTATAAAAGAATACGCTTTAATACCGAGTACCTATTTTAGTGTAGTAATTTTACTAGTTTTGATTTATTGCAAACATATCAGAGAGTCTTTTATTGTTAATTAACAGAATAGAACAAAATAATGTTAATTAAAATAAGGCGGTAACCAACGGAGCATATATCCTAAATTTAAGAAAGTGTAAACTTGAAAATACATGGTGGTAGGTTCCTTTTTTACTGAGTCCGTCTGGGGCGGTACCGCCGCAGTGCCTATTTCTACCGCAAAGCGGTAGTGTGAAAACTCTACCGTGTTCCAGTTTCAAGGGCGCCGTAGCCGGCGTATTTATTGTAACTAAATTTAAAATCATATGTCTCATGGTACAACTTTCTTTTTCTATCACGTGGCCCAACCCACTCCATTTCATCTGGTGGCCGAACTGCTTGTCTGCCTTCATATGCTAATAAAAAATATAATAAAATAAAAACGTAGGTACCAACTTACTAAAGAAAATTAAAAAGTTATACAGATTCTTACAATTAAAGTCAGTTGTATTGTTTCTTTATGTAAATAATAAATATTATTTAGGTAAATAACCTTAACCAATTGCTCAAACATTTTAACGAACTTTGAACATCGTTTGGCCAAGTTCAAGATGCATCACTCGATAATCGATGTAAGATTTATAAGGGTTCATTGAGTTTGCGCGAAATCAAAAAAAAATCTTGTTGTTTTGATTTTTTTTAAATTAAGCCACTATGGTAGACATAAGAAATTACACATTGGCCGACCAAATCTAAAGCCTAATCAAATATAATGTGAAATATCGTGGGCTTTTCCGTCTTTATAGATTAATAACAGTAAAAGATTTAATATCTTTTCAAAAGCTTGTCTGACATATATACATCATTTTAAATTTAAATAATTTAAAAAAAGCAATATAGAAATTAAATTAAAACTTTTGAAAATCAAAATAAAACACGATATTTAATATAAAAATATAAAATACAACCACTAATAAAACATTTATTGATTATCTGCGACATTGCTTATTTTTCATCAAATTCAATTTTTTTGTATTAAATCTTTATTAAAAATAAAAATATTTAACTTTGAATTGGAAATAATTATTTAGAAATAAAATTACTACAGTCCTAATTGAATTACGTTTATTGTACAAAAGTATGGCAATATCAGTCCTTTGAACAAAGGATGCGTTCCTCTAAGCGATAACAACGATCTGAATATTGCTTTAGTCATTCCACATAGCGGTCAAGATCGTTGTGGTTACCCATGTTGTCAAAGCTTACACTCACGCATCAAGTTAGATGGGTCGTCGTGATCTCGTAGTGTTCGTTGAAAAAATTATTGCCATTTTTATAACTCAAAGCATCAAGATGACGATCAGAAAGTAGTTTTATTTGTTTACTTACGTTATGCATAATACTTTTATAATTATTAAGTATTCAAATAATATTATATTTAAATAAATAAAATGTTATGATTTAGCATATCCATTTAAATCATTTTTATATAAGCTTGTTTTCAAGGCCTAATATTAAAAACTAACCTTTTATATCTTTTGCTTTATTTAACTAGGTCTCTGTTTTTATTTTTACATTAACACTTCAATTGACATATAATCCATTCCACTTCAGTTTACGACCGTAATGGTTTCAACGCTGTGAACATCAAGTGGAACATAGCCAACCAAACGTGTCAGAATGACATGACTGACAAGTCTGACAACACAAATCAAAAAAGTATTAATTTGGTATTGTTAAGAAAAAACATTGTTTTTATTCAAACTCATTCAAGTTCAAGCAACATCAACTCGTTGGATTACACACTTAAAACCTTAAACTGAGATTAGATAACCAAAAATGGTGTACTTGCACTTTCCTTCTAATTTAACCGAGGAAGAATTGATGCTCCAAGCAAAATATCAAAAATTAAAAAAGAAAAAGAAAGCACTGCAGGCTCTAAAGGCACCGAAACAAGAACCCGAGAAACCTGTATTGCCTAAAAGGCCTACTGAGGCGCGTGATGCTCGTGAAATAGCTCGAAAGCTTATAAAAAGCGGCGCTATTCAAGCAATCAAAAGCCCTCCACGGCAACCGCAAAATGCTACTTTTAAACGACCCCGTGCAGGTAAATTTTTGGTTATTTGTTCCAATCACGTTGAAACATTTTCGCTCGTAAAGACGATGTTTCTAAGTAGCAATAATAAATTAGACGACAAATGTAAAGCGGAATTTGGGCGGAAAGTCGTATTTCGAAAAAAACTGTATTAATTTTATTGTTTCGTATGGAAAGGTCCAGTTATTTTGGTACATTTAATTACCTTGACTCCACATGATACTTGTCCGCCCTACCCCTAGAGTGCAATATTAACGCGGTGCCTGAAGTTCGCGAAGGAAGTCCTGAGCGATGCGAATACACAAGAACCCAGAGGAAACAAGGGGAGGTCCTGAGTGAAGTAAAAGGTGAAAGTGTGAAAGAATAGCAAAAGGGTGACAAGCGAATATTCTGGCGGAGCACACTAAGAAGTACTTGATTGTTGAAAAAAAATGTTTCCTGGCAAGATTTTACTGACGCCATTAAAATCTTTCAAAATGGCTGTACTTTGGGATCTAAATTTCTAAATTTTATAATTTTTTTTTCGACGATAAATGGCTTTCCCCCCAAATTCTGTTTTACATATGTCTACTTATTTGCTGTTGTCCATCCATTAGATTTGTTTACGTAAAAAAACGTCTCGACCATTTTGAAAAATTTTACCCAATTAAACTAATAATTTTATCATGGTTGTAAAGTATCTATAGTGTGGATTTTAAAAATTCTACACAAACAAATACCCTCATGTTAAACCCCCTTATAGATAGGGGTGTATTAGGGGAGGCCTATGTCCAGCAGAGGACTTTCATAGGCTGATGATGTGATGTGATGTGACACAAAGATATATTTTGTATATATTATAGCGTTTTTTTTTTATTATATTTATGGCATACCAGGCAGACGACAAGTCGGGCACCTGATGGGAAGTGATCACTGACACCCATAGACATTGGTAATACTAGTGGTATCCAACGCGCTGCCTACCGTGAGACATAGGATGTTAAGTCTCGTTTCCCAGTAAATACGCCGGCTACGGCGCCCTTCACCGGAACACAGTAGTGTTTCACATACTGCTATGGCAGAAATAGGCACCGCTGGTGATCCCACCCAGACGGTCTCCTGTAAACCTACCACGGTGTGCTAATTTTGTAATAATTCAAGCTGTCAATGATATATTTCTGTACATTTTGTTCATATTGTATTCTTTTTCTATAAGTAGGCAAATAGTTATATTACAATTAATTGCTTAACTAATTTTTTTAAATATTAAAATTTTCATTATTCTTAACATCTATACATATTATTTTATCCATTTTTTTATGCTGTACAGTATTTACTTTACTCATATGTAATATTTTACATTCATTTAATATATCTGTGAATAGCTCAAATCACAGCTCTATCTATTCAAAAATGCAAATGGTACCCAGGATACAGTTCTTAATTTAAATGTTTATTAAAGGGCAAGTAATAAGATTTAACTAATAATTTACTATAGCAATATATAATTAGCATAGGAGATCTCATTTTACTGATTATGTCATGATAATGATTGATTCAGGGCGAGAAAGAAAACTAAGTGGCTCAGCCGGTGGTTCAGGAGGCATAGCATCCTATCAACCTTTCAGTGCTTCACAAGAACCTCCCCCTCCAGAGGATAAGCCTTCACCTCGTGTTAAATACCTTTATGACTCCTTTGTCACTGCAAGAGAGAAGTGAGTTTTTTACTATATATATTTTTCTTACTTTATATAGTTACAGAAACAATAACAATATAAACATATCTTATATATAAAATTACTATAATATTGAAAACAATTTGTAGAACAAATTAATTTATATTATATTACACATACTTTATAAATTACAGGGAAGACAAAGGTGCCCGCACTCCAGCTGGTAGTGAAACTCCAAATAATAATGCATCTAAGACTTGTCTCTTGCACATACTGGGTGCAAATATAACAGAAGAAGTAGTAAGGCGCAGACTAAAATCTTTTGAACCTTTTACTTTTCTGCTAGAGGATGAAGAAAAGTAAGCACTTTTTATTAAAAATAATTGTAATATATTCTTGGCATGTTACTGAGCAGATTTGTTTTTTGTCTTAACAAAAGAAAACAATAACCTTTAGTTTCTTAACTTTCAACAATATTGACTGGTTATCACTATTTCAACACAAACTTTGTATTTAACACATTTTGGATATTTTTACACTGAGTTGGTTATACTACACACAATGTTTTTAATGTATTAAATTAACATGTAAGATAACTTTGACTGCAATCAAAATCAATCTTATTCAATGGTGTACCATCACTTTTAAATTCTTGATACACAAATAAAGTTTCAGTGTTTATTTTAAATCCAACTTACTATTATGGTATTTCAGTTCATAGATTAACACAGATTTATTACTTCTTAGGGTTCTGTTGACATTTGAAACTTCTGAAATGGCTTCACATGCATTATCGGCGTTAGAAGAATCGGAAGAAAAGTGGCGTGTGTCGTTAGCGCGAAAACCTCCACCAGGCTCGTGGCCACCAGCCTCAACGCCGCGCAACGCCCCGCCTCCGAAAGATACTAAACGATCTATTGTAACTTACGATGACATGTTCGAATAAATTTTAGTTTCTATTGAAAAACTAAGTTGTTTTTTATTTATATTACAACATTATGTATTTTTAAATATTCGTGAAGATAACTCGTTAACCGCGCTGAATTTAGTCCTCCCCACGACACAATTTTTTCTCACACTAGACACGTATAGCGAAAAAATAAAGAAAAATTATTATTTTCCTCAAACTTGTTGCAATGGTAAACGATAAACCTTACCACTGTTTTCCTAAACTAAGTAACTAGTAACCTTTTCGTGGTGCAGAGCTTTAGAAACTTTCCAGTTAAAATTATTATACATGCGCAAGACCGGAAGCGACTGCGAACAAATCCCGTTTACCTAAAATTTCTTCGGAAAGATAGGTCTGAAACTTGTACCTAGGTTGATTGGACATGGGTTCTAATTTTATTTAATTCTGTTAACAAACCCGTCAGTTTAACAATTTCTTATCAAGTCTATTAAATTGTTCCGTAGCTTTTGAGTTCCTTTTTGTATGAAAGATTATAGATTTCATAGAAATTACCGTGAACCTGTGTAAAAATTCAAGACATGAAAATAAAAATATATTTACAAAGTATTTTTTTTTTTCAATCAGTACTTAAGGATTTTCCCGCACAGCCCTACTTATCACATTTGGCGTATTAGTAAATCTGACGGTCTTAAGTTGTAAGTCTTAGTGACATAAGAAGAAAATGTGAATTGTAAATTTGATTCAGAGAGTTTTTAGGTTTTTTGTGCATTTGTCTAACTCTATCAAGTATTACAAAATGTTCCGGTTAATGAATAACGTTTGGCACATATCTGCAAACAATACATTCAAAAGAATATTGCAACAAGAGAATACGGTGTTAATGATAATACAAGGATGTAAAAACTTATCGAACGGAGGTAAACAGCGATAGTATAAATCGTTTATATGTTTATATCACGCTAATAAGATCTAATTTAAATTAAACTCTTAATTTCTAGCTGATAATGAAAAGTTCTCTTTAAAGCATGAAGAAATCGGACGTCCACTTTACTTCGACGCACAAGCTACCACACCTGTGGTATGAAACATTCACATATTTTTACGCTATAGGACTTATGTTAATAAGTAGTTAATTTGTAAATACTTGTATTACAGGATCCAAGAGTGCTTGATGCAATGTTACCATATTTAGTAAGCTACCATGGAAATCCACATTCGCGGACGCACACTTACGGATGGGAAAGTGAAGCCGCAGTAGAAAAAGCAAGAGAGCAAGTCGCAAATCTAATTGGAGCTGATCCCAAAGAAATCATCTTTACATCAGGCGCCACCGAGTCTAATAATATCTCTGTCAAAGGGATAGCACACTTCTATGCACCTAGGAAGAAACATATTGTGACGACTCAAATAGTAATATTTTTGCTTTATTTATTAATCTTATTTCATAAATATTATATATAACAATATAGTTTAGCAAAATTATTTCAGTACATTGTGGTAATAATTTATCAATAGGAATACTAGTTGTATGATATATGAGGTTTACATTAATTATAAATACATTTTAAGAAGAAGCGATATAACTATATTATTTTTTTACGAGATTTTTAATATTAACTGCATCCCTACACAGACTTTTCTTTATAGTACTCTGTTGCATACCATAAAGAAAATAAAAATTAAATGAAATGTAAATAAATAACTAAGAAACATTAAATATAGCAGTCTTATAAACAAATTACAATTTTGAGTTAACTTTAATTTTAAACTTGTAAGTGATATTAAATATTATTTGTTCTTACAGGAACACAAATGTGTACTTGACTCATGTCGTGCTATGGAAGGTGAAGGATTCAAAATTACATATCTACCTGTTGGGCCTAATGGTATAATCAATTTGCAAGAACTTGAAGAGGCTCTCACACCAGAGACAAGTCTGGTTTCAGTTATGACAGTAAATAATGAAATAGGTATTTGCTGATTTTTTAAACAGATATTAGCAGTATTTATTAAAAATGAATATAATAATTTATAGAAAAATATTTGTATATTTGTTATAGGTGTAAAACAGCCAATCGCAGAAATTGGGGCATTATGCAAAAAGAAGAAGATTTTCTTTCACACAGATGCAGCTCAAGCTTTGGGTAAAATACCTCTCGACGTCAATGCAATGAATATTGATCTGATGTCAATTTCCGGCCACAAAATTTATGGACCAAAAGGAGTAGGTGCTTTATTTATAAGGCGAAGGCCAAGAGTTCGCGTCGAACCAATCCAAAGTGGGGGTGGGCAAGAGAGGGGAATGAGGAGCGGTACTGTACCCACTCCGCTGGTTGTGGGTTTAGGTTAGTATATTACATTATGGTAATATGATTAACAAGAATATACAGTATACCAAATAGAAAAGGAAATTTATGTACATAAAACTTTACATAAAATTGTGTGCCAAAATTGCTATCATTAATTTATGTCACTATAAGCAACTTTATGCAAATTTTTTGCTAATTCTAATCAGACCATTAAAGTCTGACATTACACTTGGTTGATATGCTTTGTGGATTGTATTTGCTTTTATAATTGAGCCAATTTTAAAAACTTATTTGAACATAGTTTAATGTCAAACTACAAAGTCAGGTTCACTTATAGGTTTAACACTTATGGCGATTGAAAATTACTGTGGTTCCCTAATAAGAATGTATTTGCTTCTGGAGCCATTCCAAGTCTAAAATGGCTGTATTAGTAAACATATATAGCATTTGTTAAAATCTTTTATGACATCTTTATGAGTGCTTAAGAACTTAATGACTGCAATTATAGATATCAACTCAATGTGTCACAATTTAACCTTGATAATTGTTTGTTTCTCAGATTTTTATTTTAATGAAAGATTAATTACAATTTTTTTATATAATGTGATTTATGTTTATTTGTAGATTTATTGTTATCAGAAGTTTTAAAAAAAATGTTTTGTGCAATAACATGTTAATATTGTGCAACATTGCAAAGTTTTTGTATATTTTTACATTTTTTTTGATGTCTTTCTATGTTTAATAGTATTTATTTATATAGTTGTAATATATAATTAAAAGATGTTTGTTTACTTATTATTCTTTTTTATATAAAAATTTTAGGTGCGGCATGTGAAATAGCTCAAAGGGAAATGAAATATGACCATGCTTGGATGGAACAATTATCAAAGAGGTTCTTCGACAAGATGTACTCAAAACTAACACATGTTATAAGAAATGGTGACCCGGAGCAAACATATGCAGGATGCATCAATTTATCATTTGCTTATGTTGAAGGTATTGTTTTTGGTATTAAAACCGCAACTCTGAAAATATAAAAAGTGTGATTACTTAAATTTATTAACATAAAACAATTGTTATTCTATTTTCCTATGAGACAAAAATGCACTTCAAACTACAAATGCAAATGATTAATTTAAATATATAATAGAATACCAATTTCTTTTACAAAGCTATTATGTTATTTTTGATTTTTCACAACTTATCCAATTGATAATATTTTTCTGTATATTATTTTTTCTTTTTCCCTTTAGGTGAATCTCTATTAATGGCATTGAAGGATGTGGCGTTATCTAGTGGATCTGCTTGTACTTCAGCCTCCTTAGAACCGTCATATGTATTAAGGGCTATTGGAACAGATGAGGATCTAGCACACAGCTCTATAAGGTATTTATTTTACCTATTTTGTTTTGTGATGCAATTTTCAATGAATGATATAGATGCAATTAGCCTATACCGTAACCTAGAACTGCCTCCGTAGCCTAGTGGTATAGGCGTTTGCTTTAGAAACCGGAGGTCGTGGGTTCGATTCCTGCGGGGACTCAACATATTTTCATTGTTGTTTCCTAGTTGGTTAGGACAATTTGGGCCAATCACCCAATTGTGAAGATTTAAATACATTGCTTTTTAAATTTTTTAAAAATATTATATTCACATATGCCCCTGGCGTCGTTGACCATTTTCCATCAGGTGGCCTGACTGCTCCTCTGCCTTCAACAGCAATAAAGAAATATAAACCAATATAATATAAATTTTTATACACAATTTTAAAAACTGATGTAACACATGCTTGTGTTGTTTTTGACATAGTGGTTGTGTTTTTATAAGCAATCGTGTTTATCGCTTCATAATTAATTACCATGCACTTTTACATGCTTATAGATTTGGTATAGGCAGATTTACAACTATTGAAGAGGTTGACTATACAGCTGAGAAAACTATCAGACATGTCCTGCGTCTCAGAGAAATGAGTCCACTATGGGAAATGGTACAGGAAGGTGTGGATTTAAAAACGATAAAATGGTCGCAACATTAAAAACAACCATATTACATGTAATGTATCCATAACGTATGTGTGTACATACATTTATGATAACTTTAAACTGTTGTAAAACTAGTATAGTTAAATATTAAAATTTAACCTCGTAAATTATTTGCAACCAATTTTTATTATGCAGCGATAAAACACTCATGAAATTTTAATTTTTCACAATGTATAAGCTATCAAACACAAATTCAATAATGGTAGAAGGGATGTTATAAGTATGTTTAAATTTATTTGATCACAACAATTTTGTTTAAAATGATGAAATTTGGTAGCATGAAAAAGTATTTCCTATTGACAATGCAAACAACAGCTGGTTTAAGTAGGCATAGTGTGAAAATGTGATCCTAGAATATTAATGTTATACTCTATATATATTCTGATATTAAATAAACTGCAGTAAGATGTGTTTTTAATGCCAAATTCCATTCCAAATTATAACTTCGTTATTTTGCAATTCAGCAATTACGAAAATAACTATTATATAATTATAAGTTGACTAACATCAACTTATAATCAAATGCTTGAAAATTATTTAAAATTGAACATTTTAGCATTGCATAAAGCTAAATTATATAACTGTGCAAATGTAATTTGTACTGATAATTGTTAAAAAGTTTTTATATATACTCCATATTCAAATCGAACTGCTCTGCAAAAGTATATATTTTGTTTCGAAATCAGACGCGACCTATTGTTTATCAAATAAGTCCAAATTAGTTCTCTATTGGATTGTATCGAAGTAAGTTGTACTTTTGTGTTAATAAATATATCTTGCACAACCTCCTGGTTCTCCCGACAATAATAAAATAAAATGACAGGCAAATATTACCTATAAATTTCCCAATAACAACTATAGTGTACTTAAAACTGGAAAGCAGAGCTGTTTTCACAATATTGGTTTGTTGCAGTAATAGACTGCTTATTAATACTAATATTCAGTTTCCTGAAAGAACAGGAACTTATTACATTTAAAACAATATCTAATGATTCAAAAGAAGTACTGTCAAGCCAACAGTGACTAACTACACCTATTACTTTAAAGCATTATTTTCCTTGCACACTTGGGATATCCTGTATCCCTGTAGTATTTGATTCCATTTAGAATTATATTTTAAGGATTGAAGTAATAAATTACAAATTGTACATGTAAAAGCTTTATTTTATACACTTAATATGCCTTGGCTCCACATATAATAAATTAATATAAAAGTTATCCTTTACAATGATACAAAAACATTTATTTTTAGGCATGTCATTATTATATTTATTGTTTATCAGTAAAACTTATGTTGTGGGGTTAGACAAAGGTGTGATTTTGTTCCAATCCATTTCTTCATATCATTTGAATTTCTTTAAAGATAATAAGAATACATTCTAATACAACATAAACATCTAATATACCACAAGCACAACAGGTTTATACTATGAATGTCAATGTTAATATTATTCTTGACTAGTTATAATGGACAAAACAAAGAATTTAGTCATAGCAAAAGAAACCACAAAATAGTAGACAAAACTTAAACCATAACTGTAGTTTATACTTTAAAACAGACAATAGTGTCAGGTACATTTTAAACACATACTATAAATAATAGCTTTATTTAAATGATAATACCAAAATTATTTGTGACTTATAACAAAAAAATAATATACCTTAACTAAATAGGTCTCAATTATTTGTAAAGAATGGGGTCTTTGTTAAAAGATCATTGTTCAGTATTTGATTATCACTGCAGGGACACTGGATGTGGTCTGCAATACTGTTGTTAAGTGTTTAAATATTGTTAATACCTCTACCACAGCCGAAAAAGCTATGAAATTGACATAAACAATGGTATCCTTCACAGCAGCAGCTTCATTACTTATTTCAACTCCATATCTCAATCAGCACTGGTATGGTCTTCCATAGGCCACAAATAAGTTATTTGATCATAACTTCTTACAATATTGTAAGAAATAAAAGCTTTCATGATGAATTATTTTTTTTTATAATTTTAGCTTTCTTGTGAAAAGCACCAAAAATATTTTTATATTGAAATAAAAATAAAGTTATGAGCAAAATAGTTAAATCCTACTACCTTTTTTCACCATTGTATTATATATACACTGAGTAACAATTGATAAAAACATCAGAAAAAAGTATAGATATATGTAGGCCATGATAAAAATTGATTAAACAGATCTTGACTGTTACTTGTTTTTAAAAATAAAATAACCTGTACTATGTGGCCATTTTTTGGATATTAATAACATTATTTATTACAAAAACCATTATTTTATATTAGCAAAACTTTAATAACATTAATATCATTAAAACCTATATAATACTTAGTCAATTACAGAATAAAAAGGGTTTATACTGTACATGAGAGAAACTTTGCACATAATTTAACAACTACAAGGAGATTCCTCAGGTGGCTCGGGCTGGGTTATTTTAAAGCTGTTATGATCTAAGGCTTGCAGCTCAATTCTAGATCGGTTCGACTCCACTAGCTGAAGAGCTATGTCTGAAAACATTTCCTCCAGCCCCTTTCCAGTTTTGCAGGATGTTTTATATGTGGTGCTAATTAGATTATGGCATTGCTCACTGAAATAAAATAAAAAAGTTATAGCCTCTATCTATTTCTGCAAATTGGTAGAATGCAAACATTAATTATGAACACAGTAGGTTCAGATTGTAAAAGAAACCAGGACCATTGTAATCATAGTGTATATGGTGTACATATACATTTCAGACACATTAGCAGAAGTTTGCCAATCGCAATTGGCATATCAAGGGACTCTAAGACCCTATTTAACTGTTAATATGCCAACACATGTAAGGAATCCAAATGTAATTAATACCATTAATAAGGGCGTTAACTTAATATCCAACATTTAACATAAATTGAAATAAGTATAAAGACAAAACATCATACCAAAAAGATTCTATGTCAGCATCGGTTACTTGAGGTGAGGTTCCTTCCAAATCTGCCTTATTACCACACAGAAAAATTTTTGCATTCTCAGCATATGTCACAATATCCAATAAATGCTGGCTCAAAACATGGAATGATGACGCATTGTCCAAAGAAAACACCAGAATGGCTGCTTCAGCAAACTTGTAATAGCTTGATGTCACCGAAGCTATTCTTTCCATACCACCAGTATCCCATAACTGCAACTGAAGATATCTTTTTGTTTTATTATTAATTAAATTATTTTATGAGCCAATCATACCAAAACCAATAAAACATTCTTGATTTTGAATAAGATTTCATAAACTTGTTTGATTGTAATTAAAATCGAAAAGACATGCATACATCTTTTGTAATAATTGTTATAAAATTATTTTGATAGAGTATTAGAGTAAAAATTTGTTAAATTAGTATATAAAATGTCCCATTGTTTTTTATTTTAAATTTTATAAATTAAGCTCTACGCATACCTACTTATATGTGCATATAATCAAAGTTTTTACAAAAGTAATACTAGCCGTACATGCATAATAATTTTATTCATTTCACAATCGAATATTTGGTAAATATTGATATCTAAAATTATATTAAGTGTATTAAAATATATAACTTTGAACCTACCTTAACATCCTTATCAGCGACATGATATAGCTTATCAAAGTGATCTAATCCTAGTGTGGATCGCCTGTCTGAATTCGGTACAAATGTATTATTTATAAACCGTCTAAATATGGAACTTTTACCTACACCATATTCACCACACAATATTACTTTAAGCACTGGAGTTTTAACAATGGCCATTGTCAATTCAGCTATTTATTCAGATCAGTTAACTAGTTTACCCTCTTATAACAATAGCATTTTTATACCATAAACCTAAACTGATTGTATTTATATTTTATATAGTTTCCTTTAATTAAATTACACTACAAAATGTAAGCAATAATTCGTTGTAAAGAAAGATGTAGATAATAATGACAATTCGTGAAAGCATGAATGACAGACAAGATTAAGAGCAAATTTTTTTTAATTATTAAAGGATCCGTACAAGATTATACACGTATAAGTAATAGGATAAATAAAATTTTTTTTTAGATATAAAAAATAACATAAAAGTACTGAGAAAATGATAAAATTGTCGTAATATAAGGACGTAAACGAGTTCATGCAGAACATCCTTGGCTCTTAAGTGAGTGGGAGAAGCCAGCCAATTCGAATCAGGGCATCAAGTTCCAACTTGACTGGTACTTAAAATAACTTCTTGGTTCAATGTGTTTCGAATTCTTTACCCACCCGCCAAAAAGCCGTAAAATTTAATACTGGCTACCATGCGCAACTGTTCATGCTAGGCTTTTAACTTCATGTATTGCCAAAAGCGTGGAAACAGGGTGTGCATTTGAGGAACGCTTCAGAAAGAAAGGAGCATTTTCCATTGCGTCGCCAGCAGCGAACTCGTCCACACATGTTCGCCGTGGTGTCCAGAGCTCAGCGCGGTATCATTCCACTTCCGCGAAGTCGTCGCGCTGCGCCATCTGAGTTTTTGAGTGCGCTCATAAAACCTTTTGTCGCATCGATGACGTCAGCGCGTTTACGATTTATTTGCACTACCTCAAGTGGTTGGCGTGCGCACGACTGTGTTATACAACTCGTTGCTTAACGCAATTGTGTTGTCAGCCGCTTGATGAAGCTATCTTGTTTCTTAGTTTTATTATCTTGTTTCTCGGCCAAACAAGTTGTTTTTATACCTATGATTCGTCAATCCTAGGCGCGGCCTTACCGGTACTATGGTAGACCGGGAACTCAAGGATCGCTTTGGTCTCTATACCACGGTGATCAGTGAGAAACTCGGTCGAAAATTGTGCCTAAACTTACCGATGCGATGCATATTCTGATTGCGGAACATTGCCTCTTACCACTGCCGAAACGCCTGGGCCGACTACGCCATTCCCTGCGGATGATGACGACGACAACAATGTCGAAACCCGACGACGGCTTCAAAACGTCAAATCAAAGAGGAAGCGCAAGGTCCGCACCTTTGCACCTATTCCCGTCCTTCCCATCAAAGCTGCAAAGGCTGACACTCCTACCACTTGCCCCCAGCAGGCCACCAAACCGTCGACCTCCCAGTCGGCAAAACCCACTACATCCATCCATTCCGCTGACCCTATGCGTCCCCCGGCTCCTCGCCCCGCCCAGCCGTCCCAGCCTTCCCAGGCACCGCTCGCCGTAGGGAAACGCCCCCGCCAATTTACCTCCGCGAAAAGAAGAAACGGGCCGAGATTCGCTCAGCCCTATCAAACAACATAAAATTTGAGGCCTCTGATAGCAATCATCATCATCATCATCATCATCAGCCTTTAATAGTCTACTGCTGGACATAGGCCTCCCCTAATACACCCCTATCCATTAGGGGGTTTTGGACCGTATCCTACCACGCTGGTCCAATGCGGGTTGGTGGGTGGACCGCCTTTTTACATGCCCATCCGACGCATGGATCATCTTACTTTTCAGACAATTGGGTGATCGGCACAAATTGTCCTAACCAACTAGGAAACAACAATGAAAATTTGTTGAGTCCCCACAGGATTCGAACCCACAACCTCCGGTTTCTAAAGTAAACGCCTATACCACTAGGCTACGGAGGCAGTTTGATAGCAATCAGGGGATCAAATTGCAGCTAGCCACACCCGATGAAAATCGGAAGGTGGCTCTTTCCTTAGGGAAAAGGAGCACCAATTTCACACATTTGCGTTTGTTAATTGCCGCAATCCCGGCCAACTACCTCGGCTGCCCCAAAGCGCCAAAATTCAGATTTCCTGAAATCCCTAGGAAACCCTCTTCCAGGCGACCACCACCCAACCCATCCTCTAGCACCGCATTCCCACCCCTCCGTCCTTCTAACGCTTGGCAATTCCGCCCCGCGTGGCAACTGCCAGCGCCGGAACCGACTCCTAGCACATAGCGGCCCGCCGCCGCCTTAAATAACACGCATGCTAGCCATAGCAATGGCAGCACTGGCAATAACTGCGCGACATTTTTAAAATCGCCAGATCTCTTTGATGTAGACGAATTCAACCAAGCAGCAGATGCATTCGCCGCCACCGCCGGCGACGCTATGGCTAGGTTTTTACTTCTTGTAAAATACAATAATTTAATTAACGCTCTTAAGGCATAATAAGTTGGGACAAGCAGTAGCCAAACATACACACTCATGACATCGGTTCTACCGTTGAGGTCGAAATTACACACCCTTTGCTATATGACACTGTAACTTAACGCTATAATAGATAGGAGCGTTGCTGGAGTTTCTTGCGCCAGTTCTCCCAGTGCCAACGCTTTAAGAAGTGGTAGTGTAGATAGAGCTCTTCTAGCTATTAAATGATCCTTAAGAATGCATCTGAATCGAGCCGAGGCGTCGGCCCATATGGGATGCAAGCGCATACCGTCACTAAAAACTGACACCCTGAAGTTAAAGTCAACTGATAACAGTGCTTACAATATGTATTTGGATCAACGTAAAATAAGGCAAAAGATAAAATTCAAGAAAATATAACATGTTACGCCGAAGAAGTATAATTTCTAAAGCGTGAAAACAAATAAGTACACAAATATTACTTAATATTATTATGAAACATTTGTGTACTTATGGTAATAGTAACTAAAGTAAAATAGCCTCTTAATTGTTATTTAATCCCAATAACTATTACCTTGATAGTTTTTATCAGAAAACAAAATTAAAAAATATTAAATAACATGATGATATTTTAGTTATAATTATGTGTTTAGGTATAATTAAGTAGTCATAATTCTGCAGTTTCTACAAAAGAAAAATTTTAATGATACGAAAAATATTTTTCTGTCTATTAGCTAATGATTAGTAAATTATGGTTTTCGAACTCGAGTTGTGAGAATTTAAGTCGAGTCGGCTCGTGTTAGGCCTAACTCGAGTTAACACAAGTACGTTCAAAGAGTATAGTAATACTCGAGTTGACATCACTAGACGTGAGAATTCGATGTTGTGTTGATGTTGCAGTCAAGTTGTTAATCGTAGATATGTAGTCTGAATTAATTGAGATAAATTATGTGAATATTATAGTTATGCTCGTTTAAAATCAATATATTTAAGGTTTTATGCATTTATTGCCTATTAATATAATAAATCTTATACAACTATGGATATACAGACGTCTCATTTGGCTGCGGCTTTGATGTCGACTACTAACTCGTTTACTAATAATGCTTCAACTGCAGACCCGGTAACAACTGTATCAAATAGTGCTCACGATGACAAAAAGAATGAAAAGCCAAGTGAGCCTTCCAAAGAAAAAGAAGCATGTGAAGAAGAAAAGGAGGAGATGGGTAGCGGAGAAGAATTTTCAGATGAGGTACAATTGCTTCTAAAAGTGTAAAACAATTCTCTTTAAATTTTCATTACTTAATCTATATTGAATAAAGCTATATATACTATAGATAATGTATTAATCAGGATCATCAAAAAAAACTGTTCATCATATAAGAACACAATATAAAATATTGTATCTTTATATGATGTCTCATTGAATTATAACTATAATAAATTATTTGTTAAAATATTAGAATATTGAAAATATTAACATTTTAAATATTAATTTTAATTTCTGAATTCTACAAGAAAAATTTTTGTTATATGATTATTTATTAATTTACAGGAATCTGAAGCACAGCCAGGTAACAAGTCAATGTCGGGTCGAGGAGTAACTTTACAAATGCTTCTTGAAGAAAAGATGTTGGTCCCTGGAATAGCTGCTATGACAATTGAGTACTTGGTATGTGTTATTAAAATTGTTCTGTTATAATATTAAATATGTATCTAAATTAAAATATTTGTATACTAAATTTCTGTTTATATAAGTTCAGGTAACATGTTTTGTTGCCCTCTTACATTTTTTGCCACTTGTTTTTAATTGACTAAGGCCATTAATAAAGTTGATTATCTCTTTTAGGGTCAAAAATTTGTAGGTGATCTCCAACCTGATGGCAAAATAAAATCCCATGAAACTGAAACTATTTTCTGTTCACCTTCCGCATGGGCCATACATTGTAAGAGGATAATTAATCCTGATAAAAGATCAGGCTGTGGTTGGGCATCTGTTAAATACAGGGGAAAGAAGTTGGATACAATTAAAGCTACATACCTCAGGAGAAAACAGCTGCAAAGAGAGAATATGCATTCAGATGGTATTTATGTTTTATTATAATTTTTTGTTAAAAAATTTTCTTTTTCTATATTAGTTAGTGTTTATTATATCATATCTCATTTCTGTAACTGATTGTGTTTTTTTCTTTACAGAGGAGAATGAAATGGAAGTGGAAAATCCTCCAGAACCCCCACCACAGAGAATTGTTATGAAACACAATACAATTCCTAATAGGATGATGCAACAGTAATAATTTTTATCAATTACACTCTTCAATAAAAAAAAATCTTAAAACTATTCATAATATGTGTTCTGTTTTTCTGAGCAATTGGAAAACTTATTTACCAAAATATGATATAAGTCTCATGATTAAAGAAAATATTTCACAATAGATATTAATAATTTCATATTTAGACCTGTTACAATAAAAAAGTATTTAACTCTCTAAGGAACTAAGGATTTTCAATTTACTCATATAATTTTATACTATAGGTGCTTCAATATATTGTATTTCCTATTTACAAAGTACCTTTAATTAATGATGATTTTTTTATTTCAGTGATGCAAATATGCTGATAGAAGCGGTATCTTTCTCATCTGCGGGAAAAGTTCAACCTTTTTTGGTCTCAGTGAGCTCTAATGCATCTCTCGTCCTTGATCTCCATTGTCATCTAAAGAAAGAGGAGGTGCACGGTTATTTAGCAGGATCTTGGGACTTAAACACTCATAGTATGTAACTAATTATACATGCTTAGTAATTTATGCTTTTTTCTTACTTATGGGCAAAGAAATATCTTTGCCTATGAGTGACATAAAACTTTAAGTAAAAGCAATGTAATTTTTAGCAGGTTAGATTGGAGATTTCCTATTACTTGAAACCTACTAAAGTAGTTCCACCACAATGCATTTTATATGAGACACTATCTATCTTACTGCCTTCAGTTTGGCTAGCATTATTGCTTTTGATTTAAAAGGACTTTCGATTTACGTACAAATTATACTAATTGTACTAGTTAGTGTAAACAAGGTGCAAATTTACACTTTTTCTACACGTAAAAATTATATAGGGTGTAACTTATATCATTGCAAGAAAATTGTAAAATTTAAAACCGATCACTATATAGACTAAATCAACTTTCTACGTATTATTAAAATGAAAAAAATTGAAGTTGCATGTTTAAGTTGTGACAGTTATTTAAAATTTTCCTGGGGGCTGTCTGAGATGGTTCACCACCGCGGTGCCCATTTCTGCCGCAAAGCGTTACTAAGTAAACACTATCATGTTCCGGTTTGACGGCACTGTAGCCAGCGTATTTACTGTGTCAAAAGGTAACATCCCTTGTCTTACGGCAGGCAGCGTGTAGGCGTTACCCCTGGTATTGTCTATGTCAAAGGGTGTTGGTGACCACTTTCTGTCAGGTGGCGGGACTGCTCGCCTTTGTATGCAAATTAAAAAATATATAGAAATACAAACATATCCTATCGAAGTCAACCCCTTTATCATGGACGCTGCACAGAGTCTGAAACGTTAGTCACAAAATATACGCAACGAACGCAATAAATCCGTAAAAAGTATATTTAATTAAAATATTTTGTAGAATGAAAATTTACCAAGTATACTAACTATTTACTTAATCGTATTTTTACAGCTGTCATGATCACTCATACGTTTCCATGTCTCAAAAGCAAAAACGACCTCAGGCCTAAGGTATTAGTGGAGATTGAAATACAGATAGAGATAGAAAGGCTCGGTTTGACACTTCTTGGATGGTATCATTCTCATCCGACGAATCCTGCAATGCCGAGTCTGAGAGATTGTGATAATCAACTCGAATATCAAATCAAAATGAGAGGTCCATCGGAAATATCCTATGTACCATGTATTGGTATAATATGCTGTAAGTGTCATTTTGATAATATTTTTTCTTTAACTTAGTCAAATATGCTTTCGATTTTTTTTATATTTGTTTCTCAGGATTGTTGCCTTTTTATGTCAAGTTTAGTTTCTAAATTACTAATGAATTTTATATAGTTCTGCTATCGTTTAGCTAAAATAACACAAGTGTTTGAGAATAAATATAACATAAAAAGCTCAATGCAGGGTTTTACATATATGTTAGCATTGTAGCTGATTTCTAAGCCATAATTGAAGCTGAGCCAAAAAATAGACGGAATTGATATACATAATGCAATCCATAGCAATTAAACTGCAACACAAGTCTAGCGTTGTCATTAAGATGTCAATCACTGAGCCAGATACGCCACGATGAATTTAATTTTATCATTAATTCCATTAAATTTTTGGCTATATTGACATTAAATACTATATTTGATAGTATTGTTAATTTTCTTGTAATTTTCAGCCCCATACAACCCTGAAAGCCCAGTTATGGAGTCCTCTTTGACATTCTTTTGGGTGATGCCGCCGCCCGAACAGAGACCTACCGAATATCCGCGACCTCTGCTCCTCCAACATAACGTGGTATACGACAGCCACTTGTCTACACACGCGATGGAGCAGATAAAGAAAACAATAAAATACTACTTCAACTATGCCGACGAAACCTTCGTGAACTTCAAAGACAACTACAAGCCCGATATAACGTTTCTAGACAAGCTGAAGTCGACACTGACGCCGAAATTTCCTAGAGAACAGAGCGACGGGCTGCTCTGGCACTTTATACGTGATGAACTCGGCTGTTCGTCTGAACAGGACGAGAAAATAGACTTGGATGCGTTGTTGGCCGTACCGCAGCCGATACCACCGCCTAAAGTATCGCAATCGACAACTTCGATACCCAATTTCCCCTCAGTCAGTACTTTGCAGCAAATGGTCAGTCGGCCCGCGGGTGTTCCGCCTATAAACGTTTCATCCGGTATAGGATCTATGTCGCCGCACAAGTTTGAAGCGCCACAGTTGAATATTCCCGTACTCCCTACTTCTTCCAAGTCGAGTAAATCAAGTGCGTCTTCGCTCTCCTCTGCTTACCCTTCCGGTTTAGATATGTTAACTAGTATGGCCTTGGGGTTAGGGTCGAATATGCCTTTGCCCTTGGGTGCAGGCAGTTTGGAGAGTCTTGCTGCAGCCAATAGTATGCTATCAGGCCTTTCCCCAGGAATGCCGTCCAATTTATCAGCGAGTTTAGCAAGCAGCAAACTATCGGATCCACCGTCGTATGCCGCGTCCTTACAAAATCTATCAGCAATGGCGTCGTACGAGAAAACTTCTACCAGTACATCCACAAGTAACACGACCTCATCTACACCAATCCCAGCGAGTATTGCTTCAAATCTCATGATGAGTTCTGCCGATATAGCTAATGCTTTACTTTCTGCCAGCAAATACTCAAGTGCCGGTATACTGGGCATTCCTGATCCGATGTCAAAATCGACCCTGGCAGCTAATAATATGTTTTTATCGCCATCTCTATTAAAAATGCAAGAATCTCTATTAAAACCATTAGCAAACAGCAGCCCGATATCTTCGAAAGTTGGTCTTGATCAGAACGTCCTTATGAAATCGCCACACGATTTATTGAAAAGTAGCAAAGATTACTTGCCCCCCGACTTTGGAAGTATCGGCAAAGGGAAAATTGAAAGTTCCTTGGATACTGGCAAACTTCAAGACAGCTTAACGCCTTCGAAGAAAGCCTATGAAGTTGATCCATCTAAACCACTTCCTCTCACGTCGGATCCACAGCCGACCGATTTTAGCATGCCACCGCGGGTCGGAGGTGAATCGTTCTTGAACCAAATGTTGGAGCTCACGAAAAAGACTACGATGTCAGACTACATGTCCGAATATAATCAACCGCTTAAGTTGACCGAAGAGGAAAATCCGATTGCGCCGTCATCGAGTCATTCATACTCGAATACCTCAAGCATTGTCGATACTATAGCGCAAGTGGCAATGGGAAATTATTCGAAAATGGACGAGGTGATGGACTATACAAAAGGGCAGGATTATAGCACTAACAAAAACTCCACAAGTGAAAGTGAAAAATAGATTTGTTGTCCTACAAAAAAACTTGGCAAAGGAAGTTTATATAGTTAAAATAAACACTATAATGACTTGTGCTCTTGATCCCGAAGAAATTGCATTTGTGTTTAAAGTAGATACTCTTTAGCTATTCTACTATTCCAAATACTAATTAGTATTTATGTTATTTAGACTTATATGTAACTAGTAGACCTAGAGCCCTAGGACAAAAATGCAAAATAAAAATTAGCTGATCTTTACTGAAGCCTTATGGATCCAGGAATATAGTAATGATTTAGTGTATCGTGAAAATCTCTTATATATTTAAAGGTGATATGATCCTTACAAATAGGTTAAACTGGAGGCAGTTCGTAGTCTTTCAAACAAGATTTGCGGTAAATAACGTTTAGAATCTGCGAGCACAGATTAAAAATAGCGCCAAAAGATAGCTCCTGAGTCGCAACTGTCAAACGTCTATAATTTAAATTATGATTTTAAGGATCTGCCTAGTAATATAATCATATACTTGAAGTTTTTTAAAGTTTTTAAGTATTTTAAGAATAACTATTCGCATTTGCAATGAACTGATTAAATTAAGATTTTCCAATAAAGTTGTGTACTCGTTCATTATTTTATTCCTGAAGTTTTATTTTTATGTGATTTTTGTGATTATTTTTTATAAGCGATAAACAGCAAATGAAATCAAAAAATGGATGTATAAGATTTATGTAATAAATTATTAAACATACTTAGAAAGTTATTATTTCTTACCTCTGTTTTTTTTACACTAATTTAAATCAATCTGATTTTAAGGCACGAACGAAATGAAATTATTCAAAGACGATTAAAAGTTGTTGCTATCTAATATAGTCAAAAATAAGAGAATGACTATAAATAGGGCATCAAATATGTGTAACAATAATGTTCTCTAGTCGATAACGACTACGACGGCCGATCTATTATATTAAGGATCAGCACAACGCAACACGGGACATATTATAGAGCACAAGTGTACTCGCAAACACAGGATGCACTCTCTGTTCCTGTATACTCGACTTTTTACATGCCCGTACGTCTTTTTTCCCTCATCCATCATCTTATTTTTCAGACAATTGGGTGATCAGGCCTAATTGCCCTAACCAACTAGGAAACAACAATGAAAATTTGTTGAGTCCCCGCAGGATACGAACCCGGTTTCTAAAGCACACGCCCTAGGCTACGGATGCAGAGAATTGTGTACAAATTATGTCAATGCCATCTTTGTTGGTTTTATTTATTAATTTAAAAATGTGTACCTATCACTTATCTTTCAAGTTAATGACCTTTATATTGTATTTATTTTAAACTTATAGGTCTGATTGGCATCTGACTCCAGGACTGAAAGTTGTTATTAATAAATTAGTCATTGATAACCAGGACCGATTGATCGTCATTACCGATCAGAAAAAAGCGATAATACAAAGTTGAATCCAAACATGATTTAAATCCACAACCCTTAATTTGTAGAAAATGTGCAGATATCAACGCTTATAGAAAAGCTTACTATTCTGTAATAAATTATATTGAGGACCAAGATGTGGAAATAGTTTATATTCTGCTTGCAAATCCCTGGTAACTTAAAAAAAAAAATGTATTTGGTCAAATTTTGTAAATACTAATATTTAAAAAAAAGGCGCAGAGTTTCTTGCCGGTTCTTCTCTGGACGGGTCTGAGTTGTGAACCGGTGGTAAATGGATAATTTTGACGTTCATAAGTGCTCAGTAGAGCCTAAATTGAATAAATGATTTTGACTTTGACTTTGACTTTGATAACGGTGATGCGTTTCTCATTAAACCGGAATATGGTAGTGTTTTCACTACTGTTTTACGGCAGTTTTAATCGTATTGGGATGAATACGTCAAGAAACCACTAAGGATTTAACAACTTAAAATATTTATGTTATCAGTGCTCGTGAAAAGAGCGCTTTATTAAAGATAAAATGGTAATAATTCAAATGCCGCTTCCTTAGAATAATGTTCCAATCACTGTTTCATAAAGTCGATAAATTATAATCGAGTCCTGATAAGTGACGTTTTCTGATAAAGGTACTTTTCAAGTTAATCAGTAATATCAATGATTAGTTTGTATTCTTACAAAGTGAGCAATTGTCCATTGTTTTTATTGATTATTTTTTAAAAGTGGCAAGAGATAAGTGAGCTATAGTTCTTTTGTGGTTTATGATCTCATAGTGGAGTATTTTTCCAGTGTTTCAGTGAAATATAAGCAATATTCTAGGTGAGAATTGACGCAATTCTTTATTTTAAATATTTTAAGCCGTCTTTAACAAAGAATCGTTTTATAGGGGATTATCAATTTATGATGACGACTATAACTTTCAATATCTTTCTTGTAAAATTTTTCACTTATTGCTACTAATTAAAAGGCAAAATAGACCTATCGTTAATAATCTAAGAAACCTTAAAGAATGAACAATTATTTAAAAATCTTGTGATCTTTACATATGTAAATATTCAAACCGAATGCAACCGAAGAAAGCAAGTAATTATAAGCGGAGAGACGGATTCCGCTTTTATTGTCATACTTTCTAAAAGATAAAAATGCAAAAATAAATGATAGACGATCTACTACGTTTAAATTTCATTAAAATATGGTACTCAACAAACAAACATCTAATAATATTAGCGTTTGAGTATTTTTAATTAATTTCCGGTTTAACGTAAATATTATAGGGAATACTAATCATGCTAATACTGATCATAAAAATAATGATTGCAACAATTCACAACAACCGTGTAAGCGATATCACTACAACCTAGTAAATGAAATATTCATGATATTTATTAAAATTTATTGGTGGTGGGATAAAGATCTTAAATAATACAAATTATTTTTACTAAATATTACATATAATCATTTTATTTAAGAGCCTACCAACAAAAACATTGTCAGAGATGTGCAAAGCTAACAATAAAGCAATGTATATAAAAATAAGTACTTAAAGCTTATTAGAAAAAATCAAAATACTAACTTAAAACTAACCTGCAAAATTTAATAATATTCAGGTGATGGCAAAAAACTCAGGGTTCAAAGACTTGGAAGATGACAGCGATCAGTCTGATTCGGAATACCAACCACTCTACGATGACGCAGATGAATTAGAGTATGTGATGAAACATTTGTGAATGTTTTAGTGATAATAGTAGTAATAAGTATAAGAAAAAAATAATAATAATCGGATGGGCATGTTAATAGTCGATCTAATGAAGAACTTAATAATAATTGCTAGGAAAAAGAATGTCCTTAATATAATGTTATTCATCATCATCAGCATCATTGTCATATAAAGCCTGTGTTAGTCCACTGCAGGACATACGTCTCTGCCTCGTACTGTACGCCTTCTCCGTTAGATTTCTAGGGTATCCCACCACGCTGGATCCATGCGGGTTGGTGAGTGGACCGGCTTTTTACACGCCCATCCGAAGCATCAATCATCATACTTTTCAGACAATTGGGTGATCGGTCTAAACTGCCCTAACCAACTACGAAAAAGCAATGAAAATTTGTTGAGCCCCTGTAAGATTTAAACCCACGGCCTCCAGTTTCTAAAGCACACGCCACTAGGCTACGGAGGCAGTCATACATTAATTACATATATATTGGTCATTTGTCAGCGATATTTTTTTTATATATTTTAAAAAAATGCATTGCTGCTTCTGGAATTTATTAATTGATTATCTATGTTGATATTAACTATTAGTAATTAGATGAAATTTATTTTGAGATCAAAGATAACAATGCTCGATATGGTATTTATAATTGTATATGCACTGTATTTTATGATGCACTGTATTGTTGTTTACTTTAATTGATTTAAAATTCATAGTTTCTATGTAATTAATAAAACATAGGTAACTGTGAATTGTTATTTTTAACAGTCAAAGAACGGCACAAGAAACAAAAGGATGGAATTTGTTTCGGGAGATCCCTGTCAAGAAGGAAAGTGGGTCGATGGCTTCGACGGAGTGGATCGACACCAGCATGAAGGTTTTCAAGGTCCTAGCCTATATTTTGACGTTTACTGCAGTTTTAGGATGGGCGGTCGTAGCTAAAGGGACACTATTATTCATAACATCGCAGTTAAAAAAGGGACGCCATGTTTTCCATTGCAATAGACCTTTAGGTATATATTTTGAGTATGTACGTCATACGTTTCGAGTATTATGTCACGGGATAAACATTTTAACTTCTTGCAGCCTTAGACAAACAATTTTTAACAATATTGTCACTAGAAGAGCGCGTCTCGTGGCTATGGGCAACGCTTATTATATTTGGAGTTCCGGAATTGGGAACGTTTTTCAGATCAGTGAGGATTTGCTTTTTCAAAACTGCCAAAGTGCCAAGTAGATTGCAATTTTTTGTGGTAAGAAGTGTTTTATTCATCCATCATTCACACCTTGATTCATAAAATTCAATTAATATGAAAAGTAATTTGGCAAGATTCCAAATAACTTATTATATAAATTGAATTTAAATAATTTATGTTTCAGGCTTTTCTCATAGAGACCTTGCATACGGCCGGAGTTGCTATTTTGTTGCTTATTGTTCTTCCGGATTTGGACGTCGTTAAAGGCGCTATGTTGATGAACTCAATGTGTATTATTCCCGGTGTACTAAACGCTTTAACTAGAGATGGTACCGAAAGCCGTTATATGGCGAAAATAGTATTGGATGTACTTGCAATATCTGCCCAAGCGACGGCATTCATTGTTTGGCCGCTATTAGACGGTACTCCGATTTTATGGACTATACCTGTGGCTTGCATCTTTGTGTCCCTTGGATGGTGGGAAAATTATGTAGAATTTACCGATAGAAACACTTCTGGTATGTATTTTTGGTCACTTAAGATATCTTAATAAAAATATTATTTAGTAATGTGTTATCAAAATAATAGTTTTGAGTAAGTAGTAAGTAAACTCTTAGTATTTTGCTTTGTTTTGTTTATTGCATACGCGCATTCTTATTGTAAAGATAAGGTAATGTGTTTAACGAACCAACGACTACTTGATTCGTGAGTCAAAATTTTGTTTGTGAAATAGGGTAATCGAATATACTTAAAGCGTGCTCACGATCAAAGCGCCGGATAGGAAAGTCAAGCGACCCCGGTTGTTAACCCATACTTTTTTGACAGTAACTTTTTGCCGTCAATGAAAGAAATACTGGGATCTAGTTCATCCATCAATCAATTGCAGTTTCTTTCTTTCACTTAGGCACTTTCCCAAATTAGGAGTCGGCTTCTAATCCATCCAGGTTTACCTGAATAACAGTTTTTAAGCAGAGTAACTAGTACCTGACCTCCACAGCCCAAAGGGTAAACGGCGTTTTTAGGATGAATTAGTTGTCAGTATATTTGAAAGCTCTGACATCTTATAACGACTGCTAAACATTGACTTGATTATTGGGACCAACTTTTTACGTGCCGGGGGAAACGGTTTAAGAAATTCATTTTATTACCTTAGAATTTTTTTCTATTAGAATATAGCTGAAAAAAGATATGTACTCATTAAGCACATATAAGAACGGTTTCTGTACTTGTTTTAGGATCTAAAACATTTTAAAATGTAGATGCGTTAATAAATAGTGCTCATGTATTTGTTGGCTATTTAAAAGTGTGTCTTGAAATTTTCAGTAATTCTATACTATTTGTGCGAATTGAAAATGGCCTTAAAGAAAACAAGATATTACACGCAAAGAACACTTTCTATTTGGAAAATATTCGTCTTTTTAATTTTCATCATTATTTCATTGAGTATACAGAATGATAACCCTTTTGCCGTCCTTTCATCTGTAAACACAGCTTTCGGTGAACGCAATTACAGTGTGTACGAAGTGAGTATACTGTCTATGATTATATATATGTAAATTTTTATTCTTGAGTTAAAATTGTGTTTTCAGCTTTCTCTCCCCTTTTTTAATTTTAACACTTAATAAAAAACTGATTTCTTTAAAAAAAAAGAGAACTTGCATATTGACATTAGTATACAGATTCTTAGTTTTTTAGACAGTAATACGTGTTTAAAGAAAATCATATTTTTACCAACACTATATATTTAAAGTTTGTCAATTAAAATTGTTTTATATTATCTACTTTTAGTGGAGCTGTCTTTATTTATTACATACATACATCATAAGCCTGTGTTAGTCCACTGCCGGACATAGACCTCCTCTAATGCACGCCTTCATTAGGGTTTTTGGACCGTATCTCATTCTTTAATTTGAATTAATGTTTATCAAAATTAATATATTTTTAAGCTTCAACTAGTGATGGAGGATGCGTTGGATGGTCAGCTAGACTTCAACCTAACAGAGGTTGCATTCATTCTACCTGTGACTTGGACGAGCCCATTATGGGTGGCGTTGATACAAGTTGCCTCGGCGTATTTCTGCTTTGCAAGTGCGAAATTTGCGTGCAAGATCCTAATACAAAACTTTAGCTTCACGTTCGCACTGAGCCTCGCCGGACCGGTTTTGGTCAATCTCCTGATTGTCTTCTGCGGAATGAGGAACGCGGACCCCTGTGCGTTTCATGGAACTATACCGGATTATTTGTTCTTTGAAATACCACCAGGTCAGGATTTGATAATGTTTCTTTCTGTCATCGTCATTTTTTTAAATCAAATTTAGTTACTTGTGTACATCATGTTACAAAGAAAGGGGACCTATAATTGTGTTAAGTCACTTTATTGCGTTTTAAGTGCGTGTATGTTGTGACTGACCGTCAGTAACATGTGTTAATTATATACTTTAATTTCAATATAATTCAATAAACTTTTATAAAAGCAGTAGATACTGATTTGCTTAAAAGAAGTAATAAAAACTATTTTTGAAATAAAGCTTGCACATTTTAATATATATCGCTATCGCTCACACTGGGCACTGCCTAATTATGTTAACGATATTAGAAGCAATAATCATTATCTTAAAGCAAGAGGCAAAATATATGTAAGTAAAATCATGTGTGTTTGTGTGCTGTCTGAGTTACACTATTTACTGTTTAATGAATAGAGGTATCATTTGATCTATTTACATTTTAGTGTACTTATTAAAGGATTACATCGGAAATGAAATGGTTTGGATTTGGTTGTTGTGGCTAGCGTCTCAGGCGTGGATTACAATGCACACGTGGATGCCGCGATGCGAACGATTGGCGGCCACTGATAAGTTGTTCGCAAAACCTTGGTACCTTGGACCACTTATTGATCAGTCGTTGTTACTGAACCGAACAAAAGACAATGAGTACGATATACAAGTCGAGGTATTTTGAATAATAAGAATTATAGATACAATCTTTTGATTCGTGATAACTATATTTGCGGTCTGATTATTTATGAAATATTATTGTTACAGGATCTTAAGGATCTGCAGGACGATGATATGGCATCACGATCAAGTTTTGATCAAGGAGCGAAAGACGTGAAGCCCTCTGATAGTGTTACCAGGTAGAGTCAATAACATAAAAAGACAATGTTGTGCTGTTATATATATATTGTAATGTTTCTTTAATTTGACTTATCTATTTTACGTTATCGGCTAACGAAAAGAGTAATGCAAACTTACACGCGAATAAATTATCTAAACCCGTAATTGCTAATTGTTAATGCGCAATACAAAGCCAAGTTTTTAAATGAAAACTAAAAATAAGGCAACAAAACAAACAATATACTTAATTCTTCTGTTATAGTAATAATAACTATTTAGTAAAATAAATGATTCTTCACGAGACTAAATAATATGACAAAAAAAAATATTCATTATACGTCTTATCACCTTATTAAATATAACTTCATACAAGTCTAATATATTTTCGGTTCTTCTTAATCGTTTTTGGCTATGTCGGCCAATCTAAACGATATCACTAAAAGTCCTAGTGCACTAAATGAAAGCGGAAACACAGTAACACATGGAAACTTTAAAGATATAAAAGCAATCTTGCATGATTAAGAACTACCGCTTCCGTCAATACTATTACGGGCCTTCTTAATAAATACAATTTTATTGACTACAAAACTGTTAATATACGATTTTAAGACACGGAAACGTTACAAAACATCGTTTTTAGTTGTATTCAATCCCTATTCGATGTGCAACTAAGAAGAGCGTTTGATTTTATACCATCAATATAGTTTCACCATTTGACTGAAATAAAGACGAATTCCGTATTATTTGGCTTGGTCACGGATTTAAAATTCTCCTTTATGTGTTATTTATATAAAGATAACTTAATCTAGTTTTAGTAAAATAAAAAATATTATTAGGATTTACGTTTGCGCAACTATGTGGCACGAAACTAAGGATGAGATGATCGAATTCTTGAAGTCAATATTCCGCCTAGACGAGGACCAAAGTGCGCGCCGGGTCGCTCAGAAATATTTGGGAATTGTTGATCCGGACTATTACGAGTTGGAATGTAAGTTGTTTAAAAGTTAAAATGGAATGTACGTTAAGTATAGTGTACGTATTTTTTGATCGTAAGCTAAAAATAGCAACGTTAATAAAACTTTGCTGTTTCGTTATTGGTCAGAATCATATACAAGTTAATGTGCGCGACTTCGTCCGCGAGGTATATAAAAAATCTCTTATTTTATTTTGTAAGATAAAGTAAGGTTCCCCCAGTAACATCAGCTATCTTCCAGTGTTCCCGTCTGAATTGGACCATTCATTATAGAGATTAGCCAGAACAAAAAATAGACGGAAAATATAAAGAAATTGTTGTTATGTGAAATTATTTAAAAATGGTTATTTTGATGTTACAAACGGACAGCCCAATTTTATTTATTTGTATAGATAATATATTCCATAATGTTATGGATATAGTCAACCCGCATATACGAGTCATGTTTTTAAGTAAGTGCCGATTTGCAATTAAAAAGACGTGCGAAATTATCTTATGTTAAAATGAAAGCCTGTACCTTAATCTACTTTTTTACATAATTTCCTTGAATATTGAGGCACTTGTTATAACGTAGCACCAGTTTTTGAATACCCTCCTCATAAAATTCTGCCGCCTGACTTGTTAACCACTATCACAAATGTTTATACTTCGTTATCGTTTTGATGACCTCATTGTTACTGGTGACAAAAAATGGTTGGCCTACGTCACACCAGAATAGAAGCAACAATCTATGAAATGGCGCATTCATCATTACCTCAAAAAGCAAACAATTTCTGCCGGAAAATTATGTGTACAGCTTTTCGGACAGAAAGGAGTATTGCTAGTGGAGTTTCTGCCTCGTAATAAGACAATAAATTATTCTTTATGGCAATGATGTTATTCTTTCAGACCCAGTCTTTGCTTAAGCTTCATCTAACATAGAGTTCGCGAGAAGCTAACGTCTACGAACTAGGTGACCGACACTTTTTGCTAAAAGTAAAGGCCACACGTACATAAGGTACGTCAGTTACGCATTTTTTAGAGTCGCCTTAGGATCGTCGACGATCGGTTTGCGGCCGGGACGCCGTCGATCTGGCAACAGTTTTAATCGTTTGCTCGGGCGTTGAAAACCGCCTTTGAACCGGTGACTAAGTGCACCGGATGTGTGTTCAGCGCGCTCGTGCGAGCCAAAATCTGGTACTTTGCATGTGTAAGGTTGAATGACGGAACCCCCGTTGGGTCCGGAGTCTCGATGACCCTTCCACGTCCGGATTGAGAAGGACGTTCCGCAGTCCGTACAAGAAGAAGCGTTTGGATCAACCGTATACGTTGCTGCGTTTACCAGCAGTGGGTTACTTTGGTCGATTACTTTATCTATGTGCTTGCGAGTTAACTTTTTTACGTGCTCTCGGAGTGTCGACAATTTGTGTAAGTCTACGTTTCGTTGATACCACTGCAACCGGTGGCGCGGCGGATAAATTTGTTTTGCACTACCTGTAGTTGGTTTAGGAGTGTGGAGGATGTGTGACATAAGCCACGTACATAAGTCTGGTCGAAAAAAACAACGCCTTTCGCCTAACGTCCAGAATATGACTTATGAACGACATGTTGCAGTCGTAGGATACGCCTAGGTATTTGGCCTTCTTTTGCCACGGGATTGGTTCGCCGTAAAGTTTTAGTTGCCCTTGTGTCTGGTACCGGCCAGCGCGTGTCCTGATGCCTGGATTAAGAACAGGTGTATTGTGTAATCACGACGTGATCTGGACCGATGGAGACTTTATAAATATAGTTTGGTCTTAGCAATGAAAAATGGGGGCCGTGTCATCAATGAAAGTGCTAGATTGAAATCATCGGGCTGTATAGAACGGATCCTTGAGGAACGCCCGCTTGAAGCGGTTGGCTCGTAGACAGGGTGACAATCAATCAGCGTCTTATTGTGAGGACATTGAACAATCTGCGTCCTGCAATCCAGAAGAAAAGATGTGGCAAGTTAAGTAATGGTATCGTTTTGCTAGGCTGTTACCTGACAACAGGAGCCAAAGGGCGCGTTAGTTCCGACGCACACAGAGAAAGGCAGATGGCCGTAGAAGTAGGGCCAAGATAGGGCTGATTCGGCACTTGTGGGGTTGCAGAAGACTGCGAAAGAGTGAGTGAGTCCCATCTCTAAGGCGCCAAGAAGGTTTAGTCGTTTTAGCAGTGGATAAAAAAAAAAGATCTCATCACATATTTTAAATGGGAAACTCTATATCATCCCCGTGCGCCCAGCAACTACACTGAAGAAACACCTGGGTAGTCAGCGTCTTTAAGACGGTAACGAAGTGAAAACATTTATGATACAGTGGTTAACAAATCATGGCGGCACAACTTTACGAGGAGGGTATTCAAAAATGGATGTCACGTTATGACAAGTGCCTCAATAGTTACAGAAATGTTGTACAAAAGTAGATTAAGGTACGGGCTTTGATTTAAAATTTTGCGATATCTTTGCACATCTTTTTGAAATTCCAAAAAGGTTCTTACTTTGAAAACATGCCACGTATAACCTTTTTAGCTCTTGTTATAATTTAAATTCAATTTTTTTTCTTTGAATCTTCCGAAATTTAACTACAATGAATAAAATTGAAATACAACGTCATACATGCGACACTGTCTTTTCTTATTGTACTTATCTATTTGCGTAACAACTATCAACCTAAAATCAACCTAAATGTAATGGTTCAGCGACCAATTACGGCTTTTCATAAAAAGCCGTAGTTGGTCGCTGGATTGTCTAGCTTCTTAAAAAAAAGATAATATGTGATAAATGCCCCCTTACCCTTTTACCAGGTCACATATTCATGGACGATGCGTTCGAAGTCTCTGATCACAGTACAGAGGACTCTCAGGTCAACCGATTCGTCAAATGCCTCGTGGATGTGATAGACGAAGCGGCTTCTGAAGTTCATTTGACTAACGTCAGATTGCGACCACCGAAGAAGTATCCCACGCCGTACGGTGGCAAACTTGTTTGGGCTCTGCCTGGGAAAAACAAAATGGTTTGTCATTTGAAAGACAAATCAAAGATTAGACACAGAAAACGATGGTCTCAGGTCAGCTTATAAAATTTTGAATTGTATTTATAATACGTATTTTGAGTGTTTAAATTGATTGCATTAGAGTGAAATTTTCTACAAAGTATGAATGGAGTATGTTTTAATTTTTTAATTTAATTTGTATTAATAAAAACACATTTCGTTTGGCTTATTCGTAAATTACGTAGCGCTAATGGGTTACGCTTATTCCTACCGCATATTAGGTTTTTATTTTGTTGTCTGTAAACATTTTTTTATATAAATAACAGATTAAAATTATGTATTTATAAGACGTGAAGTTACCATAGCACGACGTTGTGGTAATACCCCGAAAAAATATATATTTTTGTTTAACAAAATTTTATTTAGCATTATGAATCCTACGATTTGATTACTTTCTAGGTAATGTACATGTACTATTTCTTGGGTCATCGTCTTATGGATTTGCCGTTGTCTGTTGACCGGAAGGAAGTTCTAGCAGAGAATACTTATCTTCTTGCGTTAGATGGAGATATTGATTTTAAACCATCAGCTGTAACATTACTCATTGATTTAATGAAGAAGGATAAAAATTTAGGTGCCGCGTGTGGTCGAATTCATCCCGTGGGGTCAGGTGAACATTGTTTTGCCTTTATTTTAATTAAGTACAATGCATAACGTTTACTTAACGTTTAACTTAACGTTTCAATTGCGAGTTATAAATTAATATTTATAGCAAGCAAAAAAAGTTAAATTAAAAAAAGGTCTGCTATACAAAAAAACTTAACAAACCAATGCAAACAATTGAAAGTGTTATTTCGATATTTAAGGACGGTGTGATAATTTTTGGAACCTTTTGCTATTTCAAATATTCGCAATACTTGCAGTTTTTTATTTTGTATTTTATTTCATTGTAATTAGATACTAGAGAGAAGCCAAAACAATATAATACACCACAAATCCGTTGGGCAATCTAAGATGTCGTTTGGTTTACTTAGTGCTCGAGTTTACTTTTACTGGTGGTAGGTCCCCTTTTTCAGGGGACCGTCTGGGTTGGTATCACTTTGGTGCCTATTTCTGCCGCAAAGCAGTAGTGTGAAAACAGTACTGTGTTTCCGTTTGAAAGGCGCCATAGCCAGAGTATTTACTGGGAAATCGACACTTAACACCCTATGACAGGTGACCCGACTGCTCGTCTGCATAGGCAATTAAAAAAATACTGTGGATGATACACTCTACAGCGACATGTTCCATGTAAACATTCGGTTAAAGCGTACAGATACAGTACTATCTGTAAACATAATGAAAATTTTAAAATAACTTATTATTTTTTCACTAATTATATTAATCTCTTATTTGCATTATTTCAGGTTTTATGGCGTGGTATCAAATGTTCGAATACGCAGTTGGTCATTGGCTGCAAAAGGCTACTGAACACATGATTGGCTGCGTACTCTGTAGTCCAGGCTGTTTCTCGTTGTTTAGAGGGAAAGGTTTGATGGATGACAATGTCATGAGAAAGTACACATTGACGTCGAACGAAGCTCGTCATTATGTACAGTACGATCAAGGTATGGTTGAAAAGAAATTAATAATAATATAAACGAAAAATATGTTACGTTCTTCACAGCATTAAAATTAACCTAAACTAAAGAAATTTTCATAAAATCCTACAAAAAACTTCGTCACGACCTAGTTACTAAGCACTGTGTTCATTCATTTTATGGTGATACTCATGCAACAATTAAATTTTTTATCATAGAACGCAGAAGAACTTAAGGTAACATTAATAAGCAAATGGGGCATCAACAAACGGTCAATAATAAAGATAATAAGTTAATAAGTTCCTAATTACCATTTTAGATCTTGGAAATAAAACACAAATGATGCCTATATATGTTAAACGTAGCATTCAAATGGTGAAAGATTTTTTTAAATCGGCGTCGTAGTTTGGAGTTCATTACGAACATATGTTAAAAAATAAAAATATTTCCTCTTTATTATATTAGTATAAATTACAATAGTTTATTTACGCGATTGTTTTCAATAAGGCTTATTGTAATTTAACTTATCAGGTGAAGATCGATGGTTGTGCACATTACTGTTACAACGTGGTTACCGCGTAGAGTACTCCGCGGCGTCCGATGCCTACACCCACTGCCCTGAGCGTTTTGACGAATTTTTCAATCAGCGTCGTCGTTGGGTACCTTCTACAATTGCCAACATCTTAGACTTGTTGGCCGACTCAAAACGCACTGTTGAAATAAACGATAACATCTCTACACTGTACATCGTATATCAGGTATAGTCGAGAAGCCACTATTACCATTACTATGGCTTTTTGTATTGTAAGTACATGTATAGGTGCCAAAAATTTCACATCAGAATCCTCTTACAAAACACTTTTTTCAAATATTTTCTATAATTTTACAGATTATATATTAAAAATTCTGCAAATTTTGCATTCTCGCCTAAATTTTTTAATATAACGGCTCGTGTTGTGGTTTAGTTTTATAACGTGCATTTCATGAAATTTTATTAAATTAATTTACTTTTGCACCAAGAAAAAAATCGTAATAGCAACACAACAACGTTTTAAAAGATATATATATATATCTTTTAAAACGTTATATATATATATTTATTTATTATAAAATTAAATCATTCATTGTAATTAAATATAGTTCTTTACATCAACGACTAATGCAGCAATAAGCTTTTTCAACAAGAATAGCTCTTTGAAATATTACACTGTGATAATGAGATGAGGTTATTGTGTATTAGGAAATTTAACACATCTGAGAAAATTTTGAAGCCGCGGCTAAAAATTGCGTTAATTTGATTGCATGTAGGTCAAATAATAACAGCGTGTTAAAATGGCTAAACCGAATCCGTGACAACGGGCAATTGAGTGTCAAAACCAGTAAGTAGAGCAATGGGCAGTTAATTTTAACGCAGTTTGTTCAATAAAAGGTAGATGTATTACCGATAATTTTACTACGTAAATCATAACTTATTTAAAATAAGTACGAAAAGTTGTTGGTATCTCTTGAAGAAAATTCAGTAATTTTATTTAGAAGTCTACTAGCAGCTACGCAACTTCGTCTATACATAAAACATCAATTTTTCAAAAAATTTGAATGCGACATTAGGGTTTGAGATTTGTTCTAAAAATAAAACAAAACAGTCTACTGCTTCTTATATTTCTATGATATAGACCATAACATTTTAATTTCATAAGATTGTCATCAATATTTCTCTTAGCAATTGTCTCAAGTTGTCATGGGATACAAATCCATTTTAATTAACCCAAATAATATGTTTTACACAAAGCGTCTGGTATCTGACTTCAAAAAGTAAGTGTAATGTATTGGCATTTATATCTTCTATGTACTGCCAAAGTGGGTAGTAGGGACCATTTCGAAATCATGTTGCATTTCAGACTATTACGTGATCGGTCTATTAAATAACCAGATAACAACGCTAAGATAAAGTTTTTCCCCTTGAATACGAATCCATTACCTTCGGGTAAAAGAAAGCAATGGCCAAAAGTACTATGAGTGCTTTTCATTCATAATCAACATTGCTTCATTTGTGATTATGCATTGATTATTTCCAGACGCTTCTAATGGTGGGCACTGTATTAGGACCCGGCACGATTTTCCTCATGATGGTCGGCGCAATGAATGCGATAACTGGATTGAGCATTATGAATTCACTGTTATTGAACCTTATTCCGGTGCTTACATTTCTCATCGTTTGCATGACATGCAAGTCTGAAATACAGGTATAGTTTTCGCGTAAGCCATAACAGATATTGATTAATGCATACAATGAAAATTGTATTGAATTTGTAAGTAGCCTTCAATGGCTACTTACAAGTTCGTTGGTTGTTAGTTGGTGATAATAATTGTAATAATGATAATAGTTGTGTTGAGTAACCAACGTATTAAATATTTTTCTTACATTTCTTCAGATACTGTTAGCGAATATCATAACTTGTGCATACGCAATGATAATGATGATGGTAATAGTTGGCATAGCTCTCCAAATAATTGAAGACGGCTGGTTGGCTCCCTCCAGTGTTTTCACGATTATTACTTTTGGCACATTCTTCGTGACTGCCGCTTTACATCCACAAGAGATAATATGTTTGTTGTATTTGGGGGTTTACTATATCACGATCCCGAGCATGTACATGTTATTAATAATTTACTCTTTGTGCAATTTGAACAATGTCTCGTGGGGTACTCGTGAAGTAGCGCAGAAGAAGACTCTAAAAGTAAGTTTCTATTTCCTTTAATACTATCATAATTGTACCTATGATAAGTGTGTAATAATACTGTATAGTAATCAGTAATATTTGTGTCATTACAAATTTTTTTTTCGTTTAAATAATAATTAGAAAAGATGCTACATATCCATGTAGATTTTTAATGTCTAATTACTTTTGCAAAACTGTTGTGTTTTTGTTTTGTGTACATGCAAGATAAATTATTGCGCAGGCAAAATCTTACAATCTATTTGCAATAACTCCAAATAAAATAAAAATCAGTTGTAAGTGTCCTATTTACATAAGGAGCGACTAGCGCAAAAACTATGTACAAAGCGTCTTTTGGCAGATGATGATACCGCATCGACAAATATTACTTTTAAGGAGGTTTAAGTTTTTTTGTTTGGCTTACTAAGGACTTAATTTTATATGCTTTTCCTGTAGGAGTTAGAAATGGAGAAGAAAGAAGCCGAGGAAGCGAAAAAGAAGATGGACAACCAGAGCATCATGAAATGGTTTGGCAAATCGGATGAGACCAGCGGATCTGTAGAGTGCAGTATGTCTGGCCTGTTTAAGTGTATGTGTTGTACAAATCCAAAGGACCATAAGGACGACTTACATTTGCTGCAGATATCTAATTCGTTAGAGAAGATCGAAAAGCGATTAGAATCTTTGTAAGTTAAGTCAAGATACAGAAATCTATACATCTTTATTAAATGTAGAAGTATTAACTTGCTTGTTGATTATTAAAAGACTTCCACCGCTAAACAATAGAAAAAGAACCAGTAAAACATTATATAGCAGGACTTTTTATGCCATCTTTTAAAATAGTTATAAGATACATATTTTTTAATTTGAAAAAATGATGCGATATTATTACGATGTTATAATGTAAAATAAATTTATATTATAATTCGTATTTTATTATCATTTAGCATCCAGTTTAGTTCATAATAATAAGTATATCTTTTTGTTATTCAATTCACAGAGGTTCCCCTCCGGAAATAGATCAAGCTCCTCGGAGGCCCTCTGCAATGCCGTTACGTAGCGATACATTATCAATGCTTCCCGAATACGAAGATAGTGACGACTCTGTAGATATACCAAGAGTAAGTAAATAAAAATATACATAAAAGGCAGTCCATCTCCTACTCACCTAAAAAAAATTGTACTGTCAAGCCCAGATAGACAGAAACGCCATATATTTAAATGTACTCCATACCCATGATAGTATTCATAATGATGTCGGTTTCTAGGTATTGATTTATGACAGTGAACCAGAATCTATTAAAAAAACATAGTACTTTAATGCTTACTATGGAAAAATAATTCTGTTTTTTTTTTCAATTTAATGTTTTTTTTATTAGCTGTCTTTATACATTTTCGTCTCGTATACGTTTTAGGAGGAAAGAGATGATTTGATAAACCCTTATTGGATAGAGGATCCTAATCTGCAAAAAGGAGAAGTGGACTTCTTAACAACTGCTGAAACCGAGTTTTGGAAAGATTTAATTGATGCTTATTTAAGGCCAATCGATGAAAACAAAGAGGAGCAAGTAAGAATTGATTACAATTAAACTCTATTAAATAACTGGGCTAGCTGCTTTATTAAACTGTATTATTACGATAAAATGGGATTTTTACTCATTTAACATGCATTTTTTTTTTAGTTTCTTCTAATTTTTACTAAATTATTTAGTCTTACATAGGAATAGGTGTCCCTTCGTGAAAATTGCATATTAAAAACTGTTTACAAATAAAAAAATCCTTATCATTTAATTCGTTTAAACTCTGTAAATTTCTATATAAATAATATTTTTCGAGTAATTTTTAGGAGCGGATCAAAACTGACTTGAAAAATTTGCGCGATACAATGGTATTTGCTTTTGTGATGCTTAATTCTCTGTTCGTATTGGTCATCTTCTTGTCGCAACTAAATCAAGATCAGTTGCATTTTAAATGGCCGCTGGGTCAGAAGGTCGTTATTTCTACGATAATGATATTAATATGGTAAGCATGTTTATTATTATTAAATCTAGATTTTTTCTGTTGTATTTGTGTTTATATCAAAAGATTAAAAGACTAGATATTTTCATTTACAGAAATTTCGTGACTTTTTAAGTAGATCAGGGCAAACATAGTCTTAATATGAACGTAGAGTGGGACGTCTATATTTTTTTCGTTATCAAAACTTTTATATAGCAAAAGTTGAGCTTTGGAAGGTTTACAATTTTTTTTAATTCCAATTTATTTTCCTAATTTTATAGGTACTTCTTGAGCAGGAATATCTGATGTTAGAGCCAATCGGCTCGTTGTTCCTTGTGTTCTTTGGTACGGTGATGATAGTGCAGTTTGTAGCGATGCTGTTCCATCGTCTCGGTACACTTACACATTTATTGTCAACTGTGCAACTTAATTGGTATTTCACTAAGAAGGTAAGTAGGGCAAAAATGTTTTATGCACATATACACACATATCCATTGTACGAGAAAAAAATTAATTCAAATAGTCTTCTAAGCGGTTATAGTCAAGACAATATGTTTGTCCACTTGTCAAACAATTAAAATTAATTGTGAAACTAAAATACATCGGAAACTTGAGCATTATTTAGTATCGTGTATCGTTAAAGTTTTAATTACAATTGCAATTTATGCAAAATCATTGTATAAAAGGTATAAAAGAAATGCTATTTATTAAATAAAGGTCTTAATTTTGTTAATTAACTAACATTGAATTGTCCAGACCGCCAAAATTGCTTACATAACTAAAGTGATTTTTTTATATTGATATTTTGTATCATGAAATAATTATATTATACATATACATTAAGCATAGTAAAAGCTATATGTAAATATATTAAAATGTGTAATACCGGTGATCCGCTTGACAGACGGACGAGATGACCGAGCAGGCTATGATAGACAAGCAAGCAATAGAAATAGCGAAGGATCTCCAGAAACTGAACGTGGACGATTTAGAGAGAAGGGGTGTTGACGAAGCGAACGTATCACGACGAAGGACGGTGTACAATTTGGAGCGCGCGCGTGATAATAAGCAGGGCGTTATAAATTTGGACGCGAACTTTAAAAGACGACTGACTCTACTGCAAAATGCTGACCCTGGTGAGAAGGGAATTCAAGTATCTTTATTCACTGTTAGTATACTGCTGGACCTATCCCTCCCCCCATCCCTCCTGATGCACACCTTGTTATATTCTCTTAGTTCAACATAGAAGTAATACACTTACTTATTGATCGTCAAAACTCTACCACCGGTTTGGAAAGAACGCCTCTGACCTGAAAAGAACGGGCAAAAAAACTCAGTGGGGCTATTCTTAAGTCATCTTTTACAATAAGGCTAAAACAATAAAAATCATGTAATTAGAAAAAATCTGTCATGCAAACAATTACACAAAAGAAGCATAGATACTAAGATAGTAGTAGCTAAATATTAAAACTACCTCAATAATTAATTGAACTACATACGTGACCATAGGATAATTCCATAGGCGTGATTGTCTTTTTTTAATGTCCAAAAACACCAAGGAACAATGTTACCGTGTTTAAAGCTACTGGTTGTTGTTATATACCCTGCAGTGTTTTATTTATTTTGCCAGCATTACAAGTAAGGCTACCGCTTCCTATCAGACAAACCTCGGCCTAATCTTCAAGCTTTTCGAAATTGAATAAAAAAGATATGAGTTTAAATTAAACATATTATACTAATTTATATATTTATATGTTATTTTAAAATCGCAGATATGATAGCTCGACTGCCTTCGCTGCGTGGCAGCGTGTCAGCAAGGCGAGCGACTCTACGCGCTCTACAATCGCGGCGCGAGTCGCTGACTGCGGAACGGCGACGTTCCCAACTACCACGAGATTCTATCAACTATTTGTACGATGAACCGAAGAACGCAGTATGTATCTTCTTGATAAATTAAAAAAGAACTTAGCGCACTTTATAGATACCATGAACGGAGAATCTTCTTCCGATTATCCAAGGAGTCAGCATTCCATCTAACCAACTTCTAACTGGTGGTAGCGAAATTATCAGGTAACAGTTATGAATAAAAAGTGTAGTAAGTGTTGTTAAGCTTTGTATATTATTAAAGAATAATGTGTGATACAAAAGCTATTTACTATGTTTATATTATAAAATCTTCTGTCTGAACAAAACGCAAGTATGGTTATATTCTTCAAATACAGGCCTTAATTTATTAGAAGTTTTTTAAGTTATTAGAATTTTTATTGATGTTTTGAATGTCTTTTTTCTTTATAATACCAATCTTAGCATCATGTATATCCGCGTTTATGTTAATTTAAACCTAGTTTCCGTTTTTGATTAAGTTTCATACAAAAGTATAAAAGTTTCCCATATAAACTCCTTTGAGTAGTAATATAAACAAATTCAATAAAAAATGCGAAACGTTATTATTTGATAAGGTACACAATTATGTTACATCATTATGAATAACGTTATAAGTAAAACACTACAAGGTTTTATTTGTTCCGATGGTTTGAATGCTAATTACAAAATAATATAATTGTAAAATAACACACCTTACACAATATTAAGTAACGCCTTGAACTAGTTTTGTTTATTGCCAAATAAAATAATACATAAGACCGTAATATTATAAGACTGTTGTTATCATTAAAATTCTTTTTATTTTGTACGCAGGTTATTGTCTGTATAGTTTTTTCTTGTTCTATTAATATCACATTTGTATCGACTCCATTCTTATCTATACTAAAAATAAAATTGTTTTAAATGACCACATTATGACATATAACAATTTTTATTTTTAATTTTTGTCTGACTGTTTGTTCTGGCTATTCTCTGGAATGGCTGGTCCGATTTTGACAGGACTATCCTCAAATGATAGCTGGTATATATTAATGCTAGCTATTATACCTGGGAGTAACTCAAGTTACTTTTTTTAGAAAAATAATGATTTTATATCTAACCTGGATATGATAAGACGCATTTGCCCAAAACTATTATACATGTTATACTTTTACAATAACTGTTTCAAAAGAAGAAAGTAATGATCATACTGTAACATAGTATATATAAACTTGTATATACGTACATTCCATGTTACAAATAATGACATAACGAGCTCTAGTTACGTATACAGTTATTAAATTTTTGCAATGATTAACGGCATACTTTACACAGTCCGCTATTATGTTTTGTTAGAAAGTAAGTTTTTCTTAACTTATTTTTATATCAATATATTTAGGTAATATAAATATAAAACACTTTTTTAAGTTACCGAATCAGCACATATTAATTGAAATTTTGAATTTTTTTCTTTGTTTTCTTGTTAACTTAGGAAGTATGGACTGACCAGGTAAATTCAGAAAATTATGCTAGAACATAGTATATAATAATAGTCGTTGTGAGTTGACGGTATCACTACATAGTATAAAACAAAGTCGCTTTTTTGTCCCTATATCCCTATGTATGCTTAAATCTTTAAAAATACGCAACAGATTCAACGGACGATGCAGTTTTGCTTTATAGGTAGAGTGATTGGAGAGGAAGGTTTATACGTATAATTGCTTAATATTGTAGGTATACTTATTGTGAGCACCGCAGTTAGTGGATGGGTCGCTAGTATTAAAATATTTTAACATATATTACTTGCCATGTGCTGCAAACCCTAGTCGCTGTATTAAAAAAAACTGTTTGTTGTTTATTTCAGAAATAATAAATCGAAAGACAACTGCTTGATAACTTATTTTATGGCCAGATGTATGCCAGAATTATGTGCTACTTTTTATCAAATGTATCGAATTCAAATTTGGTTCAACTTCAATAAAAATAGGCTCCATGCCTTCCTACTCGGTCTCTTCAATAAAAGAGGATATAACATATTGCAACAACCAACCAAGCAAGAAGATACTTATAAAAAACATAAAAATATCACCTTTCATTCTATGTAAGCAAAATTTTCATGTTTTTTGTATTTTTGTTCTTTAAGTATTTTATTTGCCTACAGTTGGGCGATCTGGGGGCAAGACCTTCGATGTCCGGTGCCTACGTTAATAAAGGTTATGAACCCGCTTTGAACAGTGACGATGATTCCCCATTGCCAAGGCGCAGCACGGTTCGTTTTAGAGACAAATTCACTTGAAACTCCTGCTTGACGGACGACTTCTATATCAAATGAACGTTACAATCATTATATATTTATTATATCAAACGCTTGCTATTTACTCTGGATAATTATAATGACGATTATTTATACATTAAAGTTTACTGCTATTTTATCGTAATTTTATTTCTCTATCCTCTTACTCACACTTTGGCCATGGTGCCCTCCAAATACGATACAGTAAAGTTTTTTTTATACAGGTGTTTTATTTACATCCTTCGTTGGTATGTTAATTAGTGATGAAAATGTGAGCTTATAGAGAATAGTCGCTTTCATGGTTCATATTAATTAATGAGTTTCGGTATTAGTAGAAACATTTAATGTTAATTAAATTATCGAAAACCAAAAATGCGTTATGTTAATATTGTTCATAATATTGTTACTCCGTGAGCCTCTTATAGATCGGATTTGAAACATATTCAAAAAGAGCCAAGTTAAAGATCTGGTAAGCCGACCTGACTTCTGAAACCTTAAATACATTTAAAGCCTAAACAGTAAGAAAATATTAGGTTCATAAACTAACAAAGAAGACGGTAAAAAAAAAAGGTTATTCCACGTATTGATAAACACACTGGCGTTAATCGTACGTTATTGTCAATAGCTAATATGAAAATTAATGTTTTCGAATACGTCTCTTATATTTACAATTTTATACCACGAGACGTCTTCTTTTATTTCCTGGATTTATCAAAACAGTAACTATTTTACACAGACTTTTGGTTTACTTTAATGTTTTATATATAAGAAGTTAAAAGAAATTGTGGACCGCTGTTGTCCAGCCGCTGTTGTCCAGGTGGCATTTTCACGTCTCAAAGATGGCAAATCCTTAGATTAGCGACCTGGCGAGCCGTCACGTTTCACAAGTGGCTTCGCTTTGGGCTGTGCACGGTTGGAGATTGTTGGCGTAGTGACAGGTCACGGTGGGCCCGTGTCGGGCGGCAGTGAGTGCGCGGCGACTACGGCGACCGCACCTCGCGCACGATGCGCATCGACAATCTACTATCGCGAGTGCCCTGTACACCCTGGAACACTGTGAAGTGGTAACCTTAGGATTATATTAACCCCATCGCCTGAGCGGTAAGCAGATTTAATAAGAAATATCTTTGTAGTGTAAGGCTTTATGGAACTGACCTCAGGCTCTCCGAGGCTAAACCGATCACCTGCGAAAGTATGCAAAGGTGATTGCGATTGTTAATAATTTGACCACGTTATACGTATGTAATGTAATAATAATGAATCTTTAATACTAATTCTATTTATAATTTTTAGTACACGTAACTACTTTTGAAGGTTTCGTTACGAAAGCGCACAAAGCGGTTAAATGCCAATTCATTTTGGGTTTCGCTTTCGAAAGTTCGAATCCGTCTCACAAGAATACGTTAAATTTTAGTTTTACGTATACTGTCTTTCGCTAAGTGGGTTGGAAATGAAATGTGCGATAATTTTTATAATGTTTGTGTACGTAGCGTGCATAATTTGAATGTGTATTGCGACAAACAAAAGTGAATGTAGGCGGACCAGGTTACTGATCAAGGCACTAAGCTAGACGAATCGCGCTAGCTTCCAACCTGAATCAAATATACATTACGTATTCCTACTTTTAGATTTATACATTCCTTTGTCATTCATAACATTGAAATACGAAGTTGAAGTACAATAACTATTTACGCAAATGTCCATTTTTATTCTATCATATGAAGACGAGATTTTTTTAATTAAAAAGAGAAATTGTTACCATTTAAACGGTTAACATTAATTGGCCACGGTTGAAAAATTGCACTGACCTTGAGTTTCTTTCACTTCCCTCGTAATTGATCATTAATGGAATAGAACGTTAATGTTGTAATAATAATTGTTAGGTACGCTTTGGTTTTAGCGAAATATTTAAGATATTTGTCATCATGCTATGCAGGTTTCAAAGTGTTCTCAATAAACTTAAGAAAGTCTATAATTACCTTTATAATGTATAACATTTTTAAAAGTAAAAATAAGAAGTAGCCGTGAACGAAACTGAAACGCGGTGGCATTGTAGAGTCTTAGTAGCCTCAAGACCTCGCATATATCCGGTTCCGTCAGAAGCATATTCAGTAGGTTGTTTCACCTGGAACTGGAATAATTTTGCGATATCCGCAGCGGTGATTAACTAGATTGTAATATTTTAAAATTTCCGGTAATTTGTTGATATATACAACTTTTGTTTTTAAATTTAATCATATTATTATACTTGTTCTTTTCAACTAGACCTGCTTGTTGCAAGGGTCACATACGTAATTATACGTTATGTTATGATAAATTACTGGCGATTTTTAATTTAACGTAACTTTTTTAATGTTCATTGTCATGATAATATTTGTTTATTAGTGATTAATTGTTTATACCTCTATTATAAATCTTAATAACACTTTTTTTTTACGTAAATGTGTTTATGTTGATGTATTATTACGAGAATAAAGTTCAAATAATAACATTAAAGTTATGTCCTTCATGGTTTTAAACAATTTTTTATTTTTGAAAAGGGGACTTTCATAGCGATAGAATAGTCTTAATCGACAACAAATAATCTAAATTAAAAAAAGTACAATATACGTACAAAGAGGAAAAGGATGGTGCAGAAAGTGTTTAGAAATTGTTTTCAAGATGAATTCGAAATATTAGTATAAAGATAATACGTCATTAAAGAATTTGCAATACTTGTGTATTTGTTAAAGGCTTATTATATATTACTATGAGCATGAGAGCTGCACATCTGAGCTTACTCCACAATACAGCGAACCTCAATAAAAGACTTCAACGCACTCGCTTTTAAAAGCATTAAAGGAACTGTCGCATTCAGCGGCTGTTAAAACTTTGGGGCAGTATTAATAATAAAAGATAGTTAATTAATGAGGAAAAGAAATATCTTTCTTACTGATTTACTATTTTTTTAATTACTTAATAATTATATATTAATAGTTACGTAACTTTTTAAATTTATATCCACATAAATTAAAAACTTTTCGTTTTTTCACCGGATACATTACAAAAGTATGTGTCCCTTGAGAACGATGTTGACTATTTCATTTTAGATCTTTTTATATTTTTTTGTTTAATTTTTTTTTGCAGAACTGTAATGTTTGAATATTACAGTAAATTACAACTAATAGTAAATACAGGTAATATGTAACGATGACCATTAACTAATTACGTGCAAACAGGCTTATGACACGGGTGAGTCGTTGCTTAGTAATGGATAATTAGTGATTACGAAATATTCTTGCGATAGATAGTTAACATATTTATGTTGTTCATAAGTCAGTGGCGTCGTATTGTACAGTGGTAGCACAACGGATGAGTTGTCATCTGTTGACCTAAGATTGCAAGTTCGGTGTTCATTAGAGACACGTGTCAAGTATAGTATACTAAATTGGAAAATCAACACCATACTATTCTAAATATATAATAAAAAATATATTTAGAATAGTACTTCTTAAAGTAAAAAAAAAAACGTAGTAGAATTATTACTAGACAAGTATATCAATTTTTTTGCTGTTAATTTATAAAATTTGTTTTAAATAGTTGTATGATTCAGACACAAAACTTAAATTATATTTAGGTTAATTTCCATTTTACTAGCATTTAAATATTAAATATATGCACCGTTAAATATTTAATATTAAAATATATTGTGTAGATTAAACTGAGTTTTATAGAGCAAAGCGTATCTTGAACGTGTACTTGCGTACTGAGGCCTACTTTCTCTTTTGTTTCAAACGTATTTTCTCGTGACTCCATCTGACGGTCTATCAATGGCGTAATATCTTAGCAATATGCACTTCCATCACTTTTAAAGAATTATCACACTTAAAGCATTTTATAGTGAACTTTATGTAGTTATTCAGTAGCTACATATTTACGTGCTCACATTTAAGCTGCTGTTACAGATACAAAAAATATTACTATGATGCTACGTCATAGACTACATATATTTTTTAAATACACATCACAAAGAATTTCCTAGTTTTGAACAAGTAAATCAAAACACTGTTTTAATTCTTCAGATTATTTTTTTCAATTATATACAATTGTTCAACATTTAATAGCTCCAAGATAAGTATTGACATTGCTTGTGCCAAAGCTTTTTAAACTAATTTGGCATTATTAGCGTACATCGTTTATTGGTCACCAATATGAAAAGTGTTTGTTCAATTTGTTGGTTTTTAAAGGAAGTAACAAGCATAACATAACCTTTTTTAAACAGAAACTACAATTGTTTATTCATTTGGTTAAGAATATTATTGTTCCTAAAAATGTGAACTAAGCTAAAGTAACTAAAGATTAATTGTGGTTGATTCCAACTTCCTTTGGTTTATTTTAAACACATTTGCTGCCGATGATAATATCTTTAAAAGATGCGTCATTGGTATCTTGCCAATTCAAGATGAGTCACTAATCCTAAAGTCGATACTCAGAAAAAATACTTTTGTAACAATATGTATTTTATTCTTTACTAAGCACACCTTCAAACAATTTTTATTTGTATAAGTATGTATCAATTTAAGTCTAGACGATACATGTTTGCTAGATTGATTATAATTCACCGATACTGTCCGAAGCGGAAACCGAACGGTACGAGGCCGCTGGCCGCTCCTCCATAGGACACGCACGACACACATGATATTCGTGATTTCTAACCTGCTTTGGTGTTTTTTAATTGGAACGGAGGTTAATTAATAACCCACCAGTTATGCTATGATTTGGCGTATTCAAAACAAATATAAGGCTAAAGCTTTTTAAGCTTCCTAAGATGACAAATATTTGCAGTACATAAATTTAAGTATCTAATAAATAAAATATAATCGACTTTTCTTAATTTATTTCAAAATGTATATCATTTGCTCACGAAGAAAATATCATAATTTACCGAAATTTTGCCAAATACTATTGAAAATTAAGCTGGTAGTAACCTGTGCAGTTTGCCTACACTTTTAAAAGTCTTAACACCGTTCATTAAACACGTGTAATATTTACAATATGTATCCATCAGTTAAAATAGGACTAAAACTAAAGTGTTTCATTAACCATAGAGCTAGTAAAACCGAACATTAGTAAAGTAAAATAAATAGATCGCATGATTTTTTTTTGATAGTTTTTTAATATATCTAATTTATTAGATACAATTTTTAAATATACTAAAACAGTATATTATCTAAACACATTTCAGAGTCCTGCAGACATATTTTACAACTAACATTTTCTGAAAAGCTTTAAAAAATGATTTGACACCAATCGTATATTTGGTATAGAGTTGCGTACGTAAGCGTAGTTAAAGGCAGTGCAGTCAATAGACAACAAAGAATGTTGCGTTGGCACGAGAGGCTGCGGGGTGGGAGACGGCCAGCTGTTGGCCGCCAACAGTGAAAGTGAGCCTTATTCGCTTAGCACCAACAGCGTACTGTTGACATGTGGCTGGTTACCTTGCGAAAACGTAACTCAAGCGCTTTTGAAATACTTCCGAGCCATGAATGGGTAATTAAAAATATAATAGTACGCATTGTGAAAAAAAAATATGGTTACGTATTATGTTTTTCTTGGAAATAAAATTTTAAACACAATTTTAATATACAGCAGTATTTGTTTGCAATTGTATAGTATATTTTTGCATATATGATAATATTTTCTATTTACTATTATACGATAATATATTGAGCAATTGAAAGCAAAATTATATCTAAGTATTATAAAGCAATAAATAGACAAGGATTTGTGTTACGCAATGGTTTCCATTGTTAGGGCACACTTTAAACTGAAACACTGTAGTGCTTTCTCACTACTACATTTCGCTTAAAGCAAGCAGCGCAGTACTGTCACGAGTCAGTGCCCTGTAAAAGAGTTACCTATCACAAATAAGCTTTAGTCTTAAAAATTGGAGTATCAGAGGGACAGGAGCAATGCAAAGTATTATTAATACCATGTTCCTTAACCTATACAAATAAATAAAATTGGAGTGTTTGTTTGTAACAAAATAACCGTTATAAATTAGTAAATTACAGGTACATATAACAAAACATATTTTTTATTTTTGTCTATCTGTCTGTTTGTTGCGGTTAATCTTTTCAATGGCTGATCCGGTTTTGACGGAACTTTTAATGGAAGATAGCTCAACATACTGGAAATAAGAAGGCTACTGTTTTGTAAAACAATTTTATTTTTATTTAACAATTTTTTTTTCATTATATTACGACGCGGACGACATCGCATGCAACAACTAGTACAATATAAAATTCCTTGCATTTTCCGTTTCTTTTCTGTTCAATCGTATGGTAATTTCTCTTGCATTAAGGTCCAGCTAGTCGCTGGGTCCAGCGAGAGTCGCTGACCTTGCGGCCAACGACGCCACAAAGCCCTATACGCCTCTATCCGATTATAAAACCCATCGAAAAAATTTGTCCGTCACAATTGTCCGGAAAAACCATGCTTATTCATAATTTCCGCGGTTTCTTCGCATATATTTTCATAGTTCGACAGTAGTTTTTACAAAGTTTTAAGCTATTATATTAAAAAAACTATATTAAATGTTTTCTGTGTAAATAAAATAAAATTTAACTTAGTTTTGATTATGTGCAAATATATTAGGTTAACAAACAGCTTGTTGATATTTTCTAGTGGAATGCGAATGTTTCTTTGCTCCTATTATTCATTGTCTGCCGAGAGTACGTGAGTGAATTTTCATTTTCTTTCGGTAAATCATGTGAAATATAAAAATCAAAGTAAATGTTATTTAGAACTGTAAAAGTTTAATAGGGAGATACTTTTCTGTGATTTGTGAAAAAATGCATTTCTGTATTAAAATCAATCAAGATAAACTTTTTCAACCAGAAAACATGTTGTGTATACATATAAAAATTATATTAAGACTTATTTGATTTTCAAATTTTCTAAAACATAAATGTTTATTTAAATTTTGCCAAGCTTGAATATATGCGTCGCACATTCGTTACCTTTGACATTTTAGGTCGACTCGACATTATAACCATCGAGGCAACAAAGACTTTAGATGTTTCTTTAACATCGGTTTTATAGTATTTCTTAATTTACCTAAAAAAATTATAGTGTTATTAATTTTATAAAATTGTTGATATTAAAGCCTCATTAAAGTCGACGTTGTTGTGTGGTCAATTAACAAAAAATGTTTATTTATATTTCTAATAAGACTGACTTGTTCTCAAATTAAGTTTCTGAATGTGTTTAAATATGCTTATATTATACGATTTCAGGACAATTAAAAAATGGCGGCATCAGGAGGAAAGTCGCGGCGGGAGGAGGCGAGCGACAACTCTGACGACGAGCTTACGCCTCTCGCCAACGAAATATACGGTGGCAGGTAAATATATTACGCTACAACAATTATTTAAACGATAAAGCGACTAACATTAATCCGTAGAAACATCGTTAATTGACAAAACTACGTTACCAAAAACTCAAACACAACAAGGCAAGAATGGATTTATTATTTATGGATACAGTCGTGACAACATAAAAATAAAGAAATAATCGCAGTTGAATTTAGTGTGCAGCTTAGAGGTCGGCACAGAGCGGTCACAGCGGCCCGGAACCCGCTCAAATGGCAAGGTTATCAACTCTGACGACACAACTTTCGATCGATCGTGCGCCACATTTTTGCGCCCCACTTCGCTCTTTGTTGCTTTGGATTTAAATGACAGTCGTTCTTACTCACTGGGTAAACACCTAAATGAGGTTATAAATTTTCCCACTTATGACTAAGGTGGGCTCAAATAAGATCTTTAAGATGCCACGCAACTTAAAATACAATATATAGTCATTTATGAATACCGTCATAAGATAACGTTTTAAGAAGTTATGGTTACTATTTGTTTTGAGGCATAAGTGTACTCACATAATAATGTTGTTGTAATTTTTATTTATTTAAACTTATTTGCACACATAGTACATACGATGAACTTAATTCCTAAGGCATTATGTATAACTCAACCGTCAGGTAGTTAAGTAAGAGCAGCATGGGTGCATGATTAAGTATAAAGTAAAAAAGAGATAAAAATATAAATATTACGGTTATATAATAATTTGAAAATTTCGAGCCAGTCTTCGCCTAACTGAACATATACCTACAAAACGCTAAGCGGCGCGGGGTCGAACGTGATCTGAATATTACATTACAACGGGTCCGAACTTGCTTTATCTAGTGTCGACGGTTGCTTTGTAATTCCTTTATATCTAAGGTTTTTTTCAACCCAGACTCCAAATGCTTGAGAGTTTTGTTAAGATTAATTCAATAGCCGTTAAGAAAATACAGTCGCCATGACACAGCGTGGTCAATGACCGGGGTACAGTGGACCCAATTTGAGAGTGATGCAGTCCGCATACTAACTCTGGGCGACACAAGACGTTTTAAATGTTTTTATTAAGGAGAAAACACAATCGTGATTTTGTTAACAGTAAAATATACAAACTAAACTATTCATTTCACATGCTAAGATTTACCTCTCGTATTACAAATACCTTTAAGGGTTAATTATATTTTAATAAATAAACAATACCTTCCTAAAAATATATTATTAAATTATCCTGTCGAATACAAAAAAATGTAGTACGAATATTTTATTACGCATTCATTCATTTATTAGTTTTGCATGTAAATTAATATTATACACAACTTATTTATTAACAAGAAAAATATTTTATATAGATTCTCTCCCAAATAGAATTTTATTAGACAAAAAACATGCTGTTTCAGACATGATTACTTATAGGTTATATTGTAATGATACTGATGTAATATTTAATTAAAAAGATACGTTTTGCGCTACAGCGACTTATTCCAAAAAATAGGGCATTTAAACTGAATTTAATGAATATACATACAGAGAACTGTAACTTTTTTACTTTTATGGGCCAGAGTATTAATCAATATGAGTTTCAACTACTTCGAGTAGTAGTACATAAGTTTTATTATTATTACCATTACTAGGTTCTGCAATGCAATTGGAACAGAAATAAAAGAAACTGCAGCGATAATTTCTCACGACCACTGTCGCAGAACGGAGAAAATTGCACATTGTGGCGAATCAAAACTAACTTTTAGATCTATATTTGAAAGTAGGATATCAGAAAAATTTACATTGCTATAGAACGGTAATTAAAAATAAAATTTCATTATTCTTTTCAAATTAGGTCATTGATGGGTGTAGTAACAATTAATCTGCTCTGCAATTGCTGTCAATTTAATTTAGATCAGGCAATCAAATCTCTTAAGGACAAAAAAGCAGCTGCTGATTGTAGCTATAGGTAATGCGATTTCTTAGCTAGGCCGCCAAATGGTTTTATAGTACCTACTAGAATGTTTTAACCATTGAAAAACTAGAATATAATTAACTAAAAAAATAATAACAAAAATATCTGCGTTTTTATTTATAATTTACACTAATAAAAATATGAAAAAAAGGCATAAGATGTAATAGAAAACAATTCCGAAAATTTAATGGTAGAAAATTGAACTTGATTACTTCGTCCACATTTTATCATGGCGATTTGTCTTTATTATCATGTAAAAGTGTAGTATCTCTCCACAAATTAAAAAAAATATATCAAAGTTCGGTAGTGGGAAAGTTAGTAAGTAAATTTATTAGATACAACTGCATCAAAGCCTACCTACGGTTAGCGGTCTTTTTGTTTATGAATATGTATAAGTTAATTTAATAGAAATTGTTTAAGACTGTCGAAGAGAGAAAAGATCTTTGCATTCGACATTTAGGTTTCATTGGGTTTCATGAAGTTCTAACTTTTTTTTACCACATTGCACATATAATTATTAATTCACGACATTATCCTGTGCAAATATGAAAAATTGATATTCAAGTTTAGTCCGCTGACAAACAATAGCCTATCAGTGGTCTGGTGTCCAGTCGGTTTTGGTTCCGCGCAGTGGTTCTTACTGCGAACGTGATCGTCGCTCCTATATTTACGAGTTGTCGATCGGCCATCGGGCAGGCTGGACATCATCTTTCATTTTCCCCTTCTTAAAGTAACTAAAAAATTCCTTTAAATTATATAAGTTCAGCGCAAACTTAAATCTGTGTTGTCTGTGTGTTAATTAAAAAAAATGAAGTGAAAATGAGTGTACATGACGGTAAAACATATTACGAGAGACGTGAACTAGATGAGCCTATTTATATTCCCAATAACAACAACTCTATCTACAGTACTGGAACATTACATTATTGTAGCATATACAGGTATTGTTTACATATAAAATAAAATATCAAAACAAAATATTTTCATTAATTGACTAATTGTACATACGAATTTACAATAAAGCCATGAATATTATTTTCGTGCACAATATGTTTTAGTAATGTAGAATATTAGGAAATTGAAAAGTGAAACGTTAAGTATCAAATACATGAAGTTGATATAAGCATAAATGCAACAATTATCCACCAAATTTACTCAAAAAATATTTTTTCTTTACATTTATATTATTGTTTTATTATAGTCTTGACTTCAACTTTAGATATAGTACAAATATTTAATCCTAACTTAATTTATTTTAATACTTAATTAACTACTATTTGTTATCGCTCATATTATATTTCATTACTGGTATATAAGACAACGGTGTCATTTCACAACTTTCTAATGCGCAAAATAGCATCGGACATATCGTGAATGTTAATCAGCGTAAGGCATAACTGTCATGGTCCGTAAAGATATGTGGAATACTTTTGAATATTATATAAATTCATAAAATTCCTTCTGGACCTTTAAAAAAATAACAAAACACTAATGACTCTATATTCTAATTAATAAACGTAGAGATATTAGAATCTGAAAAATATATTAATTATATACGAAAATTAAATACATTTTATACATTATTTTTTTTATTTTTGAAGAATATGTACTTTACCGTACTCTGTTACCTGAACTGTTTCTAAAAATATTTTGATTTTTATTGAAGTACGTTAGTAAGTCCTTGATTGATATTATTGATTACTATTAACTTTATGCTGCATATATAAATAGCCTAACTAATTCCCGTGTTTTAAGGTAAAAGAAAAAGCATGAAGTTATGATAGCTAAGGATTATAATTCTGTGAAAATTAACATGAAATTGCCTGGATATTATCATCAACATATTTATTTTCAAAAACGTTTATGTTCTTTAATAAATATCGTCTTTTTTGCCTTGTCGGTAAATCTATTATCGGTTAACGTAGAATTTTGATACATTTGCAATAAATCAAGAAAATTAGTAGTTCAAAGAAAGACTCGTACCACTTAGATTACGCACTGCACCGCCCGTTTTCTTACATAAGTATCTGTCACAACAGTATCCAAAACCGGAACATTTTGCAATCGCTGTACGGTCAATGATTAATAATGTTTGACGATATGTAAATTTGTGCTAATATCGTGTCAATTATCCCGGAATTAGGAAGGATAATCATATTTTACAGAGTAATTATAGTTTCTCCGTAACGCATGTGAAAGTTGTTATTCTCGCATCAACGCTTTGTACTATTTTCTTCACTTTAAAAACGACGATGTTTGCTTTCTGTCTTACAAGCATGTGTTCCTATTATTACGCTAAGAGATTATAGAAGATTTATTAAATTGGAATTACTAACTAATAAACTTTGATGCCTTTTGATAAATTGAAATACATTTATTACACATGGTATACGGCGACTCTATATGTTCTATAGAAATGTAAAATAGACATAATGTAACATAGTAAGTAGTTTTACCATCTATTATTTATACTTTTACGTGATTTTCCACTACGTAAATACTTTATGTTGCCTATTGTAATAAATTTATATAAAATAAGAAAAGACTAAAAATGTAGGTGACCCATTTGTATTTGATATAGCGCTAAAGTATTTTGTTACTTAGTTTTTACAAATCTCTCAGCCTTTTAAAAGTAAACCCAAGATTAATATTCCAAAGCTTACCGTAAAAAGAAGTGGCGTAAGCCAATTAATCTTTATTTGGTGTATGAAACAACTTTTTGTAGTGGTTGGTATTTATCTCCTTTAAAGGCATCGAAATACACCTTAACTAGATATTTTACAAGCGACATCGTGATGGACCTATATTTAGGTTGAATGCCATGTATATGTTGATGGTATAAATTAAATTTGTGTTATTTTCAAATATAATTCAAAATATTAACGGATTTTTTGTTCACATTCCAGTCAGAGGACTGTACAAGAGACGAAAGGATGGGACGTGTTCAGAGAATTTCCGCCGAAGCAGGACAGTATTTCTATGGAAATACAGCAATGGCTCGAGTTCACTGTTCGAATGCTGAAAGTGTTAGCGTATGCCGTCACGTTCATCGTAGTACTTGCCTCTGGTGTCATTGCGAAAGGCACCGTGCTTTTTATGACCTCGCAGCTAAAGAAGGATAGACGGATCGCATATTGTAATAGAAATTTAGGTAAGTAACATCTTTTGTTAGACAGACCATACATTTGTGTCGTTTTATTAGCATACTATACAATTTCATTCTAAAAGATTTGATTCTTATCTTTTACCTATCCATTAGTTGGACTGATATCTACCATTGCTGGTCAACCGACGGACGGTCTGGTGAACGACACTTTTCCATGCCCATCCGACGCATGGATCATCTAACTTTTCGGACAATTGGGTGATCGGCCCAAATAGCCCTAACCACCTAGGAAACATCAATGAAAGTTTGTTGAGTCCCCGCAGGACTCGAACCCACAACCTTCGGTTTCTAAAGTACACGCCCATACCACTAGGCTACAGTGGCCGTAATCTTTATACTTTTAGTCAATTATTGTTTTTCGAAAATTTCATATAAGATTTAACATAATCAATTCTTTACTTTCCGCTTTTATTATCATTATGATTGAATGATAAATAAGAACCAAAAGAGAGCTATAATTTTAATCCACTGTAATTATTTCTTAGTACCAGAAGGTTAAAGATTCTTTTTTAAATTGTCAAATTTTGTCACAATCATCATAATCAATGCAATGTTAATTACTTTAAAAACTTTTTGTCTTAGACAGACAAATACCAATAAATTTTTAACATATTTTTCTTTTTTAATATAGATAAAAGAATTTATGATAAGTTAGAACAATATATTTAGTTTTAAATTAACCTAAAATAAGTGTAAAAATAGGCAACTAATGTCAGGGGAAATGATCTAATTTAAAAATAAAAAATATTTACAAATACTAATTGTGAGATTTCATAATTGGGATTAATACCATATTATTTTGTAATTTCAGGTAGAGACAAACAATTTATAGTGAGCTTGCCCGACGAGGAGCGTGTGGCATGGATGTGGGCCGTTTTCGCGGCATTTGCCATACCTGAAATCGGAACATTTATTCGCTCCATCAGGATATGTTTCTTCAAATCGTCTAAAAGACCATCACCCGTGCAGTTCATAGTCGTAAGTTGATCACATTTGCTTGTTTTATTTTATTCCGTTCATATTTAAAAAAAATTACAAAAACATTTTTTTATTGTTATTTAAAAACTTATCCTTTTTTTACCTATCTACCCTCAAAATTCGAATTGACAAAGCGATTGGAACATTTACTATTGACAAGCAAAACGTATGCCCATAAAAGTAGGCTGAGGCACTATAAGTCCAATGCGCTACCATAAGATGTAACGAGTACTAACTTCGTAATTATTTATTGGCTTTCACGTTCTTACAACTAAAACCGTAAGGAAAACCGTCTTCCTTTGTTGTAATTAGGAAATCTACCACTATAAGATTTCCCATTTCCATTCACATTTTTATTTGCTTACTGATGCTTTATGGCCTAATTTTACCTTAATTTTTTTATTCCTAAATTGCTTATCTATTGTTAAAAAATATCGCAGCCCATACGCATAAAATAAATAAAATGAATCAAATTTAAACCTTTTTGTAGTCAATAAAAAGTAATACATTTATTGTTATTATATTATTTAAATTTATACACCAACTATACAGAGGTAGACATAATGCCGATAAGATTCTTGTTAGTCAACCTTATTACCGAGTAAATATGAATTTATCGCTCCACAGGTATTTCTAGCGGAATCACTACAAACGATAGGCCTGGGAATCATGTTTTTCATAATCCTGCCAGAGCTGGACGTGGTAAAAGGGGCGATGTTGACGAACTGCCTCTGCGTGATACCGGCGATACTCGGGCTGCTCTCTCGCAACTCCCGTGACTCGAAGCGTTTCGTGAAAGTGATCGTTGACATGGCCGCTATAGTGGCGCAAGTCACCGGTTTCATTGTGTGGCCGCTTTCGGAAAACAAGCCGGTGCTGTGGCTAATACCGATAGCTTCGTTGTGCATATCACTCGGCTGGTGGGAGAACTACGTGACGAGACAGAGTCCCATCGGTGAGACTAGATGAGAATAGATAGCACTGTGTTTATATGGAAGTTAAACCAGTAGTCGTACACAAAACATAAAATACATAATAAATAATCAGAATGAAGTTCTCAATTTGTTTATCAAGTATCATCTTAATAAAATTTAGTTCAGCATAACAATTATCCAAATAATTTTTGTTTTTGTTTGTAATTTCGAAGATCAATTAATATAAATATCGTTAGATGTACAAAATCAATTGATTTTTAAAAATAGTCAACACAGTGAAAGTTTTAGTCTTAACAATATTTTTATACATTTCAGGAATAATAAAGACTTTGGGAAGATTGAAAGAGGACCTTAATGCATCTCGCTATTACACTTACCGATTTATGTCGATTTGGAAGATACTTCTATTTCTTATGTGCATCCTATTCTGTATATGGATGGACGGTGACGAGCCTGCAATGTTCTTCCAAATGTTCAACGATGGTTTTGGACCTCATAACATTGTAGTCGAAGAGGTACTGTTTTATTTTAACAAAGTTTTCAAAAAAGTAAAGTAGTATTATAATATTTTTAATATCATCCCCACGCCTGTTTTGACCACAGGCAAATACATTACATATTAATTATTGTTTATTAGCTGTTATTTATTGGTTTGCTGCAAACCAAAGTAAGTATAGTCTCTAAATTTATATTGATTTGTAACTTAATTTCCAGATTCAAATACAACTAGGCGGCACGGTGATACCCGATTTGGTCAACGCAACATTGACCGGCGATTCGGTGGAAGTGGCCGCAGTCTACAAATCGGCCTTTTACGTAATGCTCATACAAATGTTCGCTGCATACTTCTGCTACATATTTGGAAAGTTCGCTTGCAAAATCCTTATACAAGGGTTCAGTTACGCTTTCCCCATTAATTTGGTCATACCACTTGTCGTCAACTTCCTTATAGCTGCGTGTGGTTTGAGAAACGGGGATAATTGCTTCTTCCACGGGACCGTACCTGACTACTTATTCTTTGAGAGCCCTCCGGGTGAGTTTTTAAAGAAACATTTTTTAAACTTATTGGGAAAGTAAAGTAATAGTTAAAAGATCTCCCAGTCCTTAAATTTTTAAATACACTTCATATGATAAGAGCCTGGACAATGACCTTCCTTGTCTTATAAATAACTATGTACCAAAATAACGAACGTTGGTGTGTTGTAAAAATATTGATATCAATGATAACCATTTTTCTATAATTACAGTGTTCTCGTTAAGCGATTTCATATCCCGACAAATGGCTTGGGTATGGTTATTATGGTTACTATCTCAAACTTGGATCACAATACATATATGGACCCCAAAAGCAGAACGTTTGGCGTCAACAGAGAAATTGTTTGTTCTTCCAATGTATAACGGTTTACTAATTGATCAAAGCATGGCGCTCAACAGAAAGCGAGACGACCATAAAGATGTTAAAACCGAGGTTTGTTAAAATGTTACTCAAATGTAATCAAGTTGTATACATTATCGGACTATTGGCGTTGCTAAAGTTATTGTGATATTCCAGGACCTTGCTGAAATTGAAAAAGAGAAAGGCGATGAATATTACGAGACAATTTCAGTTCATACAGATAACACCGGATCTTCTCCTAGGACTATCAAATCTTCCGATCAAATTACAAGAATTTACGCATGCGCTACTATGTGGCACGAAACTAAAGACGAAATGATGGAGTTCTTGAAGTCTATTTTGCGATTGGACGAAGATCAGTGCGCTAGACGAGTCGCTCAAAAATACCTTCGAGTTGTAGATCCCGATTACTACGAATTCGAAAGTGAGTACACATATTTTTAAATCTTACTTCCTCGTATATATTAAAAAATAAAGTTTTTAAGGATATGCTATGATTGCATGTTTGTTATTCTTTTGCGCAAAAAATACTTGATGTATTTTAAAGAAAGTTTACAATAACATAGCGTACATATCAGAATAATTATAAAGATATAGTGTACCTACTCAGAATATGATATAGCATGTATTGCCTTTTGCGAATAATCCTCTGTGAGTCACAAACCCTTTAAAATACACAAGTATCCGCTTACATGTAAATATACACAAATATCGTGCGAAGGTAGTGTTGCTGTAGCTGATGTATTTATAAAGACAATTTACAACGTTATATTTTTTCAGCCCATATTTTCTTGGACGACGCTTTCGAAATATCTGATCACAGTGATGACGATTCACAAGTGAATCGATTCGTCAAACTACTTGTGGATACAATCGATGAAGCTGCTTCGAACGTGCATCAAACGAACATCCGTATACGACCACCGAAGAAATATCCGGCACCGTACGGCGGACGCCTCTCGTGGGTTCTTCCAGGAAAGACCAAGATGATTTGTCACTTGAAGGACAAGGCGAAGATTCGTCATAGGAAACGATGGTCTCAGGTATTCATTATAAGCCAATGTGACTTATTTATAGTAAAGACATTGTGTGTTATTGACATTGTTATTGCGTTTGAAGCAAGGTCGTCAATATGGACTGTCCGTGAAAAGAAAGTATGTAAGCATTAAGCTCATAAAAAAAAATACGTATATGATTAAATGACAGAATCTTTTTATCAAAGGTATTAAAATCATCTCATCTCCTTAAAAGAAGCTCAAAATATTTTTGAAGAAGAATTAGAGGACAAAGAAATATTCTACTATTAAAGAGTGTTTTAACTTTCTAACAAAATAATTAAATTATTTACAGGTAATGTACATGTACTATCTCTTGGGACATCGCCTAATGGAACTGCCGATATCCGTGGATCGTAAAGAGGTAATGGCTGAAAACACCTTCTTGCTAACTTTGGACGGAGATATCGATTTCCAGCCGCACGCTGTACGTCTGCTTATTGATTTGATGAAGAAGAACAAGAACTTGGGAGCCGCGTGCGGTCGTATTCATCCTGTAGGATCTGGTGAGTAACTTATTATAAACAATTTTATTTCAATAAACGTAAATAGTTTCGAGTGATCAAAATAAATATTTTCATAGACACAAAGCAGTTTTATATCATAGTTTTTGACAATAATGATACCAACTTTTAAGATCGACAGTTATAAGTTACGAAGCACATTTAATTTCAGTTTTTTTTCAATATTTTTAATTTGTAAGCTATTCTGTATAAACTATATAGTCTCAAAACTTTTATTTACAGGCCCTATGGTGTGGTACCAAATGTTCGAATACGCTATCGGCCATTGGCTGCAAAAGGCTACGGAACACATGATTGGCTGCGTACTTTGTAGTCCGGGATGTTTCTCACTGTTCAGAGGCAAGGCTTTGATGGACGACAACGTTATGAAGAAGTACACTTTGCGATCGGATGAAGCTCGGCATTACGTGCAATACGATCAAGGTGATTGTTGTATTTTAAAAATTTTGTTGTAAATATTCCGGTCGCGTCGTATCCGTCAACGAATTATATTATAATATGTAAAGAAGAGAGAGTGCATCTGTGTTTGCGCGTACATTTGTGCATTATAATATCTCCGGCGTAGTTAGCTGACCTCTATAATATAAAGAGATATAGATCGGCCACCGTAGCCTAAATCGGCTCGGAAACGTTACACTATAATATTTTGAATATTAATTATTAAATCAATCAATCACATAATCAGCTTGCTAGTTAATACTTATCATAAGTTTTGGACCTATCAATAAATAATAATAATAACTTTATTTCTTATCATAATCTAGGCTTTTAAAATAAATAAACAGAAAACAAATAGTAATTAAAACATTAGTAGATAGATTATGGTGGGTAATATAAACAAGGGTCCACTCCGTAAAAACTTCGTCTTGTAAGGTATACATTTCTTAACAAGTATGCAATAAAATAAGTACCAAACGTAGTATGTGCAAAACGAAACAAATATGTGTTAGTAAAATTTAATTAGAATTGATGAATATTTTGCTGCTTTGCCGATTGATAACGCATGCATACTACGCCTGCACATTCGCTAAGTCAATGTGTGTCATGTAGAAGCTTATAAAGCGCCTTCTAACGCAAATTGTAACTTGCTTCAAAAAAACCTTAAAGAATTTTAAAAATTCTATTTTTAATGTTTTAATAATTTTCCGTTCTAACAATGAAAATAATAAAGAATACTTTTCTGCATATTTACAGGCGAAGATCGTTGGCTGTGCACGCTTCTCTTACAACGTGGCTACCGTGTAGAGTACTCGGCTGCCTCCGATGCTTACACTCATTGCCCCGAGGGCTTCAGCGAATTTTACAATCAACGTCGTCGTTGGGTGCCTTCAACTATTGCCAACATTATGGATCTGCTCGTCGATTATAAGCATACGATCAAGATTAACGACAACATTTCAACACCTTATATCGCCTATCAGGTATTGCAATCACCTTGAAAAAATAAATAAATATCTATACAACTAAATAAAATTGTAGTCTTGGTTTGTAACGTCAAAATAACAGATTTTAAATGATTACATTGTGACATAACCGATACATAATAACAATATTTCTTTTTATTTTTGTCTGTCTGTTTGTTCTCCCTAATCTCTGAAACGGGTGGTTCGATTTTAACGGAACTTTCACCAGAAGATAGCTAATGTAAAAGTAAAGCTTTGTTACCTGCC